>CM043003.1:2758458-4126791 GCA_023678885.1 Pogostemon cablin | reverse complement strand
CTTATCTCTCAATTTATGCACGTACAATTTATAAATGTAGGGTGGGTATAAACGCCATCCAAAAATATACAGTGTATTAGTGGACGATACAATATTTGGTAATGATACATACAGTTGGTGTTATATATTTCTTCCTCTTTTTATTTTTATCTTAGGAAAACGTAATTATCAAAGTTTTAGGTCATCCTTCCAAGTCTCCACATGAATAATTACTATAGTTATACTATTTTTATGTTGTACTACCACACTAAAATAAAAAGACTTATCTCAACTGTGCTGTGAATTAATAAAAAAAAAACATGACAGACATAAAATTAAAGGATATAGAGTTGTCTCTTGTGAGTTCAAGCACACAAAGTGTTAAAAAAATATAACATTTGTTCCGAAAGATATAGACTTTTTTATTAATTTCTTCACCCGTATATTTGACCACTTTTGACATCTACTACACTCTTTTTTATTTATTTATATTATTATTATTTATTTTTATTTTTTATTTTTTATTTTTATGAACTTTGGACTAATTGCACCTTAAAACACGAAACGAGCTGTAAAATATGAAAAATAAAACAAAAGTAGTGCATTTTTCCTTAAATAAAGGGTAGTCATACATATATATGCGACTTAAATCAATTTGACTGTAACATCATATAATATTCGTAAGTCCAACATATAAGTGACCCCATTTAGTGGCCACCCTAATTCATTAGATACGTAGTATATCGATTAACACGATACATCGAGTGCAGTAAAATTATTTTTCAACATATTATTATAAAAATAAATAGATTCAAATATTTACAACGACATGATCATATGCATTCATTCATGCCATTTCTTAGAAGGCAAAAAATAATAATTAAAAAAAATAAAATTTTTACCTTTTCCTGAACTTGACAAGAGAGAAAACAAGAAGGTCCGGGATGCCAGATTCCGGCGACACCGTCGACTGCGTGTCGACAAGAAAAAATGATGCTCGTCTCGCCGGAAAGGATTTAATGCCTGTGAAGCTTATTGTCATTTATGGTGACAAACACAAGAGGGAGGCAGAGATTAAGAGTTTGTAAATATCTCTTATTTCACTGATTAAGACTAAATGTGAATTAAATTGAGGAAGAAAGTGAAAATATTATATGTTATTTATAGGTGATTTATCACCAAAATATAGGTGATTTATAGGGTATGATCGGTGATTGTTAAAGAGTTCCTGATAAATCTCCAACTAGATCTACTCTCGAGATAATCTCACGACCGTTTCAAATTTTAGCTATTTTAAACCTTATTTTATTTTTATAATTTTTTATGATTTATTTTTTTCTTCCATGTAGGATAATTAATTACCACCTCATTCCACTAAATAACACAACACATGTAAATTTTCAATACACCTGGCGGCGGCTAGCGCGCATTTAATAAGTATGTTAATAGTTATACAAGTCATAATTAGAAAATTTAACCGTTTTTTTTTTTTATTATTTTAATTCAAATCTTTCCGTGTCAAGTAACTATTTTGACATTAAAGTGTCTATTGAAATTAGGCTAAGACTTGCGTGCTTTTGGGATACTGTGCCCTAAATTCTGCATTGTTTCGGAAGGTATATCTTTTAGGAGTATATATTATACCCTTACACACCTTGTGCACTTGGAGATAGAAGAGACCATCTCTTGAAATTATTAAATAAGTATGAAGTGTTTTGTGAGACAAATAAATAAGAAAAAATATGAAGGATTTGTGTGGAACAAGCTAAAAAAAAAGAGTATGAAGTGGCAATATTTTTGTCAAAAAAAAATACTCCATATTCTTTACGTTAAAGTTAGTTGTTAGTATATTAGAGCATGAATTAAAATATATTATTATTTTATATAAAGTTTGTTGTTATATTAGAGGATTTACGGTGCTAATCAATTTAAACTCAATTTTTATTTTCCATTTATTTTTCACAAATCCCAATTAAACTCAATTAATGTAGAAATAATTACTGATAGGTACACACTTTGTACCCCTAATTACTACTAGATACATTGATTTAAAATAATTATTATTTAATACAAAATATTAAAGTAAAATATCAAATATACCCCTAAACCCATATACCTTTAAAACACTAACCTCAACCTCCACCCACCACCGGACCACCGCTGCCGCTGCCGGACCGCCGCCGCCGCCGCCGGAAAATCTGTTCGTCAGAAAAAAAAAAAAAAAAACTGGTCGCCGGAAAGCTGCCGCGCCGCCGCCGCCGGAGCTCCGGCAGCCGGTCACCGGAAAAACTGTTCGTCCAAAAAAAAAGAAAAAAAAAAAAACTGATCGCCGGAAAAACTGCCGCCGCCGGAAAAGCTGACGGACCGTCGCCGCCGGACCACCACATTTTTTTGCTGCACACACTTTTTTTTTCCTGCACACACTTTTTTTGCTGCACATGAACTTTTGTTGCACACAATATTTATGTGCAGCACATTAATAGGGGTAATATTGGAATATCACTATATATTTTTGTACCTAGTAGTAATACTTTTGTATGTTTGTATCTCATAGTAATTTAGGGTTTTTTTGTGTACCTAGTAGTAATCCTCCCATTAATGTATATATTCATTTTTAATTTAAATTTATTATTTAAGGAAACCACTACTTAAATAACTTCACTTTATTTTGTTTGTTTGATATACCTCCCTCTAAATGGAGGACATGTTGTACAAACCCAAGAAAATTATCCACATTATTCTCTATCTCTCTTATCTAAACTGAGTTCATTGTTATGAATTTGATCCTCTCTTTTAAGTTTAAACTAATAATTTGTATTGGTTGGTTTAAATTATTTTTCAGTTTAAACTCATTTTTATTTAACCAGTGTGGATGTTCTTAATGGTATACATGGGTTATGAGTAGGGATGTCAATCTTATCCCGGTCCGACCCGCAAAATTTGGGGCGGCCCAGAACAGAAACGGGAAGGACAGGGCCAGACCCGTACATATACGGGGCGGGTCCGGGTTTTGACTAAGCCCCGCCCCATTAAATATAGTAATAAGTGTATTATATTATATATGTTATATAATAATATATATAATTATATTAATTATTTATTATGATATAAATTAGTATGTGGATCTACCCTATCTCGCTTGTGCTTTCACCAGTCACGCCTCCCCCTATTTCCTAACCCTAGTGCACTGCAATCTCTCTCTCGACTTACGACTCTTCCAAATTGTCAAAGAACAAGTCACCAGCCACCGCTCGCCGGCCACCGTCCTCCCCCCATTTCCCAAGTCCCAATAGTACACTCTCTCTCTCGAGTCTCGTCTCTTCCAAGTTTCAAAGGACCAGCCGCCATCCGCCGTCCGCCGGCGGTTTCTTCGCTGGAATCTCATGCTGATGGAGATTATTGATTACAGTGTGAGGGTTGATGACTGTTGATGGAAATTATAGTGTGAGGGCTGAGATGTTTAGTTTAGATGAATGTTGATTTAAAAAAAAAAGGCGGGGCGGACCCGCCCTGGACAGGGCAGGGTGCAGGTATGTGAAGTAGGACTTGTGCACGGCATGAGGCGGGTCCTGGGCGGGCAATTTTGAAATGGGTCAAGTCTGGGTAGTTAACTACCTGACCCGTTGACATCCCTTAGTTATAAGTGGGGACTCTTCTCCTTTTCATGAAAGGGAAATGAAAATATTTAGATTGAAGATCAAAAATAATAAAATAAATATCTTATGAATTAAGTATTTATTTAAAAAAAAGTTACCTAAATAAAAAATTAATTCATTATATGAGATTATTTACCTAAATAATTCAGCATGCAATAAGTTACCTACCATTAAAGAGTAGTGTTCAATAGATATAAATCGAATATTTCAATAAGCAGAAGCTCTGAGGAGAGAAATGTAATAAAATTTAAAATATTATATGAGTGAAATTAAAATTGGAATATATATAAATTGACATGTGTTAAAGAATGTAGTGGGTAATAAGCAGAAGTTGATTTCAAGTGAAACATGAGGATAAGGACTGGTCCATATTACACTATTTGTATTGCCTTATCAAATCAAAATTGTGGAGGCAGCTCTAGATAAGTTGTCTTCCACTTGGTTCATTTATTTTTACTTTTATTCTTTACTTGGTTCATTCATCTTTTATATTTATTTTTTCTTTCGGTGCATATTTTCATGAGAGCATTTTATGGTGGTAATATCATTTTATTCTTTTGTAAATATTTAATATATTTTATTAAAAAATTTCTTTTAAAATATTATTATTATTATTTACTTATGTTATAAATTGTTCACAAAATCATTATCATTTTTCATCAATTGAATATCAATTTTCATTATAAAATTATCACTCATTATTTTATATAAGAATCATTTCGTGAGACTAGATAAATCATAGAAAAAAAATTAAATATTGAAATAAGTTATTCCTATTCGAAAGATGAAAAACTCAATATGTAGTACTACGTGGAATATTGTGTGAGATAAGTAATTAGAAGGGATGCAAGTGAATGGTAAACATGTAAATAATGAAATTGAAAAGGGATAAATTAGTGGAAAAAAAAATTCTCATCGCCTTCTCAAGTGAATGGTAAACATGTAAATAATAAAATTGAAAAGGGATAAAAAAAATTCTCATCCACTTCTCATTTGTAATATGCTGTGACTTAGTCTCTAACTTATATCATAAATTCTTGTAAATACTGTATTCTCCTTAATTTAAACATCCTAACAAGTATTTGTGTTCTAATATATTCCCTCCGTCCCCTCAATAAGTGTCCGTTTGCTTTTTGAATGTGGATTAAGGAGTGTAATATTTTAAAGTGTAATGAGGTGAGAGAAATAAATTTTTTAATGTGGAGTGGGTAGTTGTATTTGTGTTGAGGGTGTGTCCCATGTATAGTGGGTTGAGTATAAAAGTATTATTGTGTGTTGTCACATCAACCAAAAAAGAAAATGAACATTTTGTATTAGAACGGAGCAAAATGGCAAAATGAACACTTATTGAGGGGACGGAGGGAGTATTAAAATTGGGATAGGATTAATATAATAGCATAAGTATGTTATGAAGTTATTAAAATATAATGGATGATGTATTAATATAATTTTAGAATTTTATAATACTATGATTTATTATTAAAAAATTATACTTTAATGAATCAAATTATAACATTTTAAAATTATAGTACTTTATTGTTATATCATTTATCATACTTTAATTAATCTTACTTTAATTATTCAATAACAATACACAATAATCATATTTTAATAATGGGTCCACTCACTCACCTCACACAGACATCATTTCATAAGAAACCTTGTCAAAAAATTATTACTAAGTGATGAAAGATGGCAAACATTTAATAAGAAACATTGTCAAAAAATTATTACTAAGTGATGAAAGATGGCAAACATTTGCCTGAGATCATGTAATTGAATGAGTTTTTGGTGAAAGGATAAAAAGTGATAATATTTGAATAAAAAGTATATTCCTATCTCATTGATAAAAAATGATAGCCGTCCACTAAACTATTTTATGAATAATTTGTATTTTATATATAAAAAAATAATAATACTCCTACAAAATTGTATATATTTTAATGGAAATTGATAATACTAAAAAGGTGTTTGGTATTTTTAGTTGGAACAGAATATGCATGGAGTGGAGTGAGTATGGAATAAAGTGATTCCTCCCATATTTGGGAACGAAAACGGGTAATGAAAATTGATAATACTAAAGAAGTGTTGGTATTTTTAGTTGGAACGAGAACTGTATGGGGTAGAATGAGTATGGAATCAAAGTGATTCCTTCCATATTTTGGAGAAGTACCGGTTAATTTTCATAAGTGTGAATGATTTCATTTCCATTACAACACAAAATATTCAAAATCATTCTCATTCCTCACCCTCCAAATCCCCTATCAAAGACCCTCTAAGTAATACTCCCTTTTCATATCCATCACATTTATTGTACACATGCAAATTAAGAAAAACACTTTTTGGTAATTTGATTTTTTTATAATAAATAAATTATAAATTATGAATGGAAAGAACATAATGAATTGATGAAAGTTGTGGTTCAATTTTCCTTAATTAATTAATTAATATGTGGTCCCCTTTAATAAATTTGTCCCCTCCACAATTTTTTTTAATTTAGTATATTTAAAAGAACATTATAATCTAAATTATAAGGGTGAAATTATAATTATACCCTAAATTATAAGGGTAAAATTAAAATTACACTCTAAACCCTAGTAGAGATAAAATGTAATCTAAATTACAATTGTGAAATTATAATTAGGGAAAATGGATTTTTCCGTCCGCTAACTTTCATTCATTTTGAAATTAGTCCATTAACTTTTTTAATTTTGAAATTAGTCCATTAATTTTATAACAATTTTGAAATTAGTCCATTAACTTCATAAAATTCAAAAATTTTGGTCATTTGACCTGCTATGGCAGATCATTTGAATATTTTCACCACAATTAATCTATATCATTTTTTTATTTAACCAATTTTATCTCACTTTTCATTTTTCACTTTCGTATACCAAACAAACAATATTAATCTCATTACTAAAGTGGAGCAAATTTGACTAAATATTAATACTTCCTCCGTCCGCTCGAAAGAGGGTCTTTTTTCTATTTTGGTCGTCCGTTCCAAAGAGGGTCACTTCCTTTTTTACACACATGAGATCCACACACACCCACTAATACAATTAAAATATGAGATCCACACTCCCACTAATACAACTACCCATTACACATTAAATAATAATACTTCTTAATTAACATGCACAAAAGCAAAATGCCCTCTTTCGTGCGGATGGAGAGAGTATAATATAAATTCTTAGTGGAAGCTATTTTTTTAAAATAGTATATATATATATATATATTACATATTTTTTATTTTTTATTTTTAGAATAACCTGCTAATGACCTGTTAAAACGGACGATTTTGTTGAACTTGGTAAACATGATGGACGATTTTTAAAATTTTCAAATATAATGGACGATTTTCAAAATTCTGCAAATATAATGGACGATTTTCAAAAAGTGAAAAATTTATGGACTAAATTCAAAATTGGGCAAAGTTAACGGACAAAAAAATCTATTTTCCCTTATAATTATATCCTAAATCCTAAACCATAAGAGTAAAATATACCCTAAACCATAAAAGTAAAATTACAATATTACTATACCTTTATAATTAACCTTAAACTCTAAGGATATGACATGATTGATAGATTGGAATTGATTAGGAATAGAATCACAATTCCTAATTTCATTCCAAATATCATGATTGGTAAGTTAAAGGAATGAGAATCCCGATTCCATTTGGAATCACCATTCCCTAAAACATGGGAAGATTGATTCATCCCACCCCCATGATATTAGCTATTACACACCATTTGGAATCAACTTTTTATTTTTATTTTTTCAAATTTATGTAGCTAAAAAATATAAAAAATTGTAAATAATATTTTTTAATTTTTACCACATTAAATATATGTAATTACAGAAAATTATAAATAAATTAATATTTTTCTACTTAAAATATAATATTAATTAAAAAAATTGGTATTAAATTATTTAATAAAAAAAAAAATATTGAATCATTTAAAATCTAAATAAAAAAATTATATGCTCAACTCATTAAAAAATATAAAATTAAATTAAATTCTTAAAAATATAATAAAAATTTATATAATTAATTTAATATTTATTTAAAATAAAAATTACTAAATTATTTATAAAAAAGAATATTATTAATTAAATTGGATATATATATATATATATATATATATATATATATATATATATATATATTTGTGTAACAAAATATAATTTTTTTTTGTAAGTTTAATATTTTTTATATATAAAATATTTTATTTATATTTTAATAATATTAAATTATATTTTATTTTTAGTTTATTTTTTTAATTATATAATTATTAAAATATATAAAATCTTCATCTGATTTTAATTTTTTTAATATATAGATGTTTTATTTATATTTTAATAATATTAAAAAAATAAATTTAATTTTTATATAGTTATTAAAATAAATAAAATTTTCATTAAGATTTTAAATTATTTAATAATTTTATATAAATTAATTTAGTATTATAAAAATATTTTTAATGAGATTGGAACAAATTAAGAAATATATTTTCTATTTCTTAAGTAATTCTTGAACCATATCAATCATTGTAAAAGTCATTTTTAATCATTCATTTCTCATCTCTATTCCATTCATGAGTTTATTCAATTCCATCGTTATTCCATTCAATCATACTAATCGAGCTGTAAGTATAAATAATATAAACTATAGGGTAAAATATGCCCTGGACCACTATGATAAAATATACCCTACAATAAAATGGTATAATTATAATTATATTCTTAAAATTAAATTTATATAAAAAAAGAAACGAAAAAAAAAACCCAGCAAAAACGGTTTTAAACATTTGATTGGTGGCAGTGTTCTGAAAATCGAGTCGAACCGGTCGGTTCAATCAGAAACCGGAGTCGGGATCGATCCGATAACACCCTAAAAACCATTTTGGCTATTGAACCGGGGAAAACCGGCTTGGACCAGTTAGAACCGGAAAAACCAGCCAAACCGAAAACCGGCGGTTATATTATTTTAAAAAAAAAGAAAAAAAATCGTTGTTCTCTTTCTTCTTCGCAGTAAGACGACCCATAAAAAACCTAAATCAAAACCTAAAATTTAAAGGAGATGCAATCGATTTGATTCTTGGTGGTAGAAGTCGGCGCGATGCCGGCAGCAGGGCGGTGCGATGTCGGCAGTGCGGTGCGATGCCGGCAGGGCGGTGTTGATGGGCAGGCCTGCGATAGGGCGGTGTTGATGGGCAGGCCTGTGGCAGGGCTGGATCGCACAGCGAACGGAGCAAGAGGCGGACTCCGGTAATAGGCGAGTGACGGGCGGAAGTCTGGCGGCCAAGATCTTGTTTGGGAGAGAGAAATTATTTAGAGATGGAAGAAGATTTGCAGAGAGGAGGACCATCTGTTATTCACGCTAAAAGTAAATTGGGCATTGGGCTTTTTAGCCTTTTAGGCTTTTACCAATAAATTGGGCTTTGGACTTTGTCTTTTATATTTAATATCATTGGCCCATCAATTCTAATTTAATTGGGCTGGAAAATTATATATAATTTATATATGTAAATTTAAATTATATATAAAATAATAGATATAATTAAAAATATGTAATTTTTGTTTTCCCAGTTGAACCGCCCGGTCTGACTGGTCCGACCTTGAACCATTAGGGTCACCGGTTTGGCCTCCGGTCCGATTTTCAAATCACTGATTGGTGGAACTTGCCTACCGTAGTGTTGGTCTTTATAATAATAATTTTAAAATTAAAATGTGTTATGAAGATTGTACTCTCTCCGTTACACCGAAAGTTATTAATTTTACTATATTAAGTATCTCATTCAAATGTCTCATTTTACTCCTTTAGTAAAATAACCCAAGATAAGACCCACCATTCACTATAAATATAATTACCCACTACACTTAAAATAATATTAGACCATATTAACACCCACCATTTTACATAATCACCCATTTATATTCACACAGACAATAAAAAGATACTACACACACACATTTTAAAGATCAAATTTCCCTTAAAGAACTATACTCACCATATAATCAATTCATTCCCTCCCACAACTAAACAAAATTTTAAATTGAAAATACACCCACCCACACATTTCTTACGTGATTTTTTGGAAGGAAAGAAAAAAAAAAGAGGGGATAGAAGGAAGAAGAAGGAAGAGAAGATTAGAGAGAGACACAGAGAGTAGACCCACATCAAAGGGAGGGAAGAGATCCATTATTACTTAGCAACGCGGCTAGTAAATGATTTCATTTCTAAATTATGTTTTAAGATTATAGGTTTTAAGATTACTAGTGAAATGATGCAAAAAAATATTGAGTTTTGTTGTGGGAAATGTTGTGGGTAGCATGACCGTCAACGTAGTTAAGAAAATTAAACTGTGCATGTAGATTGTGAATCGAAGTTGATTGACGAAACTCCGTTCGACTTTGGTCTGTCGCTCGTTTGGTGTCTGTTTGACCAATATTGGTCGATGCTTACTTCTTTCGTTCAACCAATAGCGGTCAAACAAAACGCATTCTGTCAATCGATGGTGGTCGAACAAACATATTTTGGTGGGTCGATAGTGGTTGAACAAATATGTTTTGTAATATGTGGTGTATATATTTTAGGGGTATTCTAGTAATTTAATGTATAAATTTATTATTTAAAAAATAAAATAAATTTATATTAGTAAATTGATGCGTGTGAATAGCCGCCATCATAATATTACTCCTTAAGAAAAAGCAATTGTGGACTTATTAAGACAATAAGACGGAGAGAATGGTTAATGACTCCTCATTTTTGTTTGAAATTAGAGTTGAAATTTGCACTTAAAGGGAACAAATGGTAGTCATCGAAATGTTGTCAATGAAGTGATGCTCATGAAACATTGCCCCTAAACTACGTCGTTAAGTCATCTAATTCTGACGAGCAAACACTACAAACTCAACAGCTACTGCTCGCTGGCCATTACTACAACTAGTCCCCACCGGGAGACTCGTCGACAAAAATTATCATCCACTCTAATCTCTGATTAGGGCTCCGGTCTCGTTCAGGTCTCTCTCTCCCTCTCTCTTTACTTGCGCACTGTTTAAACAATGGTGAACTACTGGAATAGTAGTCATTTTGACGTTTAATTGTAGAATTTAGGTGTTTTCATTCCATTTGTACCTTGAATGTTGAACTGAAGCATTTGAACGCACTGTTTAGTACCAAATAAATATTTTGAAATGGAATTAAGTGGCAAAGACTCGTGATTTCGTAATGTATATCAGTTGATGGATAAGGTAAACTATCTTGCTTTCTCGAAGTTGTAGCGCGAGGTTCATCTTTAACCAGTGGCTGTAAATTAGGTTTGACGAAGTGGGAACTGCCTCTGGTTTTGGTCACTGAATATGGATTTCTCTATTTTTCTTTTTTCTTTTCACTTTTTTTTTTTTTTGAGAGAACAATGGGTAAATGTTTTAACTTCTATGTGCTTTTACATTTGTGTGAGGAAATATGCATAAATAATCCGTGCTTAATTTGCTTTTTTATTATTTATTATTTTTTTCTTTTCTTACTGCATCTTAATAAAATGTGGGAAACTTTTTCTAGCCTATTTTTGTAGCCAGTTGTCAATTTGAGAATATTGGAATTCAGAACTGTTTCACAATTCACTAGGACAACATTGCATGTTGTTGCTGCTGTATTTGTTCTCCAGAGTTTCTAAGCGTGCTCCAATTTATATGTATTAGTTGTGATGGACAAGTCACTGGTATATTGTAACAATAGCAAGTCTCATGAGGAAAAATAATACTTCTCTCAGTCTGGCAACACACAGGTTATGTAGTTGAACAAATTTCATTTCATCTTTATGATATAACTTGTGAAAGATACTATTCCCAGAGTGAAAAAAATCAGAAAGATTGATTAAAGCACCACATACCTAATTCCATGAGAACTGTTACTTTCTCTGTAATGAGAATCAGAATCATCCGAAACAAAGGACGCCACTCTAAGAATCTCATATAATTATTAATCAGTACCCATTTTTAGCAAACATTATAACTGATTTTCTACCATTTCAAGACAATTTACTACATAAATTTCAATTACAAATCCTGAAAATTTGATTATATACTTTTTTTTTGTTGCGTTGTCGTGTAATGTTTATTTGGTGGATCTTTATGTTAGCTAATTTATAATTTTATACTAATGTTTTCACTTTCAGCTTGTAAAGATTACTAGTATTTCAAATAGATTTAAGATTCTTTGTGGTATATGTCATTACAATTTGACATGGATTAGAACTGTATCATATGTCAAATTGTCAATAATAATGGTTATAAATAGTGGAACATGGGTTATGGAATGGTGACTCCTTTTGAACTAAAAATATTTTGGAGTCCAATTAGTTGTGGCAGTTGTGTTGGTTTGTGCTATCTAGTAATTCAGCAACTTTCTTCTATTGTGCAGGTCACTATCATTTCCTTAGGATCGTGAGGATTGAAGATGGCAGTGACTGCTGCTTCAAGCTTGCAGATCGCAGCTACGAAACCTTCTATTTTTTCAGCTAATAAAGTTTTAAGAGGAGGTGTAACTGTTGGCGTTAGTTCTTTGAAAGAATCATGGGCTAAATTATCTAGTGCTTGCTATATATCTACTTGCCAACATTTTGATCGCACATTTACATCATCTCCTACAAAGTTTCGCAAAGTAGTACCTAAGGCAATGTCTGAACCTGGTGAAAGCAAGACTGAATCAGGACTGTGTATCAATTTGAAAGGTTTATGTTTCCTTTATAATATAAATACTAATCAATTTAAGGTTTTGAGCATGTATGAGCAATTTCTAGAAAGATTTTTATTGTTTTGGATGAAAATTTAAAAAACCAACTTTAACCTGCAACAAATGGTGCAATGGACTGCATTGAATAGAACTGGCAGCAAGTGTATGGTGGGTTTCTGGTTATGCACTTTTTTATATAAAAAGCTTTGCCATCCAAGTAAAGAGCATAAGAATGCAACTATTTTATCTACCAAGTTTGGATATTCTTGGAATCTGTTACGGGAATAAACATGGAATAGCCCTCTGCCCTATTGATATTTTATTGAGCTTTAACTCCTTTTTGTTTAAGAAAGTGTTCAGGGTAGGTGAAAGTTGATGTTTTTTTTTTTTTTTTTTTGTTTAGAAAAACGAATTGTAAATAGAAGATATATTTATGGTTATTACAGTTCTTCATTTAATGTTGACTTAGAAGTTAGAACTACAGACTTTGTTTTGCTTACATGTTAATTTGTTTATAGGTAAGAAGGCATTTATTGCTGGTGTGGCTGATGACAATGGATATGGTTGGGCTATTGCAAAATCACTAGCTGCTGCAGGAGCTGAAATTCTCCTTGGCACTTGGGTCCCTGTAAGTGAAATATTTTTATCATGTACATAATGTCATCTATTATTCAGCATACATGAATGAACTGATTAAGGAATTTGCAACGCAGGCGTTGAATATTTTTGAAACTAGTCTACGCCGTGGGAAATTTGATGAATCTCGTGTGTATGATGATAAGATTTTATTCCTTAATTTTTTTAATTTCTCATGTTTCAAAGTGCCTTTGTGAAGTAGCATCTGCTTAGAAGATTTTGTTTTCAGGCTACCTGATGGCTCCCTAATGGAGATCACTAAAGTTTATGCATTAGATGCAGTTTTTGACACACCAGAAGATGTTCCTGAAGATGTAATTTTCATGAATTAATTTCACTTTTACATGCGTTTATCCAATTGCTATAAAACTGTTCATAAATTTGTTTTTGATATGCAGATAAAAACCAACAAACGTTATGCTGGAGCCAGTAATTGGACTGTTAAGGTTTGATTACTATTCCACCCTAGAAAATTTTTTATTACCTCATACCATTTGGTTCTTCACACATACTATGAATACAGAGTTTAAGAATTTATTTTTTACCAACTGTGTTGACTTTTGAGGGTAACGTGGTATTTCTAAGTAGTAAGTAAATGATAAGTAAGTACTAAATGACTTTTGAGTACATGATAATTGCTTTGCTCATAGCTTTATAATCTAAATAATATAGTCTCTACCCATCACCTATAGTTGCATTGTTGGCCTCAGTAATTTTCCCACTAAGAAGTTTGTTCCCATTTTGATGGTTTTACATCATTTCAGTTTTTTACTTATTCAGGATTTAAAATTTTTATTTTAGTCAGTTTGACTTGGTAACAGAGGATATTAAACAGCGTTGTAGTATTAAAAGCCTAGAAATTGAACTGATTGGCCAACAATTTTCGGCTTTCTGTTTTACTTAGGTCAAGCATTGACCTTTTGGACTATTCAATTACTGAAATATTGATTTTTAGTTAGCTCCAGGCTGATGGGGTATTTCCCTAGAAGCTACACATATGTATGCAAGGCTCCTAGGAATCAATTTGTGGCTGCATCTGTTTGCGGAAAATGAACATTTTTATTGTTAGACAAGTCTATTGTACCTACTTATTAACCACAACAACTTGACTTCCAAATTTGATGTGGGTTATTATATATTCAGATTAAAGGACACTTATCTTAATGGTTTTGAAATATCTCACAGGAAGTTGCAGAATGTGTGAAACAAGATTTTGGCAGCATTGACATTCTTGTGCACTCACTTGCTAATGGGCCAGAGGTATACTTTCTTCGAAATTATTGCTTAATGTGGTGCATGTGACATTTTGTGCTTTAACAAAATCATGTAAAACTAGGTAACCAAGCCCCTGTTGGAAACCTCGAGACATGGATATCTTGCAGCAATATCTGCATCTAGTTATTCTTATGTGTCCTTACTGAAGCATTTCCTACCAATTATCAACCCAGGCATGTGTATTTCATTTTCTGTTCCCATACTTTTTATTTGAATAATTGTCTATTCCGCAACATCAAAATCTTCTATTAGCATCTTTTTTTTGGTCAAAATATCTATTGAGTTTAAAGGACGGATTCTGCTTCAGGTGGTTCATCAATCTCACTAACATATATTGCATCTGAGAGGATCATCCCTGGGTATGTCTGCTTTGGCATATTCATGATGTCTAAAATTTAACATTTCTAAAGAGATTGATTAGCTTTTAACTTTTGTGTATAAAACAGTTATGGAGGTGGCATGAGCTCAGCTAAAGCAGCGCTAGAAAGTGATACAAAGGCAATCTATTCAGAGATCACTGGAGTTTTTCTTCTCTTTTCTTCTGATTTGTTGCTTATCCCTCTGGCTTGTTAACTTCGGTTCTATCAGGTGATTGCATTTGAAGCAGGAAGGAAACATAAAGTCAGGGTGAACACCATATCTGCTGGTATATTTTCTGTATTGCTGGATTTATTATTCTTAACAATAGACATTGCAAAACTATTGACTGTCTATAATAGTGGGAGGAGGATAATATAAGCTGATCGTTTATTTTGACACCTACATTGCATGTTGTTGCCTTTTTCTATGTTATCTTGAAACCAGCCTCTTTCTATGTTATTACTAAGTGTTGCCTTTTTCATTACCAAAACTCAGGACCACTAAGAAGCCGTGCTGCAAAAGCTATAGGATTCATCGATATGATGATTGATTACTCCCTGGAAAATGCACCTCTTCAGAAAGAATTATCAGCAGGTAAACCACAATGACACTGCCTAAGCCTTAAGCTTCATGATCGTTGTTTCTATTAGCAATTTATATGCGTCTGTTGTTCCTTTTCTTCTCTCAAATGTAATTTCACAGACGAGGTAGGAAACACTGCTGCCTTCCTAGCATCTCCACTGGCTTCTGCCATTACCGGGGCTGTGATATATGTTGACAACGGTCTGAACGCGATGGGAGTGGGAGTGGATAGCCCCATATTCAAGGACCTAAATATTCCTAAATCCCACTAGTTGAGATCTTGCAATGAGGCTGCAGTGTAATATTGGAAAGCTGGAATATAGAGGAATATATTTTTTTGGTGATAATAGGAATGGGTTGGCAACCAGCCCCAACTCTCCTTTGTATGCATGAGTTTTTCTAGTAAGCTGGACCTGCTAGTGGTGCAAGACTAAGAGAGATTGGAATGAAGCTCCATGTTTTAATGGTCGGAAATGTTTTATGTACACTTATTTATTTACATTACTTTAAGAATGCAATTTATGGCATACCGTAGGGGGTGTAAGCGAACAGAATGTGCGGTTGATAGCTCGTGACTCAGCTCGGTAAGAGCTCGTTTTATGTGCATTTAATTAATCAAATGAACGAGATTTGTTTTTAAGCTAGTTTTATAAACGAACAAAGTAGGAATAGCTTATATTTGTTAAAAGCTGTAAATAGACTCATTTAGTGTTCGTTTAATGTGTTCTTAAATAAGTTGAGTCACAATACTACACAATTGTCACACTTTTTACGTTGAACTCAACTTCGAACATTTTTTTATTGAATTATTCAAAATACCTCTAATTTATTTTACTTTATACACTTAAATCACTTTTTTTTTCCTTCTAAATTTTCTCGTTTCCACGCATAAAAATGTGCTAAATTTGGAGCATTAAGTTATACCCAATTAAACAATTTTTTTATTAAAACCTGCAAATGATAAATTTTAGTATTTATATTGATGTAGAGATATATTATCATAAAATTAATTAAGAAGTTATGACGTGACAGGTGAGATTAATAAAAAAAAAGGTGAGAGATTGGATATTTATTTGTCTAAGTATATAAATAAGAAACAAAGTGGAGAAACAGTCAATAGAAATGCAGAGAGCTTACGAAGATGTTTCCTTGTTGAGTTTATTTGCTTCAACAAACAAGATCTCTCTCTCCAACACTAGTACCACTAGTCTAGTAATAGAAAACGAATTTGGCAGAAAACTGTTGGATACACACGTAGAGAGAGAACCCTACACATGTTTAATTTGAAGGCAAAAATTTCAATTTACTCAGGCGCACGGACCACATTCCATGCGCCTTTAGAATTTTGTGTTAAATTGTATATCCTTTAGTATAAAGATGTGTACTTTTTATTTTCTAAAGAAAATTATTATGTGTATCTGGGCGCATGGACAACACTCCGTGCGTAGAATTTTGTGTTAAATTGTATACCCTTTAGTATAAAAATGTGTACCCTTTATTTTCTAAAGGAAAAAATATTAATGAAAAGTGTATATCCTTTAAAATGGTGTACCCTTTATTAACTAAAGTGTATATCCTTTAGACCAAAGTAATGTAACCTTACCCATAATACTAAATTTCTAAAGGCGCACGGAATGTGTTCCCGTGCGCACGCAAGCCTCACTTTAATTTGAATTTATCATTTTAAAATTTACAATTAATAAATCTTTTATCGGCTTGGATTCTCTTGCCATTTTAGTACATCATCTTCTGTGTCAAATCGTTGGATGTACGACACGTAGGAGAGAGGAAACTATACCCTAATCCTTAAATCCTAGGGCAATGATTGGATTTAATTCCCCTCTTACGTGTCAATCATTTAACGCGTGACACAGGAGATGATGCATGAAAATGGCGCAGAAGATTCGGTGTGATCTTTTATATATTATACAGTTACAAAATATACTATTAACCATTACTTTTATTCTTGTTAATGTAGATGAGTATAAGCTCCCTTTGATCACACTCGCACACTCTATCTTCCTCACTATCAATCACGTATTGAATCAATACAAGAATGAATCAAAAACTTAAGAGAGAAGACAAAGATGTATAGTGGTTCGATCTTAAAGATCTACGTCCACTCTTAAGGAGAAATATCACTAATATGATTGAGTACAGGTTACAACTTCTTGATGAAGATGATGAATTAAACTTCTTAAGAACCCTAACTTGCTGAATCTAACTGATATGAATGATGGATGATCATTCTGATGTGTTTCTGCCCTTTTATACCACACATGCACTCAGAATATCCATCAGCAAGCTTTCCACGTGATCTGTTTGCTTCATTCAGTTGCAACTGATCAAATAACTACTTAAGAATCTTGCCATGTCATCAATCCATCAACTCAACTTAACACTTGATCCTACGGTCCTCCTTATGCAGCCTGTTGATCCTAACTTCTTAATCAAACTTGCTGCTGAACCAATCATCCATGTGTATATCTTTTGATTGATGCCACACATACGTATGCATGCATGATCTATACACAATAAATCTCCACCTTAGACCATGTATCAATCATATGTCATAAACCTTCTCCACCTTGCTGCACTTATAGGCTGCAGCACACCTTCTTTCCTTCTTCTAATGAAGACCAATAAGACTCTTACACAGCTCAAACTTCTGAACTGGTAGAGCATTAGTGAATGCATCAGCAGGATTCTCTGATGTCTTAATCTTTTTGACAGCCACTAACTTCTCTTTTATCATATCTCTTATGAAGTAAAGCCTCACATCAATGTGTTTAGTCCTCTCATGATACCTTTGATGTTTTGAGAGATGTACAGCACTTTAGTTGTCACAATATACTTCAATAGCATCTTGCTGAACACCAAACTCTCCCAAAATTCCAATCAACCAAATACCCTCATTGATTGCTTCTGTAAGAGCAACAAACTCAGCCTCTGTAGTTGAAAGTGGTACTACATGTTGATGTGTAGCCTTCCAACTTATTGCTGTACTAAACAAATTAAACACATAGCCTGTTATTGACTTCCTTGTATCAAGATTAGCTACATAATCAGCATCCACATAGCCCACAACAGCTCTGTCCCAAGTGACTTGTTTCTGAAATTTCAAAACAACTGACATAGTTCCTTTGATGTATCTGAGTGACCATTTTACTGCATCCCAATATATAAGACCAGGATTGCTCATCCTACTGATCATACTCATAACATAAGCCAAGTCTGGCCTGCAATATACCATTGCATACATCAAATTACCAATAACACTTGCATATGGTATGTTGCTCATTTCTGCCTTCTCCTTATCTGTTTGAGGACCTTGAACTGATGACAGATTCAATCTTTGCTTAACTGGTATTGAAACATCCTTACAGAGATTCATATTATACCTCTTAGGAACCTTATCCAAGTAAGACTCTTTAAACAGCCTTAGTTGACCAGCTGATCTGTCCCTTTCAATTTGCATGCCAAGTATCATTCTTGCTTCTCCAAGATCTTTCATGTCAAATTCCTTCCTCAAAGTATCTTTTACTGTATTAATTCCATCCATATCCTTACATGCTATCAAGATATCATCTACATAAAGTAGTAGATAAGTATAGCATCCATCCTTGCATCTTATGTACACACAGCTATCATACGTGCTTCTGACAAAACCACTTGCTGTAATATAATCATCAAACCTGAGGTATCACTGTCTTGGGCTTTACTTCAGTCCATACAATGATTTAAGCAGGAGACAAGCCTTTGAATCTGCACCCTTCAAACTAACACCTTCAAGAATCTTCATATATATCTTTTCTTCTAAATTTCCATGTAAGAAAGCTGTTGTTACATCCATCTGATGTAATTCCAGATCAAATTGAGTAACTAATGATAACAAAATTCTTATTGAGCAGTGTTTTACTACTGATGAGAAGATCTCATTATAATCAACACCTTCTTGCTGTGAAAAATCCCTTGCTACAAGCCTTGCCTTATACCTCACTCCTTCTTCTTTACTTGTCACTGGTATCTTCTTATATATCCACTTACAACCTACAAGCTTATGATTTGCAGGCTTGTCAACAATCACCCAAGTGTTATTCCTTTTTAATGATTGCAACTCTTCTTCCATAGCATCTAGCCACTTCATACTCTCCTTTCCTGATATTGCCTCTGAATATGTCCTTGGCTCATAGATATCAATGTCTGATGCTACATATAGGGCATATGACACAGTATCAACCTCTATGTATCTTATAGGTGTTCTAATTTGCCTTCTCAGCCTATCTCTAACTAGCTGATAGCTGCTTAGAGTCATTCTAGCACTGGAATTAGATGATCCAGCTTCTTCTTCTTCTGCAGCAGCTTCCTCATGCACATCATTATTACTCTGATACTGATTCTGCTGTACTATGGCTTTATCATCATGCTCCACCTCAAACTCAAACTTATCTGTAGTAATGAGTTTATCAATACCTCTTTCAACTAAAGGCATCTTATCTTCATTAAAAGTTACATCCTTGCTAACAATGAGCTTGTTAGTTTCATAACATCACAACTTGTACCCTTTTACTTCTCTTGGATAGCCCACAAGCACACATTTGACAGCTCTTGGATCAAGCTGGTCCTGCTTCTGATGTGAATACACCTGGCAACCTATAACCCTTAAATGACTGTAATCTGGTATCCTTCCAGTCCATACTTGATCAGGTGGTTTAAACCTAAGTGCTGTGCATGGAGATAAGTTGGTCAAATAAGCTGCAGTTGACACTAACTCACCCCAAAAATCTTTTGAGAAACCCCACTACTCATCATGCACCTAACTCTTGCAAGAAGTGTCTGATTCATTCTTTCAGCCACCCCATTCTGCTGTGGAGTCCCTGGTACAGTTTTGTGCCTTTTTATACCCTTCTCTTGACAAAACTTGTTGAATTCATGTGAAACAAACTCAAGCCCATTATCTGTCCTTAAACATTTGACCTTATTTCCAGTCTGAAATTCTGTTTCTGTCAACCAAATTTTAAAGGCTGACAGTGCTTCATCCTTTGTCTTTAAAATTCTGATCCATACCTTTCTTGAGTAATCATCAATAAAGGATATGAAATACCTCCCACCCCCTATTGTTGAGGTCTTGGAAGGCCCCCAAAGATCAGAATGAACATATTCTAACCTTGCCTTGGTGTTATGATCTGCTGCACCAAATTTCAACCTCTTTGACTTGCCTAATATGCAAGCTTTACACTGATCTAACTTGCAGGTTGAACTGATTTCAAGTAGCTTCTGTCTTGCAAGTTCTTGCAATCCTCTTTAACTTATATGACCAAGCCTTCCATGCCAAGTTTTAACACTACTATCATCCTTGGTTGCGTTAATCTGTCCAGTCACTACAGAACCATCTAAAAAGTACAAGTCAGACCTCTTAATTCCTTTAACAACTACTGTATTTCCTTTCATGATAGTAAGTGTCCCTCCCTTTAAAAGACATTCATAACCTTGTGAATCTAACATTCCAAGAGAGATTAGATTCCTTCTTAAACTTGACACATATCTGACATTTGTTAACAATCTGATTTTCCCATCAAATATTTTAAGTTTGACAGAATCTATTCCTTCAATCTTACAGGTGTGATCATCACCTAGCATGACTGATCCCTCATCTTGTGATCTTAATTCAGCAAACCAATCTTTTCTAGAAGTCATATGAAATGTGCATCCTGAATCCATAACCCATTCATTTGACACTGAACTAGAACAAACTGACATAGCTTTAATGAAATCAGAATCTGAGCCAACTTGATTAGTTATTACCTGAATTGCATGTGGCCTCTTATTTCCTCTATTTTCTGCTATCTTCTTGGCCACCATTGCCTTCCATTTTAAACATTGCTTCTTGAAATGTCCAAGCTTATTACAGTGATAGCAATTCTTGTTTTCTTCCTCATCTGATGGAGCACTTTGATTCTTTTCTGGCTTCCTTTTATCAGCATTGTTGTTCTTATTGTTCTTGCTCCACTGATTCTGTTTCTTTGCCACTAAACCTTTTGCAATAACTTGTTGATCTGGATTCTTATGTAGCATCTTTGCCTTAACTGCCAACAATACTTGCTCAAGAGTGATTGCTTCAACATTAGCAAATAAGAGAGTATCTCTTAATCCTTCAAAGGACTTTGGAAGGGCTGACATGAGGATGACAACTTTATCTTCAGTTGACAGAGCCACATCAATATTTTCTAGATCATCAATGATCTTGTTTAACTCATCTAATTGACCAATGATTGACTTATCTTCTGATACCTTGAAAGAGTATAGCTTCTGTTTCATGTACAAACGGTTGGCCAAGGATTTAACCATGTATAGCTTCTCCAATTTCTTCCATACTCCTCTGGCTGTAGCTTCCTTTGAGATTTCCCTCAGGGCTTTGTCTCCAAAGCACAAGATAAGTGCACTTCTAGCCTTTGACTATTGTTCTTGATCTGCTGCAATGGCAACAACATCAACTGCTACAGCTGGATCCACCACAGGAAGTGGCTTAATTGCATCTGATAATCCTTGTTGGATTAAGATGGCCTCCATCTTCATCCTCCACAGACTGAAGTCTGCCTTTTCTGTAAACTTTTCAATATCAAACTTGGTAGTAACTATTTGATCTTCTTCTCCACTGAATCTTCTTCTTCTTGGCTTTCCACAGACGGCGCCAATTCTTGTTAATGTAGATGAGTATAAGCTCCCTTTGATCACACTCGCACACTCTATCTTCCTCACTATCAATCACGTATTGAATCAATACAAGAATGAATCAAAAACTTAAGAGAGAAGACAAAGATGTATAGTGGTTCGATCTTAAAGATCTACGTCCACTCTTAAGGAGAAATATCACTAATATGATTGAGTACAGGTTACAACTTCTTGATGAAGATGATGAATTAAACTTCTTAAGAACCCTAACTTGCTGAATCTAACTGATATGAATGATGGATGATCATTCTGATGTGTTTCTGCCCTTTTATACCACACATGCACTCAGAATATCCATCAGCAAGCTTTCCACGTGATCTGTTTGCTTCATTCAGTTGCAACTGATCAAATAACTACTTAAGAATCTTGCCATGTCATCAATCCATCAACTCAACTTAACACTTGATCCTACGGTCCTCCTTATGCAGCCTGTTGATCCTAACTTCTTAATCAAACTTGCTGCTGAACCAATCATCACCTTCCATGTATATATCTGTTGATTGATGCCACACATACGTATGCATATATGGTCTATACACAACATTTATCATATCATACATTATCTCAATTAAGTTAATATTTTCTCTCACTTTTGAAATCCAAATCAAACATACAAGTAAAATATAACGATTGAATTTTATTGGCTTGCTTGTATGGTTAAGTAGTGGTATAATAAGCAAAAACATTGTATAATTGCATCACATCACAAATAATAAAACCTTAATTCAGTGTTATATTAATTATTAATGATCTCACATACTAACTCTGTACTTAGAAATCTTTCCTACATTCGCAAGCAACCAATTATTTTCAAGGGTGGTTACAGCAACTCAAACCTACTCTGAGAACCGTTCGTAATCAGTTACTTGAGGTAACACACTTGAACACCCACTCATCTACACTTTCTTGATGATTTCAAACACCACATTTTTGTTTCATGTTCCCCCTGCAAACTTATCTCTCTCTCATACATTGTTTGTCCCTTGCTCATTAAAGGGGCTTCAAATTAAGCCAGAAAGATAGATATTGAAGGCCACACATATCGTTGAGTTTAGAGATCAGAAGAGAATCAAGAAAGATGGAAGAGTTTGCCATCAAGCAAACAGCTCCAAAGATAGCAGGGTCAGGGGTGATCACTGGTGGCGATAAGGTGATAGTTGCATACGATCTAGTCGAACAGATGGAGTATCTCTACGTTCGAGTAGTGAAAGCTAGAGAGCTGAAAGGGAAGGACGTTACAGGGTCATGCGATCCCTACGTGGAGGTGAAGCTAGGCAACTACAAGGGGGTCACAAAGCACTTCGAGAAGAAATCCAATCCCGAATGGAATCTGGTGTTTGCCTTCTCCCAGGATCAGCTCCAGGCCTCCCACGTGGAGGTCGTCGTCAAGGACAAGGACGTTGTCCTTGACGACTTCATAGGGCGAGCGGTGTTCGACTTTGCCGACACCCCTCGCCGCGTTCCCCCCGACAGCCCCCTCGCCCCGCAGTGGTACAAGCTGGAGGACTCCAGGGGCGAGAAGCTGAAGTCGGGGGAGATCATGCTTGCTCTGTGGAAGGGCACTCAAGCCGACGAGGCTTTCTCCGATGCTTGGCATTCCGATGCTGCTGCTGTTGCAGGTGATAGAGTTTCCAGCATCCGGGGGAAGGTGTACCTTTCGCCTCGACTGTGGTACCTTCGGGTGAATGTCATCCAGTGTCAAGATTTGCTTCCTAGTGACAAAAATAGACCCCCTGAGGTGTGTACTAAGGTGGTTCTTGGAAATCAGGCTCTTAAGACAAAGATTTCTGCAGTGAAGAGTGTGAATCCGACGTGGAATGAGGATCTTGTGTTTGTGGTTGCAGAGCCGTTTGAAGAGCCATTGGTGATCACTGTGGAGGAGAGAGTTGGAAGCAACAAGGATGAGATATTAGGGAGGTGTTTGATATCATTGAACACTGTCCAGAGGAGGCTAGACAACAAGGGTGTCATACCAAAATGGCACAATCTAGAGAAACATGCATTGCTCGATGGAACCAAAAAGGAGGCCAAGTTTTCGAGCAAGATTCATCTTAGGACATGCCTGGATGGTGGCTACCACGTGCTGGATGAGTCCACTTACTACAGCAGCGACTACAGACCGAGCTCGAAGCTCCTCTGGAAATCGAGCATCGGGCTTCTAGAGGTCGGGATCATAAGCGCAACAGGGCTGCCGCCGATGAAAACGAGGGATGGGCGAGGAGCTACAGATGCCTACTGCGTAGCTAAATACGGCCCGAAATGGGTCCGAACCAGGACAATTATTGATAGCGGATCTCCAAAATGGAATGAGCAGTACACGTGGGAAGTGTTCGATCCTTGCACGGTGATCACCATTGGCGTATTCGACAACGGCCATCTGCAAGGTGGGAAGGACACCAGCATTGGCAAGGTAAGAATTAGATTGTCCACATTAGAGACTGAAAGAGTTTACACACACTCGTATCCATTGATCGTGTTGAAAACTAGTGGCGTGAAGAAGATGGGAGAAGTCCATCTAGCAGTTAGATTCTCTTGCACTTCATATCTCAACATGCTGCAGAAGTATGCTCATCCCCTGCTTCCCAAGATGCACTACGTGCATCCGCTCTCGGTGCATCAGCTCGAAATGCTGAGGCACCAGGCGATACAGATAGTATCGCTCCGGTTAGGGAGGGCAGAGCCCGCCCTAAAGAAGGAGGCGGTGGAGTATATGCTGGACGTGGGGTCCCACATGTGGAGTGTGAGAAAGGCGAAAGCTAACTTCGTGAGGATAATGAGCCTCCTGAGTGGGGTGGTGGCGCTAGCAAGATGGTTCGATCAAATCTGCCATTGGAAGAATCCCCTCACCACCATTCTCATCCACCTCCTCTTCCTCATCCTCGTCCTCTACCCTGACCTCATCCTCCCCACCCTCTTCCTCTGCTTATTCTTCGTCGGGGTGTGGAACTACAGATGGAAGCCCCGCCAGCCTCCGCACATGGACATCCGGCTGTCCCATGCGGACGCTGTCGGGGCGGACGACTTGGACGAGGAGTTCGACACGTTCCCGACGTCCAAGTCGTCGGAGAGGGTGCGGATGAGGTACGACCGGCTGAGGAGCATTGGGGGGAGGATACAGAGTGTTATAGGGGATGTGGCGGCGCAGGGGGAGAGGTTGGGTTGCGTGCTGACGTGGAGGGACCCGAGGGCGTCGGGGTTGTTTGTGGGGTTCTGTTTGGGGGCGGCGGTGGTGCTGTACGTGACGCCGGTGCAGATAGTGGTGCTGGTGTGGGGGTTATATGTGTTGAGGCATCCTAAGCTCAGGAGTAAGACTCCACCCCTCTCAACTAATTTCTTTAAAAGGTTGCCTGCAAGATCAGACCTCATGCTCTAATTCATAAAACTTAATGAATTGCTGCGTGTAATTTGAATGGAGTGTTCCTTTTAGTTCTTTTTTTAAACGATTTAATTATATTCTCGTTATTGATTGCAACATCGTAGTTCTTGTCATGTTTATATTTTGGGTGAAATTCTACCGTAATCTGGAGATACTTAAAAAAAAAAAATCATCGCAGTCTGTAAAAGAAGTTAAAAAATGCCCACGAGAAAATCTTTGACTCAATTCTGGAGGTCACGTTACATTTACGTGCTCTAGACATTTCTTCAATTTTTGATGGAAACGGACAACATTGGTACTATTTAAAAATAGGTTTGGATTCTATTTACTATTTTGGTAAATTATGTACTGTACCACATTGATGACACGTAAGAGATAAACTATACGAAGTTTAAATCTAAGGAAATAGTTGGATTTCCTTCCTCATACGTGTTAATCTAGTGTGTTTAAAAATAATGAAATAAAACAAAAAAAATAATACATGGTCAAAGTTACGAGACAAGACGATTTATTATCCCATCGAAAAATCTCTCTGGTTACATGATATTCACGTGTTCAATTCCAACAATTTCTTCAATTTCCAACGAAAACATTAGTGAAATTTGGAATATAATGGGATAACAACCCAAACATTATTTTTCTTGATATAATAATGGTACATAACCAAAGTTACGAGAGAAAACTAATTTTTATCTCAAAATTTTTTCTCAATCATATATGTCATTCATTAAATATATATATACTATGAAAAAGAAAATATAAGCTAACACAGGGCGTAATAGGAGATATGATGTATAATCCAATATGAACTACTTCCTATGGCCGTATTCATTTCGTATTTACTGTTAAAGCAGAAAATTAAAAGTCACTTTATGATTGAAGGTAATTATTTATTATTTATTAATACATAAATAGTAAAGTAGGTTATGTATTAAAAATAAATGCAATTTTGAAATTAAAAAGTATAGCATATTATTAGTTAAATGTAATTTTTTTATGTGATGTGAACTTAGGACGAATCAAATTAGGAAGTATGAATTATTTATTACATTTTGATATTAATTTTGATGTTTCATGAATAAACAAGCACTCCAGTAGAGATGAAAATTTAGATTGGTTATCCGAGGCCATGTTTGTTATTTATTCAGAACTCACATTTTAAATTTAACTCTTATATGCACCTTTAAAACTTGGCTAAAATTTGTGTGCTAGGGACATCATGTGTTCAAATACCATTTAGTATTAAATGGTATATCCTTTAATATAAAAATGTGTGTCCTTTATTTTTTAAAATAAAATAAAATTTAAAAAAGTGAATATATTTTAAAACAAAATATTATACCTTTATTAATTAAATTGTATACCTTTAAAGCAAGATGTTTTACCCTCACACCATACAAGAAACCTAACTCTTAAAACTCATTAATGCTTAAATCACTCATATTTTACTTACATATACACACCGCTCTTAAACATTGATGTGATGTAAAATAAAATTATCATTATTTATAAATTTCAAACTCCATACAACCGAAAGGAGCATGTTTACTAAGACTTTAACATGATATTTTCTATATTATTCCTTTTTAAAAGTGAAGTGAGAATATATGTTTGAGCCACTGTATAAAATCCTAGATTCTAATCCTTGCCACGCGTTAATCATCTAATAAGTTGCGTTTGATTAGAGGTTAATTTGAAATTTTAATGGAAAATGTTTAGGTTATTAGGAAAGTGGAGGATATTATGTTTGATTATTTATCAAAAAATTAAAAAAGTAAAGGGGGTTGGGTTAATTATGGCGTGGGATTCAATCAAAATATCTGAGAGCCATTGATCTTTGCACCTGAGATATTTTTCATCCCCCTTAAAACCGCAAAAGCACCAGAATATCTCTCGCTACTCTCTCTCTCTCTTAGAACCTTCTACACACTCAACTGCCGCCGCCGCCGCCCCCTCACCGCCCATGTCAGCCACCACCTCACGCGACGCAACCCTCGAAACTCCCGTCCTGGACTCCCAAACCTCCTCTCTCTTGCAGCAAATAGCAGAGGAAGGCGGCTACGCTTTCACCTCCATGGCCACCCGGGCGGCCGCCGGAGACCATCGAGCTGCGGAGGCCTCCAGGGAGTTGGCATGGGAGCAACTCCATTCCGGTCCCTGGCACTCTGTGGTTCCCATCTGGCGCGACGCCTATGCAATGGCCTGCCTCCACGTGGCCAAGCACCATTATCATTCGGGTGAGCATAAGCTCGCTCTCAGAGCGCTTGATATGGGCCTCATCATGGGCGGTTTGACTCTCAGAGATGACTTGAATATATGCATTCGGAAAGTCACTGCTGCTTTGAGCGCAATGGAGTTTAGTGATGGGGAACAGCAAAAGGCTGATACCTGGTGTAAGGATTTTGACTTGGCGGAGGTGAGGTTCGTTTCTCCCTCTCTCTCCCTACACCTATCTCTAGAATACAACCCTTTGATTCTGATTTGCCACTTAATTAAATTGATACAGAAAAACTGTGGGAGATTGTTAGTACAGTTATAATTTTGATTTAAAATATTTTGGGGCTTAAGAATTAAGCCTTCAACTTTGGTAATGTTCGCCCGTTGACATTTCCTCAAGTGCATTTGATAGAACATTTTAAGATGGGATATATCATGTATGAATGTGTGAATCTGAGGACTGAGAAGGTAATTCCTCTGTTTCAATTGTTTGTCTGGATAACAGTGATGATCTTGATTTCAAATTCTTGCTTTCTGAGCCTTTTTCTTCTCTGGCTTGAATGTAAATGAACTTGGATACACAAATCATTTTAATCTGTGAAAAATGTGGTAGATATGATTGATATCTACTGGATTAAAATTAGGATCACAATTAACCTATTTCTGACTATGTTATGATAAGTTTCAAGGAAATTTGAGATACACATAAATGAGCTCAGGAGAATCCTCTCATCACTTCAATGCTGGTGGAGATGGAACTTAATCAAAGAGTTGCAATGCAATAAGAAGTAACAATATTACAAACCCATTTGAAATTGCAACCAAGATTTGTTGGCCTTTAAAGTTTACATTCTCTTGTTTGTATCTAAGGAGTAGCTATTTGAAAATTCCTCATGCTGCTCCCTTTTTTTTTTTTTTTAAACTTTAATGGTTTCACTAGGACTAATGGCACTCTCTTTTACCTTGAATTTCAACACAGGCAGTTAGACTATTACCCTCTAAGTCACTTTCCAGTAAAATGGTGGGGAAAAAGTGTAGACTTTCATTGGAAGGATTCTTGGTGGACCATTTTAACACTGGTTCTCCAGTGATTATTAGTGATTCTTTGAATCATTGGCCAGCCAAGGATAGATGGAATGACATTAATTACCTTAAAAAGGTTGCTGGATTTCGAACAATTCCAGTTGAGGTATCTAGCCTTTTTTCTTGGTGGATTTTGACAATACTTGAGTTTTCATTATAGTTTTATTGCTCTCTTTAGCATGTGAGAACATTCCTTTTAATTTTAAATCACCAACTTTCCCTGCATTCATTCTAGAGTTTTACTATATTTATGTTCTTATGATTTAGATTCTTTAACAGAAAAAAAAATGTTTGGATGGGGTTGATTGTTTTTGGATGAGAATGTATGTGAAAAAATTGAATGAGTATTTTGAGAACTTTGATGAATTGATATTATGTATATAATGTACAAGGAAAAATGAGTGTTGGTTCTGATTGTGAAGAATGAATTGGGACTTGGGAGGTGAATTTGGCTTTAAGAAACCAAAGAAACCTTATTTTTAAAACTGCAGAACACACGCCTTGCATGACAGTTACCCATTGTTACCTTCCATACCTTGTTTCTCCCTGTAAACAAAATTATTTCCTTTTTTTTTTTTTTTTTTTTTCTGGAATATTTATATCTTGAAAATCCTCAACAGGTGGGAAAACACTATTTATCTACAGATTGGAAGCAAGAGTTGATATCATTTTCTGAGTTTCTAGATAGGATTCAATCCGGAAACCGATCCTCGGCAAGCACAACATATTTAGCCCAACACCAATTATTTGATCAGGTGTGTGCATTAAATTATAGGAACTGCACTTGGTGGTATATAATAATATTTTATACTCCCTCCGTCCCACAAAAGTTTTCACCTTTTCCATTTTCATTTGTCTCACAAAAGCTTTCACCTTCCTAAAATGGTAATAACGTTACAATAACTAACCTCCCTCATACACTTTATTTACAAAAAACCCATCATACCTAACTCACCTAACATATTTTATCATTTATTTATTACCCAATAAATACCATAATACCCCTAAAAGTTACACTTTTCTTAACGTGCGAAGTCAATGGTGAAAACTATTCCAGGTTAAAGGGAGTATTAATCACCCTTCTAACGATTTTGGTATCTAATGCCAGATACAAGAGCTGAAGAAGGATATTGTTATACCTGACTACTGTTTTGTTGGTGGAGAGATGAGGTCACTTAATGCTTGGTTCGGTCCACCTGGGACAGTAACTCCACTGCATCATGATCCGCATCATAATATACTTGCCCAGGTGTGCATGTATTCTGTATTACATAGCATTTGCGTTCTAGAATGGGCTGTGTAATGATATTTTGTGGGGAGGGTATTGGATTTAAATTGTGCTTGTGCATTGATCTCTCTGTGTGTGTGTGTGTGTCTTTGGGAGATTGCCACCCAATACACTTTAACTGTGTCTTATTAGGTTCTCAATGATTGTATCATTAATTGTTTGGTACATGTTTGCCTATAGACAAGCTAGAAGTTAGTTACTTGTTTAGTTTAAAATTTGTGAACTTAACTTCCCGACAGAATTGAGACTGCCAAATGTGCTTGTTAACTTTATTTATTGCCTTCTCCTTATGAGCAACAGTTAATGGTTTTGTCATTTTCAGGTTGTTGGCAAAAAGTATTTCAGACTCTACCATGCTTCACTGTCAGAAGAGCTTTATCCGCATGCGGAGTCCATGCTTTTCAATTCCAGTCAGGTAGTTCTTGCATGTGTCATTAGTTAATAGTTATATCTATATATATCTTTAATACAAGTCTCTTGCTTGAGAAACATTTTTTGGAGTACGATTATTTTAAATGCCATTGAATATGAATGGTTCATAACATGAAAAAGAATTGAATTCATTATCTAAGTATAAATTAATCATTTTAGGATTATAATGTTAATGCTATTTTAGATAATTAAAGAGTGAATATAAATCTTTACCAATTACAATATACCTTATACCAATCTGATTACTAGTTTGTTACATTAAAATTTAGTTCAAAGTGAGATTATTCTGTAAAGTTCAAGATAAACTCACCTATTCTAAAGATACTAAATTTTATATTTATCTTGATTCTTTAGTTGGTAAATTTATACTTGTAGATGTCATTTATAATTTGTTTTACATTTTAAAGTTTCTTGCTAGATATTTTGTCTGCATGTTTATATTATAACTATGAATTTGTGCAAATAATATTTTTAGGAGAATGTCATGTAGTTACCAACAACAATTTCCTCTATATACATATTTACATTCCAAATTCAATTATTGTATTGTTTTATATGAATGATCACTAAATAAACACTTGCAAATAACGTGCAGCGTGGTTGTTAAAACTATTTTAGTAGAATAGGACAAAATGTGTTGTCTTGAGCAGCGTTGCTTATTATTGGTAAATTTATTGGTGTGTAGCCCTTGTTGTCTTGATGCTATTCCTGCTACTTCCTTTTTAGTTTAATGAGTATTTTGTTGTGTTTGCACTAAAGAATGTTGATTAAATTGTGTATCTTCATCCAATTCAGGAAAATGGACAAGTGACTAATGATCATAAACAAAAAACAAATGCTGGATCTCTCATATCTTTCCTTGATATAAAATCATGTTAATCTTTGTTTTCTGACTATATGGTTGAATGGATATTTTTATTTCTTTTACTCTGTGGATTTGATAGTTTATACGGTTTGTGGACTTGCTTTCCCATATTTGGCTTTTTTCATGTGGTAAGGTCTCTTATGAGACCGACTTCTAAATCGATCATGACTCATTTTACTCATCCCCTTCCCGGCAGGTTCTAAGTTATCATATCACTAAGTTTCATCTAACTCGTTCCTTACATCTAAGAAAGGTTTGCTTGTGTTGTTTTCTCTTTGTGAAAATTGAAGGTTGATCTGGATAATATTGACGAGGAAGAGTTTCCGAAGATAGTCGACTTGGAATTTGTGGATTGCATACTAGAGGAAGGCGAAATGCTATACATCCCTCCCAAGTGGTGGCACTATGTGCGTTCTCTCACAACAAGTTTTTCAGTAAGTTTTTGGTGGAGCAATGAAGAAAATTCTGCTGCTGCTGCTGCTGCCTCCTCCTAAAAAGGTTTAACTAATTTTTGTCATGAGTTTACTATACTTGATTTTTCCCTTATTCAGCACTCCATTTTGTTAGAAAAATGATGTGTTGCTGCCATAATTAGATACAAAGTATTTGTTATACATAAAATAAATCCCATTCAGAGCTGCTACTTCATAATGTTACCCATTCAAATTAGTTGAACTATATGATTTTTTTTCTTTTCTTTCTAGTATTAGTTATGCTTTGATTTTATTGCAAAATATGGATCCAAGTTGATCACAAATCCATAATTCTATAAAAAGTATCATATGTGCAGGGTACAACCCGTAAAATGGGTTACGCCTAGAGAGTGTATGGTTGATTAAAATTATTAGGTGGGTTAATAAGGCTTAAAAATGTTATAGACAAGGAATGAGTATGAGACTTGCATTAATACTTTATTAGCTCTACAAAATATTATAATTCATCTTAGGTTGTGATCCCACTCATATATTATTATTAAAGGTCCTCTAAATGCACACCCCTTCTTATTAAATGCACATCCCTTAATTATATAATTAAATTATATATTTTTGAAAAGTCTAAACTAATTTTAATTTATTAAATACACACCCTAAGATTTATTTTTCTAATAATCACTGATCATCTTCCTCTGCGTATGCATTTGGCGACGAAGCAGAGAAAGCTATAGCTGTAATGGTTGGAAAGAGAATGGGCACGTTGTTTTTTGGACTATGCTAAGCCTCCATTGTTATATTTTTTGCACAAACTAAAAATAAGAATAAACTTCATAATCATTTCTTTAATATTTAATCTCTTCAAATCCACTTTACCGAGAAATAATAACATAATTTTCTGCTTTTCTTGAAAAATCACACTGTCATATGTTATTAAACGGTTGAAGTTGAACCTTTAAGCCTGCTTTTCTTTTAAAAATTATGAATTAGAATATTGATCATTTTTGTTTTTAATTGAGGGGGATTTGTGGTGTTCTTGATTCAGAATGAGTTTATTAGTTCGAATTGCATACTGTGTTTTAGATTATGTGGATATTTTAAGTTTTCAATCTTTTAATTTTGAGAATGGATTAGAGTCCACTGCGATTGGATGAGTATTGAGTTAATGAGATGCAAATTTTCATAATTTGATATCGGTTGATTAGATATCCAAAAGAAAAGTAACTTCTTTACTTAATTAAGAACCTCAGCAACAAATCATGTGGGCTAGCCAACCTAACTACTGATTCTTCAATTAACTGAGAGACCCAAATTCGATTTCCTCACATAGAAATACTTAATCTAAACTTAATCTAATTTAGTAATATTGAATTAGGAATTTTAATAGGGTGTGTAATTTTTTAATTTAAAAAGGGTATTATTGAAATTTTAAGTGTTGTGTATACAATAAAATTAAAGAGGATGTGTATTGAATTATGAATTTTAATAGGGTGTGTAATTTTTTAATTTAAAAAGGGTGTTATTGAAATTTTAAGTGGTGCATATAATAAAATTAAGAAATAAAAAATTAAAGAGGGTGTGCATTTAATAAAAGGTGTGTATTTAATAAACATTCAGCATACTCTATTACTCCTTAGTGTGAATCGAACAATGACCTACTTCATTTATAATCTATCGCATTTAATTCTAATCTACCGCATTTGATTTTAAAAAAAGTACAAGTTATAACATGTAAAAAAAATATTAAATTTAATTAATGAAAAATGATAATTATTTCATTAACTATTTGTACTATTTATATTATAAATACAAAATAATAACATCTTTAATGAAAATTTATAATATTTTTATAACTAATTAAAAAAAAATAATAATAAAGTTGCTCACACCTTGCTCCTTATATAAAAATATCAAAACAAGTTGGAATAAATAAATCAAACTATCCTAGTCCACCAAATTAGAGTATCAAGCAAACATTTGCATAAATCACATTTTAATTCTAATTTTTTAAATGTATAATAATATATAAATATACCCATTTATTTTAGGTTAACATTTGTGTTAGTGACTATTTTAATTTTTTTTATTTATAAATTAATTATCACTTTTTAATGAATAAGTTAGTTTTTTTTATTTATTAAATATGACACTTCTCATTTTAACTATAAATTATTTATTAAATAATTCATTTAAACAATATCATGTTTCATCAATCAGGCATAAATTTTTTTATTAAAGTGTTACCCCTCCTTATTTTTACTAGGAAACTTATTCTATAAAACATTTTATTTTTGTTTACAGACCATCTTCTTATTAAATATTCAATACATATACTATCCATCATGCACATTTCTAGTATATTTCAATAACTTGCAATCAATATAAAATATTTTTCAACAAAATATACTCCTATGTCTTTCTCTTATCGAGCCATGAGAACTAGCTAGTTATATACTAAATCTGGTGGTAAAAATAGGAAGTCTTCACATAAATGTTATTAAGATAGACAAATTTATTGATAATATGTTTACATTAGACTTGTGTACTCTCTTGCAAGTGCATGTTTTCAAATTCCCACATGTACAAAATTGTTATTTTCCCATAGTATATTCTTGTAGATAGAGAGAGAGAAAGAGGGAGATTTATCTAGTCCTAATAACCTCTTCTTTCATGGCAAGTGAAAGAGGGCCAAGACTCCCTCCTTGTTGTACAACAACCCCAGGCATAGCTATACTTCTACTCCCCAAGAATCCACCTTCCCCAATCTTTATCTTCCCAAACTTCACATTCCCACCCTCACCTTCATATATGTGTCCCAACACAAGAGCTTCTCTTCCCACACATCCACCTCTTTCTATCTCCACCATTTCAGGGTTCAATAATGCCCCCATGCTATCCACATACACCCCCCCACCCACTTCAACATCTGATCCCATCAGCTTCATCCATAGAGTGAACAACATTGATCCACTTGTTACCTCCATGAAATACTCTCCCACCAATGTCTTAAATGCTTGCCAGATTGTATCCATCAGAATTGATTTGCTCCATATCAATGCACTTCCTCCATCTTTCTTTTGTCCCACTAGAACCCATTTCGCCACGACGCAAGCCACTGATGCCGTCATGCCGGAAACCACCCAAAAAAGTGGCAGCAACCAATGCAGTGGGTAGTTCAAGAATGTGTGTGCATGGAGGATCCATCTTAGAGGGAAAGAGATCACATATGCCAAGAGAAAGTAGGGGAAGAAAGTTTGAAGCAATGGTTGCATTAGAATGGACCACCATGTTTGAAACCAAGTTCTTGCTAGTGTTACTTGAACTTGATCCGATTCTTTTTTATGTGAAACGGATGCAACCGGACAACTCGAAAGGTCCACTTTAACATCTGATTGCTCGATGAATGATCTCCACGCCTCCGGGAGTGGCTGCCCATTTCTCAAGTGTTGGCAAATCTCATAGATGAGAGATCGACCATGATCAATGGAAGCACTCTGAGAGGCCAATGTTGCCCTTATGACATCTACCTCGTTGCATTTGAGATAAGGGTTGAACTCAAGCTCCTCTGACTCTACTTTGGTAAGGTTTTGATCGAGGAATATTTCTCCAACATCTACAACCGGAAACTCAGATTCATCCCATGGTTTTGTGCAGTCAACAGCATCATCTTGAGCTGCTGCATCCTGAGGAACAACACGAAACTGGAGCTGGAAAATGTAGCGTACACCATCCGGTGAACTCACTCGTCTCTGGAAGTCATCAGCCAGGAAAAGTAGAGGACGTTTGTCGTCGACATCTCTAGGAATCGCGCCCGTTTCTGGAGGGAGGATCCCCATTGGCTCAACTCTGCCAGAATCTTCACCAACACTCTCATCAAAAGGCCTCAACTTAAACTTAACATACATGGTCTCTCCATGGTTGAATCTGAACAGCCTGCAGATGTTTGAGTAGTAATGCAGCTGAGTAAACGTCTCAGCTCTGCGAAGGGACGTCCACACAGCATCCCTAATGTGTGGGGCACGCTTTACATGCTCTTCCCGGGCAGGTAATCCACACACGAGCCATGTTGCAAAATCAGAAATCGTACGCGCATAAAAGGCCTCCCCTGTCTTCAATGTTAAGTCCAAGAGTGGTTCTTGGCTATCAGATAAAATCCTAACAGCGGCGCCACGCGCATCTATCCTTGCATCATCATCAGCACTCAAACTGTTGCTGTGTCGAACTATGACAGGGTATGTTTTGCCTGGTCCAAAGATTTTGTGCTCTGGAAAGCCTTTAATGTTGTCATATATTCTTAGGACCCCTTTTGCACCAACTCCAATTCTATGGAAATATCTGGTTTGGACCTTAAGAGTTGTGGCAGCCAAGTTTGCTGCAAGGTTCCCCACTATCTTCTTGTATTTAGCATCCATTTCCTCTATACGATCATCAAGCTCATGCAGTGTGTTCTTTATCATGATGGGAGATTGGGAGCCGACATAGACTCCACCCCTTTGAAGCACAGAGTTCATGGGAGCAACCGAAAGCGCGCCAAGAATCACTTCTTTCTGTATAGTTGAACTCGGGAGGACAACGCTTTGGCTTCCGACAACACAATTGTCTTGCACCTCGACTCTCCCTCTAGTGAAACCATATGAGGAGTAAAAACTAGTGATGATCCTACTAAAGTCACCCAAATGGACACCTGCTCCAATGGACACTAGTTTCGGATCTAAAACCGGGTTTATAGCTCGAATAGAACAATAATTACCCACTTTAGCACCCATAAGCCTCAAGTATATACAGAAAGCTTCAGTCCCAGATAAGAGTTTGGCAAATCTAAGATGACAAGCAACATTAATTCTGTGACGAAGCCATGTTTTGAAGTGTGTGTCCTCATTTACAGAAAGAAAATGGTTGGTTGTGGATGTGAAAAAGATGAGTACCAGTCCATGAGCTAAGTATGCTGCAGCAACTAAAATGGGAAAGCTTAATGGACTCAACGAGGCTGCGTCGATGATAGCAGCATATGCAACAATAGTGATAGGAAACCAGTGGAAAGCCCCAGCAATGCACACCAACATGAAATGCTCAATGGAGGGAGTCGTCAAGCCTATCAGGATACACATACAGTAGATGATGGCTGCTGAGAAGGAGCTTATGAACCCAACAACATGCATACCCATTAGATGATGAATCGTCGTCTCAATCTCATCGTCTTCTTTGTTCATTGCAACCTGAACAAACACAAGTATTATTAGCTCTGCTGGATTTTTTAACAATGAATTGAAATGCTGCAAAATATTCATACCTTGTGAATGCTGTTGGCCTTATTAGATTTGGATATCAATTTCCCCTGCTCAGTCACTTGCAATGGAGGTACCTCTGTGCCATCTCTTATATCACTTCCTTTCTGGATGACTGCATAAGGTCCAACTGAAGAGTATTTTCCAATCCTTATCGGATTGAAGCTCAAAACACCATTTTTGACCTCATGGCTTTGCAGCAATGCTCCTTCTGCAATCACAACTCTATCTCCAATAGAAACCAGTGCAGGATCAGTGATGTCGATTGTATCGAGGACAACGGATGACCCTATCTTGGCTCCGAACATTCGAAACCAGTAGTTTAGCAGCACTGATCCTCTCAAGTGCACTGCGAATACTCTTGATGAGATCTCTTGAGCCTTATATAGTGCCCACCACTTGACGTAATCCAATGACCACACTGAAGTTTTTGGACTCAAGGCATAGTTTGGTTGAAGAAATGAATTTCCAAAAACAGATATAGAGATGCAAGTGGCAAATATGCATGATATCCATGCAACGGGTGCAAATGTGAGGGAGATGAGGTAAGATGTGAAGGGAGTTGTTTTCATCACACCAAAGTTTGAGGATACCAACTTCATGTATAAGGATATGGATAGATATGAAGGAATGATTAGCAAGAATGAGACATATGTAAGGGCAAAAATTTGTAATACCATGATATGTAGTTGGTCAAATAAAGAAACTTCTTGGGGTGGCAATAACTCAAAAGAAGAGATATCATCAACTGAGTTTCTGATAATATCTTGAGGCTCAGACTTCATCAGTAACTTCTCCGAGAAGCTTGCTAGGTCGTCGATGCTAGTCGATGTAAAGATATCGACTGCCCCGACTGGTACGCCAAGAAAATCAGATAGCTTTTGAGCTGCTCTAACTACTCCAATGGAGTCAATCCCATAAGAAGTGAGGTTTGCAGTGGTGGAAATCTTGCTTCCAGGAATACCTGTTTGCTCAGAAACAAGCTTCTTGATATGCTCCACTATCTCCACATAACTGAGTCTTGCATTCAACTGAGCGCGAGGCGTGTGACCTTCCTTGCATGTTCCAGTGGTGTTAGAACGAGTGAGTGACCGTATCGGTTGTGGAACCAAACTTAGTGTCTCCTCAGAGAAACTCTTGAGGCACTCGAATCTCTTGATCTTTCCTGATGTTGTTTTGCTGATAGTTCTTGGTTTGATCAACTTAACAGCAGCCAAAGCGACGCCGTGTTCTTCTGCAACCTTCACCTTAATCTGCTCAATCACATCATTGCTAACAGTTTTGTAGCCATCCTTAATCTCTGCAATGGCAACCAAGCCAACCTGATCAGAACCATCTGGGACTAATATCCCTTTTGCTGATAGAACATCCTCAGGAACACCAATGACAGCGCAACAACCGTGGCGAAGAAGATCAGACGAGCTCTCAACTGTCTTCTCAACATCAGCTGAGTAGATGTTTCTCCCACCTACAATGATCAGATCCTTGATCCTTCCTGTAATAAACAAGTTTCCATCAATGACTCGTCCGAGGTCCCCTGTTCTAGTGTACTTTCTCTGCGGATGTCTTTTGAGTCGATTGCCAAAAGTAGCATCACTGAGTTCCTTCCTTCCCCAATACCCAACCCCACCACTTGGAGAACTGATCCATATCTCACCTTCCTTTCCAGATTCTATAACCTCTTCACTGGTTTGTGGATCCACAATTCTGATATCCACATCAGGATAGACTGAATCCACATATCCACAACTAACCCTCCCTTGCCAATCCACCATTATAGGCTTCCCTTCCCCATATGCACAGCTAACAAACACACAGTTTTCAGCCAATCCATAGCCAGGAGCCATCACATACTGAGAAAGACCATATGGAGAAGTGAGTTCAATAAATCTTTTTAAAGTCTGATGTCTCACTGGTTCAGCAGCAACCATTAGAAATATCATGGAAGAGAGGTCATAGTCTAGTGTGGCTTTACTCTGCTTGAGCTCCAACCTTCTTATCACCAACTCGAACGAAAAGTTGGGGCCGGCGCTGTGAGTTCCCTTGTACTTGCTGATGGTCTGAAACCATAAAAGTGGGTTCTTGATGAATGTCATCGGAGAGAATAGGACAGCAATTCCACCGCTGACCATGGCTGTGAATAGCCCTCCGATCAATCCCATGTCATGATACTGAGGCAGCCAACTCACAAGCACTGTGTTTGATGTGCTCTTGTAAATCTTTCGCATTAGCTTCACGTTATGAATGAGCCCACCATGAGTTATCATAACTCCTTTGGCGTCGCCAGTCGAGCCTGATGTGAACTGAAGAAAACACAAGTCATCAACTTGAGGAGGTGCAGATGTGGACTCTACATTTGCTGTTTTAGAATTCTTTATCCAAGAATCTGTGTGTAGCCATGGAAGATTAGGCCATTGAGCAGAGCATCCTCTGTTATTTCTGGACAAGGGTAGCAGATTCTTTACAAAACCTGCTCGGACAGCAGTATGGTAACCCAACGTTGAAAGAATTGCCACTGCATTGCATGATTTTGCAACGTTCTCAATTTTCAAGAGTGCTTGTCCACCTCTTTGGAGTGGATCAGGTGGGAGAACAGGGACGGGTATCACTCTAGCTCGTAAACATCCGAAGAAGGCGTCAATGAATTCCAAACCAGGGACATGAACGAGAAGGACCCTGTCACCAGGCCTAATGACTGGTTTTTGGCAAGACAGAAGCTTCTCTGCAATGCAAGAAGCATTAGCATGAAGCTCTCCATATGTTCTTCGGTTTATTGCTTCTCCTTCATCGTTTAACCAAGTGTAAAGAATCTTGTTTCGGACAACAGCATGCATTCCCCAATGTCTTAAGTAGCAATCAAGGCTAGCAAGATCCGGAAAGTCGACTCCATCCGACTCATCTAGTTTCCGAGGCATTTCGCAGCTGTTGCAGCGCGTTGCAGAGAACAATGTCTGTAGAAACACTGATCAAGTTAGTTAATACGAAATCGAGATGTAAGGATTTTCTAACTCTGTCAAATTTCAAGTACCTTCACGTATGGAAATCTTGGCAGTGGATCATCTGTTGCAAAGTGCTTTCGAACCAAATTCATAGCATATGATGAATTTCTCTCTGTAAGTTCAAATGCCATGAGTCCACCTACGTAGTAAGTGTTGTTCTCACCCTGAAGTTGTGTTTCAACTTTGTCATAGAATCCATCCTTCATATCTACATCATATTCAAACATATCAATATCAATATTAATAACTTAACTGATTGTGGAAGATCACAACAAGATAATTCCCAGCTACCTTGGCTTTGAACATGAGGAAAATACTTGAATCTTCGTTGCAGAACTACTTTCTCAACTTCTCCGCCCATTCTTTTCACAGCATCAACAGCTAGCTCAACCACTCGCGGGCCCTTGACGTTGACTGAGTCTCCGTAGGACCAGAAGAGGAAGACTTCGGTATCGGAATAGAATCTCTGCATTGCTACTGGATTTCCAATAGTTGCAGGATCATCAATGAACTCCTCAAAGTAATAGAATCCGACAGGAACATGATCCATCCCTTTAATCTTCAACACTGTCGTGTAGTAATCAATGGTTTGAACTTTGCAAAACAATTCCTTTTCAAGCTCAGTAAAATCCAATATCTCATTATCAGCAACAGCAGAGGTACTAATCAGTGGCTGAGATCTGTAAGTGTTCCCATGCACGTAAGGAAACGACCCGGAAACAATCAGCTTGTCGAACTCCATAGCATCGACATCTCCTTCACCGTTTCGTCTGAACGAAACAGTGACGGAGGTTGATCGCCGTCTGATTGCCGTTACTTCAGTATTCCACATGAGTCGTAGAGGCAGAGAGTTAGTGATTTTTTGCCAAAAACTAGTGTACCCTCCTTTGAACCGTCTGATCTTTCCGGACATGGATGTTCGAGTGAATTCATGTATGTATGCATACACCATGTCTTGAACGTATCCATATCCAGAAGCGGTGTATCCATACGCTACAGATTTTGGGACTGATTTCAACCCGCGACCCGCCAGAAAGGCGGGTGTCGGGTCGGAAGCCGAATGGCTCACTGCGTGCACCCCGATTCGACCCGATTTGTCTGCTTCCTCCTGCAGCTGTAGTGTTAGTGAGATTACTGAGACATAGTCATCTGCTACTGGGATGTCCTTGTAGTTGCCAGTGCAACTGTTTATGAGGGCTAGTTTATGGGAATCCATTTCTTCTAGTTCACAGCCCATTTCTTTGGCCAATCCCAAAATAGTTGGGGAGCTGTTAGCAGCAACAACTTGTCCTCCAAGATCATACATCTTTCCTGCAATATCATGGAAATCAATCAAGCTTGTTTATTTTTAATTTTTTTTTATTAAAAGTGAGAGAGTCCAACTGTGGTTTTAATTGATCGATCATAACCCATTAACCCTCAACCTAATAATTTAGATTTTACTTTCTAATTTATAAACTCTTTTTCTTTTTAAAAATAATTTTGTGAAGCGAGTTTACAGTGTACTCTATTTAACTGATGGCTTTTACATAAAATATTATTTTTTGGAGTGAGAATTGTTGCTATTTTAAATTTAAAAAAAATTACTTTAAATAAAATTGATTCGGATCGCCTATTAAATTTTGATATTGAGGCTATTTGCACTCCCGGAATTTTTAGACAAACTCCAATAACTTATAGAGTTAAAATATGATTATGTGAGAAGACGTAAATATCATTTTATAAATAATTACTAAATCTAAAAAAATATGTTTGACGTCTGTGATCGAACAGTTGAGTAATTTTTTCTTATTGTTCGCTTCCTACAACAGAACAGATTACACTTTTTTTTTTTGAAAATGAAGAAATATTTCGATTCAATTATCAGATGTAATTTCTCAATCAAGGGGCAGTAGAATATATATCTCAAATCAAATGCTCTACTAAGTACACCAGGTGTAGTTCACATCTCCTCGATGAATTGGTGCTATAAACAAGCTACAGAATGAACTTTACATTCAGATCAGCAGCACAATCAATTGCATTGGTCTGATGATTAATCTACAACAATTCTGCTACTGAGAAGTTGATGTGAATCAATCAGAAGACAACAAGTTGGAAGAGATCAAATTATTTTCAATTTGACATTCAATTCCAAAATTTTCAATTTCAAACCCTAGAATTCAGTTTTTTAAAGAAAAATCGCCAAATGTCGTCATCGTCAGGAAGACTGACTTCCGTCACTGCTGGAGAATTACAGGTGGTTACGGTGGATAGAAGGTATTCTTCCCTCTCCTTTCTCTTCCGAATAGTCACGGCACATCGACATCGCGGTTCTGTTCTTTTTCAACACTAACACACGTTTTTTTTTCTTTTTTATAATTTTGTAATTAATTAAAAGGGTAAAGTTGTCTTTGTATGGGTGTATTTAATAATTTAAATATGTATTCCCTCCGTTCCGTTTCAATGTTTACGGTTATTTTTTGCACGTTGATTAAGGAGTATAATATTTTAATAGATAGTGGGTGGAAATATATAATATTTAATTTAAAGTGGGTAGGTGTATTAGTGTTGGATGATATATTAATTGTTTTAGGTGGGTCCCATATTCCAAAAAGGAAAACATAAACATTGAAATGAGACGCGCAAAATAAAAACGTAAATATTGAAACGGGAAGGAGGATTAAGTTTTAATTTTAATAGGGTACGTTTAGTAATTGGGGTTCGTCTAGTAATTCCGGTAATGCAAATAGCCGTCCCTTTTTTATATTACATCTCTTAAATAAAATTGCTGGATGATTGACACGTGAAATATAATAAAATGCATACCTAAAAGAAAAATATCAATCATATAAAAGTTATCTGTTACATTTTGGTATTACATCTCCTAAATAAAATTGTTGAATGATTGAAACGTGAAATATAATAAAATGTATATCTAAAAGAAAAATATCAACCCTATAATTTTTTTTTGAGATTTTACTCTCGCATGTCAGTCATAATAGATGTAACACTAAAATATAATAAAAATATCCGCTACACACAAATCCTTCGTTGTGTTAATGCTTGTGATATCTACTCATTTATTCTAAGTTTTTTTTATTAAACCAAACCTACTTTAAAATAAATAAATGACAGATGAGTAGTGTTAAAATTTAATCGGTCATACTGCACTCTCCAAAAAAGGTTAGCCTTTAAAATATCAAGGGTTACCTTATAAAATACATAGTATCACTAATTAATCAATGAGTGAGGCCGCCAGCGCACGCCGTGCGGCTTTAAAATTTAGTATTATGGATAAGGGTACATTATTTTATTTTAAAGGGTATACACTTTAATTAATAAGGGTACATCATTTTATTCTAAAGGGTATACACTTTTCATTATATTTTTTATTTTTCTTCAGAAAATAAAGGGTACACATATTTATACTAAATGATATATAATTTAACACAAAATTCTAAAGGCACACTGAATGTGCTTCCGTGCGCCCGGGCGCACACAAGTTTTTGTCTTGTAAAATAAATGGTACACATTTTATACTAAAGAGTATATAATTTAGCACAAAATTTTAAAGGCACACGGAATGTGCTCCCATGTGCCTAGCACATACAAGCTTTTGCCTTAATCAATACTATACAATAATATTACTATTTGTACAAAAAAAAGAAAGAGTATTCATATTTTATATAGGAGTAGAATAATAATCCTCCATTTGAACTAAAATGTATTTCTGGTCTCACAGCCAGTTACATTCATGTCAGTATTGCCATAAAAAATACGATACTTTTTTTTTTAATTTAAATAAAATATAAAACAATTGTTCTAGTGCAAATATATCACAAACACTTGTATAAACCAAATTCATGTTGTAAAACGGTGGTCCCATTTTTAAAGGGACCACCTAATTTACACTGTAAATCTAATTTAGAAACTAACTCCAAATATATTAGGGATGGGTACTCAGCGCCGGACAACCTCTCGCTAGTTTTCTTGCTCTTGTTACGACGCATCCATACACACATAACAGTTGATTGCTTATGTAATCAAATATTTCAAATATACATGAATAAGATTAATTAAATTGATATTTATCATGAGTATATGATCTTGCATCATTGACTCCATATTTTAAAATGCATGAAAATGCCAACATGCTATTAGTATTTATATGTTGATAGGTTCTCAAACAATATTTATATTTTAAGAGCACCTTCTTATATTAAATTTTTATTTCACGATCTTCTTCAAAATAACTTTTGACAAGGTTTTTTAATTAGTGATATAAATGATTACTAATACTTTGAGTAATACATGATAACAAACTCCATGAAATGTGTACTCCAATTTATATATATATATTCATTAAAAGATACATATAGATAGAAGATTTTATGTAACGCTTAGTGTTATTATTTTTTTATTCAATAAATTATATGATTATTATCGCTACAAAAACACTGTTTTTTACCAATGGAATATTCCTTTAGTAAAATCCTTAATTTCATTGTTAAATTGACTTACCAACGGATTAGCAACGGAATCCGTTGGTAAAATTCCCTTGGTAAAGTGGTGGTTGATAAATTTTTAGCAACGAAAAATCAATTCCATTTGTAAATAATTTCGTTGGTAATCCATTGCTAATAATTTCGTTGGTAATTTATATAATGATTCCGTTAGTAATTAGCAACGGATTGAATTTCGTTGCTAAAATAGAGAATAAATCCGTTGCTAATCCATTAGTAACTACCAACGGATTGAATTTCGTTGATAAATTCGGTTGCTAAAAAAAATTTTAGTGTATTTGCTGCAAAGGTTTATACAATTTTTTAGGTTATTGGTTCCTCATATGTACATGTCACCCAACTTATGGCGTGACAGAATAAGAATTATACATCAAAATAATAATTATATTTTATAAAATTATACACACTCCGTCCTGTATATTTTATTAAGAAAAACTCACTATTTTTGACATAGCACTCCATTGACTTTTTGTAGATATTCAGTCATTTTGATAATAAAGAAATTGGAAAATATGTTGCATAGTATTAAGTGGCGAGTATACTTTTAAAATTAAGATGTATTGCGAAGTTATGATATTGAACTTCGTTTTCATATTAAGAGTTAAGAGGAAGATAAAAACGAAAAATGTGCATATAAAATACCTTGAATATCAATGGATTCGCACATTCCGCCAACAGAGTGATGTTTTTCGAACAAGGTAACATTGGTGTAACCAAGGTTGCAGAGTGCATAAGCAGCTGATACCCCACTTGGACCACCCCCCACTATTGCAATCCTGCTATTCAAATCCCACATTGGATGTACCTTTGCCATCCGATCTTCCATTGATTTCTACCTCCTGATCATCACCAAAATTCTCCACCTTATATTATGTGCACAAACACACACACATCCATTCACGGTAAGGGATCATTTGTTTTTTTTTCAAGTGAATTAAGAATATTAATATTTAATATGTAGTGAGGTGTGTAGGTTTTAATGACGTGTGTGGGTCCCGTATGTTTAAAAGAGAAATGAAACCGACGCCAAAATAACAAAACGAGAACCTTACTCGAGTACGGAGAAGGTGATAATTTGTTAGGTTATTATAATCATGAATATGTAAAGATATATTTCAGTTCAAATTTTACCAGCACTCATTTATAAAAAATTAATATTGTACATCTCTAATAAAATAAATTATTTTAATTGATATACACTTGATTAAATATTAGAGGAGCTTGAGCATGCTCGAACATCTCTATAATAAAATTTCACATGCGTAAGACTTGAGGATACAATATATTAAATAATATAGACTGAGTTAAAAAAATGCTTTATTAAATATTAAATGATATACACATATCTAACAATTTAAGTTTAATTTTAGATAGTATATTTATGTCATATCACTTAATTTAACACATTTATTTGACCGGCCCATTCCGTAATTCATCATTCATTGGATTCACCGATTGCTTAGATATATTATTATACACTCCCTCCAAATTATTCTGCACTGCAGTTTAAATTAAATAAATTTTTTACTAACTGATTTTGGAGGGTAATTTATTATTTTTAATTAATAAATAAATTATAAAATATATTATTTGTATTAGGTGGGAGTGATAAATTTATAATTAAGATATACTTTTAGAGTCACAATTAATGTGATGTTTCCTTTTTCATTTTTTGGTGGTGAAGCTTAACGTGGGATGAACGGAAACAAAGAATATAAAATTTAACTTGGAACAGAAGGAGTATAATGCAGCTAATATTTTAGTACTAAACTTATATTATTTCCATATACATATATAGTTTATGTGTATGTGTACATTGAATGTCCTGTTACATTTTAATAACACGTACGCGGAGGAAAAATTGAACCTTTAGTTGATAATTTCTTTGTTAGTGAATAATTAATTTTCTTTATATTCTTGGTGTATCATTCATCCAATGGTTGGCCGGTGAAAGGAGATCCAGACTATGTATGGGGCTAGGTATGATTTATTTACAATGAAACATGACAGGTGATAAACACACAACAGAAGAGAAGTTTATAGTTATAATTAAAGTGATGATGAGAAGACATGCATGCAGATGCAGTACCTGTTGTGATTAGTGAAAGCTAGATGTGGTTTGGCTCCATTAAGGCAGACATGCAGGAGGTCTGAAAGTCCATCACCACCACCACAGCACTAGCAAAACCTAGCTTGATCATGATAGAAATGGACAGCATAAAGATTATCAATTCAAAGTTGCATTTTATGAATGTACACAAAATCAAGAATTGAAACTAGGATGGGTTTTATGAGAGTTGAAAATGTAGCAAAAAAGGCAAAGTGTTGTTGAAGAGATGCCAAATGGCAGAATAAGAAATTAATAGTAGAGTCCACTCACGTAGTGTGGTGATCTAATCTCAATGCAGATTGCAGGGTGAAGATGCTTTTTATAGTCAACTTGGAAAGGGGATGGCAGTTGCGACAAAATCCAAAGTCACTACAAAATCTACTATGTAATATTTTATTTTCGGTATATTCTAGGATGCTCCATGCTTCTCCTTGTCTGTTGTTGGGTAATATTCCCTTCTTCTGCTTCTCCGCTGATTATTTTTATCGCCAACACTCACATGTGCCTACAAATTTACTACTATAGCTTCCTTTAACCCTGCTAAATTGTTCAAACCTACTGTTTCTAGGTTTTTAAGATATATTTCCTCTGTCCTAAATTAAATTGCATTGTCACTGTAGAGACTATTGACAAGAAATAATATTCCATATTTATCTTAATTACTAAATCCCTATAATCAAGGTAAATATTGAATATTATTTCTCGCTATTAAAACACAAAGTTTTAAAAAAATTATTTTTTTGACCAACTATTGATTTTTGAAGAATAATGTAGTAAGTTAAGGTAATAAATAAATTACGGGTTAGTTCCTAAAAAAATCTCAACCTTTACTTCAATTGCGAATTAGTCTAAACTTATAAAAATTTGTAAAAAAAAATACCCCAACTTTAATCTCAAGTTGCAAATCGAACCATTGGGCAGCAGGAAGCCTACCCGGTCGCTGAGCTATCGTCACCCTCCATGTGATCAAAACAACGTCGTTTTGGGGGCTTTAGTACGTTGTGCGAGTTATAAAGTGATGACAATTATTTTGAAATTAAAACATACTTTTGAGCTTTTATTGAAGGGTTAATTGCAAAAAAAAATACGAACTTTACTGTTATTGCAAATTAATCCCCACTTTTGAGAAATTGCAAAAAAAATCATCACCTTTAAGTATTGTTACAAAACACACCCAAAAAACCCTACTTTTAGTCACAAATTGGGTTTATTTTGAAACAATACTTAAAAGTGGTGGTTTTTTTTGCAATTTCTAAAAAGTGGGGATTAATTTGTAATAGGTATAAATTTCATGATTTTTTTTTGCAATTAACCCTTTATTGAAATGTTATTTCTAATCCAAGTGGGTGAACCTTATTGTAGGATGAACTAATAAAAAAAGGGTAAACTTAATATTGGAACGGAAGGAAATTTTTTATTAATAAATATTTCCCCGATAAAAAATAAAGGATAAATAATTTTTTTTATTAATTAAGTTTATCAATTTTTAAAATTAGTCTACACGATTTTTTAGATTTTGAATTGGTCCATTAACTGGTTGAAGCAGGTCACCCAACCGATAATGCCACGTGGCATTTCTAATGTTGTGAGAAAAATGAATTTTTTTAGTCTTTTAATTTTGCTGACTATTTAAATTAGTTCATTATATTCCAAAATTTTGAAATTAATTCATTAATTTTTAAAATTCAACAAAATAGTATTAAAGGTGTTAAAATAAACATAATAACGTGAATTAACCCATACAACCTACAAAAATTTATCATCAACCTGCCCCATGAATGACTCATCCTGCAAATGATCCGATCTAAAAATAACTCGCATTATTACGACTCAGATATAACTGCCTCATGCAAGGTTTGTACTCCAATTTGACCAAACAATAACCCACCCATTTAAATAATTAAAAATACTACTCCATCCGTCCCACGTATTTTTACCCACTTTCCATTTTGGGATGTCCCACATATTTTTACCCATTCCATTTTTGGAAAAAATACATAATATTTTATTACATACTTTTTACAATCCCAACAACTTTAATTACTTTTTTACACTTTATTCATCATTCCCAACAACTTTATTCACTTTTTCTTTTCAAATTACTAATTTATCCCTACTTTCTCTTACATTATATATTAAAAAAATAAAACGTCTTAATCTCCGTGCCCGTACAAACGGGTAAAAATACCCGGGACGGAGGGAGTAATATTTTTATAAATTATATACGGTCCATTTTTAAATAAAATATTATTTTAATTTTATAATAGGTTCATATATATATATATATATATATATGAAAATTCATATGAAAATATCAAAATGAGTTTGACACATTGCTAACTTGTTATATCTTACCAAAATGTATCCAATAATCATCTCGCAACTAATCTGCCCGATAAATGTCTTATTTCTATTACCAAACCTAAAGAACTATAACCTAGCTAGTAAATGATAGATTATGATGGGTTGATATTGGTTAACTTAACTCATATTTACATCTCTAATTAGTCTATTATTGGTCTACGTATTATTCCTTTTCAATTTTCTATTATAATTTTAATCATAAATAAACATTTTATGGTAAACATGAATACATATTTATAAAATGAATAGAAAACAAAATCATGTGACATGTTGGGAGAAAACATTCTGATGCCCAAAATCCCAAATAAATCCACTACAAACTTTAAAAAAAAAAATCCAATCAAATCTCCCTTGTAGAACCCTAATTATTTCATTTTTGAACTCATGAACACATGTCATCTATTATTCATTTTCTATTGTACAAGTTAATTTACATTAAATTTTTATGAAAGTGACGCTCGCTGGTGAGATTATGTGCACTTTTTATTATTGTAAATCATGACGGATAAGTTTCATACTAAAATTCAATTAGTATAAAGAAGGGTGACAGAATTCTAAAGTTCAATCCAAATAAATGTATTTCTACAAATTAAGTTGAATATAGTAACATTTAGAAATGAGAAATGAATATCACGCACCTAAGTTGTATGACGACCAATTCTTGTTGATAAATAGATTAAGTTATTTAAAATTTGAAAGTTAATTGAGCAATTTCAGATTTTTGAAGTGGTAAACTTAAGAGGACTAAAAATTTCATTTTTCTTGTCATGTCATAAGTAACATTATTGGTTGGGTGACCTGCTCTAACCAGTAAATAAATAGATAAAAATGTCAGGATTTTGAAAATTTAACAGAGCAATTTCAAAAACTCAAAAACGTGAAGTAATTTCAAAATTTGATAAATTTAATGGATAAAAAATTTATTAACCGAAAAATAAAATAAAATAAAAATTGGGCATATTTTATGTTCGGCGCATTCAAGGAGTGATTACTTTTAGTGCGTGTCTGTTGCTAAGTAATATTCTTATATTGTGCTTTGGATTGATTATTTTATCACCCCAAACACCAACTCACCAAACACTGCACTTCTGAAACAGTTCCAAATCCTATATTAATAAGCAAACGACCTAGTACCTTGATAACATTGTTTATTCCATATGAAAAACAACACCAGGATGGTGATTCCTTTGTCTTTCGCCGGCATGTCGCTTTCCCTCCTATCCATCTCTCTTCCACCGTCGTTTACGATGAACAAATCTCGTCTGAGGAAGGCGTTTCTGGTCTGAATGTCTTGTAAGTTCTCTCACCCCACTCCTTCACAACTTGTCTGCATCTCCCTCGCTTGATTAACTTCTTAGTAAGAGCCTGATTTCAGGATTCATCCCTTATACTTCAATTATTATGCATCGGGTTGACTCGAATGTAGAGGCAACTCTTGTACTAACAGCATCTCGGGAGTTAATGTTTATCCCACTTCTATTTTTAAAGTTATAGTACTGAAGTTTTTAGATTAACTCAATATAGGATTTAAGGAGGATGTATGTATATTTCTAAGTAATTGCTGTGTCATTTTGTGTTGTTCTGTACTCATATTTGAGAGATAGATAGCTGCTGGTTTTTGGGTTTCAAACCATGAGTAAGACAGTCTTGTGGTTGGGTGAGATTGTTTGCCCAAATAGTTTTCCTGTTCTTTCGCACTAGCTGACTGTGAAAATGCTTCAAAGAACAACTTTTTTCTGCCTGAGGGCCTCCTTTATGGTCCGGCACCGACTTCTTGCACGAAATTCGTAGATTGCGCTTGTCTAAATTGGCAGCTTACCTCTTGAGACTGAGTTAGGTGTTGAGCCTGTCTAAGAGCACGATATATTGTTTGACCAATTGCATGAAAAAACTTGCTGGAATGTAGAGATGTTATGAGATTCGCAGCTACTAGGCTTTGGAAGAAATTGCGTATATTTATCAACTCCAGGGTTGAATATCCTTAATTTTTGTTGAGGCTTGCTATTATTCTAAATAGCTGCATACTTTGATTTTTGAAGTCTTCCATTCCCATTTCATTTGATATTTGTGTGTGACTAATAGTAGGCATCAAGAATTGATTCTGTTTGTTGGTGGGTAAATTCTTGTATTTGTAGTATTGGTTAACTAATAAGAGTTGAAGATGAGATTTTACAATGTTTGTTAAAATACTAATCAAGTAGGTAAAAACACATCAGGGAAACCAAGTTAGAAATTCAATTACATTATCCCTGTACAATACATTCCAGTTTCCATGAACAATACGGATATCTGCACCTGCCATTAGTGATACATGGCCTTATTTTTAATAAATTGAAGCTTAGAGTTATTCATGATGTTGTTATGTTAATTTGGAGAATTGTGTCTCACTATTTCTAATCATCCCTGTATGTTACAATTATTCTTTGGTTAGCTTTGCAATGAAACAATCAAAGGCTTCTGCATCCCCATTTTTCCCATCCACAATCATCAGCCTGGCACTTGAGATATCCAGCAATAGCGGATGTCTTAGGTCTGTGACTTGGGAAAAGCAGCAATAGTGGGTTATTCTACAATTTATAGACCTCTGTCTGATAATTCTGTTGCCTGATGTGTATTAGAAATTTATGGCTGTGGCACTGGGCAACACTTCAAGAATTGAGGTGCCCCATCCACTAGTTCTATTTATAAAGAGTGAGTGTCGCCGGGAACTTGTTGGTAGTCAGTCAACTCACAGTCCGACATCTTCCCTTCTATATACAGCTCATACACACGTCTGTTGAATCCCTGTTTTTTGAGTTTTTTTGGCTCCATCTCTGTATCTTCGTCTTCTTGAAAGGATTGCTGACCTCTAACTGAAGCTTGCCCTCTTCGCCTGCCCATCTACTGTTCTTCAAATGCGTTTCTCTGAGTTTGATTTTTGGAGAAAGAATCCTACAGCGCACTCTTCATCGTCTATATGGGCTGTTATGCATGGTCATGAAACGCCCAGGAAATAAATTTTCATTCTGGTATCATTAACAGTGAAATCATCACCGTGCTAACCAAAAAAATCTTCCCAACATTACTTATTCATAACTACGGAAAGATGATTAAGGAAAGGGATACATCTATTGTTAGTAATAGCCGAAAATATTTTACCTACATAGATGATATCTTTAGCTTGAAGCTTCCTTTGTTGTTATAATGATTTACCAGTCAAGTTTTCTTAACCTCATTCACTTGAGCAATCAACCATTACTCTCAACTGCCACATGGTCTCCTGAGATTGAGTTAGGTGTTGAAACCACCTTCAAGCATACCTGAGTTTTTCAAGTTGCACGCTGTAAAAGTTAGTTGATTGGTATAAAGTTGAGGCACAGGATTAGAACCATCTGTGGAATACATAACAAACTTGTCCTCGTTGTTTTGCTTCTCGTCAGTCCAGTTTGTGGTATCCTTTACCTAAAAATTAATCTGCTCACATTGATGAAATGCAGATTTTGCTGATCCAAGTTGCTGTGGTGAACATGTAACCTGTATTAAGACTTGCCCAAGTCAGTTACCTTCTCTCCCTGCACTTCTAATCTGTTTTTGTGCTTATTTCTGTGGGTCATGCTATGAAATCTGTTTTATTGGTTTACTATTTTTACTTTTACCTATACTAAGGAAAAAATTGAACACACAAGTTACAAGATGAGTTGTCATAATGAAAAAATTGGACCCAAATGTTGTGCCTTATGTTTGAAGTGCATCTTATGTGATAGGTAGGGATGCTGCAAGTCGCAAAAGCAACAGGAGAAAAGGCTTTCATGCTGTCATGCAATTTTCAGCTATTGTTCTCATTTCGTGTCTCTCACGGAGTTTAGCTTAATTACACATTGAGAACCTGCATAAAATAATCATAGTTGGAATTTGAAATTCAGTTAATCTCAATACATAGTGAGGCGGCTCTACTGGTTAAAATGCAGTGAAAGTGGAGGAACTGTTTTACAAAGTAGTGTTGAAATATGGGACAGCATTGCTTTTAAGGTTAGACTTCAGATCAAATGAAGTTAAAGAGATTGATGCATTGAATTGCTTGTTTAACCACCATTAAGTCGCATAAAATCAAAGACAAATCTTGTAACTTTGCATACTGTTGTTCCTGCATGTTTAGAAATAGTTTCATTTCTTTGCTCATAAAATAAACTATGTGCTCTCATCACAAGCATATTAATTCTTCCGTGTGTATACTACTCATCATTATAACTCTTCTCTATCCAACTGTATACTACCCATCATTTCAACTCTTCTCTATCCATTTTTCCAGTTTTTTTTATATGGTTACCTATAAGTGTTTTTGATCGGCTTCTGCATCCATACTTGCTGGTTCATTCATCAGTGGACGTATAAACTGCATCAATCATTTACAAGATATTTAACGTGGGCACACTTTATCGCTTGGAGAATCTTTTTTCTTGTTTATCTCTTATCAATGCCCAATGTCAACAAACTGTTTATACTTACGACATTTACTACTTCAAATCCTTTCATGCCTTAGGTTGATCGTTGTACCATCAAGAGAGCTACTGGGCAATATCACTGTAAGTTCTGTTTTCAGCTGAAGTTAGTAGTGTAATCATTTTCGAATTATATTCTGTGGAAATCTATATATGTTATAAGGTTGCCTGCCTAGCTTAAAATATTCTTCTATTTTCATGCCTACAAAACAATAAGAGTTGCGTCTACTTTGGAAAATGAGATTTGGATTCTGAATAATGACAGGAACTTTGACTGTAAAGTTATGGCTAAATGCTGTTCTATGCTATGTAATGTCTATTGTACGCTTCAACTTGCTGTGTTATGCCATGGAATCATGTCGTGTTCGGGAAATGGGAACTCTTTCATTCTCATATGTATGTATGTTCTTCGATATTATCTTTTTGTTGATGAGTGCACAGAGATGTGAGCTCGTTTAGGCTCTGTCCGTAAAGTCATCGTCGCATTTGTATGTGCATAAGTTAACCTGAATCTTCACCATCAGCGTCTGATTTAGAGGTTTTGCATCAATAATATTCCCCTTACACAGGGGACATATTATTCATTCTTGAAGTTGGAACATAAATGCATTCAGCAACAGAACATTGTTGTGTGGAATCCTTGCGCTATTCAAGCGCCATATTTTAATTCCGCTGGAGAGTTAAAAATTTATGTAAGACCATCTCACATAATAACTGTTTTCAAATTTCCAAAATACTAAAAGTTTCACAACTAACATCTCAATATATTATATCATATTTTTATTTTAAAAAGAGTTATTTTGCTGTATTTACATTTTATATGAATTTAATTTAATACTTTCATGTTAGGGTTTTATTGTCTTTCTCCAAATTAATCTCAAATTAACAAACCTTAATAAAAGGTAAACTTGATGCAGACTCAAGCCATCTAGAGTGGACCACATTTATTAATTAATTAGGAAACATGCATGGTTTAATTGTTGAATTTTCCTCATGCATAAGTATACCGATTATAACTGATAATTATATTTTTTGACATTTACAGTATAGTCAATGATCGAGTGTATTGTAAAGATCCATGTATGTAAGAAAACCAAGAAAAAAGAAAAGAAAAAAGCATTATATTAAATAAATTAAGGGCAGAAGGAGTGGAGGGGGAGGCGGCGTCCGGTGAGGAGAAGTGGCGCATTCGCATTCGGACGACTTCAGCTTGTGCGAGCTGGGTTTGTAATCCATAAACTGGGTCCCTTACACCTGCCTTTGCTTCCTACACCATTGAACTGACTTTTGAGCCTCTGGTAGCTCCTGCATCCATCAATTACAATTCGATTTTTTTAATACTATACAATTAGATGAGTGACACTCAAAAGAGATGGGAAAATTTAAAACCTACAAGAAAGTCTTAAAGAGTAGTAAAATTTATTCTCCAAGTAGGAAAAAGATAATATACCAAGAATTCCTGCATGAGCCTTTCCATTATTTCATGCTTACTTTATAACCATCATTAGTTATGATCCTTATTATTTTTTCTATTTGACTTTCACTTAGTTTACTACTTGCATGCTTTAGAATAAATTGGAAGGGCATGTTGCTTTCTTAGTCAAAACGTCGCCTTCTAAAAAGCATATAGTACTTTTACCTTTGGAAATAATAATAATAATAATAATAATAATAATAATCAAGAAAAGCTGCATCGTTATTGTAGATACAAAGTTTAATACTTTTTTGATCAATTTTATTAACTTTTGGAAGGTAATGTAGTATTTTTTGGTAGTAAATTATAAAGTATGTTATTTGTGTTAGGAGAGAATAATATATTTTTAATTAAAATGTATTTTTCGGGTTGAAGATTGATGTGATAGTTTTTTTAGTGGTGAAGTTTATTGTGAGACGGACAAAAACGGAAAGTGTAAAATTTAACTTGGGATGAAGGGAGTAATAATTTCTGGTTTTTGAATGAAATTCATATCATAAAATTTAGAAGATGTCTTCATTCAAGTCAGAAATCGGATCAATAAAGCACCGCCCACATAGCTTAACCATGTCTAGTCCGAAATGGGCTCGCGAAGCTGGTCATCGGTGTCTAAGATCCTTTATTGACTTCTTTGTAACATATCAATGAATGAGATTTAGAAAGTGTCTTTTCTTTAAGCTTCTACCCGGCCAATGCTTTCGCGAAACCAATCCTACGAATCTAACAGACCTTCGAATGTACGTGCAGCTCCATGTGCACACCTTTTCAAGTGAAAGACACGAAAGGAAGGGGACATAGTCCTTTCAGACAGTGGTCGTTTAGTCCATGGCCCATTGGATGGTCGGTGCAAGGCCAGAAATTGGAACACATTGATTCTGTTTGTTTCCGTCCTTCGCTTCAGGGCCTATCCCTCAGTGTGGTCAGTACTCCATACTGTCAAAGAATATAAATTTCTAAATGCATTAGCCTCATAATGGGCTAATTCCAGGCAGTGGCCGTTTAGTCCATGGTCCATTGGATGGTCGGTGCAAGGCCAGAAATTGGAACATTGATTCTGCTCGTTTCCGTCTTTTGCTTCAGGGTCTGTCCCTCGGTGTGGTCAGTACTCCATACTGTCAAAGAATATATATTTCTAAATGCATTAGCCTCATAGTGGGCTAATTCCAGGCAGTGGCCGTTTAGTCCATAGTCCATTGGACGGTCAGTGCAAGGCCAGAAATTTGAACACATTAATTCCGCTCGTTTCCGTCCTTCACTTCTGGGCCTATGCCTCGGTGTGGTCAGTACTCCATACTGTCAAAGAATATATATTTCTAAATGCATAGCCTTGTAGTGGGCTAATTCATGAATTGAATCATGACTATATAAGCTATTATGATATGTTGAGATTCCATATAGATGAAATCATGGAAGCGGACCTTTGATTTCCTTGGACCACACAAGAATTCGTTGTCCGATTGAATCTGTTTGTTCTGGATGCTCTATAGAAATCTATCGCTATTCCTTTTCTCGACCGATTTCGCGATATTATATTTCGTGGGGAAAACAATAAAACCAAAACTGTATGAATTCTTTTTTGTTTTATTCTTAGATTTTACTTTTGAGAAAATACTTAATTACTTGATGCCTTTCGAAAGAGAAAAAAAAATGTGTATTAAATAAAAAATATATATCATGCGTATTAAATGTGTATTTATCAAAAATAAAATGTATGGAAATACTGATGTGGTGTTTCTTAAGAGGGTACAAAATGCACAAAATCACATAAAAAATGTCGTGCCATTACAGACGACAGATTGGTGAGAAAAGCAAGATTATGGCGATTAAGCTTGGACTCATGGGAGTGCTATAAAATAAACTTATAACTATGGATATACATAAATTATAATAATAATAATAATAATAATAATAATAATAATAATAATAATAATAATAATAATTATTATTATTATTATTATTATTATTATTATTATTATTATTATTATTATTATTATTATTAGTTTCTTTTTAGACTAAATGAATAATAATTATAATTATAGGTAAGGAGGGTGAATCTAGGTGTGCACCGATATAACATAGAGATACTCTTTTATGAGACGGATTGACACGTTGTTAAAGTATGGTTGTTATCTAAGTAAAGTATACTTATTTGTAATTAAAATATATTTGTGGAACAGCCCAAAATAAAAAAGTGTCATCTGAAGTGAAACGGATGGAGTATAAATACTGTAAGTTTTTTTCCCAAAAATAAATAAATAATGAATTGCACTAATTAATTAACAAGATATATTAATCACATTACTATCAATTAGTTTCAACCAGAAATTTAGTCGCATAGATTAATATAGTCTAATTCGTTCAATTTTATTGAATACTTTTAATATCTTTAGTTGGTGTGTAATAATTACACTTGCACGTGATCTAGATAAATATTTTTTTCTCCAATATATATAAAAATTCTCATTACCTTTCTATATACTTCATTTTCATTTGCGCACTTACTGTATTTGGGTGATTAAGAGATTTATCTTTTTTATATTTATTGTAAAATAAAAAAGGAGGTGTGTCTTAATGTGTAGTATATATCGTGATATTATGAATGTGGTAATATTACGTACATTGATTTTTTTTAGAAAAATATGTAAAAATTTTAAAATAAATATAAGTGTAAAGTGAATAGGAGGCTAGAGGAAATAATTTGGCCTTTTCTTTTTTAACTCACGTCAGTAATAATATTCAGTAATAATATTCATCTTAAAAGATGTAATAATAACAACCACTATTATTCGACTATTATTTTCCCCCTCTTTATTTACAAATCGTTCAATTCAGAAATTAAGTTTGAAATATGAAATAGTATATACAGAAATTATGACTTTGTGTGCATTAATAGAACGTACGATTGTAAAAATATTTTAAACTAAAAATGAATATTTTTTGGTGGTAAAAGGAAATTATGACTTGTACGTATGATTATAAAAGATTAATTATTTCACAGAGAAAATGAATGGTTGTAGTTATGACGAAGAGTTATAGTTTAGTTAGTGTATTAAGTACATATTATAATTTTGTGGTTTATAATTTATTTATTATAATTATAATTTATTTACCTTTCTATTTACGTATTATTATGGTTAATGTGATATTTTAATTATAAGATTTAATTTTTGAAAAAAAATTATGTATGATCATCTTAATAAAAAAGTTTTTTATAGAATGACTACGAAGTAATAATGCTTTTAAAAAAAGTAATACTGATTGATGAAAAATGATAATAGACATATCTCACAAAATCTACTCTCACTATAAAAAAACTGTTTTTTAACAATGGAATATTCCGTTACTAAAAGTCTTAATTCCATTGTTAAATTGGCTTACCAACGGATTAGCAACAGAATCTGTTGGTAAATTTCTGTTGGTAAAGTGGTGGTTGCTAAATTTTTAGCAACAAAAAATCAATTCCGTTAATAAATAATTCCGTTGGTAATCCGTTGTTAATAATTTCGTTGGTAATTTATCTAATGATTTCCTTGATAATCTGTTGGTAATTACCAACGGATTGAATTCCGTTGTTAAAATAGATAATAAATCTGTTGGTATTCCATTGCTAAAACAAAAATGTCATTTTTGTTCATAACACATTGCTAATTACCAACGGATTGAATTCCGTTGCTAAATTCGGTTGAAAAAAAATTTAGTGTCTTATGGCTTCACTTTTATATATAGGATTTGGGGCTAATTTTAATGATATACTATAATATAATTTCACTCTTTTGGTTATTTAATTTAATATTATATATTTTTTATTCAAGGTGTAAGCATGATTATTAATTTCTTTATTAGTTTTATGATATTGTAACACACGTCTATACGACTCTTTGATTTTTATTAATGGGTTAGAAGAGAAATATTTCAACATAAGTTCAGTTATAGTATAAATTCTCTCATTTTTATTGCTCTCCATCTCGAGTATTTTTATCTATTTGTACGGGCATGAAGATTAAGAAGAATTATTTTTTTAATATATAACGTAAGAAAAAAGTATGGATAAATTGATAAATTTGTGAGAAAAAATAAATAAAGTTGTTGGGAATGATGAATAAAGTATAAAAAAATAGTAAATAAAATTATTAGAATTGATGAATAAGGTGTTAAAATTTGATAAGATGGAGCATAGAATAAATAAAAATAAGTGAGACATCCCAATAGTGGATTATTACAACATTAGTCCTATAAAATCAATCACATTTTCTTTATTCGATTTTTAGTTAAAGTTTTAAGATTATACCATTCATTTTTTGTTCTAATTAAATTTAATAAATCAAATTATATAAATTATATCTCACTTATCTTTTACCCGCACCACATTCTATTCTCTAACACACATTACCCTTATTCTTACATATTTGTTTGACACAAATTAATATCATACTTAAATTTTGAAAACAAAAATATATTAACAATATTGGTTAAATTTACTCAATCCAACTAATACTAAATCCTTTCTTATTTTTACATATACCAAATACAAACATCATCCAAAAAAAAACACCTTTATCAACATAAATAATTGATGACAATGGGTGGTTAGATTTTAAAAAGTTCATTTGTGCCCCAATTTTAGTAGTGTGTTTAAAAATACTCAAAATAACAGAAAAATTATTGACTCGATATTAACATGATATTAAATTTTAAAAAAGTTAATATCAAGTCAAATTTTTTACTTGACTCGATACATATACTTTGACTCGTTTGTGACTGTTTAAATATTTTAACGGATAAAATTTCCCTGAGTAATATGTGATTTGGATTAACTAAGTAAACCCTCGCATTAATCCTAAAATAACTTCCTAAAATAACTTAAAGGGTAGTTGTATTATGGGAAAGTGGTGGACTATATTGTGTACTTTTTTACTAAATAAGGAAAATGAATATCTTTGTACCGGACGCCAAAAATAGTAAAATGGACACCTTAGAAGCAGACAGATAGGGTATAAAATAGGTTCACAAGAGTATTTATTTTAAATATTATCATGGACAAAAAAATTGCGTGAGACCATATAAAAAAACCTGAGACGAATATTTTTAACAAAAAAATGATAATTGATAGATGAAAAATGATAATCGTAACTGCACTTTTAATGAACAGTTCATAAAATAAAGGATTAATTGCATATAAAACTACAACTTTCCTCATATTAAAGGATCTGATCTTTAAAGTTTTGCGCAATTCACACCCAACGGGCAACCTGTTAAGTAATCATCTTATCTAAAAGTTTAACCTAATAGAGAGGAGAATTGTTTGATACTTAATCAAAGTGACTCTAATACGCCCCCCAAACATGCAGGCGTGGATAACTTTGCTTCAAGCCTAACATGGTGAATTTTTTTATAAATAGGTAGCGTGAGGTTCGATTAAATGAACACCTCATCTAAAAGTTTGAGCTAATAAAGAGGGGAATCATTTAATACTTAATCAAAGTCACTCTAACACAACCTTCAGGTGTCCATTGGGTGTGTTTTGCAACAATACTTAAAGTTAGGGGTCTTTTTTGCAATTTTTCAAAGGTGATGATTAATTTGCAATCGAGTAAGGTTTTTCTTGCAATTAAAATTCGTGGTTTTTTTTTTTTTTTTTGCCTGAAAAATGATTAGGTGATGTTTAATCTTGATTCAATTGAGCAATATAAGGCTTGCATCATTTAGTTGGATGAATGGAAGATCAAATGGACATGATGCAATGTGGTTTAATCAGCTTGCATGACAGTTAGAACGTTGCAATAGAAAACCACCAAGGATTGCAATAGAAAACAACCAAGGAAGAAGGCAGCTGGATGAAGTATGTCAGAACAAATTTGCAACATGTGTATATTGGTGTATATGCATCCAATTCGGTCGATTAAGGGGTATATTTGATAGTTCTCGTTACATACTATAAGATAGAATCAAGAATGGTTATATTCCAGCTCATCTTGTACACTATATCAAGCCTAGCTCATCTTGTACACTATATCAAGCCTAAAAGTTAGCTAGTCAAGTAACTCTACACTTAGTCAATTTTTGCTCTAGTTGTATTGTTCTGCATTAGAGTGCTCTTCATTCAGTTGCAAGCCGTCTGAAATCAATAAGAAATTAAACTCTCTCTCACCCCAAGAGGACGTAGGAGGATTATTTCTGAACCTCTACAAATCCTTGGCTTTTGTTTTTAGCTTTAAACACAGACACATACAATCATTTCCTCTAGTTAGTTTTCTGATTTTTATGCTTTCTTGAGTCCAAAAATCATCATATTGAATTTGATTTCTGAGCTTTTTGTATTAAAAAAAAATAAATTGGTGTCACATTAGCTTTTTGAAAATCTCGCAAGAGAGACTTGAATTTCCAACTTCAAAGGATCTTGACTAATTACTTTGTGCTCTGCCTCTTCCCCATTCTCAAAATGAGACTCCTATACCTTGCGATGATCCTCATCTTTCCTGGAACGAACCTTCTCTTCCTTGTTGTTTAGGATTCGAGCTCTAGTGACAAAAGTTCATCTTGAATTCAAATGCTTGTTCATTTGGCTGATTTGAAGACCACTTCTCATCAAATCTTGTGGAGTATATGCAGTTAAATCCTTAGAATCTTCTATAGAAGCAACAATAAAGAAGATTAATTCTAAAGACTTTCTGAACAATCATCATTTCACTAATGGTTTCTCCATGACTTGATGCTAATTTGATTCACAATTTTGGCAAATCCAGTAAGATAGGTTTACATAACTTCATCGTCTTTCTTTGATAAATGATCAAACTTCCTCCAAAGATACTAAGCTTTATAGAATAAATTACCTTGTCATTTCTATGAAACCCCCTTTCAAGATATTCCACACTTTCTTGGCGCTTTTGACTCTGCATATATAGACTTGTTTAATCCTTGTTCAATAAATTGGAGAGGACTTGCATCTTTCTTTAGAATTTTCTTGTAATGCTTTGTTGATTATTAGACCATTCTTCATTATTATTTTGCTTTTTTGGTGGTTCTGCAAATCCTTCTTCCATCACTTCCCTAAATCTTGAAAATAAAGAGTCTCCATAAAACTACTCCTATAATCAAAGTGTTCTCCTTCAAATATGGGACTAGATTAGGAGTATAGGAAAACATCAAACTACATGAACCAAAATTAAATAGATACACATCACTTGAAAAGATACATGAAAAACATATGCATGTATCATTCACATTCATGAACTCTCTAAAATTCCAAATTACTAAATTGCAAATGATAGTTCCAACATTAGAGCAAATCCTAAATATTACCCTAGTATTGATATATACACACAAAAAAAAATACACCATATATATAAAGAGATCTAAATAGTCACACCCAATTACTTGTGAGAGCAAAATCACGTTGGCGGAATGAAAACTCCCCAGCAGTGTCCCTCCCCAGCATGATGTCCCGTCCGTCGCTCATTCTCTTCTCATACTCAACCGAATCTTGGTCAGCCGCAGACGACAAGTTGTCGTCTGACGTTGTGGCCCCCCATTGCCATTCACTCGGACTACTGGTCAGAGTGGTGGACAAGGTTCGACCCCTGATGCTGCTTACATTTGTATTCCAGACAAAGAGGTGCAACAGGATTGGTATCCTGGCGTGCCGGTGCAGGGACAGTTTTTGGCTCACTGAGACAGTGTCGAAACACCTGATCGCCCCTGTCGGAGAAACCATCCAGGGAAGTACCTTCTGGTTTGATATCCGGGACACCACCAGCCGCCGCGAAGATTCTGAAGCCTGTGCATATAAATCTGTCAGCCCAGATCGAGCTGAGGGCGTGTCGTTTTCGCCTTCCATTACTGATGATATGTAGATGAATCCCTGCAGTACTCACTTTGGTGAGATTGCTGGACAATAATATAAGGGGCAGCTTTGTTTGAATAATTTAATCGGAATGACAAAGTATCATTAAGGAGGTTAATCACAATAGGACTGAAAGTGAATGAAGGGTGGAGACTGGAGAGTAGTTATTGAATCAATAGGAATGATTGAGGAATTTTGATTCATATTAGATCAAACAAGCATTAATAATGATTCCATTCTCATTAACCATTACCCCAACCAAACACCTCCTAAATATAGCTTGTAAGCTAACTTTCTCAAATACCTCTTCTGTTCTGCTGATGGCGAAACCCAGCCTGGCGTCAGTGTCCTTAATTTTGATCTCGATAGGAATCTCCCCCGCGAGGGGAGAGAACCATAAACGAACAGCTCTGACCACTCCAATGTCGACCCCGTGGTAGTCCTCAAAGCCGTACAGGCTGGTATTAGCAAGGTTGGACAAGTCTGACAGGGATCCGGCATTCACCGTGGAAGAAGCTGTATCTCCAGATATCTGAAGCACAGCATATGTATTTATGTTATGCATGAGAAGTGAGACCTAGTAAAAACATCATCTAAAAATATTTTCGAAGAGATGGTCTTTTAACATGGTATGATCAAAGTCATGGACTAACAAAAGTCCAAGATCAGAATTTTATAGCCACCCATTTAATCAAAAAATTCAAGCTTAAACTTATAGATGAGATGGTGATTTAACACGAACATAACCTTGGTGAGAAGGGATTCGGTCTGAATGTTCATGAAGACGATGGGGACTCCGGAAGCCTGGGAAGCATTGATCCAGGCGTGGGCACGGGCGAGGGTGTCTTCCAAGTTGTTGTAACGGGTAGCGGACTTGTCGGAGGCTTTGGGCAAGAGGAGGATGGAGTAAAAGCTGCTGGAGTTGGGAATGACGAGCATGTCCTGCATCCTACGATCCCAAGGATACGAGACGTACCCGTCCTGAAGTGGGGTTCTATGCAGTGCACTCACCATCCTTGTACTCCTAGAAGCTGCACCATTAATCAAATTACTTTTACTACTAGTGCTAGTATAGTACATAGATTAACGCACCTACTTCATCCATCCTTGCGTATTAGCTTACATGAAATCACTACTATGTACTCACATGAATCTAACGACTCATAAATGCATGTAATGTAGCTAATAAACTCCATTAAAATATATACACACACAAAAGAAGAAATCTTGAAGCAAACTTGGAGCATTGCATAATTTGCATGCATGGGTGGAGGATATTAGTAGAAATCATTAGGGTATCTGATTTAATTCACCAATATTCAAACATCACTCAAAATTCCCAATTGTGACTGCTGCAGATCATGTGATGTGCATCTACTCAACGTAAAATCATACATGTTTAGAACTCTATATTTTTTCTCCAATTAATTTCATTTCCACGTAGCACACCCTAAAGCAAATTATTCCTTGCATCTTTTTCATTTTCATGTATATCGTAGTTATTTAAACCCATAGGGTTAATGCATGTTTACTATATTCGCTTTGGGTTTACTTGGAGTAGTTTTTAAAAATTTTAATTATTTTATTTTTATCCAAAGTGGTTATTAAGTAATTTCTTAATTTAGTTGATCATATTAATTAGGTGCATCGTGATTTACCCTAGTTCAACTCTTAATTTTAAAATTATAATTGTAATTTTACTTTTAAAATTTAATTATTCATGACATGTCTTATCTTTAGAGTTCATGTCATATCTAAGAGAATAATTTTCTATTCAATAAATAGACAATAAAATAGTAATTGCATAAAGAATAAGCCTTAAATCATAAAAGTAAAAAGTAATGATGCACCTCTTTGTATTCGAACTAAATCATTTAATTTTGAATTAATTGATTATAATTTCTTTTTTTAAAATATAAAAACCCAAATTATAAGCCTTAAATTATAAAATTATATTGATAAATACAGCACCTTAGCTATACATACACGATGCATAAAAAATATTTTGTCTAAGGTCACTATCTTGTAACACAAGTATATGTGAGGGTTGACTCATTATTGTATATACTTTTTATTACATACTTTAAAAGAATATATTTTACCTATTAAAAAATATAGTATAACAATTACTCCTTTCGTTCCGAAAATTTTGATGCCTTTTTTTTTCAAAAAGATTAAGAAAAATAATAATTTAATATGTAAAGGGTTAAAGATAATATTTTAATATAGTGGATAGTTGTATTAGTGGTGTGTATTGGCTCATATAAATAAATTAATTGTTTTTGTGTGGATCTCATTTTTTTTTAAGAAAAACAACCCACGAAAGATCAATATCTTTAGAATGGGATGCAGTATATTTTAACATTTCTCACCACTCGTTACATAAACCTAATCTCACAAGAAACTTTTTATCTTTTTCTAATTCTATTTTTCTTTACTACTAATCTTATACAAAATGTTATTAGTGTTAGAATGGAAAATATATATTTTGATTATTCAAAATAGTGGGCCAAAATGTGCAGAGTGATACCCACCATATATGCGGGAGAAAAATTATAGGCCAAGAATCAATGCGTTGAAATGCATAGTAAAAACTATAAAGGGTCTTCCTTTTCAACAACAAACCTAACCATGCAACTTGCAACTTCAAAATCAAAATATTACACTCGCCAAACTTAATTGGTTAACACATTAATTCTCGCTCTTTGAATTTTCCATCACTCTTTTCTTTTATCAATCTACTTATTTATAATTTTGACCACAAAATAAATAAAGTATGTACTGGAATATTCAGACACAAAATAGCATTGTAAAAAAAACACTTCATGTGTCTTACAAAATTATTTACATTATTTTAAAAAATTTACTTTATAATTTTTATTTTTGGAGCAATTTAATGATTTTGGAAAATAAATAAAAAATAAAATAAACAAATTTAAAATTAAAATATATTAAAGTGTGTTTAGTTTATATTAATAATTTTGACCACAAAAAAAATAAAGTATGCACTGGAATATTCAGACACAAAATAGCATTGTAAAATAAAACACTTCATGTGTCTTATAACATTATTTTAAAAAATTTACTTTATAATTTTTATTTTTATTGGAGCAATTTAATGATTTTGGAAAATAAATAAAAAATAAAGTAAATAAATTTAAAATTAAAATATATTAAAGTGTGTTTAGTTTATATTAAATTAATATTATATAATAAGCTTTAAAATTTAATTGAAATAAGAGAATTTGCACACACTACAAAAAAAAAACTATTTTTTACCAATGGAATATTCCGTTTGTAAAAGTCTTAATTTCATTGTTAAATTATTTTACCAATGGATTAACAACGGAATCCATTAGTAAATTTTTGTTGGTAAAATGATGATTGGTTAATTTTTAGCAACGAAAAATCAATTCCGCTGGTAATCTGTTCCTAACCGTTGGTAATTTATATAAAGATTCCCTTGGTAATTCGTTGGTAATTAGCAACGGATTGAATTTCGTTGGTAAAAAAGAGAATAAATTCGTTGATATTCCATTACTAATAGAAAAATATCATTTTGGTTACTAATCCATTAATAATTACTAACGGCTTGAATTCGTTGGTAAATTTCATTGCTAATATATATATATATATATATATATATATATATATATATATTTTTTTTTTTTTTTTTTGTGGTGACACTATTAATTACTTTTGTATAAATTTATGTTTTTCTAGGTTCATTAATAAAAAAACAAGGAAAATAAATGAATAAAAACTAATTAAAAATATTTTCAACAAAAAAGATTATAAAATTATTTTTTATAATTATAAAAAATAAAATTAAGGCAGCTAGATGAACGTTGATAAGAAAAAATTAAAGATTAATCCTTAAAATAATATTGCTACATAGTATTGTTAAAATAAATAAATTAATTAATTTAAATATGATATTAAACTAATTATAGGATAAATATTGACAAAAGAGGACCTTGTAAACAATAGAACACATGACCACGTAGACATGCACCAAAAAAATTGAAATTAGTTGTTCGAATTGGAGAACAGACAAAAGCTTAATTAAAGGAGACGGCTATTTGCACCCAAATTTGCTAAATATACCTTAAAAATAATTTAAATTAAAATATTTTAATTAATATGACTTAAATATCCTCATGTAATAATATATTCATAAATACATCACTAAATGTACCCCAACATTACTAAATATACCCCACTTCCATTTTAGATAATCAATTATTTTATGGTTCTTAAACATATATCTCAACTTGCCCTATTTGTAATTTAAGCATTCCATTACTCGAATTACAGAAGTAATCCTTACTCCCTTCTATCTTCATACATGTTCATGTTCATGTGTTTTACCCCTTAGATTTTTTAAGAACCCTAAAAGAATTAATTATATGAAATTGAAGTGGGTTATGTTTAGTAATATTGGTGTACATGTAGTAATGTATTTATGAATATATTATTAAATAATGGTATTTAAGTCATATTAACTAAAATATTTTAATTTTAAATTATTTTTAAGATATATTTAGTAAATTCGGGTAATAAATAGTCACTCCCTCAACTAAAACCAAAATTGATAATATTCTGGTTTAGTTTACGTTCCTTGTTTCATGGAATCAAAACTAGTGGTTCGTTTTAAACTAACGATTTTTCTTTTTCTTTTTTTCCTTACAAAAAATCATGATTCGAGGCTTTTAAAATAAAAATCGAGGATAGGCGGTTCCAAACCAAAATCAAAATTACCCTAAAGACCAGTTCAATTCCAATTCTTATTCTTGAAAATAGAAATTGGCAGTTCTGAGCCGGCATGCTATGACCTTAGCAAGGGAATGGGTGTCTAAATTGCTTGAATATACTACAATAATTTTTTTTCTTTTTTCTTTTTTTGTGGTGGGTTATGGGTTGGAGTTTGGCCCACGTGGCGCCATTATCATAGACTATTTATGTAAGATCATTTCACAAAACTTTTTTCATAAAATGAAAAAAATTAATACTACATTTTAATAAAAAGTATTTAATTATGGAAATGATAACCATTCAAGTGTTTCGTGAACCATTCATGGTATAAATATTAATTAAAAGTGGTAATTAATTGTGAAAAATTAAAACAAATATATTTAATTAAAAGTGGTAACTAATTGCGAAAAATTAAAACGGACTTACACAACCAATCCACACACAAGACTCAATATTTAGGAAAATTCGTAGGTGATGGTCTAATTATAAAATGTCCAGAAGTTATGAATATTAAATAGTACATCTTCTGTATCAATCTTTCGCACCTTTTTTCAATATTCATTGTCCACAATTTCCTTCTTATTCTAAACAAAATAAAATAATAGATTTATCTAATAATTTAAAAAATTACTTTAGTTTTAAAATGGTCACTTACATTCAATACAGTTAATTATATGGCTAAATATAGTGTGCACCTGGGTGCACACGAAGCTTCGTGTGCACCCACGTACAAATATAAGCAAAAACATATACAATTATGAGTAAAAATGTATACAATTTAATTGTTAATTTTTTTAATAAAAAATTGAGTGTAAAAAATGTACAATTATTAAAATACATGTATACACTATTGAATAAAAAGTTATACACATATGAATGCTTGTTTTTTTAATGAAAAACTTAGTGTGAAAAAAGTATACAATTATTACAAAACACTTATACAAAAGAGAATAACATGTATACAAAATAGAATAAAAAGTTATATAAATATGGGTGCAAGAGTGCACCCGGGTGCACCTAATATACACTCTAATTATATTTATACTTTATTTATTATCTAAATTAAAATATTAAAATATTTCCAAATGTAAATAAATAAAATTAATAAAACAAATAACTTTCTTTAACAATAAGAAGGTTCTCTTTTAACGTTGTGCAATTTTCTAGCATTTTTCCAACTCATCATTAAAAATGTGATGACTAATGCATATATGTATATAAACTTAATATTCCAATAACTTTTGGAAGACTTATTAAAAAGACAAATGATATGAATGATTATGCATTGAAAATAATAGGAATCCAAGTTGTTCAAATAAGTCTGCCTAAAATATCCAATCCAACCAACAAACGAGAAAAGTCAAAGATATTTCGAATATTCTAACCTTGCAAATTCAAGCACTCCGCCTCCGTCCGATCACAGAATCCGACGGCGTAATTCGGGTCGTCGATCGCCCGCAGAACATACTGCCTCTTCCCCACGAACTGGTCACCGGGGACGATGCACGCCTGGAGCTCCGCGAACTCGTCGGACCCTCGCCTGACCCGAATCCAGATCGAAGTCTCCTTCTGCTTGAAGGAGCCGTGCAGGATTTTGTGAACGCCCGATTTGCCGTTTTTGAAGGGCGAGCGGACGACCATGTTTCCGATTCTCAGCTCCTCCACGATGTCGCCGGTTTGCAGCATATCGCCGGTCCACTCGTCGGCTTTCGAGCTGCCTTTTAGGCATTCGATTGAGAGAACGATCGTGGATCCCTTCGCCGGCGATGAGCCGGAAGAAGAGAACGGGGAGCTGTCGGAGGAGGAGGAAGAGTACGGTGATCGATCCATGGCCGGGCAATGGAATTCTAGTGGTTAATTTGATTTAAGTGCATGAGAATTTGGCTTTGCTTCTTCGGGGTGTAGTGCTTGTACGACGTCGTTTTCTATGCGTGTATCACTGAGGAAGCTGACACCTCTGGAGTGCAAAGATACGGCGACGTTTGAAGGCGGGGATGGGAGTGTTTTTTTAGGGGGATGTGTTATTACTTAATATTCTTCGTTTTATTTTGGTAGAATAGTGTTTTATATGGGTGTAGATGGGCTTTTTTGGTCAAGTCCGGTGGTTTCTCCATCGAGTCGTTTTCTAATAAACATTACTAAATAAATATGCCCTTTCTATTTCAAACTATTGAAATATATTGCTGGTCTAGGAAGTTAAACAATAATTTCACCCTTGTATCTTTATTTTTATTTTTTTTTTCTATTTCACTCCCTAACATGTAACTCATTAATTTGTTTGATTATGTCCAGTATCCAATATATTTGAAATAGGATGGATTGGTATGGATTTAGCCCTCTTTACAAGCTTAGTGAACTCTATTGTAAACTATTTAAGAGATAGCTTACTATTTATCTTATCCATCAATCTCTATGAATAGTAAAGCTTAATGATGGGTATAGAGATGTTAAACGGGCCAGCCCTAACCCATTAGGGCTGGCCCTAACGGGTTTCGGGTTAATCGGGCTTCGGGCTAAATCGGATCTATTTAAACGGGCTATGAAAAGGTGAACCTAACCCTAACCCTAACGGGCTACGAGTTAAACAGGCCGGGCTCGCGGGTTGTACGATAAAAAATATTTAAAAAATTATAAATTATAATTTATTATAAATAATATAAAAAATTCAAAATTAACTAATACATTATTTAAAATTTGAGAGAATTAAGATTAATACATGCAAAATATTGTTAAAAGATATAAATTAAAAGAATTTGTGATAATTAAATTAATATTAATATATTTATTCAAGTATTATTTTATTTATTAGAGAAAATTTTGGGTTAGAGTAAGAAAAAAGATGAGAAAGAGATGAAAATTAAAAGATAGTGAGAGTTTGTCCAACGATGGGTTGGGAGTAGGGTGGGATTGGGTGGTCGATGTATAAATTATGGGTGTTAAAATTAATTAAACATAATAATAATAATAATTTCCAACCCTACGGGCCGGCCCGGTTAGCCCACGGGCCAACCCTATTAGCCCACGGGTTAATCGGTTCGGGCCAAAAAACCCGGATGTTAAACGGGCTCAAATTTCTTGGCCCTAACCCTAATTTTTTCGGGTTAATCGGTTCGGGCCCACGGTTTACGGGCTTATTAACAACTCTAGATGGGTAGGGGTGTAAACAAACAGAGCGTCCAGCAAACAACTCGTGACTCGACTTGTTAAGAGCTCGTTTGTGTTCGTTAAATTAAGTTTGTTATGTAAATGAACAGAGTTTGAGCATTGCATAGCTCGTTTGTTAAAAGCTCGTGAACAAGCTCGTTTAGTGTTCGTTTATATATATATATATTATTCTTTATAATATAAATATAATACTCCCTCCGTCCGCTTCTAAGGTATCCATTTTACTATTTTTGGCGTCCACTTCAAAGCTATTCATTTCCCCTATTTAGTAAAAAAATACACAATATGGCCCACCACTTCCCTCTAATACAGTTACCTACTTTATATATAATAATAATACTCCTTAATCCACATGCAAAAGCAGATGGACACCTTAGAAACGGACGGAGGGAGTATAAAAATATTGAAAGCATTTATACATGTTAAATTTTCTTATTTTTATGAAATAAAAAAATTATTGGTAATTGATGAATATTTTGTTATTTTAGGATAGTGGTGTGTTTGTTTATCATGTTCACGAACGAAATTATATGGAGTAAGTGTTTACGAATAAAAGTTTCATGAACACGTTATCAACACATGTTGTTTGTTCACCTTTTTGCGTGTCCCCAAATGTAGGGAATCTGTTGCAGATAAGCGTGTGACCAAGTCTATTATCGAACTCAAAGAATAATTTTAACTTTACTATTTAATCTAATTATGACTATTCTAATTCAAGACAAATCTGGATATTTTAGAAAAATTTAATTAACTAAATATGCAGAAAATAATTACTAAAAATAACAAAATAGCAACTAAATTAAATATGAAAGTGTTCAAGAGAGAAGATAGATAGTCCTAGGTAATCCAGTTAAATTTGTCAAATCAAATCACTAGACAATCGGTTAGAGTTCCTGCAGATTTTATGAAAGCAATTACATAGCTATGTTAAATCCCTTTGGCAAAGTAAACTTAACACATAAATCTGGCTCAAACCCTCAGATGCAGAAGAATAATTCCTACTCACTTCTAGGTACTTAAGAAATAAACTTCAATTCCCACTTAACAATCTAAGAAATCAAATCCTCTAGAATGGTAATTAATAGATATATTAAGTGTCCAATATTAATTATTCTAATGAATAAAGGTTATATGGTTAAGTCCCCTCTATCCATAATAGGTCCACAAATATAATTTTTATATAACACAAATAATAATCATAAACATGCAAAGGTAATTGACATCTTCATGAATAAGGACAGATCATATAAGACAAAAATATCAATCTCAATTCAAAACATTAATACTGAAATAAGAATACTGCAGAAATCCATAACCTAGTCTAAGTCATCAATTCAAACCAATTCAACCTTCAAAACCTAGCACTATCCAAGAAGTACTAGCCCATGGTGTTACAAGCAACACATATGGTTAGATATGAAGGCAAACTCATAGGTCTATAATTCAAAAGCTTAAAAAAAGAATAAAAAACCCTAGATATGGTGTGATTCTCCGTTCTTTCCTCCGTGATTCTGAACCTTCTTGTTCTCCTTCTCAAGTAAGAAACACTGATGAACTCCCCGGGATTGGTGGATGAGATGGTGAATATGCTGATAGGGAAAGGGTATAAAAAAGTATGTTGAATTGTGGAGAGTTATGGTTTGGAACACCCCAATAGCTCCTTTTATAGTTGAGGACTGATAATTCTCGAATTTTGACTCAAAAATTGGCTTTTTCACGTAAAAACACTAATGGGCCAAGAAAATGACGAAAAATGAAGAACCGAGCCTCACTGGGCAGTGGCACGAGTCGTGCCAGGGTCGGCACGGGTCATGCCTCCCATGTCGTGTTGTACCTCTCGGCAGCTGGGCGCACGGGGTGCTTGCTGGGTGCATGGCACGAGTCTGCCAAATGTGGCACGGGTCTTGCCACCCATCCGCAGCCTACGCGACCTCACGGTTTTGCTCATAACTTCTTCATCCGATCTCCGATTGAAATAATTTTTATGCTCATGCGATCCTCTCTTCCTTAGCTTTCCAACCATATAAAGAATCTTGAAAATTCATCCATTTGAGTATGGCACGAGTCGTGCAAACTGAGGCACGAGTCATGCTCTTTCGGGACGTGCTGGGCGGTCGTGTACATCATGGCCGGCACGAATGCTGCTTTTGGTCGGCACGAGTGCCCTTCCTGGCCGGTACGAGTCGTGCTGGCTACTGTCCTTCTCCCGATTTCGCTCCCGACTTCCATTTTTGCTCTTTTTATCTTGTTTTCTACCTAAAAACACGAAATAACACCTCGCATGCATCTATAATACAAATATATACAATTCAACCATAAGATACTCAAATACGGATATAAATACCATAAAACGATGCTAAATCGAATCCTAAAACACACAGATTTTTACACTAAACACATGTTCATGAACAAAAGCTCACGAACACGTTAACAAAAATGTTCGCGAACAAAATGAGCTTTCACTAACAAGCTCGAGCTCGTTTGTTTCTTAACAAACGGAACTCAATCTTCGTATTGTTGGGCTTTTCGGGGTGCTCTTATTAGGCAAAGAGGTCGGATAGCGAAAATCTGCGTTCAAATCGATCTAAGTGCTCCCGGGATTCGAATTGGCAAGCATCGTTAAAAGATGGAATATGAAGGAGTACATTCCTTATGAAAATGCGATAGGAAATACATAGAAGTTGCATTCATCCTAGCACGCTTCCAGAGTCTGTTTTTAGCAGCAAATAGGGGGGGAAAGATCGAAGCCCTAATGGTGGGTGCATTTGGAATATGTTACAAAATGGTGAATTCAAACCAAAAGTCAAAATCCGCTTTTTAATTATTATTTTTATTATTCAAAGACTTTTCAATGGTGTATATAGATGCAGTATAATTTCTATCATATCATCGCCACCACCACTCCATTTATTATAGGTGCAATTTATACTGCATAAAGGTCTCACCATTGTGACATTATTTGATAATATTATTTTACACTTTCGTAATAAGTTATTATTTTTAATTAAAAATATTATTATTTTCTTTTTAAAATATTACTCCATCTATCCGCTCTAAAAAGTTTCATTTTTCTATTTTGGATGTCCGCCTTAAAGATCTCATTTCATTTTTTTATATATATGGAACCCACATACACCCACTAATACAATTAAAATATGGGGCTCACACACCCATTAATACAATCAACCACTACACATTAAATAATAATACTCCTTAATCCACATACAAAAAATAAATGCACCCCTTTTGAGCGGATGGAGGGAGTCACTTTTTATTATATTACTCCCTCCGTCTCACATTATCTTGCATCATTTCTTTATAATATGGGGCTCACACACCCATTAATACAACCAACCACTACATATTAAATAATAATACTCCTTAATCCATATACCAAAAATAAATGCACCCCTTTTGAGCGGATGGAGGGAGTCACTTTTTATTATATTACTCCCTCCGTCTCACATTATCTTGCATAATTTCTTTATAATTTACAAATAAATTTGTGCAATATAATGTGAGACTTATTTGTGGTGGGCCAACTTTCCTTCGACCCGAAACAAGTTCGCTAACCCACGGCCCAGGATATGTCCTAGCTTATTGAGTTTTGGAACTCCCTCAGCCCAATAAGAGTCCAGATAATCTGTCCCGGTGTCCTCCAGACTCCACCTCGGTGTCCATGCACGCACCGTTGCCTACAGACTTTAAATTTTTTAAGAATGATAATATCTCCGTACCGAAGAAGTTATCATTTTTTTTTTACACTGAGATTAAAGAGTATAATAATGTAATGTATAATGAAGTGAGAGAAATAATATTTAATGTGTAGAGGGTAGTTGTATTAGAGGTGTATGTGGAGCCATGACTCATGAGTATAAATTTAATTGTTTTTAAGTGGGTCTTATATACTAAAAAAAAATGTGTCCATTTTTATATAACAAATCAAAAAGAAAAGTGTGTTAAATTTTATAGGACGGAGGGAATATTAAATACTTTAAGGTGATGTTTGTTTTCGGCTTTTAAAACCGAGAATGGACTTCAAAATCCACACAAAACCACACCTACAAACCCTATAATCCTCAACCTATATTCTTTCTCCTCATGTAATATTCATTCTCACTTTATCTCTCATCTCTCCCCTCTTTTTAAATATAAATTAATATCTTCTTACACATTGATTTAACATAAAGTTAAAACCTACCTTATCAAAAATTCAAAACAAACATATACCACTATTCATTAGATTTTCAAATCCCAAAATCTCAATTCCATTCCTTAACCAAACATCCCCTAAGAGTTGGTCTCTTGCATTTAGGAGCACAAATTGTTTAAGAAAAGAATTACTCCCTCCGTCCCACAAAAGATTTGCACTCCCAATTCCGTCACGGAGATTAAGGAAGTGATAATTTTAGAGGTATAATGGTATTTTTTTGTAATAAATGATAAAGTATGTTAGGTAGAGATGGTTTTTTTTGTAAATAAAGTGTATGGGGAATGGTGATTGTTTTTTACTTTTTGCTTTTTATGGAAATGTCTAAACTTTTGTGGGACAGTCCAAAATGAAAAGTACGCTATCTGAAATGAGACGGATGGAGTAATTTCTTATGCTCTAGACGAGGTGTATAAGGGTATAATATTTTTGTTTTAAAGGATATATACTTTAATTAAAAAAATATTATTTTTTTATTGGAAATGTCGGTTGAAATATGAAGCGTATAAATATTTAATTAAAATAATTAAGTTTTTTTTTAAATAAAGAATATAAATTTTTATATCAAAGTATTACATCTTTATATATAATAAAACACATTTTAAAAGTCAAAATTAGACCAAAATTTTTCCTACTATTTTAATCTACCTAATTTAGCTTGGTAATATTAAATCTTGGCCCTTCATTAGTTATTGTAACATCTCATCCCTTGATTGTAATTACCAATCGTTAACAACATCTCATTCATTTATTTTATTTTTTATTTTATCTCATCCACTCATTTTCTTGGCCTCCCATAATATATGAGTATATGTTTAAGTAATTTTTTTTACGTGAATTCATAATATTATTTGGACAATCTTTATCTTCATTGTTGTAATATTTATTTATTTTATATATTTTTATTTTGGTTTTTTTATCATATCTATTTATTTTCTTGGCCTCCCATAATATATATATATATATATATATATATATATATATATATATATATATATATATGTGTGTCAATTGATTATTTATATATCTAAGTAATTTTATTTTATTTACATGAATTCATAATACCATTTGTGCAATTTTTATCTTTTATTTATATTTTTTTTATTATCTTTTTATATATCTAAATTATTTTTTAAATTTCTTTTTAAAGGTAAATTATTTTTTATTATATGAACTCATATATTTAAATTATTAATTAAAATTTATTGACAAAAGTAATACTTTGTTTTGTTTTTAAATTGAATATATAACATCATTTATATAATCTTTATCTTTATTGTTGTAATATTTTATTTATTTGGAGTATATTATTAATTTCATTGTCCAAAATATTTTCTTATGTTAAAAACTTATTTTAATTTTAAACTTTGTCTAAAATATAATTAATTCAACATTAAAAGATAATTTATATATATTTAATTAATAATAAAATATTTTTAATAAAATATTAATTTAAATAATTATTTTATTTTTTATTTTATCTCATCCATTCATTTTCTTGACCTCCCAAATCCCAATATATATAATATATGTCAATTGATTATTTGTATATTTAAGTAATTTTATTTTTTTACATAAACATAATATCATTTGGACAATCTTTATTTTTATTGTTGTAATATTTTATTTATTTTATATATTTTATTTTATTATCTTTTTATATATCTATTTTTTTAAATTTTTTTTAAAGGTAAATTATTTTTATTACTAGTATTTCGACCCGTGCGATGCACGAGATTGTGTTTATCATTATTGATTTTTATTTTGTTATTTTAATTTTTTGAAGATGAATAATCTTAAAGATTTTCTGATTATGTTATCGTTAAATTTTGAATATTATAAATTTAAGTTTTTATTTTTATCAAAATATTTTATTTATCTTAAAGCATAATACTTTAAGTAATTTGGAATGAATTTATTGTTATGGTTTTGAGAACAAAGTTACTCTTATGTTTTAATCTGTTTATACTCAACGTATTTGTTATATTTCTATTTTATAATTAAATTATGTTTTTCTGTGTGTGTTTATATATGTTCTAAATGCTTATAAATGTTTAAAAGAAAATTACATGTAGGTCTCATAACTTTGTAATATATTTTTCAAAGCATAAAAGAGATCTTGTATTTCAATGTTACATTAATCGTATATTTTACAAAAATAAATCTTTTATGTTTAACACATATGCTTTTGAGACATTTAATTTTTTGAGATTATTAAGGATATTTTGTTCCATAATCCATCCCCAATAATTCAATTAAATATATGATAAATTTATAAATTTGAAAGTTAATCTAGGAGTAATTATGATAATATATTCATATATATATATATATATATATATTAGAGATCAACTAATCGCATAATATGATAATAAATTTGTTAAATATATTGTGCAATCTATTTTTATCCAATATTTACATAATTTTTTTTAAAAAATACTAAATTATTAAAACATCTGCTGAAATCATATTAAACAAATTATAATTTTTTTAAAACAATAATTGAACCATAATTTGAGTCAAAAGCTATGACACATTAAGGTTTGAGATCTCAATAAAAAAATATAGATTCTACGATGTAGAGAGGATACAAACGCATGCCTGATGTGAAGAGTTCCATATTCAATCTCTATTAGAAATAGTAAATCAATTACTATCTATAAAAAGGTTAAATTCCATACATTATATAAACTCCATGTTGATATTTTACAAATTAAATTTGAAAGGGAAATCAGATTACTATCTACCGTTTGAATATCCATAATTCTTGTATCTAACGTTTATAAAAATAATTCATTGCATTGGATCAGTTGAAAACACCCATAATTGTCATCTTTTTCTTGTATCCAAAGACTTGAATATCTCAATATTTTACAATCTCCATTTAAGTCTTACATTAAATTATAGGAAGTTACTGGTATGAATAATCAAAAACAGTCTTTAGAGCTCACACAACTGGTCATTTATATCCATACAAACAGGAACTTCAATTCACACATAAAAAAATTATACCTGGACCATTATTAATCTTGATCGACTTGCTCAGATAGATTATTATGGTCATCTTCACTAAAATGTCTTGTGTCATCATTGATTCAGGGTAGCAATGACTCAAATAGAACAGCAAGTGGACTTCTGTTGGAAACAACAAAGCAATTATTTTCAGAAAAATATAGCTGAGGATGCTCAAAATCAACCTCGCCCCTGTGATCGACTATAAACTCTTACAAATTATCAGGCAATTTGATGGGCAAATAAGTAAACCCAGTCCTACTTTTGAAAGAAACTAATGCAAGAATAATGAATATGAATGTTAATATTGATATAAACAAAGTGTAGTATGGATATCGTTTTTCAATTTAGAATGAATGTTCATATAGAAGGAAAGTTTATAAACCCAAAAAGACTAATTTAGCTCATTATCAATAGATAAATCTAACAAAATAACAAAAAATGACACAACATTGACAAAAAGAAAAAGAGAAAGATAAGATAGAGAGAATGCCAGTTTGACCTAAGAGCTTGTGATTTTTTCATAGATTTGTTAAAAATTTTCTACTCAAGAGAAGAAAGATTCTGTCTCTAACTTAATTATGTCCTCATGACATCTCGACACAGGCTTCCTCAGCAATTTGGTCAAGCCTCAGTATAAAATTCAGGATAGAATACAACTTAAACAAAATTTTAAAATATTGCATATATGCTTAGTATAGTCACAAAACATTAATGACTGATATAACAAACCTTTCATGCTAAATTGAGGAAGCCCTCGAACCAACGTCTTGGTTATCACCTCCAGCTGCACGTTGTCCTCTTATTCTTCTTGATGATTATACTAAGATCTGTGAAAGTTTGATGAGAATACTTAAATTATTAAATACAAATGGAGAAGTATTGATTCAATTACCATACATCCTGTTCCTAATCTATCTAAACTAATCTCCGTCCATACCTTTTTTGAATTTTTTCAAAATACTTGAAGAATTCGCAGTAGATAATACCCCAAGTAAATATATATGAGGCCTCCATTCTTTAAAAAAAATTATTTTCATTTACATTTAACACCAGCAGACACAAAAACCAAAGCAATATCACCAATGTCAAATGTGAATAAGTTTAAAAATATCTCATTTAGCTAATAAACATTTATGCACTCGAACATATTCATAACATAAATCACAATTCACACATTTTGTACTATCTTTGTAACAATCAATCCCAACTCATTATAAAAGGATACAAAAACTTTTAGTTTGTAAAGAAAATTCTAAACTGAACATACAAAATTAGCATTAGACCCAAAAAAGATAACAATATGCATTCTCAACAATTCTAAAAAAATATTCAGGGTATTGAGTTTATAGGTGAAACGATTAATTATAATGTCTACTCACTTATAAGATCATTTATATCTTTCAAGTAGTTAACATATGAAAACACTCTTAGATTAATTTGCAGTCTATACAAACTATTTTCAGAACACATCACAACTATTCAAATTCTAGTATATGGAGAAGTAGATGCAGCTGCAACTTTGTTTAGCTCTTGTCAGGTTTACCCCTCAATTAACTACATCATCATTGATCTACAACAAAAAAAAACAAAAACAATACTTCAACATCCCACCAAATTTAATGTAGGAGATATTATTGTAGGGATCTCATATTGTACATTTATATTGAACATTAAAACTGCACCCACCACTCCAGGAAGTGGAGTAGTGGACATTACATTATTAAAATTAAATAGAATTTTGAAGTTGCAGTTTAGTTAGTCTCATGCTGCATAAAGTATAGAATTCACAAATTGTTCCCATGAAATACACATAATAAGATGGACCAAATCAAGCTACATATACATGTGACAAATATCTGTATACCTAATCTTTTATGGATACAATTCGGCACTTTGCATTTTCTTCAAGAAATCTTTGACCTTCTGCCTTTATATATCAATTAAGGCCAAATAGTTAAAGAAAATTCACAACAGATATTACCCTAAGAGCAAGAAAAGTCAAGTAAATAGCGATTAGGCTTATGAAAAAAAAAAATTTTATATGTAACAACCCTAGAGCCTAAAAAGATATCAATATGCATTCTTGCAATTCTATAAATAGATTCTAGGTACTGGGTTTATAGGTGAAAAGCTTTTCTAATAAACACAATATTTAATAAATAAGAAATTTTTACTTATTTAGATTGTAGAACCTCTTCCCCGCCAACATAATCTAAATTATTTGCAAAGATGACATTCCAAAATCAGAATATATTTAGCAAAATAACAATTATTCTACAGATAAATTATATTAGTAAGAAGAAAATTATAAAGAGGCCTTCATTTGAGGAAATAAGATAAAATACAGCATGGATATGTTTAGAAAGATAGGTAGTGATTTATGTGTCTCACATACACAAAATATATTGCATGGTATAGCATATTTTAGGACTTCTTGCTGGTAAACTATTAGCTCCAGTGTTTAAATTTAAATACTACTGTGTGTACTATGTCAAAAAGAATACATATACATGAATGATTGGTCTTTAAAATTATTTAAAAAAAAACTGATTCATGAATGATAAATGATTAGTTATTACCGGCAATGTACCTCATAGACAGGACATTGATGGTAATTACCATTGCCGCTTCTTCAAATATATACTATGTATCTATTTTTATAACAACAAAATGTTAGCTTTAAAATGTTAAGTGACTACTTCGTCTAAGAGCTCGAGTTGAGAGATGCATTTTAGATAATACATATCGCCAGTATGCCCACGTACTTTCAAGTAGGTTAATTTGTAATGAAGCCTATAACGAGAAAAATAAATTAGGGTCAAACTATTAGAGAAGTGGGGAAAGATAATATAATTCCTATAAAAGAGATATTCACCACCGATAGTTTTATAGGGCTACACTTTCAATAGCCGTGTTACACAATGTTTCAATCCAGGTAGCTCATGGTGATGTAGTTCACAATAAAGACATCGTCAAAATAAGATAAGATAAGATAAAGGCTCACAGGCCAAATGAAAAGGTAAACAAAGTTTTCATGCACAACAACCCTTTACAATAAGCAAAATAAGGTCACAGCCCTCTAAATGTATGAAGGAGTTGATACTATTTAAGTACTCAATATGCAAGTTGTGAAAGAAAAGCTATTGAACTTTCCTCGCATAAAAAATCTTGTGGACCATGTAAAGTGGCAGCAGACAATATGAGACTGGCTTAAAGTCTTCTCAGCTGTGGTATACTCCGGAATTTCAAGTAACCAAGTGGGCTAGCCCACTTGGCCACCAGGCTCCTCACACAAGTGAGTGACCTGAGTTCGATTCTCATTGGGAATGAATAGGATGGGGAGTTATAAGGAGGCTAGGGAGAATAAGGGTGTATGGAGACTTGGTGAACTAACTACTAATTATACTAACAACTAACTTTGTCCGATCCAAAAAAAAAAACTCCGGAATTTCAAGTACTTTTATATACCATCCATCTATTTTACTCATATGTATTAAAAGAATTATTTTTGTATCTAACCATTTGAAACAAATCAATGATAGAATCAAGTTGGAAGACATAGAAGAAGAGTTCCAAGGATGTATACTATTTATCATACCTTTCTAAAGACGCATACGACCATAAATGCGAAAAAGGTAGGCCTAAAAATTACAAAACATAAGAACCAAATAGTAAGTAAGGACATGCCGACAGTAAGTAAACAATAAAAAACAAAGCATAATCAGACTCAAGATGAATCAATTTGTATAGACCAAGGATAAGATAAAAGTATTGTGAGAAAACTGAGACACACACATATTTTTATATTAGAAAAAAAGTGAGTGAGGTACTGAGTTCAATGCATGATAATTTTTTTTAATGTAGCATAATGTTGGAAAGTATACTATGAAGTAACAAAAAAGATGCAATATACACATTGAATTGGAAAGACATGCAAAGCCACAAAATAAAATTATAAGTCTTTCTTTACTTGCTATACTTGTGGTAATAAGTGTAGAGTTCAAGCGTTGTACGTGCACACAGGTGGACATAAAAACCACAAACAGACCAACTTTGGTTTTTGACAACCATATATGGGGAGCCCTAACACTTTTTCAACGACTTTATAATGGGACTACCCTAAAATTCACTGTTTCTCACTCTTATTAATGTAACCTTTTTTCTAAATAGATCCCTTAAAAAACATACACCAAAATCATCAAAATGTTCCAAGTCTCATTGGGTCACAAAGGGCTCACTTGTCAAAGGTATAATTGAGGTGTGTGTCTTAAACACGTGGTGTAAAAAAGAAATATGGTGTAAAAAATTATGTAAATATGTACTCCCTCAGTCCCATATTCAACCTCACACTTTCCGTTTTAGTCCATTCCAAATTCAACTTCACACTTCCATAAAAGGAAAAAGCAACAAACTAATATACCTCTAACATACTTTAATTTCAAATTTGTCATAACCTTTTTAACACACATAACATACTTTATCATTTATTTATTACCCAAAAATACCATACTACTCTTAAAAGTAAGTCAAAAAGTGACTTTTCTTAAACTTCGTATCTACAGTAAACGTGAACTTGAATTTGGGATGGAGGGAGTATAAATTATAGGCTAACGAAGTAAGAAATACTTTAACAAATCCTAGACTCAATGATAGGCAAGTTTACTACAAAGTTTGAGTTCATTTGCAATAAAATGGAATCACAATTAAATGGCAAATTCATTAACCGATGATAACATGTGAATGGTAACTAACAATAACAATAATTATTATTGGCATATCTCCGATTGATAAAAATAGAGCTTCATTTGATTTGCCAAGTCATTTGAGATGACATTTTTGTGCTTGAAGTTCTACATCTTCAAATCCATTAATGTAGGAATTAATTATTTTTGTGGTATATAAAGCCTTTGAAACCTAGGATGCAAAGTAATTTTGTTATCTTTTATTGTTAGGGTATTTTTTAGCTATAATTTTGTATTTTGTGTATATAAAACAAAGCTTGAGACTGTAATCTTGCATCGTTTGTAATTTCATATATTATGTTTATATTTTATATTTTGCATAATTGGGTTATAAGGAGAGATTACAGTAACTTGAATTGCAACAATTATCTTAAGGATATAATATGCATAAATGAAGAAATGCTTTTGTCATAAAATTTGTTATCAAATAAAATATTGACTAAAAAAGGGCTCACTTAAACTTCATCTATTATAAATCTATAATGACATTATGACAAACCGAAGTAGGAAATCTATGCAAGTAATTTTCACAAATGAAATACTACCAACCTGAGTACACGCTCAAGCTCAACTAACCATATCAGCAGCTCTCTCAATATTAATACTTTTCTCTTTTATTTGTTGAACATATGGCTTATTCTGGTAAAAATGCAGAGACTGCATGTCATGAACAATAATTCATAACCGAATTTTCCTGAAGGCATCATCCAAAAATAGTTCATTGTTAACATCATTGGCATCACAAAACAAAACCATTCAAATAATTCATTTACTGAGAATAAAAAAGTATTACTAACAAAACTATTCCACAAAACATCTAATCTAATCCATAATAAAAAATCGCGAAGGATTTAGGGTATAGGGTTAAATTCCACAAACCGGCCAATTTTATTTCAGCAGCAATTTCTCTCATTTGTGATCCTGTAGAAAAAATGAAGTAAGTTTCTTTATATTTTAAGAGTACACAGATTCAAATTTAAGAACACTATTTTATTAGAGTGGTAATATCTGATTCAATAAGAATTTCGCTTAGAAAAAGTAATTAAACCCATATCAAGAACACACTAAATTCAGTAATATAAACAGACTATTGCAGGCTGTTATGCAAAGAAACCAAGATGAAGCACAACTACCTGACAGAATACAGAAAAAATAAATCAGTAAATTAAAAAAGAAACCACCAAATGGAGACCAAAAGAAACAGGAATACAGAGCACATATTTTACTCTAAAGACTAAATTAAAGGCCAAGTTTTATTTATCGTTGAGGATTTTGTCATAAATACACAATGCATGAAATGTAAAGAATTATTCACATCACTTTTCGTTGGAAAAATATGTATATAAATTATTGTGTAAATTATTCGCTAGTAAAGCAAAATTATTTACTAATTGTGCAGTACTACTTGTCGGAGATGTGGTTTAATTAAATTTAAAAATCCCCTTTTTATGAGTTGTGCAACAGTAAGAATCACAATCCTATGCTTTTAGAAATACCACTAATTAAGGGATTGATGATTTAAAAATCACGATTCTACTTATTAAAGGATTGATGATTTAAAAATCATTATTCTGTGCTTACGTAAACGTAGATTGGATTTGTGCAAATCCCACTAAGTAATTGATGACAAACTGAAAGAGAAATAAATTCTATTTTTGTGAAGCTTTTACACGTTAGTAATTGGGGTGCAATGTGGGTGTTCTATTGTGCAAATTAGTATCTCATAGTAGTCAAAATTTAGGCTTGCAGTAATAATAGAATATGTATTGTACCTAAAAATAAGATCCCTACAAAATATTACTCTTCAAAGAGTGATTTTTTTATGTAATAAAGAGTAATTTAACAAAAATATGGTTCCCGTATGAACTCCATTTATACCAAAGTCGTTCAAAGAAGAGTGTATTTATTAACATCTTTTTAAAAAAATACATGCTATGAGTGAATATTTTTTTTAAGAAATATTTTATAATATATTTATAGATGATTTATTAAAAGATAATTTAATAGTAATTTTTAATGTCAACTTAACAAAAGTATATTACAGGACAAATACTTGTGTAAACCGGGTTTACATACATTAATATGTAAACTATATTACTCTTTAGTTTATAAAAAATTACTCTTTAGACACATAAATTATTATTCTTCTAAATTAAATAATTACTTTTCAAATTCTTGTAAACCTGAATTATCGATTACTTTTTAGTACATAAAAAATTACTCTTTAGAGACATGAATTATTACTCTTTTGTATAAAAAATATTTTTTTGAATAATTTTTTACTCCTTCCGTCCCAAGTAATGAGGGCCAGAAACCTTATGTTTAACATAAGGTCTCTGGCCCTCTTGGCCTGGGACGAAGAGAGTATATACTAAAAAATATTTTTGAAAAATAAGGTGTAATGTAAACCCAATTTATATGAGACTCACCCATATTGCAGAGCTAATTATAGTATGGAAGTAGAAATTGTTAATCTACTGAGAATTGAAATATAATCCCTCCAACCCGGTCATTTGCTTACTAATAACTTTTATATATATTATGAAAAAATATTTTAAACCCATTTTGTTGACTAATCTTTGGTAGTTTAAGGTATTAAAAAAAGTGTATACTATATTATGTATATTACATGTTGATAATAATTTTTTTTTAATTAGGGCAAGTAGTGTGGGAGACCGTCTCACGTAAGACCATTTTATATTTTTTTAAAATTAGTTATCACAATCGTCATAAAATGTCACCACTTTTAATTTATACTATAAATTGTTCATGAAATATCATTATCACTTTTTAATTGAGTATTAATTTTCATTACAGAAGTTATCATTTTTTATCCGTCCCAAGTAAACTCTTACATATGACGGTTCACACAATCTTTACCTCATAATTAAAGTATATTGTGAAGTTATTATGATTTTGTTATTTTTAAATTGTTTACGATATATTGAGACGAATGGAAATAAAAATTCTTCGCATTGCTCCGCATAACAAATTATAACAATATTATCTAAGCTGTACCCATGAATTATGCACATAATAATATTTGTGAAATCAAATGCATTAACAAATTTTAGATAAGTGGGTTGCCACATTCAATTTATATTACTCTATCGTCTTACATAAATTTCACATCTTTTTCATTTTTGTCCATCCACAAAAATTTTCAACTTCATAAATGGTAATTACTTAAACATACAAATTTATCCTAAAGAAAAATAATTTTTTTTAATCTACGTGCAAAAACAAAGCTCAACTAAGAAGAGGCGAAGAGAGTATAATTTGTAAAAAAAAAACTTACAATTGAAGTGCCAAAGTTTAAAGTTAGAGATGGAGTTAAATCCTTTATAAGAGGTACAATTGCATAACCAACACATTTGGATAGAGTTTTGCCTGCAGGAAAATTTCTTCTGATGCTCTCAAATGTCTTCCTCTTCTGGAACTTCCTATCACTCTTCAATGTTAAGACCTGCCTTGTTTGCTACATATTCATCATTATTTATTCTACTCTATCATTTCTAAAGATATCAACATGGAGAATTAATAAATAAATAACACAATTAAATTCACGAATTCTGGTAAAAAATTTTAATAAATTAATGGGTATATATATGCCTTCTAATAGAGATCTCATTACGAAGGACTAAGTTTCATTCTCCTTTGTCACAAAAATCACTTGCAAACACACCAAATGGCAAAAAGTTTATAATAAGATTAATTAGCTCTATAATTGAGAGAATGTGACAACTCTTACAACAACAAAAAAAAATGAAGACAGAAGATTGGAGAATAATCTTTCTTGTGGAGATAAAAGGTGATCAGATTGGAGTTTGCTGAACAACTGTCAATGACACAATGTAAATAAAAGGTTAGTGCTCATAAGTTTGGATTTATAAACAGTTACATCATAATAATAATAATATTCGCAAATGAGAATTATGACAAACTAACCCCACATCAAAACTGATACGATATCTGAGAAGTATAGACAGTGCAATGGAACATGAAAACTAAGAATTGAATTGTATACCATAGAATATTTTACGACAAAAATACCATCCATTGCTAACCCCACATCATAAAGATTTGATAACTTTTCCTTCAGCCATGAAGATGAGATCTTGAATATGAATCACCCTTTGTTTCATGAGAGGAAGTAATTTGATAAGAATATTAGTATAATTTATTCTTATATATTATAGTACTCTGGAATAGTAAAAATAAAACAAAACATATGAAAAATCATGATATATCAAATTAAGGCAACATATTTGACAGATAATGTGTAACAGTTTACTTTAGAAATCAAATGAAAAATGGGTAAAATAAAAGGTGAATGTTTTTTTTAAGTACCTAAACACATCTTTGATGTGGATAAGAAAGTACTGAAAAGTTTGCAGGTCACAATTGTCTATTCCCCTATATTCATGTGTTTCTATTTCTTTCAATCCTCAGTAGGCATACAGTGAACGGAAAATTCAGTGATTAGAGATCTAGCAAGCAATCTTTTATAAAGAAATTATAATCCAACAATACATCAGACTATGTCTCTTGAAGGAAGTGAATCAATGATACAGACATGATGGCCATTTAGAGCACATGCATATGAATCCAGATAAATAATTAGGACAGTGTATGCTCTAAATTTAGCATGTATATTTTAGAGCAATGATAAAAATAAAGTAAAAAACAGAGAGAGAAAGGGAGAGTAAGATGTTGAATGCAATTAGCTAGATATTTAGGAAGCAAAATTATGCACCCTCTGTTTTCTTCATATCTTTTTTAGTTTTTATTTCACTTCTAACAAAGAAATTGACTAAGAGAAGATAAATACCCCAATTTCTATTGGGAGTGAATGCTAATGTTTATTTATCCTATCCAACTGTTTATAGTGCACAGAAGATAAGTCCCCCAGTCTAATAATATTAGGTAGTTCATATTCACCCACATGAATTCTATCTACGTCCTACATGTATAACATGAAATGAAACACATGTTATAACATACTCACATAATTAACTCACATCAAATAAATTCAAGCATGATATTCATGCAACGCATACTCTCAAAAACAAAGAAAATACACTTTTTGAATTGCTATTAGAAGACATCAACAATCGTGATAGGAGACATTAATATAAATCAAATAAATAAACATAACAACTTGGAACAAAAGAAATCATATAATACAAATGGAGAAATCATATAATACAAATGGATAAAAGAAATTTAGCATACCCTTGAAACTGTATTGCATCCGATTTGGACAGATTAGCGAGAGTACATCATGTTCACCTGTACAAATCTTTACTCAATGCTTGTAGAGGAATTATAAAACTTTAATCAAGGTTTGCAGAGGAACAATAACTTGTAATGTGAAATATAGGAGTATAAGTTTTTCTTCGAAACCATAGAAAATAGGTAGTATAAGTTTTTCTTATAAATTAAAAAAAAAATACTATATGTTCTATTGTTCTAATAACAAAGACATGCACTTAAAGCCATCAGTTTCCTTCAGACATTATCATTTACAAAATATCTAACAACAAAGTACATGAAAATGGCATAACAAAACAATCCCCAATATATAAATCATGAATAAAAATGGACATGCGCGATACAAACATAAATTAGATAATCGGTAATTAAAGCACCAACACAATAATTCCTCTTCAATATCATCATCTCCTGCACTTTGAAAAATAGGCATTATAGTTATTTAAAATCAGAATGGGTTCTTAAATTAATAAAGAGATTATTAAGGTACTTTGCATTTTTGAACCCCCCATGGCCTGATGTTCAACCAAAAGATCATAAGAAAAAAATATAAATAACTTCATTAAGACATTATAATATAAAACAAAGAAACATGAATTTTATTTGCAAAAAATACCCAAATATCCAAAAAAATGAATGAATATATAAATATTATTAACAATACACACTAAAATTATTAAAAAAAAATTATATTTTCATCAAAGAATTGAATAGTAAATATTTACCTTGTTATTTGATGAAGCTAAAAACAGAGACTACCCCACCTATTACATCTTTCTCCACGGAATTATGTTGATGATCAAACTTGATATTATACAGCTTACATTTAAAATCCCTCCACTCTGCAACAATCCAGGACATAAATTTGAAATAGTTTCCTAAAAATAAAAGATTTTTTTTCTTTAGAAAATCAACAAAGAAGGACTGCACCGAATTCCCAGATCCTGGGCGGCGCCACACTGTATGACGTCACATCGCTGTTCGTGATTTCGAACCACAATGGTTGATACTTCAAATCCACATTCATATACCAATTTTGCCCCAAATTCTTGTCCATGGGTAGCAACCCTGTTTGGAACCCTTGATTTTACCGCCGCCACATCTCTGGCACCGGCGACATTGCTTATCAACACCGACAGAAAAATTCCGACGAAAACCTTTGTGTCACAATTGATCTTTTATTGTTACGATCGAAATCTGCAAACAGATGAACCTAATCTCAAACCAAAAGCGTAGAAACATAAAAATATGTAAAACGGCACCATTTCATGATCAAGAATTGTTGGAATTGACGAAAATTAGAATACATTAGAGCAAATCAAACGTTAAATCAAAAAATAGAAAATGTAAGAATATAAACACAGATTTGAGATCTACAAATAGAAACAAAAACAGTGAAAAAAACAATACCGAAAGGAGAGAAGGTTGCCCAATTAAGACGTAGTGATTGAAGAAAGGGATTGGCATAGGGAATAATCTCTTGTAAAGGGCAGAAATCATTCCTTTAAGAACTGGATTTAGAGTGTGAACTGTAAAAAAAAAAGAAAGAGAATGGAAAGAATGGGGAAAGAGAATGAACAGTAAATTTGATTTAATTGTGATCGTGAACTGCTGTTTTATAATTAAGAAGATTCACAAATAAATCAGAACTAATAAGTATATTAATTGTGAATTTCCTTTTAATTTATAAAACAGCATCTTACAAAAGCTTAACTGATATCTAATGACATACATACAAATAGAATAGTATTGCAATTTATTTTATAACCTCTAATAAAAATTGTAGTATTATAAAATCTGAGGCACCTTTCTTGCCACTGCATTGAGGTCGTCTACTGGTTTCATCAAAACATCCTGCATATACCAGGGAAATTAGCAATTCTTAAGCATACGGCATAGTATTAATGTAATCTAACTTGCTGAATCTAAAGTACTTGTAATTCACATGGTGCAAATTAGTTTTCTTCCAGCACCAACAGAGGAGCACAAGGTAGTGAACACTGAACACTATATATGTATTTCCATGTGGGGAAAGCATGTTTAATACCACTGAACAGATAGAGAGAGATAACAGCTATGACTCCAGAAACAGTAAAATAGATGAAAATTCAAAACATGTATAACTGAATGCCATTTACAGTATCAAAATAAAGTAATAAGCAACAGGAAATATACTGAAACTGAAAAGACCATGCTTTATTTAAAACCTTTCATGTATCACAATTTTGAAAATATTTTAGAAAATGAAATCAAGCTCTTTGTGGTAATTGATAAATAGATGAATCGGATACCATAGGAAAAAGTTGCATATGCCATGGGATTAATGACTCAAACATGAATTAGTATATTTCATTTAGATGGCTGCTATTTTATCCACAATCAAGATTTAGAAAAACATCATTTTGAGTTAAAAATCAAGAAGAATAAGAATCCAAAACACAAACTGCAAGAGGAACCAAAGAAGAAGAAGGAAATAAATAAAAAGATAGACTTAGGAGAGGATAAGTTAATACCTAAGAGAAAGAAAAAATGGAGATGAAAAAGCAAAGTGAAAGAAGGGAAGTGAAGATGAATGGAGGTGAGGGATGCATGAGAGCATTCTCCTTCGAGGTGAGGGATGCATGAGAGCATTCTCCTTCGAGAGTGCAAAGAAGGGATCATAGAATTTATAGACTAACAGTCCAAAAATATAACAAAGAAAGGAGGCTTACAGCCCAAATACAACATATAAGGGACGCTTTGTAGCCAAGTACAAAGAATGGTCAACAATACAATATACAGACTAGCAACCCAAATACAACGTAGACGCTTACAGCCCAAATCAAATTGACAATTAACTACCAGAGATAATTTTGAAAACAAAAAAAAATAATGCTGATCCCAAATCAAATCGACAATTCACTCCACAGGGATGATTGTCAAACACGCAAACAGAAAAGAGAAAAGAAAATGGAGTACACAATAGATGAAGAAGGAGATCTGAGAACTTACTATTTCACAAAGATAGCCAGCCCAAATGATGATAAATTCGATCAACGACACATGCTTCTCCCAACAATGGCTTTGGAAAGTAATGGGATTATTTTTGCAGCGTGTAGACCTGAAACAATTAACTGTTCGAAGAATGGTCAATAATACAACATATAGGCTAACAACCTTAATTAAATCGATAAATCAATACACATAAATTGATTCAAAATATTGGTGGTGGGAATGAGAACTGAAATGAGAAACGAAAGAGAAGGGATAAGAGAATTCATGACTCGTCTTTCTTCCCTTGCACTCTTATTCATCTAAAAGAAAGTCAAACTTTGAAACTGAAGATTGTAATTGTGTTATTTAGTATTCTTGAGAAGAATGCGACAATATGTTTTCTGAAATTGAAATTTAATATTGTAATTCTCGAGAAGAAAACAAAAAAAAAAATTAATTAGTCCACTAAGCAAAGTCCATCGATGAATAATTAGGAAGAACCAGGATGAATCGGCAAGGGCTCATTCATATTAAAAAACAACCAAACCATGACAACCACTTCTAAAACACCAGGAGATGAGCAACAAAAATATGTATCTTCAAACACCCAAATTTGCATCATCAGGAAAAGTGAACTGCTAAAAGCAGTACACATAATTGTATCCAAGATATCATGTTCTATTAAGATGCCCAATGAAGCTCTGAACATGTATATAAGCTATACCAAAATTTGGGTACGGCCCTAAGAAGAGGTCAAAAAAATATACCAAGAATACGCAAGCACAAGACCAATTTAATAAACCGAAACACTTAATCTGCTTAAGACATCAGGTGAATACATCTGTATAAAGTGTTTGTATCTCGATTTGCCGTTGGCAGGAAAACCATAGCAAGTGAAAATTTCTCAAACAGAAAAGGGATGTTGTTACCAGTGCTCACCAAGGGAGAAATCAGAGCAGACCAAACAGTCGGCGAGGAGAAACAGGACACAACCCTATATAGAGGTCGACGTGGAGGACACAGGGTTGTAATTCAGCGTTGAAACCACGCACCGAAAAGGGCTGCCGTGGGCCCAGGCCAGACTCTTAAACAGAGGGAAACGAAAAGCCCTGGACTGATATGGCGTGGATTGAGCCGCAGCACTGGGACGACGGCGCAGGAGAAAAAAAAAATGAAATAAGTAGATATATTGCACCAATGTCACTTTTAAAATATAATCAACTTAAATTAGAAAACAATAACACGATCATTTCAGTAACCGAAAAGCATTGTGATTACAAATTGAGGAATTCGCTTACCTGAGTTTTTTAAAGATGTAATCAAGGTCCGACTTCATCGATCGTAACAGTCGTGTGTTTTTAGCAAACTCCGAACACTTTCGCGAAGCAATTCTCTGAGTACTCATTGAAGTGGGATAATACGGCATTACTATCCTGCAATCTTCCTAATCTGCGTATTCAATCATTCAAAATATATTAGATTTTGGGATTGCTTGAGGGAATCCAAGTCGTGAGAATCAACTAAGGTTTTAAACTCTTTCGAGAATTCAGCAGATGCCGATATATTGCAGACATACCTATATAGTGGAAGACGATGAAGTAAATTGAGATGCCTCCTTTGACAAAATGGTATCAGCAAGAAGATAGGGCTAAAATCAGAAACATGTTTCATCTTATTCCCTCGATATTGTCCAGATTGATTGGGTTAGAGTGCATGCTTTGGAGATGAAAAGCAGTACATTTAACCTAATTACGTCAGTGACAAAAATCGAAATTAATGGCTTCACGCATTGGTAGAGGCTAAAGATAAAAATACCTAAATAATGTCAGAAGAATAGATCTTAAAAAACTGGTTTAGAGCGGAAAAACACGAAGTGTTCCATTAAGAGCTATTATATATATAGATATGACCTCATATATTTAAATTATTAATTAAAATTTATTGTCAAAAATAATATAGTATTTTATTTTTTTTAACATGAATACATAACATTATTTATACAATCTTTATCATTATTGTTGTAATATTTTATTTATTTTGTATATTATTAATTTCATTGTCCAAAATATTTTTTATGTTAAAAACTTATTTTAATTTTAAACTTTGTCTAAAATATAATTAATTTAATATTAAAAGAGAATTTATATAATATTTGATTAATAATAAAATATTTTTAATAAAATATTAATTTAAACAATAAATGAATATAAATATGGATAAATGAATATTAAATAAGTACGGGTAACCCGAGAATTTTGATAAATGGGTATGAGACGGGTACGGGTGTGATAATAAATTTTTTAACTGGGCGGGTACATACGGATATTTAATAAATGGATACGAGTATAAGTACCTAAAAAAATGCGGGTACCCTGACGTTTGCTATCTTTTTATTCCTACATGCTATAACTTTACACTTTTTATTTTTTTTTATTTAAAAATTTATGCACATAATAATATATAGTACAATATTAACACTCTTAAGATACCACAAAATTAAATAATAGATTTTATGTTATATTTAATTAATAATAGTATACTAATTTTTAATAAAATATTAATTTAAAATGAAACGTGTACGAATACGGGTAATTAATATTTAAACGGATATGAGTATCCCAAAATAAGCGGATACCTTATCCGTTGTCATCTCTATTTATACATGCTATAATTTCACACTTTTTATCTCGAAATTTATGCACATAATAATATAATAATACTTTACGGTACCATAAAATTACTGCTTACTTTTTCTATAAAATTTATGCAATGTGTTATAAATAATTATTTCTTTTTAGAAATATAAAAATTATTATCGGACCAAATGTAGTATATATATATATATATATAATACATTTAAAATAATATTTTAATCAATTTTTTTTAAATTATTTAAATAATTTAAATAAATTACAAACCCTTTAAATAATTTAATCAATTTTCAAACTTTTGATTTCAAAGAATTACAATGTCATAATACTTTCGCCTATTTTAAAGGTGATCATTACGTAAATTAATTATTTTTTTTGTGTAGTGTGTATTTGTTTATGCAGTGAGTATTTAATCATATGTGGGACTATTTTACTAAAAGAAGAAAATTGATATATTTGGAGTGAATATCCAAAATAGAAAAATAAGGACATGTTAAAAATAAAAAATAAATGATATTAAAAAATAAATAAATTAAATATCAACCATGTCCGTGCAACGCACGGGTTATGATGGCTAATTTAATATTAAAAAATACAACTTTTAAATTGCATTAAATTTAAGGTATTCCCGAAAGATATGGAAGAATTTGCCAATGTACATACGATATTCATTAAAGTGTGTCGTATAATATTTTAAAGTTAATTTCAAATTAATTAAAATATAATATGGATGAATCGAGAGTATGCATGTTTTTATTGTTAAATTGCCAATAAATATCTTTTAAAATATTATTGATTTATCATTATAATATGATATATGATCATCCGTTATACTTATGATTTTAAGTCACCATGAAATTGTGATTTTTCATGTTGTGAAAATATTGTGCGAGATTTCTTAAAGTTCGAAATAATTTATTCATTTTCAGGCTTTAAATTAATTTTTTTTAAAGTGTGATATTAATTTATCATTAAATATAACTTATTTATGGAGTATTAATAAATTGTTAAAGTACTTATTAGACGAATTTGACACCAAATGACACAGAAGAAGATGTGGTATAGTATTAGAGTATTAATACTAATAGTTGTTTAAGGTATAATTACATTAAAATATAAATCATTAAAAGTAGGACGAATTTGAATGATATCTCACGAGAGAATTTATCTATAAAAAAATGTGTTCCTGCATAAATTTTGCAAATCAAAGTTATATTCTAAAAACCGCAGCATTGAAGGCAATTTGATTTTCCAATAATTGACATGAAGTTGAGAAAACTAGTGCTGCAAAAATCTTAAAATAATGTCCTAAATTATGTAAACAAGAAAAGCACTATTTCCATCTCTTATGCAAAGGTGCGTCCTTGCATTAAGAGGGTCGTCTCCTGCTCTTATTTTCTCCACCAGAATATGTTGCATTCTTTGGTCTGCAAACTGACAAAGAATTATGTGAGTTTTCTCCCAGAGGAGCTCTGCTTGGCAAACACACATTCTTCTCACTACATCCTACTATTCTTGAATCTCTCTCACTTCTCTCAACACAGATCTCTCTCTTTTCAGAACTCAGGATTCGTCTCATGTTCAAAGATGTTCTATATGAATCAGATGCCGAAGTGTCGGTGCTGACGTCCATGTCGTATAGTAAGTTATCTGCCATTTTAGGAAAATGCTCCGTATTCGAATGGGCTGCTGGGAATGAGGATCGTCGCAGTCTTGTTTGGCTTACCATCTGCGTATCATTGGTTGTACATCACAGGAAACATGAGATTGAATTGATGGATATCCATAGTTTTTCGAATAGATAAATAGAAGATGAACTTGTAAGGCTAGTTTCACAAAAATATAAAACTATGTAACAATTAGCTATTGATCATTGCTTACTTTGGATTCAAGAATTATTATGTCCTTTCGAAGCTTATTTATGATCACATTCTTCCTGCGGATGATATCTTCCAATTCTGCTATTCTCTGAAGTTTGAATGAAAGTAATCATGTCTATATTGATTATAAGATTCTGCATCAACGATAAAAGCAGTGAAAAGATATTTACCTTTGAACCCAAGACTTGAGATGAGTTGATAAATTTAGACAGTTCCATTATGGTGGAATCCTGCTCTTCACATTCCTTCCTCAGGCTGTCGATATCATGTTCAATTTCTAAACTGTCCAACTGCAACAAGAATTCAAACGTAGATATTGTCGAACTCAACAACAGAAGTTTGCATGCGTTTAGGCAAATAATCGATCCCATAACTGATTCGAGCAGTAAAAAGGCTGCTGAGAAAGTAAAGTGAGACACTCAATTCACATCATCTTGCGTATGATCACATTGAATACATTCAACACATAAGTACTACTTGAATTTCTTGATCACATAGAACACATTTTTCACAGATTATGAATTGATCCAAACCACCGTTGCAATGCCTATGCCTATGCGGAGTCATTGATGCAGGTTATTAATAAAATAGCAAATGAGATAAACCTGAATATCAACAGAGGAAGTGACACTGGGAGCCCAGTCAGACAAATCAGACATGCGACCCTCATCTGGCCCGGTCTCATTTAAAGTAAGCAATTTCACCTCATCCCCATCTAATCCTTTAGTTGATGTGTTATACTTGAACCAAAGATAAGAGAAGAGTTACACAAGTAAGCACTCAACATCATTAGAACAGATTGCATCACATGATAATTGAGAATAAGTAAAGCTGTTAGCATAACAGTTTACCAAAGAACCAGATTCCACTACATCTATTTGAGTCTCAACTTCTGGCTGATCTTTGAAATAATTCACCTGCTCACACAGAAAGTCCAGCTTTTTTTGCATGCTTAAGAGCACTTGGTCCTAATTATAAAATACATTCAAAAGAAACAAATCAGAATTCATCTGTCTTTACATGAACAAGAACATGAAAAGCAATTCCAAGGGACTACAACACTTCAAAACAGCTCTTAAAAACACATTAATAAAAATTAAATGGTTGAATTTAGATGCTATTAAACATTTGGGCAGAGTTAACTTATCTGCCTAAATAATCAATATTACAGATTGGGAATTAATACACATTGATGTATATGACTGAAGTAGTAACTAAATGTGCGTAGATTAAACTAGTTTCTTCAGCCGCTTGAATTAAACAAGTTCATTAATTAAGAGAAATAAACCACAACACATAATACGCAGTTAAACAAAACCTAGTTCAATCAATTAATTTAAATTCCCAGTAATAATTAATTTACCAACCCTCAAATCAACAGATTTTTGGAGTTTAAAGATCTGCTTATTATTGTTAGAGTTCACGGCAGCCGCCGCCACAACAGCCACCGTCAAAACTCGCTGAATGGGGGTAAATAGCTCCCAAGCCACCGCCTCTTCGGCGCTGAATGCGCCTCCTCGATCGATAGTCTTAGCTGAGCTGGCTTCGTCGGCTCCAACAAGCCGACCCTGGAGAGACACCCAAGCCAGCTGCCTTTTTGATCTAACCGGCTTACTCGGCTGGGTAAAGCAGCTCGATAGCAGCCGTTGAAACTGTGAAAAGGAGGAAGCAAATGGAGTTAGGCAGACCAGAGCAGGGGGTAAGCCGGGACCGAAGCCGGATTCGTCGTCGTCGGAGTCCATGGTGAAGCTGATTGTTGATTTAGAAATTATGGGAGGAAATTTATCCTCTTGAATTACATTTTCTGGGAATGCAAGCCGTTTATTCTTGGAAGTTGAAGGTGTAATTCAAATTAGTATTTCGGTGGGAAAGTATGTGAAGACAAATAGACGTCTAATGAGTGGAGTATTTAAGACGAGAGATGGGATATTAAAGACAGCGTGGCAATTGGCTGTACCGCTGTAGAGCTCTCATAGAGCTAGCCCGGTCGAACCGCCCCGCGTATTTAAAAAGTGGATTGGGCTGTAGATTTTACAGTCCGTTTGAAGGCCCAGTAAATTGGGCTGTAAATTTTTCAGTTCGTTTGAAGACGGGCCTAAACGGGAGCGGGCTTGGACGAATTAGTCTTATTTAATTTTTTTTTAAAGTTATGGGCTAGTGTTTAATAATGTTATTTTTTCTTTTTCTTTTTTATAATTTTTCAATTTAATGAATTAAATCATAAGATGAATAGTCACACATTTTGGCTCGTAGATTAACTGATTCATAGATAATTAGAAACTCTATTTTGCTTAATTTTGAAATTATTTTTAATTCTTCACAATTTTTAATATCAATGAATGTATATGAATTTGAAAATTCGCATTTTTGGTGATCTTATTTCATTTTTATCCTTTTGGTAATATTTTTGGTCTCAACTTGGGACCAATTCAAATTTATACCAATCAATTAAATAATAAGATAACACTTTTCTAGAAATTCTAAATAATATTTAAGGTCCCAATAAAAATATAAATTAATAATTATTAAAAAAATCTCATATATATATATATATATATATATATATATATATATATATATTAACATTCTAAGATAATTTAGTAAAATATGAATTTACTATTATTTACTTTTTTATTAAATTTAACATCTTCATTAATCCATCTTTAAATCTCTCGATTGCACTCAAGTTACAAACAAATAAAATAAAATTATATTTTATGTTGATTTACTCCTATAAAATATAGATAAATATTATATGATTAGACAATTCATGAGATACAGTGAGTTCATAATTGTTTATATTGATGATATTTTGATTTATTCAAAGACAATAGAAATGCATTTTAAGCATTTACATATTTTTAAATCTTTGATTAAACAAAATGGTCTAGTAATATCTAAACCAAAAATGGATTTATTTCAAACTAGAATAAAATTTCTAGGACATTTTATTGAAAAAGGAAATATAATTCCTATTAATAGAAGTATAGATTTTGCTGAGAAATTTCCAGATATTATAACTGATAAAACTCAGTTACAAAGATTTTTAGGGAGTCTTAATTACATTGCTCCTTATTATCATAATTTGGTAAAAGATACAGCTATCTTATATGATAGACTAAAAAAGAATCCTAAACCTTGGACTGATAGTCATACTAATTCAGTTAAGAAAATCAAGGATAATGTTAAAACATTACCATGCTTAATGATTAGCAATCCCAATTGGGAAAAATTTATAGAAACAGATGCTTCTGATATAGGATTTGGGGGAATTCTTACCCAGAAAAATCCAGATAATAAACAAATACATTTAATTAGATTCCATTCTGGAAAATGGAATAATGCTCAAAAGAATTATGCTACAGTTGCTAAAGAAATTCTTGCAATTGTAAAATGTGTTTTAAAATTTCAAGATGATTTATATAATCAGAAATTTACTATTGTTACTGATTGTAGTGCAGCCAAATTTATGTTTAATAAAGATTTTAAACATGATGTTTCTAAGCAAATGTTTGCTAGATGGCAGGCTCATTTAGCCCCTTTTGATTTTAACATTATTTATAAAAAAGGTGAAGAAAATAATCTTCCAGATTTTCTAACCCGTGAATATTTCAATTGCAGGAATGAAACGGGGTAGTGGATCTTCCTCTCCATGGAGGGGAAGAGGTGGAAGGAGTTGGGGTTATACCCCTAACACTCCTGATAAAAGAGATAAAGGAAAGACCCCTGAGATAATAGCTCAGCAGGGGAAAAGGAAGCTTGTGAACAAAAATTTGTCACAAGAATTTGAAGATATGGATACTGAAAGGAGTGATACTCCTAGTAAATCTACTTTTGCTAATATAGTAGCAAATATTGAATATAATGAAAAATATTTTAGAAAAAATCATGAAGAAATAATCTTCAAATTAGAAGACAGGGATTTAAAATGGAGTGAAGATCCATGGTTTCTAATGAATAGATATTTGGACAATGGTTCAAATGAAATGAGAACTTATAAATCTCGATCTTATTATGAACAAATACTTATTCAGAGTGGAAGTTGTGATTTTAAACATTTCACTTCTGGAGGCAATAATGAGATTTATAATTTCTCCAAGGTTTTGATAAAAAAGATTATATCTTTGGAAGAATGGGGAATTTCACCCCTAAGAGAAAAATCAATTCAGAATGAAAATACAAAAGCAGTCTTTAAATATAATTATTGGGACTATTGTGATGCTTTTGAAAAATTTTTAAACTATGAAAATGATAAAAGACATCATACATGGTTTATTAAAATTTGTTCTAAAGTTTATAACTCTGAAATACCAAATTGGTTTATCCATTGGTGTTATTGTTTTGGTCCTGTACCAGAAATTTTACCAGGAGATATGAAAGAAAGTTTTATAAAATGGGTGGATGTATCTCCTAAAATGATAGAAAGACAAAATTCTAAAATTGTAATAGAAGGGATAGCTTCTTGTTACTTTTTTATTGAATTCTCAGTTCCATGGATATTAAAATGGAAACCTGAATATGGTTATACTAAAACAGGAATTCCCTGTTTGTACAGAACTTATCATGTAAAGTTCTGGGAAAAATTGCTGGAAATTGATCCTCAAACTGGAAAAATAAATGGTGATGAAACATTTTCTCTAATAGAGAAACAAGTTTGTGCATATGAAGAGCAATTAGAAAATGCTCAATCATCATCGCCTTTTGATTATATCATTAATAAGGCAAAAATGAGATCGGAAAATTTGACTCCTGAGCAGATGATAGCTGCATATATCAAAGAAATGAAAAAGAGTCTGATATCTCAATTTAAAAAAGATAAAGAGGACTCAATAGCATCTGAAGAAATGCAGGATGCCCAAGATCCTAATGAGGATATTAATGAAGTCAGTATAGATGATATATTTGACTCATTAAATGATACCTTGATTGATAAATTTGCATCAGGGAAAGAAGGATCTTCTTCTTCAAAGAAATCAGGAGGAAAATAGGTTCAAATCATAATGACGTCATTGATTACGTCACTAACAGGTCTCAATCAAGATGACGTCACTGCTTACGTCATGAATAGTAAAGCAGCCAGACAAGACACTGTTCATAAACAGTGAAAGCAGCCGGACAGGTCACTGTTCATCAACAGTAGAATACTGTTCACCTTTTGACTTTTTACAGGAATATTACTGTACAAGCCGAAAATTTTGGCTTTTACTGTTCATTCACGCGTTTTCTACTGTAGGAACGCGTTTTCGTTTTGTATAAATAGGTTGATAGTTTTCATTTGTAAGCATCGATCAGAGGAACTCCCCCTTCTCTCTCTGATTAGCTTTGTAAGCTCATGTGCTGAGCATCCCCCTCTTTTGTAATATATAAAGTTTGTATAAATAAAAGAATTCTACTTGCAGATTATTGTAAGTATTATTAGTCTTTATTTAAATTTTGTATTTAATTTTATTTAATCATGTTCATGTTTAGCCTAATAGGCTAAACTATATATGTGTTGATCCATGACTATCTGTAATGTTAACATGGTAATAATATGATTTATGATTAGAAAAAACTGATATTATTCTAAAGGTATGATTACTTGTATTAACTGGCCTTATTTTATAATTACTGCTTAAATATGTTTTTCCTGTTTGTCCAGTTTAGCCGATTGATAGGCGTTTTAGGACGTTTTTGGAGATTGTTATTTAAGTATGATTAGTTTAATAAGATGCCGGTTAGTTTCTTAATCTATAAAATCCTTATTAGAATTAATGTCAGTCGATCCTGTCATAGATGGTATCAGAGCCGTGGTAATTTTATAGATATGTCTTGGATTAACACATAGTTAATCATGAATAATTTCATGAACTTGATTAATAAGAATAATAATATTAAAAATAGTAAGAATGAAGAATATGATATGCCTAAGAATTTGGATCTACTTAATAAGTGGACAATTCCTAAAATTGAACCCAGATTGATATATAAATTGGGTACTTTTGAGAAATTAGGATTACTTCAGGTAGTTAAAACTACTGAGGAATCAATTTCATTAGATAATAATGAAATGATTATTAAATTATTATCTGATAAGGATATTGATAAATATAGAAATGAATACAATTTCCTTCATATAGGATTAGTTCAGATTGCTTTTAAACCTTTAACCTTAAAAGGTTTACCAGAAAGCTTTATAGCAGCTTTAAGAGATGGTAGAAATCTTAATTGGAGACAATCTTTAATGGGTATTATACAATCCAGTTTGACCAATGGTCCAGTATACTTTAATGTATACCCGAATTTACAATTATCATTATCTGATGTTAATATACTAGATGCATTAACATTAAATGTTAAAACTAATGGTTATAATTATCTTCCTGGAACAGAAACTATTTGTGTATGTTACAGGATATATTATAAACCCTTAGTCACATTAAATCCTCATTGTAAAATGATGGATTATAAAAATGAGACTATTATTATTGAGACTAATTTTAACAGGTCTAATATCATGACCCGAAGACCTATTAAATGGGAAGAAATAGAGTTTCCAGAAGACTGGAAAATTGAACAAGCTGTACCAGTACAAACACAGGTGCAAGATCATAATAATATACTGAATATAATACAAAGTTCAGAAGGATCTGTTAATATACAATTTGAATCAAATAAGATTCAGAAAAGTATTTCAATGAGAAATTATATTTCTCCAATTGATTACAGGGTTGAAACCCCTAGAGCTTCTACTTCTCAAATAAGAGAAAATAGAGCTTTTACATATCAAGAAAAAGAAGAAATATCTTCAGATGAGATAGAATCTGTAACAGGATTAAATCCTGAAATAAAGAAATTATATATAAATAAAAATAATATTGTCAAAGAAACAAATAGAATGGAACCGACAATGTCGGAAATGAATTATTCGATATAATTAATGGATTTTGAAGAAATAATAGATTTCAGTCCTGGTTCTAAAGCCAGAAAAATTATTTCTGAAGAATTCAAAGGTGAAGGTTATACGCCTTTCAGAGATTGGTTTTTTGATAATTTTACTAATAATGAAATTAGTAAATTTCAAGATGAGTTTTATAAAACTTGTAAAGAAAAAAATATGATAATACCATTTGCAGCATGGTTTATAGAAACATATGTTAAGAATTATATTCTTATTCTGGAAAGAAATTATACTTTGCAAAATGGTTCAGTGGTTTCAGGAAAATATCCCCCACAGCAATCATTTAAAATTAATGATTTAAATTTCTTAGCATTTGCTAAATTAATTGAAGATGATACACTTCAGGTTACATGTAAACATATTAATAATATGTTTAAAAACCAAAATTATACTAATTTATCTTTAGTAATAATGGGTGAACAAATTCAATCTATACATGATAAATTGGATTTGATTATTACTACAATTAATAAAAAATCTCTTGATAAGGGAAAAGAAATTGTTGAAAATAAGGAAAAAGCTTCTACATCAGAAGTATCTAATGTTCCTATAAAAAAGGAAATATTTCCTAGTTTTCAACCTCCTCCAATAATTTCTAATTTTAAAACTCAACCATTATATGAGTTAGAAAAATATCTTGAAGAAAAGTTTGATAAACTTAGTATAAGAACTCTAGATAAAGAGTTAGATAATGATTTTATAGAAAACCCAGATTATAAAGAGGTTTTGCAAGATCAGATTAATAAACTTAATAGTAAATGGGCTGATAAACCTATACAAAGTAAGTTCTATTATAATAGACCTACTCCAATGGATGTACTACATGAAGAATACACTGATACTATTGATATTAGTTATTCTGGTAATAAGATTTATGAGTGGAATATTGATGGATATTCTAATAAACAGATTTATAATACTGTTCACAGAATGCTAATGTATTCTACAATTTGTAAAAATAGTCAGAATAATGATAAGACTATTGCAGCCATGATAATAGCTGGATTTACTGGCCAACTTAAAGGTTGGTGGGATAATTACTTAAATCCACATGATAGGGATAATATTCTAAATGCTACAAAGCAAGAAGATAATAAAATCATTGAAACTGCTGTATATACATTAGCAGTAAATGTAATTGAACATTTTACAGGAAGATTTAGTGATAATAGTGATACTATTAGAACTTTATTACAGAATCTACGATGTAGAACACTGTCTGACTTTAGGTGGTATAAAGATACTTTCCTAAGCAGAGTTATGGAATTACCAGAGTGTAATAATACTCATTGGAAATCTAAATTTGTTGATGGATTACCAAGCTTATTTGCTGAAAAAATAAGAAAAACAATAAAAGGTAATAATATTACCATTCCGTATGAAAAATTCACATATGGAGCTCTAATAGACACTTGTATTCAAGAAGGATTGGCTTTATGTAATGAAATAAAGTTAAATCAACAATTAAAAAGACAAAGTTTCTTAGAAAAGAAACAATTGGGAGAATTTTGTCAACAATTTGGACTGGATAATCCTTCATCCAGTAAAAGTAAAAAAGAAAAGATTTATAAATCTAAACATAGGAGACATTCTCCTAAATATATTGAAAGAAAAAAGAAAAGAAGGGAAGATAATTTCCAAAAGAAAAATGAATTCCAAAAGAAAGCATATATGAAAAGATTCAATAAGAATCAAAAAAGATATTGTACAATATGTAAAAGAAAAGGTCATACCAATGAATTTTGTTGGACAAAGAAAAGAATTTCTAATTTAGAAATTCCTGATGATATAAAAAATATAATAATACAATCTTTAATAGAAAAATCTGAATCGGAGGAATCAGAATCAGAAATTTCTATTACTTCTGAATCAGAAGAAGAAATTATAAGGAATTTAGATAATGAAGAATTCTCTGAATCAGAGGAATGTGAACCTTGTAAAGGAGGATTAATATGTCCTAAAGAAATAAATAATATTGATCATAATCAATCAGAATTTTATAAAATTATGTCTCAATTCTCTAATATGAGTATTAATGTTTTGGATTCTCAAAATATTTTTGAGTTATTAAAATTAATAAAAGATCCTTTATTAAGGACAAAAATAATTGATGAATTGGGAAATGAAGAGAATGCTTCTACATCTACTTCTAATAAAGAAGAAGAAAAGATAAACAATATTCTTAATAAGAATAGATCTTATAATATGTCAGAGGTTATGAACCAATTAAAAATTAAACATCAAAGTCAAAGAGATATATCTCTACCAGATATTTATAAAGAGATTAATAATCTGAAAGAAGAAATAAAATTCTTGAAAAATGAAAATTTTATTCAAGAATCTAGAATATCTAGATTAGAGAATGATATTAAAGGTAAAAATATTATTCAACCAAATATTCAGAATAATTTACCTATAATAGAAAAGGATAATTTTCTATCTACAATTGAGACAGTTATATCTCAAAAATGGTATATAAAAATATCATTGTTAATTGATAATCATTATACAAAATCATTTATTGCTCTTGTTGACAGTGGAGCAGATTTAAATGTTATTCAGGAAGGATTAATTCCTACTAGATATTTTCATAAAACAAGTCATACTTTATGGCATGCTGGTGGTGATAAACTTCAGATAGAATATAAGATTCCTAAAGCTTATGTATGCATTAATAATAAATGCATTTCGCAAAGTTTTATACTTGCAAAAAATATTTCTAACCAAATTATACTTGGTACACCATTTTTAAATAATATTTATCCCATAAAAAATATTGATAATAAAGGGATTATTGGTACTTTCCAAGGTAATAATATTTTCCTTGAATTTACAGTCGATCCTGTCATAGATGGAGATTTTTCTATTAAAGATTGTATTATTATATTTTTTATATCATCAGGAATTTCTAAATTAGAAATTCTTTTCTTTGTCCAACAAAATTCATTGGTATGACCTTTTCTTTTACATATTGTACAATATCTTTTTTGATTCTTATTGAATCTTTTCATATATGCTTTCTTTTGGAATTCATTTTTCTTTTGGAAATTATCTTCCCTTCTTTTCTTTTTTCTTTCAATATATTTAGGAGAATGTCTCCTATGTTTAGATTTATAAATCTTTTCTTTTTTACTTTTACTGGATGAAGGATTATCCAGTCCAAATTGTTGACAAAATTCTCCCAATTGTTTCTTTTCTAAGAAACTTTGTCTTTTTAATTGTTGATTTAACTTTATTTCATTACATAAAGCCAATCCTTCTTGAATACAAGTGTCTATTAGAGCTCCATATGTGAATTTTTCATACGGAATGGTAATATTATTACCTTTTATTGTTTTTCTTATTCTTTCAGCAAATAAGCTTGGTAATCCATCAACAAATTTAGATTTCCAATGAGTATTATTACACTCTGGTAATTCCATAACTCTGCTTAGGAAAGTATCTTTATACCACCTAAAGTCAGACAGTGTTCTACATCGTAGATTCTGTAATAAAGTTCTAATAGTATCACTATTATCACTAAATCTTCCTGTAAAATGTTCAATTACATTTACTGCTAATGTATATACAGCAGTTTCAATGATTTTATTATCTTCTTGCTTTGTAGCATTTAGAATATTATCCCTATCATGTGGATTTAAGTAATTATCCCACCAACCTTTAAGTTGGCCAGTAAATCCAGCTATTATCATGGCTGCAATAGTCTTATCATTATTCTGACTATTTTTACAAATTGTAGAATACATTAGCATTCTGTGAACAGTATTATAAATCTGTTTATTAGAATATCCATCAATATTCCACTCATAAATCTTATTACCAGAATAACTAATATCAATAGTATCAGTGTATTCTTCATGTAGTACATCCATTGGAGTAGGTCTATTATAATAGAACTTACTTTGTATAGGTTTATCAGCCCATTTACTATTAAGTTTATTAATCTGATCTTGCAAAACCTCTTTATAATCTGGGTTTTCTATAAAATCATTATCTAACTCTTTATCTAGAGTTCTTATACTAAGTTTATCAAACTTTTCTTCAAGATATTTTTCTAACTCATATAATGGTTGAGTTTTAAAATTAGAAATTATTGGAGGAGGTTGAAAACTAGGAAATATTTCCTTTTTTATAGGAACATTAGATACTTCTGATGTAGAAGCTTTTTCCTTATTTTCAACAATTTCTTTTCCCTTATCAAGAGATTTTTTATTAATTGTAGTAATAATCAAATCCAATTTATCATGTATAGATTGAATTTGTTCACCCATTATTACTAAAGATAAATTAGTATAATTTTGGTTTTTAAACATATTATTAATATGTTTACATGTAACCTGAAGTGTATCATCTTCAATTAATTTAGCAAATGCTAAGAAATTTAAATCATTAATTTTAAATGATTGCTGTGGGGGATATTTTCCTGAAACCACTGAACCATTTTGCAAAGTATAATTTCTTTCCAGAATAAGAATATAATTCTTAACATATGTTTCTATAAACCATGCTGCAAATGGTATTATCATATTTTTTTCTTTACAAGTTTTATAAAACTCATCTTGAAATTTACTAATTTCATTATTAGTAAAATTATCAAAAAACCAATCTCTGAAAGGCGTATAACCTTCACCTTTGAATTCTTCAGAAATAATTTTTCTGGCTTTAGAACCAGGACTGAAATCTATTATTTCTTCAAAATCCATTAATTATATCGAATAATTCATTTCCGACATTGTCGGTTCCATTCTATTTGTTTCTTTGACAATATTATTTTTATTTATATATAATTTCTTTATTTCAGGATTTAATCCTGTTACAGATTCTATCTCATCTGAAGATATTTCTTCTTTTTCTTGATATGTAAAAGCTCTATTTTCTCTTATTTGAGAAGTAGAAGCTCTAGGGGTTTCAACCCTGTAATCAATTGGAGAAATATAATTTCTCATTGAAATACTTTTCTGAATCTTATTTGATTCAAATTGTATATTAACAGATCCTTCTGAACTTTGTATTATATTCAGTATATTATTATGATCTTGCACCTGTGTTTGTACTGGTACAGCTTGTTCAATTTTCCAGTCTTCTGGAAACTCTATTTCTTCCCATTTAATAGGTCTTCGGGTCATGATATTAGACCTGTTAAAATTAGTCTCAATAATAATAGTCTCATTTTTATAATCCATCATTTTACAATGAGGATTTAATGTGACTAAGGGTTTATAATATATCCTGTAACATACACAAATAGTTTCTGTTCCAGGAAGATAATTATAACCATTAGTTTTAACATTTAATGTTAATGCATCTAGTATATTAACATCAGATAATGATAATTGTAAATTCGGGTATACATTAAAGTATACTGGACCATTAGTCAAACTGGATTGTATAATACCCATTAAAGATTGTCTCCAATTAAGATTTCTACCATCTCTTAAAGCTGCTATAAAGCTTTCTGGTAAACCTTTTAAGGTTAAAGGTTTAAAAGCAATCTGAACTAATCCTATATGAAGGAAATTGTATTCATTTCTATATTTATCAATATCCTTATCAGATAATAATTTAATAATCATTTCATTATTATCTAATGAAATTGATTCCTCAGTAGTTTTAACTACCTGAAGTAATCCTAATTTCTCAAAAGTACCCAATTTATATATCAATCTGGGTTCAATTTTAGGAATTGTCCACTTATTAAGTAGATCCAAATTCTTAGGCATATCATATTCTTCATTCTTACTATTTTTAATATTATTATTCTTATTAATCAAGTTCATGAAATTATTCATGATTAACTATGTGTTAATCCAAGACATATCTATAAAATTACCACGGCTCTGATACCATCTATGACAGGATCGACTGACATTAATTCTAATAAGGATTTTATAGATTAAGAAACTAACCGGCATCTTATTAAACTAATCATACTTAAATAACAATCTCCAAAAACGTCCTAAAACGCCTATCAATCGGCTAAACTGGACAAACAGGAAAAACATATTTAAGCAGTAATTATAAAATAAGGCCAGTTAATACAAGTAATCATACCTTTAGAATAATATCAGTTTTTTCTAATCATAAATCATATTATTACCATGTTAACATTACAGATAGTCATGGATCAACACATATATAGTTTAGCCTATTAGGCTAAACATGAACATGATTAAATAAAATTAAATACAAAATTTAAATAAAGACTAATAATACTTACAATAATCTGCAAGTAGAATTCTTTTATTTATACAAACTTTATATATTACAAAAGAGGGGGATGCTCAGCACATGAGCTTACAAAGCTAATCAGAGAGAGAAGGGGGAGTTCCTCTGATCGATGCTTACAAATGAAAACTATCAACCTATTTATACAAAACGAAAACGCGTTCCTACAGTAGAAAACGCGTGAATGAACAGTAAAAGCCAAAATTTTCGGCTTGTACAGTAATATTCCTGTAAAAAGTCAAAAGGTGAACAGTATTCTACTGTTGATGAACAGTGACCTGTCCGGCTGCTTTCACTGTTTATGAACAGTGTCTTGTCTGGCTGCTTTACTATTCATGACGTAAGCAGTGACGTCATCTTGATTGAGACCTGTTAGTGACGTAATCAATGACGTCATTATGATTTGAACCTATTTTCCTCCTCATTTCTTTGAAGAAGAAGATCCTTCTTTCCCTGATGCAAATTTATCAATCAAGGTATCATTTAATGAGTCAAATATATCATCTATACTGACTTCATTAATATCCTCATTAGGATCTTGGGCATCCTGCATTTCTTCAGATGCTATTGAGTCCTCTTTATTTTTTTTAAATTGAGATATCAGACTCTTTTTCATTTCTTTGATATATGCAGCTATCATCTGCTCAGGAGTCAAATTTTCCGATCTCATTTTTGCCTTATTAATGATATAATCAAAAGGCGATGATGATTGAGCATTTTCTAATTGCTCTTCATATGCACAAACTTGTTTCTCTATTAGAGAAAATGTTTCATCACCATTTATTTTTCCAGTTTGAGGATCAATTTCCAGCAATTTTTCCCAGAACTTTACATGATAAGTTCTGTACAAACAGGGAATTCCTGTTTTAGTATAACCATATTCAGGTTTCCATTTTAATATCCATGGAACTGAGAATTCAATAAAAAAGTAACAAGAAGCTATCCCTTCTATTACAATTTTAGAATTTTGTCTTTCTATCATTTTAGGAGATACATCCACCCATTTTATAAAACTTTCTTTCATATCTCCTGGTAAAATTTCTGGTACAGGACCAAAACAATAACACCAATGGATAAACCAATTTGGTATTTCAGAGTTATAAACTTTAGAACAAATTTTAATAAACCATGTATGATGTCTTTTATCATTTTCATAGTTTAAAAATTTTTCAAAAGCATCACAATAGTCCCAATAATTATATTTAAAGACTGCTTTTGTATTTTCATTCTGAATTGATTTTTCTCTTAGGGGTGAAATTCCCCATTCTTCCAAAGATATAATCTTTTTTATCAAAACCTTGGAGAAATTATAAATCTCATTATTGCCTCCAGAAGTGAAATGTTTAAAATCACAACTTCCACTCTGAATAAGTATTTGTTCATAATAAGATCGAGATTTATAAGTTCTCATTTCATTTGAACCATTGTCCAAATATCTATTCATTAGAAACCATGGATCTTCACTCCATTTTAAATCCCTGTCTTCTAATTTGAAGATTATTTCTTCATGATTTTTTCTAAAATATTTTTCATTATATTCAATATTTGCTACTATATTAGCAAAAGTAGATTTACTAGGAGTATCACTCCTTTCAGTATCCATATCTTCAAATTCTTGTGACAAATTTTTGTTCACAAGCTTCCTTTTCCCCTGCTGAGCTATTATCTCAGGGGTCTTTCCTTTATCTCTTTTATCAGGAGTGTTAGGGGTATAACCCCAACTCCTTCCACCTCTTCCCCTCCATGGAGAGGAAGATCCACTACCCCGTTTCATTCCTGCAATTGAAATATTCACGGGTTAGAAAATCTGGAAGATTATTTTCTTCACCTTTTTTATAAATAATGTTAAAATCAAAAGGGGCTAAATGAGCCTGCCATCTAGCAAACATTTGCTTAGAAACATCATGTTTAAAATATTTATTAAACATAAATTTGGCTGCACTACAATCAGTAACAATAGTAAATTTCTGATTATATAAATCATCTTGAAATTTTAAAACACATTTTACAATTGCAAGAATTTCTTTAGCAACTGTAGCATAATTCTTTTGAGCATTATTCCATTTTCCAGAATGGAATCTAATTAAATGTATTTGTTTATTATCTGGATTTTTCTGGGTAAGAATTCCCCCAAATCCTATATCAGAAGCATCTGTTTCTATAAATTTTTCCCAATTGGGATTGCTAATCATTAAGCATGGTAATGTTTTAACATTATCCTTGATTTTCTTAACTGAATTAGTATGACTATCAGTCCAAGGTTTAGGATTCTTTTTTAGTCTATCATATAAGATAGCTGTATCTTTTACCAAATTATGATAATAAGGAGCAATGTAATTAAGACTCCCTAAAAATCTTTGTAACTGAGTTTTATCAGTTATAATTTCTGGAAATTTCTCAGCAAAATCTATACTTCTATTAATAGGAATTATATTTCCTTTTTCAATAAAATGTCCTAGAAATTTTATTCTAGTTTGAAATAAATCCATTTTTGGTTTAGATATTACTAGACCATTTTGTTTAATCAAAGATTTAAAAATATGTAAATGCTTAAAATGCATTTCTATTGTCTTTGAATAAATCAAAATATCATCAATATAAACAATTATGAACTCACTATAAGGAGTAAATATATCATTCATTATCTTCTGAAATTCAGAAGGAGCATTTTTAAGTCCAAACGGCATTACATTCCATTCATAATGTCCAATTGGAACATTAAATGCTGTTTTATATCTATCAGATTTATTAATTTGAATTTGCCAATATCCTGACTTCAAATCAAATTTTGAAAATATTAGACCATCATAAAGTCTATCTAATAAATCCTTTTTATTAGGGATTGGATGTCTAATCCATTTTAAAACTTTATTAAGAGGTTTATAATTTATTACCAATCTTGGGACACCTCTTTCTATCTCAGAATGTTTATTAACATAAAATGCAGTACATGACCACGGTGATTGAGAATGACTTATTAGTCCCTTCTGTAATAAAGATTCTATTTCTTTTTTACATAATTCTAAATATTCTGAATTCATTTGACAAGGTCTAGCCTTTGTCTGAATATTCTTTTCATCAAAATCTTCTTCATATGGAAGAAATATAATATGTTTTTTTCTATCCCAAAAAGCATTGGGATGGTCATTACATATTTCTAATGAAAATTCATTCTTTAGAATACCAATCTTATCCTGTAATTTAGGATTTTTTAATTGTTCATTTATAGTAACAATATTAATTTCTTGTTTCAAAAATCCTATTTGATTTTGCTTAGCCTTAATATTATCATAAAGACTATGTAATTTTTTAGTAATTGGTTCGACTATAAATTCAAGGAAAATATTATTACCTTGGAAAGTACCAATAATCCCTTTATTATCAATATTTTTTATGGGATAAATATTATTTAAAAATGGTGTACCAAGTATAATTTGGTTAGAAATATTTTTTTCAAGTATAAAACTTTGCGAAATGCATTTATTATTAATGCATACATAAGCTTTAGGAATCTTATATTCTATCTGAAGTTTATCACCACCAGCATGCCATAAAGTATGACTTGTTTTATGAAAATATCTAGTAGGAATTAATCCTTCCTGAATAACATTTAAATCTGCTCCACTGTCAACAAGAGCAATAAATGATTTTGTATAATGATTATCAATTAACAATGATATTTTTATATACCATTTTTGAGATATAACTGTCTCAATTGTAGATAGAAAATTATCCTTTTCTATTATAGGTAAATTATTCTGAATATTTGGTTGAATAATATTTTTACCTTTAATATCATTCTCTAATCTAGATATTCTAGATTCTTGAATAAAATTTTCATTTTTCAAGAATTTTATTTCTTCTTTCAGATTATTAATCTCTTTATAAATATCTGGTAGAGATATATCTCTTTGACTTTGATGTTTAATTTTTAATTGGTTCATAACCTCTGACATATTATAAGATCTATTCTTATTAAGAATATTGTTTATCTTTTCTTCTTCTTTATTAGAAGTAGATGTAGAAGCATTCTCTTCATTTCCCAATTCATCAATTATTTTTGTCCTTAATAAAGGATCTTTTATTAATTTTAATAACTCAAAAATATTTTGAGAATCCAAAACATTAATACTCATATTAGAGAATTGAGACATAATTTTATAAAATTCTGATTGATTATGATCAATATTATTTATTTCTTTAGGACATATTAATCCTCCTTTACAAGGTTCACATTCCTCTGATTCAGAGAATTCTTCATTATCTAAATTCCTTATAATTTCTTCTTCTGATTCAGAAGTAATAGAAATTTCTGATTCTGATTCCTCCGATTCAGATTTTTCTATTAAAGATTGTATTATTATATTTTTTATATCATCAGGAATTTCTAAATTAGAAATTCTTTTCTTTGTCCAACAAAATTCATTGGTATGACCTTTTCTTTTACATATTGTACAATATCTTTTTTGATTCTTATTGAATCTTTTCATATATGCTTTCTTTTGGAATTCATTTTTCTTTTGGAAATTATCTTCCCTTCTTTTCTTTTTTCTTTCAATATATTTAGGAGAATGTCTCCTATGTTTAGATTTATAAATCTTTTCTTTTTTACTTTTAGAAATTTCTATTACTTCTGAATCAGAAGAAGAAATTATAAGGAATTTAGATAATGAAGAATTCTCTGAATCAGAGGAATGTGAACCTTGTAAAGGAGGATTAATATGTCCTAAAGAAATAAATAATATTGATCATAATCAATCAGAATTTTATAAAATTATGTCTCAATTCTCTAATATGAGTATTAATGTTTTGGATTCTCAAAATATTTTTGAGTTATTAAAATTAATAAAAGATCCTTTATTAAGGACAAAAATAATTGATGAATTGGGAAATGAAGAGAATGCTTCTACATCTACTTCTAATAAAGAAGAAGAAAAGATAAACAATATTCTTAATAAGAATAGATCTTATAATATGTCAGAGGTTATGAACCAATTAAAAATTAAACATCAAAGTCAAAGAGATATATCTCTACCAGATATTTATAAAGAGATTAATAATCTGAAAGAAGAAATAAAATTCTTGAAAAATGAAAATTTTATTCAAGAATCTAGAATATCTAGATTAGAGAATGATATTAAAGGTAAAAATATTATTCAACCAAATATTCAGAATAATTTACCTATAATAGAAAAGGATAATTTTCTATCTACAATTGAGACAGTTATATCTCAAAAATGGTATATAAAAATATCATTGTTAATTGATAATCATTATACAAAATCATTTATTGCTCTTGTTGACAGTGGAGCAGATTTAAATGTTATTCAGGAAGGATTAATTCCTACTAGATATTTTCATAAAACAAGTCATACTTTATGGCATGCTGGTGGTGATAAACTTCAGATAGAATATAAGATTCCTAAAGCTTATGTATGCATTAATAATAAATGCATTTCGCAAAGTTTTATACTTGAAAAAAATATTTCTAACCAAATTATACTTGGTACACCATTTTTAAATAATATTTATCCCATAAAAAATATTGATAATAAAGGGATTATTGGTACTTTCCAAGGTAATAATATTTTCCTTGAATTTATAGTCGAACCAATTACTAAAAAATTACATAGTCTTTATGATAATATTAAGGCTAAGCAAAATCAAATAGGATTTTTGAAACAAGAAATTAATATTGTTACTATAAATGAACAATTAAAAAATCCTAAATTACAGGATAAGATTGGTATTCTAAAGAATGAATTTTCATTAGAAATATGTAATGACCATCCCAATGCTTTTTGGGATAGAAAAAAACATATTATATTTCTTCCATATGAAGAAGATTTTGATGAAAAGAATATTCAGACAAAGGCTAGACCTTGTCAAATGAATTCAGAATATTTAGAATTATGTAAAAAAGAAATAGAATCTTTATTACAGAAGGGACTAATAAGTCATTCTCAATCACCGTGGTCATGTACTGCATTTTATGTTAATAAACATTCTGAGATAGAAAGAGGTGTCCCAAGATTGGTAATAAATTATAAACCTCTTAATAAAGTTTTAAAATGGATTAGACATCCAATCCCTAATAAAAAGGATTTATTAGATAGACTTTATGATGGTCTAATATTTTCAAAATTTGATTTGAAGTCAGGATATTGGCAAATTCAAATTAATAAATCTGATAGATATAAAACAGCATTTAATGTTCCAATTGGACATTATGAATGGAATGTAATGCCGTTTGGACTTAAAAATGCTCCTTCTGAATTTCAGAAGATAATGAATGATATATTTACTCCTTATAGTGAGTTCATAATTGTTTATATTGATGATATTTTGATTTATTCAAAGACAATAGAAATGCATTTTAAGCATTTACATATTTTTAAATCTTTGATTAAACAAAATGGTCTAGTAATATCTAAACCAAAAATGGATTTATTTCAAACTAGAATAAAATTTCTAGGACATTTTATTGAAAAAGGAAATATAATTCCTATTAATAGAAGTATAGATTTTGCTGAGAAATTTCCAGATATTATAACTGATAAAACTCAGTTACAAAGATTTTTAGGGAGTCTTAATTACATTGCTCCTTATTATCATAATTTGGTAAAAGATACAGCTATCTTATATGATAGACTAAAAAAGAATCCTAAACCTTGGACTGATAGTCATACTAATTCAGTTAAGAAAATCAAGGATAATGTTAAAACATTACCATGCTTAATGATTAGCAATCCCAATTGGGAAAAATTTATAGAAACAGATGCTTCTGATATAGGATTTGGGGGAATTCTTACCCAGAAAAATCCAGATAATAAACAAATACATTTAATTAGATTCCATTCTGGAAAATGGAATAATGCTCAAAAGAATTATGCTACAGTTGCTAAAGAAATTCTTGCAATTGTAAAATGTGTTTTAAAATTTCAAGATGATTTATATAATCAGAAATTTACTATTGTTACTGATTGTAGTGCAGCCAAATTTATGTTTAATAAAGATTTTAAACATGATGTTTCTAAGCAAATGTTTGCTAGATGGCAGGCTCATTTAGCCCCTTTTGATTTTAACATTATTTATAAAAAAGGTGAAGAAAATAATCTTCCAGATTTTCTAACCCGTGAATATTTCAATTGCAGGAATGAAACGGGGTAGTGGATCTTCCTCTCCATGGAGGGGAAGAGGTGGAAGGAGTTGGGGTTATACCCCTAACACTCCTGATAAAAGAGATAAAGGAAAGACCCCTGAGATAATAGCTCAGCAGGGGAAAAGGAAGCTTGTGAACAAAAATTTGTCACAAGAATTTGAAGATATGGATACTGAAAGGAGTGATACTCCTAGTAAATCTACTTTTGCTAATATAGTAGCAAATATTGAATATAATGAAAAATATTTTAGAAAAAATCATGAAGAAATAATCTTCAAATTAGAAGACAGGGATTTAAAATGGAGTGAAGATCCATGGTTTCTAATGAATAGATATTTGGACAATGGTTCAAATGAAATGAGAACTTATAAATCTCGATCTTATTATGAACAAATACTTATTCAGAGTAGAAGTTGTGATTTTAAACATTTCACTTCTGGAGGCAATAATGAGATTTATAATTTCTCCAAGGTTTTGATAAAAAAGATTATATCTTTGGAAGAATGGGGAATTTCACCCCTAAGAGAAAAATCAATTCAGAATGAAAATACAAAAGCAGTCTTTAAATATAATTATTGGGACTATTGTGATGCTTTTGAAAAATTTTTAAACTATGAAAATGATAAAAGACATCATACATGGTTTATTAAAATTTGTTCTAAAGTTTATAACTCTGAAATACCAAATTGGTTTATCCATTGGTGTTATTGTTTTGGTCCTGTACCAGAAATTTTACCAGGAGATATGAAAGAAAGTTTTATAAAATGGGTGGATGTATCTCCTAAAATGATAGAAAGACAAAATTCTAAAATTGTAATAGAAGGGATAGCTTCTTGTTACTTTTTTATTGAATTCTCAGTTCCATGGATATTAAAATGGAAACCTGAATATGGTTATACTAAAACAGGAATTCCCTGTTTGTACAGAACTTATCATGTAAAGTTCTGGGAAAAATTGCTGGAAATTGATCCTCAAACTGGAAAAATAAATGGTGATGAAACATTTTCTCTAATAGAGAAACAAGTTTGTGCATATGAAGAGCAATTAGAAAATGCTCAATCATCATCGCCTTTTGATTATATCATTAATAAGGCAAAAATGAGATCGGAAAATTTGACTCCTGAGCAGATGATAGCTGCATATATCAAAGAAATGAAAAAGAGTCTGATATCTCAATTTAAAAAAGATAAAGAGGACTCAATAGCATCTGAAGAAATGCAGGATGCCCAAGATCCTAATGAGGATATTAATGAAGTCAGTATAGATGATATATTTGACTCATTAAATGATACCTTGATTGATAAATTTGCATCAGGGAAAGAAGGATCTTCTTCTTCAAAGAAATCAGGAGGAAAATAGGTTCAAATCATAATGACGTCATTGATTACGTCACTAACAGGTCTCAATCAAGATGACGTCACTGCTTACGTCATGAATAGTAAAGCAGCCAGACAAGACACTGTTCATAAACAGTGAAAGCAGCCGGACAGGTCACTGTTCATCAACAGTAGAATACTGTTCACCTTTTGACTTTTTACAGGAATATTACTGTACAAGCCGAAAATTTTGGCTTTTACTGTTCATTCACGCGTTTTCTACTGTAGGAACGCGTTTTCGTTTTGTATAAATAGGTTGATAGTTTTCATTTGTAAGCATCGATCAGAGGAACTCCCCCTTCTCTCTCTGATTAGCTTTGTAAGCTCATGTGCTGAGCATCCCCCTCTTTTGTAATATATAAAGTTTGTATAAATAAAAGAATTCTACTTGCAGATTATTGTAAGTATTATTAGTCTTTATTTAAATTTTGTATTTAATTTTATTTAATCATGTTCATGTTTAGCCTAATAGGCTAAACTATATATGTGTTGATCCATGACTATCTGTAATGTTAACATGGTAATAATATGATTTATGATTAGAAAAAACTGATATTATTCTAAAGGTATGATTACTTGTATTAACTGGCCTTATTTTATAATTACTGCTTAAATATGTTTTTCCTGTTTGTCCAGTTTAGCCGATTGATAGGCGTTTTAGGACGTTTTTGGAGATTGTTATTTAAGTATGATTAGTTTAATAAGATGCCGGTTAGTTTCTTAATCTATAAAATCCTTATTAGAATTAATGTCAGTCGATCCTGTCATAGATGGTATCAAAGCCGTGGTAATTTTATAGATATGTCTTGGATTAACACATAGTTAATCATGAATAATTTCATGAACTTGATTAATAAGAATAATAATATTAAAAATAGTAAGAATGAAGAATATGATATGCCTAAGAATTTGGATCTACTTAATAAGTGGACAATTCCTAAAATTGAACCCAGATTGATATATAAATTGGGTACTTTTGAGAAATTAGGATTACTTCAGGTAGTTAAAACTACTGAGGAATCAATTTCATTAGATAATAATGAAATGATTATTAAATTATTATCTGATAAGGATATTGATAAATATAGAAATGAATACAATTTCCTTCATATAGGATTAGTTCAGATTGCTTTTAAACCTTTAACCTTAAAAGGTTTACCAGAAAGCTTTATAGCAGCTTTAAGAGATGGTAGAAATCTTAATTGGAGACAATCTTTAATGGGTATTATACAATCCAGTTTGACCAATGGTCCAGTATACTTTAATGTATACCCGAATTTACAATTATCATTATCTGATGTTAATATACTAGATGCATTAACATTAAATGTTAAAACTAATGGTTATAATTATCTTCCTGGAACAGAAACTATTTGTGTATGTTACAGGATATATTATAAACCCTTAGTCACATTAAATCCTCATTGTAAAATGATGGATTATAAAAATGAGACTATTATTATTGAGACTAATTTTAACAGGTCTAATATCATGACCCGAAGACCTATTAAATGGGAAGAAATAGAGTTTCCAGAAGACTGGAAAATTGAACAAGTTGTACCAGTACAAACACAGGTGCAAGATCATAATAATATACTGAATATAATACAAAGTTCAGAAGGATCTGTTAATATACAATTTGAATCAAATAAGATTCAGAAAAGTATTTCAATGAGAAATTATATTTCTCCAATTGATTACAGGGTTGAAACCCCTAGAGCTTCTACTTCTCAAATAAGAGAAAATAGAGCTTTTACATATCAAGAAAAAGAAGAAATATCTTCAGATGAGATAGAATCTGTAACAGGATTAAATCCTGAAATAAAGAAATTATATATAAATAAAAATAATATTGTCAAAGAAACAAATAGAATGGAACCGACAATGTCGGAAATGAATTATTCGATATAATTAATGGATTTTGAAGAAATAATAGATTTCAGTCCTGGTTCTAAAGCCAGAAAAATTATTTCTGAAGAATTCAAAGGTGAAGGTTATACGCCTTTCAGAGATTGGTTTTTTGATAATTTTACTAATAATGAAATTAGTAAATTTCAAGATGAGTTTTATAAAACTTGTAAAGAAAAAAATATGATAATACCATTTGCAGCATGGTTTATAGAAACATATGTTAAGAATTATATTCTTATTCTGGAAAGAAATTATACTTTGCAAAATGGTTCAGTGGTTTCAGGAAAATATCCCCCACAGCAATCATTTAAAATTAATGATTTAAATTTCTTAGCATTTGCTAAATTAATTGAAGATGATACACTTCAGGTTACATGTAAACATATTAATAATATGTTTAAAAACCAAAATTATACTAATTTATCTTTAGTAATAATGGGTGAACAAATTCAATCTATACATGATAAATTGGATTTGATTATTACTACAATTAATAAAAAATCTCTTGATAATGGAAAAGAAATTGTTGAAAATAAGGAAAAAGCTTCTACATCAGAAGTATCTAATGTTCCTATAAAAAAGGAAATATTTCCTAGTTTTCAACCTCCTCCAATAATTTCTAATTTTAAAACTCAACCATTATATGAGTTAGAAAAATATCTTGAAGAAAAGTTTGATAAACTTAGTATAAGAACTCTAGATAAAGAGTTAGATAATGATTTTATAGAAAACCCAGATTATAAAGAGGTTTTGCAAGATCAGATTAATAAACTTAATAGTAAATGGGCTGATAAACCTATACAAAGTAAGTTCTATTATAATAGACCTACTCCAATGGATGTACTACATGAAGAATACACTGATACTATTGATATTAGTTATTCTGGTAATAAGATTTATGAGTGGAATATTGATGGATATTCTAATAAACAGATTTATAATACTGTTCACAGAATGCTAATGTATTCTACAATTTGTAAAAATAGTCAGAATAATGATAAGACTATTGCAGCCATGATAATAGCTGGATTTACTGGCCAACTTAAAGGTTGGTGGGATAATTACTTAAATCCACATGATAGGGATAATATTCTAAATGCTACAAAGCAAGAAGATAATAAAATCATTGAAACTGCTGTATATACATTAGCAGTAAATGTAATTGAACATTTTACAGGAAGATTTAGTGATAATAGTGATACTATTAGAACTTTATTACAGAATCTACGATGTAGAACACTGTCTGACTTTAGGTGGTATAAAGATACTTTCCTAAGCAGAGTTATGGAATTACCAGAGTGTAATAATACTCATTGGAAATCTAAATTTGTTGATGGATTACCAAGCTTATTTGCTGAAAGAATAAGAAAAACAATAAAAGGTAATAATATTACCATTCCGTATGAAAAATTCACATATGGAGCTCTAATAGACACTTGTATTCAAGAAGGATTGGCTTTATGTAATGAAATAAAGTTAAATCAACAATTAAAAAGACAAAGTTTCTTAGAAAAGAAACAATTGGGAGAATTTTGTCAACAATTTGGACTGGATGAAGGATATTGATAAATATAGAAATGAATACAATTTCCTTCATATAGGATTAGTTCAGATTGCTTTTAAACCTTTAACCTTAAAAGGTTTACCAGAAAGCTTTATAGCAGCTTTAAGAGATGGTAGAAATCTTAATTGGAGACAATCTTTAATGGGTATTATACAATCCAGTTTGACCAATGGTCCAGTATACTTTAATGTATACCCGAATTTACAATTATCATTATCTGATGTTAATATACTAGATGCATTAACATTAAATGTTAAAACTAATGGTTATAATTATCTTCCTGGAACAGAAACTATTTGTGTATGTTACAGGATATATTATAAACCCTTAGTCACATTAAATCCTCATTGTAAAATGATGGATTATAAAAATGAGACTATTATTATTGAGACTAATTTTAACAGGTCTAATATCATGACCCGAAGACCTATTAAATGGGAAGAAATAGAGTTTCCAGAAGACTGGAAAATTGAACAAGCTGTACCAGTACAAACACAGGTGCAAGATCATAATAATATACTGAATATAATACAAAGTTCAGAAGGATCTGTTAATATACAATTTGAATCAAATAAGATTCAGAAAAGTATTTCAATGAGAAATTATATTTCTCCAATTGATTACAGGGTTGAAACCCCTAGAGCTTCTACTTCTCAAATAAGAGAAAATAGAGCTTTTACATATCAAGAAAAAGAAGAAATATCTTCAGATGAGATAGAATCTGTAACAGGATTAAATCCTGAAATAAAGAAATTATATATAAATAAAAATAATATTGTCAAAGAAACAAATAGAATGGAACCGACAATGTCGGAAATGAATTATTCGATATAATTAATGGATTTTGAAGAAATAATAGATTTCAGTCCTGGTTCTAAAGCCAGAAAAATTATTTCTGAAGAATTCAAAGGTGAAGGTTATACGCCTTTCAGAGATTAGTTTTTTGATAATTTTACTAATAATGAAATTAGTAAATTTCAAGATGAGTTTTATAAAACTTGTAAAGAAAAAAATATGATAATACCATTTGCAGCATGGTTTATAGAAACATATGTTAAGAATTATATTCTTATTCTGGAAAGAAATTATACTTTGCAAAATGGTTCAGTGGTTTCAGGAAAATATCCCCCACAGCAATCATTTAAAATTAATGATTTAAATTTCTTAGCATTTGCTAAATTAATTGAAGATGATACACTTCAGGTTACATGTAAACATATTAATAATATGTTTAAAAACCAAAATTATACTAATTTATCTTTAGTAATAATGGGTGAACAAATTCAATCTATACATGATAAATTGGATTTGATTATTACTACAATTAATAAAAAATCTCTTGATAAGGGAAAAGAAATTGTTGAAAATAAGGAAAAAGCTTCTACATCAGAAGTATCTAATGTTCCTATAAAAAAGGAAATATTTCCTAGTTTTCAACCTCCTCCAATAATTTCTAATTTTAAAACTCAACCATTATATGAGTTAGAAAAATATCTTGAAGAAAAGTTTGATAAACTTAGTATAAGAACTCTAGATAAAGAGTTAGATAATGATTTTATAGAAAACCCAGATTATAAAGAGGTTTTGCAAGATCAGATTAATAAACTTAATAGTAAATGGGCTGATAAACCTATACAAAGTAAGTTCTATTATAATAGACCTACTCCAATGGATGTACTACATGAAGAATACACTGATACTATTGATATTAGTTATTCTGGTAATAAGATTTATGAGTGGAATATTGATGGATATTCTAATAAACAGATTTATAATACTGTTCACAGAATGCTAATGTATTCTACAATTTGTAAAAATAGTCAGAATAATGATAAGACTATTGCAGCCATGATAATAGCTGGATTTACTGGCCAACTTAAAGGTTGGTGGGATAATTACTTAAATCCACATGATAGGGATAATATTCTAAATGCTACAAAGCAAGAAGATAATAAAATCATTGAAACTGCTGTATATACATTAGCAGTAAATGTAATTGAACATTTTACAGGAAGATTTAGTGATAATAGTGATACTATTAGAACTTTATTACAGAATCTACGATGTAGAACACTGTCTGACTTTAGGTGGTATAAAGATACTTTCCTAAGCAGAGTTATGGAATTACCAGAGTGTAATAATACTCATTGGAAATCTAAATTTGTTGATGGATTACCAAGCTTATTTGCTGAAAGAATAAGAAAAACAATAAAAGGTAATAATATTACCATTCCGTATGAAAAATTCACATATGGAGCTCTAATAGACACTTGTATTCAAGAAGGATTGGCTTTATGTAATGAAATAAAGTTAAATCAACAATTAAAAAGACAAAGTTTCTTAGAAAAGAAACAATTGGGAGAATTTTGTCAACAATTTGGACTGGATAATCCTTCATCCAGTAAAAGTAAAAAAGAAAAGATTTATAAATCTAAACATAGGAGACATTCTCCTAAATATATTGAAAGAAAAAAGAAAAGAAGGGAAGATAATTTCCAAAAGAAAAATGAATTCCAAAAGAAAGCATATATGAAAAGATTCAATAAGAATCAAAAAAGATATTGTACAATATGTAAAAGAAAAGGTCATACCAATGAATTTTGTTGGACAAAGAAAAGAATTTCTAATTTAGAAATTCCTGATGATATAAAAAATATAATAATACAATCTTTAATAGAAAAATCTGAATCGGAGGAATCAGAATCAGAAATTTCTATTACTTCTGAATCAGAAGAAGAAATTATAAGGAATTTAGATAATGAAGAATTCTCTGAATCAGAGGAATGTGAACCTTGTAAAGGAGGATTAATATGTCCTAAAGAAATAAATAATATTGATCATAATCAATCAGAATTTTATAAAATTATGTCTCAATTCTCTAATATGAGTATTAATGTTTTGGATTCTCAAAATATTTTTGAGTTATTAAAATTAATAAAAGATCCTTTATTAAGGACAAAAATAATTGATGAATTGGGAAATGAAGAGAATGCTTCTACATCTACTTCTAATAAAGAAGAAGAAAAGATAAACAATATTCTTAATAAGAATAGATCTTATAATATGTCAGAGGTTATGAACCAATTAAAAATTAAACATCAAAGTCAAAGAGATATATCTCTACCAGATATTTATAAAGAGATTAATAATCTGAAAGAAGAAATAAAATTCTTGAAAAATGAAAATTTTATTCAAGAATCTAGAATATCTAGATTAGAGAATGATATTAAAGGTAAAAATATTATTCAACCAAATATTCAGAATAATTTACCTATAATAGAAAAGGATAATTTTCTATCTACAATTGAGACAGTTATATCTCAAAAATGGTATATAAAAATATCATTGTTAATTGATAATCATTATACAAAATCATTTATTGCTCTTGTTGACAGTGGAGCAGATTTAAATGTTATTCAGGAAGGATTAATTCCTACTAGATATTTTCATAAAACAAGTCATACTTTATGGCATGCTGGTGGTGATAAACTTCAGATAGAATATAAGATTCCTAAAGCTTATGTATGCATTAATAATAAATGCATTTCGCAAAGTTTTATACTTGAAAAAAATATTTCTAACCAAATTATACTTGGTACACCATTTTTAAATAATATTTATCCCATAAAAAATATTGATAATAAAGGGATTATTGGTACTTTCCAAGGTAATAATATTTTCCTTGAATTTATAGTCGAACCAATTACTAAAAAATTACATAGTCTTTATGATAATATTAAGGCTAAGCAAAATCAAATAGGATTTTTGAAACAAGAAATTAATATTGTTACTATAAATGAACAATTAAAAAATCCTAAATTACAGGATAAGATTGGTATTCTAAAGAATGAATTTTCATTAGAAATATGTAATGACCATCCCAATGCTTTTTGGGATAGAAAAAAACATATTATATTTCTTCCATATGAAGAAGATTTTGATGAAAAGAATATTCAGACAAAGGCTAGACCTTGTCAAATGAATTCAGAATATTTAGAATTATGTAAAAAAGAAATAGAATCTTTATTACAGAAGGGACTAATAAGTCATTCTCAATCACCGTGGTCATGTACTGCATTTTATGTTAATAAACATTCTGAGATAGAAAGAGGTGTCCCAAGATTGGTAATAAATTATAAACCTCTTAATAAAGTTTTAAAATGGATTAGACATCCAATCCCTAATAAAAAGGATTTATTAGATAGACTTTATGATGGTCTAATATTTTCAAAATTTGATTTGAAGTCAGGATATTGGCAAATTCAAATTAATAAATCTGATAGATATAAAACAGCATTTAATGTTCCAATTGGACATTATGAATGGAATGTAATGCCGTTTGGACTTAAAAATGCTCCTTCTGAATTTCAGAAGATAATGAATGATATATTTACTCCTTATAGTGAGTTCATAATTGTTTATATTGATGATATTTTGATTTATTCAAAGACAATAGAAATGCATTTTAAGCATTTACATATTTTTAAATCTTTGATTAAACAAAATGGTCTAGTAATATCTAAACCAAAAATGGATTTATTTCAAACTAGAATAAAATTTCTAGGACATTTTATTGAAAAAGGAAATATAATTCCTATTAATAGAAGTATAGATTTTGCTGAGAAATTTCCAGATATTATAACTGATAAAACTCAGTTACAAAGATTTTTAGGGAGTCTTAATTACATTGCTCCTTATTATCATAATTTGGTAAAAGATACAGCTATCTTATATGATAGACTAAAAAAGAATCCTAAACCTTGGACTGATAGTCATACTAATTCAGTTAAGAAAATCAAGGATAATGTTAAAACATTACCATGCTTAATGATTAGCAATCCCAATTGGGAAAAATTTATAGAAACAGATGCTTCTGATATAGGATTTGGGGGAATTCTTACCCAGAAAAATCCAGATAATAAACAAATACATTTAATTAGATTCCATTCTGGAAAATGGAATAATGCTCAAAAGAATTATGCTACAGTTGCTAAAGAAATTCTTGCAATTGTAAAATGTGTTTTAAAATTTCAAGATGATTTATATAATCAGAAATTTACTATTGTTACTGATTGTAGTGCAGCCAAATTTATGTTTAATAAAGATTTTAAACATGATGTTTCTAAGCAAATGTTTGCTAGATGGCAGGCTCATTTAGCCCCTTTTGATTTTAACATTATTTATAAAAAAGGTGAAGAAAATAATCTTCCAGATTTTCTAACCCGTGAATATTTCAATTGCAGGAATGAAACGGGGTAGTGGATCTTCCTCTCCATGGAGGGGAAGAGGTGGAAGGAGTTGGGGTTATACCCCTAACACTCCTGATAAAAGAGATAAAGGAAAGACCCCTGAGATAATAGCTCAGCAGGGGAAAAGGAAGCTTGTGAACAAAAATTTGTCACAAGAATTTGAAGATATGGATACTGAAAGGAGTGATACTCCTAGTAAATCTACTTTTGCTAATATAGTAGCAAATATTGAATATAATGAAAAATATTTTAGAAAAAATCATGAAGAAATAATCTTCAAATTAGAAGACAGGGATTTAAAATGGAGTGAAGATCCATGGTTTCTAATGAATAGATATTTGGACAATGGTTCAAATGAAATGAGAACTTATAAATCTCGATCTTATTATGAACAAATACTTATTCAGAGTGGAAGTTGTGATTTTAAACATTTCACTTCTGGAGGCAATAATGAGATTTATAATTTCTCCAAGGTTTTGATAAAAAAGATTATATCTTTGGAAGAATGGGGAATTTCACCCCTAAGAGAAAAATCAATTCAGAATGAAAATACAAAAGCAGTCTTTAAATATAATTATTGGGACTATTGTGATGCTTTTGAAAAATTTTTAAACTATGAAAATGATAAAAGACATCATACATGGTTTATTAAAATTTGTTCTAAAGTTTATAACTCTGAAATACCAAATTGGTTTATCCATTGGTGTTATTGTTTTGGTCCTGTACCAGAAATTTTACCAGGAGATATGAAAGAAAGTTTTATAAAATGGGTGGATGTATCTCCTAAAATGATAGAAAGACAAAATTCTAAAATTGTAATAGAAGGGATAGCTTCTTGTTACTTTTTTATTGAATTCTCAGTTCCATGGATATTAAAATGGAAACCTGAATATGGTTATACTAAAACAGGAATTCCCTGTTTGTACAGAACTTATCATGTAAAGTTCTGGGAAAAATTGCTGGAAATTGATCCTCAAACTGGAAAAATAAATGGTGATGAAACATTTTCTCTAATAGAGAAACAAGTTTGTGCATATGAAGAGCAATTAGAAAATGCTCAATCATCATCGCCTTTTGATTATATCATTAATAAGGCAAAAATGAGATCGGAAAATTTGACTCCTGAGCAGATGATAGCTGCATATATCAAAGAAATGAAAAAGAGTCTGATATCTCAATTTAAAAAAGATAAAGAGGACTCAATAGCATCTGAAGAAATGCAGGATGCCCAAGATCCTAATGAGGATATTAATGAAGTCAGTATAGATGATATATTTGACTCATTAAATGATACCTTGATTGATAAATTTGCATCAGGGAAAGAAGGATCTTCTTCTTCAAAGAAATCAGGAGGAAAATAGGTTCAAATCATAATGACGTCATTGATTACGTCACTAACAGGTCTCAATCAAGATGACGTCACTGCTTACGTCATGAATAGTAAAGCAGCCAGACAAGACACTGTTCATAAACAGTGAAAGCAGCCGGACAGGTCACTGTTCATCAACAGTAGAATACTGTTCACCTTTTGACTTTTTACAGGAATATTACTGTACAAGCCGAAAATTTTGGCTTTTACTGTTCATTCACGCGTTTTCTACTGTAGGAACGCGTTTTCGTTTTGTATAAATAGGTTGATAGTTTTCATTTGTAAGCATCGATCAGAGGAACTCCCCCTTCTCTCTCTGATTAGCTTTGTAAGCTCATGTGCTGAGCATCCCCCTCTTTTGTAATATATAAAGTTTGTATAAATAAAAGAATTCTACTTGCAGATTATTGTAAGTATTATTAGTCTTTATTTAAATTTTGTATTTAATTTTATTTAATCATGTTCATGTTTAGCCTAATAGGCTAAACTATATATGTGTTGATCCATGACTATCTGTAATGTTAACATGGTAATAATATGATTTATGATTAGAAAAAACTGATATTATTCTAAAGGTATGATTACTTGTATTAACTGGCCTTATTTTATAATTACTGCTTAAATATGTTTTTCCTGTTTGTCCAGTTTAGCCGATTGATAGGCGTTTTAGGACGTTTTTGGAGATTGTTATTTAAGTATGATTAGTTTAATAAGATGCCGGTTAGTTTCTTAATCTATAAAATCCTTATTAGAATTAATGTCAGTCGATCCTGTCATAGATGGATTATTATGATCTTGCACCTGTGTTTGTACTGGTACAGCTTGTTCAATTTTCCAGTCTTCTGGAAACTCTATTTCTTCCCATTTAATAGGTCTTCGGGTCATGATATTAGACCTGTTAAAATTAGTCTCAATAATAATAGTCTCATTTTTATAATCCATCATTTTACAATGAGGATTTAATGTGACTAAGGGTTTATAATATATCCTGTAACATACACAAATAGTTTCTGTTCCAGGAAGATAATTATAACCATTAGTTTTAACATTTAATGTTAATGCATCTAGTTTATTAACATCAGATAATGATAATTGTAAATTCGGGTATACATTAAAGTATACTGGACCATTGGTCAAACTGGATTGTATAATACCCATTAAAGATTGTCTCCAATTAAGATTTCTACCATCTCTTAAAGCTGCTATAAAGCTTTCTGGTAAACCTTTTAAGGTTAAAGGTTTAAAAGCAATCTGAACTAATCCTATATGAAGGAAATTGTATTCATTTCTATATTTATCAATATCCTTATCAGATAATAATTTAATAATCATTTCATTATTATCTAATGAAATTGATTCCTCAGTAGTTTTAACTACCTGAAGTAATCCTAATTTCTCAAAAGTACCCAATTTATATATCAATCTGGGTTCAATTTTAGGAATTGTCCACTTATTAAGTAGATCCAAATTCTTAGGCATATCATATTCTTCATTCTTACTATTTTTAATATTATTATTCTTATTAATCAAGTTCATGAAATTATTCATGATTAACTATGTAATTATATTTCTTCCATATGAAGAAGATTTTGATGAAAAGAATATTCAGACAAAGGCTAGACCTTGTCAAATGAATTCAGAATATTTAGAATTATGTAAAAAAGAAATAGAATCTTTATTACAGAAGGGACTAATAAGTCATTCTCAATCACCGTGGTCATGTACTGCATTTTATGTTAATAAACATTCTGAGATAGAAAGAGGTGTCCCAAGATCATAATAATATACTGAATATAATACAAAGTTCAGAAGGATCTGTTAATATACAATTTGAATCAAATAAGATTCAGAAAAGTATTTCAATGAGAAATTATATTTCTCCAATTGATTACAGGGTTGAAACCCCTAGAGCTTCTACTTCTCAAATAAGAGAAAATAGAGCTTTTACATATCAAGAAAAAGAAGAAATATCTTCAGATGAGATAGAATCTGTAACAGGATTAAATCCTGAAATAAAGAAATTATATATAAATAAAAATAATATTGTCAAAGAAACAAATAGAATGGAACCGACAATGTCGGAAATGAATTATTCGATATAATTAATGGATTTTGAAGAAATAATAGATTTCAGTCCTGGTTCTAAAGCCAGAAAAATTATTTCTGAAGAATTCAAAGGTGAAGGTTATACGCCTTTCAGAGATTGGTTTTTTGATAATTTTACTAATAATGAAATTAGTAAATTTCAAGATGAGTTTTATAAAACTTGTAAAGAAAAAAATATGATAATACCATTTGCAGCATGGTTTATAGAAACATATGTTAAGAATTATATTCTTATTCTGGAAAGAAATTATACTTTGCAAAATGGTTCAGTGGTTTCAGGAAAATATCCCCCACAGCAATCATTTAAAATTAATGATTTAAATTTCTTAGCATTTGCTAAATTAATTGAAGATGATACACTTCAGGTTACATGTAAACATATTAATAATATGTTTAAAAACCAAAATTATACTAATTTATCTTTAGTAATAATGGGTGAACAAATTCAATCTATACATGATAAATTGGATTTGATTATTACTACAATTAATAAAAAATCTCTTGATAAGGGAAAAGAAATTGTTGAAAATAAGGAAAAAGCTTCTACATCAGAAGTATCTAATGTTCCTATAAAAAAGGAAATATTTCCTAGTTTTCAACCTCCTCCAATAATTTCTAATTTTAAAACTCAACCATTATATGAGTTAGAAAAATATCTTGAAGAAAAGTTTGATAAACTTAGTATAAGAACTCTAGATAAAGAGTTAGATAATGATTTTATAGAAAACCCAGATTATAAAGAGGTTTTGCAAGATCAGATTAATAAACTTAATAGTAAATGGGCTGATAAACCTATACAAAGTAAGTTCTATTATAATAGACCTACTCCAATGGATGTACTACATGAAGAATACACTGATACTATTGATATTAGTTATTCTGGTAATAAGATTTATGAGTGGAATATTGATGGATATTCTAATAAACAGATTTATAATACTGTTCACAGAATGCTAATGTATTCTACAATTTGTAAAAATAGTCAGAATAATGATAAGACTATTGCAGCCATGATAATAGCTGGATTTACTGGCCAACTTAAAGGTTGGTGGGATAATTACTTAAATCCACATGATAGGGATAATATTCTAAATGCTACAAAGCAAGAAGATAATAAAATCATTGAAACTGCTGTATATACATTAGCAGTAAATGTAATTGAACATTTTACAGGAAGATTTAGTGATAATAGTGATACTATTAGAACTTTATTACAGAATCTACGATGTAGAACACTGTCTGACTTTAGGTGGTATAAAGATACTTTCCTAAGCAGAGTTATGGAATTACCAGAGTGTAATAATACTCATTGGAAATCTAAATTTGTTGATGGATTACCAAGCTTATTTGCTGAAAGAATAAGAAAAACAATAAAAGGTAATAATATTACCATTCCGTATGAAAAATTCACATATGGAGCTCTAATAGACACTTGTATTCAAGAAGGATTGGCTTTATGTAATGAAATAAAGTTAAATCAACAATTAAAAAGACAAAGTTTCTTAGAAAAGAAACAATTGGGAGAATTTTGTCAACAATTTGGACTGGATAATCCTTCATCCAGTAAAAGTAAAAAAGAAAAGATTTATAAATCTAAACATAGGAGACATTCTCCTAAATATATTGAAAGAAAAAAGAAAAGAAGGGAAGATAATTTCCAAAAGAAAAATGAATTCCAAAAGAAAGCATATATGAAAAGATTCAATAAGAATCAAAAAAGATATTGTACAATATGTAAAAGAAAAGGTCATACCAATGAATTTTGTTGGACAAAGAAAAGAATTTCTAATTTAGAAATTCCTGATGATATAAAAAATATAATAATACAATCTTTAATAGAAAAATCTGAATCGGAGGAATCAGAATCAGAAATTTCTATTACTTCTGAATCAGAAGAAGAAATTATAAGGAATTTAGATAATGAAGAATTCTCTGAATCAGAGGAATGTGAACCTTGTAAAGGAGGATTAATATGTCCTAAAGAAATAAATAATATTGATCATAATCAATCAGAATTTTATAAAATTATGTCTCAATTCTCTAATATGAGTATTAATGTTTTGGATTCTCAAAATATTTTTGAGTTATTAAAATTAATAAAAGATCCTTTATTAAGGACAAAAATAATTGATGAATTGGGAAATGAAGAGAATGCTTCTACATCTACTTCTAATAAAGAAGAAGAAAAGATAAACAATATTCTTAATAAGAATAGATCTTATAATATGTCAGAGGTTATGAACCAATTAAAAATTAAACATCAAAGTCAAAGAGATATATCTCTACCAGATATTTATAAAGAGATTAATAATCTGAAAGAAGAAATAAAATTCTTGAAAAATGAAAATTTTATTCAAGAATCTAGAATATCTAGATTAGAGAATGATATTAAAGGTAAAAATATTATTCAACCAAATATTCAGAATAATTTACCTATAATAGAAAAGGATAATTTTCTATCTACAATTGAGACAGTTATATCTCAAAAATGGTATATAAAAATATCATTGTTAATTGATAATCATTATACAAAATCATTTATTGCTCTTGTTGACAGTGGAGCAGATTTAAATGTTATTCAGGAAGGATTAATTCCTACTAGATATTTTCATAAAACAAGTCATACTTTATGGCATGCTGGTGGTGATAAACTTCAGATAGAATATAAGATTCCTAAAGCTTATGTATGCATTAATAATAAATGCATTTCGCAAAGTTTTATACTTGCAAAAAATATTTCTAACCAAATTATACTTGGTACACCATTTTTAAATAATATTTATCCCATAAAAAATATTGATAATAAAGGGATTATTGGTACTTTCCAAGGTAATAATATTTTCCTTGAATTTATAGTCGAACCAATTACTAAAAAATTACATAGTCTTTATGATAATATTAAGGCTAAGCAAAATCAAATAGGATTTTTGAAACAAGAAATTAATATTGTTACTATAAATGAACAATTAAAAAATCCTAAATTACAGGATAAGATTGGTATTCTAAAGAATGAATTTTCATTAGAAATATGTAATGACCATCCCAATGCTTTTTGGGATAGAAAAAAACATATTATATTTCTTCCATATGAAGAAGATTTTGATGAAAAGAATATTCAGACAAAGGCTAGACCTTGTCAAATGAATTCAGAATATTTAGAATTATGTAAAAAAGAAATAGAATCTTTATTACAGAAGGGACTAATAAGTCATTCTCAATCACCGTGGTCATGTACTGCATTTTATGTTAATAAACATTCTGAGATAGAAAGAGGTGTCCCAAGATTGGTAATAAATTATAAACCTCTTAATAAAGTTTTAAAATGGATTAGACATCCAATCCCTAATAAAAAGGATTTATTAGATAGACTTTATGATGGTCTAATATTTTCAAAATTTGATTTGAAGTCAGGATATTGGCAAATTCAAATTAATAAATCTGATAGATATAAAACAGCATTTAATGTTCCAATTGGACATTATGAATGGAATGTAATGCCGTTTGGACTTAAAAATGCTCCTTCTGAACTTTGTATTATATTCAGTATATTATTATGATCTTGCACCTGTGTTTGTACTGGTACAGCTTGTTCAATTTTCCAGTCTTCTGGAAACTCTATTTCTTCCCATTTAATAGGTCTTCGGGTCATGATATTAGACCTGTTAAAATTAGTCTCAATAATAATAGTCTCATTTTTATAATCCATCATTTTACAATGAGGATTTAATGTGACTAAGGGTTTATAATATATCCTGTAACATACACAAATAGTTTCTGTTCCAGGAAGATAATTATAACCATTAGTTTTAACATTTAATGTTAATGCATCTAGTATATTAACATCAGATAATGATAATTGTAAATTCGGGTATACATTAAAGTATACTGGACCATTGGTCAAACTGGATTGTATAATACCCATTAAAGATTGTCTCCAATTAAGATTTCTACCATCTCTTAAAGCTGCTATAAAGCTTTCTGGTAAACCTTTTAAGGTTAAAGGTTTAAAAGCAATCTGAACTAATCCTATATGAAGGAAATTGTATTCATTTCTATATTTATCAATATCCTTATCAGATAATAATTTAATAATCATTTCATTATTATCTAATGAAATTGATTCCTCAGTAGTTTTAACTACCTGAAGTAATCCTAATTTCTCAAAAGTACCCAATTTATATATCAATCTGGGTTCAATTTTAGGAATTGTCCACTTATTAAGTAGATCCAAATTCTTAGGCATATCATATTCTTCATTCTTACTATTTTTAATATTATTATTCTTATTAATCAAGTTCATGAAATTATTCATGATTAACTATGTGTTAATCCAAGACATATCTATAAAATTACCACGGCTCTGATACCATCTATGACAGGATCGACTGACATTAATTCTAATAAGGATTTTATAGATTAAGAAACTAACCGGCATCTTATTAAACTAATCATACTTAAATAACAATCTCCAAAAACGTCCTAAAACGCCTATCAATCGGCTAAACTGGACAAACAGGAAAAACATATTTAAGCAGTAATTATAAAATAAGGCCAGTTAATACAAGTAATCATACCTTTAGAATAATATCAGTTTTTTCTAATCATAAATCATATTATTACCATGTTAACATTACAGATAGTCATGGATCAACACATATATAGTTTAGCCTATTAGGCTAAACATGAACATGATTAAATAAAATTAAATACAAAATTTAAATAAAGACTAATAATACTTACAATAATCTGCAAGTAGAATTCTTTTATTTATACAAACTTTATATATTACAAAAGAGGGGGATGCTCAGCACATGAGCTTACAAAGCTAATCAGAGAGAGAAGGGGGAGTTCCTCTGATCGATGCTTACAAATGAAAACTATCAACCTATTTATACAAAACGAAAACGCGTTCCTACAGTAGAAAACGCGTGAATGAACAGTAAAAGCTAAAATTTTCGGCTTGTACAGTAATATTCCTGTAAAAAGTCAAAAGGTGAACAGTATTCTACTGTTGATGAACAGTGACCTGTCCGGCTGCTTTCACTGTTTATGAACAGTGTCTTGTCTGGCTGCTTTACTATTCATGACGTAAGCAGTGACGTCATCTTGATTGAGACCTGTTAGTGACGTAATCAATGACGTCATTATGATTTGAACCTATTTTCCTCCTCATTTCTTTGAAGAAGAAGATCCTTCTTTCCCTGATGCAAATTTATCAATCAAGGTATCATTTAATGAGTCAAATATATCATCTATACTGACTTCATTAATATCCTCATTAGGATCTTGGGCATCCTGCATTTCTTCAGATGCTATTGAGTCCTCTTTATTTTTTTTAAATTGAGATATCAGACTCTTTTTCATTTCTTTGATATATGCAGCTATCATCTGCTCAGGAGTCAAATTTTCCGATCTCATTTTTGCCTTATTAATGATATAATCAAAAGGCGATGATGATTGAGCATTTTCTAATTGCTCTTCATATGCACAAACTTGTTTCTCTATTAGAGAAAATGTTTCATCACCATTTATTTTTCCAGTTTGAGGATCAATTTCCAGCAATTTTTCCCAGAACTTTACATGATAAGTTCTGTACAAACAGGGAATTCCTGTTTTAGTATAACCATATTCAGGTTTCCATTTTAATATCCATGGAACTGAGAATTCAATAAAAAAGTAACAAGAAGCTATCCCTTCTATTACAATTTTAGAATTTTGTCTTTCTATCATTTTAGGAGATACATCCACCCATTTTATAAAACTTTCTTTCATATCTCCTGGTAAAATTTCTGGTACAGGACCAAAACAATAACACCAATGGATAAACCAATTTGGTATTTCAGAGTTATAAACTTTAGAACAAATTTTAATAAACCATGTATGATGTCTTTTATCATTTTCATAGTTTAAAAATTTTTCAAAAGCATCACAATAGTCCCAATAATTATATTTAAAGACTGCTTTTGTATTTTCATTCTGAATTGATTTTTCTCTTAGGGGTGAAATTCCCCATTCTTCCAAAGATATAATCTTTTTTATCAAAACCTTGGAGAAATTATAAATCTCATTATTGCCTCCAGAAGTGAAATGTTTAAAATCACAACTTCCACTCTGAATAAGTATTTGTTCATAATAAGATCGAGATTTATAAGTTCTCATTTCATTTGAACCATTGTCCAAATATCTATTCATTAGAAACCATGGATCTTCACTCCATTTTAAATCCCTGTCTTCTAATTTGAAGATTATTTCTTCATGATTTTTTCTAAAATATTTTTCATTATATTCAATATTTGCTACTATATTAGCAAAAGTAGATTTACTAGGAGTATCACTCCTTTCAGTATCCATATCTTCAAATTCTTGTGACAAATTTTTGTTCACAAGCTTCCTTTTCCCCTGCTGAGCTATTATCTCAGGGGTCTTTCCTTTATCTCTTTTATCAGGAGTGTTAGGGGTATAACCCCAACTCCTTCCACCTCTTCCCCTCCATGGAGAGGAAGATCCACTACCCCGTTTCATTCCTGCAATTGAAATATTCACGGGTTAGAAAATCTGGAAGATTATTTTCTTCACCTTTTTTATAAATAATGTTAAAATCAAAAGGGGCTAAATGAGCCTGCCATCTAGCAAACATTTGCTTAGAAACATCATGTTTAAAATCTTTATTAAACTTAAATTTGGCTGCACTTGATTACAGGGTTGAAACCCCTAGAGCTTCTACTTCTCAAATAAGAGAAAATAGAGCTTTTACATATCAAGAAAAAGAAGAAATATCTTCAGATGAGATAGAATCTGTAACAGGATTAAATCCTGAAATAAAGAAATTATATATAAATAAAAATAATATTGTCAAAGAAACAAATAGAATGGAACCGACAATGTCGGAAATGAATTATTCGATATAATTAATGGATTTTGAAGAAATAATAGATTTCAGTCCTGGTTCTAAAGCCAGAAAAATTATTTCTGAAGAATTCAAAGGTGAAGGTTATACGCCTTTCAGAGATTGGTTTTTTGATAATTTTACTAATAATGAAATTAGTAAATTTCAAGATGAGTTTTATAAAACTTGTAAAGAAAAAAATATGATAATACCATTTGCAGCATGGTTTATAGAAACATATGTTAAGAATTATATTCTTATTCTGGAAAGAAATTATACTTTGCAAAATGGTTCAGTGGTTTCAGGAAAATATCCCCCACAGCAATCATTTAAAATTAATGATTTAAATTTCTTAGCATTTGCTAAATTAATTGAAGATGATACACTTCAGGTTACATGTAAACATATTAATAATATGTTTAAAAACCAAAATTATACTAATTTATCTTTAGTAATAATGGGTGAACAAATTCAATCTATACATGATAAATTGGATTTGATTATTACTACAATTAATAAAAAATCTCTTGATAAGGGAAAAGAAATTGTTGAAAATAAGGAAAAAGCTTCTACATCAGAAGTATCTAATGTTCCTATAAAAAAGGAAATATTTCCTAGTTTTCAACCTCCTCCAATAATTTCTAATTTTAAAACTCAACCATTATATGAGTTAGAAAAATATCTTGAAGAAAAGTTTGATAAACTTAGTATAAGAACTCTAGATAAAGAGTTAGATAATGATTTTATAGAAAACCCAGATTATAAAGAGGTTTTGCAAGATCAGATTAATAAACTTAATAGTAAATGGGCTGATAAACCTATACAAAGTAAGTTCTATTATAATAGACCTACTCCAATGGATGTACTACATGAAGAATACACTGATACTATTGATATTAGTTATTCTGGTAATAAGATTTATGAGTGGAATATTGATGGATATTCTAATAAACAGATTTATAATACTGTTCACAGAATGCTAATGTATTCTACAATTTGTAAAAATAGTCAGAATAATGATAAGACTATTGCAGCCATGATAATAGCTGGATTTACTGGCCAACTTAAAGGTTGGTGGGATAATTACTTAAATCCACATGATAGGGATAATATTCTAAATGCTACAAAGCAAGAAGATAATAAAATCATTGAAACTGCTGTATATACATTAGCAGTAAATGTAATTGAACATTTTACAGGAAGATTTAGTGATAATAGTGATACTATTAGAACTTTATTACAGAATCTACGATGTAGAACACTGTCTGACTTTAGGTGGTATAAAGATACTTTCCTAAGCAGAGTTATGGAATTACCAGAGTGTAATAATACTCATTGGAAATCTAAATTTGTTGATGGATTACCAAGCTTATTTGCTGAAAGAATAAGAAAAACAATAAAAGGTAATAATATTACCATTCCGTATGAAAAATTCACATATGGAGCTCTAATAGACACTTGTATTCAAGAAGGATTGGCTTTATGTAATGAAATAAAGTTAAATCAACAATTAAAAAGACAAAGTTTCTTAGAAAAGAAACAATTGGGAGAATTTTGTCAACAATTTGGACTGGATAATCCTTCATCCAGTAAAAGTAAAAAAGAAAAGATTTATAAATCTAAACATAGGAGACATTCTCCTAAATATATTGAAAGAAAAAAGAAAAGAAGGGAAGATAATTTCCAAAAGAAAAATGAATTCCAAAAGAAAGCATATATGAAAAGATTCAATAAGAATCAAAAAAGATATTGTACAATATGTAAAAGAAAAGGTCATACCAATGAATTTTGTTGGACAAAGAAAAGAATTTCTAATTTAGAAATTCCTGATGATATAAAAAATATAATAATACAATCTTTAATAGAAAAATCTGAATCGGAGGAATCAGAATCAGAAATTTCTATTACTTCTGAATCAGAAGAAGAAATTATAAGGAATTTAGATAATGAAGAATTCTCTGAATCAGAGGAATGTGAACCTTGTAAAGGAGGATTAATATGTCCTAAAGAAATAAATAATATTGATCATAATCAATCAGAATTTTATAAAATTATGTCTCAATTCTCTAATATGAGTATTAATGTTTTGGATTCTCAAAATATTTTTGAGTTATTAAAATTAATAAAAGATCCTTTATTAAGGACAAAAATAATTGATGAATTGGGAAATGAAGAGAATGCTTCTACATCTACTTCTAATAAAGAAGAAGAAAAGATAAACAATATTCTTAATAAGAATAGATCTTATAATATGTCAGAGGTTATGAACCAATTAAAAATTAAACATCAAAGTCAAAGAGATATATCTCTACCAGATATTTATAAAGAGATTAATAATCTGAAAGAAGAAATAAAATTCTTGAAAAATGAAAATTTTATTCAAGAATCTAGAATATCTAGATTAGAGAATGATATTAAAGGTAAAAATATTATTCAACCAAATATTCAGAATAATTTACCTATAATAGAAAAGGATAATTTTCTATCTACAATTGAGACAGTTATATCTCAAAAATGGTATATAAAAATATCATTGTTAATTGATAATCATTATACAAAATCATTTATTGCTCTTGTTGACAGTGGAGCAGATTTAAATGTTATTCAGGAAGGATTAATTCCTACTAGATATTTTCATAAAACAAGTCATACTTTATGGCATGCTGGTGGTGATAAACTTCAGATAGAATATAAGATTCCTAAAGCTTATGTATGCATTAATAATAAATGCATTTCGCAAAGTTTTATACTTGCAAAAAATATTTCTAACCAAATTATACTTGGTACACCATTTTTAAATAATATTTATCCCATAAAAAATATTGATAATAAAGGGATTATTGGTACTTTCCAAGGTAATAATATTTTCCTTGAATTTATAGTCGAACCAATTACTAAAAAATTACATAGTCTTTATGATAATATTAAGGCTAAGCAAAATCAAATAGGATTTTTGAAACAAGAAATTAATATTGTTACTATAAATGAACAATTAAAAAATCCTAAATTACAGGATAAGATTGGTATTCTAAAGAATGAATTTTCATTAGAAATATGTAATGACCATCCCAATGCTTTTTGGGATAGAAAAAAACATATTATATTTCTTCCATATGAAGAAGATTTTGATGAAAAGAATATTCAGACAAAGGCTAGACCTTGTCAAATGAATTCAGAATATTTAGAATTATGTAAAAAAGAAATAGAATCTTTATTACAGAAGGGACTAATAAGTCATTCTCAATCACCGTGGTCATGTACTGCATTTTATGTTAATAAACATTCTGAGATAGAAAGAGGTGTCCCAAGATTGGTAATAAATTATAAACCTCTTAATAAAGTTTTAAAATGGATTAGACATCCAATCCCTAATAAAAAGGATTTATTAGATAGACTTTATGATGGTCTAATATTTTCAAAATTTGATTTGAAGTCAGGATATTGGCAAATTCAAATTAATAAATCTGATAGATATAAAACAGCATTTAATGTTCCAATTGGACATTATGAATGGAATGTAATGCCGTTTGGACTTAAAAATGCTCCTTCTGAATTTCAGAAGATAATGAATGATATATTTACTCCTTATAGTGAGTTCATAATTGTTTATATTGATGATATTTTGATTTATTCAAAGACAATAGAAATGCATTTTAAGCATTTACATATTTTTAAATCTTTGATTAAACAAAATGGTCTAGTAATATCTAAACCAAAAATGGATTTATTTCAAACTAGAATAAAATTTCTAGGACATTTTATTGAAAAAGGAAATATAATTCCTATTAATAGAAGTATAGATTTTGCTGAGAAATTTCCAGATATTATAACTGATAAAACTCAGTTACAAAGATTTTTAGGGAGTCTTAATTACATTGCTCCTTATTATCATAATTTGGTAAAAGATACAGCTATCTTATATGATAGACTAAAAAAGAATCCTAAACCTTGGACTGATAGTCATACTAATTCAGTTAAGAAAATCAAGGATAATGTTAAAACATTACCATGCTTAATGATTAGCAATCCCAATTGGGAAAAATTTATAGAAACAGATGCTTCTGATATAGGATTTGGGGGAATTCTTACCCAGAAAAATCCAGATAATAAACAAATACATTTAATTAGATTCCATTCTGGAAAATGGAATAATGCTCAAAAGAATTATGCTACAGTTGCTAAAGAAATTCTTGCAATTGTAAAATGTGTTTTAAAATTTCAAGATGATTTATATAATCAGAAATTTACTATTGTTACTGATTGTAGTGCAGCCAAATTTATGTTTAATAAAGATTTTAAACATGATGTTTCTAAGCAAATGTTTGCTAGATGGCAGGCTCATTTAGCCCCTTTTGATTTTAACATTATTTATAAAAAAGGTGAAGAAAATAATCTTCCAGATTTTCTAACCCGTGAATATTTCAATTGCAGGAATGAAACGGGGTAGTGGATCTTCCTCTCCATGGAGGGGTAGAGGTGGAAGGAGTTGGGGTTATACCCCTAACACTCCTGATAAAAGAGATAAAGGAAAGACCCCTGAGATAATAGCTCAGCAGGGGAAAAGGAAGCTTGTGAACAAAAATTTGTCACAAGAATTTGAAGATATGGATACTGAAAGGAGTGATACTCCTAGTAAATCTACTTTTGCTAATATAGTAGCAAATATTGAATATAATGAAAAATATTTTAGAAAAAATCATGAAGAAATAATCTTCAAATTAGAAGACAGGGATTTAAAATGGAGTGAAGATCCATGGTTTCTAATGAATAGATATTTGGACAATGGTTCAAATGAAATGAGAACTTATAAATCTCGATCTTATTATGAACAAATACTTATTCAGAGTGGAAGTTGTGATTTTAAACATTTCACTTCTGGAGGCAATAATGAGATTTATAATTTCTCCAAGGTTTTGATAAAAAAGATTATATCTTTGGAAGAATGGGGAATTTCACCCCTAAGAGAAAAATCAATTCAGAATGAAAATACAAAAGCAGTCTTTAAATATAATTATTGGGACTATTGTGATGCTTTTGAAAAATTTTTAAACTATGAAAATGATAAAATACATCATACATGGTTTATTAAAATTTGTTCTAAAGTTTATAACTCTGAAATACCAAATTGGTTTATCCATTGGTGTTATTGTTTTGGTCCTGTACCAGAAATTTTACCAGGAGATATGAAAGAAAGTTTTATAAAATGGGTGGATGTATCTCCTAAAATGATAGAAAGACAAAATTCTAAAATTGTAATAGAAGGGATAGCTTCTTGTTACTTTTTTATTGAATTCTCAGTTCCATGGATATTAAAATGGAAACCTGAATATGGTTATACTAAAACAGGAATTCCCTGTTTGTACAGAACTTATCATGTAAAGTTCTGGGAAAAATTGCTGGAAATTGATCCTCAAACTGGAAAAATAAATGGTGATGAAACATTTTCTCTAATAGAGAAACAAGTTTGTGCATATGAAGAGCAATTAGAAAATGCTCAATCATCATCGCCTTTTGATTATATCATTAATAAGGCAAAAATGAGATCGGAAAATTTGACTCCTGAGCAGATGATAGCTGCATATATCAAAGAAATGAAAAAGAGTCTGATATCTCAATTTAAAAAAGATAAAGAGGACTCAATAGCATCTGAAGAAATGCAGGATGCCCAAGATCCTAATGAGGATATTAATGAAGTCAGTATAGATGATATATTTGACTCATTAAATGATACCTTGATTGATAAATTTGCATCAGGGAAAGAAGGATCTTCTTCTTCAAAGAAATCAGGAGGAAAATAGGTTCAAATCATAATGACGTCATTGATTACGTCACTAACAGGTCTCAATCAAGATGACGTCACTGCTTACGTCATGAATAGTAAAGCAGCCAGACAAGACACTGTTCATAAACAGTGAAAGCAGCCGGACAGGTCACTGTTCATCAACAGTAGAATACTGTTCACCTTTTGACTTTTTACAGGAATATTACTGTACAAGCCGAAAATTTTGGCTTTTACTGTTCATTCACGCGTTTTCTACTGTAGGAACGCGTTTTCGTTTTGTATAAATAGGTTGATAGTTTTCATTTGTAAGCATCGATCAGAGGAACTCCCCCTTCTCTCTCTGATTAGCTTTGTAAGCTCATGTGCTGAGCATCCCCCTCTTTTGTAATATATAAAGTTTGTATAAATAAAAGAATTCTACTTGCAGATTATTGTAAGTATTATTAGTCTTTATTTAAATTTTGTATTTAATTTTATTTAATCATGTTCATGTTTAGCCTAATAGGCTAAACTATATATGTGTTGATCCATGACTATCTGTAATGTTAACATGGTAATAATATGATTTATGATTAGAAAAAACTGATATTATTCTAAAGGTATGATTACTTGTATTAACTGGCCTTATTTTATAATTACTGCTTAAATATGTTTTTCCTGTTTGTCCAGTTTAGCCGATTGATAGGCGTTTTAGGACGTTTTTGGAGATTGTTATTTAAGTATGATTAGTTTAATAAGATGCCGGTTAGTTTCTTAATCTATAAAATCCTTATTAGAATTAATGTCAGTCGATCCTGTCATAGATGGTATCAGAGCCGTGGTAATTTTATAGATATGTCTTGGATTAACACATAGTTAATCATGAATAATTTCATGAACTTGATTAATAAGAATAATAATATTAAAAATAGTAAGAATGAAGAATATGATATGCCTAAGAATTTGGATCTACTTAATAAGTGGACAATTCCTAAAATTGAACCCAGATTGATATATAAATTGGGTACTTTTGAGAAATTAGGATTACTTCAGGTAGTTAAAACTACTGAGGAATCAATTTCATTAGATAATAATGAAATGATTATTAAATTATTATCTGATAAGGATATTGATAAATATAGAAATGAATACAATTTCCTTCATATAGGATTAGTTCAGATTGCTTTTAAACCTTTAACCTTAAAAGGTTTACCAGAAAGCTTTATAGCAGCTTTAAGAGATGGTAGAAATCTTAATTGGAGACAATCTTTAATGGGTATTATACAATCCAGTTTGACCAATGGTCCAGTATACTTTAATGTATACCCGAATTTACAATTATCATTATCTGATGTTAATATACTAGATGCATTAACATTAAATGTTAAAACTAATGGTTATAATTATCTTCCTGGAACAGAAACTATTTGTGTATGTTACAGGATATATTATAAACCCTTAGTCACATTAAATCCTCATTGTAAAATGATGGATTATAAAAATGAGACTATTATTATTGAGACTAATTTTAACAGGTCTAATATCATGACCCGAAGACCTATTAAATGGGAAGAAATAGAGTTTCCAGAAGACTGGAAAATTGAACAAGCTGTACCAGTACAAACACAGGTGCAAGATCATAATAATATACTGAATATAATACAAAGTTCAGAAGGATCTGTTAATATACAATTTGAATCAAATAAGATTCAGAAAAGTATTTCAATGAGAAATTATATTTCTCCAATTGATTACAGGGTTGAAACCCCTAGAGCTTCTACTTCTCAAATAAGAGAAAATAGAGCTTTTACATATCAAGAAAAAGAAGAAATATCTTCAGATGAGATACTATTATTTACTTTTTTATTAAATTTAACATCTTCATTAATCCATCTTTAAATCTCTCGATTGCACTCAAGTTACAAACAAATAAAATAAAATTATATTTTATGTTGATTTACTCCTATAAAATATAGATAAATATTATATGATTAGACAATTCATGAGATACAATGCTCATATAATTAATTTGATTTACAAGTAATATATAATTATAAATCCCTTAAAATATCATCATATATTTGAACTAATATATTTTTAATATGTATAAATAAGTTATGAAAGTTATAATTTTTGTATATAACCTCTTTAAATTAATAAATTATTAATTTATTGATTATATAACATCTCTCTAAATTAATAAAATTCTTTGGTTCCGATTATATTAATTTATAGAGGTTTTACTGTATTTTACGTAGATGCGAGACGGCCTCTCATGACAAGCTTGATAACATGACTAATTCATCTAAAAATTCAAACTACGAGCAAATGAAAAATATGCAAAATAATATTGTTTCTGTCTCATGAAATTTGTTTTACTTTATTATGCACATAAATTTAGGAAGTGCACTTAATTAAATATATATTTTAAAATATTAAATCGTAAAATATACTGTGTTAGATGACAAAGTCTTTTATAAATGATGTTGTATTAAATTTCTAAATTTAGTATAAACAATGTTTTAATAATATTTTGAAATTATAATTATTTGATCAAATGCTTATATGTGAATGTAATTGTCCATTTTTATTTTATGTTATAGATCATATATGGTAAGTGACGAAGTATATAAGATCGTATGTTCCTTAGTATAAATAGAGATTCACAATCAAGATATATTTTAACAAATTATTAGAATAATAGTGTGATTTACTATTTCTTTGTCATGACTATAAAATTAGATTACTGCACTTTGTGTATATTGAATATGATCGTTTGAGATTCTTCGATTTGTACTAACTATATAAAAAAATAAGACCTCAGTTATTATGAATGTTCGTACTCTTAATTCCTATATGATAACTTTAACATGTATATTCAGTATTTTTTATTTTTATTAATCAATAGGTGAGATTTAATTTATAAATCAATAAGTTCGGCTTATGAATATAATAAAAGATCGAAAGGCCGTTTATGCACGTAGTTCGTAAGTTCTACACGCGTAGTCTTCGCCTAAAGGTAGAACTTTTGTTTCTCTCCACTATGGGTAAGATGTACTTATTGGTTGTTAACATGTGCTCTTTTTTTAAGTATTATTATAGGTTATTATAATTGCCAGCCCGCACGCCGAGACATGCCGAAAAATCCTACTGCCTTTACCTATCGCCGCTGATTGATGCTATCACAATATTAATGGATGAATTTAAAATTAAATAATTAAAATTTAGAAGGGTATAATGGGTAAATGAGGTATATATAGTAAATATTTTATCTTTTTATAATAGTTATTGAGATTTATATAGCAAATAGGATACGCTTAGTAATATTGGGGGTATGAATAGCCGCACTCATAATATAATTCACTATAAAAATATTTTAACTAATAATATGCACATACTTTACTATAAAAATATTTTAACTAATAATATGCACATACTTTAAGTACATAGTAAATATACTTTATTAATAATGGGCATACCCATTTTACAATTCTGACTCACTTATACTTGTCTTTTAAGAGAGTGCCCCATATCAGATATGAATGTCATTTTTTTTTGTAAAAAAAATGTATTGAGAAATTAATTATTTACTGTGTATTTCCACCTTTGAAAATATGCTAGCTTTTATGGAAAAATAAAAAGAAAAGTATGACAATTTTGTGAGATGAAAGGACTATATCTTTAATGAGAGAGTCTCCTTTACTTTGAGCTCGGCTCGGTTCATGATTAGTCAAGTTCGAGTTTTAGCTCACCATATACTTGTTTCTTTAACGAGTTGAGCCGAGCTCGACTTGATAAAGCTCTATAATAATAATAATAATAATAATAATAAATATTATTAATAATAAATACTACTCCATTATTAATTATACAAAATCAATAATTATTAAGTGTAATAATAAATTAATAAAATAAGGACTCGAGAATGTTCGAAAAATTCGACTCTTTTTATTTAACGAGTCGAGCTCTGCAAGAGAATTACTCGATCGAGCTTGAACTCAAACTCATGTGTTAGTCGAATCGAACTCGAGTATGCGATAGTCAGACTCACTCAGCTCGTTTAATAGCCCCACAATTGGCCAATTGAAGTTGACCTCGCCCTTAGTCTCAGTTTTTTCCACAACTCCTAGGTCGATGAAACGTTCTTGAGAATAGAGACCATTCCTCATATGATGTCTCTCATTTTCTTTTATAACACTCATTCATTCTTTATATTTATTATATCAATATATTTCTATACTTTATTTCATTAATTAATCGAATAAGAAGAGTTGGGCCTGGTCATGGTAAAAAATGGAGCAAAAGAAATTACCTTGCCCAACATTTCTCTCACCCCGTCACTCTTATTCTTGATATTCAAATTTTTCTATAGTAAAGACAATGGGTATTATTAAAGAGATTAATTACAATAAGATTGAAAGTAATTGAAAAGTAGTGATTAGTTATGATTGTTTAAAGAATTTTGATTTTCATTAAATCAAATAAATATCAAAAATGAGAATCAATATACATACATTTCTATTACCCTGTCCAATATCCCAACCAAATACTTCCCTTGTACACTTCCGTTTAAGAATAATTATACTCAGCCCATTTTTAATCTATCAATTTTACTATTTTTGACCATGCACTTTTAATTTATCTATTTTCTCTTTTAGACATATATGATCTACAGATATTAATATAATTAAAATTTTAGACTCACACACCTCATTAATACAATTACCCACCGCATATAAAATAATAAGTGTATTACATTTGAATCGAATTAAAATTGGACGTACAGAACTGCACCGTCCGAGACGCATTCCAGCTTTTTACTTAAATTTATTTTATTTATTCCATCGTGAATTGACGAATCAACACGAATATTAGCTTCTTAAATGACCATGTTAATGAAGCTAATTGGTATTTTGATTCATGTGAAGGAAGGAAGCTATATCTTATTAAATCACCTAAAATTGAAAAATAAACAGTGATAGTTGACACAAGTGGTAGAGGAGAGGGTGGAAAGGGCTTCCAGCTGAATTTGATTGCTGTAGGGTGTGAGTTCGAATCCTATCTTTGGCATAGATTTGATCCCTTGCTAGCACAAAAAAAAAGTCATTAAAAAGGTCAACTGTGAACGATAGAGGAAGATTTGAAGGGCTGTCAATTCACAGCATTATTAACAATTAAAATGAGCTGGAGAAAATTCAAAACCAAATAAATGTCAAAATTTCTTCATTTCTTTTTGGCCATGAATCCGAGATCCCTGGCGTTCCTGAGTTCCCATTGGCCGCACTAATTTCAGCTTTCTCTGTCTCTCTCTTCTTTCAACCATCCCACTTTCAGCTCAATTCCTCACACCACTTTAATGGCTATGGATAAAAAAGCTACCTCTTTTCAAGAAAGATCATAGCTGTTGCTCTTAAAAAGTTGACAATCTACATGTTTAAGGAACTCACCCCATTTGCTACCTCTTTTTCTACTTTAATTCTTCTTCATTTGTTTTTGTAAATTGTAATCAATCAGATATATGTCTAATACCCCTTTCATTCTCTTCTCAAAGAATCTATCCTTTCTTCTTCAGCTCAATCGTTCTTCTCAGAAGTTGTATTTGTTCCTCTGTCCGTTTAGTTTGAGTCAATAATACTTTTCTTTTTTGTGGAAAAAAAAGGGTAGAAGAGAAATTGATGGCTAATAATCTTCAACAGTATCAGCAGGTTCAGGAAGGTGTGCAGGTGGGGTCCGGGTTGACCCGCTACCGATCCGCCCCGAGTTCTTATTTATCGAGCTTTCTGGACAATCCGGGCGGCGGTGGCGGGTTCGGATCCGATGATTTCGAACGGCTTTTCAACCCGCGGGCGTCCAGCCCGGAGACCCAGAGAATCTTCTCGAGATTCATGAACGGTGGGGATACGGTTCAGCAGAGGTGTTCGGGTCAGATGAATGCCCATTTCTTGCAACCGACAAAAGTGGAGCCCACCGAGGTGCAGAGCAATGATTATTCCACAGAGACTTGTTCTCAGGTGATGTATCATCAGAGCCGTGATGTTTCTGAGGCTGCAGATTCTTCTTCTGTGGATAACAGATTATTCGGTTCGTTTGAATCGAATCGGGTCGGGCCGCTGGCGAAGATGCAGCGGCCTGGTGGTGCCTGTAGTTCGGGCCTGGTTCGTCACAGCAGTTCACCGGCTGGATTGTTTGCCAACATTAATATTGACGGTAATACCCTCTCTCTGTCTCTCGATTAAGTTTCTAGTTTGTTGTTGGTTGCTAATCAATTATCACTCCTTTTTAGTATTTGGTGTTGCATGGAAGTAATAACTTGTCAAGAAACATGAACTTGTGTGAAGAAAAGAGTAGTCTTAGGTGGGAATTGTTACACTTTTGGAGATTATCGATTCTTATTCGTCTAACAATTAATGAAAAAGGCGTATTTATTCAGATCAAATAGATAGGTCAAAAGACTCAAAACCGATGGAATTGATTTTTATATAAAATAGAGCAAGTTGAATATGAATTAGATTCTGCTTAATTTCACAGCCCCATATGCCATATGACGAGCAAACATTGTGTTGTGAGAGACCATCTTGTGAATAAGAAGTAACACGTTTTTCTCATTTGTTCGTCCCAAGTAATTGTTCACTTCCAAGAGAAAGGAGGAAATTCCATTCTAACTAGCACCTAAAAAATACACATTAATTTTATAATTGTCATCCATTCTTTCCATAGATAATGTACTTCATATTTTTTTTTTTACTATTTTATTTATTTATTACATAGAAATACAACATTACTCCCGAAAAGTCAATAAATAAAGTTAGTAAAAAAATAAAATTTTCTTAATATTCGTGATACAGTAAAGATAAACAATATTAAGGGACGAAGGGAGAATAAAAGTGATGTTCTCTTACGCCGTAAATAGGAAAAGTGATACTCTACCGTGAGACGGTGTCATGTTGTTATATTTGTTTATGGAGGTGTTGAGTATGAGTATGTTACTGAAGATGTTGTAGCAATTGACAGAGTTTGGAACAGTGAGAGCAGTGGGGAACATTGGAGGTGGTAATATTGCTAATGCAGAAGCAACATTTTGTTCTACAAGCAGGTTCAACAGAATGGATCCAATTACAGAAATCACAAGTAAAGAGATGGGAGAAATTGGATCAGCTGATGATGATGTTGACTACATCAAAGGTTTCTCAATGAACTCTTGGGAAGATGATTTCCATGAACAGGTAGTAGACAATACAAGTATCCCTCTTCATCACTTTTAACTACAACAAAGCTTTGAATTTATCAAATGGAACAGAAAATTGAAGGTGGAAATCGAACGACAACACGGTTATCCCATCACCTGAGTTTGCCTAAAAGCTCTGCAGAGCTATCTGCCATGGAGAAGATGCTTCAAGATTCAGTTCCATGTAGAACCAGAGCAAAGAGGGGTTGTGCTACTCATCCTCGAAGCATTGCTGAAAGGGTATATTACATCATTTGCTTGTATTGCTTTGTAAGCTTTTAGATGAGGTAATCATTTGACACGACAAAGTAATCTTGTTTCTTTAAGGTAAGAAGAACCAAGATAAGCGAACGAATGAGGAAGCTGCAAGAGCTTGTTCCCAATATGGAAAAGGTAATGCTGTTTCTTGCATTATTCAATATGATCATCTTTAAATTGTTCTAAAAGCTCTGCATACATTTGACAGCAAACGAATACATCTGATATGTTGGATTTGGCTGTTGAATACATCAAGGATCTTCAGCGACAAGTCACGGTAAGTAACAACTTGAGCCGGTCACTCGTATTTCATCCGGATTATGCCAATTTGTTTGATCTTGATTCAACTGATCAAGTTCCTGCTTTTCCACTGATTCTCTGCTTCAATGTTAACTTTTCAGGCGCTTTCTGATAGTCGTGCAAAGTGCTCGTGTGAGGCGAAACTAGGATTGTAGATCCAAGGTTTATTCAAGGTGAAATTTGATCAAAGGCTTTGCCAAAGTATGTTGTATGAGATTGTACAAATCTCTGTCACCTTTAGTGTTCTACTTTTGGGATAAAAAACGATTAGCTAGTTTGATTTGAAACACTTAAAATATGGATATGCTATTAGAGTACATAAATGTCTATTCTAAATAAAGAATTAGGTTACAACAGTTTGCTAGCCACACTTGCTAATGCTTTTATGAATGAACTCCAGAATAGCTAATGCCTCTTTTTTTTTTAAGTTACACTGCACTGATGATAATATTGAGTTGGACATATCATAGTAAAGAATTTCGTCTAATTTATTCCATTTACTTTATTAGTTTTGTCACTAACAGCTACTATGAATTTAAACCATAATTAGTATGCATTGATGAAAAATATAAGGATTAGTTGTATGAAAAATTAAGAATTTTACTTCTAGTTAATCCTCACTTTTTTTAAAATTACAAAAAAAATCACACTTTTAAGAGGTTTAAAATGGGGTTCTTATTTAGAAATTCAATGCTGGTTGAAATATATATATATATATATATATTTCGTGAAATTTATCAAAAATGAAGATTAATTTAAGTAAAGTTCATAGTTTTTCTTACAATTAACCCATAATAAAATAATATATCCCCTTCATTAATTTCAAATCTATCTATTACTTATTTTTCACACATATCACTACTTTATATTTTTGTTATTACCCAAAAACACTAGAACAATTTTTCTTAAAAACGTGGTACAGTAAACGGAGGAGCGATTGGGGACGTGTATTATTTAAAAAAACTTTTTAATTATATTAAAATTATAATAATTTCATATTTTAAATTCTAATGTAGTAAATAATATATTTATGGAAATCATGAGTATTACATAAAATAAAATTTTAAAAAGATTTTTAGAAATTATTTTTTGATCTAATGTTAATCATTGGATTAGGTGTAAACCAAAATTTTGAGAGTGGATGAACAGTCAGCAACCAATCGAGATTGCCCTAAATACCCCACGCTAAATCTGGGTCTCATAATGCTTTAGTTAACCAATTACACGGAATGGCACAGTTTGTTTCATAAGGACCCATTTTAGTACTGGGTTGGTGAGCCCATTAGTGAGCCAATTAGTGAGCCCAAGTCTGTTGTTGGGCCTAGCAACCCTAAACTCTTGCCATCATAAGAGATATAGGCCTAACTAACATTAGTTTGTTGATATGGCTTGTGATAGAGCTCCGTTAGAACTCGATCCAACTGCCAATTTCGATGGGAAAAACCCAAGCCCAGCACTCAATTGTTATGTCGCATCCCAATAAAAAGTATGTAACAGGAAAAAAAATTAAAAAAATAAATAAATAACGGTTAGACTTTTACGGCTGAACTTTTCCATTCAAATTTTACAAACAATTCTTTTTTTGCTCGGTTTGACTGAAATAGCCTTATACATGAATGCACACGTGTATAAAAATTAAAAATTCGTGTAAATATTTTTGTGTCTGCAAATTTGTGTATGAATATTTTATACACGAATGACTGTTTATAACATTCGTGCATTAAAATTTCATACACGGATGTAATCCTTATACATGAATCCATTTTTATAACATCCGTGTATAAAATTTTCACAGATATTAAGTATAATATCTGTGTATGAATATTTCATACACGAATGTTATAAATACTCATTCGTATATAAAGATTTCGTAGATGAATGAGTGTGTATGAAACTTATTCGTATACACTTAATTCGTGTATATGGTTATTTTCGTCATTTTAAGTGTAAAAAAAGTTCTCTCTATAAACATACTCCCTCCGTCCCTAGGTAAGAGTCTCATTTTACCATTTTGGTTGTACCACCCAAAGGATCTCATTTTCTTTTTTGGACACATGGGACCCACCCACACCCACTAATACAATTAAAACATGGGGCTCACACACCCACTAATACAACTACTCACTACACATTAAATAATAATACTCCTTAATCCACATGCCCAAAAGCAAATGAGACATTTACGAAAGGACGGAGGGAGTATAAAAGAAGTTGATTTTTTATTTTTATTTTTTTCTGACGTACTGTCATTAATTTCCTAAAAAAAGTTATCCATGTAGAGAGGATGTTGAGAAAAGAGAATGATTACCCCCTACAGAAATTAACAGAAAATAGAAGTTTGTGAAGTTCATTGAAATGATCATGTGAAGTGGAGTAAGAATACGAGATGGAGAAAAAAGAATAGTTTTATAGTGATGGGAAGACCTCCCAAGTCCTAACAAGAGTGTCAACATTTTTTATTATTATTTTTTCATGGTAAACCTGATCAGCAAAGTACCCAATGCATTAGTGAAAATTGTCTTTTTGATCGAATAATTGAAATTGAACTGACTTTAATGGAACGGGTAGGTTTTGTTAGTGGCATCCATGCCTCAGTGATACTCAAGTAAGGCTCATAAAAATATTCATAGTTAAAAATGATATCAGCAGAATCTTACTACATTAAAACCTACTATTAAATGGTTTGTTACCTGAATTTTCTAATCTTATGTAATTATTAAATTCACATGCAGCACCTCTCTTTCAAAAAAAAAAAATTTTTTTTTTCAAAGAAAATGCTATTTTTCGGGTTCATAAAATTTTAGGCCCACCTCTGGCTTTCAATAATAGTGGCCCCACTTGTACAGAAATGTGATAAACTGGGACACAATATATTGATGAATTTGGACAATTCTAAGCCCAATAAATTGAAGAAATAGTCACTCTGACATCTCTTTCATATTTACGATTCTCTACTCTCTAGTGTCTCATACCTAACCGTTTCTAAACTTTGGAAAAATATCATGAAAGATGATGGAGCATATATTTATTTATTAGATAAATAAAAGTTTAATTGTTGCTGTTATCAAAATGTATTGTTTAATAAACTTTTTTTTTTTAAAAAAAAATAATAAAAACTCCCACCCCTAAAATGTGGAATATTATTTTCGATATTTTGATCTTTCTCACTTTTTTTTTATCTCACGTCAATGATTAGCCAACAAAATAAAAAAATAAAATTGTACAACACAATTTTTTTAAAAAATTTAAACATGAGAGAAAATTATTAAAATAACTTTTAAAAAATATATATATTTAAAATAACTTTTATGAAGTATTCGTTAATGTAGGTGAGAAATTCAAAATTAGGTAAATATCAGGGAGACCGACAAGTAATTTTTAATGGAAATTGAAAGTAATTACAGTCATTGATAGATGGAGAGTACTAGAATTTCAGTTTTTATGAGAATTTATTCACTCATTTATTATAAATATTATTATTAAGAAGGAAAAAAAAAAAAGGCTTTTTGAGATGCGACAAAAGGGCATTTAATATGGGAGGCCAATGATCGGATTTTTGTCTGATCATGATACCCAATTTTTGGATGTACAAATTATCCTCTATACAGATTTCATCACTTGTAAAGAAATCTAGCAATGAATATTAGGGTAATAAGTTTGTTCCGTTAGTTTTTTTTTTTTATAAAATATTTATTGGGGTGTATTTTTTATTCCAAAAAAAAAAACCAAATTTCCAGTAAGTCATGTGCCTCAATATTTCTATTTGAAAAAACAAGCTCATTTCTTGATTTCCGTATCATCCAAATAATGCACCCTCAAATCATTGAAAATTGGTTCAAATTTTACATTGATTTAATTTGAGTTTCTAAAATCAAGTATCTAAATAATTATTTTTATAGATACATGTAAACTATATTATCTACCATCCACAGAGACACTCTTGTGAGACGATGATTATTTGAGATGATTGTAAGACTTGTTAAAGTATTATATCCCTCAATTTACTGCACATTAAATTATTATACTCTTTAATCCAAATGCAAAAAGTAAATGATTACTTTTTAACGAAACAAAATAGTAATCTCTCCATCCCAATTTCAACTTTACAATATACATTTTAGTCCATCTCAACTTCAATTTCAAATTTTCATAAAGGAAAATGACACCCAACTACTATTCTCATAAGTCATAACAAACTTTAACTTCAAAATTATTATTAGTTTTTTCACAACATACTTTATAATTTATTAATTATCCAAAATATACCACATTACACTTAAAAGTTACTTTTCTTAATTTGTGTATCAATTATAAATGAGAAGATGAAAATGTGCTAGAAGGAAAATTTTACTCCTACAATCCCGCTAATATTATTATATTTATCCATTTTATGCATCTTGCTAATTATGTTGTTACATTTTTCTTTGGTAATTGAGACTCTGCATAAATAATTAATATATCTCAATAGACCTACACACAACTAACACAAATATCTGTTATACATTAAAATATTATACTTTCTTCGTCTCGTGCTAATGATTACATATTTTTAATTTGAACATCACATCCTAATGATTATATTTTTACCTTTTTATATATGGGACACACAATACAATTAAAATATCACTATAGAACCCATCTACAACATTAATACAACTTCACACTATACATTAAAATATTATATCTTTAATTTCAATACTCATTAAAATGCTATATTCCTTAATTTCCATACAAAAAACAAACGTGGCCATTAGAACAGAATGAAAAGAGTATCTCTCAACTCATAGTAATTTAAAATACTATATTCCTTAATTTTTATGGATAAATGTAACAATATTAGCTATGGAAGTTTTACTTATTACATTTTGTTAAGAGCTCTCTAACATAGTACCTCTTAACAATTGTGTGTATTGATTAATGGAAAAACATGATATAAAAACAATGCATTAATTAAAGAATGTAGGTACGATCACAATAGAAAATAAAGAGGTGGAACAAAAATGCATGGGAGAATTAGGAAAAAGAATTATACATTAGCACATGAATCATTGTTGATCATTTAAGTGTCACATGAAAACAATAAATATAGCATGAAAAAATAATGACTACTCCGAGTATCATGCATCCTCACATATACAAAAACCCCGAATCTGGACAACTAATTGCTACGTGGCCCAACCTCCCCCATTCAAGCCTACTTACATCACTCAATTATCGGATTTTACATCAAATTGTATTCACCGGCATCGATTCATTTTTTCCTTAGTCAATGAATATATTTTTTCATCAAAGGATATTGTTATTTTTTGGGCAGTCTTGTGTCACAATGTTAAAATTATTTTATATTTTCGTAATTACTTTACTGTTATTTTATACTTAGTCAATGAATACATTTTTCAATTATATAATTAACGACCCATGAGGTTTTACATGAAAATTACTGTTACTTTTTACATTTAATAAATATCCTCCGCACACAAAAAAAATTCAATATTTTTTAAAATTTATACTTCTATCTAATACACATAACTAACTCTAATATTCATTACTTGATTTAATATTAACCATTATATTAAATTAAAAATTAAAAAAATAAATAAAATAAGTACTCACTATATTTTATTTTAAATCTATTAACTATAGGGTCCATTAAATACATCTATAATCGCCGTATAATCGTTGTGGATTCCTTATGTCATTCAACATTTTCTATTTTCTATGTCACACATTCACTATGAATGACACGTAAAATATGCTAAAAGTTTTAAAGAAAATATAACACTGTGACAATAATTTGATTTCTTTTCCATCTTACGTATCAATCGTATTAATCATATGATTAATAGTACTCTTTCCGTCCGTCCAATAGGTATACATTTGCTTTTTGTATGTGGATTAAAGAGTATTATTATTTAATTAATGTGTAGTAGGTAGTTGTATTAGTGAGGTGTGTGAGACCCATATATTAAATGTATTAGTGATGTATGTGGCTCCCATGTATTTAAAAAAGAAAATATATACCTTCAGTGCGGACGCTAAAATAACAAAATGTATACATTTCTGGCGGCGAACGGAAGAGTATAAGAAATGATATAGAAAAAATGGTGTAGGGATTCGTGTGGTGTGAAACTGTTTTGCAAAGTAGTTTTCTTAAACTATAATGTGAAAATATACCAATATAGGTCCATTCATAACTGCAAGCTTAAGTTTAGGAGCGTAAGCAAATAGAGTGTGCAACGAATAGTTCGTGACTTGGCTTATTAAGAGCTAATTCGTGTTTGTTCGATTAATTTAATAAACACTTAACGAGCTCATTTTTGAGCTCGTTATGTAAACAAATAGAATTTGAGTATTGTATAACTTGTTTGTTAAAAGCTTATGAACAGACACGTTTGATGTTCATTTAACATGTTTTTGAACAAGTTATCAAACATTACATATATATAATTTATTTTTATTCTTTGTAATATAAATATAATATTAAAAATATTGAAATTGTTTATATATTTTGAGTTTCTTTGTTTTTTTATTAGTAGATGAATATTTTTTTTAGCCTTTAGATGGTTGTGTGTTTGTTAATCATGTTTAACGAATGAAATTATACAGTTGTTCACGAACAAATTATCGAATACTAAACGAAATTATATACTCCCTCCGTCCCGGAAGTATTGACACATTTTTTTTGGGCACGGAGATTAAGGAGTATAATAATTTAATGTAAAGTGAAGTGAGAGAAATAATATTTAATGTGTAGTGGGTAGTTGTATTAGTGGTGAGTGTGATGGGTGTGTGGGTCCATGTAAATAAATAAATTATTTTTGTGTGGGTCCCATATTCTTAAAAAGGAAATATGTCAATTTCTGTGGGACAACCCAAAAAGGAAAGTGTGTCAATATCTTTGGGACGGAGGGAGTATACAACTGTTCACGAACAAATTATTGAATATGTTCACGAACATATTAACAAACATGTTCACATACAAAATTGAGCTTTAACTAACGAGTTCGAGCTCAAACAAAACTTTTAAAATTTTAAACAATTCAAACTCAAACTCGTTTCCTACCTAACAAACGAAATTCAATCTTCGTAAAACTCGAAACTGACTCATCTCGTTTATAGGCCTGCGACTAGTCATTTTCTTAGTTCATTCCGATCTTATCTCCTAACCATGTTGATTGGACACCCATATCCAAACAACACACGTGAGGGATGAAAGCGTCATTTTAATAAGTTAAAGTATTTAAAACCCAAGGCAGGCTGCTTAACATGCATGATCCTGCAGTGAAGCAACACTGCCACATGCAATACTGTGAGAGGGAGCCCAACCCCAACTGAGAGAGAGAGAGAGAGAGAGAAAGAGAGCAGCTAAACCAACTCAAGCTATGGTTTCTACCGCCCTACTATCCCTTCTTATTCTCCTTTCTATAGCTGCACGATCGGACGCCTGCCAACCGTCCGATCGGGCAGCTCTATTGGCCTTCCGAGCTGCCCTAAACGAGCCCTATTTGGGCATCTTCAACTCATGGAAGGGCTACGACTGCTGCCACAACTGGTACGGAGTCAGTTGCGACCCGGAGACTCACCGGGTCGCCGACATCAACCTCCGAGGCGAGTCGGAGGACCCCATCTTCGAGAAGGCCAATCGAACCGGTTACATGACCGGTTCGATTTCCCGGTCCATCTGCGGACTCACCCGACTCTCCAGCCTCACAATCGCCGATTGGAAGGGCATCTCCGGCCCCATCCCGCCCTGCATTGCTACCCTGCCTTTCCTCAGAATCCTCGACCTCGTAGGAAACAAGCTCACAGGCGAGATCCCCGCCGACATCGGCCGGCTGAGTCGACTCACCGTGTTGAACGTCGCCGATAACCAGCTTTCCGGCACCATTCCGCGCTCGCTCACCAATCTGTCGTCATTGATGCACTTGGACATCCGAGGTAACCAAATTTCGGGTACGATTCCGAGAAATTTCGGTAAATTGAGAATGTTGAGTCGGGCTTTGTTAAGCAAGAACAAGCTAAACGGGCTGATTCCGGAATCCATATCTTACATCTACCGACTCTCCGATTTGGATCTATCACTGAACCAGCTGTCCGGTCCGATTCCGGCTTCCCTGGGTAAAATGGCGGTGCTCGCCACGTTGAATCTGGATGGGAATCTGATGTCGGGCCCGATTCCACCGACATTGATTAATTCAAGGATAAGCATACTGAACTTGAGCAGGAACGCCATTGATGGCATCATTCCAAATGCATTCGGGCCGAGCTCGTACTTCACTGTGTTGGATCTGTCGTACAACAATTTGAGGGGCAGCATTCCGAAGTCTATATCATCGGCGACATTTATCGGGCACCTGGATGTCAGCCATAACCATCTGTGCGGGCCGATACCGTCGGGATCGCCGTTTGATCATCTTGAAGCGTCGTCGTTTGTGTACAATGATTGTCTCTGTGGGAAGCCACTCAGAGCGTGTTAGGTAGATATTGGATCGCGAGTATTCAGTATTAAATAATTAATTAATTATAAATATTATATTGTCCTTTAATAGTTTTAATACTTTAATTCCTTTTATTTGCGTATTTGGAAAACAAAGATGTATGTACCCATTACCTTCCCAAATGGGATAACCTACTTCACAGTAAACTTCCATCTCTAGTATTTTATTTACTCAGTCTCTACCCTCGATAACGTCAATTTTGATATTTAGATATGTCCCAATATAAAATATTTATTTATTTTTAATTAATGTAACACACATAATAATAATAATAATATTATTATTATACTCAATCTATTATATATGGACCCACACTCAACACTAATACAACTACATATTACACATTAAAATATTATTTTTCTCACCTCATTACACTTAAAATATTATACTTCCTCCAGTCCGCCTTTAAGGACACGTGGATTAAGGAGTATTATTATTAATGTGTAGTGAATTCCATATGTATAAAAATGAAATGAGACATTTGGGGGCGGACGCCAAAATGAAAAAATAATACACTTGAAAGGGAACGGAAGGAGTATTCCTTAATCCAAATGCAAAAAGTTAACAGACACTTATTTAGAGAATGGAAGGAGTATTTTCTAGGTGTCACGATTTATTTCTAAATTAGATTCATATTTATGAGGGTTTATCACTAATTAATTAGGATATAATATTCAAATATTATGAAACATCAAGCAAAATATAATTGTGGAATAGAGAATTCGAGTTATTTATAGTGAGTCTTATTTATAAAAAAGAAAAAGAGTTGATATTAGGTACATCTAGATACAAGGGTACACTCATATGTGTATAAATTTTTATTCTATATTGTATACATGTTTTGTTAATAATTGTACTATTAATTTCTAAATTAGATTCATATTTACAAGGGTTTATTACTAATTAATTACGATATACTCCCTCTGTCCCGGTCAAACTGCATCGTTTGACTGCAAAAAGTTCTCACAAAAACTACAGTAAATGTAACAATATGGGTGAGACGGAGGGAGTAATATTCAAATATTATGAAACATCAAGCAAAATATAATTGTGGAATAGAGAATTCGAATTATTTATAGTGAGTTTTATTTATCAAAAAGAAAAAGAGTTGATATTCGGTACATTCTGATGCAAGGGTGTACCCATATGTGTATAATTTTTTATTCTATATTGTACACATTTTTTTAATAATTGTATACTTTTTTCACATTCACTTTTCATTAATAAAACTAGCATTCATATGTTTATAACTTTTTATTCAATAGTATTGATCGCTATTTTCTTTTACCCTCAAATGTAAGAGATCGATTGTAGTGCGTGTGACTAAGTGAAATATTGTTGCCACGAGATAGTTATAAACTTAATAATTAATTCTATTAATGATAATTCAATTGCAAGACAAATTTGGGGGTTTTTGAAAGGATAATTAATTAGCTAATAAACTAAAATTAAATAATTAAAATAATTATGAAATAAAATAAATCACGCAAGAGAATACGGTTTAAGAGTTCAAGGATGGAGAATTTGCAATGCTCGGGCATACAACTTAACCATGTGACTAATTTATTTAGACCCAAATTAATTATCTGCAAACGTTTATTAGAGGATCACTAAGCCAAGTTAAATCACCTTGATCGGGTAGGATCTAACACTTATAATGAACTGAGAATCCTATGATCAATAAGAAATTAATTATTTCTCCCTCTATAGGTATTAAATTCCATAAAGGTTAGAGCACTAGACTTCCCTTTCTAGGTACGCAATTATTAACCCCTTTTGTCTCCTTACCAAATACTTAATAATGATGTTTTATCAAGTAATTAATATTCCAAATTGATTGTCTAACACTCTTAGATATTATAGGTCAATCCCCTAAGACTATCACATGAAACAATAGTTATTATGCAGAAATAGAGAATCCTATTAACTATCAATCAGTGATACCGAATAATTTAAATATTTGTACATAATCAAGTTACACCTGGATATTAAATGTCAAAAACTCTTATGTTCACAGGCGCACAGATTTAGTTTCGTGGGCCCATACACGACCCAGCTCTTAAACCCAAAATACATAAACAACTTGACCCGCTCTTATGACAATTTCATTCACTTGGTAGACGCACGGATCTAAATCCACCCAAAATACATAAACAACTTGACTGGCTCTCATCACAATTTCATTCACTTGGTTGACACACGGATCTAAATCTATGTGTTCGGACTCACAAGAGCCTTACTCATATTGCAAATGAATCCTTATTTTTTATTGCAAAAATAAAAAATAAATGATCATTATAACAAAGCTCACCAACCATTTTTGGCAAAAGATTCAAATTTATATATCATTACAGGCATCATAATTAAGGGCATCGTATTCAAAATCTTGACAACTTTTTTCTTGATGAATCATTTTATCTTATATATCACCAGTAGTTGCTAATTGTTTATTAATAGCATTATGACTATAAATATGGCATCAACTGAGGTGAAATGAATCATCAAATCATTATTTATGTTTTTAGGTCAAACACCTTAGGCAAAAGGGCAATACTTCTACTTTGCCTACATAACAACAGAAAAACACTATTGAAATTGCAACTCATGGTGAAAGAATTAAGATAGTGGCTCATTTTAAAGCTAGGAAATCAAATTTAACATGTGGAAATAAATTAATAATTCTTAATTGTATAGGAAAATAACATTAAAGATTTTTTTTTTTTTAAAGACAGTGGCATCAGCTATTTTTGATGTTGGCAAGCAAACCATCACTCCTCTCACCATTGCAGAGTATCAAGAAAGAATAATTCTCTATAATTGCAATTGTTTTAGGTTGACAGATAGCTCCAATAGTTTAGTGAAATCACAGATTGCTTCTCTGCCAGAGATCACATACACTTCTTCCAAAATCCGAATCATTTTGACTGCTTCTCGAATTCCTATCATAGCTCTTTGCCCGTAGAGCATTCTTACCTAAGTTTCAACTAACTTCGCAGGAGCTTGAATCTTAAGTTTCGACTAACTTCGCAGGAGCTTGAATCTTCTTCCAAACCGACTACATTCTATGCATCCCCAGAACTCTTTCCTTCTAACTCACTGGAATACATTCTTGAAGTTCCCTTCTACGATTCCCCCGAGCATTGTTATTTCCAATTTCTTTTGCAAGCTTCTCCAATTGAGATCACTTGCATTTCTTCCATCGTCCAAACCATTTTGATTGCTACTCGAATTCCCATCATATTTCATTACTCGGAGACCCAATTTCCCTAAATTTTCACTATCTTCTCCGGGGCCGGAGCTCTTCTTCCAAGCCCAGCTCTCAAATTCATCAATCGTAGCATCCAAATCATGCATTTTCGATGGCAAACCAATATTTTGTTGGAACTCAAGAAAATTCATCAACTAAAGCAAACTGGTGGCTTTATAACATTACATAACAGAAAGAAAGAAAATCGAAAATAACCAACAAAGCACAATCTAAAGCTAACCTGCAAAAAAAAGAAACTGATCCTTATCTTTTAAAGATAATCTCTTTCCTCAAGACTAGGACATAACAACGAACTTAGACTATAAAAATAACAAATACATCTCTAAATTTGAACGATATGAGAGAGAATACCGTGAAGAACACGTGTGATTAAACATGAAATTAAAATTAGTCTTTTACAAGGAGAAAGCAAAATAAAGGTGAAAGTAGTAATCACATCTCACCATTAAGATATAGGAGTTAGCACATTGACTACATAAGTAATTGTTTCAAAGCAAAAGGAGATTTTCTACATGTTTGAAGACTACATAAGTAATTGTTTCAAAGTAAAAGGAGATTTTCTACATGTTTGAAGACACGAAGCTTCTCGGTGGTTGGCGGAAGGTCATCTTAAATCTCTACAAGTGTATTCTTACTCTTGTCATACACCATATAAAAAGACTTATCATGCCCCCTGATATCATGTAGCAGGATCTCATTTTCGCTCAGTTGACACACGGGTGAGAGCAACCAGAAGATCTGTACTCGCATAAACACTCCTCCTTAGACTCCATCCATCCATCACCGCTACTAAGTTTTTTCATAATTGTTGAGACTTGTAATCAATGACGAAGAAACAAAGTTGGCCTCCGAACGAAGTCATGTACAAGATTTTGCTATCACGATTTTTTAAATTTGGCAAATCCAGTCTCTTGAAACTTTCATCCTTGCAATCAAAACAAATTACGTATGTATGCGCATTTATCACCAATGATTTCCTTTACCAGCCAATAAAGAGATCCATTTATGAAGACACCTTGATCACACCTAACGTTCCCCAAGAATCGTGTCATCTCTTTCACGTCACCCCATTTGTTGTCTCTGCAGGAATACACAGCATAATGCTCCTTATCACCAATTACTATCTTATAATCCTTCAACAATGGATCGTAATACATTCCTTGAAATGGTGTAGTGGTTTTGAAATTATCAAGTGGTACTGGACAATTCAACTCCCGGTACGTTCTACGGGATGGATTCCATAACACACACTTAGACCGCTTGACCTCGGGGAAGTACAACTGATTAAAATATTGGCAGAAGTATCTCAGGTATAATCCATCACAACTGCACAAAGTAAAAGTATCACAACCAAGGCCATATTCAATTTCCGATACAAATTCAATACAGTTGTTTTGTAGCTCAGCAACATGCAGTCCATTGGCAAAATACACTCCAGCGAAAACAGTTCGGTACTCCCATGCAATTAGATTTTGGGAGGACGCATTCTTGTACTGCTGCTGGAGATGAATTTCAGCGAATCCTGGATCGGAGATAGTGGCCTCCCAGTGTTTGCAAACCACCCTGAATCTAAGTAAATCCTTCACAGGCAATCGGGACAGGATGTCCACTATTATTTCATGTGGAATACTAGGACTAGCACTCTGCTCTTTCGGTTTCCACCTTCCAACATCACACACTTTTTTCATATTTCTGATTCAAATTCTCTCACTGATTCCATAATATTGAAACCTACAACAATTATTTAGGTTCAATAATGACTCCCATTAAAACAACAAAAAAAAGCAAACAAAGAGATGAGATGATAATTAAGTGACAGTCTGTCTCCAAGAGCAACAACAATGAGGATTAAGTTTCATAATGCAGAGGAAAAGCTGCGACATTAGACAGACCATAACAATTAAGGAGTACACGCCCACTGTTTTCTTTTTTGCTATTTTGAGTGCGTAGTTTATCTTTTTAATGTCCTGCCACAAAATTCATCTTCCCCTTTTTCATTTTGACATTTTCACATCTTTTTTATCCCCTGTCTTGTTCAAAGATGAACAAACACATGCTATAAGACTCCTGACATTTTTCAACATGTTCCCAATTTCCCAGAGTCTTCGGCTTATGGTTAAAATTAGAGAGATTTTAATAGAGCCCAATTATCTCTTTTAAACAATTCAAAATTCGCAATATTCTGCAATTGAGAATGAGAATGAACAGAGGGGACTAGAAAATGCAATTGATAAACAGGTGAATTTCTTGTCCTATCAACGATCTATCCCCCTAATTCTTATACTTCAGATGATTTTTCATTCATGTGAAATAAAGCAAACACCGCATTAACTCATAAGCGCATTCGTGAAACGGAGGACATCAAAATAAACTGTAAAAAGTAAAAGAAAAACTATTTAGCAATAATTTACCACCCTTCAATTTCCTTAGTCATGTAGAAACAAATGAAGTAATCGCAATGGAAGATGCATAAGAAAGAAAGAAAGAAAAAAAAAAAAAAGCCCATGTGAAACCTCAACAGTGGAAGCATTCTCGGACTGAATTTGCAGCCACAGTTTCACAAACAGCTCTTTGCTTCGTTAGAGCGATCCCGGCGGCGGAAGGGGAGGGGGTGCACGGTTGTTAACAGGGGTCCTGCACAGGTGATTAATGGTAAGGTTTTACATTTTTGAGAAGAAATTTCAATCGAATTTACGGTCGGTTAGCGTGGTTCGTTTAAATAAAAGGAGTGAAGTTGATTGATTCGCAGTGATTTTCAGTGGATTAGGCAGGGAGAGGTTTTAGGGTTCTTCAAATTAGGCTGGCATTCTCGGGAGAGATTTGAAAAATGGATTTTTGACTTGCATAGACAGCGGCGGGTCCAAGAATTTTTTTTGGCGGCAAGTTATGTACTTACAAAAATATTACTCTCTCCAGTAATATGTGGTTTTTTGTTCGTAGGGATTAAGAAAAATTAATTTTTATGTTTAAAGATGTGTAAAGTTGCTTAGATGTGTATAAAAAATGAATGGAGTATTTTAGATTATTAATTTTTATATTTAAATTTGTGTAAAGTTGCTTAGATGTGTATAAAAAATGAGTATTCTAGATAATTTAATGAAAAATATGTATAAAGTTATTGAGATGTGTGTAAATAATGGATATTATTGAAATGGATTTATACCATTTTTATAAATGTACATTTGTGTTAAGGCGGATAAAAAAAAAAGTGAAATAATAGAGGAACGGGGGAGTATTTGATATTCAAAATTGTATAATAAATAAATAGCACTCTAAAATTATAATTATTGTTTACACCGTTTAATTTTTTATATGTATAAAGTAATGTTAGACATTATTATCATGAATTTATATTGTAAATTTATTAAAATAGTAATGAATTGTATATAAATTTGTATTTGTCATGAATTGTGCACACAAAACTCACAAACATTCAAGAATTAAAAACACATAAAATGATAAAACTTGAAAAGAAAATGTAGAGTGTGCACAATGATGTATAGTGGTTCGGATTTGAATATCCTACATCCACTTTGGGGAGAAGAAACGCTATTATTGATGATCCAATACAACCAAGAACATATTGAAACGAAAACTGAAGCTAAGAATAAAGTTGCAACAGAAACTGTGTAAATTTCTAAGTATGGAACCCCCCTTGTGATGAAGCAACTTTGAGCCCCTTATATCTAGCTTCTCCCTCAACCTTTTGATCCAGTCAAACCGCCACTGGATAGCCCTCACTTAATAGATGAGATGCAGCTATCTAGCCGGTTATAGGTAGCTTGATAAACTGCTCTTAAACCGTCTCAAAGTTGGCTTCAACACTGCACCAACAAAACAGTTTGTTTTATTGTTTGAGTTGTTGCAACCGTTTCTTATGCTTCCAGCTGCCATGCAACCCGTTTGGACTATTCTTCAGTCACCAATGAACACTTTTCACGTGTACATCAGCCCCATTCCAGACGATCATGTGTTAGTCAGCCAATCAACAAACTCGGCACTGGTTCGACCACGGTTCCCAGGTCGAACCGCAAGTCGAATCATGCTACTGGACGAATTCGGCATTGGTTCGATCATGGTTCGACCAGTTGATCAGGTCGAACCACTAATGTCGTGGTCGAACCCATCTCCTGGCCCTTTGGTTCGACCATGGTTCGACCTTCTAAACAGGTCGAACCATTAATGTCGTGGTCGAACCTCTCTTCTGATGAATTGGTTCGACCATGGTTCGACTTGTTTGAGCATGTCGAACCCTTGGTACAGGTCGAACCTATCCCATGCATGCATATATTTCCATCAATCTCCACCTTATATGTATGCATGAACAACTTCATCTCTTCCACACTGTTCTTCACCAAACAGCAAATTCACATCCTGCTTTTAAGGATGAGCAACAACCTCCCACTGTTATTAAAGGAAACAACAAACCTTACACGTCATTCTTCTTGATTTTGTTGTCAAGGATCAACAACCTTGTCCACTGTTCTTAAAGGGAACATCAACCCTTTCAAACACATTTTGGAGAAACTAACAAGTACTTACTAAGTTTAAGCTTGGCTCAAACTTAGCAATTGACTCAACTTTACTAGAGCTCACTTCCTTCCTTTTGTTGCAAGTCTTTTTCCTCCACTTAACTGCATATGATTTCAAAGTATTATACATCCTCCTACACTTAAACTTGATGGTTTTTTCCCAACTTTTAACTTCAAGAGTCTCCACCATAAGTGCTAGTGCATCATGATCAAATGATGTATGCTCCTCAAACTGATCAATCTTCTTCCCTTCCTTAACATGCTCCACCTTAAGTGTTACATCCTCAGAAAACTCCACTTCTGATCTTAGACCTTCATCTTGAACCTGAGCAGCCCAATTATCTTCCATAGGACTGTCACATTCTTCAAGCTTCGAAATGTTACCAACATCGAGTGGATTGTCCTTCACTTGATCATGCAGCACATTCACTGTCTTACCATTAAGAAAATATAAACCATTCCTCCTTAAACCTTGAAGTGCTACTCTCCCATTCTTTGAAACGGTAAGAACTCCACCTTGAGACTTAAAATCGTAATCGAAAGACTCAAGCGTTCCAAGAGAAATAAGATTTCTCCTAAGCTCAGGAACATACATTACATCTGATAATTTGACAGCACCATTAGATAACTCTATCAACACTGATCCTTTACCTTTAATGCTGCAAATCTGATCGTTCCCAAGATGAACTGAGCCTTCATCTTCCTCGAACTCACAGAACAAATCCCTCCTTGACGTCACATGATAAGTGCTCTCTGAATCTAAAATCCATTCACTTGAGTTCCTGGATGCTGCAACAGACAAGACCTCCACACAATCAAAATCAGCAACTCCATGTCTATCCACAACTTGATTTGCTTGATGATTCTGACCCCCTCTTGCATTTTCAGATCTTCTAGCCTTCACAGCCTTCAACTTTGAACAATTTCTCTTGAAATGACCAGGCTCATGACAGTAGTAACATTTCCTAACCTCAGATTCTTCCTGCGAATCACTATCTTCATCATCTTACTTCTTTGAACTCGAATTCCTCTTCTTGTGATCAGCATCTCTTCCTTTATTGAACTTCTTGTTCTAATTTTGGCCTCCCTTTGCAAACAATCCTTCTCCGCCTGAAGCTGTAACATTATCAGCCTTCATCTCTAAATCTTTGGACCTAAAAGCTGATAGAACATCTTCTAATTGAATGGTGCCCTTTCCCCCATAGAGTAATGAATCCTTGAAGTGCCTATGAGACCTTGGCAATGCTGATAACAACATGACTGCCTTATCTTCACTCGTCAGTTTGAAATCCACAATCTCAAGCTCATCTGTAATCTTGCAGAACTCATCAACTTGATCCATCAAGGGTCTTTCATCATTCATCTTGAAGGCATGAAGTCTTTGCCTCAAATGTAACCTGTTTGCATTCGATTTTGCCATGAACAAGGATTCTAGTTTGTTCCATAATCCAATGGCGGTTGTTTTCTTCTGAACTTCTCTGAGTACTTTATCACCAAGACATAGAAAGATAGCACTTAGTGCCTTTTCTTGAAGCTCTACTTCAGCAGCTACAGATTGAGCATCAACCTCTGCAGCTTCATTGACCGGAGTTTCTTTGATGGCTGCACCGAGACCTTGCTGTACCAAGATGGATCTCATCTTGATTTTCCACAGCCCGAAATCTAATTTCTCAGTAAACCGCTCGATATCGAACTTGGTGACCGCCATGATGTTTCCTGTCTTCACTCACCTTCCTGCTTCTCCTCCTTTCTTGATTGATCTGCGTTTCCCTTCTCTATGGCGTTTCCCACAGACGGCGCCAATTGTCATGAATTGTGCACACAAAACTCACAAACATTCAAGAATTAAAAACACATAAAATGATAAAACTTGAAAAGAAAATGTAGAGTGTGCACAATGATGTATAGTGGTTCGGATTTGAATATCCTACATCCACTTTGGGGAGAAGAAACGCTATTATTGATGATCCAATACAACCAAGAACAGATTGAAACGAAAACTGAAGCTAAGAATAAAGTTGCAACAGAAACTGTGTAAATTTCTAAGTATGGAACCCCCCCTTGTGATGAAGCAATTTTGAGCCCCTTATATCTAGCTTATCCCTCAACCTTTTGATCCAGTCAAACCGCCACTGGATAGCCCTCACTTAATAGATGAGATGCAGCTATCTAGCCGGTTATAGGTAGCTTGATAAACTGCTCTTAAACCGCCTCAAAGTTGGCTTCAACACTGCACCAACAAAACAGTTTGTTTTATTGTTTGAGTTGTTGCAACCGTTTCTTATGCTTCCAGCTGCCATGCAACCCGTTTGGACTATTCTTCAGTCACCAATGAACACTTTCCACGTGTACATCTAGGGCTGGGGAAAAATACCGAAATTTTGGTATACCGCCCTTATCATAACGAAAAATACCGATTTTACCAAAATTTTAGGTATGCCGAAATTTTTGGTAAGGTATGATACCGTATTGAAAATTTTGGTATGATAAAGGTATATAAATAATCAATACCGCGGTATTTTGGTATATGCCGAAATACCGTAAAATATTCAATTTTTTGAGTTATATGATACGATATTACCATATTAGATGATACATACAATTATAATTATTATTTATGTATTATAATTTTTAATTAAATTATATATATACACTATTTTATTAAAGATTAAATCTAAAATCCTACTGTATATTTCTTCATAATTATAAATTATTGATAAAGATCATTGACTTACATGATATTAGTACTTATTTTTTAATTAAGTAATTCTATGTATATGAATATATTTTTGTGTAGATCTCTTATGTACTATTTATTTAATGACAAACACTTTGTAAAACGGGTTTAGATATATTAATTATGTAAACTCGGTTACTGTTTAGTACATAAAAAATTACTCTTTAGCACATGAATTGTTACTTTTTAAATTAAAAAATTACTCTTCAAATTCTTGTAAATCTCGATGTATGGATTACTTTAAGTACATGAAAAATTACTTTTTAGAGACACGAATTATTACTCTATTGTGTAAAAATTATTACTCTTCAAAGAGTTATTTTTTATATATTAAAGATTAATATTAAAAAATAAGGCTTACCTGTAAACCCGGTTTTCATGAGACTTACTCTTATTTAATTTGGTCGTTTGTAGATTGTCGTATATTTTTGAATTTGTTATTTATTAGAGTATGTTTTATAGCTATCTTTCACTTTTCTAGTACATGGTTTTTATAAGATTTATTGAATTTTAGATGTATAACGGTATAGCAAACTATGTAATAGGATGATATATACCGATATTTTAGGTATGGTATGGCATACCGAAATATTGTTAAGCAGAAGGTATACTATTTTCTTATACCGAAATATTGGTATACCGAACTAAGGTATACCGAAAGTTTAGGTAAGGTAACGATATGATTTTTTAAATATCGAAAATTTCGGTACGGTATATGGTATGACCAAAAATCTTCGGTATGCCATACCGCCCACCCCTATGTACATCAGCCCCATTCTAGACGATCATGTGTTAGTCAGCCAATCAACAAACTCGGCACTGGTTCGACCACGGTTCCCAGGTCGAACCGCAAGTCGAATCATGCTACTGGACGAATTCGGCATTGGTTCGATCATGGTTCGACCAGTTGATCAGGTCGAACCACTAGTGTCGTGGTCGAACCCATCTCCTGGCCCTTTGGTTCGACCATGGTTCGACCTTCTAAACAGGTCGAACCATTAATGTCGTGGTCGAACCTCTCTTCTGATGAACTGGTTCGACCATGGTTCGACTTGTTTGAGCATGTCGAACCCTTGGTACAGGTCGATCCTATCCCATGCATGCATATATTTCCATCAGTATTTATTAAAATATATAGAAATACATGCTATAAGATGAGAACAGCCACGTGCTATAAAACACCATTACACCATCCATGTAATTAATAATTCTTCCAAGCTAGAGATCAGATTGGTCGTTTTTCTTCATGTGTTGGTACAAGAAAGTTATCTTAATGCTTCCACCTCAATCTTATTGTATTAAAGGGTATTACTCCCTCCATCCTACTGAAAGGTCCACATTCAATAGTTTCACTCAAAAGTTCTCATTTTTCCCCGTTTACCATCCAAACAGAAAGAAGAGATTTGGAGAATAGAATTATAAATCCCTCCTCAATCAAAACATAGCCTAAGAAAATTGTAAAAGTTTTACAATGTTAGGTTGAAAAACTGTATAAGAAATTAAGAACAAAAAGGCAGAAATTAGTTGATCCCGTCAAGTTCTCAATTTATGAGCTTAGGATAAGAAATCATTTACAGCTTATGTTGATGATGAACACTTGATACAATGTAATTTTAAGATATATTGGCAATTCTACTATTTTCCTACAACTCAATCATTCTTTAGGCAGTTCTCACCACTATAACAAGGTCAACATACTTTATCACATTATTTACACAAATAAAGGACATGCAAGTTTGATTAAATTACTATAAGAAACATTAAAAATAATTTAAATGGTAGGCTTTACTTGTATGCCAAAAGATTAACAATTAGATGTTCATGAAAAGTATAAACATAATGTGTGGTATTGGCTCCTCCCTCCCATTAATCATGACCAAGAAAAGAGTATAGTGCATGACCAAGAAAAGAGTATAGTGCTTAAATTTCAATATAATAATATATAATTATTTAAAAAATAATTTTTAAATAATTAAAATATACTCCTAGCTGAAGTTTAGTACAATATGTTTTCTTTTTCTTTGGAATTAGAATTTCTTAGAATGAAATTTTGGACCACTAGTTTCTCTTTACTTTTCTAAATTGATAATGAGAATGGCCATAAATAATCTCCCTTGGTTCTTACCCTGTAACCTGTTTTTGTCACATTTATTTGATATTATATATCTTTGAGTTAAGTTACACCCAAATTAAGATAGTAATTATTCATGGGATTTTCTTCAATCTTATCTGCATGTTTAAGAAGTCTTGAGTTATGGAGTCTCTTAATAAGTTGGAGATTGATTATTTATATACAAATTTTTGGTTGGAAATCATTGTCCATTGGGGAAGCTCACGTAAAACTGTACGTAGTGTTGAAACCACAAATTCATGTTGTGCATGTTGAGAACTTGGCTTGAGAATAGAAATAGCCTCTGAATTGTTCCTACTGTATACTCCCTCCGTCCCGAAATTTTTTGCACACTTTATTTGTAAATTACAAAGAAAGTGTGCAAAAAATTTTGAGATGGAGGAAGTACAATATATTACAAAAGTTTCCTGCATAACCCCACACTACATGACCATTTATAATCTTTTTTTTACGACAGTAGACCAAATGTTGACATTTATCCAAGTTAATTTTTTATTATTTTATCAATATATCTCTATATATAGAACTTTATAATTCAATTCTTTCAGAGATTTGTGTATATATAGAACTTGCTACAAAGGGTAAAATATTTCAACTATTCATAACATATTTCAAATTTTCAACTTAGCTCATATTGTGTTCACATTTCACATCATAGTAGTTTTTCAATATGTATATTATTCGACCTCGAAGCTACTTCATTTTTCTATTTTATCAAATATTTTATTTATTAAATATGTGACATGTATTACAATTAGATGTTCATGAAAAGTATAAACATAATGTGTGGGTATTGGCTCCTCCCTTCCCATTAATCATGACCAAGAAAACATAAATTCTTGAAGGCAAAATATATCACTTAGAGAACTCAATGGCATTAAAAAGGTGCACTTCCAACTTAAAATGAATAACAACTTGTGAAAAATTAGTATAGTTCAGCTAAATCGTACCAATATACCAATGTAAGATGCAGCTCATCACCAGCTGCTTATCTAACTGTTCACGCACCATATCATGGCCTTTTGATGTCAGAGAGATATCAAATATGGCCGCCTTTTGATGTTGGAATTCGCATCCAGTCATTAATAGAAATTTTAGGCCCTTCAAAATTAATCAAGCAAAAATGTTATTATAATTAACATACATAATTCACGAAATTAAAAATTGGGTTCCACTAAATGCATATCCCTATTTATTTAATACACACCCCTATTATTATATATTTATATTTTGTATTTTGTAAAAGTCTAAATTACCCCCAATTAATTTTATACACACCCTTATAATTTTATACACACCCTTATCTTTTTTAATTATATCGGTAAGTCATACATCATCGCATTTTGAAGCCATTACCGTGAAATCAATTCTTTGAGTTTCTTAAATAATGTTGGCTCTATGTTTTTCCCCAATTGTTCTCTCCAAATTTTCCAACATGCAGTGAAGAGTTGAATTCCTTGGCGACATTCGTGGAAAGATTGGACAGTAGAAGCAGGCAAAGGATGAAGCGCTCCAACAAACCGCATAGTGATCTGGATAAGTATTTAGGGGCGAAGCAAGTACATATAAGGAAAAATTCAGAAATAGCAAAACTTTTCGAGATCTAAATTCCTTAATCAAGACAGCGGAACAGGCAAGGAAGATGAGGATGAAAGTGGAGAGGTGTTCTGTCTGAGTCGAATTACTGGCAAATTCAGACCGGTGATAACCATCGATGATTCATCATTTGAAGATGATGACATGTAAAATAAAATTTAGAGGGAGTGTATATAATAATAAAATTATTGGGGTAATTTTGGAATTTTAAAGGTTGTGTATTTAATAAAATTTAAAAATAAATAATTATAGAGGGTGTGTATTTAATAAAGAGTGTGTATCTAATAATAAAATGGGGTGTGCATTTAACAACACTCTTAAAAATAACAGATACGTTCCACATACATTATCAAACTCAGCCTACACTTTCCACACTTAGTTGTCCATGGGTATTCCCTATCGAAGCAAATTCCAAACTCTTTTATGTAGTTCAAAGTATTTTTAAAACGGTCAAATTCCGCGAGGAGGTTTCTTTAGGTGGAGACAGTCAACAAAGTTCTTGAATGGACCCCAACTTCGATTCATCATAGTGTAAGAACAATTCTGCATGCAGACAAAAGACAGTGACAAACGCAAAACAACTGTCTGAAATAACAAAGAATAAATTGTGATGAGTTGTGACAATATTTTTTTTTTATAAAAGTATTTTATTTATTTGATTTCTAAAAGAAAATTTGATAATTTACTCTTGAATAAACTTTATTAGAAAAAAAAACCTTAAATTTTAAATAAATCAATTTAAAAAATTAATAAAAACATATAATAGTCAATATATTAATTTATTGTCGTTGATGAGTTGCTCTTGAGAAAATGATAGGATCTGAAACTTGGAAATACTTTAGAGCTCAACATATCTCTTTTTTTTTTCTATTTTTATGGTTCTCAACTCATTACATACATGAAATATTTGGTAGAGGAGTATTTTTTAAAAAAAAAATTGGACAATTTTGCAGTTTTCACAAATTCTATAGTTTGGAGGAATTTCCAATTTCTGCAAATTTGAGGATTTTTCAGTTCTGCATTGCCAAGATTCAGGCTGTTAGAAGTGGTTCACATTTCTTAAATGTGCATATTAAGTACCTGTCGTTGACACCGAGCTGGATCGTCCCTCCTCCGTACCCGCCATCGACAACGTGAGGCCGACGACGATGGCGTCGTACGGCCTCCGTGCAGAGATCACCTCCTCTATCCATTCTTTCACCATCGCGTCGTATGATCAATGAATATATTACAAAGGCAATAATAGTGGGAAAGTTTAATCATTTTCCATATTTATTATTATTATTATATATAGATGCATGATCTTATGTGATTTACTGCTTTATGTCATGTGAGCATGCTAGAATGCATATTTTATTTGTAACTTTTGTATACATCCACACTATCATGGCATGCAAATTCACTGAGGTGTTGGTAAATTTATTTTATATTATTTTGAGGTAACCAATATAAATTTTCGAAGTATTTGATCGGTGTATTTATTTACGTGATTCTCTGTATTTTCAAATGTTTTTTCACTTATTGATAACTAAAAGTTAACATGCTTACTGGTCCAAAATTAAATGATTAAAAAAGAATCTTGGTTTTAATTCTTACCGCTAAAAAAAAAACAAATATATTCTGCCCTCCGTTGAAAGTCTCTTACTGGTCCAAAATTAAATGATTAAAAAGGAATTTTGATTTTAATTCTTACTGCTAAAGAAAACAAATGTGTTCTCACTAGAGATGACCTCCATTGAAAGTCTCTTATGAAGAGGAGAGAGAAGTTCATAGAGATATGATGTTCAATCTCATACAACTTTTCGAATACTTGAATAAGGTTGAAAGGCAGGAGGTCATGGTTAACTTAATGAATGAATTGTAATTCCTTGGAGTAGAAGTTGAAGGGAAACCCAAGTTAATTTTGTTCTCTATATATGTGTTGGAATTGGTTCATTCTGATTTATGTGGTGTATAACTATTCAAACAAGAGATGATGACAAATACCTCTTCGGATAGTTTAGAAGTTATTTATCAGAGGTTAGAATAAAATCTCAATTGGATGCACCATGTACACTCCAACAGAATAGTGTGGTGGAAAAAATGAATAAGACTCTTATAGAATTTATTAGATAAATGATGAGTTGTTTAGAATTATCAAATTTGTTTTTGGGGTTAAAAGTATGTTTGGTTAATAGAAGGTGTGGACTAATAAAGTTTATAGAGTGTATATTAGGTGCACCCGGGTGCACCCTTGCACCCATATTTGTATAACTTTTTATTCTATTTTGCATACATGTTATTCTCTTTTGTATACGTGTTTTGTAATAATTGTATACTTTTTTCACACTAAGTTTTTCATTAAAAAAACAAGCATTCATATGTGTATAACTTTTTATTCAATAGTGTATACATGTATTTTAATAATTGTACATTTTTTTACACTCAATTTTTTATTAAAAAAATTAACAATTAAATTGTATACATTTTTACTCATAATTGTATATGTTTTTGCTTATATTTGTACGTGGGTGCACACGAAGCTTCGTGTGCACCCGGGTGCACACTATATTTAGCCAAGTTTATAAATATATTAAACAAGTTGTCAACATGCGTGCAATTAGTATTTCATAGGGCATTTTGTTTATTTATTAATGGATTTTGAATAATAATTAGTTCATATAAGTGTAATTAGTATTACTGTATAACCTTTCCCCCCCCTAATTTTAAAGTCTTTTTTATAACACATAGTATAAACTAAATACACTCTAAAGGTATACTTTAATTTTAAAATTTTCATGTATCTTTATTTATTATTACTAAAACTAAAAGAATCAAATTACTATATAAATTTAATAAAATTAGTAAAAAAATATTTTTAAAAAAGTAAACATTTTACGAGACTAAGAGGAATTTTATTTTACGATATTGTTTTGAGGCCTTCTAAGTTTAATCCTTGGCTACATCATGGCCAACCGACTTATTAAGCATGAATATTGTACAATTAATTTAAGTTTTGCCTATTTAATATATATGTTCCTTAAAAAAAATAAAAATCATACTTTCAAATTGATCCCAAATTAAGTTTGTCCCAAAATCTTTTTATCAAATCAATAATGCATTTTTTTTCATTCAAAAGACTAAATAGTTGTACAAATGATGCAATATTTGAAACCAAATTTGAAAATATAAAATCTTTTTAAAAAAATGAATCCCTTCATACAAAAAATAGAAGTGCATTTTTTTTCCTCTAGGTACTAAGTTTAATAAAATTAAGTTATGAAAAGGTTTTTAAATACATGACAAAACGAAAATTATGTGAGACTACTTGATTCAAGTATCTTTGTTATATAAATAAAATATGTTTATTGTTAGCTAAAATATTTTTTTTTTAAATATGATAAATAATGAATTAAAGTATGCTTTTAGAGTGTTATAGTATAATAATTTACTACAAACATACTTTAAGTATATATGAGCATACTATACTTATATAACAATCATATTTTAACAATGAGTCAGTCCGTCTCATGATAGAGTAGCTTTATAAATATTTGAGGTCATAATCAGGTAACGGTATAATATAAACACTAGTTTATAAAAATATATAAGGTGAGTAATCAATTGACCATTGTAGGTGAAAGGGGTTTTTCAATCAACTGTATTCCCATAATCTATCCGACAACAAAGATAAAATTATTGGAATTGATTTTGATGCATCTGAGATCATACATACCTATTCTTGATCATATATAAATATAATCATCATTTAATAATATTAATTTTTAATAATCCAAATTTTATTAATTAAAAGCCGTCGCCCGCCTGGAGATCTAGCAAGAAATTATGGAGTATTTGAAAAAAATAATTTAAATTAGAGTGATGGCGATTGTGATGATAATGAGGACGATGAAGATACAGATAAAACCTGATGCAACCTACAACATTAAATATATTAATCACAAGTTAGACAACTGAAACCTACAAATTCTGAATATTGATTTGTCTACTTGCATATAATATTTGTAATTACCCATCGTTTACAGGGTTCTTTCATCTCTTTATTTTGCCATCTAAATTATTAGATCTGGTGTTTATTAATTTCTTTTATTTTTTTCAATTTCATTTATTGTTTAGTGTAATTAGCTGTGACGTTCTCGTTACTCCAATAGCAATGATTAAAATGGGAGTATGATATGTACAAAGCTAGATATTAAATACAGTTGTAGAATTTAAAATTAAAATCATCTTATATAAATTTATTTTATTATAAAAAATTCAAGTAATTTAATTTATTTGAATACAAAGTTATGGGATGAAATGAATAAAAGTATAGTATTGTTTTGAGATAAATTCAAAGCAAAACTAAAAAGGTTTGAGACAAAACTCTAACAATTTTGGGACATTTTCCAAATAAAATACTAGAAAAACATGGTATTAAGGGTGATTCTGGAATACTAAAAATATATGGAATAGTGGACGTAGTTACTTAATTTATTTTTAATTATTTAACTTAATTTTATAATGAAAATTGAAAATCTAATAATCCTTCCATCTCGAATTTTTTTGCAACACTTACAAGATTTAATTTTTTTCCTTCACACTAGTAACGTGCAAGTAGATTCAAAGATTAATACTGAGTTGGCCTACACAACGTGTCTAAAGGTATAACATTTTGTTTTAAAGGATATAGAGTACACTTTAGTTAATACATATATAATTTTTTTAGGCAAAAACTTGTATGCGTCCGGGCACACGGGAGCACATTCCGTGCGCCTTTAGAATTTTATGTTAAATTATGTACCCTTTAGTATAAAGATGTATACCATGGCAAAAACTTGTGTGTGCCCGGGCACACGGGAACACATTCCGTGCGCCTTTGAAATTTTGTGTTAAATTGTATACCCTTTAGTATAAATATGTGTACCCTTTATTTTCTGAAGAAAAATAAAAAATATTAATAAAGTGTATACCCTTTAGAACAAAATGGTATACCTTTATTAATTAAAGTGTATACCCTTTAGACCAAAGCAATGTACCCTTACCCATAATATTAAATTCTAAAGGCGCACGGAATGTATTCCCGTGCGCCCGGGCGCACACAAGCCTCACTCATTTTTTTATTAAAAAGATCGGTTGAAATTAAATAGTATAAATGTTTGTTTAAAAAAAATTTTAGGAAATAAAGAGTATACGTTCTTATACTAAAGATATGGAGTACAATTTAATACTCCCTCCGTCCATCCTCAATGTATCAATTTGTTTTTTGCACGTGGATTAAGAAGTATTATTATTTAATGTGTAGTGAGTAGTTGTATTATTGGGGTGTGTGGGTCCTAACTTTTAATTATATTAGTGGGTGGGTGGGTCCATGTGTCTAAAAATGAAAATGGATAGATTAATAATGGATGACCCAAAATTATAAAATTGATAGATTGATAGTGGAGGGAGGGAATATTAAAAGTATAACTTTAAAAAAATGTGGAATTTGAGGGTATGGTGTCCCGAAAACACCCAAGTTTAGCCTAATATTTTTGCTTTTTATAATTGAAAAATTATTTTCCTAAGCTAAAGGTAAACTAAGACATTAGTGTTTTTGATATTTTAGTTAACTGTTTTTTAAAAATAATAATAATACTCATATTGATTAAAATAAATATTTTTATATAAAATATAATATTCGTGTGCATTTAGATATACGAGTGATCAATTTTTAACTATTGCACAGAAGAAGAAGTAGAATAGACTGGATAGAAAACTTCTATGCCCGCAAGCATACAAATATTTGCAATCTATCAAATTACCAATGTGATTGCGAGTTAGCTTCATGATTTTACTGGAGAGCTAATCTATAACCTATAATATGTGAGACCAGTCACAGTATAATTTCTTTGAGATAAATAATAAAGGATAATATTTTTATAAAAATTCATAGGAATATTTAGTAGTGCAAAAAATTATTTTATGAATAATTTATAGTTAAATAAAAATAAAAATAAAAATATTTTCTTAAAAAATAAGTAATATATTTGATAAAAAATGATACTCCTCCGTCCCCACTTCAATTTTATATTTTTCATCCCAAATTCAACTTAACACTTTTATAAAAGGAAAAAACAACTAACTAATATCCCTATACAATACTTTAATTTCAAATTTGTCATTACATTTTTAACACACAACATATTTTATCATTTATTTATTACCCAAAATACCATAATATCCTCAAAAGTAAGTCAAAAGTGAATTTTCTTAAATTTTGTATCCACAATATGAAATGAGTTTGGGACGGAAAACTATTTTAAAAATTGCCTAACACAAGTGTTCTCTTAAATTACTCCTTCCGTCCGCTTTTAAGGGTATCATTTTTTCATTTTGGGCGTCCATCCTCAAGGGTCTCATTTCCTTCTTTATCCACACACACCCACTATAAAAAATGGGACTCACACCTCCACTAATACAACTACCCACTACACATTAAATAACAATACTCCTTAATCTCCGTGCCCAAAAGTAAATGATACCCTTAATTAGAGTAATAGTTAAGGGCATATCGTTTCAAGAAACAAGTTCTACTAGACTTAAAAAAAAAATTGATATATATATATATATATATCAATTTATATATATATTAAAAAATATAATGATTCGATTGAACTGTTTAACAAATAATTCATAATATGAATAAGGAGTAATACTAATATTTTTAATAAAAAGTGATAAACTAATAAAAAAATATAATAACCTCACTATATCTTACACATATCGTGCTCAATATATAATTAAATGTATGAATCTTCATGTTATTTAGGAAATCATAAATCTCGACTACGACCGATCGAGAGAATTGAATCGAGGTTTTATGTTAATTAGGTGACAAAATTTTAGAAATTATGGTTGCTGATATACTTCAAATCAAGTGAGTATTAAATTTTCAATGATGTGAAATTAATTTTCTCATGTGCATACCAAATCTAATTTTATAAGCTAGAATCACATACAGTGGAAGTGGATCATCGAATTTGGATGCATGTATACATTCGCAACTTGCAATTCAATTAAAAGACGTTCTTTAATACAGTCGGAGCTTTCGTTCTTATACCCAAAAAAAAAGGAAAAAAAATCCATCGTGAAGTAAATGATGAAGTATGTCAGATCGATGTGTTAGGTATATGTGATATTTTGTAAATAAAGTATAAGGGAGAATTCAGAAATGAGTTATTTTAACTTTTAATACAATTTCAGGAATTAGAGTTTTTTTTTACAGATAAAAATAGAAAATGTGAAAATTTTTTGAGGTGAAAGTTTTTTTAACAGATAAAAATAGAAAATGTGAATTTTTTTGGGATGGATAGAGTAATATTCTTCAAAATGTCTACGCTTTAATGAGCTGCTAAGGTAGCTCTAAATAGCTTCAAAATGTGAAAACTTTAATGAGTGATATGTAAATAATAGCAAGGGATCTTGAAAAATGAGTGATATGTAAGGAATGAATAGCAAGGGATATTCTCAATAGGGATAAGATCTAGCTTGGTCACGATATATTAATCAATAACAAAAATAAATATAAAATAATACTTATTATTTATTACTAAAACTTGTGTGTGAGTGTGTGTGAGAGAGATGATAATTACTTAAATAAGAAAAAGAATCTAAAACAGCCGGCCTTGAGCAGGACGAATCTAAACATGAACAAAATCAAAATCAGACCATGTCCTAAATTAGTTAATAATGTCTCCCTCCTCTTCAAATTATATTCAAACATACCTAAACCCTCAAATTGTCTTTTGCATCAACCCCTTTTTCCTCAGAACCTTCTTATCCCAATTTTCTACACATATATACATACTCCTTTCCTTCTCTCAATCCCCCTCTCTCTCTCATCAAAACAATGGAATCCATAACTTATACCGATGAAGAGTCGAGTGATCAAGAAGTGGCGGATCAAGAAAGCAACAATCTAGGCGTCGGGAGATCCTACGAGTGCGTGTTCTGCAAGAGGGGTTTCAACACAGCACAAGCCTTGGGAGGTCACATGAACATCCACAGAAAAGATAGAGCCAGAAACAAACCTGCAGATCATCATCATGATTCCGACAACCTGCGAAAGCAACAAATTCATTACACGCCTCCTGCGTTCACCCTTCCATCATCGAATTACTGCAACAACTTTGATTATCAGACGCTGAATCACCGCCTTTCGTCGTCTCAGCATCATCAGCCGAGTTTGAGCTATGCAACCTTCTTTCCACCGTCTGATTCTAGACCCTTGATCTACGGTGATGATCATCAGATTAACGAATCGGATCTTGATCATCAACCTCCCTCGAATCCCGGATTGATTCCTGGGGATTGGAGGATAGGGTTGAGCTTGGAGTTTCGGCCCGTGATTATGGAAGATATGGAGGCGAGTAGAGTAGAGGAAATGAACCGGGAAGAAGACTTGGACTTGGAGCTTCGACTAGGCTATAATTAATTCTTGATCCGTTTTTCATATTACTAAGTTTAGATATATTAATTGTTATTAATTTTTAACAACTGGTGACTTTTGTATTAATAATTGTGGGTCTCAAGATTTGATGATGATGAGATTTCTTGAGGGGGAAATCATAGTAGTGATTGCAGATGAGAAGAGCTAAATCTTGCAATCTAACCCTAATTATGATGACATTAGGGTTTTGTACTACTTATTTCTACATAGTTGTTAACTTCAACCTGATTGTTGAAGATATATACATACATGTACATGTGTGTGTGAGTCCAAATTTGGTGCAACTGTTAAGTAGATTCATTGATGATGCAGCATACATGAGAATGGATATATATGGAGAGGATACATGAGTCATGCCTCAATTAGTGGTTGGGGTTTGAGTTGTTGTGGCTTCTGGGAGAGAAGGCCTTCGTCCTTTGTTGTAGCTATCGAATGTCTTATTTATAAGTTTCATTCCTTGCTCTTCGGTGCATTTAGGCCAGACTTCACTTTAGAATCTAGTTTATGTTTAAGATATATAGTTTTTTTTGGGTACTGTTGCATCTCAACTGCATCTGGTTGTGGTGGAATGCTGAGATTATAAGCTATTTCAGTTTAGGGCATGTGATGTCCTATCACTCACCTTTGATGTAACATTTTCAGCTACCATCTTTCGAATGATTGATGGAGAGGCTAAATCTAAAATTTATCCGGAGTTATATGCATTGACTTAGGAGTTGGGATATAAGTTCTCTTCTCTAACTTAAGTGTCATTCAATGCTCTTTTCCAAAAGTTACTCGATAACGAGAGTAATATTCGACTTATAGAAATAGAATGGTACTCCCTCCATCCGCCCGAAAGAAGGCATTTTGCTTTTGTGCACGTTGATTAAGGAGTATTGTTATTTAATGTGTAGTGAGTAGTTGTATTAGTGGGAGTGTGGGTCCTATATTTTAATTGTACTAGTGGGTGTGTGTGGGTCCCATGTGTGTAAAAAAAGAAATTACCTTCTTTGGGGCGGACGATCAAAATGGAAAAATACTCTCTTTTGAGCGAACAGGAGGAGTAATATTTTTTAAAAGAGAGCACCTACTTACCCTTACAATCAGTTGCATGGAAGAATGTCTCAAAGATTATATAACATATAGTTAAACCGTCTCCATAAAACCCCGATCCCTTATTTCACGCCGTTGGATGAATAACATGTATGTAGGAGATAGGAGAATTTATGTCTTAAAAGGAAAGTAAGTATCATCTTACATCAAGATCCATGTCAATCATCTAAATAATAACAGAAGATGAGATAAAAAATGGTAATCATATTTGGCAATGTACAATATTAAGTGAGTCTTTATTCTCTTTCAATTATGTACTCCCTTATTATGATAGAAATAAGATATCAAGATGTGAATATCCGATTCCCTATTCCACGTCTCATTGTTATTTCATAACATATAAAAAAAATTATCTTATAAATGAACATTAAACTTTTATAGCATGTGACAATAATCTAGGAATCAATAATTAATGACACTTATCATTTACTTAAAAATCAATTTAGAAAATAGAATATAAGATGAAATACTATAAATTGAAATAGTGTAATACCAAATAACTCAAACATGGAGTATATATTAGGTAAATGTTAAAATTGGAGAACTACAATTGATCATTACTTTTGAACTCATTTAGCCAATCCATGGTTTAATTAGAGAGTGAGAATTTAACCTAATATTATAATACCCCTAATAGTTACGATTTTCTTAATCAACATACTCAATCACATGTCAAAACTTTTTATGGACGGAGGGAATTCTTTATGCATTTTAGTAAAAAATAATAATTAAATTTTATTAATAAAAATATTTATATAATATATGTAATATAACATTATATATATATATATATATATATATATATATATATATATATATATATCTTTCTTTAATTAAAATTTACACTATAAATATATACTCCCTCCGTTTTTTGGTAAGAGTCTCATTTGCTTTTGAGCACGTGGATTAAGGAGTATTATTATTTAATGTGTAGTGGGTAGTTGTATTAGTGGGTGCGTGAGCCCCATGTTTTAATTGTATTAGTGGGTGTGGATGGTCCCATATGTCCAAAAAATAAAATGAGATCCTTTGGGTGGGACAACCAAAATGGTAAAATGAGACTCTTACCTAGGGACGGAGGGAGTACTTATTAATTAATTAACAATATTCATTTAAATGTAACATAAATATGTTAATTGTGTAAAATGTTATTTTAAAAATGTTAAATAAAAGTGTTATACGATGATGTTACTTTTATAAAAGTGTTTCTTGAGAAGTGTAATTTATGTAAAAGTGTTGTACTCATGTTTACATATTATAAAAGTATTACTCATTTATGTTACTTTTATATAAGGTGTTACAAATATGTTAAATAATGTAATAGTTTAAAAAGTGTTACAATTTTATATTAAATAAATTCAAAGTATTACTAAGATGGTGTTATGTAATATCACTTATGTTGTAGTGATAGTACTAAATTTTAGGGTTATTCTGTGGTGCACCGATGCACCTAGAAGTTATAGGCTATAGTTTAGGGTTAGTTATTTTTTATTTTTAAAATTTTAATTATTTTATTTAGATCCAAAAATAGTTATTAATTAGTATTTTAATCTAATGGTTGAGATTAATTAGGTGCACCCCCCCTAAATAGACTCTAAATTTAATATAGATTTAAAAAAAAAAATTAACTCATTTTTTTAGTTTGAACTCATTTATGTACATTTAGTTACACGGATCTAGCTAGTATCTTATAATTGTTTATTGATCCGATCTAAAAACCTTAATATTCTTTGCCATTTTATTAAATACACGTACGTTATAACTTATATATATTTGCTATTATTTTATGATCATACTGCTAATATTTTTGCATGGTGATACTTATACATTACCTTGCAAATATATCAGTATTATTATGCTCATAAAATATAAACAAAATAACAAAAATTATCATACAATGCATTTACGATACTTTATCATATGTTTTTTTCAATTTTATGGTCATGATGCCAATAGGTTTTCAAAGCAGTACATTATACCATAAATTCACATCAACATAGTATAAAATTATACTCCAATCATACCTCATAATATGGGCCGATGAAAACGGAAAATGTAATACTCCCTCCGTTCCGGGTATTTTTACCCGTTTGTACGGGCACGGAGATTAAGACGTTTTATTTTTTTAATATATAATGTAAGAGAAAGTAGGGATAAATTAGTAATTTAAAAAGAAAAAGTGAATAAAGTTATTGAGAATGATGAATAAAGTGTAAAAAAGTAATTAAAGTTGTTGGGATTGTAAAAAGTAGGTAATAAAATATTATGTATTTTTGCCAAAAATGGAATGGGTAAAAATACGTGGGACACCCCAAAATGGAAAGTGAGTAAAAATACGTGGGACGGAGGGAGTACTTAATTTAGTGTACGACAATGGAAAAGAAAATTAATTACAAATATAAACTATAGAAATCATATAATGTAAAGCACCAGTGGTCTAGTGGCAGAATAGTACCCTGCCACGGTACAGAGGTTCGATTCCCGGCTGGTGCATGATTTTTTTTATTTTTAAATTTTTAACATTTAGTGGTTGTCTTTTAGTAAAATGTAGTTATGTGGCAAATTGGATTCGTACGTAGTTGTATTTGAATGGAGCATGGACGACGGAGTCTTGTCCTAAATATTTTTTAGATATAATTAGGAAGGAGAAAAGGGACTTGGCTACAATCTAGCTAGTCTTGATGACATCATAATTCCCACAAACAAATGAATATGACAAACATAAACTGCAAATCAGATTATAAGTATATTTTTTTCTAGGAGCATTAAGAAATAGCCATTTTTTTAATGTTGCAAATCACAAAAGGTGCAAATAATTGGTGTACACAATATCTCCATGTCCCCATGAAATTTATGTTGTTGTTAGGTTTTTCTTGAAAATTATGAGTAATATTAATTTATGTAGTTTTAGATTTTAATTTTGTACCAATATCTAAAAATACCAAAAATGTAATGGAAAATTTTAATTTTACCAATCATTCAAAAAAGTTATTAATTCTACCCATTTGCCAGTTTTCGGACAGTTTTGCCCTTCGAAATTTTTTTTTTGAAAAGCCAGATTGGTCAACCGGTCAAACGGGTCAAACGGTCAAACTTTTCGCTTGTCAGTAACCATGTCGGTAGCCATATAGGTAATTATGCTGGTAACCATATAGGTAATCATGTTGGTATACTCTACAATAAATCTTCATTTCAACTTAATTTTCCTCATGTACCTCACGCTTCAAAATGGTATCAGAGCCCTAGATTTATTTATTTATGAATGGAAAATTTATTATAAACTTATATCACTTAACGAGAGGAGAGTTTCAAAGAAATATGGATCCGAACAAAAGTTCGACATCCGAGAGTGACAGGACTATAAGCCCTGTTCAAAATTGGAGCAACAACGCCTTCTGGCCTGTTGGATATGATGACACGAGCAGCTCTATATAACAATACTATAATATTTTATATAGACAACAAGCAGAAAAGAAGGTTGACGCCAACAACTGATTCTGGAAAGGTCTTCGACGAGAATGGAAATGGGCAGAGGCTCGTGCCAATTACACTGAGAAAGAACATCTGGAGAAAAGCCGCCAGATGGAAATAAGATACTTCAAAGAAGTGTCAAGAAACATAGTGGAACTTCAAAGTTTCACTGAGATCCATGGACGTATCCCCAGACACGAACAATGGAGAAGACGGCCTAATCAAGGTCCAAGAGAGATCTGCAAGTCATATCACTTTTCATGGCGGTCATAATGACAGAGTGGAAAGAAATCAAGGCAGATAACTCTAAGATGAACCAGGATCTTAGAGAATTACAGAAGACGGTGAAATTATTTGGAGAATATTGCCAAAATATGTCCAAGACAATATTTGAGATCAGCCTCAAGATGGATAAGGTGGAGACGTTGCAGAATAAACAACTCGACCTCATCAAGAAGTTGATAAAGCAAGTAGAGTCCCTGGAAACCAAGGTGACGGGGAGAATGCCAGGAGAAAGGTTGTCACCAACCTTCAGAATAAAACCCCTTTTACACCAAAAGGGAAAGACGACGGAGGTCATAAGGCCAAAGACGAAGAGTGAGAAGATGATCGCTATCCTTCGAGGAGAATCCACATCTTCGGATGGAAAGAGCGAATCTTGAGGATCTAAAAGATCTATATGAGTCCTTCTAAGGACTAACTATCGTAGATCTAAAAATGAATGTTAGAGAGACTTCGAACTCTCAACAACAATCTCAGGCTCCTCAAACCCGACAGGATCTTAGCCAAAATGAAGGAATTTCTGGAACACATGGAGTCCATGAAGCAAGACAAGAAGAGACATCCTATAACCAAGAAAATTTCAAGATGAAGGTGATAGGAATGTCAACAGGAGCAAGCCGAGTTCGAGGATCTAATCTACACAACACCTCATATGGTCGGTCTTACCTTGAACTGATAAATCCATACGGGTTGATCCTAAACCTCAACACTCTAGACTTCAAGAATAGAGAGACCTTGATCGATGAGTGGACAAATGCAATGAAGATTGCAGAAGGCGCACTGGAGCTGGACAAAGAAGGGTTCATAAGATCCTAACTATGAGCCTGGAAGGATCAGTAAAATGCGCCTAGGAGGTACTCTCAGATGAAGTCAAGAAGAAGGCCATGGGAGGCGAAGACCTAGGCAATATTGTTGATCGTATGGCCAAGATCTTCAAGATCCACTTCATCGGAGTAGGTTACTTCGAATGAGTGGAAGAAGAAAAGAAGAAGAAGTATAGGAATACCCTATACAGCCTGGAAATACTTGACATCTATCACGTAGACGAGTACATCAAACTCTTCACAGAGTATAGATGGAAATCGAAGATCAAGAAAGAGAAAGTATTCCACTTATTCTTTGCCAAGATTCCAAGTCCATGGAGGGAAATGCTGATCAAAGAATATGAACCATGCGAGCTGGATTCAATAGTAAGGAGGATGTCTTTCCTCAAATCCAAGATTGCAGAGTGGTGTCATCAAGCATCACTATACAAGAACTACAAGAGATTAAGGGGAATCAACAAGACAGTACCCTTATGTTGCAAGAATAATGATCTTCCAACTATCATTGGAAGAAGTCCAAGGAAGCAGAAAAGGATAAAGAAAAATCATCCTTACACTCAAAGAAGCGGTGGATGAAGGTCTAGAAGATCGAGATACTTTTGGTCTAAACAGAAGGCCCGAAGCTATAAATCAGGGCAAAGGTCTGGACCAACAAGATGGAGTTCAAAAAGTCAAGCCTCATCCTCAGGATCAAACCAGAAGAGTACAGGAAGAACTCCTACGAGAAAGACATTTCGGAGAGCACCCATACAAGCCAATAAAAGATTCAAGGATTGTAACGCTACACGTGTGGAGCCCGAGGGCATATCTCACCAGATTGTCCAAAGAACTAGAAGTCGGGAGTGCGACAGTTCGAAACCACTCCAGAAATAAAAGAAGCTGTTTACTTCTAAGATCTGGTACATGTATATCGATTTGAAGATATACCCTCAGACAAAAGCATCTACGAAGAAGAATTCTTCAGCCAAGACGAATCCTCTGAAGATGAGTCAGAGTGAAGAAGAAAACTTCAGACAGGAGATGCAAGAAGATATGTCTGAATTCTTTTCTCAGACATCTATATCTCATAAGACTCTTATGAGAATCATGAGAGAAGTTCCAAGACTCGATCTATATGACGGATTCACCATGGGATGATTAGAGTTGTTCCTCAGCTTCAAAAGAAGAAAGCATAACATTATATACAAGGTGATCGAATGGGAAATTGACATCCCCATGGAGCTCACGGGAAATGTAATGGAAATGCAACTAGTTCCAGTTGATGAGATCAAGAAGGAACTCAGTAAACTCCAGAGAGAAGTTGCCAAGATAATGTCTTGGATCCATATCGGAGTTATTCGGATCCTTATTAAAGCAACATTCAAAGAAGGTATCGATACACCAATCGATATTGCAATCTTTGATAAGAGGATCAAGAATACAAGAGAGGCATGCCTGGGAGGAATCTCAGAAACCTGTACGCGGGCAATGTGGCATCCTACATCTTTCCAAGGATTGCCTATAATCTGGCAGATAAAGATTTCGGTAGAGTACTCACCCTTCATCAAGACTTCAAGAATAAAGATTTGATGAAAAAAGGGAACCGGCCGTACTCTATCACCTACAGTATCTCATATGCTCTCTCCAACACTCATCATAAATATATATTCTAAATAAAGGAGTACATTGAGATACCAGAAGTGTTCGAAAGGGTTGCATGCGCAACCAGGTCAGAAATAATAGAGTTACCGCTAATCCATGACATGGATTTGTGAATCAGGGATAAGCCGATCTGGAGCAGGCAAGACAACCTCAGATTCGAGCAAAGAAAGATTTCTTTCCAAGAAGACAGAATGATCAGTGAAAGATGGAGAAAAAAGCCGATCGTGGAGGTAATCCAGGAACCGGAGAAGTTTACAACTAAAGGTGAACTAAAATGACTAGAAGGATGGAGATGAGTCGAAGTAATATTCGATATCACTAAAAAAGAAAACTTTATTCCTTATGATGTCTTGTATTATCTTCAACAACCAACAACTGGGAGATACCAAGGACAACTCAAACTCGGTGATCTTGAGCTAATAATCGAGGGATTTGGAGGAAGATTCCCATAACAAATAGTGTTGTGATTGGAGTTTCTCGAGGATCACAAACCTTGGGAACGACTACAAGATGGGATGGAGTTCACGATCAAGGGAAAAAGATACAAGGTTCACTAGTAGAGCTTCAAGGTTATAGTCTCTAATCTACCCATGACCACAAGTCCATTCTCGATATATATCACCATCGGGATGATTGATTAGCCATAGTTTAGTAGAGAATGACCAATTCAAGAAATTATCGAACCCAAGGGAGGTAGGCACTAGTGCTTAAGCGATCTCACGTTTCTTATAATTTTATAGAGACTAATCATCAAAGGGAGGTTGATCAAACAAGAAATTAAATCAATCAATGCAAGTGAACAAGCAATGATCAAACGAACAAGATGGATGGATGAAAAGTGGTTTACCAAATTGATTAAAAGTGAGATTAACAACAATCAAGAAGTGGTAATTCTAGGAATTATGTATCAAATTCATATGTATCATGGATTGAAGACTAAAGGCCAACACTAAAATCACCTAAACTCCCTCTCGAGATGGATATGATATGAATATCAAATAGCTCAATGGATTGGTTCTCACTTAAACAATTCCAACTAGGTACTAAGCTTAAATGAGAGTCCCTTCACACAATTAATCAATCTCTCGATCAAACCAATCACATGTCCTACCAAAGAGTTCTAAACTATGAAGGACTTCTCAATCTCTTCACAATCTATAATGCACATGAAGTGTTTGATGAAATGATTCACTTAATTATCCTAAGCATATAATTGATTTCTCAATCTAATCACATATCTAGAACAACTAAACACACAAATCATCAATACAATTCAAGCAATTAATAATCAATGGTAGAAAATCATAGATCCAATCAACATATGAATTTGAATACATAAATCCCCAAAATTATCCAACAACTCTCATGTTGCTAATCTTACAAGGGAGATTAGCCTACCATATTAAGAAGGAAATGAACATAGACATTAAGATCCTTACAAAACATGATGAAACTATGAGGTTTAATACAAGAAATGAATGGAAACTCCCTTGATGTCACTTCAATGGTGATTTCCTTCCTTCCCTTGTTATCTTCCTCTCTTCCTTGCTTCTTTTCTTCAATTGGATGATGATTTTGATGGTTGGATGATGGTAGATCCAAAGAATGGTGAATGAATGAAGATGATGGTGTAAAATGGAGAGAATTGTGTGTGATGTGTGTGTGGAAGGGTGGAATTTTGGATCTCTCTGTAAAATATTGAATAAAGAGGTATTTATACCCCTTGGGAAGCTTCTAGAAGGATTCTGATTTTTGACAGAATTTACACCTACACGGCTCGTGCTCTGCACACAGCCACAAGGGTGGCCGTGTTGTGTAATCTGGTGTCCGCGCACGGCTTTCATTACATGCCCGTGTTTGGTACACGGCCCCTGTTTCTGCACTGGACATGGGTCGTGTTTCCGGGCTCGGCTGGCCGTGTTTGTGCTGTTCGCTTCACTGTTTTGGCTCGTTCTTCCTCGTTTCAACTCCAAATTGAGATTCGCTTTTTACTATGCCTTCCTTATCATATCTAGCATCAAATAAAAAGTAAAAATCTTAGGTTTAAGCTCATTCACACACATTTCTATAAAAACACAAAACACAACTAAATAGTACATAAAATACAGATAAAATAATACGAAAACACATATAAAAAGACACTAAAATCTAGGTAAAATATCACTCATCAATGATATATAAGGAGCATAGTGCGGAGTATTTTGCGGCATACATTGATTCAGGAGCCGGTATCTGCACAGTAAAAGAAGGAGTCTTTCCTAAAGACCCAGGTGAAGATTTGACAACCGTACTAGGAAGAGATTTCTCACAAAGGGTGCTAATCCTTAAAAGAGGAATCAAGCAAGCGGAAATTATGATCGGAGGAGGGATCGAATCCCATGGTACAAGGTGAAAACTCTATCGATATATTTTTACGATATCGGAGCGGATATTCTGTTAGGAAACAATTTCCTATAGACATTCAAACATTTTACCCAAGAAAACACAACAAGGAGGCTTATTTTCACAACCCTTTGTGAACATAATTCATCTCACAAAGACTGCATAATGCATTTCAAAGAAAAATGCCAATCAAATTTCGCAGCAAGCGTGGTGATAATGAAGAAAAACTTAGCTATCCAAATATGAATGATCGAAGAAGATATGATGAAACAGTCCTTCAATGAGAAACGAAACCAGAGGAGGATGGAAGATGGAGAAGCTAAAGGAAAATACAATCCACCTTCTCAAAGCAAGCTTGGGAGAAAACCTACAGAAAGACGTCACAATCGAAGATCAAACATCTTTGGAGGACGTCAAGAAGAAGATACAAATGAACTTCAATGAGGATCCTCTAGCCTGGTGGAATAAAAACGAGCTCAAAGCTTCACTCAAAGTAAAAGAAGGAAAGGAGCATGAGTTCATGAGATACAAGCCTATCCTGATGAACCAAGAGGATCGAAAGGATATGCAGCTAATACTTAAGAAATATCTGGACCTTAAGTTGATATCACCAGGAGTATTTTCATACATCAGTCCAGGATTTTTTGTTTGAAATCATGGAGAAGTAAGCCGAGACTTGTGATCAACTACAAAGGGATCAACATCTTGGAGTTCGATGGATACTACATACCAAGTAAGGAACACTTGGTCAACTGTATCAAGAATGCCAAGGTATTCTCAAAGTTCGATTACAAATCTGGGTTCTACCAGATTATGATAGAAGAAGGAAGCAAGAAGTTCACAGCCTTCTCCACACCACAAGGCCATTATATCTGGAATGTCATGCCTATGGGCTTGATGAATGCACCCCAAATATACCAAAGAAAGATGGATAATCTTTTCAAAGATCATTTCTCATTCATGTTTGTTTATGTGGATGATATCCTCATAGCCTCAAAGAACATGAAGGAACATTTAGCGCATCTGGAAGTATTTTCAGAAGTATATCACAAGAAAGGATTAGTACTTTCTGAAAAGAAGGCAGTAATTGCAACAAGACAAATCGAGATTCTTGGAGTAGAGATTGATGAGTCCAAAATTATTCTACAACCACACATTGTAGAAAAGGTTCAAGGATTTCCTGAAGATCTCAAAGACAAGAAGCAACTCCAAAGCTTCCTAGGAGTTGTCAACTTTGTTGGAATGTTCATCAACAATCTAGCACAATATAGAAAGGTGTTCAGTCCTCTATTGAAGAAAGATGCTGAATTCAAATGGAAGGAATCACATCTAGAGATGGTTAAACAATTAAAGGAGGTTTGCAAAAAGCTCCCAAAGTTAGCCATTTCGAATGACGAGGATGACCTGGTGCTCTATACAAATGCCAGTGACCATTGGTGGACAGCAGTACTTACCAAGTCCACTTCAGAAGGAGAAGTGTCATGCAGATATTACGGCGGACCCTTTGTGGAAAATGAGGCAAAGAGATGACACATCAATAAGAAGGAGTTCTTTGTAGTCCGAAAAATGTTAAAAAAATGGCCGATATTTCTTCTCGCGAAGAAATTTATCCTTAAAATTGATAACACATGTATCAAAGCCTTTTTTAAAAGTAAAATTGAATCTAAACCAGAAAAGGCTAGACTTTTAAGATGGCAAGCTGAATGTCAATATTATGATTTTAATATTGTCATTATTAAATCTGTTGATAATATTTTGGCAGATTTCTTAACAAGAGATGGAGGGAGGTGAGATAGACTCCATCCTTATCGCTTCAATGCATCTGATGGACAACCTTGAGCTGCTCAAAAGGGAATTCGAGAATCTGGTGCTCAATGTTGGGCTTGCCGGAAAAGTACAAGAGATTGATCGGACCAAAGTGTCCAATCGCATACGAGACTGTATCCACAAAAATACGGGTCTATTCGAGAAAATACGAGAGTCACTCCTCTGGGCTATTGATAGCAATCAACAAAAGGAGAGTAGTCGAGAACGGGGCTCTAAACCCGGAGCAAGGGATTCAAGTTCCCTTAGCACAACAGCTGGATTGGAACTTCCAAAGGAAGAACTGGTCCAAGAAAAATTGATGCTCTGGAGTCACATCTAGAGTCATCGAGTCAACCCAGCACCTCTGGAGTTAAATAGAAAGAGATCAGCCTTAGGTCAATGACGGGCACCGCTAAGGCTGGTATTAACATATCTTATTTTTTCATTGGCAGGGATACCAAGCTAGCAGGGAAAAATTAAATACCAGACAAGAAATCCATCCGAAAAAATATCGGATATATATATCAGAGGAATACCCCCGAGTTTGAATGAGAGAGGGCATAAGTCCGAACGATATAAAGCAGTGGTATGATTTTGAGGCTTTAGCCTCAATATATACTGTTGCACCAAGTTTCTCGGAACTCTTGAAACTGCCAGATTGGCTAGGGAAAGCAGTCGTGAAGTCAAGGAAAACAATGTGACGTTGTCCAGAGGAGATGTATTAGAATTCTACTTCACCAGTACAGCTCTAAAACCGGTAGGGAAAGGCAACCACAGGGCCTTTCATTTATCAAGCTCAGAAGACCAGATGTCGGGACATCAAATAAAATCAAAGAGTCTTCTGGAAAGGAACCAATCCTGGTTTCTACTTACTCTGAGGATCAAATCTCGATGCGAAAAGCGAGAGGATTGTATGCCTGCATTCAACCCATGGATCAGGTGAAGTATCCATTTAAGCTCGAACACAAGTCTATGAATAGGTCTTTTCTGTTAAACACCATAACATGAAAGAAGACAATATTTGCTGAAAAGGCTTTCGAAGAAAAGCGAGAGCTTCTTTGGGAAAACAAGATACCAGTGAGTAAACAGACTCATCAGAAATATTGTAACATGACCCATTTTGGGCAGTGGACAAACAAAATATGCACAAGCTGTTCTATCCAAACAGAACCAGAGTTTGGAAAAGGAGTAAGGTTGGGCATAGAGAGAATAAGAATTGCTGAACCCCTCCAACAAGGGATACACGTGGAAAGAAGAGGGTAAAACCTCTTCAAAACACCCAAGAGCCAAAGGACCCTTCGGACATCAAAGAAGACAAATGACTCTTCAAAAAAGCAAGAGTCGGATGACTTTTTCGAAGGGGTAAGAGGCATGTGACCCCTGTAAAAAACAAGAAGGATGGCCCAAAAGAAGGCATCCAATGCAGAAAAATGGACAAGCCAGCTACTAAAGTTGGCATTCAATGCAGGTGACGTAAGTGTTGACGTAAGTATAGTGACGTAAGCAGTAACGTCACAGAAGATTAAGAGGCTTTGAAGTCCGAGATTCAGTTTCGAGAGCCTCTATAAATAAGAGTTTTGAGGAAGCAGAAGGCATCAACCATTTCCCTCTGTTTTCTCTCATTCAATAAACATTGTATCTTCCTTTCTTTTCTTGTATGAGTATTTATATTTCAGCTACTATAGGTAGTTAGAGGAGTTTTCTCCTCTTGTTTAAGTAGTATGAGTGTGTAATAATATTTTCATTCCATGAATAAATAATCTTGGGCTACTGCCCGAAGTATGTAACCTTCTATTATATTCTGCAACCTTAGTCTCCATATTTTCCGATAAGAAACAGTAGCAGCATCTTGTACACCCAGTGTAAGAAATGGACCAGGGTTGTGCTGAGGTCCGCTGAAGGAACGGGATTGAACCATCACACTGCGGGGCGCGTAGTTGGCTGTGAGGAGTAGCTGTAAAACCTTTCGAATACCCAGTGGATTGACGGTCAAAAAGGTACTGTTACTGTTTTAAGTAGGTTAATTACGAGATTAATATTGTTTAATTAATGTACGGAAGCATGATGGGCCTGATATGGTCGTAATGAACTATGTCTATTTTGAGAAAAAGGAAAATGTCAAAATTGAGTTAAAATGAATCTAAACCGACAAAGATGCCATGCTGGCTACCGTGTAGGCCACCATAATGGTAGCCGACAAGGTTACTGACACAAGGATATTAAAGTCCATAAAAGTTCCTATTTATAGGAGAGAGAAAAAGTGGTGGTATTAATTTAAAACTTTGAATTTTGGGTATTTTAAAAATTCTCCCTTTAATTTTAATGTTAAATTAAATGTAAAAGAGTATAAATTAATGTGAAAGAAAAGATAAAAAAGAAGAGAGAAATAAAGAAAATAAATAATACTATTAATTGAGGAGAGAATATTAATTTCTAGCAGGTAATTAGTTGGTTGATGATTAATGATAGAATTTGTAGGTGAATATAGATGTGGTTTTTAAAAACCAAAAACTTGATTTTTAAAACTCAAAACAATTTGTTTTGGATTTATGTGAGATACGAAAATCATTGAATATTGTATTTGTTTGTTTTGAGTTTTTGGTAGGGTATGTTTTAATTTTATGTCAAATTAATATGTAAGAGGTGTGGTGATCACACCGGATCTTCTGCGCAATTTTCGTGAATCATTTTTTTATGCCACACGTTAAGTAATTGACACGTAAGAGGGGGAAATAAATCCAACCATTCCCCCTAGGGTTTAAAATTTAGGGTATAGTTTCTCTCTCTTACGTGTCGTCAATCGAATGGTATGACACAAAATATGATATATCAAATATCATAGAGAATCTGAGCCGGTGTTGTGATATGTGTAAAAGTGTAGTAATTGTTGTGGGTGATAAGATGAGAGAGGTAGGAATTAGAGAGCGAATAATTGAAAAGAGAGAATATATAAAATATGAGTATGATTGAAATTAATAAGATTTACTGATGTATATAAGGGTGATTTTGAAAACCTTTGTGATTTTGAAATCAAACTTAGGGTTTAAAAACTGAAAACATAGGTAGGGGTGTATAGAGTACGAGTTGGCTTCCTCCACTTACTACTTGAAAGTGTAAAGCCAAAGACTTGTGTGAGATCGTCTCACGTAAGTGTTTACATGATACGGATAAAAAGTGATAACTTTTGTAATAAAAAGTTATACTCAATTAATAAAAAGTGATAATGATATTTTATAAACAATTTATAGTATAGTGAAAAGTGATTATATTTTATAGCGAAAGTGATAACGTTAGGATTAATTGAAACAAAAAATCACGAAATTTATTTTCATTGCAAATTAACCTTCACATTTGAAAAATTATAAAAAAGAATAATATTTTTAAGTATTGTTTTAAAATACACCAAATTTCATAAAAAAAGAACCCCCACTTTTGGTCACAAATTGAGTACGTTTCGCAACAATGCTTAAATGTAACGTTCTTTTTTGCAATTTCTTAAAAGTGTGGATTAATTTACAATAGGAATAAAGTTTGTAGTTTTTATTGCAATTAACTCTATATATTATTACCCACTTCTTATATATTAATTTAATATAAAGTTAGAATTCATTATACTAAAACCTAAAACAATCATAGATTATCATTATTTACTGTTTATTAAATCTTTATAAACCCAAAATAAACATTGCCAAAGAAAAAAATTTCTAACTCTTAGGATAACAAAGATTTTGAATTTTATGGGTAAAGTATTACATTAACAATAAGAATTTGTGTTTTAAAAATTGACATTAAACTCTATAACAAGTGGACATCGGCATGTTGGTGTGTGACAGGAATGTCAATGGATCAGGAAGGGCCGCGGACGGGTAATTGAATACTCCCGTTCTTGTTGTGGGTCCAAGCCGCCCCGTGCCCCTACGGAGCGGCGCAAGTCTGCCACATTTTTAGCCCGTTTTGATTATTAATTTATTTTAATTATTTATAAATATTATAAATAATGTACAATGTATTTAATTTTATTTAATTAATATATATGCGTATAGTATTATCATTTTTTTCTACTTTAGTTAATCAAGTTAATATATCTTATAAATAATGTATATAAAACAAAAAGATTAATAAAACATGCACACTATATACATAATACATTTTGATCTCTCCGTCCCATTGAAAAGTTGTCGTTTACTTTTTGTACATAGTTAAATGAGTATAATATTTTAGTGTAAAGTGAGTGATAGACTTTTATTGCGCACTTCAATTAAATCCCCCAAGTGTAGGGATATCAATTGTAGAGACAAGTACCCCAGTTGATTATTTATTTAATTTCTATTACTCTTTAATCAGAGTTATGATAACCAATTTCCAAGTGTTTTGATGAATTAATAACTTAAATAATTTAAATAACAATTAACACAATAAATAGAAGCAATGAGAATAATTCAAGTTTGATCAAAAGAGAAATAACAGCTCTAAAGTATCAGGTTTAATGCAATTGATATGGTTTTCTAGATGTCCTACTGTTCATTCATACTGTTTTAATGGATTAACATTACAAAATAACGCGTGAATAGTTTTAATCCTCCTTCCTAGATACTAATAAGGCGAATTTTATAAATCTCCGGATAGCCAATTCGTTTAACATATATTCTCTGGAATTCATATTCAATCTTATTCACTTCCTACTTGATTTTCTAATTGTATTGTTCTACTAAGATAATCAAGTACCCTATTTATTAGCTCTTAGGAATAACGTGCTCACGGGCAAACTACCCTAATCCCTAGCAATCAAACAGTATCAAGTACACATGCACACAAGCTAGCATAGCATATCAAGCATCACGGGCAATATCAATAATATGCAATGAAGACGTTACAAGTGCATAACAAAGTTTGGATAAAACGAATAAATAAGAATTATCACAGTATAAATCGACCAGTTTAGTCTAGGTCCCCTAATCAACTACATCTAACCTTCAATCCTTAGAACTGTAAAAGTACTTAGTCCATGAGGTTATAGACAACCCTCATGGATAACAGAGTCATAATTGAAATCACAAAAAGTAAAGATAGAGAATTAATACGAAACCCTAGTTTATGGCTTGCACTTCTCCTCCGTCTCTCCGATTAAATTAACTCCCGAAGAACACTTGAAATCTCCTCTGGACCGATTGGATGGATGGATGGGTGAATTCTGATGTGTGTGGGTGTGGGTGAATGATCCGTGAATTGGAACTCACGTTCTCTTGATCCGTGAATTGGAACTCACGTTCTCTTCTTTAGGTGAATGATCGGTCCCCTCTCAAAGTGTTTGATCCCCCTTTTATACCTTGGGCCACGAAACTGACTTTGCTGGGCTATTCTTCACGTTTGTCACGCACATGGAATTAAAAATCCCAATTTTCGGCCCAAACTAACGCAACACGAATTGGAGTGATCAACTCGAGTTGCCAACACGAATCGAGTTGCCTTATGTTGCAACTCGAGTAACCTAACTCGAGTCGTGCTACCAAGTCGTGCGTCCGCCTGTTAAGTCGAGCTGCCATACTCTGAAACTGATTTTCCATCGTACATCAACACGAGTCGAGCTGGCAAGTCGCGTCACTACCTGTCAACTCGTGTTGGCTCAGTGGACAAAATTCGGCGTTGCTCTGCCTCACACGATATGCAACTCGGCTTGCCCCATACGCAGCTCAACTCGAGCTGCCCAAGACAAGTCGAGTTGGCTCACTGACCAATTCTGACCCTCTACGGGATCCAACACGACTCGAGTTGCAAAGTCGTGCTGACTCATGCAACTCGAGTAAGCTCCTTTTCAGCTCGTTTCTTTCCCGTCTTCAGTTTCGCTTCATTCTTACCCTGTTTTAACCTTTAAAACTCCACAAAAACCATTAGAAGCACCAGAATCATGTAAAATACATCAACTACGCACTTCAACATGAAAATACAGCCTTATCCTAACATAAACACGGTAATATACGACTGAAAAGATGTAGATTTTTACTCTCATCAGTGGGTTGGGGTCCTTGGAGATGTAATATTTTAATGGGTTAATTGCAAATAAAACCATAAACTTTACTTCTATTGCAAATTAATCATCACCTTTGAAAAATTGCAAAAAAAAAAACAACCACCTTTAAGTATTGTTGTGAAACGCACCCAATTTGAGACTAAAAGTAGGGTTTTTTTGGGTGCGTTTTGCAATAATACTTAAAGGTAGTGATTTTTTTTTTAATTTCTCAAAGGTGAGGATTAAATTTGCAATATGAATAAAGTTCGTTATTTTTTTTTTGCAATTAACCCTATTTTAATGTAAAATGGGTAGTTATATTAGTATGATGGGTGAGTTCATGAAGAGAGAAATAATTAATTTATGTGGATCACATTACCAAAAAGGAAAATGCACACTTTGTATTAGGACGGAGGAAAATGGCAAAACGCGTACGTTTCAATGAGACGGAAAAAAGTAGTACTCCCTCCGTCCCGTTTTAATATTTACGTTTCTATTTTGCGCGTCTCATTTCAATATTTACGTTTTTTTTTTTAAAATTTGGGACCCACCTAAAACAATTAATATATCATTCAGCACTAATACACCTACCCATTTTGCATTAAATATTATATTTTTCCACCCACTATCTATTAAAATATTATACTCCTTAATCAACGTGCAAAAAGCAAACGTAAGCATTGAAACGGGACGGAGGGAATATAATATAAGTAATAAATGGGTCAAAATTAGGGATGTCAACGGGCAAGGTCTGGGGTGGGTAGTGAACCACCCGGACCCGGCCCGTTCTTCAAAGGCCCGCCCCATTACCCGTACGGGTCCTATATTGCATACCCGTGCCCAAACCCGTACGGGTCCGCCCCGCCCCATTAATTTTTTTTTACAACATCCATACAATTCAAAAAATAAAGAAAAATAAATTATAAGCATATTAAATAAGTTTCATCACACCAACATAAATAAAATTATAGTTATTATACAAATTAAATAATTTAATTACATGAAATATAATTATAATTTAATATAATTATATATATATATATAAAACATATAATTATAAATAATTTATATGTATAAAATATAAAATAATTATAATAAAATAATATACACAATAAAATAATTTATTCTAACTTCCAAATAATATATACAATAAATAATTTAATATAATTATATGTATAAAATATAAAATAATTTTAATAATATTGTATACGGGGCGGGGCGGGTCCGGAGCTAAACTAATACCTGGACCCGCCCCCGTATATTTATGGGTCCGGGCCGATCGCCCAATTTCTGTTACGGGCCAGGTCTGGGTCGCCCCAAAACATGCGGGCTAGGGCAGGTACCCGCGTGCCGGGTCGAAATTGACATCCCTAACTGAAATGGGGCAAAATGGGGCATCATTATTATCCGGACCCTCCCCATTCCAAGTCGAGTCTGTCCCAAACAGCACGGGCCAGAGCGGATTAGAGCAGACTGGACAATTTTTTACATCTAGGTGTGTCCTATGCTTGCTAAGCTGTGTTCAAGCACTTTCTCAGTCAAGTTCAAAATCTAAAATGAGAACATCGTGAACCAATTGTATCAGTCAAATACTACAAGTTAGTCGACTAAACTAGACAACTTGTGAGTGAAAACAGAAGGGATATATAACACTCAATTACAATGACGGGAAGCACATATACTAAGTCCTGTCCAGGTGAGCTAGCCCAAAAACAAATATCATTAAGTTCTGAAATATTATCCGCTATGCCATCCATTTAATTTTAACTTTTAGGGATAAAAGAGTAAAAAAACCTAGTAACTCACGACACATAAAAAATATTACTCATTAAAAAAAAAGAAAGTAAATGGTAACTTAACCATGGAAGAAGGGAGTCCAATACAAGAAATAGTGGATGAGCAATCTAAGTCCCAATATTTAGGAAGAGCTAAAAGTGAAGTTCAGTACTGCTTCATTAGCAAATAGTAATGAAATGGTGTACACTAACTTACTACTTAAAATGGAAGTAGTTTGATATTTTTATTTTCCACTGACAAATGGATTTGATGCTAAACTCGTATGCGGCTCTAAATTGAGAGCTAATAGATCTCTCCAAATGTATGGCATTTTCTTAAAATAGTGGAAGGAGAAAAAAAGGAAAAAAAAACTCCCAAAATAAAATAATGGGATCTTATAAATCATCCAAGACTTCTTTGGAGAAAGCAAACAGTTGGCTTATTGTTGAATTACGAAATTGTAACTTCTAACATCTGAAAAGCTCCATGGAAACCTAGTACCTCCGGTCCCCAACAACTCATTCATTTAAATGAGATTTACATCTGAAAATTTCCAAAGACATCTCAAAAGATCCATGAAACAATTTCAGTGTATAATCACTCCCACTACAAATATGATACGACCCTGGATTCTTCATTTTTCAATCATATGTAAGCTCATGTAATAGAGATATCAGTAACAAGATACACCCTAATATTGAACTTGTTAAAAAAAAGCTCATTCCATTTCATCAAACAATAGTCACACTAATACTGAAAATACCATCAACAACTGAAATATTAAGCGTAGCAATACATGTGCTTCTCATATATGAGTCTATGCTGCAGTGTCCAATTTACTGGACTTCGTAGTATCATTGTGCTCAACATTGCTGGGAGATCAACCGTCCGATGGACGACTGTATCAACTGAAAGTTAATTTTAAGTTAATGGGTGACATAATTAAAATTGTGTGCAACTGTCATTTAAGTTTTAACATACAAGTCTCCTTTATCTGCCCTTTTGGGGGAGTGAATACGTAACTCACATCGAAGTGACAATATTAATGACAATATAGTCTGAAGAGATTATAGGTACATAAGTGCAATAAACAACCAAAGAATGTACTCACATCCTCAAGAACAAATTGGTGATCATGTCAAAAGAAAGGGAAAACAAAAGAATGAGAAACAGAAACATATCATTCAGAAGTACAACATGATAAAATCTAGTGTATTACTAATATGGAAGTTTAATTAGAAATTAGAAAATAAAGTGCATACCATCAAGAAGTACAGCATGAATGTATCCATCTCTAATACTGGTTCAGAAGTTTGGTTTTTGAGGACCACATATATACTCCAGTCCAAATGCTCATTTAAATTTACTTCCTCACAACAGAATGAATGTTCTGCTTTCCATGAAAAAATGTTATAAAAAAACTTAACTAAAAAGGGAATCATATGCTAAGAAGTTGGAGCAAAAGATGGATGAAACTAAAATTCAATAAGCAAGTGGCTCAAAAGAAACTACAACACACCTGGGAAACATCTGATTTGGCTGCTGCTATAGCTTCAACTTTTCTGAATATGCATTTAATTGAGCCTTTGAAACCCTGTAGTTAAATAATTGGAATAAAATCCTCAGACATCTATTTATAAATTTTAAGATTTAGGTTCACAACTTAGGCAAATTTAGGGGTGTGGTGACTGGTACAAGCTAGTGTTGTATTCAGTGTCAACAACACTTCAGATATCATCACCGTAAAAGCCACGTTAATACCCAACAGACAATCGGGATTATGTATTAGGAGTTGGGGGAGGGCGATTTTATGTTCATAGGAAAAGACGTATTAGGAGTTGGGGGAGGGCGATTTTATGTTCATAGGAAAAGATGTGGGGTGACCACAAATAAGAAATGATTACATTTAAAAAAAATGGAAACTTATAGATTGGAATTACTTTCAATTATATAATTATACCATAATTACCCTTATACGATTGTACATTTCTTTTGCACTTTTTTTTATATTACACTAGTATATAATACCCGCGTATTATGCGGGATTATAAAAATTTTATTTTACGTTTGAAATATTTTATTTAATAAATATAATTGTATTTATATACTATTAATCAACTTTACATCTTTAATAAAAAATAAAAAAATAAAATTATATACATATTGTATGTTTTATTTTGTTTATTACGTTCTTCTAATTTATATTACTCCATCAATCCTACTGAAACGTATGTATTTTGTCATTTTGGTTCGTCACAATATAAAAGTGTACATTTCTTTTTTTAGTAGAGAAACTCGTACAAAATAATTAATATATCTCCATGTGGCATACACAATAATAATACAATTATCGACTTTATATTAAAATATTATTTCTCTTACTTCACGACACATTAAAATATTATTATATCTCTTAATTTACATGAAAAAAAGAATAAATACTCATGTTCCCATGGGACATGAGTATTAATTGATATCCTATATACACGTGAATATGTATTTAGTATCTATACACTCAATTTTTACTTTTTTATAACAAATTATTTTAGTATAATTAAATAATAATAGATATATTATTATTTTTATTTAGTTGTAATATTAATTTTGTATATAAAAACTGTGTTAATTTTAACTATGCATATTCATAACTAATTGCATTAATTTTAATTTAGTTGTAAATTTTATTAATTTTAATTTACTAATAAATATACTTGAAAAAAATCTATGTGCATCATGCAATTTCATTTTATCATACACCCGCACATTTTATATATAATAATAAATGAAAAAACACAAAATTAAATAAAGTACTATGTATAACTCATTTAAAAAATTAAAGTTCAAACTAAAATTTTAAAAAATTAATTACCCTATTAAATGCTCAACCAATGAAAACACAACACATATAAATTTTATTTAGGAGAAGCATAATCTTGCAACATATGTGTTTTTTAAAAAGTTAAATAAGGCAACTACTTCTCAATTATATATATTAAGATTAAGATTTGTTGCACTTTGTAAGTTTGTACATATAATTTTTTTATGTACAACAATACTACATTACATTGTTTGAAGTTAGAGTAATTTTGAGACATTATTGTGAATTTGCATAGTTTGCATTTTTTTTCCATTATAATTAAAATTTTAAATTTGTGAGAGATGAATATTGAAAAAGAAAAACAAGCATTTGTTAAACTAATCTTTCAGTCTGATCAGAAAATATAAATTATTAAAGCCCACAATCCATTAAAATAAAAAAATTAAAGATTAATAATATTTGGGCTGTTAATAAAGAAATGGAGTATAGAGATTCATTAGCTAAGGTGTTTCTTCCTCTGTACTCTGTTTAGAGTGTTTGTTCGTCCTGCTTTAATATAAACCAAATTAATTGCTACATACAGCCCAAACCCCCCATTATAAACATTGTTCCTCTCTCTTCGTAGCTAAAAAGACATCACTTTCTCTGCGAAAAAGGAAGTGAGGAAAGGGGAAATGGCAAACCCTCCAAAGCCTTGGAAATCAGAGTATGCAAAGTCATCTCGATCGTCATGCAAGACTTGCAAGAGTCCCATTGAGAAGGAGGTTCTCAGGCTTGGAAAGATGGTTCAGGCCACTCAGTTTGATGGTTTCATGCCTGTACTATTCCCTCCTTTTCTCCCACTTCTTTGTCGAGTTTGATTTGTACAATGAAATGAAATTTTGCCCTTGCTTACTGTCTGTTTGATAAAACCCAATTTATTTATTTTTCCCGTTTTTCTTGATTTTTTCTGGCGATGTGGGTTCGGTATTCTTCCTTCTGTTGTATGCATTTGCTCGTTTTCCCTAATATGTGTAGTTTTTCCCGCTTATTTCTTCATATTATATGGAAATTATGCAGCGTGGGTAGTTTCTAATGTGCTTGTTTACTTTCTTGGAGTGCATACATTCTGGTGTTATTTCTATACAATAAAATGGGTATTGTGTGAATGTGCTTAAAGTTATTATTTTTGAGAGGGGAAAGGTTAACTTTTCTTGATTTTTATGCCATCTGACTTGAGCTTTATTCTGGAGCCAGATGTGGAACCATGCTACTTGCATCCTAAGGAAGGCAAATCAGATTAAATCGTACGTATTTTACATTGAAACTCAACCATATTAAACTTATAGGACCAAATGACAGTCCCTGTATTTATTGATAAAGAAAAGAATAAGGCATATGGTAATGGTGGTTTATGATTAATTTTTTGCTTCACGCCCAATCATGTGATTTCAGGGTTGATGATGTTGAAGGGTTAGAATTACTTCGCTGGGAAGATCAGCAGAAGATCAGGAAGTATGTTGATGGTGCAACTGTGGCCTCAAATTCCTCTGCTTCTGCTGTTTTAGAATGTGGAGTCGAAGTTTCACAAACATCTCGTGCTACTTGTCGCAACTGCAATCAAAAAATTATGAAGGGAGAGGTAGGTAATTCGGAATTTAGGGGCTGTTTATTTAGCCTCTGTACAATTAAGGAGTGGGAGTGGAATCAGAAAATGGAGATTGGTGCAACACTGTCACACTTGCTACAGTAGTTTAATATCCTAAAACTAAGTAATCTTCATTCCTTAAGACTTTAGGTACTATCACTATCATCATTCCTCTCAATAGAAGAAGTGTTGAAAAAAATTTTCCATCTATTTTCTTAAATAATTATTTTTGGAAACTAAACTATTTAAACGAGTAGTCATTAAAATAATTTCTTATTCATATAAAACATATAATTAAAAGTAAAAAAAAGATCAGGTTGATCATCATTTCCCATTGTGTCTCCCATTGTCAAACATTGCAATTCTAATGGCGTACCCTTACTATTGCCCTCTACTGTTACCATTAAGAAGGGTTGCTACACAGTTTGGTGAACTGGTTTCTTGAGTGATTACCCATCTAATAACTCTTCTCAGTTTGCATGCCTCCCACTGATCATCATGATTTTGTGGGCCATATTCAATAATTCAATCAGGTGTCTTTACTTTTCTTGGGTGTCTATATATGTCTCTCTTTCGTGATGTCCAAATTCTAATTGGTTTCCAAATCCTTATTTCATTGAATGTTGTGCACGAAGACTCAGTTTGATGAATCATTTATCTTCTTATTGAAAGATTAACTTGAGTGTCATATAGGATCCACATAAGTCATTGAATAGGTAGATGTAGCTATTATAGTCTCCTGATTAGTTGAAATTTTACTTTTGATAATTTTATTTACTTTTGCAGCTTATATGAATTGATACACAGATAAATGCTTTAAAATATGATATGAATTTTTTATTTTTTATTTTTTTTTGGAAGCTAAAATAATATATGAGAACACCTTAAAGATAATAAATATTTGACTAATTGGAAACTGGGCTTTGTTGTGTTTTAGCTGAGAAGGTGTTTATAATATTTTCCAAAGACATTGCTGTTTGATTGAGGGGCTTACTATTTCATTTTTATCTGCCAAACTTTATGCAAGATGCCGTAAGCAGTTTAGAATTTGTATTATTAATTTAGTAATATCACTCATGGTATGGTCCTATTTACTGCAGAATGTGATAATTCTATGCCTCTAAAAACTGTTGCATATAATATTGTATTATGGGTTATCTTCTATGTTAGTTATCAGTCAATTATGTAATGCAGGTTTTCTTTTGTGCATTTTTTGTGTCCAGCATGTATTATGTTGCAAAGAAAAAAATTTGCACGTTTTTTGCATGAAAAAAAATTGTTGCTTGCAATTATGTTTTATCTTTAGCAAACTTTACATTACATTTTAAGTACTGCTGTAAAAGGAGAGTCGATAAAGATTCTTGTTTAGATGGTTTGCTTATTGTTGTGTATTATAAATGGTGTTGTTTTTCTCCTTTAGATTCGGATATCAACCAAGCCTGAAGGTCAAGGTGCCAGGTCCTTGTCCTGGTACCATGCAAAGTGTTACCTTGAAACATCATCAGATTCACAACTTGAGAAGTTTTCTGGGTGGGACACTCTGTCGACCACGGATCGTGCTACTCTTCTGTCACTTGTTAAGAAGAATCCCTCCTCATCCAAAGGTTCAACTATTAATTTATTTTTAACTAAATGGATACTTTGTCAATGTTACCCACACTTTAGTTTCAGGCACCAATGCGGAGCATAAGGGGGAAATATTGCAAGAATCAACATCCAAAGGCGGTATGAAGAGGAAAAAAGTACTTGCAAGTGACCAGAGATCAAAAATTGCTAAACCGGGAGGAGACACTTCTTCAAATAAGACCTCTTCTTCAATAGATACCGAAGTAGAACATGAACACTCTAAAGCATCTGTCCTTGAAAACCAACTGGAGATGCAAACTAAGGCATTGTGGGCCCTTAAAGATGATATAAAAAAGAATGTAACCACATCAGAGTTGCGAGAGATGCTTGAAGTAAATGATCAAGATTCAAGAGGATCTGAACTTGACCTGCGAGAGCGTTGGTAATATCTAGGTGTCCTTGTTATGATTGACAGAATATGACAGCTACTTTTTAATATTTTCATAAGCTGGTGTCTGGAATAGGTGTTGCATATCATGTACAAGTGAAGTCAATGGTGCTGGGGTTTGCTTATTCAGAAACACGTCACTTAGCTAAAACTTTTCTTTAGGATGAGGCTTTGGTTGCTATGCCTAAAATGTGATAGTTTTTCTGGCATTTCAATCCGGAGCCTCTGGAAATTGATATCTGTTTTGCAAGGAGATGTGATGCGCCATGAGTATTATGTTTTACCCTATTATTTGTCTTTTTAAAATTTCGGATCCCTAACTTTTGTAGTCATAAGAATGTTTGAAATCCAAATGTTTTATGCTAAATCTATCGTATGCATTTTGATATTCTTGTGTTCTCTCTATGTTGAGCTCTTCAGTGCTGATGGGATGCTCTTTGGAGCACTTGCAAAATGTCCCATGTGCTCTGGATGGCTCCACTATTCATCAGGAATGTATAGATGCTGTGGGTTTTTGTCAGAGTGGACCAAGTGCTCCTATTCTACCCCTGAACCGCAACGCATTAAGGCAAAATGGAAATTACCTGAAGAAACTACCAATGAATTTCTTCTTAAGGTAATATGGCTCGGCTGGTAGTCTATTTGACTAGCTTGCTTACTTTCATCTTATATTTGGGGCTAAGATTGGTTTTCCTGCTGAATTGTTTCTACAGTGGTTTAAGTCACAAAAAGTGAAAAAACCAGAACGAGTGCTTCCTCCAAATACCCCCTCTCAACCATCAGGCAGTAAATCTCTTAGTAGGGCTAGTCCATCATCTAAGGTTGAAAATATCGGAGATTTAAGAGTATCCATTGCTGGGTTACCTAATGAATCAATGGTGTGCTCTTTATCTTCTCATCTATTGTTATCCTACAGACAAAACTGATTCTCTATTTTAGAAATTTTCTTGTATGTTTTACTGGATCAGTTTCTCTTAAAAGGTCTTGTTTTGATCCCTAGGAGGAATGGAAGAACAAAATTGAGGGAGCAGGTGGACAAGTTCATGGGAAGATAAGAAAAGGTTCATGGTTAGCGTCCATAAATTTATTAAGAGTTTGGTCGTATACTTAAAACTTCTTCTTCTTCTTCTTTTTTCATATCGTAGAAACGAATTGCCTTGTTGTTGCTGGTTTATTGGATCACACTGCTACAGAGGTAAAAAAGGCGAGGTAAACCTACTAAACTGCAATGTCTCAAGTGTTGATTATTCCCATTTCTCTTTTTTCCAAATGATTTCATCTGTACAGGAGAATGAAGTTACCAATTGTGAGGGAAGATTATTTAGTTGATTGCATTAAAAGACAGAAAAAACTCCCTTTTGACTCATACCGAGTGGAATCAGTGGAAAAGACTCAAAATGTGGCTACTGTTAAGGTGAAGGGGCAAAGTGCTGTGCATGAGCAGTCTGGGTTGCAAGATTCTGGGCACATTCTTGTGGATGGTAACAGCATCTATAATACAACATTAAATATGTCTGACTTATCAACCGGTATCAATAGGTATTTTACTTTCATATTACATCTTTATAATGCAGTCATCATTACTTTTTGACAAAAATATAAATGATGGCATTTCCAAACCCCAGTCAGTTGTTGAATAAGGTTTTTTTGGCATTTCACTTCTATTTCTTTGATATTTATAAAAAATGTGCATTTGATGATTTATGATTGTATACAACATTCTGTCCCTATTTTGGAACTCTCTCCCTCTTCTCTTTATATGTAAATAAAGATGAAGGCATCTTAAAAAAAGTAGAGAGGATTATTTTGCCTTTCATTTTGTAAACATATTTCTCTTGTATAAATCTGGCTTGGTAAGATTGAGCATTCAATAGGGCAAGCAGAAAGAGAATTGAATAATACGTTTGGCTTAGTATCCTACATGTATCTTAGTTTTATGGTTATCTTTTCATTACAAATACACCATGAATGACTGTTTGTGCCTGGATAAAGTTTCTATAGATTGATCTGGCATCTTTTTTACTCTTAATACGGAACATGCTGTTAAATATCCTTTTGGCTAATTATGAATGTAATAGGCTACTAGCTCAGATACACATGGCTCTTTGTTGTTTTGCCAATTTTCCAACAATTGATCACCTTGTGAGACAGCAAATTAGTGAACACAAGGGTCTTTTATAACAATTGTTTAGTTTCTGCAACAAATAATTGTTCACAAGCATTTTTTCTTGCATTGTCTTATGTAGCTTGCTCTTTTCTTTTGATCTTTACTTTATGTATATATTTTGTGAAATAATAATTTTTTCATTCCATATGAAGTTACTATATACTTCAAATAATTCAAGATGACAAAGGCTCGGACTGTTATGTGTTTCGGAAATGGGGTCGGATTGGAAATGAGAAAATTGGTGGAAACAAGCTGGAAGAAATGCATAAATCTGATGCTATTCAAGAATTCAAGCGTTTGTTCCTAGAGAAGACTGGCAATACATGGGAGGCATGGGAAAACAAAAAAGATTTTCACAAGAAACCTGGAAGATTTTATCCGTTGGACATTGTATGCTAATCATTTTCCCTTTTGGTTAAATTTTCCGCTAGGGATAATCGTTGTCTTTTTATCGATATTTTGATATGCTATCAGTTTGACTAAATAGATATCTGATTTATAGGATTATGGGGTCAAGGATTTGTCTAGAAAGAATCAAATTGATTTTAATAGCAGCAAACTTGCGCCTCAATTGGTGGAATTGATGAAGATGCTCTTTAATGTGGAGGCATACAGGTCTAGGAATCTGCTTTAATGACTATTTTATGAATTGTTTTGTTTTATAATTTATCTAAAATGTCAGATTTATGCAGGGCTGCTATGATGGAATTTGAGATCAATTTGTCTGAAATGCCACTTGGAAAGCTTAGTAAAAATAATATCCAACAAGGTGCATTCGTCTAGCTCTAATTTAATCCAATAGCTTTTGGACTTTGTGCTGGTAAAGTATTTTCTTTACAGTCATCAATAAATAAAGTGATAAATTGTTTGCTTTTTGTTTGTGCTATATTTTTCAGGTTTTGAGGCTTTAACACGGATCCAGAATTTGTTAAATAGCACTGACTATGCTCCTGCAGTCAAACAGAGTCTTATAGTTGATGCTAGCAACAGATTTTTCACAGTCATTCCTTCTATCCATCCACATGTTATTGAGGATGAGGATGACTTTAAATCAAAGGTACGTGGCAATTCTGCTTAATTTATTTCTGTATTTGACGGCTTTGATGTTTTATGTATCTTTGCAATAGAGGCAAACATTTTCTTTATTTCTTCCCTCAAATTTAGAATATCACTTTAGACCCTCAATTGTGAAGCATTGAAAAAATTACTTCTGGTATAACCATACTTTTCTGTAAATACTACAAATTGTTTTGGAGTAAATAAAAAAAAAATTTCATTTTTGTTGGTACACAGTAGATTTGCCCTCTGATCTCTGTGTTCTTGATTTGATAGCTTCAACCAATTCAATTTTTGCCATTTACTGTGGTGACCAACAGAACAAGCAATTATTAGTTCCATTATGCCTTGACTTAAGGGCCATTTTCTTTTGTTCCATTATGCTCTATCGACTGTTAAGGGCGAGTCCCTCGTTTTCTCCTTTCATATGATAATTATATACCTTTGGTAGCTTAATGGCTTGAATTTGGTTGAGTGTTAATTCATTTCAAGCATATCCGATCTAATTTTGTATAGATTCTCTGCTCGTGTTAAGGAGGATACTTTTGGGAATTTTCATTGAAGTTTTTTAATCGGCTGAAGCTGAAAACCACTCAACACAATTAAATATGTATAATTTTTTTGTTTTTTGGTAATGGATGGTTTTGGGAATTACTATGTAAAAGTAGTAATTTCTACGCAGCTTCCTAAAGTTCATTCTAGAACATCTAATAATACATAATTGTCCCTCCTTTGTTCCATTATAGTTTTCCTGTGCTCCATCTTTTTCCAGTATTCAGAATGATATATTTTTCATCAATTTAATGATTATTTACATTTATTCTGTAGGTGAAAATGTTAGAAGCACTACAGGATATTGAGATAGCTTCCAAACTAGTTGGTTTTGACTCTGATAGCAATGAGTCTATGGATGAGAAGTACAAGAAATTACGGTGCCATATTTCTCCTCTTTCTCATAACAGTGAAGATTTTCAACTGATTGAGAAGTATCTACAAAACACACATGCTCCTACGCATACAGTGGGTCCCTTTCTCCATCTACTCTCCTCTAGTTTTCTGTTGATTATTCTGCAAAATGATTGATTAGTGAAAGACTATCCTCAACTCTTTGTTAATTTTTCTCTAAGGTTCCACTTTATGATATTACATGCATGGAAGTGAATTTGATCATGTGGTTTTTCTATCTTCAAGAACAGTTAATTTTGATTTTGCATCATTTCCAGGAATGGGCTCTTGAATTGGAGGAAGTGTTTTCTCTTGAAAGACAAGGAGAAATGGACAAGTACGCACCTTATCGAGCCAAACTCAAGAACAGGATGCTTCTCTGGCATGGTGAGTTATGATATTTATTTATGATGAGCCTATATTTGAACATTGATGACACAGCAGTGTATATAATATTCAGTTTTATGCAGGGTCGCGGTTAACCAACTTTGTTGGTATTCTTAGCCAAGGATTAAGAATTGCTCCTCCAGAAGCACCTGCAACAGGCTACATGGTTTCTTCTGATTATCAGAGTTGTATATGCAAATTTTTTTGTAAATCTTAATCATAAAAAATTCTGTAACTCTGTTAACTTTTTTATGATATGTAGTTTGGGAAGGGAGTTTACTTTGCTGATTTGGTTAGCAAAAGTGCTCAGTACTGTTTTACGGATCGGAACAATCCAGTGGGACTGATGCTTCTAAGTGAAGTTGCTTTAGGTGAGGTCCATGAGCTAACAAAATCAAAGGTAACATGAATTCTATACTTCTCTATTACTGATTCTAGTTGTGTAGCATCCGTTCAATGGATTGCAGTACGATGGATTTTATTAATGAACTAAAATAAATTTACCTTGAACTTCTTTTTCATTTTTTTATGCATGTGAAATGATTTTTTTCCCTCAAAAATAAAATAAAAAATATTGAAATGTCATTGTTTATTCGTATACTCGATGTAAAAGGATAAATGGGTCTTTATTCAATAGATTGGATAATGTTGTTATCTTTATATTGGAAATTGAGTGTAATTTTTTCTTAATGTTGCTTTTTTCTAAACATAGTTTAGAATCTGTACTTGAAAATATAAAATAAAAGAACAAAAACAAAACTCAATTTAACTCCATATGTGAACATTATATGCACATTTACATGGGTCTAGATGAATAAAAGTGACTCTATGTTAAGTCTATCATAATACTTAATACTTTTTTTTTTCAATTTTTTTTTGTTTTTGTTTTTATAACATTGTAATAAATTTAATGATACTAGTTTCTTAAAATCATTATTTTCTCAAATACTCTAGTATTTCTTATTGTTATAAGAATTATATTATTTGTTTTTTTATCATAGTTTTTTAAAATATATTTTATTTTTTCTTTAAATTCCCACATAGCCTTAATTAATTCGAAGACCCTAAATCCAAATTTAACACATTCATATCCAACAAAATGATATTCCCACCAGCCCAAAAAAAATAAATAAAATAATTTGATATTCTTTTTTATTTATGAAATATCATGTAGCAATTGCTTTAATTTTGTAAATTTACTATGTGCTAAAATGGTTTTGATAAAATGAGTTGTTTTTTGTAGAAAATTCAATAGAGGAAAAGCTTGTAAAAAGAAAAAGAGAAAAAAGCTTTTGGCACTTTTATGCGCATTTCCATTCCACCTGCCCCTATTGCACATGAGTTGTGCATGCTTAAAGCATGCCTTCAGCAACGGGCATTTTTACTCTATTTTTAAAAACAAATTTCCAGAAATATATATCTGGTTTTGGGTGGGAAAATGCCCAATTTGCTAATTTGGGTGGGAAAACTTCAAGAACAGTTATATGTGTGTGTCTCGAATAAAATAACCTGAGGACTTCATTAATACAAGATTTTAGTTCCTGCAAGCTTCTCTCACACAAGTTGTATTTAAACTTCTCTTCAGTATATGGATAAGCCTCCTAGAGGTAAACACTCTACCAAAGGTCTCGGCAAGAAAGTGCCTCTAGAGTCGGAATATGAAAACTGGAGAGATGAAGTAGTGGTACCATGTGGAAAACCAGTTGAATCGAAAGTGAAGGCATCTGAGCTCATGTACAATGAATATATTGTCTATGATACAGCTCAAGTAAGTAGTTTGTGTTAATACCTTTTTATTTTCTTGGGATTGTGGTTCATTTAGCCAGTTGACTGCCTCTTCAAAGTAGATGTACGAATGAATGTTTTGCTGGATATTAATAACGTGTTTATATTTTTTTGCTATACTTCTAGGTGTGAATTCCAAGTGGCTTTTCATAAATTTCTGAACCACATTTTTATATGATTATTTGATTTTATACTCTATTTGAAAATTTGCTTGCCACCCAAGCTTTACATAAAGAGGAATTGCAAAGCTCTGAGTGAGAGTAATTTGGATCTTAAGCTTAAAGATAGTGTAATTCATTCTTTCCAGATATAAAGTTACAGTAGTCTAGTATTTTACATTTTTATGCTCCAGTTTTTATAAAAGCAAGGCTTGTGAGCATCAGTTTCCCTGTGCACTTCAAGTACTTATAACTTTTAAGATTTAATTTGTTTTGCTGAAGAGTGCTGCTCATTTTTTCACTTAAAAGGTATTAGTTCATCAAATGATACCTTTCAGTGAAGGAGTAATATCTCTAAGTCTTGGTGCAATTGATGTGCTCATGTTTTATAATAATAATTTTGGAGGAAGCCGAGTAGAATATTTTGCAGACAAATAAATTTAGGCAAAAGCTCCTGCGCCCCCTCCGTGTCCCATGTGAACACAACCCTCCCTCTCTATATTCTATTTAAACCTATGTATTGCTAGGGGTTTAAATTGCAAAGGGGCACGAAATTGCAAAGAGGCACGGATCTAAATCCGTGTGCCCGGGCGCACAAGAGACTCACTCATAAATTTATTTTGTGGGGGTGGGGGGGGGGTGTGTGTGTCTGTGTGTAAGTATCAGTTGACTTCACACTGGCATAATATAGAATTTTTCAGCATACTTTGATGGTAACTTGATTGAGTAATGCATTTTTATGCTTTGATTTCAATATTATCGATGACTATTACAACAAGGTGACATATTTGAGAAATGGTGAAATTTTCTGTTCCACCCAACTTAAAATAGAAGTTTTTACTTGATAGGATAAATTTTATGTTGATGAATTACTACAGTTAGATACTTGATGTCTCTCTGCACCATTCATTTCTGATGAACGCCGCCGAACTTTTATATGCTGTTGTCTGTTTCATCGAGCTCGATGCTGGTGTTTTAATTTGATTTGGCTTCATCCTTTTCGAAATGCAGGTTAAAATGCAGTTCCTTGTGAAGGTGAGGTTCCTCCACAAGAGGTGATCTAAAAGTCTAGCCGATTCTGGAGATGTATGATATTCTTGTAAAGAACGAAGGATATTTGCCTCATGGGAAGGTTTTTTGTCGTAATACTTGTAACCCTTCGGGATTTTCCATGTGGTATGCCGCCAACTCAATGCCAAGCTAGATCTCGTTTTGGGGTTTTGCTGGAGATCTAACTCGTTATATAGGGTCATAAATGTCTGTTTTGCGAGCTGTGATTCGATACTGATGGCTTCATGGCTTAGCTGCTGTGTTAATCTTGAAATGTGGCTAGTAGTGGCACTGCTAGTTGATTTTGTATAGCTGGGAATCTGTGCTTTGCATGATTATTAGTTAATGCTGTATATCCGTTTATGCCTTTTCTTTTCATGTAGCACTTGACCCTGGAACATTGACCACCTTAAGTGTGTCTTTGTTTGGAGCTAAATAAGTGGGTCCAACTGTGCTTGTTTTGAGTTTTGAAAATCACGTTTTGCTTTTAAATCTACATTCCTTATTAATCACCAATGGATCACTCTTTCTGATTCTCAGGGTGTATGATAAATCTTCTTTATTTATGGGATGAAAAAACAATTATACTATTAAATATTTTAAAGGGGGCTGTTATTCACACCCCCCTAATCTACTAAACGTACTCTTTGTATTATGAACTAAAATATCATTTAGTAATAAGACATAACTCTCCGCTGTAAAATTATATAATTAATATTAATTAAAAACAAAGCCTTGTTTTTTATCCCAGAATTTCTATGGCCTCTGTTAGAAAAAAATTACTCCACCCAACCAGAAGGCACCAGGAACCAAAACAGCACATCGCAGCAGTAGCGCTTTGGTTTTTGATAAGCTGAACGCCTTGAGGAGCCTGATCAACCCATCGGAAAGTGCAGAAATAAAGACCAACCTGTTTCAGAAACAGCACAGCCGACTACATTGTACTTTTGAAAACACAGGTGTTTGTTTTACAGAAAATGGATTGATTTTTATGGATCTAAGAATCAAAAGCATGTATAGCAAAATATCCTAATTTCATCATCATCTCTAAACAAAACCAAACACACAGGAAAGAAAGATGAGTTCTTTAGTTTGAAACATAAAGTTTGTCTCTTTTAAGGATAATACTTATTATATTGCAGCTAGATTAGAACAAAAAATATTTGTTTCTTTAATACAAAAAATACATCTCAACTATGTTAACTATCCTACTACATTCCTATGACACATTGAAATTAAATAAATGAAAGCTTCAATGAATGAATTTACTTCTTTCTTCCTCTCATTTATACATAAATCATCCATTGCATGTGAAAATTTTACTGTATAATTAAGTTAAATACTCTTCCGCAAATATTGTTACATTTTGTTGATTAAGCATCCCACAATTATTGCACACCGGATCTTCTGCGCCATTTCCGTGCATCATATTCTGTGCCACACGTTACGTGATTGACACGTAAGAGAGGGAAATAAATTCAACCATTGCCCTTAGGGTTTAAGGATTAAGGTATAGTTTCTCTCTCCTACGTGTCGTTCATCCAACGGTGTGGCACAGGAGATGATATACCAAATGGCACAGAGAATCCGAGCCGCAATTATTGTTATATTTCCTTTTTATAGATGAAGCATACACAAAATAATTAATATATCTACATGGGTCATATACAATACTAATATAACTTCCTACTATACATTAAAATATTATATCTCTCAATCCACTACATATTAAATACTATATCTATATTCCTTAAGTACAAATAACAAATGTAACAACAATTATACGACGGAGAGGGTATCATTTATTTTGCAGAGAAGTTTGTTGCTTTATAAAAGTACAAACACTCATATAAACCCGGTTTACATAACTTATTATGTAAACTTTGATTTTTTCTCACTCTAAGCCCCCTTCGCCAATTTTATTATACCCTATATGTTGATGTGAAGTGTTGAGACCAGTGTTGTCACATCTGGAATCACACCAATCCTCCACCAGTTATTATTTAACCACTAATATGTTCGTGTGGTGTTGTGCTTGATGTTGCTTTTAGGGTTGTGGTAGTTGAATGAAGAACATGCAGAAAGGGACCCACAAGCGTGCAGAGCAATTTGGAAAGTTTTAGAAGTCCAGAAGGTTCTAGAAATTGAAGATAACTACCCAAAGTAGTGGATTGGTTATTTGCTGATCATGGGTGGTTTCTATATTTCCTAGTAGACCACTTATTTGAAGAAGACTGCAACATGTTTCACCACTTTAAATTGAAGCTGTCAGACTTTATTCCTGGCGCGCGAAAAATCTTGGAGAGTTCCTACATAGAGAGTCGCCGGACTTAGAGTTTATTCGACTAAGTTCCTCTTGTAGTGTTTTCACTGATGTTGTAACATCTCGTTCTGCATCACGTGTATGGTATTATCCTGTACGTTTTGTGTGTACTGTTCTCAGACAGTGGAAGTGCATACTTGAAGTAGGACTTAGATCTAACAATCTAGGTTTTGCCATTTGGGAACATATTTAGGATTTATATCCGTGTGTGTATTCGAAGAGTGGAAGAAATATTTCTATCTCTTTGAATCTGATTTTATAATCACTTTTTCCAAGTATAGTGATATTTTTGTCATGAGGCCGCTACAAACTTATTTAAAAGTTTGCAGAAAGATTGAGTAATTTCGTGTGTTAAGTCTTTCGCTGTACAAACTTGCAATCTCACATTCAAGTTTAATATTCTAATAAGAGTCGGTGTTGTACAAAATATCGCCACTTTTAGGACAACATTACTGACGTAAACACACTTACATCACTGGACGCAACGACACTATATATTGCTAGGAATTTAAATTAAAAAAAATAGAATTTACAAGAATTTTTGTGATGTAAATCCAATTTACATACTAACCCTTGTAAAAAATGGGCAACTCTTATAAAAGATGGACAGATATCACACATGAGACTACGAAAGTAGTAGTGGTGATTCTGCTTATATATAAACATTTTTAGTTTTCTTTAACAAACTATTTCTGAAACATCACATATATTATTTTATTAAATTATCATATAGTATTTTGGTAATAATTGACTTTGAGAATTGGGATTAGCATAAAGCAAAAAAGCTGCCATTATTGTTGAAGCAAACGCACGGTTGAGATGAGAATTATAAAATCAGAATGTGGGCTCATTTGGTCTAGGGTTATTGAACTAAAGAGTAGGTTTACCTAAACTAATACTATTGGATTATACATTTATTATATTAAATTATATAAATTTAATATTTTTAATCTCAATAATACCAAATTGTACTCAAATACATAGACCATATGTTCCCTCTACTCGCTGCAGTGTGCCACATACTTGCTCAGTTGATTTGGAAAGTTTATCAACTTATTAATTAAAAGAAATCCAATATTCTTTGTCCAAATCTTACAACCTTAATTGCTCATAAGCAATCTTAATTAAATACTTGAAGGGTCGTGAAAGGCCAAACAGAAGCCATTTTAGTGTTGTTATTATATTATTATTATTGTGATAATATTTTATATTGAAATTATTGCCCCCTTAACTATTGAGTGAAGAACCATATTTTGTTCATACGTACGTATGCGTGATATTAATTAAACGAAGCGTCTTAAAATTATTTCGGAAAAATTAATAAAAAAGGAATTTGCCGAAAGCACGTTTTGTAACTTGTGCAAAATATGTCTAATTAGAGTGCTAAGAATTATAAATGTATTTTATTTTACAAACTCCAATAAAACTAATTAATTAAAATTCAGTAGTACATTAATTTTTATATGTATATTAATTTTTTATTCAATATTGTATATATATTTCTTAATAAATGTATAATTTTTTTATATTCAATTTTTCATTAAAAAAAGCTAATAGAAAAATTACTAACAAAATGTAAATTTTTTTATTCATTAGTATGTATACATTCTGAATGTGGGTGCACCGTGCACTTGGGTGTAGAGAAGAACTTGCCTAAATCATAATAGTGTATTCCTTGGAGAAAATATCACAATTGGTCTTGTAAGTAAGACCGATTCAAATTTTAGTCCCTTTTCATTTGCAATTCTCAATTTTAATCATTTCTTGTCCATTTTAGTCATTTTTGTCCAAATTTATTTTTTTCTCTCAAATTTAATCACTTTTTTTGTCCAAATTTAGTCTTTTATGTTCGAAAATATTCAAAATTGATCCAAAAATGAATAAATTTTGGCTCAAAAGTGGACAAAAAATGATCAAATTTTGAAAAAAATATCAAAATTGGACAAAAATGACTAAAATTGGATAAGAAATGACCAAAATTGAAAATCATAAAAAGAAAAGGAACTAAAGTTGGAATCAGTCATACTTATAGGAGTAATTTTAATATTTTCCCTATTCCTTATATAGAGTTGATATTCTATGCACCTGGGTGCACGCGTGTACCCATATATGTATTAATTTTATTTTTAATAGTTTAAATGTGTTTCGTAATAAATGTATAATTTTTTTATATTAAGTTTTTTAATTAAATTACTAATAAAAAATTCGCAAATAAAGTGTATAAGTTTTTATTCATTAGCGTATACATTTTGAATGTGGATGCACCGTGCATCCAAGTACGTATACAAGAGAATTTGTCTTCCTTATATGACATATTCTTTGATGCACTCAAGTGCACCGTGCACCCACATTCAGAAACTTATACATTAATGAATAAAAATACTAATGAATAAAAATTTATATATTTTGTTAGTGAATTTTAAATTAATTTTTTTTAATGAAATACTTATATGACATATTCTTTGATGCACTCAAGTGCACCATCCACCCACATTCAGAAACTTATACATTAATGAATAAAAATACTAATGAATAAAAAATTATATATTTTGTTAGTGAATTTTAAATTAATTTTTTTTAATGAAATATTGAATGTAAAAAAAGTTATACAATTATTATAAAATTTTTATATATACACTATTGAATAAAAATTAATAAAGATATAAGTGCACGTGTGCGCTCGGTTCACAGAATATCAATTTTTTTCTTAAAACATTACATTCTTGTATATAAAATTTACAATTAGACATCTCCGTAATAAAGTGTAAATCATCAATCTTATAATTTGAAAGTCATATTTGAAAAACATTTCTTTTGTTGAGGAAAAAATATTTAAGTTTTAGTCAAAGGGGATGTGACCAACTTTCAAAACCTCATTTCGGCGTCAAGAAAATTAATATTGTGAGAAGACAAGAAAGTTGTCAAGAAAAGATTGATGCTTTTTTGGTTGTCCAAAGAATCCATACACGACTTCATTAATTCATGAACGCTGCAAAGTTGAGCATTCCTTTCAATTGTTTATGTATATGTGCATGCTTCAACATTGTGTTGCTACATATATATATCATCATTAAATTGAGTGAGACTCCTGTTCACTCGGGCGCATGGAGCACATTCCGTGCGCCTTTGCAATTTTCGTGCCCCTTTACAATTTAAATCTCTAGCAATACATAGATTTAAATAGAATATAGGGGGAGGATTGTGTTCACATAGAGACACGGAGTATCCCTCCGTGTCCCCAGGGATGCAGGAACTTTTGCCAAATCTAAACTTAGCATGCATTAATCAAGATATATAATATTGAAAGGAGTTAAAAATAAATAAATAAAAGAACTAAGTAGATGAATACCGGCCACCGAGAGCGTCTAAAACAAGACACTAATAAAGGAGTATTTAGTTCACATTGCGATAATATTACTCAACGACCTTAAAAAATCGCTAATAATTAGAGGGTTTGCACACTAATTACGTTTATACATGCTTATCTATCTTCTAGATCCGTTTATAAAAAGCGAAGGGCGCAATGGGATGAAACCTAATTAAGGGGTGGATTAATATATATCCTTTAAAAAACTAATAAAAATTTGAGGAAATTTTCATACTTGCACCTTAATAATCACATGCCCAAAATTATGTTTATATATACATTTTTTAATTTTTAATTTTTTAAACTTTTATGATGCTTTACTTTTATTTTTATTTATTTTAAATATAATATTTAAAATTTTGATTAAATTATGAATTATGGTTTTGTGTGCATATACTATAAACTTCATTATGAAGTAATCTATTTTCGTTCGTCCCAAAGAAGCTTTCCATTCGCAAAATGGTAAAAAAAATCAAAACAACTAATACTCAGTGCTTTATTTACGAGAGTTGGTCTTGCGTGCTCCGGAGACACGCCGTGCGCCTTTAGAATTTAGTATTATGGGTAAGGGTACATTTTTTTGTTCTAAAGGGTATATACTTTAATTAATAAGGGTACACCATTTTATCTAAAGGGTGTAGACTTTTTATTAATATTTTTTATTTTTCTTCAAAAAATAAAGGGTACACATCTTTATACTAAAGGGTATACAATTTAACATAAAATTCTAAAGGCGCACGGTATGTGCCCCATGCGCCCGGGTGCACACAAGTTTTTGCCTATTTATAAATAATATCACCCTACCTAATACACCTAGTTAACATACTTTAGTATTTATTATTAAAAAAAATACCCATAAAAATAACATATTTCTTAATTTATGTGCAAATAAAGTGAAGGTTTTTTTTTTAACATAGGAAGTATGAATTATAAATTATTTAATTAATTATGTTTTGTTTTAAATTGAAATTTTAATTTTATAAAATGATTTTGGTGGTTATACATTTTTTATTTTTATAATAAATGATAATTTTATAAAATATAATTTAAAATATGTGAAATCTAATTTTCTTGGCTGAAACATCCGATTGGTAGAACCTCGAATTGTTCTCTCAATCTATTCGAGATTATAATAACACTTCGGTAGAGTGAAACTTAAATATGATAATTTTTCATAAAACCATTTGATAAAATTTTTATCGGAAAAAGTAATATTGTTTCGACAATGAAAGAAGAAATTGTGAAAAATGCCTCATTTTATATATAATTGATTTTGAAAATGTTACCCAATATAATTTTTTTAAAAGAAAAATGACACATTTCTAATTTCTTTTTCTCTCTTTATTATGTAATTAATACATAATCGTATATTGACTCACGCATATAACTAGCATGTGAAGTCGTATGAAAAATGTGTGTGGAGTCGCACGCGTAATTACAAACGCAGTACATGAGGGGCTGCAGACTAGAATAATAAAGTCCAAAAACTTAAAAAAATAACATTTTTCTATAAAAATTATATTGTTTGACATTTTTTCAAAATAAATATTCTCTTCGTCTTTCAAAGTTTTCATCATTTTTATTTTAGATTGTACCATAAAAGTTTTTATTTCCCTGAAAAGATAAAAATTAAAACAATTATCTTCCTCCATACACTTTATTTAAAAAAAAAAACACTCTTACTAAACACGTCTAACAGACTTATCATTTATTTATTACAAAAAAATATTATAATAACCTAAAAATTATCACTTTTCTTAATTTTTAGAAAACTATTCCGTCTCGCGAGGGGGAAGAAAACTATTAAGAGGTAGAGAGAATATTAAATGAGACTTTTTTTTAACTAAAAAATAAGCAAGGTATAACTTATATTATATGGTTCGATCAGCTTATGAAGAATGTCTAACGCTATCCACAGCCGAAGGAAGTGAAGAGAATGGAGGGGTGCAATGGAACAGAGCTTGGAATCTAAACACAATCCCAAAGATTTCTTATTTTATTTGGCACATTCTTCATGATATTATGACTACCTCAATCAACCTTGCTTGCAGGTTCGTTGATGTTGATCCAATATATAAGAGATGTGGAAAAAAAATTGAAACTGCTGAGCATGCCTTGAGAGATTGTGAATGAATTAAAGAATAATGGGATTTGTTAGTGTTTGCTCCCTTTTTAACTGACGCTCTTATGCATGAATGGGTGTTAACATTGTTGAAAACACTAGATGAAATGTGAGAGGTATGTTTGCTACTACTCTATGGTTTATCCGGTGGGAATGTAATGATTTCATGTTTAGGGGAAAGAGATTTTCTTATGCTGAAATCAGACAGAAGGTGGAGATGCATAGGTGTCAAATCCATGAGGCGATGAAATGCCAGGTGCATAGAACCGAGGTTGAGAATGAGTCTAGGGGATGGAGTCATCCATCCGAAAATGAGTTGATATTGAATGTAGATGCATCTGTGAGAAGAGGGCTTGGTGCTACAATAGCTAGTGTGATGAGAAACAGTAGAGGAGAAGTAATATGGTGCTTTGTAGAGAGGTGTGAAGGTGTGTATGTGGTGGAGGTTGCAGAGGCGATGGCGATAGAGAAGAGCATTGATATTGCTAAAGAACAGGGGTATGAGAGAATAGTAGCATAATCAGATTCACAAATAGTGGTGAACACACTACAAAAGATTACTTCTAATTTGTCCTATTTTGGGAGAATTGTCCAGAATATTAAAAGAAAAACACATAAGAGAATGGATGTGAAGTATAACTGGATTAGAAGAAAAGCTAACTTGGTGGTTCATAATTTAGCTTAAATAGCGTTTTCATGCTAATCTCCTTTCTTTTCTATGGAGATTCCCCATAGAATTGAGAATATTGTAATAGCTGATTCGTCAGCTAACTAAACTGCTTCCTCTTAAAAAAACGTTATATTATATGGTTTGCAATTTCACACAAAATATACCCTACAATGTATACGCCAGCATTACATAACATGTTATATCGTTTATTGAAAAGTTTTTAATTTTATCAAATCTATGTTGCTAGTGCATGCATAAAAAATATTTTACCAAAAATAGTAACAATAGGCGTAAACAATGCTTTTGGATGACGATATATATATTAAAAATAGAATTTGCTAATGGACCATATGGGCTATGCTTTGAAGGCCAGCCCACTTTCTACTTGGAGTTTGAATAAAAAATAATAAACTAGAATAATAATTGTCGACCAAAAACAAGTGGGGCACGAACTGTTTCTAGTATTTGAAGTGTTATATGACTCATTATTTAAAGAGAAATATATATACCAATATTAATGCTATAATAATTATAATTAACTACATCATATTACGATTATATAATAATTATAACCAGTGGAATTCAAATTGCACGAAAAAAAAACAAAATACGCATCATTCTTGAGATTAACTTGCTTGTCCTCTATTATGCCTTGATCAAACCAAAGAAGGATATATCTTATTTTGGCTCTATTGTTGAGGACATCCTGACTTTGTTCCCCTTCTTTTGAAGACATCTCTTTTAGTTGGATTCGTCGTTCGGAGAACATTTTAACCCACAAACTAGCCAAGTTTGTTTTCAACAATTCTTTAGCTAGTTATTTTGATATTAGTATTCCCTTACTTATTATGTCATACATCGAGCCGTTTCCTTGGCTGTTGAATGATCAATATTATTTATGGTTTTTCAAAAAAATCATGAATCATAAATGACAACCTCATTAATTTAATTAAAAGTTTAAGCGCTTAAAAAAGTTAATCTACAGTCACATGTATATAGGTTAATTACGCGCAAGGTGAGTTAATTTGCGTTAATTTGTACTAAAAAACTTTGCCTGTGTAATTTTTTTAATAAATGTACAGTGGTGGGTTTGGAATTCACAACCTTCAATTAGGTGTAGCTATGATACCATATTAATAGTCTAAAAGATTGAATAATTAAAAAGAAATTATATTTCCTCGATCATCAGATTAAACATTTCATTGTTACTGTATACATATGTAGTTTAATAAGAGAGGAAATGCCCTCTGTCTGTTGCATTTTAAAATGCAAAAGAACTCACTTTGACTTTAAAACTTTAAAACTACCCACTTTTATACTTGAATGACCTTAATACCCTTATGTATTTTTTGGGCAATTGTACTTTAAGGGGGCAATGATAATTTTAAGGGGGCAATTGGTCTTATAATCGGGTAATGATAATTTTAAGGGGTCAATAATTTTTGGGCAATTGTACCTTAAGGGGACAATGATAATTTTAAGGGGGCAATTGATCTTCTAATCGGTCAATGATAATTTTAAGGGGGCAATTGATCTTCTAATTGGGCAATGATAATTTTAAGGGATAAATCATTTAATGATCGGTCTTCTAATAGGTCAATAATTTAATGATCGGTCTTCTAATCGGTCAATCATTTAATGATCGGTCTTATAATTGCTCAATCATTTAAATGATTGACAGAATCAATTATTTTTTTTCAAAATTAAGTATTTAATTTTAAATAAAAATGGTAGTTCAAAGGGTATTAATGACAAATTATATAAAAGTGGGCAGATTTGCTTTTTAAAAAAAGAAGTGAGTATTTTTGCATGTTGATCTTCTATATAGGGCCTAGTCCCCTTAATAAGATTATTATTATTTTTAAATTTATTTTTACTAATTTTTTTACTTTTTAGAGGTATTGTAATAAAAACTAGTATGTGATGTGTGCTAGTAAAGAATGATATTTTTTGTAGGTATAAAATGTGTCAGGGTTATTTTTGATATACGCTTTTTACAAAAAATGGAGTATAGAACTTTTCGTGATGAGTGAGAAAATGATAAAACTTTTGGCGGGACGAGGAGGAGAGTGTGATGCTCATCATATTTCTAAAAGCAGGCCACATAATAAATTAATCCAGGAACATTAACAGTTGGTTAGCTGCTTAATTAGGGTGAGTTAGCTAGAATGCATGTTTCAACATACCTAGCCCCACATAATCACATGTTTAATCTTTGCAGAGAAAAAAACAAGATTATACATATAGAATTACAAACATAAAGTAGACATTGCATTGTATTCAAGATCTCAAGCATGATGACCAACTATGCTTCCACTAAATTAGTTTAGGATATGATCATCAGTATCTCATGAATAAAATACATAATCTTCTCAAGGGATATTCAATATATACTATCTTTTCAAGCTATACATAATCTTCCTAATTAATATTTATATATTCACATCTAAATTAACAAGCATGAGGAACACAATATGCCTCATAGCTTATAATTAACTATCAGCAAGAGTCTGAGTATGTTAATTATTTAGATTGAGGACAAAATCTAGACTCTTAAGTCGAAACATGTAATGTATAAGCATCAACGTGTGTAACAGGACATGTACGTGCCTCATAGAGACAAATAGAGATTTATATGAGTTGGTCCCTACATCCCAACACTACTATATCAGACAAACATGCCATAATTGTATGTAAATGCTTGGGAAGAAAAGACACATATATGCATGATTAAGAAAGAAATTAACTTCACCAATATCAGAGTGTCTCACAGTAAAATACTAAGATCATCTGCATTTATCTCTCTTCAAGAATAAACCCCACTAGAACTAAATAAGGCAACATGTGAAAACAAAATTTGAACAAATTTCTAACATTTAAAAGGAGAGGTGAAAGGACATTTGGGTTTGGAGGGGGTGGGTGCATGGGCAACAAAAAGTTCTCAAAAGATAGAATATCAATCATTAGCCTCAACTTTTCTTGGTTCAAATCAAGGGAATATCACAGCCTCTTGTCAAAGTTAAAGAATGTAAGAATAGAAATAATTTCAATGTCATCAACTAATAAAACAATATGTGTACAGAGGAATACTGTATGTTTATGGGTTAAGAATAGAGTGGTGAGAATTAATGTGAGTGAAAAAGAGCAGTTGGATGGATGATAATTAGGGTATTGAAAAGGGTAATTAAGAAAGTAATTAGCTAGCCAGCTTCAATTAGTGTCTGGATTAGGTTTAAGATGTAGGGCTAGGTAATACTATTTGAAATCAGAAATAATTAACAAGCCCAAGAAAACAAAATACTACTCCTTATAGAAGTATAATATGCTAGCTGTTATTCTACTTAAATACTATATCCAATGTTACACATGGTCTAAAAACCAATCAACAATATAGGCTGAAAACAGCTCTGACACATAAAATTTCTAGGGTTTCCATCTTACTGCCATGAAAGTTTGCAGTGCAGATAATTGTGAACTAATTAATTCAAAATTGACAGAATTCATCACCCATACTTTATGGTCATGTGATAAGAAACCCATAGTTTTCAAGAATGGTGAATATATCTGAAGGCAACTGTTTGCAGCTCATCAGAGTCTTCTTGGAAAGGCCATTGCCTTTCATCTGACTGCATTTCCAGGGAATCAAATGAGGTGTTTTCTTCGAAACACGAGGATTCGTATTTGACCGGAGGGTTGATCTGATTCATGCCGGCTGAATAGTAGGGCATGTTTTGGATGTTACTGTTGGTGTGAAAATTTGCATCAAATTGATTTTGGAACCAGCTTTGAACATCTTGGTTGAAATTAGAAGAAGAATATTGGTCATGATTAGGGTTTGATGTGTTGATGATGCTTTGAGATTGAGATGCTTGCTCCTTGAGAGATGCCAATTGGGCTTGTAGATTCACCACCTACAATTGATATCCAACAAAATTAAATCAACCCAATAAACTTTGACCTAATTGGTAATAATTACTTACACTGCATATATGAAAAGTTACAAAAGTTAACTAATTGAGGGATTAATTATTAACCTAATTACCTGCTGCTGGAGGGCAAAGATATGTGAAACACAACCATAGATGGGATCTTGAAGCCTAGCCTGAGCTTCATAGGAGATGGTGACGGCGGCTTCGCAGCGGTCGGCCACCGGAAGGTGGGCAAGAAGTTTGGACACATTGCTGGCTCCAAACACCTTGTGTATGGCAGCAAAGTGAGAAGCACCTTGTTCATGGCAAAAATATGGGGCAAAAACACACCCTCTAACACATTTTCTCCTCAAGAACTTGCAAGCACCACATGGAGAACCACTCCCTGTCATTTTTTTTTCCAAAAAAATAAAAATAAAATATTTTTGAGCTGATCAATTAGCATTGCAAACACCATGGTATATAAACAGAAGATGGGGAGAGAGGTGGATTATTTTTTATTCTTTTATTTACTACATGTGGTTCCCTTATTGGCCTACATTATTCAATATTTTTTTCTAAAAATTTGATTATTTTAATTTAACACTCATTCCATAATTTTATACCCTGGTTTCAGATTCCTTTCAGTATCCCTTAAGGACAAAATACCAATTACTAATTAAAATATATATATATATATAAGTTAACCCAATCCCAAAATTTCCATTGTTGTTAATAATATTTACAAGACTATGTATATATATTATATGTTTCTTATGCAAAGAGCTTAGATCAAATTAAATCCCTTGTCAAGTGATCAGGTGGTCTAACATAACTGCAGTAAGTTTGAAGAGACCGTCCCATATTAAAACCGTTTGGTTTATATGAAGTTATTATTTTTTTCTTGGGAATCGAACCCGGATAGTGAGGAGTTCAGTGGCCAAGTTGGCTAACCCACTTGATTTATATGAAGTTAATATTATTCAACTGAGTCTTGTATAATTACTAAATGTAAGATATATTACACACTAAATACACTACTGGTGAGTGTAATTTCTTTATTTAACTTAAAACCAACCGAATTAATGGAATGCAAAGGGTATGAGATACGTACAATAACGAATGTAATTTCACTTAGCATAAATTACTTTTACATTTTACGAGCCTTATTGACATAGTATATATTACGTTTGTGAACCAAACACACCCTTACGAAAATCTTTGGCTCTAAATCATGATTTAATAAACTTAGCCATTTTTCTCTCTTATCATTAATTAGCTTTGTCTATGTGACATATATATTTTCACATGGTGCACATTTTTAAGATTGAGCTTTTAGGTTGTTTAACAGGCCAGTCTTTTCATCCAATGAAGCTACCTTTACTTGCTTTGTCTTTTGCTAATTAAGAAAAGAATGGGATACATTACACATGCTATGTTTCCATCCACCATTCCATTTATCATATCATCTATTTCACACGCGTGCACTCAGGGTCTATCATTTATTTCACTTGTACTCTATGCATTGCATGCTGTACGCTGATCGCTTAGTTAACAAGTCGGCCGTAAATATCAATATCCAACCATTTATCTTTGGGGAAAAATGTCCTTAATTTTCGTCCTACGAAGTACTTCATTTTAGAAAAGACCTCATAATTTCAAATTGGCAACTTATAATGTTTTTGTCTTAAAATCCTAAAAAATAGGACTAAAAACGTAATTTTTTTTCATCAAAAATGATTAAATGAGATTAAAAGTGCAACTTTTATACGAATTAACATTATAGGATTTTTTTTAAAAAATGAGCCACTTCCTACAAGACAAAAAAATAAAATAAAAATAAAAATGCATTTTCCCTTTAATTATTAGTCATGTAAGATCAAATGATATAAGTGGAATATAATATAATTATATATATTGACCATCTACATCTTCAAAGATAGTGTAATTAATCAACGGAGTAATAGTGGTTATATGATGACCTAGGTATGAATTTAGCTGGCCGTGAGTAAGCTAATAATAATTATAAGAAATAATTAGGATACGACGGTGATGACAAAATTCTCAAATATGAGTATATTTTAACAAATACCTTCCTAATGATTATCACCTCTCTTTTCATATATATATATATAGTCTTGCAAAAAATTTGTGTGAGACTGTATTATGGCAAATATTTGCATATTTGTCACTTGGGGCTTTATCCTTTTGTGTATGATTAAGTATTACTTTTATTGTATCAGAGATTATTAGTTTTCACATCAAAGAGTAATATTCTTTTAGTCGGTACGGCCTAAAAGTATCAGTTTGTCATTTTGGACATTTGGTCCAAAAAGTTTCATTTTTTTTTTGGTTAAAAGGACCAAACTATAGTCCACCACTATCTACTAATACAATTACTCACTATACATAAAATAATAATAGTCCTTAATTAATTCACATGTAAAAAGTAAATGAGACCTTTTAATTAATCAGACGGAGAAAGTATTACTTTTCTAAATAATAAACAGTACTTTTTCAAAAAAGATTTACTTAGGTATGTTAAGAGGGTAACACTAGTAAATGAGACCTGTTAATTAATAGAGGGAGGGAGTATTACTTTTCTAAATAATAAACAGTAACTTTTCCAAAAAAGATTTACTTAGGTATGTTAGGAGGGTAATACTTGATAAACAAAACAATCATTTTGAATAAGAGCACTTACAATTAGTTGTATGATATCTCTACTTGCTCATATACCCTCTAAATTAATTATTAAATTGCAATTTGCCAAATAAATAATGCACCAAATATTAACCCTTTGACTGGTATTTCATTTTGTAGTACAAGTAGTTATCATCAACGGTGTCGGGATTGATCAAGTTTCCTTGAATGTAATCCTTTCATAATATTTCTTGAATTATATATGTTCAAAACTTGTTAATCAATTATATATTAATAGGAACTTCTTAGATTAGCATTGATTTAACAAGCATAAATACTAAAAAAACTATTTTTAACCAATAGAATATTCCGTTGGTAATAGCCTTAATTCCATTGTTAAATTGGCTTACCAACGGATTAGTAATGGAATTCGTTGGTAAAATTCCGTTTGTAAAGTGGTGGTTGGTAAATTTTTAGCAACGAAAAATCAATTTCGTTGGTAAATAATTCCGTTGTTAATCCGTTGCTAATAATTCCGTTGGTAATTTATATAATGATTCCCTTGGTAATCCGTTGCTAATTACCAACGGATTGTATTCCTTTGCTAAAATAGAGAATAAATCCGTTGGCATTCCGTTGCTAAAACAAAAATATCATTTTTGTTGCTAATCCATTGATAATTACCAACGGATTGAATTAGCAACGGATTGTATTCCGTTGCTAAAATAGAGAATAAATCCGTTGGCATTCCGTTGCTAAAACAAAAATATCATTTTTGTTGCTAACCCATTGGTAATTATGAACGGATTGAATTTCGTTGGTAAATTCGATTACTAAAAAGTACTTTTTATTTTTTATTTATTTTTAGTGAATGTTGTTTTGGGCTACGTTTGTAAAGAAATGTGTAATTTGACATCTAATTAAGAAAGGGTGGCATCCAACTATGTTCTCCGTTATTTAAGTCGGTTCATGTAGACAAATCATAGATCAAGAAAATGACAAAAGTATTTATTTCACCAATGGCATACAAAAATTATGTGTATCTTTAATTATATATATGATTAATTAATTGTATTAGGTTAATATTGAGTTAATATTATTTGATATAGGTTGAAAAATTACTTAAAAATATATAAGGTAATTTGCACACTAATAGTATTTATATGAATTTATCTACAATCTATGTCCGTTAATAAAAATGAAGGAGCTCAATGGAATGAAACTTTGGCGATAGTTATTATATCTCTTTAAACTAAGAAAAAATTAAGAAATTTTCATGTTCACTTTTTAACTAATTAAAAGTTAAAATACTTTTATATTTGGCAATGTCTCTTTTGCGACTTGGACGCTCACATCAAGGTTTCTGTGTCCAAGTCCGACTCCATTGTCATTCTCTTATCTATTACTCCCTCCGTACCACAACTAGGTATATATTTTTCCATTTTAGTCCGTCCCCAAATAAAGTATACATTTATTTTTTTGTTTGATGTGACCCACACAATACCATTATTATATCTTCATGGCCCCATACTACATTAATACAACTACACACTATACATTAAAATATTATTTTTCTCACTTCACTACACATTAAAATATTATACTCCTTAATCTCCGTGCAAAAAATAACCATATACCTTGTTCTGGGACGGAGGAAGTAAATATTATATTCCCTCTGTCCCTGACTAAGAAAGTCTTTAATTTTTGACGCGTGGATTAAGGAATATTATTATTTAATGTGTAGTGGGTAGTTGTATTAGTGGGAGTGTGGGCCCCATATTTTAATTGTATTAGTGGGTGTGTGTAAAAAATAAAATGAGACTCTTTGGGTGAGACGCCCAAAATGAAAAAAAAAAACCCTCTTTAAAGGGGAGGAGGGAGCATTATTTAATATAAAGAAATATATATCTTTGAATTTTTTGGAAAAAAATTTTTAATCAAATATTAATACCTTCATATTTCAACACATCATTTCAATAAAAAAAAGTCTTATTAATTAAAATAAATACTCTTTAAAATAAAATATAATATCCTTAAACATCTTAAGTGCTAACTCATTTATTTTTCTTAACACATAAATTTTGTGCACCAATTATAGGAATCGTGTATATATCCTTGTGCAATTAAATCTGATTCTACCTAGCTAGAATCCCTACCCAATAAATTATTACTTTCACACTTTTTCCTTTCTCGTACGTCCCACGTAAAATTTCACCACTCAAAATCACGATAATTATAATCTCTAAAAATATATCTTAGTTTTTAAATTTATCACGAACACACATAACATACATTATAATTTATTTATTATTTATAAATATTATTTTACCCTCCAAAAATCAATAAATTGCTAAAAAATAGTAACTTTTTTTATACTTTACGTCTATAATAACTGTGAAGATTAATTTCGGATGTTGAGACGGATGGAGTAGTACATATCAAATTACAATCTAGCACTCCAATTTATACATAGGAGGTTTTAAGAAAAGAAGCAGAAAACTCCATGAGAATTTATGGCGACATATAATGCACACACTAGGAGAAAAATCCTTTGCTTGCCATAGATGAAGGAGCAATAGAGATGGAGAAGAGCAATATGTCTAAATTCTAATACGATGTCATTTTGCTTGGTTGGATTCATGATTTTGATTTCACACATTAATTAGTGTCCAACAGCCAAATGTTGCTCCATGGTTTAAGTTGCTAAATCTTATTAGGTTTGTTTTATGTATTTGTTAAATCGACTAAATTATCATTGAAATAAAGGTTGGTTTTTTTTTTTCAATTATCTTACTAAGTAATTACACATTATTATTTAATATTTGAATTTGAATCTAATTTATACAAGAAACGTTACCTTGTTATTAACCACGACTCAAACATACTTCCACTGAAATTATATTGACATTTTTTTTATTTTAAAGTGGGTCCTTAAATAGTTAAAAGATAGTTTGTACATAGAATTGAGGTGAACATACAATACAAGTAAGCGTGTTCCTATTCATGCATGGCATCTCTCCGCGTCACCCATTCTCTCCCCTGCCATTCATTATTCATAATCTCTCTCCATCTCTTTCCCCTGCCATTCATTATTCATAATCTCTCTCTTTTTTTTAATATATATATATATATATATATACCGTATTGATCCACCGACTAATTTGAAATAGATTATAATCCACCGTCTACTAGTGAGGCTCCTCATTTCAAGTCAGAGTTTTACGCTCTTAGACTGACCCCACAAATGTTATAATTCGTACCCACGGATTTTGAATTTAAAATCTCAGAAAATTTCTCTCTCACTGACATAATAATTTATAATGGGCTTTCAGTCATGTGTACTTTGTTGGCCACTTTAACCTGAGCGAGAGATTGTTGCAGACAAGAACGCATGTTAACTAATTGGGATCCTTAAAATAATCAACTTTTAGGCAATAATGTGGGATATTTGCATTGCCAATCTTTTTTTAAAATTATTTGTACTATCTATTAGCTTGTCACAACTAGTTTTACCCTCTAATTTTTTTAATTTTTTTTAATTAGCATTCAGTTTGCTTAGGTTTTGAACATTTTATACTCTGTTATAACATTATTATACTCCTCCCTCCCTCTCTTATCAATCATGAATTCAAAGTTCATGTTGCTTTGCGGCTTTGGTAGATGTTATATGATCTTTCCGTCTAGATTAAAGGAATTTTTTATGTGGATTAGAAAATATTATTATTTAATTTGTAGTGGGTAATTGTATTATTGGGGGTGTATGAGTTTCATGTGTCTAAAAATGAAAAAAAAAAGAATGAGCTCTTTAAAGCCGATGGAGGAAGTATATGGTAAAAATTTATTTGATATCCATAAAAAGTTATAATACTTTTAATAAAATGTGATTTGATCGATGAAAAGTGATAATACGTTTAATTAATTATTATTTTTTGAACAATTCGTAAACTAGACTAGATGAAAAGTGATGCTCCCTTCGTATTTTAAAGGACTAATTGCAAAAAAAAATCATGAACTTTACTCCTATTGCAAATTAATCCTCACTTTTGAGAAATTGCAAAAAAAATCACAACCTTTAAGTATTGTTGTAAAAAAAAACCCCAAAAAACCCTACTCTTAGTCACAAATTGGGTTTTTTTTGCAACAATATTTAAAAGTTGTGATTTTTTTTACAATTTCTCAAAAGTGATGATTAATTTGCAATATGAGTAAAATTCGTGATTTTTTATACAATTAACCCTATTTTAAAAGTATTTCTCCTTTCCATTTTGGTCTATTCCATAAAATTCTTGTAAGTGTTTTTATAGTTGGTATAAAATCATTGTAAGTTTTATTATAAATGGTATAAATTTTGTGGTTACATGACCAAGTGGATGATGTCGTGAAGTCTCAACGCACTTCAGAGTAAGATGTTCACCATACCAGTGGATCACCCTCTGAGACACTCATTGATCTTGACTCTTTATATCTGACTATTGCAGGGAGGATTAAGGGTCGGGTTGTGGGCACTGGGAGTTTGGGTCGTGTCATTTGGGTAAACTGATTGTCGTCTAACTCAAATCACTCTGGCGAAAGCTTGCATTAACATGATCCTGGAGGAGGATCGCGGGGAAATATGCCCGTAGAAACCGAGAAGAGAATCACTAGTAAAAAAGAGACATATAAACTTTATTTAGAGACAAATTAAAATGTCAAAATGTAAATTTTATATCGGGATGGAGGAAATATTTAATATTCAAAATCATTAAATAAACCAAAAACTCATAAATTATAATTATTGTGTAAATTTTCATTTGTAGAGAACAATTTAAAGCATTAGTATCATAAATTTATAACATAAATTTATAAAAAATATATTGAATTGAATGTATATTTATGTTGTCATTAATAATTAAGGTACAAACTAATACTCTCTCTGTCCTACTCAAATAGAGTCTTTTTTTTTTGGCGTCCCACCCAAAGAGTTTTATTTTTTTTTTACATATGGGATCCACACACACCCACTAATACAAATAAAATATGGGGCCCATATTGGCGTTCGATCGTTTGGTTAACGTGAACCGTTAGGGTTTCATGCGATTCTATAAAATCGTATTACCTTTCGCCAGGGTATGTTGAGGAAGAACAGCTACAGAAAACAACCTCTTAATCTTCTTCTGTATTCCCAAGTCCAATCTTGATGTCGTGTGGGCGACGATCTTCAAGATCCTCTCAATCTGCTTCATCCCTACTCTCCTCACGATAATAAGCAACAAAATTAGGGTTCCAGGAAGGTGAGATGACTTATTTATGGGCTACAACAGGGACTAGGAGAAAAAATTAGAATTGGGCCTCCATTGGGCATAAGTATCCAAGTTTAGCCCAAAACTTATACTTAAGTCCAATAATAATAATATAATCCACTAAAATATTATTATTGCACTGCCGCTCTAATCCCAAATTATGTTATGGACTCCTTCTTATTATGAGCCCGTTAGTCTCCCCATGTTTAAGATATACAATGCCCATTAATTAATTAAGTTACTGACAACTCCATTAATTAATATCTCATCCGAGAGTAGTACCACTCAACTTTGTTATCATGCTAGAATAAATCCACCTGCAGGGTTTACATGATAATCCTTATGAGCTCCTCAAGGGGATATCATCAACCTATTTAATAGGACACGGATTCCTTCTACAATCAACAGCACATCATAGAGACAACACCATATCCCAACTCACCGAGCTTGTTGATTTAATAATTAAATCTCACCCATTGATGAATCAAAGACATAAATATTGGCTTACGTGTTGAGGTTATTGTATATGGATTAAGAGCACGAACATCCATAATAACTGGGATCAAGTTCTTCTATATAGTCAGTATAAGTTGAACGATCTCAAGCGGTCCTGCTCAATACACACAAAATGCACTAATGTAATTTTATAGTCAAGACAAATTAATACCAAATGACACTACAACCATCCCGATAGATAGTTCCCGTCCATCTCGGTTGTGAGCATCTATTTATACTTTATAAGGAGCCGACAATATGATCTTCCGTGCGATGCTTCACACCATATTATCTACAGTATAAAGTAAATGGACTATTGCATCGACATATAAATAAATTATAAGATGCAATCATTTGATCAATGATTCTCATTTCAAATATTGTTAAAACATTGTTCATACTAAAGCTAGACTTTTAGTATATAATCCAACAGCCCATACTCCCACTTATACAACTACCCACTACACATTAAATAATAATACTTCTTAATTCACATGTAAAAAAGTAAAATGCCCTCTTTGAGTGGGACGAAGGAAGTATATAATACATACTATATTTTTTTTCTTTGCAATTAAACTACCCCTCCCTTCCCCCTTGATTTTTCATGATTAGTTAATTCATACTAAACATTAAATATTATATTCATCAAACTACGTCCAGTAGACAAATATGTACTCCTTCCATTGCACAATAATAGTTACACATTTTTAATTTGAACTTCCCACCTCATTAATTATATTTTCTTTTTTAATAAATAGAATTCAGACAAAATAATTTATACATTTCTATTAGCCCACACACAACACTAATACAACTACCTACTTTAAATTAAAATATTATTTCTCTCACTTCATACACATTAAAATATTATTATATTTCATAAGTTTCGTACAAAAAACAAACGTAACTATCATTGTGGACAGGAGGGACTAATTTATTAGTAGACGGAAGTTGTATACTCCCTCCGTCCCGGCGTAAGAGGGTCATTTGCTTTTTTGCACGTAGATTAAGGAGTATTATTATTTAATATATAGTGGGTAGTTGTATTAGTGGGAGTGTAGGTCCCATATTTTAATTGTATTAGAGGGAGTGTGTGGGTCTCATGTGTGTAAAAAATAAAAGGGAACTCTTTGAGTGGGACGACCAAAATGAAAAAATGATCTTCTTAGTCTGGGACGGAGGGAGTATATAGTACTCCATATATCCTCAACTTATTTTCACACTTTGACTTTCACGAATATTAAGAAAAAATTTGTTTTTTAAATTACTTCCGCTGGGAAATTTGGTATTTTTGGTTTTAAAAAAATTGTAAAGTATGTTATGTGTGTAAGTTGCTGATTACAAATTTGAAATTAAATTGTATTATAATGTTATTAAGTTTATTGTAATTTCTTTTTATAAAATGTGAAGATGGATTTAAAAGAAAGAAAATAAAAGGTGTAAAATTGAGTTGGGTATGCAGCAATAGTTTTTTTTTTTAAAAAAAGCACCTGCACACAATTACCCATAAATGAATTTCTCTCGATGAAACTACAATTAAGTAGATGCAATGCACCATTTATGTGCAATAAATCATAATTGTCCATATGCATATTTACAAGTTATCAAATTATAAGTGGGAGGCAAACGTGACAACCAGCTTAACTTTAAGGAAACCAAAAACAAAATAAAGTTCAAACGACAACCAAATTTTATTCTTTAAATTTTCTATTAGAAAATATTCTCTCTCAAATTAATTAGTTGAATATAATTTTTTTTCTCCTTTCTTCTTTAAAAATACATCTTATTAATGTTGTACCCAGAAATGGCCAAATTTATAGAATCTCTTTTCCGACTCTAGATGGGTTTAATGAATTATTTTAGATTAATTTATATTTTTGGTACAAAAATAAATATTATTATTAGTTAATGGGGTTTAGTTGGAAGAGTAGAGGAAAGGTTATGTTTGGTCGAAATAAATTTAGAAGTTTGTTGTTCGAAAGTGATGAAGACGTGTGTCTTTCTAGTGACCGGTCAACAGACAGCGAGTTTGCACGTGGGTCCGGCGCACGTGTGTGGATGATTGCAATGTATTTAAGTTTTTATTTTTTTCCATTTTTTTCCCATTTTTTCTTACACAATAAAGAATAATAGCAATAAATTTCATGACATGAAAGGTTTGAATGGAACTTTTCGATTTATTTATGTATAATATTTTTAGGGTTTAATATAAAATTTTATTTAATTTTTAGAATATAATTTTTACTATTTTTATTGTTCATGTGATATTTTACTCATCCATTCATGAAACCTTGTGATTTAAATACTTTTTCACTGAATTTTTATTCTTATGGTTAATGCTATTTCTAAAATAAATTGTACATAATTTAATGAATGAAATTTATGTAAATATTTTACTTGCAGTTGATGGATTGTTTTATTCTTAAATTTTAGAGTCCGATAGGGTGCACCTGCACAATCTTAACCGTTAGATTAATTTTAAATTTGATCATAACCATTAAATGATATAATATAATTAAAATTTTTTAATAAAAAATTACCCCACTAACCCTACTTTACCTTATAAATGTTGGGGTGCACCGGTGTACCAGGTGCCCCAGAATGACCCTAAATTTTATGGTGATTTTAAAGTGCATCTGATATTTTAGGGTGATTGCTCTTCCAATATTTATGAGTTAAAGTAGGGTAGTGGGTAGTTATTTTGTTAAAAAATATTAATTATACTATTTTATTTAAGGGTGGAGATTAAAATATAAGTAATGTAATGATTAAAATCTTTCAGGAGCACCGATGCTGCAGGTGTACCGCTGTTGGACTCTGAATTTTAACAACCCTTTGTATTTTTAAATATAATTCTCTTTTCACTTTATTATTAAAAAAACAAGTGAAGTTGGATTCAAAATTTATACTGCCTTCGTCCCATTTGAGTTTTTGCTTTTTGCATGTGAATTAAGGAGTATTATTATTTAATGTATAATGAGTAGTTGTATTAGTAAGAGTGTGAGCCCTATATTTTAATTATATTAGAGGGTATGTGTGGATCCCAAGTGTGTAAAAAATGAAATATGACTCTTTAATCCCCTTCCAATCATATAACCCTATATATTACTAGGGTATTACTAGGGTAGGGTGTTTAAATAAAAGGAAATCATATAATTTACAAGGATTTATGATGTAAATCCGATTTACAATATATAACTCCTTTGGCTTAGAGGAGAGAGTATTCAGTAATTAACAATCCAGAACAAACTTTTATAATATTTCTCCTGTATACCAATTAGACTTATTAGAATTAAGTCATATGTGATTTATATCCTGCACAAACTCTCTCTGTATTCTTGAAATATAATTTTCAACTCACGATTTAGAAAGTTTTATACTGGAATCGTTTCAAAAAAGAGTTGGTCTTGCGTGCCCGGGAACACAACGTGCGCTTTTAGAATTTAATATTATAGGCAATGGTATATTATTTTATTTGTAAAGGATATACACTTTAATTAATAAAGGTACACCTTTTAGAATTTAATATTATAAGCAAGGGTATATTGTTTTGTTCTAAAGAGTATACACTTTAATTAATAAGGGTACACCATTTTGTTTTAAAGGGTATACACTTTTCATTAATATTTTTTTTTTATTTTTCTTTAGAAAATAAAGGGTACACATCTTTATATTAAAGGGTATACAATTTAACACAAATATCTAAAGGCGCACAAGCCACACAAGTTTTTGCGTTATTTACACTCATGTATAATTATGTGATTCTAAATAATACACATTCATTTAAAAAAAAAAAACCCAGCGGTATAAAAGGATTCAGATGCATGCAGCATATTAGTAAGAAGATTACATAATGTTGTGAAACGTTCGCAAAAAAAAGAATATGATCGTTGGCCGTAGATCATAGATCTCGACGGCCCATTCTTATATAACACCCGATCTAAACTTTTGATTTTCATATTGATCCACCATTCTTCATCATATACGCATGCATTGCTAACTTAACGTACGCAAGCATCTATGTCTCAACAAATTTTTATTGGACTCCAAATAAAGACGTATAAAACATGTAAACGTTTCTAGGGTTTGTTAATTATTATTGAATTATTGAATTTTTATTGCACAAGTTACAATGTAGTGTACAGTAAAAGAAGTGGGCTCCAATGTACAACACCTCGTGAACAATGTGAACTAGACTTAAAATCACCATTTTTTCGATCGGACGACAAAGAATAAGAAAAAAGATTAATTTAGGGAGCTTCAATTTGAAGAATTTAATCCATATATTAATTAGTAGAAAAAAATTATAATATTTTCGAAACTCATTGAATATGATCGTTGTTTTAATTAACACTAAGTGTAGTTTGAATAGGAGGCAAATCTTCAAAGTCCAAACCATAATATAGGGACTAATTATAATAATTATGGAATTTATGAGTATATATTAAACCAAAGGGACATTGGGATGTCATTTCAGAAGATGTAATGAGGGTGTGAGAGGGATGTTTTTGTTTTTGTTTGTTAGTCGGAAGAGTGATAGAATAATTTATACACTTTTGTTTAAATGTAATATAATTCTATGTAATATAAGACAAGTATTAACTCAAATTAATTATAGTATTAAAATGTTTATTTGAGAAATATTTGATTTCTCTGTGTGACTTTTTTTTAATTTTCATATGACCTAAGTTGGATGTGAGTGTTAAGTATATGTTTTATTAATGCACATGATTTCTTTCAAATATATATATATATATATATATATATATATATATATATATATATATATATATATATATATAATGTTGATCTAGCAAGTACTCCCTTCGTCCTGGAAAATTTTTCATCTTTACTGTTCCACGTTATTTAAGAAAAATTGTACTTTTTGATGAACTTTATTGATTTTGGAGGGTATTGTAGTATTTTTAGGGAATTAAAAAGTAATAAAGTAATGATATGTGTGTGAAAAAAGAGTGACAAATTTGAAATTAAAGTAACTTTTGAGGTTGTTGGATAAAGTGATGTTTTCTTTTTTGGGGTGAAAGGTTTTGTGGAATAAACAAATGAGGAAAGTGAGAAAAGTATTATGGGACAGAGGGAGTATAATATTATTTGGAAAAAAGTTTCAGATTTTTTGTGTCATTTTGGTACATCTTGAATGGATGACATGTAGGAGAGAGAGAAATTATAACCTTAGGGTTAATGGTTTGATTTATTTCCTTTCTTTCCGTTAATCATACAATGTGTGCCATAAAAGATGATGTACGAAAATCGCGCAGAATTAAGATCCAATGTGGACAAAAAGAATTGGACAAAACTTGGGTGCCTGGACGAATCTTGCACCAAATTTTGACGACTTTAGAAAATTATATTTTTTAATATTAAATGTATTATTTTTAGTATAAAAATTTATACTTTATTTTTTCGAAAAAATAAAATACTAACATTAATATTTTAGCTGGCTTTTTTATTGAATAGATAACAACCTTACAAATTAAAATATATATTTTTTAAAATAAAATATTATATTTAAATGCTTTTTATGTCGAGGTACACAAAAAAACCAACTCAAATGAATTATGTTTGGGTGAGTTCAAAATTTAGATTCAAACTGCAATGCAACAGTGCACTTGAATAACCTAAACCATTAGATCATGTTTATATTTAATCCTAACTATTAAATAAAAATAAAATAATTAAAAATAAAAACACTAACTACCCACTATATCACTATATTTACCCTATAAAATCTTAGATGCACCATAGAATAACTCCAAAATTTACATTATTAATTAATGTTTATGTTTATGTGATGTATAAATCTAGGAGACGAGATTGTTTTATTTATTATATATATATATATATATATATATATATATATTCATTAACATAACTTTGACTAACACTTGCATAGAATCGGATTGCCCCTCTCCCCGTGTATTTTGCTATTTATCTTTTTCATTTTTTTCATTTTTTTAAATTTAATTTTTGAAATATAATTGTAATTTTATTCTTGTTGTTTAGATTATACTCCCTCCGTCCCGCGAAAAGAGGATCTTTTGTTTTTTTTGCACGTAAATTAAGGAGTATTATTATTTAATATGTAGTGGGTGGTTGTATTAGTGGAAGTATGTACCCATATTTTAATTGTATTAGAGGGGGTGTGTAGGTCCATGTGTATAAAAAAGGAAAGAGGACTCTTTAGATGGGATGACCAAAATGAAAAAAAGACACTCTTTGAATGGGACGGAGGGAATAATTTATTTTAGTGGTTTAAGGCATCATTTGCCCCTTTATTATTTATTCTTAGTATTTAATGTCTATTCTAAATATATAATTGTAATTTCACACTTATAGTTTACGAAATATTTATCCCTAGGATTAAAGGTTTAGGGTATAATTATAATTTTACTCTTGCGATTTAGGATTTAGATTATAAGTGTAATATATTTTACCCTTGTGATTTAAGGCATATTGTATCCTAAGATTTAAGGTTTAGGGTTTAGAGTATAATTGTAATTTTACCCTTATGGTTTTCGAAATATTATAACTTAAGATTTGGGATTTAGGGTTAATTTTAAGTGTATAATTGTAATTACACCCTTGTGGTTTGGAGTATATTTTAGTTTTACCCCTAAGATTTAATGTTTAGGGTCATTCTAATGATATAGTTGTAATTTTACCCCTATAATTTAGAATATATTCATCACTAGAGTTTAGAGTTTAGAGTATATTAATGGTCTTTTAAATATAATAATAAAATTTAAAAAAAATTAAAAAAATACAAATAAAACAAAAGATAACATTAATTGAAAAAAGACGGACAAATTAGTTAAAGTGGATCATATATTAATTAATTAGAAGGAGTGGAGACTATAAGTTCTATCTAAAGACTAAAATTTGCGTGCCCTCGAAGACACCGTATTCCCAAATCCCATGCTTTTTGAAAGTTGTACCTTTTAGTATAGCCTTTAATGTAAAAGTTTGTACTTAATTTTTTTAATCAAACATTGATCATATTCATATTCAGCCGTCTTTTTTTCTTATTAATTAAAGTGTATATCCTTTAGAATAAAATGTTATACTTTTACATCTTGTGCACCTAGAAACATAAGAGATCTAATTCCTATCTAAAATATGATAGAGAAGGTTCTTAGCTACTTGATATCTATTTTTATCAGTAGGAGGTAATTTAAGACCTATAAAAAAAATTTATCGATTTAAGACCTCAATCATCTATATCTATCAATTCAAGATTTATGCCTTAAAAACTTGTTTGGTATGTTGTAATTCTTGAAAAGAGAATATTAACATTCGATTCTCATCTTCTTCCACAAACTTTGATCTTCTTCGGTCTGCTTGTATTCTTCTTTGACTTTTATAATAGAAAAATAAATCCATATGAAGGATTCTACATTTTTTTTAAATGGTATGTTTAATAGTTGCGTTTTGTCCGTGCATCCTTCAATTAATAAATTTCTTCGAATATGAATCGCTGCAATTATACTTGAAGCTGCACAGTAATGAATTAAGGCAGTTTCTTTATACATGTGACGGGATAAAATATTTTTTTGCCCCATAAGTTTAACCATGTACAATTTTTGCTCCAAAGATAATATTTGGGCATTTATCCCACATCTTTATAATTATGCCAATGTTGCCCCGTTTTCGTTGGAATTTGATATTTTCGCCGAAATCGATCATATGCATGTCACGTGATCATTGGATTTGACATTTCCCGGTGAGATAAAATATTTTTTTGCCCCGTAAATTTGGCCATGTACAATTTTGCCCCAAAAAAGATAAGATTTGGGTATTTGTCCCAATATCTTTATAGTTGCACCAATGTTGCACCATTTTTCCCGGAATTCGACATTTTCACTAGAATCGATCACATCCATGTCACTTGATTATTGGATTTGACATTTTCCGGCGAATTTCTTAACCCAGCGACACAGTGGCATCCACATTAACAATAATAATATTTTATTGGTAATTTAATTTAAAAAAATACCCTCAATATTGATGAACTCAGTTCTCACGTGCTCTCCATGTGCTTCCACCATCTACGCAAGCTCACTCTTCTTGTCAATCAGGGATCCCCTGTGTTCTCTCTCACCACCATGGGCGGCAACTGTCGGATCTGCTCTTCCAAGGGTCTCCTACCAATTAACGGATCACAGTATACATGGTCTCGATCCATATCCTCTGACAGTGCGAGTAACCACATGATATCGGAGCCATGCAGAGGAGGATGGGGTCGTTGACCTTTTTTAGATCCGATTCAATCCTTCGCACCCCACTGAAGAACGGATAGTTCATTATCAGTCTCATAATTCTAATTGTGATCTGGAGATCAATATCAAGTGCACGCACCCCACATGATAGACCATGTTGCCGGCGACGCTGCTTTCCATTAGGAAAATCCTAGAGAATTCAACGAATTCTTCGATCGAAGGGTTGGCGTCACGATCTGCAAGTGCTTAGATTTTAGCCCACTGCACTTCGTCCATGAGATCGGCGTACGCCTCCAGAAGACGATTCTCCAATGCTAGGTATTACTCGACGGAAGCGATGAGAGAAGGAACGTGAGCAACCATACAGTTGCATGACTCGTGGGAAGAATATGAAGTGGTGGCGCTCAAGAATACGAATTCTCCGCCGTGGAAGTAGATGATAATGGGGAGCTTGGTGACGTGAGTAGGGTAGCGCGAGCGGAAGATCCAACAGCTGCCGCCCATGGTGGTGAGAGGGTACACGAGGGATCCTCTAATTGACAAAAAGAGGGAATTTGCGAAAATGGTGGAAGTACGTGGAGGGCGCGTGAGAATTGAGGCATTGATGGAGGATATTTTTTTAATTAAATTTTTAATAAAATATTATTATTGTTGTTATTGATGTGGATGCCACTGTATCGCCAGGTCAGTAAATTCGTCGGGAAATACCAAATCCGATAATCACGTGACACGCATGTGATTAATTCTAATGAAAATGTCAAATTTTGAGAAAAACGAGATAACATTGGCACAATTATAAAGATATTTGGACAAATGCCCAAATCTTATCTTTTTTGGGGCAAAAATTGTACATGACCAAACTTACGGAGCAAAAAAATATTTTTTCCTGCCAAAAAATGCCAAATCCGATGATCAAGTGACATGCACGTGATCGATTCCGGCGAAAATATCAAATTCTGGCGAAAATGGGACAACATTGTCACAATTATGAAGATAGTGGGACAAATGCTCAAATATTTTTTTTTTTTGGACAAAAATTGTACATGACCAAATTTTTGGGGCAAATAAATTTTTTATCCTTACATGTGACTAAGAAACCACGAACTAAGCACAAATATGAATTCAATTCAACCCATGAAAGAAGCAATTTGGGTTAAGGAAGCAACGGAAGCGGTTTCAACCCATGAAGAAATTGATTAATTAAAGAAAGTACAGATTAACGGATTAATTTAAGGGTTCCTTCGATTTTTTGAATTCATAAAGGCAGCAATTCTGCAATAAAGGCACTGACTCATAAACCCAACATATTTGTTAGAGCTGTCAAAACGGGCCAGCGGGGCAGGGCAGGGCAGGCCAAAACCCGCCACAACCCGTGAATTTGGCGGGCGGGTCTAGGCGGGTTGCGGGCTAGAAATGTTCTGCCCAACCCATTCAAAGGCGGATCGCGGGCTATTGCGGGCCAACCCGCGATTTTTTTTTCTTTTTTCCTTTTTAATTAGGGATGATATTATTAAAATGAAATACTAAATAATGGTACAAAATACTATAATATCAACATCAACATGATACCTATACAATCTGTATTCTTACCAATCACTCCCTTTACAAAAAAAATCCAAATATTTGAAAATTCCCTCTACTTATATTTAACACTTGAGTTCGTATTTCTAATATCATATATATTAGTATTGCTTTAATTCAAATCGACAAACTCCATAATTTTTTTCTTCTAATATGCAAGAATATAAATACAAACACAAATATTAATTACCCCCAAACAAAATAATTACCTAAACATAATCATTTTTTTTTCAAATTTTCAATGTAAATCAAGAATTAAAAGAACATGTTTAAAGCTGTAAACTTTTGTAAAGCGTAATACACGAAAGATAAACTTTAGGCATTTCTATCGAGTTTGACATTTGGCGGGCTTAGGTGGGGCGGGGCGGGCCAAACCCGCATTAACCCGCGTATTTGGCGGGCTTAAGCGGGCGGGCCTAGGCGGGTTGCGGGCTAGAAATACTCGGCCCAACCCGCCAATTATATATGCGGGTGTGGTTCGGACGGATGGGCCCAGCCCATTTTGACAGCTCTAATATTTGTGCTCCGATTAATTTCTTCGAATCGATGCATTGAAAATATGAATTCAATTGATCAACTGAATTTAATTATTTCATTAAAACTCTTTCTTGGAAACAAAATGATGCATTCGTCAATGCCTACTCACATTTTATTCATTAATAATATAATACAGTGAAAAGTGGAAGAAAATGAGAACCAAAGTCAACAACAATTACATCAAACCAAACAAACTTTAAGGATATAAGTCTTAGATTGGTAATTTTATATAATTGAGGTCTTGAAATGATTAAATTTATTTTATAGATCTTAAATTAATAGTTAATTCATCTTTTAGGTCCCTACTGATAAAATTCGTAACTTTTATTAAAAATGCGCTAGTTCCCTAATGAAATGACCTTAATCTTTTTTTTTCTTTTTTAATGAATTTTTTGTTGATATCCTATACATTCATATTTGTATTAATTTTATTTAAATAAGTATTTTTTTATTAAATGTATAGCTTTTTTATATTCAAATTTTTATTAAAAAAATAAAAAAATTTGCAAACAAAGTATTTAAACTTTATTTATTAGTATATATATATTATTTATTATTAATTTATAAAAATCTAAGTGCGAGAGGTGAGCATAAAACGGTGAAAATCGAAATAACCGACCGAACCGAACCAATCAATTTGGTTCAGTTTTTCAAAAATCATTTCGGTTTCAGTATATGAAAATTTGGTGCTTCGGTTCATTTTCAGTTTTAAGGTTTGAAAAACCAAAAAAATCGAAATCGAACCAATTTTAAGTGTATAAATACAAACCCTATTTCCCTAACCCTAATTTCATTCTCACATTTCAGTTTCAGTGTTTATGTATTGACTCACGGCGTTGCGCCCAGACCACCACCACACCCAATCGAGAGCCTGAGACCGTCCATCTCCGAAGTTCGGTTGTTCCCAACCTCGCCACCAGCCAGGCAGCCACACGATCGGCCCGCTGTCCAGCCCGCCACGGCACCACCCCACCAAGTCGCGAGCCTCGCGCCTTCCGCCATTGTAGGCTCGTCAACCACCTGTCTTATTGGTTGTCCGATATCTCAGCCTCGCCGCCAGCCTCGCGCACTGACGATGCACCCCAGCAGCGCCGGTCCCTCCCAGAGCAGCCAGCCTTGGAACCGTTCCCCAGCAGCGCCGCCATCCTCGAAGGTTCAAATTTCTTGCTGTTGCAGGTTTGAGAAGAGTGAGAATCAATTGGGCGTACCACCTATTTCTTTTTGTGCATGACTATTTCAATAGTTTGAGGAGAATTGGAGTGCAGCTGTGCTGCGCAGGCGGCGGCCACCACCATAGAATTGCCCTAATTTCAACATAGAATTGTTATTGCACATCTTGGAAAGACTATATGGTCCCACTACTCCCTCCTTCCTCCTTTTATTATTTATTTATTTATTTATTAATTAATTGACTTTATTAATTTATTTATTACACAACTCACACTGTATCTATTATATTTCTATTAGTTTATCTAATTTATTAATAATATTTTAATTGTAATTTGGATGATGGCACAGATTACATTTTTAATCTTAATTTTTTTAGTTATACATTTATTCTTATATTTTTAATTTAATTCGGTTAGTTCGGTTTTAAAACCGTACTGAACAGATTATTTCGGTTCAATTTTATTCAGATTTTCTATACGGTTCGGTCTAGTATTTTTTTTAGAATTTCGGTGTTCGGTTTTTTAAAATCGGTTCGATTCGGTTCGATTCTCAACCAATGCACACCCCTAAGTACGAGTGAACAGAGAATTTGTCTACCGAGATCAAAATGGCCATTATAAGACTTTTTCCTTTTTTTTTTCTTATTCCTTTTCTTCACTTGTTACTTTTTTTTTATTATTATTTTAATTTCCTAGATTGCATAATCAATTTTTAAAGACATTTTTTTAATTAAAATGTAAACTATTTTAAAATAAATATTCAATTAAAATTAAAATTAATTAAATTTAGTGTGATTTTGGGGTTCACCCCAAATTTATATGTTAAATGGGTAGTGGATAATTTATTTTTTTTAAATTAATTATTTTATTTTATACTCCATAATAATAGAGACTGAATTAAAAATTATTATAATAGTTAAGATTTAAGATTGTCTGAATGCACTGGTGCACCAGGTGCATTCTAAGACACTTAAATTTAATATATAATTCTAATCAAATAGTTTAAATAAATAAATATTTTTCCTCATAAGATATTATCCTATAATGAAATTCAAAATTATTGTAAATATAAAGTTCTTGAAAAGTTATTTTTTTATTTGCTTTAAGAGATAGTTTGATATTTTTATGTGTTGTGAGATTATTGAATTGTGTTTTATTCCTTATTTAAGGGTGTGAACTTGTTTATGAGACGGACAAAATAATAAGTATAAATTTGTTAATGGAACACAGTAAGTATTTTTTAATTTAAAATGTTCTCACGTTTTATTCATTCTATAAATATTCGTGCATCAAACAATAAATTTAATGCCCATCACATTTCAATTATTGAGTATAACATTTTACTAATAAAGTTACTCCCTTCATCCGCTTCTAAGGTATCTATTTCACTATTTCTGGCGTCCACTTCAAAGGTATCAATTTCCTCTATTTAGTAAAAAAAAAGTACACAATATGACTCATCATTTCCCTCTAATACAACTAACCACTTTACCTATAATAATAATACTCCTTAATCCACGTGCAAAAAACAAATAAAGACATTAGAACTGTCCACGTGCATAAAGCAAATGGATACCTTAGAACCGGACAGAGAGAGTATCATTTTTTATTTCAACATACAAATTATTCTTAAAATAATTCAACTGAACGAATATCATTTGACACGACCCACCTTAAACAACTTATAATTCAAATAATAATTAACATAAACACCATAATTATAAAACTACATATACTTTTTTTTCCTCACAGTATATTTATAACTAAAACCATAACACCAGTTCAACATACGTAACTGGTTTCTGACAATATTTAAAACAACCCAAACTTGTGATAATACTTATTATATTACATAACCAAAACATCAGCGGAAAGAAAATAACTCACGGCCTAACCCAACAGGTCATCATCTATGTACATCCGCTCAAAATCCTGTAGGAGCTCCATAGCTTGCACAACACGTCACATAACTCAATCATCAACAGGCTCACCTACAATACATAAACTAGTGAGACAAAAATCTCAATAAGTAGAAATCATGCATGTCAGTGCATGAAAATGCATTTAGTTTTCTATCGCCTATTTCCTAGTTTTTCTAGTTGGTCTCTTTTATTTTGAAATTTTGTTCAGTTGCGGGATCCCTACAACACACTTATGATATGCACCCCAAATAAGCTCAATAGACACACACAGTGAACTTAGTTGCATTAAAGCTGCAATATTTTTTTTATATAATTTATTTTTAGATAAAATTTTTATTCTTGGACAGAGATTATTCCCAATTAAGGGTAATTTTATCTCTTTATAGTGAATTTGTGTACTCCCTCTGTCTCGTCCTAATAGTTATGCTTTCTTTGTAATTTACAAAGGAAGCGTAACTATTAAGACGGGACGGAGAGAGTATCTAATAATACTTTTTTTCATTGTCTTTTAAGTGTAAGTAAGCTCTAACTGTGTACCCCCTCCGCCCCACAATAATAGTTACTCCCTTCGTCTCATTTCAGATTACACACTTTTCATTTTGAGTTGTTCCACAAAAGTTTGCATTCCCAAAAAATAAAAAGTAAAAAACAATCATCTTTCCCCATACACTTTATTTACAAAAAAAAAACAATATTTACCTAACATACTTTATCATTTATTTATTACCAAAATATATCATTATACCCCCTAAAAGTTATCACTTTCTTAACCTTCGTGCCGGAATTGTGGTGCAATTTTTTGTGGGACGGAGAGAGTATATATTGGGCGTCCCACCTCAATAGCTACATTTTCTTTTTTGGTAGGTGAGACGCACACAAAACCATTAATACTCCCTCCGTCCCGCCCAAACGTCACCGATTGCTTTTTGTGCGTAGATTAAGAAGTATTATTATTTTATGTGTAGTGGGTATTATTAGTGAGTGGTGGGTCATATGTGGTATTTTTTTACTAAAAATGGGAAATAAGGACATTTGAATGGGACGCCCAATATACTAAAATAGTGATCTTTCGGTGGAACAGAAGGAATATATCTTTATAGGCCCTACACATATACTAATATCATTATCCACTGTACATTAAAATTTTAGAATGTGACTTGGGTGGAACCTGTGGTCCCTACCCTTCTTAATTAATTCTTCCTCCTTCAGTAATGTTATTTTTTATTTTATTTTTAAATTTATTATAATTAAATGACTATTATATCCGAATACTAAACCCTAGGAATAAATTATACCCTAAACCACAAGGGTAAAATTACAATTATACCCTAAAACCTAAACCCTAGGAATAAATTATATCCTAAATAATGGTAAAATTACAATTATACCCTAAACCATATGGATAAATTATACCTTAAACCACAAGGGTAAAATTACAATTATACCCTAAACTTTAAGATTTAAATATACCCTAAACCACACGGGTTTAAATTATAATTATACCCCTAAAATTAAATAAATAAAAAAAATAAACAAAATAGAAAAAATTATAAAACGAAAAAAAATACTCACTATATATATACAAACAGCAGTAATCATAAATAAAAAATAAAAGAAAGAGATTGTAAAATTTGAATTTGGCGGAGTAACTCCCCCAAATCGTTGCCAAAATTTTATTTCTTTTACCATATAAAAATATTTATATTTTTTAATTGTCGTAAAGACAACCTTTAATAAAGAATGGATGGAGTATTTCAATATTAATGAATCATTTAATTATTAATCTGTTCACTAAATTAGCAAATTTTTGGTAATTCGTCAAGAGCAACCACTGGCGCTGGGGATGCCCTAACTGAAGCTTCAAAGAGTGGGCAGTGTTCGTTGGTGTGGGTGTGGAATCATGAGAATGTGGAACGGTAACGGAAATGCAATTGTGAATATGACGATGCTGTTGCGGTACTTCTCTTCGAGCTCCAGGAAACGCGCCCCCAATTTGAGAAAAATAAACCCTAGGGTCCCATATCAGGAAGCCGCCTCCATCGCCGAAGGTCTGTATGGAGTCATTAAGAGCCATGGCCCTCTATCCATCGGGAACGCATGGAATCTCTCCAAGGTATGTTCCTATTCTCGGTTTATTGCATTCCTGATTGAGGGACAAATGATAATCTGTTGGTAATAGCTAGGATTTGAGTTCTCAAATTGGTGCAGCTGCAAGTGATATCCCTTATAGGGATAAATGAGTTGAAGGTTGTAATGATTCAAATTTTTGATTCTGTTTGTCTTGAATTTTAGATATTTACTTTTTATCAAGATTTATAATAAGCTAAGTACTCTGTCCACTGGGTGGACGAACCAGAGCTGTTATACTTACGATTTTAACCATTTTAACCTTCTGGTTCCTGTGGTTTAAGCTTTGCTTAGGGTTTATTACATACTTTCTTTATAAATTTTATCATCAATTCAATCAAAGTTTATTGATTCAATCTAACTGTAAGGATGTGGGAAATTATTATTTTACTCTATGAATAGGGCTTATTCTTATCCTTCAGGATTTTTACATTCTCTATTTATAGTTTCTATATAGTGGTATGATAAACCGCAATTGTGAGGAACTAGCTTTTAAATTTATGTGCTTGCACTAGGTCATTCTTCATATTCAGAATAGCTTAATAGGTGAATGTGTGCCGGTTGCCCCTTATGTTTACTAGGATGTATTAAATATTAATACTTCAGCATCATCGCTTACTACGATGGAAACTTTAAAGCATAACTGGGAGACTGTGTATTATAATGAAATTATGGAGAAAGCTTGACTGGAAAAATTAAAGTTCTAGTATCGTCTTACAACCCGTTCATGCCTTGCTTCCAAACATTTAATTTTTTGAGCTACGTGTATTGCTTTGGTCTTGTGGGATAGATTATCCGAGCTTGAGTTAGATTTTTGTTGCTATTGCATCTTCGCATGTCTTGTTGAGTGACCTTTTTATCTTAAATGTTTAAATCAGCTAACCATGTACACCACCACAGTTATATCCTTTCACAGTCACACGTGATGTCCCATGGTTTTGTGCTAGCATGTAATACTGCAGAAAAAAGTGGGTAAAGTTTATCTATTTATCTTGGGGGATCATTTTCAATTAGTAATTTAAGTTCTAATTAATTAAATGCTAACCTTTAGATGTTTAATTATCCAGCTTGTTGATATACTTTTTCTCTGTTACATGCTTGGTGTTTGGTGGCTCCGGTCTTCTGAGAAAACTTCAACCCTCTCATAGCATAATCTCTATCTTGACAGTTTATTGTGTTGCTTCTACCTTTTGTTTCAGTGCCTGCTGCTACTGTTTAGTGAATGTAAATCTGCCTTCACAAGTACTTTGATGATCAAGTATATGTGAACATTACTTTAGAATTTGGTGGGAAAAAATCTGATTGCTTAATCTACTCTTTTTTTAGTGATAATTGATTCCTTCTTTATGTATTAGTTACTTTAGAGTAGAAGCATTTTGAAGTATTTACATGTCCTCAAGAGCATTTCTTTAGGAAATTGTTCTGTTATGGTCATTCAAACCAATTTGATTTATATACAGGGTTTTTTAAAATTATCATTCTTGTTCATACATGTACTTGCAGCCATTTGCTATCTATTTTTTGGCTTCATATATTTACTAGGCTTGAACTCTGTATGCTTATCTGTAGGCTGGCTATTGCATCTCCATTGTGCAAAATTAGAAGCATTACCTAATTTTGAGCTAAAATGAGTAGAGGATCCCCACTGTAATTTTCTGTTGACTTGTATTGAAGCAACTCTCATTTTCCATTGATTCTAATTTGGTCAGTATTATGTCACCAATATGATTATATACCTCTGTAATAGAAGCGATTACACACTTTGTACACAGGAAGTGAGTTTTAGGTAACCATTTGGCATTGTTAATCCTCGTCAGCAATCTAATGTTTGTCATTTGTACTAGTAACCAATTGAACATTGTCTTTTATTCTCATTCTTTAGCTTCACTGCATTTTTGTTCATCAATCTTAATTGGGTATTTATTGAATTTCCAACATGATACATATTTCTAGACAGCGTACATGAAGAAAACCTTCTTTTATTGCTATATATCCTTCTAGGTTAATCGTGGTTACTGCATTATAGTGGTTCAATTGTAGCCATAATATTTTGATATGATGATTTTTTAAAGCTTCAATGCATTACCTGGCTAATTCAAATGTAGCTAGCTATACTGGTGCTGATCCTATATACATTATGGTCCTGATCCTGTATACTTATTTCTTTTTGCTGGTGCTATTTCCTTTGTCATTATTAGTGATAATGAAATCAAACAAGATCAAATATCCTTGGCTATAGAAGTTTCTTAACCCCACTAACTGGAAAGAGAGGGATAAGATTATTGTCTGCATCAGAAATATATCTGTCATGTGCACTCACACACATGTGCATGCAAGGTTACATATAGGTGATGAAAGTTTGAATGAAAACTGCAGGATGCTGGTATAAGTGGATTAAACAGCAAAACACACATGAAGATTATGCTGAAGTGGATGAGAGGTAGAAGTATGCTGAAGCAAATCTGTAACCAAGTTGGGTCTACCAAGAGATTTATGATCTCTACACTTCCAGAAGAACCCAAGTCGAACCAGCCAAACACCATCATGGAACTGAAGCCAAAGAGTGAAAAACCTCCAAACACAAATAAAAGACGAGCATGATGAAGTGTGTTGAGGGATCTTCCCCCCACCCCCTCCTTTATTAACCTCTCATCTTTAATGGAATGGTCAGTCATTGATGGTAAAGAATTCTTGAGATCAAAGTATGATTGCTATGTGATTCCATAATCAACATTATAGTCATTTATTGGGACTAATCAATGGTTTCAAATGGTTAACAATATAATACTATTAATGCACTTTGAGTCAGTTATGATAGTCGATTAACTTAAATTAGGCGTGTTTGAGAAAAGCGTAATGCAACCGTGGCATTCGATTTGTTTTATTTCGAGAGTAGATAGGGCTCATTGTGTACTTTCTTGTATAATACAGTGCACTGTTTTGAAACTTGCAATCTGTGCTTTATATTTATAGTGATAAAGTCTCATGCAAAGTCTGTTTTCATACACTCATATATGCAATATTATTATTTTAGTCAGGTAGTATTAGACTTGTCAGTCTCTTAAAAGTTAATTAAATTTTTTATTTAGGAGTTCGATTTAATAAAAATTAAATTGTTCAATCACATTAGATGTATAGAGATATGAATTTTTTCTCTTTTTTCTTTTACCTTTGCTGTTTGTAGATTGACATTTACTCTTGGGGTTCATTACCTTCTCTCTTTTGAGTTATTAACACTAATTCAATCAAAATTAGATGGGTTAATTCTGGTGTTATGGCCTCTGGATCACGATCTATGACATTTTGTTGCTGCTGTTCTCAATTCATGCTTGAACCTCTTCTCCTTTTATGGAGGAATAGCATATCAATTAAATGGGTTATCCTTTAGTCTCTCAGATACCCAACTTCTATAATCTCTCTCCTTATTAAATATTCTTTTGTCTTTATTTCTCTCTTTTTTTATATGAATTAATACTCCCTCCATCCGCTTCTTAGGTATCCATTTTATTATTTTTAGCGTCCGCTTCAAAGGTATTCATTTTCACTATTTAGTAAAAAAGTACGAAATATGGTCCACCACTTCCCTCTAATACAACTACCCACTTTATATATAATAATAATACTCTTTAATCCACGTGCAAAAAGCAAATGGATACCTTAGAACCGAACGGAGGGAGTATATTCTTACACATTTATTTAACATAAAGATAAAATCTATCCTATCAAAAACTCAAAACAAACATATATCACTATTCATTAGATTTTCAAATTAAAAAATCTTAATTTCATTCCTCAATCGAACATCACCTAATACTACTCTCATTCACAACCTACATCAACACAACCCAAATTTTCTGCTCGAACTTCATGAACTCGTCTCCATATTTAAGGACCCTTTTGATATTTGGCATGCACTCTATCTTCACTAATGAAACACCAAGATGATATAAGAGCAACATCTTTCACATACCAATTGCTCTTTAGAGAATGATTTGTTTGTCAAACAATATTGAATAAATATCGAGAGATATTTTGTGATGCTTGAACTTGTTCTGAAATAGAAGCCTGATTGACATTTGACGGAAATTAAGAGCTTGATGTTATAGAGTTTTGATAACTTCCAAAATTAATAAAATCCTCAAAGTTTGAAAATTTTGGGAATTTGAATAGTAATTTGGATTGTTTTGATCCATAAGAAATAATAAAAATAAATAAAAAAATAAAAGCTCTAAATGAAAAAGAACATATCATTTGAGATTGAGAGGAATATTATATTTAGAGAAAAAAAGATTTTTTTTTAAAAAAAATTAATAATTTAAATATAAAATCCAAATCATATCTATAAAAATAAATTGCAACAAGACACTTATCACATTATAATTATAAAAGGATAGGTCGAAGATTGGGTTGTGTCATGCAACTATTTGCTCAATCCGTTGCTCAATTCTTTTTTCTTTTTTTTTTCTTCACTTTTTTTGTCGTATATGAACGACCTGTGAATGGGTCATCAATGAGAATGGTCCAAAGGGATAGGGGGAGGGTGGGGGTGGGAGAGGTGGGACGTGGGAGAATTAGAATTAGAATATGAGTGATAGAGGGAGTGAGATGTCAAAGGAGTGAAAGACAAGAGGTACATTTAAACTCACTTGGTTTTAAATGGCTACAAAATGAAGGTTTATTTTCAGGGTTAATTGGATCCACTTTTAAACATATCTACCTTTTTTAGAGTAGAAGAAATCTCTATTGGGACATTTGTAGGGGTGAGAATCATGGAAAAGACAGGAAGGGATCCATGACAATAATTAATACTAGTGTCTACCACCTTAGATTGAATTACTTAGATTGTTTAATTAATTACCTTATATATATGTTTGATTAGTCTCTCTGCATGTCTGGTAACACTTTGCAAGAAGATCATGTGCTTTCAACACAGAATCATTTTTCAGGAACAACATTGATGGTGGATCACCTTTGATCCATTACAACCTCTCACAATTATTTTATCCAATTCTTTCACCTGAGTGTAGATACATTTGTGTGTGTGTGTGTATTCATGCTGAGGTTCATTTCTTGATAAATTATGTGTATGTATATCAAGGACTGTATATATATGTGTGTGCTGAGGTAATTTTGTGTTTTTCATATCAGCAATGCTCTTAATTATGGTACTTAGTGATTTCTGTTGGGTTACAAATATTCAGAAATTTTGGGTAGCAGGGGACAGCCAATATTTAATTGTTGATTTCTTGATCAATAAATATTCCAAGGCCTAGGCATGAGTTTGGCATGATCTTGCTTGCAATATTCAACCCTTTTACATTAAAATAAACACCATAATTCATGGCATTTATTGAACTTTAAATAATAAAACCAACTAGATAGTCAACTATCAAAGCTGTCAGTGATCAAGAACAGCAGTATTTGAAGAATCATGTTCCCCACATGTTTCCTCAACCTTCAAGATTGCTTCAACTTAAATACTTGTTCTAAAGAATTAGAGGGATCATCACAAAAAATTAAGTATGGAAACTGATGGCTGTGATCATGAATGGGAGATGGAAATAGATAAGTTTGAGAAAACTAAAGGTGGTGTGAAGGGACTTGTGGATTCTGGAGTCACCAAAGTTCCAAGGTTCTTTGTCAGCCCGCCCGAGCCTCACCAAACTAGAGACAGGGCCGGGGTTAGGATCCCCGTGATAGACTTGCATGGGAGTGAAAGGAGGATAGATATCATTGAAGAGATTCGTAGAGCTTCACAAACTCATGGGTTCTTCCAAATGGTTAACCATGGAGTTCCCATCAGTGTGATGGAGGGTATATTGGAATGCACGCGAAGGTTTCATGAGCAGCCAAAGGAAGCAAAGATGGAGCTGTATTCATCAGATGGTAGACGCTATGTGAGATTCTACACCATAAATGGAGACCTCAAAAGGGAAGATGTAGCAAGTTGGAGGGATGCATTTGCTTGTACGTTTATGGATGGCTTACTCGATCCCGGAGTTATTCCTTCTGTTTGCAGGTAGAGTTGGTTTGTTAATGGGAAAATATCACATTTGGTCTTGTAAGTATGTTTGAAGGTTCCTTCAGTATTTCAATTCTCATTTCTTATACCCAATTTTGATTCTTTATTGTTGGAAAATTTTCAATCTTATTGGAATTCCCTATTTGTCTAGAACTTGAGAGTTTTTTTGAAATTTGGTGCTAAACTTTAAAGCTGGCGCCAAATAATTGTGCAAGCTGCCACATATGCTGTCACATGGATTTCTCAAAATTCTCCAAATTTTAGGAAATTTAAAGAACCAAATTTGATATTTCCAGCCATATTTAAAATTTTCCAACGTAAAATTGATTAAAAGATTGAACAAAAATATCAAAATTGAACAAAATAAAGACTAAATTTGAGAATTAAATTACTTAAAGAGGTCCATATGCAGATTTGAGTATACTTGCGTAACGAAATGTGATATTTTCTCTCGTTCATGATTTTCCTATATATATAACTGTCTTTGTAGGTGATAATTTATACCTAACATATTGCCTTATGTGGTCTTTTCTGATATCAAGATTCTTTTTATATTTTGATGTGCAGAAATGAAATCATTGATTACATGAAGTACATGAACAATCTGAGAGACCTTTTATCCGAATTACTATCGGTGGCGTTGGGTCTGAATAGAGGATTCTTGGAGCAGATGCAATGCATGAAAAGTGAATACCTTACATGCCTCTATTATCCACCCTCCCCTGAACCAGACAAGACATTCGGCACGGTTCAGCATTCTGATCCGACGACGCTCACTGTCCTAGTGCAGGATCAATGTGGAGGCCTTCAGATACATCACAATGACTGTTGGGTGGATGTGCCTCCTATTCCAGGAGCTTTGATTGCCAACGTTGGAGATTTTCTGCAGGTAATAATATATATATGCATTGCTTATCAATTTCTTAATTTTGTTTGCAACCGTTGGTATATATACATATTACGACATATAGCTTATGAGTAACGACAAGTTCAAGAGCGTGGAGCATCGGGTGCTGGCAAGGTCGAGAGGGAGCCGGGTGTCGGCCGCATGCTTCTTTTATCCAAGTGCAGAGCAAATGGTGAAGGCATATGGACCCATAAAAGAGCTGGTATCAGAGGATAGCCCTGCCATCTACAGGGAAGTGAGTTATGTAGAATTTGTTACTCATTACCAAAAGAAGAGTGTACGAGGTGGTCAGTTTTCAGCACTTCCAAATTTTAAACTCATCAACAAAGGTTGTTAGGAACCATCTGTTCTTCTTACTTAACCACAAAGTTGTTCCCTTAATTATCATATCTTTAATTGTTTGAAGAATTGTATAAATCTTGTTTCTTTGTCACCCCTTTTCTTTCTTTCTTTGATTAGGAGCTGCTAATTGTCTTTATATATATATACTATATATTAAAAATGAGTTCCAAATTTCAACAATTTGATGTCTAACCCTGGATGTTGTATATGGTCATTAAAAGAACTAAGTAAATCTCTCTTAATAATTTATATTTCCAAAAACATTATCATATCATATACTCCTATATTATTAATCTTTTCATCTTTTTTTCTCTCTAACATTCTCAACTTCTTAATCAATCGTCCTACAAAATTTTGAGTGATTGGTGCACACTTGGTATGCAATGATAATTGTGATCATTATCATGATATATGCTTCCTTGTACGTTACATTTTAATAGTAACATGACAGAATATAATATCCTAAAAAAATCATAATATATACATGAAACCTATTTTTAACATTTTAAGAATCAAACCCAACAACTAATTATATTCACTTTTACTCTTTGAGATATTAAAATAACCATGTAGTTTTATATATGCATGTGGTTTTAAGAGTATGTATTGTGGAATCTCCACCAGTCCTCTTAGGAAAATCCTAAACTCAAACAATAAACCACGCAATCACATGGAAAAATATTATACCCCTATTAATTTTATTTTTTTAGACTTTCACTTCAAAAATATCAATTTCCCTTTTGTGAACAAGGACTCTACTCATTAATCTCACACACCACTAATACAATTATCAATTTTATATAAAATAATAATAATAATAATAATCCACAATCCACGTGGATTTAAAAAATAGAACAAATGAGTATCTTATCCACTGACGTGTGAGCTCAAACCATAAAAGTAAAATTATGATTGTACTCTTAAAATTATTGCTAAATTTTAAGGATTCACAAACTTCAATGAATCTAGTGATAAAATGGATTATGGCTACACGTATAAAACATTATTGCATGAACTGAAATTACAAATATATCATAAAACTAAATAACTCTCAAAATAAACATAAAATTCGCGCGTGAAGTCGAGAATACATCAAGAGAACTCCATGCATAAAAAAACCTCTAAATATTACAAAGAAAACAATAAACCATAACACAATCAAATGTTTTCTAGATGAATACATCAACCAAAACTCTACCAATATTGACACAAGAATGTGGCATTGGTACAACAAAATAAAAATAACAGAGACTACCCAAATAATAAAAGTTTAAAAAAAAATAATTAAGAAAATGCACACCCCACTCAAAATACTAGAGTATATATGAAAACATCGTTACAAGCTACATTTGACAGCTGAGAGCATACAAAACAACAAAAACACATCGTTACAGGCTACTTGACATGAAGACAACGACGTCAAAAAAACAACAAAAGGTTGAGCCCCAACATCAATAGAGATCCAAGAGTCGTTCAAGTAGCAAATTCAAGAGATTAATTTTAGATATTAGGCTGCAGAAGTTGCATCAACGACCATAAAACATCCATTCGGTGCATGTTTCTATTATGTTGCCCCTGCCAAAGTGACACATTAGACATGTCCCAAAAGACAGTTATATTCTGCTAAACTAAAAGAAAGTACATCAATCATAGATGCTCAAAATAAAGACTAAGATATGTAGGTCTAGAATCCGATTAAATAATTCATTATATCGACCAAAAATAATCTGTATTACCATCAGGAAACGCGGTTTTGAATCTATAGAAAATAATTGAGAATTGCTTCAAAGTCACGTTAAGTGTGAACCACAGAAACTAGAATCCTTTCTACTTTGTCATCCATGAGAAAGATTTACTCACTAGGCCTAATTAAGTTTTGTTATAACAATTTCCAGTATATTTTAGAGAAATTGTCTCAATTCTTCTGTAACTGGATCAACTATGTAGGATCATTATCCTGACATCTACCTAGTCGGCAACTTCCTTAACCAAGCACTCTATACTCAGTCCCTTGTATGATAAAAAAACCTTAATGACATGAATAGTAGCATGTCGCACAAATTATATGCGTGAAATACTAATTTATCTAACTGAACTTATGAAACATCATCAGTATACCAGTCATCTCAAGTTCTCAACAATGATAATATTGTACAACGTATATGTTGAGATTGTTAACTCATTGGAATTAAATGGTTTGATTAGATAATTTGGAATTAAAATAATAATACTTATTTTAATCTATCCAACACTTATACTTCAATATAGGATGTATTTCATGATTCATCCCAAATTCAATGAGATTCCTATACATGCACGAGCTTTGCACATCCATAAGAGATAAGAACAGGGGCATAACTAGTTGGAACTCTTATAATACTGAAATCCAAGAAAGAATTTGAAGAACCCAATAAAAATTTTGCAAACTAAAATAACAAGATCACACAATTGACCCATTGTCACAAATACTAATTGAACATGTTTGAAAGCAACCTTTTAAAAACATATAATGTCTCTGTTTTCACAAAAACTAGCATGGAATCAGTTCCACTATGGAACCGGGATTACTGTTTAGTACAATGGAAGGATACTCTATAGTATAAGAGACGGTTACTCTTTTGTACAAAAAGTAATATTACTGTTGTTAATGAATTCTTTCGAGTAGAGTAACCCTATGTATTCTAAAGAGTAGTCCTTCTCAAAAGGGTGCATCATACACCCGATTGCACACTAGCACCTCTCTTCTGTTTTAGTAATGACAAAGCAAAAGACATACAATTATCTAAGTTCTAGTCTTTTCATGAACATATGGAAATTTTCATTGTTGTCCAATATAAGTTATATAACATAGGAGGATCTGACAGGAAATATTCTTTGTGTCTTAAGAATCAACATATAATTTGATTTATAATAAGGTTCTCATATCAAATAACTGATAGTGATAAAGGACAGAGGACACTAAAATTTATTTTGTTTTATATGTGGCACACAGTTAGATGAGTACCTCAACCACAAAGCACATCCATGTCTTATTTCCGTAGGCTTCCGAAACACCTTTCAGAATACTTAGACCCAAGCTTTTGATTGTTTCTGCTACTTCAAGAAACTGACCACACTCTTTGCACAGCATCTACATCAAGCAAGATACTTGTAAAAGTTAGAAAAAAAAGATACACACATATTATGTCTTGAGACATAGATCCTTCTCTACTGAACCCAAATGAGCCGACACTTGTATAATCTTTTATAAATATGGAAGACTTATTTATTGCATGAAATAAGAGTTTTAATTATTGATCTACAGGAACTCAATGAAAACTAGCTAATATTTGCCATTACCTCAACCAGCATTTGCCCATTCACATTTATATTTTCAACTATTATTGGGCAAACTTTTCGGTTGTTTCCAACTTCCACAGCCCAGCTTGAACCCTGTTCACATCGCGAAAATTTCTGCATACCTGTCTCTTTGTCAAGCAACTGAAAATTACAAAATGTTTTTTTACTTATTAGAAGTCATTAATAACTGTGGTTACCTGAACCAAGCAGCCATTCATATATACTATATATACACATACACATACACACACACATACATGTGCAGTATATCAGCCACGGAGTGAATTTTCAGGCCAAGCAATCTGCTGCCCTAAATTAGGAGGCAATGCAAGAGGAGGGGTAAAAGGCATAATAGAAGTAAGACTGCAGGACGCACAAACTTTGATTAACAAATTATTTGACCTATCTGTCTGCTACTTTCAGTTTCCGATATTCCTCATCCTTTTCATTTGTTAATGTCAAAAAAGAAAATTGAAGGGACAGGCTAATCTCAGCTGAATGTCAAAGATATCTGCCGTGTAAAATTAATTCAAATCATCAACAACACAACTCGAATATCAAATTGGGACAGATATGATGTCTGGCAAATTTTGGATAAGTCAAGACATATAAGGTTAGGTAAAACTTTTCTTTTTAAATTAGATGCTAGTTTACATCCCAAAATAAGATCCTCACTTACACGTACAACCCCATTTCTATCCAAAAACCAATAATTAAAAAATAATTATAAGAAGCCCCAGAAGGAAATAGCCAAAACTCATCGGAAAGACAGGAAGAGATGACAATATCTACTACCAGGAACAACCTTAGATTGAATTATAAAGATTGTCTACCTTAGACGCCGAGCATTTGCGTAGTTTCTCTGCATGTCTGGTAACATTCTGTAAGAAGATCATGTGCTTAACTGTTCGCTCCAAAAGCGAGTCAATGCTGCACTGTGAGATTCAAAAGTTTCAATACACAGCATATGAGAATCATTTTGCAGGAACAATAAGGTGGTGGATTACCTTTGATCCATTAGGAATAAGCTCTCGCAATTCTTTTATTCGATCTTGGATCAGTTGCCTGTCCCTTGGTCTTGGTCTACTACTTTCACCAGGTCTAGCTCTCTTTTTATTTACTTTAACAGGTCCTCTGAGCCTATCCATGTGTTCACTGCCTCTACTGGAACTGGTGGATGAGATGCCTTTTAAAGATTCAACACCGCATGTCACTGAGTTCAAGCTACTTGACGTGTCTTGATCAAATGAAAAGCCTGCTGAACTAATAGCCCCTATGCTAGTGCAAGGTGTTCTTTCAGCAGTCAGGAGGGATTCCCCAGTGTCACGGCATGATATCTCACTTTCTAGGCGATCCCCCTTATGACTAGCTTTGGCCACCACTGCATCTAGAAGGTGCACATCAGAATTGTCCATAAGCATGCTGCAACTACCCATTCCCTCAGAAATATCAACAGCCATATCTGAAGCAGTTTTCTCTACCTCCCAGACACATTCATTCTGTTTGTGGAAAGGTCCCAATGCTTCATACAGTTCATAGCCAGAACAAAAGCTGAAAGGTGAAATCCTCATCTCAACACGACTAGACCCTACTGGCAGTTCAAGGTCCTCAAAATCTTGATGCAACTGCATTGTAGAAAGTTTTGGAACACTAATGTCACCATGAAAGAGGAAAGGTGTAGAATCAAGGATTTCGGAAGGAGCTTTAAATGTGACCATCTGAGAACAATCAGTTACTTGAGTGGCATTATACAAACTAGATTTTTCAATCTCGGTATCCTCAGTTGGTGTACTCTGTATTTCAGATCTCTTCCCAAAGTCCCTAATGTCATTCAGTTTTCCAACATTTCTGTCATGAGATTCCATCCCTTCCTGTCGCAGTTGCTTTGTTAGACTATTTTCACAACTTGAGAGAAGTAAAATATCATTCTCAGGCATTGAGCTCTCAGCTTTCTCTTGCATCTTCATTTTAAGAGTTTTATTAGGATAGCCCTCCCTTAGAGGGAAAATGGGAGAATGATCAACAGATTCTCCAGGAAATGAGAGCAATTGAGACCATAAATTCGCCTCATCCTCATTGACAGACCCTTTCAATTGTTCTAGGCAATGATGACCAGCTGAATCCGAAACAATTGTGCACATATCTGACTGATAAAGAATGCAAGGATATAAGGGATTGAGAAGTAAAAACATTGACTTTGCATCAATTTGCATGCATTGGAATGTGTGAGCGAGAGAGGGAGTGATATTCACCAGACAAGTATTCTCTGTGTTACTCTTTAATGAACTCGGGATGCAACCAGCTAAGGAATCTTGCAGCTCAGAAAAAATATTTCTGATATGGTCAACAAATTTCAAATCCTCAGCAATCTAATCAATTCAAAGATGAAAAACAAGGTGTAAGCATGGCTAAAATATAAGAGTTCTCATTCAAATAAGGGCTCCAGAAGAAGAGTCTTGGCATTTTAAGACATGATCAATGTCAATTTACCATTGAATATTAACCAACCAAAAAGTTGAAAAATATTGAGCCACATTCACTTGCCTGGACTATCTCAGAGTAAGTTGTAGGGATTCAAACAACCAGTATCTTTATGTATAGAAGTAAAAGAGTGAATGTCACAGAATTGAGTCAAATGATTTTCATTACACTTCAAAATGGACAGACTTAATATGCAGAATAATGTAGCTGAAATTTTTAACCAACTAATAATAATAAAAAACCAGAAAATTCTATTAGTAGCCATCAACACTCAATAATTTCCACCTATACTCATACTCCATTATATAGCATTAGAAAGTACTTCCTCCTCCTCCAAAAAAAAAAAAATAGAAGTAAAATAACATAAAATGAAAAGGAACAGTAAGCTTAGGAATTTCTAAAATTTAACCCACATAAAAATAACAACAGTTTACATTAAAATCAGCACTCATACTTGGTGAGCTTGAACCTAGAAATAGAATAGTATAAAACAACTAATACATAAAATGAAAATGAGGATACGAAGTACAGCTGGCATACCTTATTTAGTGAACCCAATTGTACAACTCCATGTGGAATGACAGACACAACTGCAATGGTCTGCAAGAAAGGGGGGGAATTTTGCATTTTAAATTTTCCAAGACAAAGTGAAAGGAGAATCCAGCAAAACTAAATTACAGGTTTAGAAGCTCTTTTGGAAAAGAAAACTCGCTGACATATCAGGAAAAATATAAAGTAGAAAGCGTAGAGCTTTAACAGCCTCCAAAAACAGCTGTATCATCAAACTTTCCTAGACAAAAGGAGAGGAGAATCCAGCACCACTATAGATTTTGAAGCTCATTGGGCCGAGAAAACTCAATGACAACTCAGAAGAAACATAAAGTACAGAGCATAGAGTTTTAATGGCCTCCAGAAGTTAAGTAACTCAAAGATCAATTGATTTACTTAAATGCTTTATGATAAATAGACAAAACAAAGAGGATTCTTTTCAGAGAAAGTGATCTTGACTCAACAACAATGTCACATTTGCAGAATAGGAGGGATGACGAGGGATTAAAGGTATATCTCATACATTTTTTTTATTCTAATTTGAAAAGGAGATATTCAATTCCACTGGTACATGAAAAGACCAAAGCGAGCACCCTCCCTTAAAATAACAATCAAGAGATGGGATTCACCTTGATTCCTGCTGAAAATTGAGTTTGCCACCCATCATAATACTGGACAAGAAAAAATCTATGATTAGAAAGATGGAGAATCACACACATTGCAATAAAGAATAAACACCAACTACTTTCCATCCCTCCTTTTCTGTTGTACTTCCCTTATTTAGGTTGTTAAACCAAGAACTTGCCCTCTTTATCCTTAATCCAACAAAGGTCTTGGATTTTTAATAAGCATTTCATATACCAAAGGAGCTCTGCTTAATCAGATTATCAATGATTAATTCACTCAATATCCAACAGAAAAACCTAAGAATGTCAATATTACATGAAAAACAAGCATCATTCTTAAGCAATAAATAGATGATTAACCATGAAATATCCAAGTCAACACTCTCAAGAACTATACACTTTTGCACTTTAAGGAAAAAATGGAGAATCAAATACCAGATGGATAAATAGTGCCCAAAATATATACACACACTAAAATATATCATCCTTTAACTCCACAAGAGTCATTACTGCACTAATTAACCTCAAATGTGGTGGACAAATCAGTATAATGCTGATCTGAGAATATCCATAAATGCTTCCCAGAAACTGCCACATGTCCAACAACCCTGCAGGCCAAAAGATGAAAAGAAATTTTAGGTAAGTATGCTATGTTATATTTATAGCGTACGGGTGTGTACGCGTAAGTAGAAAAATTCATTACTTTATACACAATTAATTATAAAGCACCAACAATAGTAATGTTGTCAAGCACAAGTATTAATTTGTTAGCTTAATCTCAAATTAGTACACAGAAATAATTTTACCAGGCAAAAGACAGATAAGAAGAAATAAAGCATAAGTGGCATACCCTTCTCCAAGAGAATACACTTGATATGACATCTTTGCCACAGCTAATCCCAAAGGATCATGTGAACAAGGACCTTCACTCAAGCTGCCTATTGTTGCGTTGGACCATTTGTTGTCTCCATAGTGACTTCCATCATAATAGACATCCTCCCAAGTAAACATCCTGCGCCATTTGGTACTCAGAAAAACAGGGAAAATAATTATATATTTAAAAACTAATCCACACAATCAAATGAAAAGTCCTGTGCAAGAGTTAATTTGCCAAAAAAGTATCTAGCTATATTCTATATTGATGCATTTATTTTGTTAGCAATTAGCAAAATAGGAAGCTCCAAGAGGAAGCAATTGAGACAAAATTGTAGCGATATATAATCATTATATGACGCATATCTCACTATAAAAACATTTTTCATGTAATTCACAACATAGGAAGCAAACCTTATTGGTGTTACAATTTGTTCTTCCAAAGACTGTTTCAAAGCTTGTACTCTGGCCATCTGGCTTTCTCAACAAGGAATTGCCTTTTTTTAACAGTATCTCCTATTCGCGCCCGGTCCAATTTTTTATTTTTATTTTTTTCTGATTTAGTTAGTCACTTCAACTCCGACATTTTTTCTTTTTCTTGAAAACAATTTCTTTATGTTGAACAACTTTAAATCTGTAAGCTTAAACATGGTTGCTCAGGGAGGAATAAGCTTCACAGTTTTAAAAGAATTCTTCAGTTATGTGCTCGAAACTACTCTGTGTTTATTTGTAACCTCAAAAATATGTAGCGGGCTACTATATTTAGTAGGGTGACGCAAAACCACTCTACAGCTTTTTTTATAACAAAAAATTAATAAATAAATTATGCCTGCACACGTACGTATCAAGAATTTGAATAACACTAAATAAAATGCAGTAACCAACAACAGTTTCATTGATCGGCTTACCACATAGACATACAGAGTGTTAGCTTACATAATAATTCAACGATAACAAGCTGTATATTAGTTGTACATTAAACTTATGATATGCAATCAAGCCACATAACGTAAAATGTTTCCAGGAGGGTGTAGAACATATGTTTAGTCAATTTATGAGTTATGACGAAAAGTGTAGCTCAGCCACTGATTTCATAAACCATTTGAAAAAATAACATAAATAAAAATATATTGATTCATAAAAGAGAGGATACGAGGAACTCACATTCTTGCTCGATGCTTGAGCTTCCATAAAATTGCATATTTCCAGCCAGTGTTAAAGCAAAGACTCCTCAGTGCTTGCTGCAATCGCCTTCCCATATTTCGTCCTCCCAGCCAAGAAAAGTCCTACCCGTAACCACCCGACCCTAATTAAAAAAGAAACCCCACAAATATCCCTGTGATCACCCCCTTCTTGGTGTGTAATTCCCAAACCTAGCTCCCTCTATAAGATCCTCTTCCAGCTTGTTTCCTTCTCAACCGTCTCTTTATAGGAGGTCCCACCGTTGGAAGTAACAAACTATCACCTTTCCCCATCTTCTCTCCCACTTCCACACTCTACCAATACCCTAACTCCCAATCAAGCTACAGAATTCCTTTGCCTAACTCACAAAGCTGCAACAGAGACCAGCAAACAAGACCATGACTATATCATTCTCCATCTCCATTTCTACTTCAACTTTTGATAAATCAGACTAAATACTCACAACAATCTTTAAATTGAAGACTTCTAGCTCAAACAATCCACCACAAACAAAAAAGTTTAAATGCGTGCAGATATAATCAAGAAAAAACCGATCAAAAGGGTGGTTATCGTATATCAAACGACAATGAGCACTCCATTTACAGTTCCAATTCCACCGAAGCAGTGTACAACTCTAGAGAAGCAACTTCAACGAAGAGAAACAAAAAAACAGATGAGACTTTCCAGGCTTTGTTTAACAGTAAACTGCTTCAGAAGAGTACCTCCGCCGCTCAGAAAAGAATCTCCGAGATACGACTGTGTCTGCAGCCATCTGAGTTTCAACAAAATCAAAATTCCGAGGAAGATAATCGGCGGTATGTTGCTTGAAAGATGAAAGGGTTGTGGAAAGAGAGATTTGGATTCAAGTAGAAAAATTTTTCTCCATTGTTGGTGAAATCAAAGGTTGGCTTTTTTTATAGAGAGAGAAAATGAGTGGAGCTTTTCTGTCGAATGTTCACTTTGTATGGTGTCGCCTTCAAATCTACCGCCGGTGGGCCATCAATCCACATTCCCTTTATGCCCTCGCGCCGCATACTTGCAAATATCCTTAATACCCTTCTTTTTATTTACTCTCTCCGTTCGGATTCAAGATACTATTTCATTTTGGACGTGGAGATAAAGGAGTATTGTTATTTAATATGTAGTGGATAGTTGTATTAGTGTAGCTGTGAGCTCCATTTTTTAATTGTATTAGTGAATGTGTGTGGATAAAAAAGGAAATGAGACCCTTGAAGGCGGACGCTCAAAATGAAAAAATGATACCTTTAAAAGCAGATGGAGGGAGTATTCAATTTTGATATCACAAACATTTAGTATAAAATAAGGTTCAAAGTTTAAATCATGTGGTTCCTCTCTTCAATCGTATTATTCTTTATGTATTGTTATGGTTTAAATTAAATGAGGTTTACACCGTAAACCACAGAAGATTAACATTTTTCACAAAATCTTTCTAACTGTCTTTAATTTTCCTATAAACTTCTTGACAAAGTCTGTTATGAGAATTGCTTACGTGGATATTTATTTATTGACTTTTGATCAATTAAAATTTTACTCCATGAGAAAATCTCCCAATAAATATTTATTTTTTCATGATAACACTTCAAAAGAGATAGAGAGATTTAAGAGAGAAAGATGATTAAAAAAAAAAACCAAAGTCAAGAGAGATAGAAGAATTCAAGAGTGTGAAATAAATTCACAAGAACAACAATTCAAGACAGAACGAGGGTTTCAAAAGAGAGGGGGAATTCAATTTTTATTGTTTTTTTTTAATATTACTAATGGTACTATTCATCAATGTCAAACATACATTATAACACTGAACTTAAATACTCTAGCATAAACACGTGATATTTTTAAATTGTTTATGTTTGCAAGATATATACTTTTAACACTTTAATCCCAACAAAATATATTATTTCCTCCGTCTCAATTTCAACTGCAAGCAATCTTATTTCTTCTGAGAGTTAGAAGTGGGAAGGAAAATTTTTTACTCTGGAAGAAAGCGTAACTGATGACTAAATATTTAACTAATGTTTAATGTAATAAAATAGACATGCATTGGATTTAATTGACTTTGTAAAATATTCCGCTTAATAGTTTATATTGCACAATGCTCGCTAACTTTAAGTAACAGCTATTAACACTCTCAAAATGTCTTTATACACTCCAAAATATTAAGAGACAAATTTTCTTTTTTTTTTGTTCGGCGGTCTAATCACTAATGTCTTACTTTGAAAATTTTGCATGTCTTTTATATTTGGTGGTTGAACAAATGTTTTTGAAGGATAAAATTATCTATTTAAATGTATATATATTTAATATTCGAGATTTGTATAAATTGGAATTAGGGATGTTAATAAGTGTGACCCTTTATTAATTAAATAAACTATTTAATTTCAACTTCCAAATGAATTTAGCTGCAGGCAGCGCTTATCAATACAAATTGATAGTTGTATCTTTAATGAAAATTAAAAAAGCAGTAAATATTTTGGTGAATATAATGATGATACTAAAGATAAGCCCTATATAAATTATGTGAAATCATGAATACAAAGAGACAGGACAATGATGCCTCAACCCCTTTTCTCCTTTAAAAATGTTACCAAAAAAAATAACATCTTCAAGTGCTCATTGAGTAACTTCATTATTATGTATTTTCATTCTCATTATCATATAAATATTATGTGAGTCTGCTTTCGAAAAAGAAAATAATAATAATAATTCATTATCAATGGTTTATATTTTATAGTATTTTTTTTATTAATGTATGTTTGCACTTTATCATTTCTCTGTCACCAAGCCTTTCTTTTTGGCTGGGGGTCGGAATCTATGACCATCATCCTTGGTGCTCGTTTGCTTTAGGGTATATGAGACATTGATGCAGTTTCACTAAGTAACAGGAGTATCATCTTATACAATTATTCTCCCCATAACTAGGTGGGTTAGCTCGCATGGCTACTGGGTTCGATTCCCTTTGAGAACGAATTAAGGGAGTTATAAAAAGAATTTAGAGAATAATCTTGGAATATAGGTACTTGGTGAAACTAACATTTGTCGATTTAAAAAAAATATATATATACTACTATTCTCTGCACTCATTTTAACTGTATTGTGTGAAAAATAATCTTTGAAAATTATTGTTTTTCTTAATGAAAGTCTTATTTCTTGTTAAATTCTAATATGTTCTGATTTTCTTATATTTTTGTTGAGATAATTAATATTTTTTAGATATGTATTTTCTTTTATTTTTGTTGAAATTTTTTTATTTGAAAGAGTAATACTTAATTTGTTACTTTAAATGGTAATTTATCATGTATTATAATTTTTTTTTTTTATAAATAAAGTGATAATGTATGGTGGTTTAGACGAGACAAGCTCATTAAATCAGAATGATTTATTTTATTATTGGTTCAAAAAAAGATTTAATCTGCCTTTTTAATGCATTAGAGGAGTCATTGGTGGTATCCACAATCCCAACTTAACGTATCACACCACTTTTAAAAGTATGATTTTTCCAAAATAACCTCTTATTTAGTTAATTGAAATTTTTGAGTGGACAAAAAAAGTTAATTGTAATCATATAAATTAATTTACCACAACAAACATAATAATACAGGTTAGATAAAACTTCCGCGACACCATTCCATAATAATTAATGAAAATTGAAAAATTATAACTGCTTAAGTGAATTATTTTATAAATAATTCTTAAATTAAAAATAATAGTATTTTTAATAAAGTGATAATATCCTTATTATAAAATGATACTTAAAAAAACGGAAATGTGAAAATATTAGTAAAATACAAAGGAAATATGAAAATTATAAAGAGACAGGAGAATATTATTTTTTAAAATTTATGTCGAACATAAGATATACTCATTAATTCCGTTTTATGACGTCATTATAGCTAACTAGCAAACGGAGGATAAGTAGATTTCTTAGCTAAGCTTTTCATAAACATGTTATCAAAGAATTGTGAGTTGGTAGTCTATATGGCCATTGAGTGATTGTAAGATATATGCCTCTAAGTCAATTTGGGCAGGCGTAATAATTGATGTCCACTTTAATTTTGTGTAAATTGATATATTTAATAGTGGCACAATGTTTGACCACTATAGGTAACAAAATATATAAAATGTCTGCATGTTTATTGATTTCGATGGCTTATAGTATTGTGGGACTCAATTGAAACACTTCTTTTATAACGAAATATGATTGTATATGCTGTATTAATTTTATTATACAGAGAGAATAGTTGATGTATATGACTGGATCTCAATAATTAGAGATTAGATATCAATAACTTTGTTTAATATGAAAGATATTGACTATATATGATAGGAAAACAATAAAATAATGAATGAATCCTATGATCCGATGCACATTGAGTGAATGAATGAATCAACAAAGGTAATATATTTAAAGCTTACTGTTGATGTAATGTTTAATTCTTGGAGTAAGACCTAGTGCGAGACACGGTATCACTTTTTATTGATTATGTATCATTTTATATTTATCTTATGAATTCTTTAAACACATGAAAAAGATATGAAGTGATAATAATTTTATGGAAAAGTAATACCTAATCTATATAAATTTGATAACCTTCAATTGGATTATTTCCTTGAATAATTTGTAGAATAGATGAAAAGTGTTAACATCTTTAATAATAAGTGATAATTAATTAAGAAAAAATGAAATGGTCTCACCGATGGACCGTTTCATACAAGTTTTCCTTGTGGTTTATGATACTCTCACTCTCCTGCATTAATGTATCCTTTTTTTTTACGTAAATTAAAAGAAATATATTATTTTAATGGGTTGATGGTAAATTTTATTTGTATTTTTACTTTTTGCTTATAACTTTAATTTAAATTGATTACAAATAGTGTAAAATGTTTATAAACTTAGAGGTATTGGTTTTAATATATAGAGTCTCACTTACCAAAAAGAAAATATATACCTAAGAATGAGACATACCAAAATACCAAACAAATGGGAGTATGTTTTATCTCTGGATCCATGAAACTGTGGTTAATATTAATGTTAATTTTATTGTATCGTTATAATTTTACTCTTATGCTCAATGCAATATTTTACCGTCATAGTTCATAACTTATTTTAATATTTTATTTTACTCTTATCTTTAATTATATAAGGAGATATTAGTGTGCAATCCTGGTTTCCCTTCGGAAAAATGTTATTCTTTAGAATATTTAGTGTTATTTTTACAAAATCTAATATTATTCTTAGAAGAGTTAATAACAAACGTGATATTGCTTTATACAAAAGAGTAATCATAATTATCATCATCTATTATATAGAAGAGTAATATTCTATTACAGTTAATTGTAAAAATATTGGATACAACCAATTGCAGTATTTACTTATATAATGACAATTTCAATATTATAATTAATTTTTCAATTCATAATTGAAGATATTCGATGTCGCCGGATTTCTTTTAAAAAATGAATACTCAATGAATTAATAAATTCTTTTAAATACATTTTCCTCGTGTGTAAAGTTGAGCCGGTTATAAAAATTACAAAGTAATTAATTGAAATCAATGATCTGAAAACAATATAAGCAACTCTTTTTAATATTCTTTTGAGGTATCTATTATGATGTTTCTTTAACACGAAGAGCAACTTTGTTTGATTTCCTTTTAGAAACCATCTCTAATTTTTCTTTGAGCTTCAAAAAATTCAGACATTGTGATGCACTAGCAAAAAATACAGTGATTATAATATAACTAAAAAAAAGTATCTTTAAAATAATTTGTTATTATCGATAATTAGCTAACTGAGCATATTAAGCTATACACACCATCAAACTGTTCACTTCCAAGTGATTTCTAGCCCATCCATAACTTCAGCACTTTATCCTTACCGCCAGATGCTACTTTCTCACCATCTGGGCTCCAATCGACTGCGAAAACCTGCAGTTAAAATGTTATATCCCGGCTTACGATTCTTGTATCTAAAGAGCCTGAAACCAAACAACTTTTGTCCGATTTTATTGGGGGATGGGGGATAAAACATGGCCTTACTTCATCAGCATGCCCGGGAAGATCTTGTTTCAACTTCTGTTTTCGGATATCCCAAACCTGTTGAAAAACTTCCGCATCAATATCCGAATTCACACCCAACGTATTAGGCAGAATTTAATTCTAGAAAACCGATTCACCATTTTTCATGTGAAATAGAATGGTTATAAATATAGAAACAACTGCGAAATTGGTAGGAAGTGGATCTCAAGAACGTAAAGCACTCTTGTTGGAGTCTGACTCGTAAATTGGTGGGACAAATTATCCAGGATGTAACCACAGAATCCAACCAATACATGTCAAAGCAATTTGATAAACACCAGCTACAGTAATATCATTTAATTTTTCTGTGGCTAATGCATATATGATTGAACTTGCAGTATTAGTTGGCTAAGGACGAAAGGCCGAATTTTTATCAATCAACACCTGAGAAAAGACTGAATTTTAAATGGAAGATCAATCCCCAGAATAACATAATCACATAGGGATTGTTAGGAGGATGAAGGTACATTTGATCTTACAAAGGTTACAGCAACTATTAATGATTAACAGCTAATAATGCAATGTGCCAATCCTACATAATTCTTCTGTCTTCTTTTCGCTTTCTATTAACAAATCAACTCAAAGTAACACCAAAGTACATGATGATATACCATAAGATCGATAACTGCAGTGACGTAAATAATCTCATTGAATCTTTCCATTACGCATATCATTCCACGTGCACAAAACTAGTCTCATCCAAATTCTTTCTTCCAGAAACAAAACCTAATGGACATCATGTCCCCCAATATATTGTATTACTACTATAAAATTCTAAGGGCAAAACTTAAACCCTACAAGGGCAATGGATTAAAATAGTGTGATAATATACAAGTTAGAGAAAATTAATAAATTACACCAGGTGTGTATACAAGACTTTGCCATTCTTAGACTATTAAAACACTTCCTACAGAACACCAAGAAAAAATTATAACCAATGTTCAAGAAAATGTCAAAAGGAAAATGTTGCATGATGGCAAGACTAAATTTGACTAGGTTATCTGTTCCCCTCAGCACTTCATTAGATAATTATCTTACATATTAGTGTATGCCTAAAATCCCTAGAACAATCAACACATCTCAAGTTTCCAATTGAAGACTTATTTGCATTCATTTGACTGATGGCCATAATATAAACATCTAGTTTACTAGGCCAGCATTAGTACTCACTTCAGTCCAAAAGATAATTGAGATAAGATTTAAAATATCAAAGATGGCCTTACCTTAAGGGTCGAGTCTTTACTTCCACTCAAAAGTAGTCTACTGTCTGCTGACCAACTGTAGCAAAACACGCTGATTAGATTTTCAGCCTCTGGATGGATTATTATACACTTAGAAGAATATAATTCCAACCTTATTTGATACACGGGCCCAACATGACCACGGAAGGCAGCCACAAAACTTCCAGTGACTCCATTCCATAATTTGACCGACTTATCAAAGGAGGCACTTGCTATCCACAGTCCATCAGGAGAAAAGTAAACGTGATTCACAAGCTACAACAGAAAATTTCCAAAGACATGAAGCATGTCAACTCTAAAGAACATAAGAAACTCATGAAAGTAAGAAAATAGCAGATAGTAGAGGGAGAGAGAGAGAAGGTGGGTAATAATTGAAAAAATGGCTAGGCCCAAAGATAAAATTTTGGCACTGCACAAACTTTGAAGATTGTGTAGTAGTCAGTAGAAGAGCTTGATAGAGTGGTTCAATTTTGGTGGGCCTCAACAAATGTGTAGAAGATATATTTGTAAAATGAAAATCATGTCTACCAACAATTGTCTTCGCAACATGTTATATTGGGAAAATGGAAAGATTTACTATAAATCAGCTGATTATTAATGTTCATCCATCCCTAATTCTCTGTTTTTCATGTTTATGAAGCACAAATACATTTGATGCAGTGTATATTTGAAATTGTCAGGAAAACATACTATATTAATCTGGAAGAATCCATTTTGGTTTGGTCCAAAAAGCAGAGACAACATTAATAACGCATTGCCAAGAAAACATGTGATTTAGAAATGTAATTTTCTTACCTGTTGATGACCGGTCATCCGAGTTTTGGGGTGTTTGCTGACAGCAGGTTCCCATAGAAACATAGTGAAATCATCTGAACCTGAGACTAATCTTTCAGGGGCACTGCCCTTCATCTTGTTATACCTTTCCAAGGCTACCTGGAAAACATTGGAGAGATTTAAGATACGTGGCTATGATATAAGTGCAAAGTAAACCAACAAATAAAAAAGAGAGTGATAGAGAGATTAATTCTAAAAAGAAAATGTGCAATGGAAGAAAAGGAATTACAGTCACACTGAGTAATGATTAATTTCGATACACATGCTCTATTCACCAGAAGCCACATTTTGTTTACGATAGGTTCAAAAGCCCATTTTGATACACATGCTCAGGGGTTTAGGGTTTCAGGGGCACAAAAAATGGCTCATTCTCTCGAAGGATGTTAGGCAAAATTTAAAAAGGCCAAATCCCACACCTTAACCACCTCAACTCCACTCAATCAGTTCTAACAGAAGATCCCAGCATTAAGAAATCATATAATTAGACTAAAAAAATTTACATATGCAAAACTAAACAGTAGATATATGATTTATCTTGATTGAGAAAAGTTTAGTTCTTTAAAACAGGAAACAGCAGTATTTAACCAAAAGGAGATGCATGATTTACAATTAACATCTAATAAGGAAATATTACATAATTATATCATAAACTATCATAGATAAAATTAAACCACCTTCTTCATTTCCTCTGGAGATGAATATTGTTTACCAGTGTGATCAAAAGCACCAGTTCGAAGGACATATTCAGTACTCAATGCCAATGAATTCACCCAATGCCCATGGCCCTACATAATAACAAGTTTGAATTAGCTAAACGACAGAATACATTCAATGGAAAGACAAAGCAACAAATAAAATCTACCCAAACCTTGACTCGCATTGTAAAAATGATTAAACATAAAGCTTACAGGGAAAACCCTCTGTGAGAGAGCATAAAAAGAGATAACTTTGCACGATAATTGGCCAGTACTCATTATTGTTAAAACATAAACAGAAACCAGTTAATCCATCATAAGAAAACCTGAACGAAATGCATCTCATCTTGTAAAACACCATAATTCAATTCATCCTTTACCTAGGTACATAGAATCAGATTAGATTAGATGCTTTGAAGACATAATAATAAATTCCGTGGTACTGAGGATAGTAGCACACGAGATACTGGAAGCAACAAGTACTACAGGGCATAAAAGTAATAGATGTACTATAAGAATAAGACAGTGCCAGATAAGGGAAAGAAGATTGTTGAAAAAATATGGGGAAAACCTTTAATTCACGTATTAGTTTCCCCTGTGAGGTTTCCCACATTTTAATTGTGCAATCCTGAGATCTGCAAATAAGAAGCAGAAATTATGTCACCAAATAGAATTTTACATCACCTGTGAATATCCCCCTAATCCCTCCCTCATATTCCACAACAGAAATAAATTTTAGATAAATTTCCCATTTTGCTTCCCTGAAGTTCTCAAATGCATGTTTTGGGATGAAACTCGAGTTTTATACACAGAAAAACTGCACTATTAGTGGAGGCATTCTGAAATTCTCCTATTGGGAAAAATATGCATACTGCATTCATCTCTAATTGAAGAGATGATGCTTTTATGCATGTTTAATCACCCATAACTCAGAGATCAAATGAGCCTCACACAAAAAATGATAGAATAATATATCTACAATAATTGTTACCCCTTTAACGTCATTTAAGACTGCTTGACAAGGCACACCCATGTTTCTTGAAAATTAAAGCTCCATCATAAGGATATAAGCACAATCAGATAACTTTACTACCAAAAAGTCAAAAAAGGTCTTCGTGCAAGATAGATATCGTAAAACAGAAAATCATACCCAGTATATATGACTCCATCTCCACCCCATTTCACACAAGTTATGGCAAGGGTGTGCCCAGTAAGACTTATTATACACTTTCTCAAAGAAACATCCCATATCCTTGCATCACCATCTTTACTTGCACTCACGAAGCGACGGCATGGAGCATTAAGATGTACTGGCTCCCAAGAAATTCCAGTAATCCATTTTTTGTGCCCCTGAGACATAAATTATGTTATTCAACTAGACATGAGTTCTTCTAGAAGATGGATAGACTCTTTGGTTATGGACCATAATTCAGTGAAAATTGCAAACTAAATAATTAAAACCAAAACGTTGAACATAAATGATATTTGGAGATGATAATTCAGTATGGAGATTCATTAACAGAATATGCATACAATATATTGTAGGTTCAAAAATCAATTTCTTGAAATTCAAATGATTAAAATTATGCACTTGTGTAGTTCAATTCTACTCTATACATGCTTTAAAATTGACTTTGTGGGCTATTCTACTGTGAGTGTTTCTAAAGATGAAAAACAAATCATAATTTGCATAGTTTAAATTCTCTAAGATGTATTTGATTCAAAGACCAACAAATGCATTTTGGAAATATCTAATCTAAGGTAAGTGTGAGAATATCAAATCAATTTAAAAACTTAATTTGAGTGAAAATTTTTGTTTCTAAGCTTACAGTCAGAGGGTTGCCTGAAGGCTCGCCAGTACGTGGATTCCAGCATATTAGTTCTCCAGCCTTACTTCCACTGACAAGATGTTTACCATCTGGTGACCATGCAATACTGAGAACCCAGTTTCTGTGTCCTGGAAACAAGCCCACAAAAAGTGGTCAAATAAGCATAAACTATAATGTGTTAACTCTTAAAATATTTGGAATATGCAAAAATCATACACAAGAAATCAGACTAACCTTTACACGTGAACAATGGTGTCTGTGTATTTAAATCCCACAAACGAACAGTTGTATCACCCGAACCACTAGCCAACTGACGCCCATCAGGACTAAATGCAACTGAAAGGACAGCCTCAGTATGACCTGCAATAAATTAAATAATGCATTGACAAATAATTCTGCTGTCCAACTCAACCATCGGCAGATACGAAATAAAAGGAAATACATAAATTCTACATGTATAAATTATAATGTATTACAGTCAAGACAGTTAACAGGCATGAAAACATGAAGGGAACAAACAAAAAAATTACCAGCAATCGTCGAAGAACATCGAGTCACTGGGCGTATTCTAAATACTGACTGGGGCTGGTATACTATTGTGATGACCTTCTCCACAGACACTGCATCAATATATACTCAAAAAGTCAGTCTTAGCAGCTGCTTTTAAAATAGGAGCAAGCAAAGCAGGGAACTACTTAATCAGATATATAGAATTGATAGGAAGTTCTCACCTTTATTCTTCTGAAGGTATGTCCCAAGCGGCACAACAAGCTCATGATCCGACACATAAAATGCATAAGGCAATTTTTCCTCCTGAAATAAATCAGATATCAACATCAAATTAATCATGTCGACAAGTATAGATTCATAGATGTAAATAATTTTATTAAAATACTAAAATAAAGACCTGCTCAAAAATGATATAGATATCTAAACATTCGTCCAACCCAAGTACTCAAGATCTTAACACAATCGCACACAGCCACAAACATGAACTTCATGCCTAACAAAAATTTGAGCAACCTGATCTCATAAGAGATATCAGAACTACTAAGAATCAAAATTAAGAAAATACAGATTTGGCAATTAGGTCTTTCAAACGATGAACATTCTTACGTTGTTGAGGAGCTTATTAACAAGTTGCTGGAGTTCCTTAGGGCCGGCGCTTTCAGGGAGGAAAATCGATGCTCCGAGGGGTGTACCTTCTGCGTTCGTCAATTTACAAATCACGCTGTTGCTTAGCTCTCTTTCTCCTTCCAAAACCCCTCCTACTGCGCCACCTTCCACCTCCATCACTGTCCTTCTTTTTTCGTGATCAAGGAGGAATTTGGCAGAGTAGGGTTTATGGGGTTATGACCTCAAGGCTCAAACTCTTCAGTCTTCACTTAAACCTTGAATAAAGTGCTAAAATATAAATAAATAATAAATAAAAATGAAGTGAAAATGCTTTATGCTATCCAAACTTGGAGTAGTAAGTAGTAATACTCCGAACTTGAAACGACCCTATAATAATATAAATAAAATTTTAAGAGAAATCTTTAGATTCAATATGACTTAATTAAAATAGACTGACAAATTTTATGGAAATATTAAATTTATTTGCAGCGGAATTTTTAAATTAAAAGTGAACCACATTTCATAGCATAGTTAAAATAAGAACTTTTTTTTTCAAAAATAAATGATCATGAAATTGAACATTAAACACTTTATTTAAAGTAGAGGTAAATACATTAAAAGAATCTCATTAAATTGAATCACCTCTAATGAAATAATAATTAGGAAGCTCTTACTATTAAATAACTATTAAATGAGTTTATCATGATAAACATGTTAATGTATATAAACAATGAAACAATAAAGCCAAACAAATACCAAATAATTGCTTTATCACCTATCGTCTCTCTCCATACTCCATCTCCTTTAATCTGTAAAATGTTTATATGATGGGATGAGCAAACCACAGCTCAGTGGGAAAACACTTGTCTACAATATATAACTCACGTATAAACATCAATAAATCACAACTAACAGATATAACATTTCTGTGAACATGTCTGTGAATGATCGATCATGAAGTACGGCAGGCGTTACCCGAGAATTACTTAAAATCCCGACACCTGAAAGTGTCCTGACTTAAATAAATGTATTAGCATGGCGAGCCTTCCAAGGACCTTTTACAATCCAAGTATTCTCGAGGACCTTTTTATCAGTCCCGGACCAATAACGCGGTCCCTGGCTACATGTCTATAAATAGTATTACGAATACTCTATGTACGTGGACAGTACTACGAGTAATACTCTATGACTGTGATGCAAGCAATAACTTACCAACGTAAACACATAAGCACATACGATAGATAAAGTTTAGATTTCCCCACCTGAAATGAATGTCGATGATGAATGGATGCACTTGAATGTGTATGATGATCTGTGTCTTGTAATAAGTTTTATCTATCATAAAACTATATTTATCTCAAATTAATATGCAAACTTAAAATAAAAATAACATAATGAGTTTAAATATTTAGAATATATTGGAAGTGATACTTCAATATTTGAAACGAGAGAGACTAAACATAATTTACTAGGAATGATTTTATTAAATATCAATGTATAGATAATTTATAACTGATAAAATAAAAATAAGATCAATTCGAAATTTGATAAACATGTAATCTTTTATGATTGAAAGAACATATCTAAATTTAATAAAATAATAAGGTGTACAACTATATGTTTTGGATTTTCAAAGTGATTATAGTAAAACCTGGAATTTTTCATATGCACCGATAATAATTTAATATATTTAAATTTAAACAATAAAATTATATGAAAATCACTTGAAATATAATATGTATAGTAATATAAAACTTATCCGAAATTTATGATTTTTAGGGATCAGTAAATATGATTTTCATATTTTAAAAGATTAAGATAAGATATTGATGAAAGAATTTAAGCAGTTATAGAATATTTATAATAAATATTATATAATACCTATAAACTTGAAAATTATGCAGTAGACTTAAAATATTAAAATATATGACATATATGAAAATCAGAATATTTGGATTTGTGAAAGTATTTATTTCATAATTTCAAATCAGAAAGAAGAAGTTGGGATGAATAAGATATTGCTGTGATATAAAATCAATGTAAAATCATACATATTCTTAAAATTATTAGAAATATTATTATGAGCTTAAAACTATGTAAAATATGACATATAATATAATCATAATAAGTTGAGTTCATTTAAAAGGCTTTTGAGATAGTAAAATTGAAAACAGAGTACATAAACAGTTCACGTACAGAAATCAGTCTACATTTAATTTAAAATAATATACTCATTTATTCAATGGGATATTTTTACTGTGCATCATAAAATGTGTAATATAAAACATATAAAAATTTAATAATATTTGAAGATCTTTACTTATTTTATTTGTAATTTCAAATCAATATTAATTTCATGATCTAAATCGAATGTATTAATATTTTAAAATTTGTATTAAATAATACTCTACTCCAAATAATATGAAATAATTACAGATTGCCAAAAACACTATAGAGTATAACATATACGAAAATAAGGATTTTTAGAGCCCTTTAATTATACCTTTATTATTTATAAACAGAGAATAGAACAAATTTGACAGCACAATCAGAAACCTTGAAAAATATAATATAAAATAATATAATCATCTTTTCGGTGTGAAATATTTACACAATATCAAAACATTGATGATTCATAACATATCCAAAATTTAGATCGTTTTGAAAGGTATAATTATATAATATAAATTTTCTAATCACGTATCCACAAAATTTCAGATTCTGCAGGCATATGTCTAAAATTCGTATAAAATAAAATACAAATTCAAAAATCATGAAATTTTAATTATAAGTGTAAAACTAAATATTTAACAACATATTAAAATTTCGTAGCCATTGAACATAAATAGATATAGTTTTGAAATTTTAGAAATGGATTACCTTGAATGTGTAATTATGGTTGAAATCTGAAAACCTCATTTCTATGGATGATTGATGATTGAAATGTCTTTGCGTGTGGTGTGTGTGCATTTTCCATAGAAGAGAAAATGAAGAAAACTTTATTTCTGCTATTTCTTTCTAAACCCTAACTGATACGGAAGAAGTAAAATTTTAAAATAAAGAATAAATCAATCATTTCTTTTATTTTTAACATGTAAATTACATAAATTGGGCTTCTTTTTGGACTTAGGTTTAGGCTCAATTTTAAATTCAATAATGTAATAAAAAAAGATTTAAAGTAAAACCCTTTTAAAATAATTAAAAGTTTAATATGATGTAAATAAAAATATTTATCATGATTAAGAATATATAAAAATATCGGAATATTACAGAACTAGCATGAAAATAATGCTAAAATGTACTCGTAACGAAGATTGTTTACTTATTGATTCATTCATGTAGTTATTCAATTCCAAAATAAAAATATATTCTAATATAATACTTTTAAAGTACATATTCATTTTAAAAACTCTTTCACTTAAACCTTGAATAAAGTGCTAAAATATAAAAATAAAAAATAAAAAATATAAATAAAGTGAAAATGCTTTTATGGCTTTATGCTATCCAAACTTGTAGTAATAAGTAATAATACTCCGTACTGATTCATTCACGTGATTATTCAATCCCAAAATAAAAATATACTTCTTATATGGTATTATAAAGTACACATTAATTTAAAAAATAGCATCTCTTCTTTTCATATGCTTTATAAGTACTTTACAAGTTAAAATAATTTTTTTTATGTATTAACTTTCTCCAATTTTAAAATTAGTCCATCTATTTTACATTTTTTGAAATTAATCTATTAAATTTTATATAAAATCGTCTGTTTGAGGCAGAGTCCATTCGAGTGTATTAGGGAAGAAATCCTATCACTTCAATGAATTCAACTCCCATTTCTCTTACTCATCATATCAATAGAGATGGAGAATATCATACTCACCACATTAAGGAGTTGCATACAAATGTTCAAAGGAGTTGCATGAAAATGTTCATAAAGATATTTGCAAGCACAATGATAAGTATCAAAGGATGACATATAAGCATAAAAACACAATCTGGTTTCAAAGAAGGTGATTTGGTTTGGATTCATTTGAGGAAGGAACATTTTCCTAGAGGTTGGGATGGAAAGTTGCAGCCTAGAGCCGATGATCCTTATCGAATTTTGAAGAAAATTGGGGATAATGCTTACAAGGTGGAGTTGCCCGGAAATTATAGTGTCTTGGCTACTTTCAATGTTGATGAGATCTTTCATCATATGTTGATTGATAAAGAAGGTCCAGATTCGAGGGTGAATCTTGTCCAACCGGGGATGACTTGGAAAATTTTAATGAAGACTTGAACTCTGCAGTATTGATGAGCTACCCATTAATGAAGGCCTTAAACTCAGCAACTCCAAACTCATCAATGAACTATGCAGTGCCAACTCATCAAGAAGATCACTATCAGTCAACTTCAAGTGTTACTCTGTTTCTATTGTGAAGGAGTTATTGTGTATACCATATACCATTGGAAAGCTCTAAGAGTCTAGTTTTAAAAAAGAATTACTGATCTAAAAATATAATATTCATACAGAAAGTTAATGCCGTTTAACTGAAGTGTGACAGTTTGCAACATCATACAAAAGTTATTGGACCAACTTCGACTTTATTGATTTTTTTATAATTTATCTCCTCACTAAAAACCTTGGTATCTACCTATTCTTAGTCTTTAATTATCATTCATTAAGTTTACATTTAATAGAGTCTAAGTTCTTATTTTCTATGTGTACTGAGGATGTTAAGTCTCATTTAGTTCTTTTGACTCACTTGGAAGGTTGTTCTAATTCATGCCTATATAATGATATCATTTGTAAGTTTGCAAGATGGCAATTTCGAATTTAAACATATTTGGAGCTTTTAAACTTGTTTAGAAGATGTTATCTTCTTGTATCTTACTCTAAACCCTTTTGGTGGATTATTAAAGTGGTGAGTGTTGAGTGTTTACTCTTTTTTAAAAGATGAATTTCTTTTAATTATCTCTTAGTCTTTTAGTGTATTCCTTAAGGCGACAAGTTTACTATCAAACTTGTGGTGGATTCCATTGAGTGAGGAATTGTATTTGAGTATTTCCTTGTGTTACCTCCTGCTTCTCTAAATTTCTGTGTCAACTGCAGTATGATTTTTTTTTTGTTAATATTTCTCGTCCCACTTGTTAATTTAGTACTCTTTTCCTACTTGCACTTTAAAAAAAAGTTCATGTACTTCCTCCGTTTCCTTCAAAGAGTCAATTTTTTTATATTATGGGCGTCCCACCGAAGAGTCTTTATTTACTTTTTTATACACATGAAACCACTCATACCCACTAATACAATTAAAATATGGGGCCTACACTTCCACTAATATAACTACCCACTATACATTAAATAATACTCCCTCCGTCCGCCCCGAAAGAGGGTCTTTTACTTTTGTGCACGTTGAATAAGGAGTATTATTATTTAATGTGTAATGGGTAATTGTATTAGTGGGAGTGTGGACCCCATATTTTAGTTGTATTAGTATGGGTCCCATGTGTAAAAAAAGAAAATAACCCTCTTTGGAGCGGACAATAAAAATGACAAAAAAATCCTCTTTCGAGCGGACGGAGGGAATAATACTTATTGATCCATATACAAAAAGCAAAAGACAATCTTTGGATGGGAAAGAGGGAGTAGGTTTCAATGAGGCCGGATCGGGCTTTCTCTCGAGCTTGTTCGAGATTTTCCTATCTTTACTTTTTTCGAAGGTTTCTCCTCATTTTAACTTTAGCTCTTCTCCCATTTAATTTTCTTTTGCTGGTTTTTTAATAGTGTCCATTAGTAAAAATACCAAATATGAAGTAGCAAAATTATTTGTCAGCAATTAGATAACTCGAGATCAATTTTAATCAAATTTGAGTTTTTGAACTAAAATGCCCTTGTCGATTTTATCGACAGCCACCGACACCCTAGATCGACGCAAGTCGGTCGGTTCAGCGGTGCACCGACGCATGTCGGTGGGGGATCGACTGATGCCGGTCAGTTCATCGGTGGAGAATCGACAGCCACAACACCCCGGACCGACGCATGTGGGTCGGCTCGTCAGTGGGGGATCGATTGCCACCAATACCCGGCCCGACGAATGTCGGTCAGGTTGTCGGTGAATCGACACCTGAACCGACATGTCAACTCTATTTGATCCGATGGTATTTACGTCCACACACATTAATTTGGTTAAAATTTAATACATTTTATTTTACTTTAATGTTGACAAAGATTTTGTATTTAAAAAAGTGAGTACTATTTCATTTTTACCTTTTTAATAATAGAAGAAAGAATTTCAAAATTTCCATGAAAGATTGGGGGATAATAAAAAGAGCAGTAGGCAGCCAACTGTAGACTATATTCGAAGGGTTTCAAAGGGTTTAACAGAATTCGGCTGTAAAACAATTCTAAGCTTTGCATAAACATCGTACCAACACTGTCATCGCAAGGATTCTCCCATTGCACCTCAAATCATTCAACATGAGAAGAATTCCATCCAATTCCAAACTTCTCTTAAACCTCCTAAAACCGCACACCAAAACCCCGCTCCCTCTCATTTCCAGAGATTTTTCCGGCTCCTCATATCACTCAAATTCTTGCCCCACAAAACCCCAATTCAAGTCTTTCTCCAAATTTCAATCTTTACTCTACTCTGATCTCAGTTCCTATCGAATTAGTTCCACCCAGTCTCTGAATCTAAGCACCCTACCGGATTCAGTTGCCAATAATGCATCCCAGTTGTCATCAAGGCAGAGGAGAATCAAGGAAAGATCAGAGCTGGAGGAAGCCTTTGAATCTGCGGAATCGATTGATGAAATGCTCAAGGCATTCAAGGACATGGAGGAGAGCTATGATGAGAAGGATTTGGGTTTAGCTTGCTTGAAAATTGGCCTTAAACTCGACCGTGAAGGTGAGGACCCAGAAAAGACTCTGTCTTATGCTCAAAGAGCTCTGAGAATATTGGAAGATAATGATGGTGATGATGATGATAGTGTTAGCTCTGGTAGTAAGTTGTCTTTGCCTGTTGCTATGACTTTGCAGTTGTTGGGTTCTTCTAGTTTTTGTTTGAAAAGGTTTAATGAATGTTTGGGCTATTTGAATAGGGCTAAAAGGATTTTGAGTACATTTGAGGTGGAGAATCCTCACTATTCTGATCAAATTTTGCCTATTTTACATGCTGTTCTGTTTGAATTGTTTAATGTTAAGACTGCCATGGGTAGGAGAGAGGAGGCTATTGTTGATCTTAGGAAGGCTCTTGAAATTAAAGAGAAGATTTTTGAGGAAGATGGTAAAGAGCTTGGTAAGGCCAATAGGGATGTAGCAGAGGCTTATTTCGCTGTTTTGAATTTCAAAGAGGCACTGCCCTTTTGTTTGAAGGCATTAAAGATACATATATCACACTTGGGCCATAACTCGGTAGAGGTTGCCTATGACAGGAGGCTTCTTGGAGTTATATACACAGGATTAGAGGAGCATGAGAAAGCATTGGAACAAAATCAGTTGTCACGGAAGGTCCTGAAGAAATGGGGAAAGTGTACTGATTTGCTTCGTGCAGAGATTGATGCTGCTAATATGCAGATTGCCCTGGGGAAATATGAAGAAGCTATCAACACTTTGAAGGGCGTTGTGCAACAGACTGAGCAAGAAAGTGAGGATCGAGCCTTGGTGTTTACTTCCATGGCCAAAGCTTTGTGTAATCAGGATCAATTTACAGATGCAAAGAAATGTTTGGAAGTTGCATGTGGAATTCTTGAGAAGAAAGAGAGAAGTTCTCCTCTTATTGTTGTGGAAGCATATATGGAGATCACAACGCAATACGAGTCAATGAATGAATTTGAAATTGCAATATCACTGTTAAAGAAAGCATTGACGATTCTTGAGAGGCTGCCTCAAGAACAGCACTCAGTAGGAAGTGTATCCGCTAGAATTGGTTGGCTGTTTCTTTTAACTGGGAAGCTGGAAGTAGCCATCCCATATTTTGAAGATGCTGCAGAAAGGTTGAAAGAGAGTTTAGGTCCAAAGCACTTTAGTTTAGGTTATGTTTATAATAACCTGGGGGCAGCTTATATGGAGTTAGATAGACCACAATCGGCTGCACAGGTATTTGCATATGCAAAAGAGATCATGGATGTCTCCCTTGGGCCACACCATGCAGATGCAATAGAGGCCTGTCAGAATCTCTCGAAAGCATATGAAGCTATGAGAAGGTAAGAAAGTTAGAAATAATTGCCTTCATTCTAAATCTTATTTATTGCAAACTTAATGTGGTGCATACTGTTAGAGGGCAATTCATTAATGCTATGAACATCTCAGAAATAGTTTGCCAATGCTCCAGTCCCTTCTATAGTGAGCCATTAAAAGAACTAAATCTCTTTTTTTTTTTTTTTTTGTAGAATCTTTTTATAGCAAGCTTATTGAATAGTATGGAGTATAAAATTATTTTGCCCAAAAATCCGTTGGCTATAATCAAGAAAGTTTTAATATATGGTGTGTTCATCATATGTAATTAGTTTTTATTTTATATTGTTAAGTGAAATTAACATTGTAATTTTTCTTGCTCTAAGTATATGATCCGATAATATGAAATCTTTATTTGTGTTTGTGCATAATTGCATATGATTGTATTGAGAAGTCCCATAGGGATGAGATATTCTATTTCTGTTATTACAATAAAGTTTTCAAAAAGATGTGTCCTGTTCTCTGGGAGATTGCACCCTTGATGCTTTATTTATTTATTATTATTGTAGAAGATGTAGAATGACATGGAATGATGGAAAGAGAAATGAAAAGATTAAATCTACTCTCAGTAATGTGTGTTAGATGACTCTAGGTTTGCTCCCTCTATGAGCTGGAGGTGTGAGAATATTAAGTTTAGAACTTGTATGAAGGAGCTTTATGGCCTGGTATAATCCATTGCCTTGAAACATGTCCAACTGTAAGTGTTTAGAAATCTTGGTTATCTTCGGGATGACCAGTAAACTATCATGTCTATTAGGACGTAACAAGGGAACTTGACCTATAAGTGGAGAAATCTCTGTGCATGACATATTTACTCTCATACTACCAATGCTCAAATACGTATTTATCTGCAACAATCATAAACCCTTCAGTTTAGAATCTTGTTCATTTGGGCTAAAAATATCTTTTTAGAGAAGTGCAAATTGCAATAAACTTTTTCCTTTGATTATTCATTTTGAATTGTGCATGTACTCATTACCTGACATTGTTGATTATATTTAACTTATGTGTACCCTATTCTATCTTGGACCATGTTATGTTCATCAACTGATTGCAGGCTCACAATTAGATGAATGTATGCTTGCATTCTATGAGTGCTATATTCTCAAATCTTGACGTTTTGTTTCCTCAAATGTTCTTTCAACATGTGCATAATTATTGACAATGACGTACTAAGCCGAAGAGTTTTTTTTTCCACCTAAGTCGGTACTTTAAAAAAAAAACACGAAATATTACTACAAAATGGTCATTTTGTAGTTTTTTTTTTAAATGTTTCTTCTTCAAAGAATAAGGCAAAAACTTGTGTAAGATCGTCTCACTGGAAAAGGTGAAAATAAATGTGGGACAAAGGGAGTAGCATATATAATGAAGAGTGATAAGAAAAATAATGTGAAGTGGTTTCACACAAGAAGTGTTGTCTCTTTGGCATGCATGCATATCCAAAATCACTCACCCTTGTAGAGTTATGGTTCATAGAAGAATCATTGTAAGAATATGCACTTAGTAATCCTTAGGTGACCAAAAAATGACGCTTAGCTTAAATGTGCTAATTAGAAAGGACAGTGAGTTGAGATCTCATTTTCTGATTCATTGAATCATAACTTGTTGATGGAAGTACTGTTGGTTTTACATAGCTTAAGTGTGCTAATTAGAAAGGACAGTGAGTGGATATCTCATTTTCTGATTCATTGAATCATAACTTGTTGATGGAAGTACTGTTGGTTTTACATAATGGAAAGTGACTAGTATATGGACTGTAATTTGTATCTTGAAGAGCCAGGCAAAGTAATAATATACAAATCATGTAGCGGCCAAAGGAGATGATATTGAAAAACTTTTGTAATTTGTTTGATTGTGTTACAGTGTCTCTTAAGATGGGTAGCAAAGATTATTAATTATATACATGTATTTCGTATCCAACTATTTCGGTTACGTAGCTGTCTTTTGGAGAACTGTGGGGTGGATGAATATATAACATCCCAATTTTTTATAAAGATACTTTTATTAAAAATAGGGTGTTAATTAATTTAAAATTAGGAAATTAGGGCACATAAACAAATAAGACGAATTTCATAATTGATAAAAGAGTACTAAAAAGTAGCTCATGATAAAAACATAGTGTTTTGCCTCTAGTTAAATGGAGGAACATGAGTTCATAATGCATAAAACTTAAAAATAGAATCCATAGCAATTGAGGTGTGGTTGCCCAAGCTAATTACACCTCCCACCAAGCCTTGCATCAACTTTCATAATCTGAAAATATTCAGTGTTTGGGGTGAGCATTTCAACTTGCTCAGTGGGGAACCATATGCATATTCAAATATAAATAATGACATGCATCAACATCATGTATTCATCAACTTGGCATAAAATAGTTTTAAGTTTCTTGATCGATCGATAATAACATGAGCACGACGAGTCTACCTCAGGGATCTTCATGCAATCCCGGCCCCTAAGGGACCCTGGCTAAATTCCATGGTACAATTAAGTACAAACTTGCTTTCATGTATGCATTCATAGATTCATGTCATGAACATTGAGAAACATGCATATTCATATAGGAAAACACATAATATTCCCACACCTTAGTCTTGATAAATTAACTTGCTTGAAACTTGAAACTCTTGAGGATTTGCCTAGAAACTTTTGAGACTTGCTTTAGAGTGAAATGTGGTGGTGTGTGTAGTGAGCATGGGGCTTGGGGTTTATATAGGGGGTTGTGAGCTAGTGAAAGGTTTTTAGCACATAAATAATCATAAATGCTATCCTATTAATTACCCTAAATTAATTGTAGATCATGGGTAGTGGAAACTTGTGGGTTAATCTCACATGTGAGAAATATGAAAGGTCTCATAAGCTTTTAATTTGTACACATTTTAGTAGGATTTTGAAGGGTTACTTGTCCCTACGTTATTCTATATTAGTAAAGCATTTTCTTTTATTTAATTTTATTTAATTAATTAGTTAAAAATTAGTGGGGTGTTACAGTATATATTGGTTAACCAGTTTCTTTCCATTCTACAGCTATCCACTCGCAATCAACTTTCAGGAGAAAGTAGTTGAAGGTTGGGAGGGACATGGACAAAGTGCTCAAGATGAACTGGATGAAGCTGTTCGACTGCTTGAGCAATTAAAGGCAAAAGCTAGTACTCAGATCTCTCAAGCTCTCTTGGACGCCATGCCTAATTATCCCGACAATGATACACCTGTCTTTACAGAGAATTCAAATTCTGCTAATTCAACTATGGAGAGGTAACATCATCGAGCAAAATTATGCAAGAGAGGAGAACGAGGCTTATACATGTTCATTCTGCTGTTTATCAGTGGATAATTTTAAGCTAGTCTTGAAGGTGCAAGGGAAAGTTTATCGAGGCAAGCCATGTGTTATTCTGTCTACTGAAATGCCAACATTTTTCATGTTATGATCGAATAATTATTCCATTTTGCTCCAATTTTTCACGAGCGTTGGCATTCGCCTAATTGGCTTTTGAAGTTGACCTTGTTTAACTGAACTTTTGGAATTCAAGTTATAGTGCTGAAATATGACATATGAAAGTCATATGATTGATTCTGTTCTGATGGAGGATAATATGAACACTAAGCATATGATTTTCTATCTTTATTCAGTGAAGGGGGGAATTAGACAAGACTTACTGTCTGTGTTTGACCTTGTGATGCATTTAATAAGCATGTGCATGCTACAAACACTTTTTTTATATCTTATGATATATAAATATTCTATTTGATATTTTTAATGTTGTATCTCAGCATCAGTGTAGGGATGTTGCAATGTAGTATCTGGAGCATGTGCAGTGTTGATTAATTTGTGTAAAAATTCTATTCTCCTTGTATATTTCTTAATCTTGTTCACATATCATCTATTACAGATTAAATTTTGAAAAAAAAAAACTTAGGGAAGAACAGCACTTTTGGATCCTCTACCATGTCCTAAAGAGAAAATTGATCTCCGGCTTCTGCTACCGTCTTCTTCGCTGTACCTCGTCTCCCTTAGTTGCCTATTCTGCCGTAAGATCTCCTGAACCGATAGGTAAACGCTGCGGTCCCCTGCAAAATCCATCGAAAAAGATCGTCTGATAGGCTCTATGCAGAACTGATCATCTTTCTCTCTTACATTAATCCCTTCATCCCCCATTATGGAAACATGTTGGAACTTTCTTGGTTTATGTTTTCCAATCTTGTGCTCAAGCTTTCTTGATGAATGACTTCTGGACTGCACCAAGAATCTGCTCGAGTTGCCACTTCCTCGTCCATCGTCACCGCTCTCAGCAAACTCATCCTCGCCACCACCGGCTCTGATCAGTTGATGTGGATCCTGAGGCGAAGAGTTTGGCGCGACGATCCTCTCAAGCCGGTACCTATTCCTGCCGGAAATGGCCGACCGGCACAACGGGCAGTTGGAGTTGCTCAGAAGCCACACGTCGATGCAATCCAAATGAAATGCATGACTACACTTGGGAAGAACTCTCAACATCTCATGATCTTGAAACTCATTCAGACAGACCACACACTTGGACAAGCTACAACACTCTCCATCCCGCTTGTTATACTGGAACGTCGGAATCTCCCTGATCAGCAGCTCGTTGAGTCCTCGGCTTTGCCAGGACGGCGAGTAGGTTGTCGATGGATCTTCAGCCATCCCCGGGCGGTGGGAGAACCGCCTCAACGGGTCAAGCAGCTGCCATGATCTGAAGCAGCACTTGGTGATGAAAATGTAGTAGCTGATGAGGAGGAAAGCCGTGGCTGTGATGCCTAAGATTGCAATGGCTAGCATTGGGAATCCATTGTCTGAAAGGGGGGGTGGGGGTTGAGGAGAGAAGGATAGAGGTGTCATTAGGAAGAAGATAGACAAGTGTTGGTGAAGGAAGGAGAAAAGGGTGTTGAAATGAAGAGTGGAAATGAATCAAATGATGATGTTAGCTAAGTGTTGATGGGATCGGAATGCGATGGCATAAAGCTAATGATAGGCAAAACACGAGAGAGAGGGGGGGGGGGGGGGGGTTGTTATGTGGAAGTTAAAAGTCAAAACATTTTTAAAAAAATGACGTCTTTGGATGAAAAGAAATAGAGTGCGTTGAGGGACAGTCGTTACCATGTGCTTCAAGATGCTGACACGTGTAATTTTGGGGGGTGGGGTTGGGGGTTTGGACAGAGAGGGGATAAATAAAAGTTGACTCTCAACACACTATTTTACACAAGGTTTTGAGTAGAGCTGTTACCCGAAACGAGTTGCTCGAGGGCTCGTTAAAACTCGAGCTCGGCTCGTGACTATTCGAGCTCGAGTTTGAGTTTGCTCTTATGCTCGTTTCCTTAACTAGGCTCGATAACAATAATTAATTAATTAATAATAATAAATATTATTTAATTATATTACATTAATTATTATTAAATATAATAAAAATTAATTAAATAAAGCTCGATATGCTCAATAAAGCTCAAAAAACTCGACTCATTTTGCTTAACGAGCCGAGCTCAAGCTCGACTCGAGAATTACTCGTTCGAGCTCGAGCTCGTATATAGCTCGTTCCTAATCGAGCCGAGCTCGAGCACGACTAGATAACTACTCGAGCCGAGCTCGAGTATGTGATATTCGGGCTCGCTCGACTCGTTTAACAGACCTAGTTTTGAGGTTGCCATTGTCATACTTTTCTTTATAATATCAAACTACTCCTTCGTTACATTTGTATTGGATTATAAACCTTGATACTTTTTTATTTTATTTTTATTTTTAAATTTAAATAAACAAGTTACAAAGCTGTTCATAATTTAATGATAATTATATGCGTGGGACATTCCAAATAAAAAATAAGCCAAAATAAAAGAAACGGAGGGTATTAATTTAGCTTGTTGGCCATATGCTTCTTTATAAGAGATGGATCTAGAAAACAATCATAAATGGGGGTGAAGTTTATTTATATTTTAGTTCAAGTTAAATAATAAATTTTGTCTCGAATTTATGTTTATCATTCCATAGTAAGAGAATTTAACAAAAATTAATTTACTGACTGACTTAATTTATTGAATTTTTCGGTAATTTAATATTTTTTTATAATATCTAAAACTATAAAGTAGTACTCACCCATCCTAGTAAATATTCACATTTTCTTTATAATTTAAAAAGGAAGAGGTGTGAAAAGTTGTTGAAACAAACGATGTATATATCTATTCCATGTGATGAAAATTTTGATACTTCAGCGTGCTTTGAGATTAGTGGATTGATGAGTTTTTTTTTTTTCTTCTTCTTTCTTTCTTTAAACCTTTTCTGTTGTGAGAGATTTTATTGCACAAATAAATTAACAAATAAAATTAGGCAAAATTTCCTGTGCGTCCGAGCACACGGATTTAGATTCGTGTGCCCGGATCCAATTTGATCCAAATAGGAAGTTGACTCAAAAAGGAAGTTGACCCAAATATATTTTTTAAATTTTATATAATATTTATTGATTTAGTGAGCGCACGGATCTAAATCTGTGCACCCTGGTGCACAAGAACCTCTCTCATAAAAGTATACTCCCTCCGTCCGTTTTCTAGGGTATCATTTTTTCAATTTGGGCATCCGTCCCCAAGGATCTCATTTCCTTTTTTATACATATGAGACCCACACACACCCACTAATACAACTAAAAAATGGGACTACACCTCCACTAATACAACTACCCACTACATATTAAATAATAATACTCCTTAATCCACATGCAAAAAGCAAATGACACCCTTAAAGTCAGACGGAGGGAGTATTGCAGTAAAAAAAATAAGGTAAATGCCCCACTTAAATTGATGCCCGAATTCCTACTCTTGTTTTTTTTTTTTAAATCAATAATTTTTTTTTATTTATATAGAATGCAAGAAATACTAAAAAAATTACAAGTTATACAAATTTACAATAATTAACATTTTAGTAACATTTTCGAATTACCTAACCAATTATAAAATGAAAAGTTAGAGTACCCTATCTTATTTACGAGCCATACTCTTGGTTTTAATTGGCAGGAAGTCAAAGGTTCTGATTTTAAAGTTTAAAAAAGAGTGATTATGAAACCAGATTCTGCGTATTACGTTAGGCGTGTATTGTTGGGTTAGAATTAGAAGAACACTGCACCAAGTGTCTCCATTTTTATAAGCACTTCCACGTGGCATAGGCAAACTGGTGGTGAATCACGAGAAATTTGCCCACGGTCAAATACAAAAGTTATAGAAAGTACTAGTATTACATTTAATTTTGATGTGATTCTAAGATGCAATGTTGTAATCCAGAATCGATAAATTTAAATAGGGTAGTAGTCACTAGTTATTTTATTTATAGAGAGGGTTAAGCGATTAGGTTTGAGACATGAGATCTTTGTTCAAGTTTTTTAACTCTTTCCATCTCAAAATTACGTATACGTTTGCTTTTTGCATGAAAATTAAGAAGTTATAATATTTTAATGTGTTGTGAAGTGAGAGAAATAATATTTTAATGTATAGTGTGTAGTTGTATTAGTGTAGTGTGTGGGCCACATGTGAATATAATAATTGTTTTGTGTGGGTTCCATCTATAAAAAGAGAAATATATATTTTGTTTTGGGACGGATCAAAATAAAAAAGTATATATCTGATTGTGGGACAGGAAGTATTTTTTATCATTAGCCTCTAAAATGAGAAATGTTTGAGTTTCTTTGGATCGATTATTTTAGTTTATTTGTTGTTTCCTAATTGCTTGGAATTGTCCTTGGCTCTCTTTTTTTGTTTAAGATTCTCAACTATTGGGACTTTACTCATACCCGCAATTGTGTTCAGTTGTTTGGGGTAACAAGTAATCTCCCGTTTCAAAGAGAAGTTCTCAGTTACTGTAGATACAGAGTTTAAGAAAAAGTTATTTTTTGCTTTACTTTTAAGGGTATGTTGGTATTTTAGGTAATAAATAAATAAATTATAAAGTAAGTTATGAGAGTTGTAAAGAGGTGACAATTTTGAAATTAAAGTATGGTTGTTTGAGGGTGTGAACTTGTTTATGAGACGAACAAAAATAGAAAGTATGAATTTGTTTATGGAACGGAGGGAGTATTTAAGTTTGAGAGTTTATTTGCTTGTACTTAATTTCCTATTTAGTTTAATTTCTTCTCGTTGAGAAATTGTGTGTTGGAGGTATTTTCTTGCAACTATTTATTCATATTTGAGCAAATTGAGCTTCTTTAGCCAATTATAAAGACCTAAGAAGAAACGAGATTTAATTTGAAGTTAAAATCAGCAAAAACGGGGCAAAACAAAATGTAGGAGTAAGATTTTTATTTATTTATTTTATTTTTCTCAACATGCAATCCTGGGCCCATTAAAATCATTTGGTTATATTCAGCCCACTTTCATGATAAGTAGTATTGAAGCATCCCAATGGGCCAGATGATTATTGGGATCAGCAAAGGTAGTATGAATAATGCTTGGATCAACAATATGTGGGTTATGGACCTATGGTAATGGATAAACCAATCCATCATGTGATTAAATTTCAGGGGTAAAAGAAAAAGTAGAAGCCCAACTTAATGAGATAATTAATTAACTCACTGCTAAGTGCTAATTACAAATTAGTGGAGAGGCAGCCACCATATTAGACCAAGAGTTCATAAGTAGACAACATAAATCTTGATACAGATTTGGCCAAGGAAAACCTTAAATTACTGAGCAAAAAAATTATGCGTGGTTATGCATGAATTCTATTAAATAATGGATTATTTATATATATAATGCCTTAAATATATTTTAAAAATGAACAAATCCCTCTTGCATTTGAACACACGAATCCAAGACCGCGCGCTTAGGTTTGGCCCGGCTAAATATTACTCTATATTTTTTAATATAAAAATTTATTAAGTAAAGATTTACGATAATATTTCAATTTTTTAATATAAAAACTCATAAAAATTACGATATACTTAAAATTTCTATAAATTCAGTATTTTTCAATATGGTTAGTTTGGTGTAATGAAATTTCGGTACCCCTGCCCTAGCTTCACAATATAATTTCAATTTAAACTCAATATTTTAAATGAATATTAAAATGATTATTATTAAATAAATTATTTATATTAAAAAAATTCTTGTAATGGAATTCATTTTCCTATCCGTAGTATATCAAAAGAATGATAAAGTTTTTTTTAAAAATTTTTTTAATAAGGCTTAGGTGAGACGAGTCAGTCTATTATTAAAATATATATACTCCATCCGTTTCATAATATTTTTTACGTTTACAGTTCCACGTTGTTTAAGAAAAGTTACACTTTTTGATCAACTTTATTGACCTTGGATGGTATTGTAGTATTTTTAGGTAATAAAAAAGTAAAGTATAAAGTAATGACATGTGTGTGAAAAAAGGGGTGACAAATTTAAAATTAAAGTAACTTTTGAGGTTGTTAGGTAAGGTGATGTTTCTTTTTTTGGAGTGTGAAATGTTTTGTTGGACAAACAAATGAGAAAAGTGTGAAAAGTTTTATGAGACGGACAAGAGTATTCATTATATAAATAAATAAAATATATGATTATTAAATTTGATTTATTTTTAACGTATATTATTATTTCAAATCGTTAATTTAAAATAATTAATGTATGATTCATTAATAGAGATTTGTTAAAGTATAAAAGTTAAAGTGTAATTTAAAAGGTTAAAATATGATTCTCTATAATTTATATTTCAATAAACAATAATTCAAAAGCATGATTTTGTGAATCACATCATCAATACTTTATTAAATTTAAAAAGGAAGAAAACTTCAAGAATTTTATATAGCCCCTAATACTTCTAACATTTATTTACGGAGAAAGCAACATCATTTACATCATTTCAGCATTGAAAAATGCAGTCATATGATCACTTTTAACAATATTTTATCCCTCCACTTCTAAATACACTAATAAAAATAAGACATTTTTTAGTCTATTTTCAAATCTAGCGTGTCGTTAGCTTATGTATTATATCCGGATCCAAATGACATCGCTCTATGAGGCAACCATAAACGTCATCACTGTGACATCAAATTCGATCTCATTGAATTTCTTATTTCAAGGAGCAAAACCAGGGTAAAACTATTTTATGTTAAAATCAGTGTTTTCATAATTGAACCAGCTGGAATCAAATCGAAGGCAACCATTCGTTGTTTATTTAAAAAATTAAAATTTATATATTTTTAATTATATCGTTATTTATAACAAAAATATTTTAAAAAGTTATAAAAAATAATTTAAATAAATTGGGGCGAATTTGGGTGCATTGAATAATTTGCCAAAATTTAAATAATGTTCTAAAATAGTATACCGTGAAACATCATTAAAAAAACCCACTAATCACTTTAATCGATTTTTCTAATTTTGAGATATTCAACCCGGTTCAATCATAAAATTCAATTTTCCAGATATTTAGCTCCAATTTCCAATGCAACGGGTAGAACGGACTGGTGATCTGGTGAGATTCTGATATCATTGGTAAAGCCGTTATATTTTCTTTTTTACTAGCTAACGCCAAGCACATAAAAAGCGAATTAATCAATTACAAAAGTTAAAATCACATGGATCGGATCTTAATTTTCCTAACACATCCACGAATAAATTTGAAATTCAGATCTAAAACAAAAATCAATAATGAAGGATTGGTTATTCTATTAAAAAAAAGGACTTTGTATTCTTAATGACTCGAGATTACCAAATAATATATACTATCCATTAATATGTAGAAAAAAACGACAATAAAGATACTACCTGATTTTAAAATGACAGAATTATATATAAATAAAAACTCCGACAGTGACATTTACTCAAATTTCTCAAGAGTAGAAGAATTTGACATTTTTAGTGAAAGCTTATATTTTCATTATATATATGAAAATGTGGGCAATGATTTTGTTACTGTGGTTGGAGTTAAAAGAGATGAATGAGAATCCAAAGCAGAATGATGTCAAAGAGGTTGGCGGGGCGGCGGAGGTGAAGTACCGAGGGGTGAGGCGGCGGCCGTGGGGCAAATACGCGGCGGAGATTCGGGACTCTAATAATTACGGCGCCCGGCTGTGGCTGGGAACCTTCGCCACAGCCGAGGAGGCGGCCCGAGCTTATGATCGGGCCGCACACGCCATGCGTGGCTCATTGGCAATTCTTAATTTCCCGGAGGAGTATCCAACTCCGTCTCCATCTCCGTCTCCATCTCAATCGCCTTCGTCTTCGTCAGTCTCGTCTCTCTCATCGACGATGAGAGCTGAAACAGAGCAGGAGAAGGAGAAGGAGAAGGAGAAGGAAGTAATTGAATTTGAATACTTGGATGATAAGTTGCTGGAGGAACTTCTTGACTCTGGGGAGAAAAACACTCCACCAGACTAACTTAGTAGAATCAGAATGTAATAGTTAGTTAGTTTTGATTGCTTGAAGGACTCTGCTATTGTTCGTTAAATGAAATGGAGACGACAAAGAAACAGTTACAGTTAATTTGTCTGAATGCTCTTTTTAGTTGACTTTTTACCAAAATGATGATACTTTCTCTCTCAAATTTAGACAGTTGACCTCAAGTCAAGTTCGTCAAATACGTTGACTATCCAAGGGTTGAGTATATTAATGAACCTTGAATCATTTGCTGAAACGTGTGCCATGCAACTCAATTATTTTTCTTTTTCGATTAATCATTTTAATTTTTTGAAAATAAAGTTAATGTACTCCCTCCGTCCCGGACAAAGAGATGCATTTACTGTAGCTTTTGTGAGAGCTTTATGCAGTCAAACGTAACTGTTTGACTGGACAGAGGGAGTACATTGTTATGGAAGCGAAGCGAAGTACCAACCCAACTTACAAAGAAGACATAAAGGCCCAACACCAAAGGCCCAAGAAGACTCGAAGGCAATAAAGGCAAGTTGAATTCTCTGTTATATATCCCATGTTTCATTGGTGTTTTTTTGTATAAAAAAACTATATCCTACAAATGACCATCAAACCCTTAGGGCATGTATTGAATTTTGGCCTTTGATTATGACACGTGGCAAGTATTTAATTTATGTAACAGGAGATGAAACACCATTGTGTAACAGGTGATTCCATTTGCAATAAAGGATCTTGGATGTCCTCTTACATTTTGGTGTTACATCACCTGTTACACGCGTTAGATGAGTGACACGTATGCGGAGAGGAAAATTTCAACCTTTCCCCTTAGGGTTGATTGTTAGGGTATATCATAGTTTATCCTACGTGTCAATCATCCAATGATTTGTAATAGAAGATGTATCACCAAAATGTAACAGGAGATCTGAACCGCAATAAAGGGTAGGAAAAGTGATGATACTAAAAATAAATATGGACTGATAATAAACCTGGTTTCCCCGAGGATAAACTTGGGATTACAGGAGATATACTCCCAACACTCTCATACATCTATTACCCCCTAGAGGACACATGGCAACACCTTATTGAAGAAATAATCTAAAAGGAAAATGACTTCTCCACTCACGTGAAGAGAAGGAAGAAAACTATAAATATGATAGAATACAAATCCTACAACATTTTTTTTTCACCACTTGTAATTTTACACTTTATAGAGAAAATTGAGAGTGTGAGCATGTAATCCAAAGGCAGATTGCCTATCTTTTCAATACGAAAGAATGTTTCCCTTCATCCTCATTATCTTATGAGTGAGGCTCTGTGCACCCGGGCGCACGGAGCACATTCCGTGCGCCTTTATAATTTTCATGCCCCTTTACAATTTAAACCCCTAGCAATACATAGATTTAAATAGGATTGGAGGGGAGAGTTGTGTTCACATGGGGACACGGAACATCTTTCCGTGTCCCCGGGCGCAGGAGTTTTTGCCTTATCTTATATGTTTAATTGGGATCACTTGAGTTGACACAACAAAAGTGAGTACCAACATACATTTTGATTAAAAATAAGAGGGGACTCTTCTGGTGTTTATGCGATCTATTATTTGATTTATTATTAAAGAGATAATAATATTGCATGTCAGCCATTCATGTGGAAACTTGGTAGTTTCCAATTTTTTTTATTCTTTAATTAATTAATTACGGCTAATGAAAATTGTATCAATAGAATTAACACCATACTGGCATTAGTTTCTCTATCGACGTAAATGAAAAGTTAAATTCGAATGAGTTTTGTGTTTAGTGTTGTTTCATGACAGTTAATACTGAGGTTTTTAAGTGTCGGTATCGGTAATAATATCAGTACCTCAAATTTATGAATATATCGATGGATATATCGGTGGATATATCGGTGGATATATCGAATATCGTTATCGATATTAGTAAAAATTTAAAAAATCATGGAAACTTTTAAAAAATTAATTATTAACTTTGCAATATATTATAATTAATTTTATTATATAAATACAATTTAAAATCATAATAAAACTCATAATATATGATAAGTATATCAATAACAACATATTTAAATAATTTAAAATTATACAATAATTATTACTAATTGTTTAATACATAATAACTACTAAAATGATGATTTATGAGGTTCTATGGTAAAACATGGCATGCCATCTTAATCTAAATAATATTGGTACCAGCTCATCAAATTAGAAAAAATTTCAATATAGTATTGAATGTGCTAGTGTTACATTGTTCTATTTTGTCAAAATAATTATATTTTTAACCAGAGTGTATTGTGTACGTGAGCCCTCCTTATTTACTAGTGATAACACTTAATGAAAAGTGATAATTAATTAAGATTACATAAAACAGTCTCACCATGAGATGATTTCACAAAAGTATTGCTCTATTTTTATTTTATTTTTTTTCAAATTGAACAAATGAATGACAAAAAAAAATATTTGATAAAAGTAAAATAAAAATAATTAAAATTTTAAAAATAATTATGGATAATATTTTGATATTTTCAATATATGATCGATATTTTCTCGATATATCTAGACATCTAGGAAAATTTGAACTGTGACAAATTAATATCGATATTGATAATGATATTTCCCTATATGGGAAAAAATTATCTTTTTCCTCAATATCGATATCGATACTCACAAAAATGAATATATATCATGGAAATATCGAGAATATTTCAGGATATTGAGGATATTTCGGGATATATATGTTGAGAGTGGAATTTCACGTATTTTAGGTCTCATAATTACACCGTTTTTGTTAGAATATGGCCATGATTTCATGTAAGATTGCGTAGTTTTCATATCTTGCGTAATTAAGATGCTACTAAGGTGTTTTGTTAAGTTTTAGGTTGAAACAGGATCAAAAGTTTAAAGTTGGAATGAAGAGTGAAAGTGTGAAAGAATGCTGAAAAATACACGCTCACATTGCATAATTTTTCTATATTCGTGTGAAGGTGTCATACATGGTTGGAAAGCCACGGAAGAGAGAATCGTTTTGGCGCAAAAATTACTCAAATCGAAGTTCGGATGAGGAAGTTATTCTCAAAATCGTGAGGTCGCGCAAGTACCGACGGGAATTTTCGAAAATTAGCCCATCTTTCCTATTTCTTGGAACACAATTAATTTCCTTATCTCATTCCCTTCTCACACCTATATATATTTTACATCATTATTCATAAGAGACACCACCTCCACAATGGGACCACCTCCACAAGGGGATCACCCCATCCATCATCCACATCCATCCACACCAAAGGAGATTCAAGGGCTATTCAAGAGGAAAATCAGTCAATCGGAGAGACGAAGAAGAAAAGCGGAATAACGCCGATACTAGGGTTTTTCTATTCCTTTCTTTTATTTTCATTTGTCAAGACTTTTGAAATGATTTTGATAGCCATGGGAGTTGCTTGTAAACGCATGAGCTAATTTCGTTTACAGTTTTAAGGTTTGAAGGATAGATTTAATTGATTTGAAGACCTAGATCAATTTTGTGAATTCCTACAGTCGATATTCTGATTTTACTTAATTTATTCAGACTTTGCGTTTTTGCTTCGTAACGTCTTCATAGTAAATTCATGTCATTGCCCGTGATGCTTGATTTAATATGTTAGCTTGTGTACGTTCATGAATTATTCAACGAGAGGAAATAATGGATGAAGAATAGTTTGAGGAAGATATTGTTGTTCCATTGTGCCCTGGAATGCAGTTTGAAGGTCCTATGTTGTCGTTTGAGGAAGAAGAAAACAAAGAGGAGTCCACTCGATTAAGTTAAGTGACTCTACTCGAATTGAGCTATCAACTGGAGTCAATTTTTTAGGCAAAAGAAGAGATTGATGAAGAATTTGAGGATGTTGAGGAAGAAAAGAAAGAAGAAGAGCAAAGTCAAGAAGCAACCGAAGAGGACTTGAAGAATGAAATGAGCATTTCTAAATCTTTAAACTCTTTAAGTTGCATTGAATTTGTTGATATTGTTTTTGTTGACTTTGTTTCACCTAATGATTATTCTTAGGGATAGAAAGGAGTTAGAAGAGGAGTTGGGAATTTTTGTCGCGAAAAGGAATAAATGGTGGAGTAGAATGAAGAGGTTGATGAATGATCTTAACATGGTTGGCAAGGTCAAAATAAATTTTAAGAATGCCAATGAGGCCATCCCTTGCCATAAGTATTGGATTGATAAAGAAGCACAACGATTAGAGTACGATGGCAAGGATGAAAGATATTCATAGCCATTCCGATGAGCCTGAGGTATTCCATCGTGACTCTTCGATGTTAAACATGAGCGCTTGTTGGGGGCTGTCCCTCCTGTTTAAATTTCTTTTATGTGTTTGTGTGGTGTAAAAATTTTATTAGGTACTGCTCGACTACGCTATATACTTCTTTGCAAACTTAGCATCTCACCTTGTTTGATCTAAGTTTTGGGGGGGGGTTACGTACATACATTGTCTTGCTGTACTGAAGTAAATTTTCTGCATTGTTTTGTTTTGTTTGTTTGGAGGGTCGATTTTTTTGCGATTAGTTGATATTTTTGATTTATTCGTGAATGTTGATTTTTTGCGATTTTCCAGGTATTTTGTTAGTGTTTATTTGTTGTGTGTTAATCCTAGTGTCGGTATAGTTGATTTTTGGTTCTCTAGGATGATTTTCTGTTCTTTTCTTAACACTTGATGATATTATATGTGTGATTATGTTTGAGAAGCAATTTGATGTTGTACTTTGATATTGAGATACTTGAAATTTAGTTATATGCATGGAAGATCAGCTATGAAGCTTAATTAAAATTGCTCATTCATTCCTATAGCCATGTGAGATTTAAGCCTTTTGAAGTCATGACAAGTTGCATGATTCAGTTTATTCTTGTGAGTATCATTCATACACATATATTCTAGAACTTTGCTTTACATCTTACTTGAAGCTACGTGTTTGATTAGACAATATGAAATTATCTTAGGCCATTTTTGTTGTTTATTAGTCACTAGACAAATTATTAGCCTACCTATTGAAATTATCCGTAGTCAACCATTTTTATGCCTTAAAGCCTTATTTGTTGGAAGCCTATGTGATTAGCCAATTGATCCCTTTGCTATCCTTAAAAATTCCTACCTAGTAGAGAGTTGAAGGAGTTAAGTTGGTGACTTGTAAAGAAGAATATAAGGAGAAGTAATTTGGAAGTGATGAAAATTGTTGAAGAGAGTAGTTAAAACTTGTATGAAGGGGTAGTGCCTGAAACTGGTACCCCATGAAAAAGGGTAGTACTTGAAACTGGTACCCTTATTTGAAAGAAAAAAAAGGAAAAAAAAAGATTCAAGTAAGGAAGTTGAGCTTGAGAATGAAGGAGGAATTTGAATTACAAGAAGAGTTGAAGAGCATTGAAGGAGAAAGAAGAAAGTGAAGCTGTTTGTTGAAAAGCTGTAAATCTTATTTGATTCTCTACTAGTGAATAAGTCACTTAATCCATATATTTCCTACCTTTACCAAAGAGCCAACATTACAACCTTATGCAAGACCTTTGTGATCCTATTATCGAAGTTACACCTTTAGTCAAGAGTTGAGATGATTGCCAAGCTTATGCTTACGCTTGTGTTTAAATTGATTTTGAGTGTAAACACCTTACCCTAAAGTGTATATATCTCACACTTGAGCGATGAGCGTAAATACTCTTCATGAGAATGGGTGGATGAGCATTCCGAAAAAGTAAAGTAGTTGATTTGAATGGTATGTTCTTAGATGGATGGTTATCTTAGTATTTGAAGTATGATTTTCGAATTGTTATATTGTCTTGGATGTGTTTAGCTGTGAAATTTTCTCTCAATTACTCTATTGGTTTTCTATGTCGTTGCCTCGGGACGAGCAATAAGTAAGTTTGGGGGTTCGTTGAGAGTGAAATTTCACGTATTTTAGGTTTCATATTACACTGTTTTTGTTAGAATATGACCATGATTTCGTGTAAGATTGCATGGTTTTCATATCTTGCGTAATTAAGATGCTACTAAGGTATTTTGTTGAGTTTTAGGTGGAAACAGGATCAAAAGTTCAAAGTTGGAATGAAGAGTGAAAGTGTGAAAGAATGCTGAAAAACACATGCTCACATTGCGTAATTTTTCTATATTTGTGTGGAATTCAAAACTGGTGGTGTGATACATGGTTGGAAAGCCACAGAAAAGAGGATCGTTTTGGTGCAAAAATCACTCAAATAGAAGTTTGGATGAGGAAGTTATGCTCAAAATCGTGATGTCGCACAACTGCCGACGGGAATTTCCGAAAATTTCCAAAAATTAGCCAATCTTTCCTATTTCTTGGAGCACAATTAATTTTCTTATCTCATTCACTTCTCACACCTATATATATTTCACATCATTATTCATAAGAGATACCACCTCCACAAGGGGATCACCCTCATCCATCATCTACCATCATCCACATCCATCCCATCATCTATCCACACCGAAGGAGATTCAAGGGCTATTCAAGAGGGAAATCAGTCAATCGGAGAGACGGAGAAGGAAAGCGAAATAACACCGACACTAGGGTTTTTCTATTCCTTTATTTTATTTTCGTTTGTCAAGGCTTTTGGAATGATTTTGATAGCCATGGGAGTTGCTTGTAACCGCATGAGCTAATTTCGTTTACAGTTTTAAGGTTTGAAGGATAGATTTAATTGATTTGGAGACCTAGACCAATTTTGTGAATTCCTGCAGTTGATATTCTGATTTTACTTAATTTATTCAGACTTTGCTTTTCTACTTCGTAACGTCTTCATAGTAAATTCATATCATTGTCCGTGATGCTTGATTTAATATGTTAGCTTGTGTGCGTTCATGGATTGTTTTGTCTATCTGTTGGGAATTAAAGTAGTTTGTCCATAAACACGTTAATTTTAAAGAATTGGTAAATCAGATACTTGAATTGTTTAGTGGAACAATGTAATAAGACATTCAAGTAGAAAGTGAATAAAGCCTTGTAGTACTTTCAGAAAATATCTTGTTAGTCAAACTTGTCATCCAGAGGTATTGTTGTTTGCATTGATTAGTATCTAGGAAGGGGGCTTGGTAATATTCACGCACCTTAGGATTTAAACCAGATTATACTGTTAGCTTTGAATCGGATCATATCCAGTGGGAAAACAGGGTTATGTGGTGTATTTTCATAAAATCTGCATGAATGAATAATTGAAAGTCTAGGAATTCAAATTAATTGGTCTATACCGGATTATCTTAAAACTGTTAGTTTCTTGAGTCAAACTTAAATTCTTCTTTTATGATTTTATTTTATTAGTTATTTATTATTTTCAGTCTTTAGATAATAGTTAAATTCTCAAAATTGGAAATTGGTTACCCTATTCTGTTTAAACTTGTAATATTTAGAAGATAAATAATTAACTGTCCTTTTGGGATCGATAATTTAACTTGGTTGCTTGCCGCTACAATTGATATCCTTCACACTTGGGGATTTAATTGGAGTGCGTATAAAACGCTCATCATTATATCGTGGAAATATCGAGAATATTTTGAGATATTGATATAGTTGTTGTGTCTTGAAGAATATATTACAGATATTTAGTGTAATTTTTAATGTGTAATGATTCTATTGGATGGTGATAAAATTTTCAAATAATGTATTATGATATTTTACTTTTTTTATTAAATTTTAGAGTAAGAAGAAAAACTTAAATAGCTACAATAATAGGAAAAGGTGAAAATTTTAACAACATGATGATAGAGAAACTCACCATTTGAAGAGTTGTCAGTCTCATCCAAAAAGTAGAATCTTTAGTCTCTATGTCTGTCACCACATTTAAAGAAGATAAGTTATTTAAAATGAGTATGAGAAACAAAGTTGACAAAAATGCTAAAAGTTTAACTGGATACACTAGTTCTCTGTCTCTCTTCTTTTTTAATAGAAAGTTGGGGTTTTAGATGGATGGATATCTGAACCTTCTTAATTTTGATGCAGTGAGGTTATTTTATAGAGTAATAGACTATGGTGTTCTTATCATTTTGTTTGACAATCAAAACTTCACATATTGCTAATGAATTCATTGTTAAATAAATATAGTTGTGTTTATATGAGTTATGAAGATGATTGGTACACTTGCTTCTTTATGTGGATAACATGTCATTAAAATGATAACAAATCATTAAATAGTATTCTGAAGGTGAAACAATTTAGGGATCAAATTTGAAATGAAGAACTTGGTGAAGCTAAAATTATACTTGGGATGTAATTTAGCAAAAACAAAGAATATGATAGTTTGTTGTTTAAGCAAAAAGCATATATGCTCAATGTGTTGAGTGTTACAAACTAATATATTCATGGCACTAATTATGCATTTACGCTGTATAGAATAAATCATGCTCATCACACACCTTCCTTTACGTTGTTAGAAATATTTAATTTCTTAACTAATTGTATATACATGTAAATTAAGCTCTATATATTGTAATCTCAATGAAATGAACAGTAAGCTATTCCTTTCACATATCTGCTATCTACATATGAAGCATGTTGCTCTCGACTATCATTTTATTAGTGACTTGGTTCAAGATGGTGTTCTAACTTCTAAGAGCAACTCATATATCCTCAACTCATGTGTCCCGAATACGTTTCTGCGCCTTATCACTCAAGATTGAAGTCACCTCCAGGAGCTCCATCTTGCGGGAATGTTACAGAATAATATATTCATGGCACTAATTATGCATTTACCTTGTATAGAATAGATCATGCTCATCACGTACCTTTATCTAGGTTGTTAGAAATATTTAATTACTTTTATAGGTTGTTAGAAATATTTAATTACTTAATTAATTGTATATACAAGTAAAGCCCTATATATTGTAATCTCAATGGAATGAACAATAAGCAATTCCTTTCACAAATTTGATATCTTATATTGAATAGATACAATATGAATTTGAGTAAATCTATTAACGAGGTTTAAAATATCGATATCGGTAAAAATATTGATACCTCAAATTTATGAATTTATTGATGAATATATTGAATATCAATATCGATATAGTAAAAATTTAAAAATTATGGAAACTTAAAAAGAAAATTAAGTATTTAACTTTGCAATATATTATAATTACTTTTAATGTATAAATACAATTTAAAATGACAATAAAACTCATAATATATGATAAGCAAATAAATAACAAAATATTTAAATGGTCTGAAATAATACAATAAATTGTTTAATACATACTAATATCAAAATGATGATTTATGAGGTTCAATGGTAAAATATGGCATGAAATCTTAATTTAAACAATATTGGTACCAACTCATCGAATTGAATTTTTTTTGAATTGTGCCGGTAGTGTGTCATTTTATCTTATCCAATTGAGCCAAAATTATTATATTTTTAATCAGAGTGTACTGTGTATATGAGCCCTCCTTATTTACTAGTTATAACATTTTTAATGAAAAATAATAATTAATTATGAAAACGTAAAACAGTCACACCATAAGATGGTTTCACGCAAGTATTGCTATATTTTTTATTTAATTTTTTCAAATTGAACAAATTAATAAAAAAAAGTATTTAGTTGATAAAAGTAAAATAAAAAAACATTAAATATTTCTTTGTAGTTAATGATAATTTTTCGATATTTTTGATATATTCTCGATATTTTACCGATATTTTCTTGATATATCTTGACATCAGGGAAAATTTAAACTATGACAAATCGATATGGATATTGATATTGATATTTTCTTGATATTAGAAAAAATATCTTTTTCCTCAATATCGATATCGACACTCTCCAAAATTGGATATATCATGCAATTCATCCTTAGTCCTAATGTCTTCCTCTGTAATTGTCCCATGTCCTGACATGCCTTTGAGAAAATGAGTAACAAAAAAAAAAACCAATGTTAGTCAAACTATATCATATGAATTTCCTCTCCATATAAGGCATACGGAAACAAATTTTCAAGATGTAATGGGCATATTCACAAGTGAATCAGTCCAACTCACTTTGACTCTCACTTTCATAGGTTACAGGAGTTTGAACAATTCTAACATCACTCAAGACTATGAATTTAGAATTAAATGACATATTAAGGTGCATTATTATCAAAAATTACAACCAAATAGCCACCCCATATGTTCGTATTCAACAAATATGTCACAAAATGAAGTAAAACTACACATACACACTAAAGATGGCGTCAAACGCTCTCGAAAATGTCACCATTGGACTCCACGTGTCGAAACACGTCTGAATACGTCGAACAGTCGCCAGAAAATGACATCACGTGCCGGCTGGCGCCGTCACGCGCCGCCCACACGCCGCCACGCGCCCGGCTGCTGGCCGGCGCGTGTACCACACGCGCCACCATCGGAGAAGGTGTCGGCCGGCGCGTGACTCTCACACGCCACCGCCGGATTCGCTGGCCAACGGCGCGTGGGCTTCACGCGCCACCACCGGAATTATCGTCTACAGACGCATACCTTTCACGCGCCACCGTCGGTTGTCCATCCTCAGGCTATTCCTGACCCGATCTGATTCGCCTCCGGTCCGGTCTGGTCCACGTCGATTCTGTCCGATTCGTGGCTGGTCTGACTCGGTTTGACCCTGGTTCGTCCCGATCAACCCTCAACTTTATTTAATTGTGAAAAAGTCCTTAAACTTTATCGAATTTTCAAAAGCAAACCCCCCAATTTTTTAAAGCTTTGCAGATTTGGCCCAATTTCGAAAAACTTCAAAAATCATAACTTGAGTTTTAAAAGGCCAAAAAATGCACAAAAAATACTGATGGACTCTTCTCAACGAGGCCTATTCAGTGGTATATCAAAAACATATTTTTACTTGCACGTTAAAATGATAAAAAATTAAACCCATGAAGAGTTTTAAAGCATAAAATCGTCATACACATGGAATAGCCACTAGACACATAAATTCTGCCTTTAACTCATACATATGATTATTCAACATCGCATAAGTAAGCAATTATACTCATTTAATCATAAATCACGTATGAGCAAAAAGTACCATAAAAGGCAGAAAATTCAAACCATGTAAATATTCTATTTTTCATTCCAGAAAACAAGCGGAGTACCAACCATTGGCTCTGATACCAATGTTGGAAAACTCACGTTCATAAACGCACGAACCCTATTCATCCATAGAGAGAAATCATACCTTTCTCCGTAGGGTTTTCGTTGCAGCGGAAGAATATTATGAACCGATTGATACTCACGTTGGTAAATTGTGATCTCTGGATCAATCCTTCAACACGGGGTTGAAAGATTATGCTTTCACGATACGGTATTGGTCCGGAGAATATGAAGAATTCTGTTTACGTTGTGATTTCGGGAGAGAAAACTTCGAGAGAGAAAATGCCTCTTGCGTTCTACATTCTGTCGCGTTTTTGCCGTTCTGACAACTGCCTTGTGCATTATCTTTTATTCTCAAAAGATGGGAGTTAAGAAACTAACTCTTAACTCCTTTCTCTCCCTTATCCACAACATCATATGGGAAATAATAATTAATATTATTTAAAGGGTAGTTTGTTTTAACACGTCTGTAAAAGTGTAACACGTTAAAAAACAACTTAGTGTAAAAAAATCAATTATACTACATGACCTAAATATTTTAAGAAAATAAATTAGAAAAGTAATTATATATTTAATTTTTAGAGTATTATATTAAACTTTATATAGTCAAGTACGACTTATTTTCTATGTAAAGTTAAAATATCCGAAGTGTTTATATTTAAATTTGATTGATTCAAAATATTCAAGAAAGGATGTGAAATCCCTATATAAAATTATTATATTTTTAATGAATTAATTTAGACTTGGAAACATTATATTTATATCTAGCTGTGATCTTAGGCTCCATCACTTCTTTTTTAAAGAAATTGTTTACGAGTGTGACAAATTCTATTGAGTTGGTTGCTTCCTAATGTGACGAACTGTTTTGCGTCATCACACTGACAACATCATTGATGACATTTTATTTTCTTCATTTTCTTGTACTTGCTCCTTTAGACAAACACTTATGTGGAATGAAAATAAAATATAATGATATCTTAATAGAAAATTGATAGGTGAAAAACGATAACCATCAAAAATGAATTATTTTTATAAATAATTTATATAAATATTTAATGATAACTAATTATAAAAAAAAAATAATTAGGTCATACCGTTAGACAAACTATTGCTCTTTTAATTGAAAATAAAAATTGAACTTTAGAATAAATTAATATATAAATTATAAGATTAATTGTTGCATTAAGTGAAAGTAATTAAAGAGTTAGAACATCATTCTAAAAATAAAAGAAATTAAATCTAAAGTAAAATAATACCAAATGAGATCGTCTGTTACATAATGGTGTTTCATCATCTATTACATAAATTAAATACTTGCCACTGGTCATAATCAAATGCCAAAATTCAATACTTACCCCCAAGTGTTTAATAATCATTTGTAGGGTATAGTTTTTTTTATATAAAGAAACACCAATGAAAGATGGAATGTGTAACAGAGAATTCAACTTGAAATAATACCCTCCCTATTTCATTTATATTTTTGGACATTTTTTGTTGTACATAGAAAAATATTTTTTTATTTGATAATTCAAGAAAGTAGAGGATTATTTTAGGCAATTTAATGAGATAAGATACTAACTATGATTGTTGATTTTAATTAAATAAAATGTATTATAATATCGTAAAAATATTATTCCCTCTTGCACTGTCATAAGACACGAGTTTAAGAAAAGTTGGTTTTTGACAAATTTTATTGAATTTTGGAGGATATTATAATATTTTTAGGTAATAAATAATTATAAAATATTTTATGTGGGTTAGGTGAGAGTTGTAAATTTGTTATTAAGAGTACTCCCTCCATCCCAAAGTAAGAATCTCATTTGCTTTTGGCCATGTGGATTAAGGAGTATTATTATTTAATGTGTAGTGGGTAGTTGTATTAGTGGGTGTGTGGACCTCATGTTTTAATTGTATTAGTGGATGTGGGTGGGTCCTATGTGTCAAAAAAGAAAATGAGATTCTTTGGGTGGGACAACCAAAATGGTAAAATGGGACTCTTTCCTAGGAATGGAAGAAGTATAATTTTAGGGGATTGATGTGATGTTTCTTTTTATGAACGATGAAGTTTAATGTGATACTTACGAGAAAACAGAAATGTAAAAATTAATTGGGAATGGAGAGAGTAATATCATAAACTGTGTTCTATTTAATTAATGTGTGTAAATTATTTTGAGATGAATTAAAAAAAAGTAAATTATTACAAGATTTTGTTGGAATGTTGAGTGCGCTGAATCCACCTTATCTTTTGGCTTTTATTTAGCTTTAATAGACTAATTTTAAATTGTGAGTATACTATTATTATCAGCATATAGCTATCAACGACCTTTATAAGTTTTTTAATGAAGGCCTCGTCATTATGTCATGCATGCACCTCGAATTAACAAATGTAATTATGTACTGATAAATATTAATCAACTATAATGAATATGATTACTCCTTAATGACGAAAAATACGATGACGGCATTGGATAAATATTAAACAACTATAATGACGAAAATACGATGACGGCATTGTTATCGTTATGATGACAATTTTCTCTTTTCATTAATAACTAACCCAAGAATCTAGCCATTGCTTTTACTAATTTATTATACATTTAATCTCAAAGGAAAGAAAAACTTCTGTGACAGTGGTATATCTAATTGAGTTTAATAGGACGAGAAAAGTAATAATTTTAATAAAAAAATTGAATACCCGATAATCGTTTTACTAGATTTTTCATAAATTATTCCTATAATAAATTAAAAGTAAAGACTTAATTGATATTGTCTTACAAAATAACTTTCATGAAATTGTTAATTAGTGATAATATTTTAATGAAAAACAATATGATATAGTGAACTATATCATGGACAATTTATAATCTGAATAAATGTTACAATATTTTTTTAAAAAATAATATCTTTAATAAAAAATAACAATTAATTAAGAAAAATATAAAATAATTTAATCGTAAGACAATGTAATGTTATATAAAACTTTTTTTTCGTCCATTCCACACCACTCTTCACACTTCATAAAAGGAAATATCACTTATTTATAAATCTCAAAAGTTATATTAATTTTAAATTTGTCATTCTTTTTTCTCATACATACCATTACTTTATATTTTTTTACTACCTAAAAATACTACAATACTCTCTAAAATCAACAAATTTGATTTTAAAAAAAATCTTAAACAACATGATACAATAAATAGGAATGCAGTCCAAAATGGAGGAATTATCATTTTTTATTAAAATATTATCTTTTGCGAAAATCTTCCAAATAAAAAATTTTATTACATGGTATTTGCCTTATAAATTAGTAGCAATTGGCATTATTATTTAGAACACTCGCCCGTCTTTCAAATTAAATTAAATTAAACAATATGCAGTCAATTCTGGAAACGGCAACGAAATGGTAATATATTGCATTATAATGATTTGCAAGTTGGTCGACTAAGTGCGATTTTGTTATCTTCCAATCAACTTCACCAATACAATTCATCATTACAAATTTTAAATTACCCACCTAATCCCACTTATTTTATACTAATAAATATGTCTCTAACAACAACGTTCTTGAATAATGTTAAATTAATTGGGTGATATATTCACCTAACCGAATCTTTTGATTTGATATGATAATGTAATAGCTCAAATTCAGCGTATGATTAATTGTATGTCATCACAAACGATGTAAGAATGATGCACTCAAAGTGACATGGGCTATGTGATGTGGCATTGCGCAACAAAATTGATATTTGGAGTATAAAAATTGTTTAGGTTCATTATAAAATTCTACACAATATTGACAGAATTAATTTTATAATATTAACTTTTTATATAGTAAATTTCACTGATGAAATGTAACAAATAAGATATAAAATGACGAATCGCATAACATTCTAAGTCAAAACGTTTTCAATCTATTTATTTTATGCGAAAAACATATGTATAAAACCGTCCCACATTATTCATTTTATGAGATATATTAAAATAATATGATATTATTAAAAAGTAACACCTGATCGATAAATTGAGACTCATTTAGTGAACAATTTTATAAACATTTTTTTAATATAAATAAAGATTAATAATACCTTTGATTAAAATAAAATAATTTCAACATGATGTTGTGTGCTTCGTAATATGGCAAGGCTGGAGAATAAAATTTTCACGAATGATGGCCATTGGAGAGTGATATGGTGAGAATTAAATTAGAGTTCTAATGCGACATTCAATTAGGATTCATAATTATTCTTTTAAAATATAATTATTCTTTTAAAATGATGTCATTTTTTCTTGTGTTTGACAGCAGTGATAAAGTAAAATTATCTGATCAGTAATCAGGCAGTGACCTATTCATTGGGTGCAATTTGTCAAGCCTCTCTCAAAGGTTGATTTTTTTTTTTTTTGCTAAATCTTAAAAATTAAGATTAAAGTAAAATTGAAGTAAAGGTTTATGCAATTAACCCTCATAATTCTTGTAATATTTTTATTAAACTATTAAATATGGATTATTAACATATTATACTTAATCACAATTGATGCGGAAATGAGCACACCGGATCTTCTGCGCTATTTTCATGCATCATTTCATGTATCACGTGTTAAGTGATTGACACGTAAGAGGGGAATTAAATCCAACCATTACCCCTAAGGTTTAAACATTAGGATATAGTTTCCTCTCTCCTACTGATCGGTGTCATTTTCACCTAAATTTTAGTATCTTTTTATTATATATTTTTGTGTGTTTTTATTCATTTTGTATATCATTTGGTGGTGTTATATGAAGATATGTAGATTTGTGCTTTGAAATGATAAATGTGTGATTTTCATGATTAAGTGCCTTAAATTGAGCGATATTTATAAATATTTAGAGAATTGGTACTTTGGTGTAATTTGTGTGATTTTCAGGAAGAAATGGATTATAGATACGATAAGGAAGATGTGGGAAAAAACGGAGCTCAATTCGGAGTTGAAATAAGGAAGAACGAGCCAAAGCAAAATGATGAAAAACGCACGTCCAAATTGTGTATTTTTTCTGTATTTGTGTAGAGCTTAAAACTGGACGTGTGATACATAGTTAGAAAGCCACGGAAGAGAGAATCGCGTGAGCGCAAGAATCACTTGAATCGGGGTTCAGATGTAAAAGTTATGCACGAAACGGTGAGACTGCGCTGCAAGCGATGCACCTACACGACCCGTGTTGGTGCAAAAGTCAGTTTTATGATATGCACGTGTTCTAGAAGCTTCCATGGGGTATAAGGACCTGTTTTGACTACAAATTACGGGAGAAATCATTTTGGATCAGTTCCACACATATTTTACACCACATTTTCACACACTAACTCCATTCCATCCATCTCCATACCCTTCATCTATCCAATCCACTTGATCTCCTCAAGTTCATCCATTAATCCATTCATCCACCAATCTAAGAAGAGGAATTCATCATTGGTTGAAGATTTTAGCATTATCAAGGAGGAGGAAGTTCACCATCAAAGGGAGCCAACTTACTTTTATTTTGTTATTTTCTTCATTATTTAGTTCAATTGGAGCATGCCATGGATTATGTTGAAATTGTAATGATATGTAGTGGCTAGTCCTCATGTGAGACTAGCAATATGATTAGTTAGGGATGACAAAGTCTCTTGTGAGACGCTACCTTCATGAGACGGTTTGTGAGACGTGTTAAAGTATGTCGATTATTTAAATAAAGTATGTTAAATAGTTGTTAATGTATATTTTTTAAAGTATGTTGGATTATGTATTAAAGTATGATGTTAGTGTGTTATAATTTGATTTATTATCGACATACTTTAACCGCAAATAAGCACACTTTAACCACAAATAAGCATATTTTAGTGACGGGTTGACCCGTCTCACATCCGTCTCACCAATAACCCGTCTCACAAGAGACTAACTCGTTAGGGATTATGTAGATTTTGCACACCACATGTTTGATGAAATGATTGTTATGAATATTTTTTATCATGACTGCTTATTCTCATTTTATGTATGATTAGTGTGATTAAATTTTCTATTCATAGTGTTAGGATGACCATTCCAATATTATGCTTAGTGGTTTAATTGAATCATTGATTGCATGAGATAACTTAGTTAGTGTGAGGGGAGGTAAGTCATACCCTTCAAGTGCTTAGAACTTCATGATAGGACATTAATGATGAACTAGTGAGGGGAACCAAATTTATGATCATAGTATCTTAAAGAAATTGAGAGTAAGAGACAATCCTAGGAGATTTAAACTTGTAAAAGAGTTGAAAACCTAATTGCCTTGGCCATAAGGATTAGGGATACATACATGATTGCTTTTAGTCCATGATTAATGAAGTTCAATGTTAAAAGTCATGCATATCTATCTAGCTTCTTAGCCATGAGTATGGTTAGTCTTACTCTCTTCTTAAATACATTCTATCCATTCCATTCATCTTGTTACGTGATTGATAGTTGATAATATTAGTTGTTAATTGATTCCTTGAGTTAGTTGATTAGCATAATCATTAGTATAAAACCAAATCTCAAACTTTATCACTCTTACAAAGCATGATCGAGGACAAATCCGGATACACCATGATTTTACTTTTCCTTCGGGACGATATACTATAAATTTTGTTACTTGGTCACTACGTGTACAACAACGATAGAGTTCTCTTATTCTAAATTATTTTTACCAAAAATGGGACTAAGAACACCTACGTGTCGTATATCCAACGGTTTGGCACAGAAGATGAGGTACCAAAATGACACAGAAAATTCGAGCCGGAAAATGAGCGTGAGACCCAAAAATGAGAAGATGAAAAAGGTATTGCTAACTATTTGCAATGCCAAACTAAACATGCAATATCATAATCCAACAGATTCCCTCACGCCACTTTTAATTACAGTGCATAAACTTTAGAAGATACAACACTGAAGATTCTAGTAATTATTTTCATGTTAATATTGGTTTTTCATCAGCTGACAAATTAAACCTATGAAAATCTAAAATGTGGTCATGTCATCATTAACAATTACAAAGATACATTTACTAAAAAGAATAACTTCCAATTTGTGTTTTCTATGAAAAATCATAAAGAGCTTATATTAAACCTTTAAAAAAAAAAGTTCCCAATCAACGGACAAGATTATAAAATTGGAAAAATGAATTTCACTTGCGTCTATATGCTCTTCCGTTGAAAAATGAATGAGAGAGGCTCTGGTGCCTCCGGGGACATCGTGCCCCTTTGTAATTTAAATCCCTAATAATTAATACATAGGTTTAAATAGAGACAAATTCTCTTGTGAGACGTTACATATGTGAGACGGTTTGTAAGACGCGTTAAAGTATGCCTATTATATAGATAAATTAGTATGCTTAATTATTGTTAAAATATGTTTTTAAAGTATAATAAATAATGAATTAAAGTATGATTTTAAGGTGTTATAATAGGATTCATTATTGACATACTTTAACTACAAATAAGCATACTTTACCTATATAATAAACATACTATAGTAATGGGTCGATCCGTCTCACAACCGTCTAAAAAAACCCGTCTCACAACCGTCTAAAAAAAATCCGTCTCACAAGAGAGTATCTCTTACATATAATATAGAAGGGGAGGGCTGTGTTTCCATAGAGGCATGGCGTATCTCCGAAGGCACACAAGTTTTTATCATAATCAATAGTAGCATGAACATTAAAACTTCTTTACAATGCCTTCCTCCAACCCTATCTAAACGTCTGTTTTCAATAGCCATTCCTATAGCTTGTTATTTTCAATCTTCAGGTCGGCATATTCATCAATTGCTTTAGCTAAGGAACACAAAATGATAATTAAATCAATTAAGAGTTGATATCCTGTGCACCCAAATGCACACGTGCTTCATATGTATATAAATTTTTATTTATAGTGTATATATTTCTCAATTCAAGACTTGAAAAATAAGTAAACTATCAATTCGCGCCTGAATTATTTTTCTATCGATTAAGGGTCTGAATTATATGAAACTATCAATTTAGGGCCTGAATTTATCGCATATTATCTCATGTTTCATCAATTCAAGACCTGAATTCAGGCCTTGAATTATCAGTTTTGTATAATTCAGGTCCTAATCAATAGAAAAAATTAGTCGGGTCCCAAATTGATAGTTTATCAAATTTTCAGGCCTTGAATCGATAAAACTCAATTATATATATTTCTTTCGTCCCACCGAAAGGTTTTCATTTCACTATATTAGGTGTTACATTCAAAGGTTCTCATATTTCCTTTTTAGTAAAAAAAGCTCACATATGTCACACATACTACTAATACAACTACCCCATTATACATAAAATAATAATACTCCTTAATCCATGTGAAAAAGCAATTGGGGGACTTATGGATGTGATTGAGAGAATAGTTTTTTTACATTTAGTTTTTCATTAAAAAATACTAACAAAAATTCACTGACAGTTTATACATTTTTTATTCATTAGTGTTATAAGTACAGTAAAACCTCTATAAATTAATATACTTGAGATCAAAGAATTTTATTAATTTAGAGAGATATTATATAATCGATAAATTAATAATTTATTAATTTAAAGAGGTTATAAACAAAAATTATAATTTTCATAACTTATTTATACATATTAAGAATTAAGAATATATTGGTTCGAATATATGATTATACTTTAAGGGATTCATAATTATATATTACTTGTAAATCAAATTAATTATATGAGTATAGTATCTCATGAATTGTGCAATCATATAATATTTATCTATATTTTATAAGAGTAGATCAACATAAAATATTGATTTATTTTATTTGTTTGTAACTTGAATGCAATCGAGAGATTAAAATATGGGATTAATGAAGATATTAAGTTTAATAAAAAAACAAATAATAGTAGATTCATATTTTAAATGTTAAAGTTGATAATATATATATACATACTCCCTCCATCCAATTTCAATATTTACGTTTGTTTTTTGCACGTTGATGAAGGAGTATAATATTTTGATAGATAGTGGGTGGAAAGATATAATATTTAATATAAAGTGGGTAGGTGTATTAGTATTGGATGATATATTAATTGTTTTAGGTGGGTCCCATATTCCAAAAAGGAAAACGTAAATATTGAAATGTGACCCAAATTTGAACTGATCTCAAATTGAGATGTCGAGATTATTAATTTATCGAGTATTAATTTAACGAGGTTCTACTGTATATAAGTTTCTAAGAGTGCACTCTACATAGAATCACCGAAAATATCTCATAAATATCGAACTTTTAGAAATTTTCTCTCAAGTACCCACTCTCTGACTCTTGGTAAAATAGCAAGAGATATTGGAGAAATTGTCGCACATTTTCAAAGCTGTGACTGAAAAACAAACTCTTACCAAGTAGGGGTTCGGACATAACCTAAATCATCAGACACATCAAATTGAGGACGTCATTCAGTTCACGAGATAATAGAAAACGTGTTTATCAGTCCAGACTATATAAGAAATAGAAAAGAAATTAAAGCAGACTGATAGAAAATGGAGTAACTTTTATTTCAATAGCAGCTCTGATTCAACTTTGGGATTAATTTAGACACAAAAATAGATTGATTCCAGAAAATATAATAAGCGGCATATATAGATCAACAATATAAAAGGAAAAAGGATGTAATACTTGTTACTTCATTATTTGTTGTTGAGCAAATGCATATTATTTCTATCAACCATTCAAGTTTAATGTACTAATACCTCCCAAAAATCATAACAGGATAAGTTTGACCATGTACAATTTTTTTCTCAAAAAATATAAATTTTGAGCATTTATTTCAATATCTTTCTATTTGTGTTAACGTTGCCCCGTTTTCACCGAAAATTGACAATTTTGCTGGAATCGAGCACGTGCGTTGTCACGTGACCATCACATTTGGCATTTTCCAACAAAAAGGGGCAACATTGGTGCATAGACGTGGGACGAACGCCGAAAACTTTTTTCTTTTTGGAATAAAATTGTATATGACCAAACTTATGTAACCTATTAATAGCTACAAAGGGAATATATAGTTCAAATGCAATACCTTAATTCATGAAGGTAATGAACTTTCAGTATAAGCAAACAAGGTAACTTTTGGCGGATTAAATAAGTATACATTCAGTAGAAAAAAATTTCAACAAAAACCACATACACAAAATGTTACATATAAGACTAATTGCATTAAAATAAGAAAATGAATCACAGATTACCTTCGAAACAAAAGGTCAAACTCTTTATCTTCATATAAATAACTTACAAAGCAATAAAATATTTTATAGTTAAATAGTCGAGTACACAAGTAGACAGACCACTGACGAAATCAAAACTTTTTGAATGAAATTTCATGACAAAATTGAAATCAACAAAATTATATACAGATATAAGGAAACTACTTGCATCCACATGATAATGAATTTAGAAGATAAAGGTCTATCAAGGCATTCATAAACAAGTGGCCATAATTACTCAAGTTAGCTGCGTAAAGGTATTTTCATGTGTGACGGTGTCACACGAGACTTTCTCCAAAGAAAGGTGACAAGAGATAAGTATTTAATCAAGGCAATGAAGTATGATTGGATATTCAATAAACAGAATATTTAATCCAAAATTCAGAAAGCAATTAAGAGTAAGAGTGTAGTTAATGAAATTGGATAATAGAAATCCAAGATAAACACATCGGATTTTCTGCTCCATTTTCGTGCATCATCTTCTGTGGCACACGTTAAATGATTAACACGTAAGAGGGGGAAATAAATCCAACCATTGCCCCTAGGGTTAAAGGTTTAGGGTATAATTTCTCTCTCCTACGTGTCGTCAATTTAATGGTGTGACACAGAAAATGATGTATGGAATGTCACAGAAAATCCGAGCAAGTGTTTAGACTTTTAATAGGATATTCTTGATTTGTTTGGCAAATACTACATGAGTGACATCTTATAAATGAGTTCGATGATATGGATATATAATAAGTGATATCATTTAATAAAGGGTAAATATCAAAATTAGTCCTGAAGTATGTCGTTTTTCAACTTTAGTCATTTTTCTTTTGCAATTCTCAATTTTGGTCATTTTTTGTCTACTTTTAGTCCTTTTGGTCCAGTTTTGGTCCTTTTTTCAAAATTTGATCCTTTTTTTGTCTACTTTTAGTCCTTTATGTATACACTATCGGATAATTTTTGAACTTTTTTCAACATAAATGCCTAAATTTGGACAAAAAAGACTAAATTTGGACTAAAAGGACTAAAAGTGGATAAAAAGAACCAAAATTGAGAATTGCAAAAGAAAAATGACTAAAGTTGGAAAACGTCATACTTACAGGACCAATTTTGATATTTATCCTTTAATAAATAGTGATACTCTATCAATAAAATTGATAATTTTGTAATAAACTGTTTTATAAATAATTCATAAAATAAATAAAAAGTGTTAGATGTAGTGGTGAATCCAATTCATCATGCATCCTATTTTTGAAAAATTACTTTTAAATATATAAAAAATACTTTTTAAAGGAGTACGTATTATATTACTTTTCTAATTAATAGAAAATATTACTCCTAAAATTCTGCTCAATAAGAAGAGTTGGTCTCCTCTGTCCCCGGGATACACCGTGCCCATGGAACACAAGAGTTTTTACTCTTGTGTTCCATGGGCACGGTGTGTCCCGGGGCACATGAATTTTTGCCCAATAAAAATATAAAAAATCACAAAATATCAAAATTTGAAGAGTAATATTTTTCATTAGAAAAATAATTTTATCTTTTTAAAGAATAAATTTTCATCGATTAATTGGTAAAATAAAGTGCAACATTATTATTATTATTATATTATAATAATAATAATAATAATAATAATAATAATAATGAATATGATTAATTAATTAAAGGGTCCATTACTTACATGTACAATTTATCTACTAATATTACTATTAGATACAATATCCAAATTGAACCCATTAAATACCACTTTTAACCCTATTTTAATTTTAATTGTATTTAAAAAATAATTTATCCATAACTTTCTCCATAAAAATAGGAAATATGTTGAAGATTAGTCAACCGTGAGAAGAAGAAAGAGAGAAGAAGGATAGTTAGCAATTATCTTTAACTGAAGAATTGGCGGACTCCGATGCAGGTTTAATCGAGCAAAGCTGCAGTGGCGTGAAGGGTTCCGGGATGAATTTCCGATAATTATTCAATTTGCATACTTAATTTGCATACACAATCCATGGTATTCAATTTGCTTACTAAAATTGAATACTGATGCACGTACGAAAGAAATTGATTTTCAATTCTGAATATCACGTAGATTTTTTTTTCAATTTATTTCCTATTAAAAAATGGGTATTCTGAAGTTGATTACCGATGCACATATTGGAGAAATTGAAATCCCATTCTGAATACCTTGTATAAATTTTGTTTCAATGTATTTCTAATTAAAAAATGGGCACTGTGAAGCTGAATACCGTAGCACTTATGAGATAAATTGAATTATCATTCTGAATACCCGTATTAGCGGTAAAGAAGTTGGTTAAATTGATGATCCATATTAGCGAGATTGAAGTTTGTTAAAGGGTAATTAAGACTTTACATTACATGTTTTTGTACCTGATAATAATATAATTTATACTTTGTATCTAATAATAATCTTATCTTATATTTTGTATCTATAAGTAATAATTCCTTAATTAAAACTATGTAAAACCGTCCACCATGGATGGAACACACAAGTTTTGCTATTTTTTTCGTTAGCTAAAATCACCGACTCAAAACCAACCGAAACAAACAATGAGATGAATTAGGAATAGATCAAATTTATATAAACCAAAGGTCTATCCAAAAATTTGTAATTATGTATAGAATTTTTTTTTTCACATTTTCTAATAATTATTGCATGCGTGCAAAAATTTCTTCATACAAAACAAAAAGATGTTACACACCTAATGACTGTACATGTGAAAAAATAAATCATGAGTTAAGTTGTACCTGTTGGAAAATTTAAGTAAAAACAAACAACTCAACACATAGTAGGGAAATTAATTTAGGATCAAACATACAAACAATTCAACTAAAAATAAAATAAGGGATAAGAATAGCCTGGGTCGAAGCACATCGTAGCGCTCTCTTTAGATAAGAGACGACCCCACTGCACTGGTATGATATTCTTGGTTTACACGTTCTTCTCCCAAGATTCGACGGCCGGAGTCCTCTCGTGTGCAGCGATGAGAACCCCGAACCACATGTTTACTCAATGCTCAAAGATAAAGTATCGTATATAAAATTACATATTTTTGTAGTATGTAGAAATGTAAATTATATAGTATATACAAGTGTATGTGTATTAGGTAGTATGTAAATGTATAATGTGAGAGGACATGTGTATGGTGTAGTATATATCAATGTGTACTACAATTACATAATATACAACCTTTATAACCTTCTCATGCACCAACACATTCATGAGAATTAATGGGGCCATAAACAATAGACGGTTACATAACCGTTAAGAGTTAAGGTGTAATAAGTATCATAATAATAATAATAAAAACTATTATTTTAAATTATAAAATATTCAACAATCCCCCACATAATTTAAAATAATATATATATATAAATAAGAAAATAAATTGAGCATATAATACCGCGTAATAGGTGTAGGTACCTTCCGAGTTTGAACCTCCACTTTGTGTAAACGAATTAGCCACATCAAGTACATAGTGACATGAATGTCTTGAACTATGTCTTTGAAAAAAATATGACAATCCATCCCACATACGGTATGAGTAAACATTGTGGTTCTATCAATGGTGTACTTTATGGTCATGCACGGAATCTTGTATCATGAACATTTTTAGGGAGTAGCCCACACCCCCACAGTAGCGACCCCACCACTATGTTCACTTAGGTGAATCCTCCAAGGGTAATTTGTGACCAATCACCCAGCAAAGAAACATGCATTTGAATTCATTAAGAGTTAGACTCAACCTCAAACGTCACATGAAGAGCACTTATCACCATAGGAATAAGACCCGGAAATATTTTCGCAAAAAAATATTTTATTTATCACGTGTACTCTTCCAAGTCACCCTTTGCAGTTTCGTTTTTACCCATTGAACTTCGTTCATGGGAACGCCATACCTCCGAAGACGGGTTTCCACTGTGGTGATTTAATTAATAGACTCAAATCTCATTCCCCTCAATGATTATATATAAATAAAACTCGCTGACGCGTCAATCTCTTTGTGAGTGGATCCACTGTATTATTTTCATACCTGACAAAATCCAAAGAATTAACACCGTTAGAAATAATTGTCTTATTATTTTAAGTCTAGCAGTCAAATGCCTTAATGTTATTATAATTTTGCTTTTAACTTTAACAGTTGTCATTTGATTATCACAATGTAGAGAGACGGGAGTAATTGGCTTTGGCAATGAATGATCATCATTTAGTAAACTTTGTATCCATCCAGCCTGCACAGAAGCGACATCTATAGATCACAGTTTATTTAGTGGATTTTCACGGTATTGCTCCTCCACACAAAACCACCCACAAGTGGACTTTGTTTCATTTGAATTAACAATTCAGTCTGCCACTGAAATCTACAAGACATTAGTAAAATCAGTGAATTAATTAAAAATATAATTTATAGTCTCTTTCAAAATATTTAGATAGTCATTCAAGTGCATATAAGTATACTTCACTAATCCACCAACAATATATGTGCACTAACATCAAAATAATTAAACTATTTCATGAAATTTTCAATATAATGAGATTGTGACAAATAAATGAAGTCACCATTTTTAATGATTTTAGTCTCAAAATTAAAAATGACATCTATAGAACCAACAACCAACAACTTTCATTTCTAAATGAGATTACAATAATTTTCAATGTCATTAACAACATAAGATAACACAATTATCTTCAATAACTTATATATAAATACATGTATCATATGATGCAAAACAATAATAAGTCATTCCTCTATATCAAGCATTCCATGCTACGTAGTATGCACTTTTCAATCTATAAAAAGATTCAACAAATTTATAAACTTTATTTTTCCTCACAAGCCACAAAACCTCTAAGAATTAAATAAGAAAAATAAATATCCCAACTTCAATCCCAACTTTTCTTCAAAAACCTTTAACAATTAAATAGGAATAATTAACTCTTGACATTAAAAATCCAATTAAAAACTAATCAAAGTTTGGGATGTACATTAAACGTAAGGTAATACTCAAACATAATCTCCATGCGAACGTATCAGAACATTTAAACAGGAAAGAGAGACAAAACATTTATAAGCAATAAGTGGGCTATTAATATTTAGAAAAGATAGTGCATTTATTTGAGTTATCACAAAGGACTTTTATTTTATTTATTTTAATAAAAGCACGCATGATTATGTTTGGCAAAGATGGAAACTCTAAATTGCCAAATTTCAATTAAACATTACATTCTTAGACTTCTACTTCATTATGATAATAACATGTAATGAAAGGCCTAAAAGTAAAGATGTACAAGCACATAATATGACGAGTTAATAAGTATTTTTAACCACACACAATTAAACAAAATGTAACAAGTAGTAGCATCAGGTCAGCTTCAAATTAAACCAACATATTGAAAACATATTCACTGACTTGGAGCTCAAGTATTAGAGTGACTTGAAGCCCCCACTTTCTGTCAGGGAAGAATAGATTGTAATAAGATTTACACCTTATTTAAGCCACAAATTGCTTTAAGATAAAGTCAACTATTCATCACTTCTTTTAATGAAAATTATCATTTTGATTTCAATTTTATTATTATATTTTATGCATTGCATAAACATGAATTCATGATGCTTCACATAATTCGAACTTTTTTTTTTTTGACTCTCACGTCATTAAAGATATCCCAAAATCAACTTACCCATTTTTATCTACTATATAATATATTTTAGCATTAACAACAAATAATTTTCACAAACCATGGACAACAAGTATCATTGGATAATAACTGATAACACCAAACAAGAATACCAACAACATGCTTGAAATTATTGGAAATTATATAAATTTCTTGGATTTGCATTTGTACTAAAGTAATAACAATTACTACATCAATATTAAATTAATCGGACAAAAAATTCACAAAAAAACTTTGGGGGTCAATTCCAAGCTTCAAAACAATCATAGATTTAGGTAAAAAATAAAAAATGATCTAGAGGATTTATTAGAATTTATATGATCATATATAAGCATTTAAAATTCGATAATTGTGATTGGCGACCAATCCTAAGAAATATCACATAAAAATTGGATGTGAATGATTTAATCGAATAAACAATTTCTGAGTATGAAACTATTTCTTATTATTTAATCTCTATATCTTCCTAAACAAGAAACAAATAAATAAAACTTCAACAAAACATACTGATCCAACAGAAAAATTACAAAGCATTCATTTTACTAGAGACACATATTCAAAACATCACAAGAATATAACTTGGATCCAAAAATATTTTTTCTTTACAAAACACTTAAATTTAATCATTCAAGAACCCAAAATAAAACCTTTACCAACAAATTGACCATATCTATAAAATAATAATTTTATTTGACTAAAATCAACTCAAAAACTATTTCTTACTCAAGTAATTAAAAAGAACACTAGTAAGATTATTTCAATTTTTGAAAATCACTCACAGCAACTAAAATAATATTCCACCGCATGATTAGAAAATTCATATTGAGCACAAAATTATTACGTCCTAGATTAATAAACGTTTTCTTCTCTAAAATTGTTGAAAAATTTAAGTAAAAACAAACAACTCAACACATAGTAGGAAAATTAATTTAGGACCAAACATACAAATAATTCAACTAAAAATAAAATAAGGGATAAGAATAGCTTGGGTCGAAGCACGCCGTAGCGCTCTCTTTAGAGAAGAACCGCTCCCACTGCACTGGTATGATATTCTTGGTTTACACGTTCTTCTCCCAAGATTCGACGGCCCGAGTCCTCTCGTGTGCAGCGATGAGAACCCCGAACCATGTGTTTACTCAATGCTCAAAGATAAAGTATCGTATATAAAATTACATATTTTTTGTAGTGTGTAGAAATGTAAATTGTATAGTATATACAAGTGTATGTGCATTAGATAGTATGTAAATGTATAATGTGAGAGGACATATGTATAGTATAGTATATATCAATGTGTACTACAATTACATAATATACAACCTTTATAACCTTCTCATGCACCAACACATTCATGAGAATTAATGGGGCCATAAACAATAGACGGTTACATAACCGTTAAGAGTTAAAGTGTAATAAGTATCATAATAATAATAATTACTATAATAAAAACTATTATTTTAAATTATAAAATATCCAACAATAGCTAGTGCACGTGCACATAATTAATAATTTATTAAATTAAAAAACTACTTAATAATTACTTTTGAATCAAAATAAAATAATTAAAATTTTAAAAAATAAAAATAATTATACCTAACAAATAGCATATAAACTCTAGGCGCTCCAATGTTTGCGGTGAACCACATAATAACCTATAAATTATATTTATTCTCTTTAATTTTAATCATTTTAATTTTAGATTATCCCATAAAAATTTCCACTACCCAAAAAAAGGACAATTAAAAAGTTAAAACAACAATCTTCCTCCATACATTTTATTTAAAAAAAAATCATGTAACACACTTCATAGACTTTAAAGATATTATTATAATTCTCCTGAAATTTATCTTTTTTTAATTTTTTATTTTTGTCTATATGTGAAAAATTAGAGGAAATTATTGAGAGTTCGATGAAAATTCTCGTCAACTGATTTATCTACCACATTTACAACGTTTTTCTTTTCCACAATATCTATCTTTTGTTTCACATCAAAACTATATGAATGCTAGCAAAGTTGATATTTATTACACGTACGATTGAAACTCGATCCAACAATCTTTTATATTAAAAAAAATTTATTAAGAACACTTTAAAATAAAATAATATTATGTGCGCATCCAAATATATAAGAATTCAATTAAAACAAATTAAATTACGTCTTACACTATTTATACAAAGATTAATTAAGAATTATAATATTTTAGCAGGCATTAGAAAATATGATATTTTAATATATATGAGTAGTTGTATTAATATTATGAGTTAGTCTCTTGTGAGACGGGTTATTGGTGAGACGGATGTGAGACGGGTCAACCCGTCACTAAAGCATGCTTATTTGTGGTTAAAGTGCGCTTATTTGTGGTTAAAGTATGTCGATAATAAATCAAATTATAACACACTAACATCATACTTTAATACATAATCCAACATACTTTAAAAAATATACATTAACAACCATTAAACATACTTTATTTAAATAATCGACATACTTTAACACGTCTCACAAACCGTCTCATGAAAGTAGCGTCTCACAAGAGACTTGTCTAATATTATATGAGGATCTAAGAAAATATTTAATTATTTTACGTGGATATTATTTTTAAAAAAAAGATGTAACTCTTTTTATAGGAGTCTTAATTATTAAAACTTAATTTTTTTTGGCGTTACCGAGGGAATTTATTTAGGGCAAAAGCTCATGTGCACCCGGGCGCACGGAACACTTTCCGTGCGCCTTTAGAAATTTGTGCTAAATTCTATACCTTTTAGTATACAGATGTGTACCCTTTATTTTCTAAAGAAAAATCTGGGCGCACGAACAACACTCCGTGCGCCTTTAGAATTTTGTGTTAAATTGTATACCCTTTAGTATAAAAATGTGTACCCTTTATTTTCTAAAGAAAAAAAAATATTAATGAAAAGTGTATACCCTTTAGAACAAAATTGTGTACCTTTTAGTAATTAAAGTGTATACCCTTTAGACCAAATTAATGTACCCTTACCCATAATACAAAATTTCTAAAGGCGCACGGAATGTGTTCCGTGCGCCCAGGTGCACGCAAGCCTCACTCTTTATTTAGTTACCGTTTTGAAAAGTTGATTTTAATTTTCAAAAATCCACATCTAAATATTAAAAAACAATTTTATTTATATATACTTACAAGTTCAATAATCGTCAAATACTCTCATCTTCGATACATCCCAACTACTCAATTAATAATTGTTATGTCTATCTTTCCTCTCCTATCTCTTTAATTTCTTATATTATAAATTAATAGTTTTTTACATATATTTTATATAAAATGAAATCTATCATACCGAATTAAATGAGGCTAAATCTTGTATGCTCCAAGTACACCGTGCGCCCACATACCCTTTCGTATTAAATAGTATATCATTTAGTATAAAGACGTCATGTATCATTTATTTTCTGAAAAAAATTAAAAAAATTAATAAAAATGTATACCTTTTATAACAAAATGTTATACCCTTATTAATTAAAGTATATATTCTTTAAAACAAAATATTGTACCCTTATACACCTTGTTCACTTTGGACACAAAATATTATACCCTTATACACCTTGTTCAATTTGGACACAAGAGAACAGCTCATTTGTTTACCATCAGATTGAATGGATAAAAAATAAAACCTGAAAATAAAAGGTGACAAAAAATTTATTAAAACAATTATAGATAAGAAAAAAAATTGTAAGAAATTGAAATGGTATTGTGATAGAATGCAACTCTCTAGCATATATGGAAGGTTGTTGCTTTTTCATATTGTTCACTCTTTAAAAAATTATATTCTTTTAATGTAACACATCTAAAGTATACATTAATTTTAAAATTAAAGTAATTCTTTTTTTTTTCACAAGTAACATACGTCTATACTTATTACTTAAAAATATTACATTATTTTTAAAAATTAATAAAAAAATATAAAATTTTCTTAATATTCATGGTATAATATTAAAGATTAACTATTTTATGAAAAGGAAGGGGTATGACACATGCTCTTAAATAATAATTGCTGTCCATTTTGACAAATACTCTGTCGAGAATCCATCAAGAATTCAAACCGTCACCTTTGACTTCTTTATTTCAAAGCCCTATCTATCAACCACCATATTCACCTATATATATTCATCTCCAACCATTGTTCAACCTAATTCTAAACTCGATCAATTAAATCTACCTACGACCATGGAGGCAGCTAGAAACGGCCAAAAGGAACAGAAATATAGAGGAATTCGACGAAGGCCATGGGGTAAGTTCGCAGCCGAGATACGCGATCCGAACAAGAACGGCGCTCGGCTATGGCTAGGCACGTTTGAGACGGCGGAAGCGGCAGCTAGGGCTTACGACAGGGCGGCGTATGCTCTGAGGGGACGTCAGGCGATTCTCAACTTCCCCAACGACGGCCATTACAGTAACAATCATGATCATCAAAGTGTAGTGCCAGCGGAGGCAAGCATTAGTAGTTCTCAGCTCGGTTATACACCTCCCTCCGTCGCGGGAGAGGCGGAGGGGTCGAGTCGAGGGAGGAACGAGCAGGTTATCGAGTTCGAGTATTTTAATGATAATTTGTTGGAGGATCTTTTGGGTACGCAAGATGATGATTTTAAGAGAGCTAGGTTTTGGTAATGTTACTGCTTAATTTGATGCATTTATTTGTTGCTTGTTGATTATTGTGGATATGATTGTGGTTTTCTTGTAATGTAGGAGTGTTTTTTTTTTTTTTTTCCATGATGTTTGATTAAATCACTCTAAACCTTTGGACTGAATTTTTTTCATTCCCTTTTATTGTGTTCAAATATTGCCCAATGGTACGTGTGTATCTATGAATGTAGTATTTGAATTCTTTGAAGTTATATAAGTTAATAACTTAATAGAGTGTTTTGGTTCCTAATAAGTAGGTTAATAAAGTTTATAATAGGTTAATAAAGTTTATAAATAAAATTTGAATTTTCTTAATTTCATTTTAGTTTCATTAAATATCCTAGTTCACCCCTCTTTAAGGTTGTATTTAAGGTTGTGTTTCACTTGGCCTCCTACTTTTTACTAACAGGTTTGAATGAAGATTAAGTCTGTACACGTGCAATTAGTATATACACTCTTTAAATTTTGCAAAGTTTTAATACCTATTATTAACCCAATGTAAATCAAATATTGTATTATTGTGTCACAATTCCATGTGAAAATTGGCGCTGTAATAAATAATAATTTCAATTTATTTAAATCCTAAATCTCAATCATGATATGGGTGTGAAATACTAGTGTACGAAAACACTATCTTGTCCAGTGTTAATTCATTGTACTGTGCACCATAATTTTATGAAAATTATTTTTTATAGTAATGATTAATTATTATTTTTCTTAATAAAAAATTATTTTAAAAAGAGCGAAAAAAATTACAAGATAAGGAGCTAGTAATACATTTCATTCATAATAGTAGAACTCCTTTTCTAAGTAATTTTTCTCTTACATAATAAAATTTGAAGTGTATTACGTACACACCGGTAAAGAATACTAATTTGCTTATATGATCAGTGTTTTTGATTTATTAAATTCATAATGGAGTAATTTTTTCAACTATATTTGAAATTTGAAATATATTTTTAAGAAAAATTATTTCTTGCACACGGATATATGTATATTCGGATTTTAAATATTAGTACATGAATTTTTTATTTTTCAAAGTAATAAATTATTACTCCATCCCACCGAAAGGTCCCAATTTTACTATATTGAGCGTCACATTCAAAGGTCCTTATTTTTTTCTTTTAGTAAAAGGGACCCACATATGGCTCATCACTCAATATTAATACAACTACCCACCACACATAAAATAATAATACTCCTTAATCCATATGTAAAAAATAAATAATGATCTATGATCGGGATGGAGGGAGTATTTTTTTAATGAAAAATGTTATACTAGTGAAATTATATATGTTATGTTAAAATGGAAAGGCATTTCCCAGTTATGTGGATGTAACGAAAGTTAATTTAGAAGTCGATAATGATGATATTGAGGAAGAGACATCGTACTACCATGACCTAGTCGGCTAGTCCACATTGATGATGTAGTGATAGAGGTAGAAAAAAATGTCACTTTAAAATACGTAAGAACGATCATTTGTGATAGTCTATATAGATAGGCATATATATTCTGTGAATATCTTTAAAGATATGATCAAGAGTTACCATACTTGTAATCTTATATATAAATATGGTTGAGATCAATACAACGCACAAGGATTATTCTCCTTCATGGTATCAGTAGTCCAAAAATATCGATCCTCTCTTCCTTGGGTGTGAAATCTCAAGTTTATAATGTCTTCGTCACCTTCACACTATGATCAACACTCAGTTTAATCTTCATATTAAATGTCTTCAGTGTGACAATGGCAGGGAATATAACAATAGCTTGTTCCATACCTTCTGTGTACAAAAAGACATCCACTTCAGATTCTCCTGCCCTTACACCTCCTCTCAAAATGGCAAGGCAGAACAAACTATTCGAACAATTAACAATTTGGTTTGCACCCTCCTTGCTCGTGCTTCTCTTCCTCTCTCCTTTTGCCATCAAGCACTTCAAATGGCCACTTACTTACTAATATATCATTCCTCACAAAAATCTACATGAACAGTCTCCTACCCAAGTCCTATATAGACGCACACCCTCTTACGCTAACTTACGCGTATTTGGGTGCTTGTGCTACCCTCTTTTTCCCTCTTCCACAATAAATAAACTCCAACCTAGATCCCGCCCTTGTGTTTTCCTTGGCTACCCCTCCAATCATCGGGGGTACAAATGCTATGATTTATCTAGTAAACAAATCATTATCTCGAGACATGTTACCTTCCAAGAAAAAATATTTCCTTTCTCTCAACTCCAAAATCCTACAGCGTCGTCTCCCTCACAAAATATTCAGTTGTTTCACCTGAACCCTATACTTCACTCGCAACTCCGACAAACACAGATCCAAGTTCCCGCTACCCCTACCACTACTCCTTCTTGTGCCCCATCACCAACCCAAGAGCCCACTACCCCTACTACCACTCCTCATCATGCCCCATCTCCCAATCCACCAGCTCGAACCATGACAACTCATGCTATGCGAGGCATTCACAAGCCGAAACAAATCTTCAATCTCACTGTCTTATCTTTCTCCCCTTCTCCACTTCCGCCTAATCCTAAGGTCGCCTTAGCTGATCCTAACTGGAAGTTGGCCATGCAACAAGAATTTGATACTCTCATTTCTAATAATACATGAGAATTAGTGCCCCATTTCCCCAATGTGAATATTATACGTTGCATGTGGGTGGTTTGTCATAAAACTAAGGTTGATGGTTCTTTTGAGTGGCATAAGGCTCACCTTGTTTGTGATGGCAGGTCTCAACAGGTTGGGGTTGATTGTGAAAAACATTTAGCCTAGTTGTGAAGCCAGCTACAATCCGGATAGTACTAACTTTGGCGATATTCCGTTCTTGGTCCATTCATCAGTTGGACATTAAGAATGCCTTTCTTCATGGCCATCTCAATAAAACAGTGTTTATGCATCAGCCGCTGGGATTTAGAGACCTCTCTCGCCCTGATCATGTCTGTTTACTGAAGAAGTCCTCATATGGCCTTAAACAGGTACCTCGCGCATAGAACAAACAGTTTACCTCATTTGTACTATCACAAGGCTTTACTCAGAGCAAGACTGATCACTCTCTCTTTATATACTCGAATGGTTCTGATATGGCATATCTTCTGCTTTATGTTGATGATATACTCCTTACAGCTTCTTCAGATTCTCTCCGGATGCGCTTCATCAGTTATCTATCTTCAGAATTTGCTATCAAGGACCTCGGCCCTATACATTACTTTCTTGGTATTGGTGTCACTCCCACATCTACGGGTCTCTTTCTTAATCAGTTGAAATATGCTCAGTCGATTTTAGATCGCGCTGGGATGTCCTCTTGTAAGCCCTCTGCCACTTCAGTAGACATGAAGATGAAGCTTAATTCCACTGGAGCACCTCCGTTTGACGACCCAATGTTTTACCGTAGTCTTGCTAGAACTTTACAGTATCTAACATTTACTTGTCCGGATATCTCATATACAGTACAACAGGTATGTTTGCACATGCATAATCCTTCCACAGCACATATGGATGCTTTAAAACATATATTGCGGTATATCCAAGGTACTATGCAGTTCGGCCTTCACCTTTCACGAGGCTCCATCTCCTCACTTACTTATTATTCTAATGCTAATTATGGAGGATGTCCTGGCACCAACCGATCAACGTCTAGTTATTGTGTGTATCTTGGCCCCAATCTTGTCTCTTGGTCTTCCAAACGAAGCAGACTCTGTCTCGATCCAGTACTGAGGCTGAATATCGAGGCGTTGCTAATGCCATTTCTGAATCTTGCTAGCTCCGAAATCTGCTTCTAGAGCTTCAGGTCCCTCTGCAAAAAGCAACCATAGTCTACTGTGACAATATAAGTGTCATTTACTTATCTGGAAACCCAGTTCACCATCAACGTACAAAGCATATTGAGATGGATATTCTGTTCGTAAGAGAGAAAGTTGCGCGAGGCGAAGTGCGAGTACTTCATATTCCAACACGCTATCAAGTTGTTGATATTTTCACAAAGGACATACCTCGAGTCTTGTTTGATGATTTTAGGTCCAGTATCAGCGTCTTACCACCGCCCGCTTCGACTGCGGGGGTATGATAGTGTACATAGATAGATATATATTCTGTGAATATCTTTAGAGATATGGTCAAGAGTTACCATACTTGTAATCTTGTATAAATATGGTTGAGATCAATACAACGCATATGGATTATTCTCCTACAATTTGAAATGCGTATGAAGCGACTGTCATATCTTATCACGTAGAGATTGAATTAGATTCACCGCATCTTGTTGGGTGTATTTGGGTGTCGGTATAACATGTTGACTAAAAAATATGACATAAATTAAAGAATGAAATTTGAATCGAGGCAAGAGTTACACTCTTTCCTTAAGACAAAATTTCCCCACTTTGATATTTAAGGTTCGACAGCAATCATCTCCAAGATACAACGACGCACATCTTGTAATAGTGACACTACGAATCACTAGATACGGTGAACCAACCGTTAATTATGAACTCACCTTAAGAGTGTGATGATCTATGAATATACCATGAATTGTTAGGAGAACTTGACTTTATTGGACATCTACGACACGTGTCCTTGATCATATGTATTTTGTGACAAGTGTTCAATTGTACGGAAGTGTATGAGTCATTTGAGTGATGAATTATGGAATGTGAGGGTCTATTTATAGATTTTAAGATGTCTTTACGTAAATTGATGCAACTATTGGATTTGATTTTGAATTCAGTCTTTTAATGAAAAGACAAAACTTATTCAACAATCACATTAAACGATCACAACTCTTCATATACACACTTTAATCTAAAATAGACACCATATTAAGGTGACTTTTCCATTCACCTAAAATTTTAAACAGATCTTCTACGCCATTTTCATACACCATTATCTGTGCCACAAGATATATAATTGACACGTAGAGGGAAAGAAAATCAGTCATTGCCCCTAAGGCTTAAACTTTCATTTTAGGATATAGTTTCACTCTCTCTCTTTTACGTGTCATTCATACAATGGTATGGTACAAGTGATGATATACCAAAATAGGCAGAGAATCTGAACCAACTTAGATTTCAAAGGATGTTGATTTCACATTTAATGAAGAGAGGCTGCTGTATATCTATTGTTTATTCAGATTGAGTCACAATTCTAAAAGTTAATGTTATTAGCTACCAATGTATCTATTTTTTGCATCATACTAGAAATGGTTTCTGAGTGCCACTAATTAGTTGCTGCTCATCTGCCAAACACAAAAAAAAAAAAATTAAAAAATAAATAAATAAATAATAATAATAATAATAATAAATAAACAAATCATTTTTTTTAAAAAAAAAAGTCACAACCACCACCACCACCTTTCTTGGAGTCGAGATAGGTATAAAAAAAATTCTACGTCTACATGTTGATCTCTGTAAAATGAACTTGCGAACAACTTTTCCGCAATGACAAGCTAAGAATAGTTTGGGCTTGGCTTCTTCGTTTGGTTGATGATGAATTAAGTTCAAAACACAACTATTATAATCCCAACAACAAAATGTTAGGAAATTTTTAATTTCTATTAAATCTAATTGTGGGCAATATATTATTTTCTAAATATATTAGTTCTTCAATTATTTTATGGACTTAATTTAGTAATCCAATTAAGGTTAAAAATTCATGGGCTATAATAATAATAATGATATGTGTCAATTAAGTAGATACCCAATACTACATGACTATGTAATTATGGGTGGCCCAGTTGTATAGTATATAAAGACACCTTGGTTATATTGTCCCCGCACATAGTTTTTTTCTTCTCTCAATCTTCTTCTTCTCCCAATCAGAAGGGATTACGACGGTCCATAAGAAATAAGGAGGCTTAGTTGAGAAAGGCCAAATACCTACTGATCTGCGAGTTCGTATTCCGCCTAGAGGACTCATTGGATTGAGGCACGCTTTCACTTTACGGTTAGATCTCGTTTATCATAATAGGGTTTAAGGTATTAGGATTTATGAATTTATTTCCTACAAGTGGTATAAGAGCCACCCTATTTATGATTATGAGCCACCCTATTTATGATTATTTGGGATCTGATAGTATTGTGATTAGATCCAAATATTTGTATTTTAATCTTTATGCGAAATCACACTTTTGAATCTAGAATTTAATTTTTCAATGATATAAAGATTTTAGATTGGTTAATTTAAGATCTGTGAATTGAATTTACTTATGAGAGATTAAATCAGAATTTTAGATTTTGTAATCGTTATTTTGATTTGATGTTGTACTCGGTAATTGAACTTTTGGGCAATGCAAATATCAAGTCTTGCACTTTAAGGTCTTTAGTTATACTCCCTCCGTCCCAGGTAATGAGGGCCGGAGACCTTATGTTAATTATAAGGTCTTCGGCCCTCATTACCTGGGACGGAGGGAGTATATATTAAACATATACATACATGATGGATAGTGCATATATTTAATAAAGCATGTTGTTGTCCCAGAGCATAGTTCAAGTGGTAGAGGGGAGGGTGGAAAGACCTTCCAGCTGATCTTGGTTGTTGCAGGGTGGGGGTTCGAATCCTGCCTTTGACATATATTTGTTCTCTTGCAAGTACAAGTTTAATAGTGAGCCCTCCCTATAAGCCACTTGAGGCACATCCTGCGATTTACCTCCTCCACCAATCCCCAGGACAGGGGCGATGGAGCCCTAATGGTGGGGTACACCATTTTCAATAAAGCATGTTGTTTGAATTAAAAATTGCAAGCTAGTGATGTCACGTTAATGTGATTATGCGTTAGTGCTAAATATTATTTTAATATTTTTTATTTTGATAATAATAATAATAATTGAGCATTCTGGATTTATTCATGGATTATAATTCATCTTGAAAATGCACAATACCTATGTATTCAGTATATTCCATCATTCATCTGGATTAATACATCAATTGCCGTTTGGCATAATTTAGTTTAATTGCATACAATTTGTGAATTAGACTTTCTAATTGATATTTATGCTATATGAGTATGTACTCAACACTTTCGTTTCATGAATATTTGTCTGATTTTAAATTTCTAATTAAGTTCAGAAAATCTTTCATTTTTATGAATATGTGAGAATCATCTAAATTTCTATTTTGGATTATGGAATTTAATTAATTATAATTGGGAGAATTAAACTTAATATTTTCAATATTTATTTAATTGGTCTAGTAATTTTCAATCTAGTCAATCAAAATATCATGTTGCCATAGCAGCTTCTGTGTGTGAAGTGCGACTTTATTAAAATTACATAGACGAGTGTAGAATTATTTATGCGTTCTGTGTTTGGCCTATAGGTAGACACAATTTGACAGAATAATAACACGCATGTGATGATGGGTATGCGATAATTATCGTGAATTGTTCATATGAGCATTAGTCGCTCCATAGATAGACTTTTGTTTGAGAGAACTTATTATCAATACTTGATTATTACACCAACATTACCCTTGCAGTTAATTTTTGTCCATAGACGAGGTTAATGTTGCACAAGGTGTCTTGTGATGGGCCTCCAATTAGCATTACTAGTCATAATTAATTTTATGACATGTATATTGTGCGAGTGTATCTTCATGCGGATATTGATCGGCTCAAAGGTAGATTAATATTTGGCCCAAAATACACAAGCACATGTGGTGGTGAATATGTGACGATTATTTAGTTTTACATGTGAGTAATAAGTCGTCCCAAAAGAAGACTATTGTTTGACAGTTCTTATTGTCAGTATTTAACCACTGCATTAGAGTATCATTTAAATTAATATTTTTGTCCAATGACTTGATACAATGTTGTACTCGATTTCCCGAGATGATTTTAATTATTTAAATTGTGAAAGATTATAAAGTTTAATGCAAGCATGATAATTATTTTGATTCTCTTTACAACTAAGAAGTCTGCTAATTAAGTTTTCCTGTATCAACAACATAATCATGCATGATAAGTAAACTTCAACAATAAGGATGAGACTAATAGTTTTTTAACAAACTTTGTCTCAATAAAATATAAAGGGCAATAAAAGACAACCTATTAAGAAAGCTGCTAAAGACTAAATTAAAGCATAACTTTCTGTTCTCTCTTAAAGTGTTGTGGAATTGTCTTATGATGTACCACATTAAGATTTCTCAATATAAGTGGTGTAATTAAAAGAAAAAATAGTATTCCACAATATATATATATGGTTACTAATGAGAGAAATACTAAAAATTGCAGCTTATGGTCTCAATAAAATTATAACTAAAGTGGTTGTGAGAACTCTTTAAGAGTTTCACATTTTGTGATGTCCTCCAACTAAGGTTAGATCTTTGGGATCTACTAAGGGAAATTGGACTCAAATAGTTATCGACTACTTTATTTGTTATGAATAAATATAAAAGAGTTAATGATCCAGTTAATTGGATCATATTTGATACGGGTAATATGGTATTCTTTAAGGATGCTGAGTTTGGGGGAAGAGTGAAATTATAAACATTGTCCTTAAGGGGGATTCGATTCGACCCCTACTTAAGCTTTTAAGAATATGTAAATTCAGTACATTGTTAGGACATTTTTAATAATATTTAAGGAATAACAAACTCAACAACCTAAAGAAATAATGTCACTAAGGAAACCACTAGAGTTGGGAGAAATACAATTCGGATTATTATGTAGTTTTTCTCCTAAATAATGAGGACATGAAATTTAATGGTAGAACATTTAATCAATGTTCATTAAGCATGCTACTTCATATGTTATGTTTATGGGAGGTTTACGATTCAATCAAAGATGAGGATGTTGTGAGCTTAATTGTTATGGATGATTTGAATGTGTGTTCATTTTCTTATGATGGTGATTTTTATTTATGCATGTTATGTGTTTTGATTGTTTCTTGTTTGGTGAGTCTTTTCTTATATGTTTTGTATGCATTTTTATTCTTGTGTAGGGATGTTTGGTGGTTTGTTTTTGGGTGTTATGAGTCATTTTTGAATGGGAGTGATGACATGTTGTTGTGATAAGTGATGACAAGTTATGATTAAGAATCTCTACACTTTCGAATTGTGACATGTTCTATTTAACTTGTTCAATTTTGAGATGAATGTGGTGTAATAAGTTACTTAAGGTCCGAGCATAAGTTTGTGAGTATTTGAGCCTCAACCGTGCATACATGGTCATTTCTTCATGAGTGGATTGGTTGTATTTAATAAACTAGAACTTGCTCAAGGACTATAGGAACGAGCCCGATTAGAGGAGATTAGTGACATGATCTAAGGCCATCCTTGTCATTAATAGTCATTGCCATATATTTTCTTACCATGAACATCATCCCTAGTCAACCACTTTGAGCCTTAAAGCTTATTTATTGTGATATAAGCACATTACAAGCCTTGATTATCCATGTGAGCCTTATATATTTATCCGTTTATGTGAGTGATTGAGGAGATGTGGTTTGAAAAATTTTGATGAGAAAGCAAAAGAAGAAAGAAAATGGTAAACAAGTAAGAAAAATGATGAAAAGAGCACAAATAAGAATGCACATGCCACTTTAAAACAAGAAAATGAACAAAGCAACAAAAATATGCTCAAGTACTTAGAAGTCCGAGAAAGGAAGCATGCATTAAAAGAAGCTTAATCCAAGAAAAGTTGATGATTAGTGCTTGTTATTACCAAAGATAGAAAGGAAGAAAGAAAAGTAGAGAAGTTGAGGAAGTTGATCATCTCTTCAATTACTTACACTCGTATAGTCACTTTTACCTAAATTCTTCCTACCAAAGAGCCTATCATTACATCCTAATTAAAGACGTTTTTGATCACTAATGGAAATTTTGGTGGTTTGTGAATGTAGTCCGCGAGCAAGTTTATAGCAAGTTGAGCCAATCGATTGATGAGTGTTGTTTTACCTCACTTTATAGAGTGTTGAGAGAAATTGATATCCGATGTGAGGCTTGGACCAAAAAGGGACTATATTACAATTTATTCTCTTTGAATTGAACTTGTTAATATTTTTTGCATGTTATGAGTTTAATATTGTAGAATGACTTAGCATAATTTGTGGTTCTTATTGTTGTTCATATGTTATTACTTATGTTTATTTAGTCTTTTTCTAGGTGAAAATCTCTACCCTTGATTTATCATTTTCATTGTTCGGGGACGCACAACACTTTGAGTTTGGGAATGTGGTGAGTGATATTTTCACCTAGATTTTAGTGTCTTTTTATATATTTTTTTTATTATTTTATTCGTACTTTATGTGTATTTTGGTTGTGTTTCGTGTTTTCATGAAAATATGTGAGAATGAGCTTAAACGTGTTAAAAATAAGTAAAAATAAAGTAGAAACGAAAACGAGCAAGAAATGGGCTGAAAAAGGGCCAACACGACTTGCAACACGAGTCGTGTTGAGGTCCGCAGGTATTCAGAATTGTCCAGTGAGCTAACACGACTTGGCATGCAACACGACTTGCAACACAAGTCGTGTTGCGTATGATCCAAGTCGAGCAGCAAGTCGTGTGGGGCAGAGCAGCGACAAAAATTATATAGTGAGCTAACACGAGTTTGCAAGTCATTACACGACTTCCAACACGACTCGAGTTGGGTTTCAAAGGCAGTTGAGTTTCAGAGCCTCACAACATGACCGAACAGGCGAGTGCACGAGTTGCCAACACGAGTCGTGCTAGATCATCACGAGTTACAAACAATGCAACACGACTCGTGTTGGCAGGGCCAACTCGTGTTGCATGTTTTTGGGCCAAAAATTGGGATTTACACCTTCCAGTGCGTGACAATGTATGTGAAAAGCCCAATTGATGCAAATTCGTGGCCCAAGTTTAGAAGGGGTATAAATACTCTCAAGTTCAACATTTGAAGGAGATTCCACAAGAGCTTCACTTGGACACACACATCACACACAATTCCTTCCATTTTATGTTGGCAATTGGATCTTGTGGCTCAAACGTGATCGTTAGTCAAATAGGCAAACAAATAACAGCGGAAGCAATAAAATTGTTTACCGTACTTCTGGGTTGGTGTAGAGGATGAACTGCAGAGAACTACCTCTGATCTTCTACCGTATGTCCCAAAGTCAACTCTGGTGTTGGGTGGTCAACAGTCCCCAGAGTCTTCTCAATCTGCTCTCTGTTCTCTCCCGTATGTCAAATGAGGCACTGACTTAGGTTTAACAGGAACTGAGATGACTTATATACTTGGGCTACAGCAGGGACCAGGAGGAGAAATTGGGCTGGGCCTCAATTGAATTTAATTAACCAAGCTTAGCCCAAAGCTTTTAATTAAATCCAATAATAATAATATAGTCCACTAAAATATTATTACTGCACTACCCGTCCAATCCCAAAATTATGTTCTGGGCTCCTTCTTATTATAAGCCCGATAGTCTCCCCATGTTTAAGATATTCAATGTCCATTAATTAATTAAGTTACTGACAACTCTAATTAATTAATATCTCATCCGAGAGTAGTACCACTCAAACTTTTTTATCATGCCGGAAATTAATCCACTTGCAAGATTTACATGATAAACCTTATGAGCTCCTCAAGGGGACATCATCAACCTATGACGGACATGGATTCCTTCTACAATCAACAGCACACCATAGATACAGCATTACTTCCCAACTCACCGAGTTTGTTGATTTAATACATATAAATCTCACCCATTGATGAATCAAAGAAATACATACTGCCCTACGTGTCGAGGTTATTGTATAGGGATTAAGAGCACGAACTTCCATAATAACAGAGATCAAGTTCTACTATATAGTCAGTATAAGAAGAACGACCTCAGGCGGTCCTGCTCAATACACACAAGTGCACTAATGTGATTCTATAGCCAAGACAAGCTAATACCAAACCACACTACAACCATACCGATAGAGAGTCCCCGTCTATCTCAGTTGTGAGCATCTGTTTATACTTTATAAGGAAACCGATAATATGATCTTCCGCGTGTTGTCGCACAACATATTATCTACAGTATAAAGTAATTGGACTATTGCATCATGCATATAAAATAAATTATAAGATGCAATCATTTGATCAATAATTCTCATTTCAAATATTGTTATGACATTATTCATACTAAAGCTAGACTTTTAGTATACAATCCAACAATCTCCCACTTATACTAAAAGACTATGCTGTCATGTCTTCTGCCATACATCTGATTCCTACTCCCACTACACGACCATAAAAAGCTCTCGCCTTAAGGTCCTCGTAAATGGATTTACTAGGTCATCATCCGATGCAATCTAGGCGACAACAACCTTCCCCTCATCATACGATTTCTCGTAACAGGTGGTACTCGCGCTCCATGTGTTTAATTGCCTTATGGACTCGTGATTCCTTCAAGTTTGCAACTGCACCAATATCATCAATATAAATTGTGATATCCTTGGGCAAACTTAGAAACACTTCGAAATCCATCTTGAAGTTTCTAGAGTCATATAGATACTTTGGCTGCCTCATAGGCTCCAATTTATCATCTTACCATGATGGAGTCCGGAGTCTGAAATATATTTCTATATAACACTCCTCCACATTACTTCCTAAAATTAAACACATAACCTTTGAGGAGAATTTACTACCGTCCAATCTGACTATAAAATCTGAATCTACGTAATCCACAAGAAGCAGTGAATCTGCTCAGTAAGTCTATATATGATTTTCAGTCCTTCTCAGGCACTTCATATATGTCTTACCACAGTTCATCATTCTTGTTCCGAATTACGTTGATACCCACTGTTCTGCATCCAGCAAAACAGATATCCAACTTCGTTCATAGCATTCCATGAATAAACTCATCCGATGGGGAGGAAGGCTCTAATGCCGACGCGTAAGTCTATTCATATGCTAAATGAGTATGGACTGTATCATTTTATGAAACTTGAGATAAGCATAACATCCTTTCTTGTGATCCGTATTACCGTGATCAAAAGGATGTATTTTGCCTTTCTTAAGTCCTTCATCTTTACCGCTTTATTAACCGTACCCATACACCCGATAATACTCTTTCATTGTCTCCAATGAGCAAGATACTATCTACGTATAGTACAAGAAACACCACCACGTTTCCGTCACTCTTTACAACACACAAGACTCATCCGCTCATTGATTTAAATCCATGCCACTGGATTATCTAATCAAAACAGATGCTTCACGATCTTAAAACTTGCTTTAGTCCATCGCTGGACATTTTTAAGCTTACTATCAAAATGCTATTAGTACTTTGCAATGAATTACTCTGGTTGCTTCACATAGATGTTTTCCTCAAGACTTCCAATCAGGAAAGCTGTCTTGACATCTATTTGCTGTCCCTCATAATTTAATATGAGCAGCAATAAATAAAAGAATCCGGATCAATTTAAGCATAGCTACCAGCGAATATGTTCCCTCATAATCGAACCATTTCTTTCTGAGTATATCTTTTCGCAACAAGCTTTGCTTCCAAGATTTTCACCTTTCCGTATGATCCTCTTTTATTTCCTATGATCACTTGCAATGGTTTTTACACCATTTAGTGGTCATACAAGTTCCCAGACTTAATATAGAATCCGTAGATTCTATTTCAACGTACATTGCAACTTACTAAGATTCCGCATTTTAATCTTGTAGTGCTATGTCGTATCCGTGGGATAATACTATGTTCACTAGGGATCAAGTCTCACGACTCTCCTAAACATATATTTATGAGTTGTCACACAACCCTCCCACTACGACAAGGCACTACATGTAATTGTGTATCAGACGTGACACGCGTTGCAGTTTACCTTGTGGTATATCCTCTTGTACACTTGGTACTTATACTTAGTGTTTTCCTCTCACTTCCTTTAGAACAACTTATACATGGGCTTGTGATTTATTACATAGTCCTTTTCCAAAAATCTGGTTATTGTGTTAACAATTACCCTTCGATCTTTTGGACTAAATAAATCACTCTCCATTTTTCTAGAATATCCCATATACAGACAAACGTTTCACGAATTACTGTATCTAGGGCATATCCATAAAATGAATTTAATTATTCTAAATAATTCATCATCTATCTAATCATAACCATAAGAGCCTAATACCTTCTACCCACCACACCATTCAGCTGGGGCATGCCCGGTGTAGTCAACTTGAGATTTAATCTCAACTACTGATTAACAACTCCTAACTATCCTAAGAGGTACTCGCCATCACGATTAAATCGTAATGACTTAATATATTTTCCATGACGCTTCACTGTACCAGCCTTACAATTCTTGAATTAATCAAAGAATTTAGACATGCAGTGCATCATATAAATATATTGGTTTCCAGAATAATCTTCGAATATTCATAACCACCTCTCGCCTGGGTAATATTAGGTTCGCTTGAATCAGAATGAACTAATTCCAACATATATATCTTTGGCTCTACACCCCACAGCCTTGAAAAGGCAGTTAATCAATTTTACTTCCAAGCACGACTCGCAAGTCCGATAGTTTCCACTTCAGATAAACCTTACGGTCTATCGGCTATCAACTTTTGAATCTTACTTAAGTAAAATGAATTAGTCATAGACGCCAAATGTATGTTTAGTTCATTTCCGAAGGTTCCTTTCTCTTACTAATATTAGAAGATGCATTATTTAATTACTATTTATTGCATCTGTGGGATGTGCATGATTCAAGAGTATCCAAATTATCCATCAATGTACTTTAACGGATTATAGCCTCATTCCTCATTTCTATGACCATGTCATTTAAATGAAATGAAGTATCCATCCGTTAATGCATAGAAACCGAAATTAAATTCTTTCTATGAAACGTACGTAAAGACAATTTCTCATAATCAATCGTTTATTCTTATCATGAGATAAATAAACAACTCCCACTGCAATAGCCACTACCTTCGTAGTTTTACCCATGTTATTAACAATCTTATCCTTACTAAGTGAAAAACATTTAGTGATTCATGTATCTACACACTTCGTGTCAGTAGATGCCATCACTAATCATGTTTAGGCTATTAGTAAATAAGATATTAAACTTGTTCACTTTATGATGAAAATGGCTTTCCTTTGCCACATGTTTTGTTAGAAGTTTCCCACCATTTACATCCTCTTGTAATTGAGGTGGAACTTTCTCAAAAACATCTAGGCAATTATGGAAAATAAAATTGACTTAGGTTTCCCTTTCAACTTCTATTCCATATATATTTCCAATTCATTCATCAAATTCTATCATGATCTTGCGCCTTTTAAATTACTCAAGTATCTGAAGAGTTACATGAGTTCATCATATTTCTATGATCCTCTCATCTCTTCACTAAAGACTTTAATAGGCATCATGAGCCGTCCTTTGAGAGAACACATGTATTTTCTTAAGCAGTAAATTTCAAAAACACGATTCTTTTCTAATCATCTAATTTTGACAAGTAAATATAATGTTTTTTAGTTAACAATTAGTGAGACTAAAACTATTCGAAATACAGAGAATCACGATTAAATTTACTGATCAAAACTTCAAATTTTATCCTTTTATATTGATTCCCTCAAAACAATATAAAATAAAATTCACCGACATCTCAAGCACCGTGAGTCTGCAAGCCACGATAGTGTGGACGTTTACAAACCCGAACATTTACAAGAGAAGGTTTTACCCATTAATTTCATTTGTCAACCTAACTTTATGACAAAATAATTAATAGTCGGTTCCTCTTTAGCCATGCAAATAAAAGCAGTGACTCCGATGGGGAGGATACTTATTATTTACATCTAAGTGTACACCATAATTTGACCCCAAGTCCGCGGCCCAAGCTTGTGTGCCTTACAGATAGAGAAGTACACACGCGCTCGGATAACTTTCTACAGTCATCAATTACAAGTTTGTACCAGTGAACCGCATATAAACTCATCCGATAGGGAGGAAGGTCTAAGCCAACGCGCAAGTTCATATGCATCACATTACAAACGTAATTATTTAATGAAGTCTGTTCCAGCAATCCATGAATAAACTCATCCGATGGGGAGGAAGGCTCTAATGCCGACGCGCAAGTCTATTCACATTGCTAACAAACCAATAATGGAGGCCGCGGGAATTTATTACCAATCCCCTCTCACACTTAGTTATTTAATTACCGAGGGTTTTTAACATGCATATAATATTCCAGAATAAAATATACAACTTAGACATGCTTCTATTAACAGCAATTTAAATAAATAAATCACATAGAACATGCCTGTCACATATACAACAATAATTGACAATTAAATCAATTAATCAGTTATATAACATTAATTAATTGCATAAAATGTTGGATCAATTAAATAGGCCCAGCTGACCCAAACATTATTAACATAAAATGAGCAGCCAATTAATAAAATAATTAAGCCCATTTACCATGCCAATTTCAACATTAAGGTCTAGCCAAATATTTAAAATCAGGCCCAACATTTATCCCACAATTAATTAAAATTAATTAGTCCAGCAGCCCATTGCCATTTAATTAAAATTTGGGCCCAAAAGCCCAAAACCAAATTAAAATTGAGCAGCATCTAATATAATTACAGAATTGGGCCCTTTAATCATCAGCCCAAATACTCCTTAATTAAAATAGGGCCCTGCAGCCCAATATCCTTTTAATTAAAAATTTGGGCCAAATAATTAAACTAGGCCCAACATACAATCTATAATCAACATCCCAGCAGCAAAATAAAAGGAATAGGGCCCTAAACTAAACAGGCCCAAAACACCAAACAGGTGCCCTAATTTCAGCCGCCGCCAAGCACCTCCCAGCCTGCTCCGGCGCTGCCGGTCGCCTCTGCCGCCGGCGGCCGCGCCAGCATCCGCCGCCAACAGCGCCGCCGCCCGCTGAGTCGCCACCCTCGCTGCCAGCTCCGCCAGAGCCGCCTCCAATCATCACACGCCGCCGCTCGAGGACCATGGATGGTCTGCCTAAGCCGGCAACTGCATACCACCGGCGCCGTCTCCTAACTAAGGAGACCCGCTCAGAAACAGCAATAGGCTCGCCCAGAACAAGTATCAGACGCGGCTGGAAAGCCGCTGACAGAAACGAGCGCCGCGACTGGAATCAGCATCGGTGGGTCTCAATCCAGGCGCCGCCTCCAGCACGGATCTGTCGATGTCAATCGAGATCGTCGCCGTCTCCAATTGTACTTACTATCAACACGCGCTGCCGGATCTACTCAGACTCGACTGGAATCTGCAAGTCGAACCTCCTGAAATCCGCCCAGAAGCAGTCTGACGATGCCGCTCATCCGCCGATGGTCAGATCGCCCCGACCTGCTTGGCGCTTCATCGATCGGAGTCAACGAGGTGACTCGCTACCTTCGACTCGGCACCGCCATCCTCTTCGTTCAGTCACGCCGTCTCCGACTGAAGACACCGCTTCAGCCATCGTCGTTCAGCCACGTTTATCGCCGACAAAAATCACAGACTGGGGTCGCCGCTCTCACGTCCGCCGTCGCCCGCTTCCAGACCATCCATTAGTCTGCAGCAAGGACCTCCGGAACCCATCGGCGCCATCTCACCACAAAGGAAACCCGCTCCGAGGTTACACCAGATTCGCCCGGAGTAACAGTCGTACAGCGCCGATTACCGACGAGATGTAATGTCATCAGCTCCGCCGCGTGCAGTCACTTTTTCTTTCCGTGAACATAGAGGGTGAAAGAATAGTTGTATGGTGGTTTCTTACTATCGTACTTGTTAGATCGCAGCAATAAAGGATAGCAGAAAGGGTTTCAAGTGTAAAACTATACCCCAGTTTTCTTTTTCTTGCGATAATTAACACATCAAGTCACATAATCACAAAAAAAACAAACTTGCTATCAATAAGACAATCAACACACGAAAGGCTCAAACCCAACCTAACGTGTCACGTTTCACCACGAAACCAACGCTCTGATACCAATTGTTGGCAATTGGATCTTGTGGCTCAAACGTGATCGTTAGTCAAATAGGCAAACAAATAACAGCGGAAGCAATAAAATTGTTTACCGTACTTCTGGGTTGGTGTAGAGGATGAACTGCAGAGAACTACCTCTGATCTTCTACCGTATGTCCCAAAGTCAACTCTGGTGTTGGGTGGTCAACAGTCCCCAGAGTCTTCTCAATCTGCTCTCTGTTCTCTCCCGTATGTCAAATGAGGCACTGACTTAGGTTTAACAGGAACTGAGATGACTTATATACTTGGGCTACAGCAGGGACCAGGAGGAGAAATTGGGCTGGGCCTCAATTGAATTTAATTAACCAAGCTTAGCCCAAAGCTTTTAATTAAATCCAATAATAATAATATAGTCCACTAAAATATTATTACTGCACTACCCGTCCAATCCCAAAATTATGTTCTGGGCTCCTTCTTATTATAAGCCCGATAGTCTCCCCATGTTTAAGATATTCAATGTCCATTAATTAATTAAGTTACTGACAACTCTAATTAATTAATATCTCATCCGAGAGTAGTACCACTCAAACTTTTTTATCATGCCGGAAATTAATCCACTTGCAAGATTTACATGATAAACCTTATGAGCTCCTCAAGGGGACATCATCAACCTATGACGGACATGGATTCCTTCTACAATCAACAGCACACCATAGATACAGCATTACTTCCCAACTCACCGAGTTTGTTGATTTAATACATATAAATCTCACCCATTGATGAATCAAAGAAATACATACTGCCCTACGTGTCGAGGTTATTGTATAGGGATTAAGAGCACGAACTTCCATAATAACAGAGATCAAGTTCTACTATATAGTCAGTATAAGAAGAACGACCTCAGGCGGTCCTGCTCAATACACACAAGTGCACTAATGTGATTCTATAACCAAGACAAGCTAATACCAAACCACACTACAACCATACCGATAGAGAGTCCCCGTCTATCTCAGTTGTGAGCATCTGTTTATACTTTATAAGGAAACCGATAATATGATCTTCCGCGTGTTGTCGCACAACATATTATCTACAGTATAAAGTAATTGGACTATTGCATCATGCATATAAAATAAATTATAAGATGCAATCATTTGATCAATAATTCTCATTTCAAATATTGTTATGACATTATTCATACTAAAGCTAGACTTTTAGTATACAATCCAACATTTTACACCATCATCTTCATCAATTCACCATCCATTCCATCTATCTTCATCCAACTATCAAAACCTTCATCCAATTGAGGAAAGAAGCAAGGAAGAGAGGAGAATTGCAAAGAAAAGAAGAAGATCACCATTGGAGACATCCAAGGGAGTTTTCATCCAAACTTTGAATTGAAACCTTATTGCTCATCATGTTTTGTAAGGATTTTAATGTCTATGTTAATTTCCTTTTGAATATGGTCATGGGAGTTGTTGGATAATTTTGGGATTTATGTATTAAAATTCATATGTTAATTGAGTTAATTAATTTTCTATCATTGATGCTTTAGATCTTGATGTTTATGATGATTTATGTGGTTTGTTGTTTTAAATATGTGATTAGATTGAGAAGTCAATTATATATTTAGGATAATTAATTGAATCATTTGTCATACACCTCATGTGCATTATAGATCTTAAAGAGATAGAGATGTCCTTTAGGATTTAGAATTCTTTGATAGGACATCCAATTAGTTTGATCGAGAGGTTGATTAATCGTGTGAAGGGACTCTCATTTCAAACTTAGTACCTAGTTGGAATTGTTTGAGTGAGAACTAATCCATTGAGCTAATTTAGATTCACATCCTATCCATCTCGAGAGGGAGTTTAGGTAAACTTAGTATTGGCCCTTAGTCTTATACCCATGATTCATACGAATTTGATGCATTTATCCTAGGATTTCCACTTCTTAAATGTTGTTAATCTCACTTTTACTTAATTTGGTAAACCACTCTTCATTTATCTATTTTGTTTGTTGATCATTGTTTGCTTGCTTGCTTTGATTGATTTTATTTAATTATTTGGACAACTACTCCATTGATGATTTGTCTCTATAAAATTATAAGAAACGTGAGATCGCTTAAGCACTAGTACCTTCCTCCCTGTGGTTCGATAAATCTTGAATTGGTCATCCCGACTACAAGTTATGGTTAATCAGCTCCTTAACCATGAAAACAGATATAGTAGTTTATTAAGGGGCATCCAATCATAAAATAAAGGGTTAATTACGCCAAAAGTCCTGACCTTTTCGCGAATTTCAAATTAGTCTAAACTTTTGAATATTTACAAATAAGTACTCGACCTTTAACTCTTATTGCAAATCAAGCCACCGGGCAGCTGGAGGCCTGCCCGATCGCTGACGTATCAAACATCAAATTTATTGACCAATCCAAGTGGCATACGCACGACGTCGTTTTCTTCTTTCTTCCTCATCTTCCACACAAACTGCTCCTTCCTCCCTTAAAAAATAAAACTGTTCGACAAGTTCACTCACCAGAGATGCCGACAGCCTCTGTCGAAATTAACAGATTATTTACCTCTTTTTAGAATTTATGATGAAGCCAGAAAATATATATACACTAATACAAACCCTGTACACTTCACAATGGGACAGCTGCAACTGCTACCCCATGTGAATACCTGGGTTTCTTTCTTTTCCTCATATCATCAATTTTGGAAACCCTCAACATTACTCAACTTTGGAAGCTTTGAATTAGAGGTGAACTCATCAAAACAAAAACAAAGAAGAAAAATAAACTCTTCATAATTGCAAAGGTGGAGAGCCGCCGCTCTAAATCTCTCGATGGATCTCTAAAACAACCGTTGTCGGAATTGCGTCCGCCACTGTACCTCTTTCTATCATCCAAAAAATTGAAGATCTCCCCCAACCAACAACACTAATCGGACCTGTTATCGGAGGCTTTCCCATCCGATGGGACGATTGCTGTTTCTCACGCCGCCGTACGGTCAAGGAACCAGCCGTCGCAGTTCGCCGTCAACCATCGACGAACCAACCGTCATGCAAAATCACCATCACGAGCTTCCCATCGACGTCCGCCGCTATCCTTCCAGAGACGAGAACCCACCGAAAATCCACCTCAGAAAACAGCCTCTTTCTAAACATTTTAAAGACAAAATGACATCGCTTTTGCCACTTGGATTGGTCAACAAGTTTGATATTTGACAAGTCAGCATCGGACAGCTTCCCAACTGCCCGATAGCTTGATTTGCAAAACGGATTAAAGGTCGAGTACTTATTTATAAATATTCAAAAGTTTGGACTAATTTGAAATTTACAAAAAGGTCAGGACTTTTGGCGCAATTAACCCTAAAATAAAGGCTGCGAATTTTGTCACATGAAGTTTATCGTGATAGTTAGTTTGCAATAAGGTATTTTGATAGCAATAAGAGTTCTTATATGTCAAGCATATTGACATAGAATTCTTAGTTGTTAAAGAAAGTGTTTTATGTGGATAAAATTTCAGTAGAGAATATTTTGATAGACTCTAAATGTGGATTTGTCAATTATGTATGCGACGCCCTGTAATTTTTTTGAGTTAGCTACTCATGTGGGTGTTATATGGTTTTAGAATACATTAGTTCAGTGTGAGTTTATATTTATTACTCTTTAAGATTTTCAAGATACTTTTATTTGGATAATTCGATTTTCTGCAGAATAAAGTTGATGGCTTTAAATTCATTGTGAATACACTAAAGTTAATTTTTTATTTTATAATATTTTACATTATGGATTGATCTCACTAAAGATTAAAGTTGGATCAGTTGGAAATAGATATGATGTTGATCACATTGCATGTAATTTTCATTCTACTCACCATATTTGATCTATGTCATTGAGTATATTGATATGGTGATTGTCGGAGTTTAACCACAATTTGTAATGTGGTGAATGCAACGGTGATTCCATATTAGTATATGAGATGTGCAAGATTGTTAAATATAGCCTGAAGAAGAATAACATAAAGTTGCGCAAATAAGGACTTTTGATATCATTGCTTTTTGAACAATATATAGTCCAAGTGGGAGATTGTTAGGAAATTTTTTATTTCCATTAAATCTAATTGTATGCAATATATTATTTTATAATTATATTAGCTATTCAATTATTTTATGAACTTAATTTAGTGATCAAATTATGGTTAAAAGTCCATGGGCTATAATAATAATGATATGAATCAATTGAGTAGATACCCAATACTATATGACAGGGTGATTATGGGTGGCCCAGTTGTATACTCCCTCCGTCCCGGTCAAACTGCACCATTTGACTGCATAAAGCTCTCACAAAAGTTACAGTAAACGGTGCAATATGGGCGGGACGGAGGGAGTAGTATATAAAGGCTGCTTGGTTATGGTCCCCGATATACTACGCCGCACATAGTTTTCTTCTTCTCCCCATCGGAAGAGATTATGAAGGTACCATAAGGAATAACGAGGCTTAGTTGAGGAATGCCAAATACCTACTGATCTGCGAGTTCGTGTTCTGCCTAGATGACTCATTGGATCAAGGTACGCTTCTACTTAAGATTAGATCTCGTTTATTATAATACGGTCTAAGGTATTAGTAGGATTTATGAACTTATTTCCTACACAAAATACAAACGAAACAACCCTAAATTAAGAATTTGGGTAAGAAAAAACCTTAAAAATCAGAGGAAAAAAAAAACGATCGAAGCAACCCAAAATTAAGAATTTGGGGAAGAAAAAACCCTAAAAAAATTTTGGGAAAAAATGGCGAAAAAAATTTGGACAATTTCTCGCTTTATGCGTGTCATCCTTGCGCAGGGGCCATATTAATCTTCTCTGTATCGTTTCAATTTTATCGGACAAGGGATGAATAGACAGTGTGGTGTTCGATAATATAACGTTATTTGTCAAATTAAGGTACATCGATGTGGGACAAATCAAAATATAAACTTTGCGGGCTTTTCGTAATTGGGTCGAGTAAAGTTTTGGTTGATGATGAAGTAAACACAAGCATGTTGGTTTGCAGCAAAGATTTTTGTTTGAGACCAAATCTGATAGTATTGGGACAATTTTTACGAGGGGTCGTGTTTATGGGACAGGAATCCCAAAAACCCATGTACATATATATGTACTTTAAGATCAAATATTAATGGATTAGTGTTGGATTTAATTACACTAATATTATATCCGTATAACTAGTGGGCACAAATGTAACTTTATACTAAATTTGACCGTGCCGTGCAAATTTCTAATACTTTGGGAATGGTCTACTCGATATATTTCGTTCTTGTGATTCTTAATGAATGCGAATTTGTTTAAAAAAAAGAATGGAGAAAGATTTGACTCTTGATTGCCGGTTTTGAGATGCAGCATAAAGGTTAAATTGTAATTTCATCCATGTACACTCTTCCTTTGAATTCTTATTTGAAAATTCAATCTGATTTAATGAAGTTATTATACGATAGTAGGTGGATAAATTGCAGCACTCCTGTGATTAAAGTAATAATGATAAATAAAGTGAAGTCATACATGAGATAAGATCATGAGAGTTGAAACTTTTTTATAACAAAATTATGGTGATATTTGGTTTGAGATTATGTTGGGCTTGAAAATCATGAATAATCATTTTATGTTTATTTTGGGTTTTGGGTAGGGTAGGTTTTAATTTTATGTCAAATCAATGTATTAATTTATTTAAAAAATTAAATGAAAGGGTAGAGATAAAGAAAGTAAACATATTAATTGAGGAGAGATAATGTAATAAATATATATATGGGGTGGATTTTAAAATTTTGATGTGGGTTTTGAAAACCAAAATTTGAGTACGTGAACAATCTTTACCGTTAGATTAATGTGCCATTCAATTTCTACCATTAAAAAAAATATTATTTTTTGTTTTGAAAATAAAAAACTACCCACTATCTATTTTAATTTATAAATAAACTTGAAGTAGTACCATGTTTACCCAGAATTACTCCAAAATTAAATGATGAGATAATAATTTTAGTGACTCTTGCTAGGGGTAATAGGAAGGTATTAGAAATGAAATGATGTTGATTTTCGGAAATACTTGTAAGAGGCAATGAGGGTCATATATATAAATCAATAATAATAATAACAATAATAAGATTAATCAAAGGTCCAGGTTCAGTCCCCTGCCTGAATATTGAAGTCATAGTCCTTATTGCTTGTGGGGTTAAGTTGAAAGTCCTCTTTGGGCATAGAAGTCAATTATTATACGAGATATCAAGTTGTAATAATTTCGATTATACATACGGATTTATGAATTAATATTATTTTATCAAATAAAGATGCCTATGAAGTTAAGGCTATTATGGTCGTTATTGGAGGTTATCAAATAACAATATTCATGGCCAAGTTGCAATGCAAATAATCAAGCATGCAGCGGAATTAGAGTATAATTTTTGGGGTTTAAGAGAGAGAAAAAAAAGGTTTATCAATATAATTTCAATTTAATATATTCCTACTAACATGACGTTGATGTGACATCGTCTCACCGATTGATTTCTATGAATTAAATAAAAATTGATAAATTTTTAAAGAAGTAAAATTTAACTAAAGAAAAATGATAATACTTTTATAAATAATTTATAATTGAGTATAAATACATTAATGAAAAGTAATACTCCATTCCTCCCACGTATTTTTACTCAATTTCTATTTTGGGGTGTCTTATGTATTTTTACTAATTCCATATTTGGCAAAAATACATAATATTTTATTACCTACTTTTTACAATCCCAACAACTTTAATTACTTTTTTACACTTTATTCATCATTCCCAACAACTTTATTTATTTTTTCTTTTTAAATTACTAATTTATTCCTACTTTCTCTTACATTATATATTAAAAAAATAAAACGTCTTAATCTATGTGTCCGTACAAACGAATAAAAATACCCAGAATGGAAAGAGTAATTTTTTAATATAAAAATAATAATTAATTATAAAAGCGTAAAATAAGAAACGCTCACTTCAATTTTGTTAGTTAAAGCCTTAAAGGGTATCAAGTTTACACCAAAAGTAATTCTATCATACACTTTAATTTTAAAGTTATCAAAGTTATCACTCACTTGCAGATCCAAGATTTCTATATAAGGGTCACCTTTCGTAACGTTTCACTGTTTAAAAAAATACTCCCTTCGTCCCATTTCAATATTTACGTTTCTATTTTGCACGTCACATTTCAATGTTTACGTTTTTCTTTTTGGAATATGGGATCCACCTAAAATAATTAATATATCATCCAACACTAATACATCTACCCACTTTACATTAAATATTATATTTTTCCAACCACTATCTATTAAAATATTATACTTTTTAATCAACGTGCAAAAAGCAAACGTAAACATTGAAACGGGACGGAGGGAGTATATATTTAATTTACTCCCTCCGTCTACCTATCTATTTTACAATTTTGATATGTCCCAATACAAAGTATTTATTTTCTTTTTAGATTAATGTAACCTACAAAATAATATTAGGCTAAAATTTATGTGCTCTTGGGCACCGTGTCGTGCTCCCGGATATCCTTTAGTATTAAATGATATACCCTATAGTATAAGGATGTGTACTCTGAAAAAATAAAAAAAATGTAATGAAAGCGTATATCCTTTATAACAAAATGTTAAACCCTTATTAATTAAAGTGTATATCCCTTAGAATAAAATGTTGTACCATTACATACTTTGTATACCTCAACTGATCACTACACATGAAAATTGAACACTAATACAATTATCCACTGCATATTAAAACATTATATCCCTCAATCCACTATACATTAAATTATTATACTCCTTAATATATATATAAAAAAACAAATAAATATCTATCAGCGAGAAAGAGGGAGTATTAATTTTACAGACTTCATTTTTACTGTATTTTAATATTTTTAGATTAAAAAAAATTAAAGCTCAAACTATTTTACGTGTGTTAAATAACAGTGGAAATTTTGATACCTAAGTTTTTTGAGTTATTGGATAAAAATGTTATTATTTTCCTTTTAGGGGTGTAAAGTGTATTATAAGACAAATAAATTAGAAATTATGAGAGATTTAATGAAATAATAAAATTATACAATACTCTTATGTATTTTAAATCAAAATAAATAAATTACAATATATTTAATAAATAAATAATTGATCATAATATAATTTAAATAATTTTTATATAAAGAAAAATGATAATAAAATAAAAGAATAAAATTAAATATGAGAAAAATAAATAAAAGAAGAAAAACAAGTAATTATATACTATTAGAAAAATAAATAATAAAGATAAAAAAAAAAAGAGAGAATGGAGAAGAAGGGAACGTTCTCATGAACTCAACTCTCGACTTCATAGTTGAAGTCTTCTTCAATTGCGAGGGCTACCATCAGGGCAAATACCAATTTCGGTAAAGGGCACCATATAAAATTTTCAAAGCACCCCTTAATTTATTTATTTATTTTTTATTTTTTTATGCTCCGGTATCCTATCCATAGACGGATTAATTTTGGAGATTCTAGAATCCACTATCCACTAGTGTGGATCCCCATTTCAAGCTAAAACTTTGCGCTCTGTATGGACTGACCTCCCAATAATTGATCGCACATGCCTATGCATCCTTTAGTACGTTCGTCTTTGATCACTCGTCTATAGGGATGGCAACGGGTAGGGTACTCGTCTATTTTGGGATACCCGTACCCATATTCGATTAAAAAAAACTATCCATATCTGTATCCATCCCGTTTTAAAATTTTATTATGGTACCCGTACCCGTCTCATTACCGTTTATCAATACTCGCAGTTATCCATACCCATTTAATATTCATTTATTTTATATATATTTGTATTTTTTAGTGTCTAAATAAGTATAATAATAAAAATTACATTATTATTAATTAAATATAAAATAAATATAATATAAATTGTATTATTTTAAATAAATATGATTAAATAAAACTTATAACTATTAATTAAATATATAAAATATCATATCATATATAAAATATATAATATATATTAAATTTTATAAAAAAAAATATATATAATCGGGGTACCCGTGGGTATTTGAGACATTACTCGTACCCGTCCCAAACACTAATGTTATTTTTCACTATTACCCGTACCCATCCCAAACCCGTTTACAACTACCCGTAACCTATCCATTAGAGTTTAGGTAGACCGGACACCCGAAAATACCCGTCCCATTATCATCCCTACTCGTCTATAATTCACATAACTTACTTTATACTTATTAAGAATATCAAACACCATAAAAGTATGTAAAAAATGCTTTTCACAATCTTCGTTTTTAAAGTAAATGTAAACTTTAGTATTTAGTATAAGATAGAGGAACAGCTATCCCTAACACACTAGACCAAGCAAACAATCGTGGAAATCTCACTTAAGTTTTTCTCTAATTTAAGACTAAATGTGTACATGTATAAGGCAATCAGTTAGTAATAGAGCAAAAATTCTCCATTAGGAAATCAAGTTAAATAATATTCCCTCCGTCCTAATGATAGATTTTCATTTGCTTTTTGCACGTGAATTAAGTAATATTACTATTTTATGTGTAATGAGTAGTTATATTAGTAGTGAGTGGTGGGCCATATGTGAGACCCTTTTACTAAAATAGAAAAATGTGAACCTTTGAATGAGATGTCTAATATAGTAAAATGAAAACCTTTCAGTAGGATGGAGGGAGTACTCACTCCATCACACGTTATATTGTATCGATACTGTAGTTTAAAGTTTAAGAAAAATTATTTTTTGGATTTTTTGAAAGGTAAAATAGTCTTTTTAGGTAACAAATAACTTATAGTGTATGTTATACTTCATCCGTCTCATTTCAGATGACACACTTTTTATTTTAGATTGTCCCACAAAAGTTTGCAATTTCCTAAAAATGTAAAAAGTCAAACAAAATCACCATTCTCCATATACTTTATTTACAAAAAAAAATCGTATCTAACACACTTAACATACTTTATCATTTATTTATTATAAAAAAAATATCATAATACCCCTAAACGTTATCACTTTTTTTAATCTTCATGACGAAGGAGGGGAACAAATATTTGTGGGATGGAAGAAGTATATATTAGGTGAGAATTATATTTTAAAAATTAAGTGAACTTCTAAAATTATGTGATTAGTATAATGTTTTCTTTTTTAATAGTAAAATTATTGTAGGATAAAATGAAACGAAAATTTTGGAATTTGTGATTGTACGTGCAGAGTATGGTATATTTGAATCTTTTATGATACTCTAATTGGATGGAATCTGAAATTGGAGTTGGAGTTGGAGTTGAAGGGATATTAATTATTAGTTAATTTCGGATTTACATTATAAACTCTATAAATCTTGTGATTCTTTTTTATTTAAATACTCTAGCAATACATAGGATATATATGATTTGAATAAGAGATCACATATTTATACTGTGAACCCGATTTACACAAATATTTGTGATTAATTATTTATTTTTTTATTTTATGAAAATATGAAATTAAAGTTAAAATAAATTAAAATAAAAAATGTGAAGTTTGAGTTCGGAGTGAATGAAATATCAAATAAGATTAGATATACTATTGATCTGGAAGTGGCTAGGGGTAGCATGATACTATTATTAATGCACATACATAGATATATGCGATGCCAAGAAAAGGAGAGGTCCAAAGGTTAGTCGTTGGAAAATTAATTAATACGATGAAAGCTGAGTTTTGTCGTGTAGCGGCTGCGACATGCTGACGTTGATTTTCCCGTCCCCATATGGCATTTACATATTTGTTGGCAATTCTGAAAATTATATTGTCTTCTACTACTTGCTTCAGGTAATTATACAATTACTAGCTCCATTATTTGATTGATATTTCATTTATGAGGGAGAAAGAGGATGAATGTTGATAAGTCAAACCAATTTTCATGGACCAGTCCTTTTATTTTGTAATTCTTAGTTAAATGTAAATTGAGAAAAAATTAAAAAAAAATTATACTCCTCCACTTCCTAGTCAGTATTCACCATATTCTCATTTGTTTGTACAATAAAATGATCCACCCAAAAAAATATATATATCATCTTAAATTTAAACTTTAATAGTATACTTAATTTTAAAAAATATATCATCCACTTTTTACGTACATGATAACATGCTTTATACTTTTTTTTCCCAACTCATGTTTACGCTTTAACTTTCATGGATATTAAGAAAAAAAAAATTGACTAACTTTAGAGTTTTTTTTTATTTGAAATTAAATTGTGTTTATAAGATTATTGGATCTGTTATTATTTTCTTTTATGGGGTGTGAAGATGAGTTAGTGACGAATGAAATTGAACGAGTGAAATTGAGTTTGAGAGAGAAATAATATTTTATTAATTACCTAAAAATATCAAATTACTCTTAAAAGTCAATAAAATTAGTTAAAATATCAAATATATTAATACTCACTTTGTTCCGCCTTAAGATCTACTCAAATGTTCTCAATTCCCTTTTTAACTACTTACATTTATGTTTCCTTTTAAGGCACTACGATCACATTGGCTTAGTTCCCTTTTTGTTGTTCTAAATATAAGTTGGTCTTGGGAAAACGTTAACTTATATTAATGCTCATATAATAAATAAAAAAAACTCTCATATGATAATCATGCAAAGTAATCTTAGGTGAAAACAACGATAAGACTTGTTGATACACAATAAACAACTTAATCACAATTGCTCTAATATCAAAGACATAAATCCCATATTATCACAAGATATACAAATTTTATAAATTAAACCTAATCAAAACTGGAAATTCAATGAAAACATTTTAACTATTTAATCTATAATTATAGAATCAATCAACAATCAAAGTATAGAAAATAGAAAGGGAGGAGAAGAGAGATAATAATTAGAATTAGATTTCATCGAATAAAATTTTACATCTATTAAACTCATCCTCTCCTCGATGTTTCCATCTTCTTGTAAAACAATAAATTATAAACTAAAAAAGGAAATTACATGAAAGAAATGAATCCTCCCTCGAAAGGGAGATGAGAGAGAGCATTAGCAAAATGAAAGAGCTAATATATCCTAAACAATACTCCTTTTGTCTTATAAATATTCACCTTTACTATTTTTGTAAGTTTTTTAAATATGTGCACACCTTAAATTAAAAAAAAAAAATCATACATAATATAATAATATTAAAATATACTTTAATTTAAAATCTTCATATTTTTTCAACTCATAAAAATTTATTTATTGTCTAAAATACCAAGCCATTCATAAAACTATTTTAACAAATAACTTCTGTTAAACTCAATTCATTGTGACTGAATGAGACTGATAAATATTCAAGGAAGAAATAAGAAAAATGGAATTATTGAATGGGACCCCCGCCGCCGTGCGTCATGGTGTTGTTGACTCACGTGACCCAATTGAGTTTTTACTAAGAGAAAATCCTCAATTAAATAACATATCAACTCTAGAACATCTCTTCGGCATGGATTGCCTGTTCCACGCCCTGTTTCACATGTTGGGGGTGAGACATGTGTCTCATTTACACACATAATTGTATATAAATGGGAAACATGTCTCACTCTCCAACATGTGAAATATAAGATGTAACAGGGTGGGAAACAGGAGATTTGATCTACATCTCTTCGGATCACTTTTGTGTATATACTTTATATTTTTATTTTAAATTGTTTTAACATCACAATATTATAGGTGGGTTTTTGTGATGTCCTGTATGATACATCGAAATTAGACACCAAATCCAAGCAGATTCGAAATGATGTCACACGCAAACTACTGCTAAGTTTGAAAGTGTTACTATGTTTGGTGTTATATTATTAGTGCATTATGAAACATCTCCGTCCCGTTTCAATATTTACATTTTTATTTTGCGTGTCTCATTTTAATGTTTACGTTTTTCTTTTTGAAATATGGGATCCACCTAAAACAATTAATATATCATCCAATACTAATACATCTACCCACTTTACATTAAATATTATATCTTTCCACTCACTATCTATTAAAATATTATACTCTTTAATCAACGTGCAAAAAGCAAACGTAAATATTGAAACGAGACAGAGGGAGTACTACTTCTTTCATAGTTATTTTTAAATTTTTTAAAAAAATGATACATGCTTTTGCTCAAATTTCAATTTCACACTCTTCGTTTTGAGTTGTCCCAAATTTAACTCACACTTTCATAAAAGTAAAAAGTAATTAACTAATATTCTTCTAACATATTTTAATTTCAATTTTTTCATCATCTTTTTAATACAAATAATATACTTTATCATTTATTTATTACTAAAAATATCATATTACTTCTAAAAATAAGTCAAAAAATGATTTTTTTAAACTTTATATCTACCATAAACATAATTTAAAATCTCAATAGTACACATCAATTTTAAAAATGTTATATATCTTTTCCACGCATAACATATTTTATACTTTATTTATTATCTAATAATATCAAATTATCCTAAAAAAAATAATAAAGTTAATTAAAAGATATTTTTTTTTTCTTAATAATCGTAATACAATAAAGGTCAATATTGTTCGAAGATGGAGGGAGTAATATATTAAAAAAAAATTATTTTAAAACTCATGGAGTAATTAGGAGGGGAAGTGTTAAAGACTACTAATAAATCGGAGATAGTAGTGAGTATAATAGTTTGGGCATAATATTATTTTTATATTCCAAAAAAATAATTCCCCAATTTCTCCGGGTATATATACCCTCCAGAGTTCAAAATTCAGAGTTGCAACAAAATTCAAACTCAAAATCAAACTCTTCCAATGGACTCTTCCTTCTTCCAATCCCAATTCCACGACCAAAACTCCATCTCCGACTACTCGCCGACGCCGGAATCACACTCCGGCCAGTCACTCTCTTGGGAATACGACGACGTCTCCCTCCCTTTCGACCTACACGACTCCGAAGAAATGCTTCTGTACGGAGTTTTAGCCCAAGGAGCAGCCAAAGAGTCATCGGAAACCTCGTACCCCAGCTCCAGCACGGCGGTGTGCAAGGAGGAGGAGGTGGATTCCGGCGAGAAGAGGGGAGGAGCCAAGAGAGAGAAATCCTACCGAGGCGTGAGGCGGCGGCCGTGGGGGAAGTTCGCGGCGGAGATAAGGGACTCTACGAGGAACGGTGTAAGAGTTTGGTTGGGAACCTTTGACAGCGCAGAGGCGGCGGCCATGGCGTACGATCAGGCGGCATTCGCCATGAGAGGGTGCGCGGCGGTGCTGAATTTTCCGGTGGAGAGAGTGAAGGAATCGCTGCTGGAATTGAAGTGTGGGGTGGAGGAAGGGTGTTCGCCGGTGATTGCTCTGAAGAGAAGGCATTCGATGAGGAAGAAGAAACCAGTGAATAGGAAAAGTTGTAGTAAAGTGGAGAATGTGGTGGTTTTGCAGGATTTGGGGGTTGAATATTTAGAAGCCCTTCTCAGTTTTTCTTCTTCTTCTTCATCATCGCCTTCATCCTCACAATCTTGGTGATTCTCTCTTCTTTTTTTTTTTTAATCTTCCAATCCCCTGTTTTTCATACTCTGTTTCTTCATAACTTCTATTTGTTTGTTCCCACTCTGTTTTCTTCTCTTTCTCTTTGATTTAATCTGAACTTGCCTCAAACAAATGGAGTTGTGTGCTCCCTCCCTTCCATTCATCCTCTCATATTTCTTAGATATACAAATTAATAAAAATTATTTTAGATGATAATGTGGTATTTTTATCAATAAATAAGTAAATTGTAAAATATGTTATTCGATGATAATTTTGTAATTAAAATATTTTATCACATAGAAGTTGAAGTTCAGATTGAAGAATTTCAGTGTTATTATGAGTTAATGGAATATCAAATTTTGTTCGATAATTTTCCATCAAATTTAATTTTAGTACCCTATTAATATTATTATTATATTTTACTTTTTTAAGATTTTAAGCTTCAGGTTATGTCAACTTTAATCACATATACATACGTGTCAATTCGTGCTAGCAAGATAGTTACGATAATACAAGTAAGAAAAATAAATTAATAACAAAATTCATCATGATATGAATTAAATCAACATGATAACGTAAAAGGATTAGTACAATATCATACGTAATTAGGGTAAAACACGAAATTACATGTAAACACAATATGATATTAACATAATAATAATCAGGTTTAGAACTAAAGTTACATAAGAAATAATCCTACCACTTACTAGCTACAAAAGATATTTTTCCTTCAAAGGTCATTGTATTCTAACATGAGTTTCCCATAAAGGTACTAGAAAATTACTCCTTCAAATCATACTTGACAATCCAATTACAAATTAAACAAAAAAGATAAATCAAACATCCAACTCTAAAAGTCTAATGAGACAAGAATATATTTATCGTTACGATATGATAATAATACGAATACGATAAGGTAATTACTAATCGATATTTTTTCGTAACGTGATACAAAGGTTAATTTCAACTCTTTTTAGTGGAATAAAAAAATCTCAACTTTCTACATATTTTTTCAATCTTGGAACATTTTGTCCAATTAATTTTGGATAGGTCTTGCGTGAGATCGTCTTACGTGAGATCATTTTACACTTTTTAAAATAGTTATCACTTTCACTATAAAACGTTGTCACTTTCACTATAAAATGTTATCACTTTTCATTTATACTATAAATTGTTCATGAAATAACTTTATCACTTTTTATTTAATTAGTATCACTTTTCAGTATACAAGTTATCACTTTCTGACCATCTCTCGTAAGCCCTTACGTGAGACGGTCTCACACAAGTCTTTGCCATTAATTTTTAATCTACAATAAGAAATTAAAAAAAAAACTAAATTTACATAAAATAACGAAAACTACATGACCATTTACTGGAAAAAATTAATAAAAAAAAAATTACAAATTCTAGAATTATATGCGACAATAGTTAACTCTTCTATTTTGTATATTCTCTGCGACCAACTCTCTCGTGAAACATTAATCATACATGTGAGATGGTTTGTAAGAGTTTTTAAAATATGCTTATTATATAAATAAATTATGTTTAATGGTTGTTAAAGTATGTTTTATAAAGTATGTTAAATGATGAATTAAAATATGATATACTTTAATTACAAATAAGTATACTTTACCTATATAATAAGTATACTTTAATAATGGATCGACACGTCTTACAACCGTCTTATAAAAACTCGTCTCACAAAAGAGTGTCTCTTTTCTGTAGTCTCATTTTCTACATTATCAAATTAAAAAAATTTCTTATATTTCAATAGCGGATCCATAGTTAGCAATCTCATTAAAAAATTAATAATAATAAAGATTTTTTTAACACGAATTTTACCTATTGATTGATTTGATTTGGTAAATAACAACGCATACTAACAAAATTACATTTGATTTTTAAAAACAAAATATTAATAGATTTATAATGTTTTTATTGAAATAATATTCATTGTTAGTTACCAACAATTTACTAATGGAATCATTACATAAATTAGCTATAAAACTATTTACCAACATATTTGAATTTTCTTTGGTAATAATTTATCAATCATCACTTTACCAACATAAATTTACAGATAGATTTTGTTGTTAAACCGTCGTTAAATCACTTTAGCAAAGAAATTAAGATTTTTACCAACAAACTATTTCATTGTTAGACTTATTTATTGTTATTATTGTTATTATTATTATTATTTTATATAGTGATATATTTTAACAATCCCAAAAAATCTTTCACATTTCTTACATTTGTTCGTCTCATAACATTCTTCACACCTAAAAAAAGAAAACAATTACTTTATTCGTACATAAATTTCAAATTTATTATTTTCACCTAACACACAAATTATTACTTTATAATATTTTATTACCTAAAAATATTTCAATACTTTCTAAAATTAATAAAAATAATAACTTTTATTTAATAACGTGAAACAGGACACGTGGACAATTTTTTAGCAATGAGGGAGTACTTATAAGAAAAACATAAATTATTTGTTGGAATTGATTCATAAATTTCTTTTTTTAAACACTATTATCTAGGCATAAAAAGAAGTTGCACATTATAACCTTTATGCATGAGAATTATATAAGTAATAATTTATCATGTATAAGAATAATTGTTTTTATATATTTCTTCCGTACCGTTTTAATGTTTATATTTATTTTTTGCACATTGATTAAGGAATATGGTATTTTAATGGATAGTGGGTAGAAATATATAATATTTAATTTAATATAAAGTGGATAAGTGTTTTAGTATTGGATATGGGTCTCATGATAATATATTAATTATTTTATCTAGGTCCCAAGTATTAAAAAAGAAAACGTAAAGATTGAAATGGAACACTCAAAATAGAAAAATATAAAGATTAAAATGGAATGGAGGAAGTATTAGGATGAGATTTTGAAATATTTAATTAATATTGGTTTAATGTTACGTAATTGAGCAACACCCGTTTGATATCATTTACATTGAAACCATTTAACTTAATTTCTTTTATATTAGTTATAATTTTTCATTAATAATTTTATAATTTTTTATTTATACTAACATAATTCATGAAATGCACTTGGATTTTTGCCAACTTGTATGAATCAAGTATCACTTCTTCTTCTTCTTATATTTTAAATAAGTTATGTTATGCATTGACGATGTTTATGTGGACTTTTTAATCTTCCATATCTATTTATCATTTAAAATTAAGTACAAGATACTGAAATGTGAAACTTAGGAATGTGGAATATAATAACTCATTGATTAAATAAGAAATTATTGCAATCTTCATTTACATATTTTAAAAATTAATTCATATAAAAATTCCCAAATCTAACACTCTGTATATACAAATATATTAATCTCACAATATGTATTAGGTGAAACATTAATCAAACAAAAGATTACGTTCAATACTTTTGTATTCTAATAAAAATAGCATATTTTCCCTCAATTTAACTATTTGATTTGGAATTGACATTGAATTCAATGGAAGGTGGGGTTGCTTGAATTTGCATTAGATTATCCTCTTCTTTTTTCTCCTTAAAAGTTGAAAGTGATGGCATACCATAAAGTCATCACCCATTTGGGCCTACCCAAGCTATTAGTGTGGACATCATGTTTATCCTCATTAAAAAAAAAAAAAGTGTTTATAGATAAAATTATTACCTTCATCATCAATTATGGACTAAATTGAAATCTAAAAAATAATTATAATGACAATATGTTGTGGATTTGTTTCACAAAATAAAGTTTTTAAATCTGTGTACACTGAATATGTTTGATATATGACCAAAGCTAAAAATATTTAAATAAAAATAATTGCCCCGTCTTTATTGTAATTTAATTAACACAGAGTAGGATATTTACTTTTATGGCCAAAGGTTAATTCTTAAAAGCATAATTATGTTTTTATCTTCATTTTGTTGAGATTCTAAGTACTAAAACTCTAAATTTAGTTTATACTCCCAACATCTCTATTCATTTTCCTATTTTAATTCGTCTCATTATAATTTTTTTGAGATGAATCTACGTTCAAAACTAATATAACTACTCATTATACATTAAAATATTATATTTCTCAATCCATTATACTTACTCCGTCTGTTTTAAAGAGTCTCATTTGCTTTTGACACGTGGATTAAGAAATATTATTATTTAATATGTAGTAGGTAGTTTTATTAGTGGGTGTATGAACCCCAAATTTTAATTGTATTAGTCGGTGTGTATAGGTCTTATAAGTATAAAAAAAATAAGACTCTTTAGGGCGGATACTCAAAACGAGAAAAAGAGACCCTTTAAAAAGGATGGAGTGAATATCATATACATTTCTTAATTCACAAGCAAAAGCTAATGTAATATTTGTTTTGGGTTTAAATGGAATAAGAAAAGTAGATTTAGGATTGTATAAATTTAGTAAATCCAATAAATAGTTTTAATTTATATTTGTTTTGTAGATTTAATTAGAGTGGATATTTATTTTATGTTAAATCAATGTATAATAGTAGGGGTGATATATGTGATAGTGTAGGATCTAATATGTGTAAAAGAGATAGCGAGATTTAAGTAATCTGTTTTTACTAAATCCCAATTAAAACAAGGTATGAATTACTACATATTTTTAAACCCGGACTAAATAAATACATCTTAAGGGACAAGGAGAGCACCTCAGAATTTCATATTAATTTAAATGACATAATTATCCTTTTACCCATATTTATTTATTTTTTTAATAAATATATGTAATAGAAAAGGTATATACATACATACTAGACTTAGACTCTTATAAATTGAATTTACATCACAAACTCTTATAAACACCGTAATCCCTTAATTTAAACAAACCTCATCAAATTACTTTGGGTGAGGAACTCATTTTTGGATTGTGGAGACGTTTTTCATGTCAAAATTAGTTGAAATGAAATGCCAACCAATTTGTGCAATATTACGTTGTATACTCTAATTTAAGTATGATGTGTTGTTGTCAGTTTGTAAATCCAGTTTCTAGAAGGATTTCATTTCAATGAATGTGGCGATATTACATTACAAATTCAGCATTCCAGATAATGTCATCATTTGATTCCTAACTTGGATTTAATAATTCCTTATTTCTCACATGTTAAATATTTCCAACTATAAACATTCCTGGGAAATGAATCAAAACTGTTCAATTATATATTATATAGTATAACGTCACTTCATGTTAAATTCAATTTATAAGCATTAGATACAATAAAAATGTTAATTACTCAGTCATGGAGTACTATAATATAATACTCCCTATTTGTCCACCCTTAAAGGTATGATTTGATTTTTTATATTATTATTATTTAATATGTAATGAGTAGTTATACTAATAGTGTGTGAGTTTTATATTTTTGTTGTATTAGTGATGTGTATGTATCACGTTTCAAAAAAAGAAAAATGATATTCTTTGAACTGAATGTCCAAAATAACAAAATGAAATATCATAATTACAGACAGAGAAAGTATAATTTTACCTTTATATGCTTTCAATCAATTCAATGCATTCATCCTAATAAATTCGGCATTTTCTCCTTACTACTCCATGAAAGGTTTCATTTTATTATATTGGGCGTTCCACTAAAAGGTCCACATTTTCTCTTTTTGGTAAAAGGACCCCACATATGACCCACCATTCACTACTATCACAACTAACCACTACATATAAAATATTATAATACTCTTTAATCCACATGCAAAAAAACAAATTAGAATCTTTGCCCGAAATGGAGGGAGTATTAGTTATGCTTACAACATTTTTTTTTTTAAAATATCTCATTAATTATGTGAAGTTTATTTGATAACATCACTACATTTTTTTCTCTTAATACACACTTAAGAGAGATCCACGATATCACTTATGGAAATTATGCATATAGATTTAGTCTTATATTTGTTCTGATTCGCGAGTTTTCAAGATGAGACATTAAATGATGATTTAGTATAGACTCGTGCATATGATAAATGATCGTGGTACAAGAATACTGCATTCCAACAATATTAATATAATGACACATTCATATATGTGGATTCTTAGAGAATAAGTTTATCAACATGATGTTTAAGAAACTCTTAATTGGAATTGTCAAAATGAGAATTTCCTTGTTAGGATAGGACACAATTACTACTTATGTGTGAAGCCTGTAAATCTTGTGTACATTCTGTAATACTTATGTTTACTTTATGATTGTTTAACAATTATAAAGAAGATATATTGGGTATTATATTAATACATATAGCTCACTTGTTTACTAGGGGTGTAAGTGAACAAATTAAAGTGTGCGGCGAACAGTTTGTAACTCGACTTGTTAAGAGCTCATTTGTGTTCGTTCGATTAAGCTCGTCATGTAAACGAACAGAGTTTGAGCATTGCATGATCCATTTAGTATTTGTTTAGCGTGTTCATGAATAAGCTATATATATATATATATATATATATATATATATAATTTAAACTTCTTTATAATATATAAATATAAATATTAAAAATATTGAAAGCATTTATACATGTTAAATTTTCTTGTTTTTATGAAATAATAAAAAATTATATTCTCTCCGTCCCATAACAGCTTTCACACTTTACTATTTGTTTGTCCCACAATAACTTTCACACCCCAAAAAAAGAAACAAAACTTTATCCAATAACCTCAAAAGTTACTTTAATTTTAAATTTTCTACTCATTTTTCACACTCATAACATTATTTTATACTTTATTCATTACTTAAAAATACCCTTAAATATCAATAAAGTTGGTTAAAAAAATAACTTTTCTTAAACAACGTGGAACAGTAAATGTGAAGGTTATAACTGGGCGGAGGGATTATATTTTTATTAGTAGTTGATGAATATTTTGTTATTTTAGGATTGTGATGTGTTTGTTTATCATGTTCACGAACGAAATTATGTAGATGTTCACGAACAAAGATTTCACACACATTAAAAAACATGTTCACGAATAAAAGTTTCATACGAACACGTTAACAAACATGTTCACGATAATGTTCGCGAACGAAACGAGTTTTCACTAGCAAGCTCGAGCTCGAGCTCGTTTCCTGCTTAACAATGAGACTCAATCTTCGTAAAGCTCAGCTCGACTCGGCTCGTTTACAACCCTACTGATCACTCAAGCTCGAGCTCGTTTTCTGCTTAACAAATGGGATTCAATCTTCGTAAAGCTCGGTTCTACTCGACTTGTTTGCAGTCTTACTAGTCACTAGGCTCCTCACTTTAATAACCCAGATTCGATTCCGTTTGAAAACGAATTAAAGAAATTATAAGATGATTTAGAGTATTTGGATGAAATAACTAACAACTAACATACTAACATTTAACGATAAAATAAAAATAAATAAATAAATGAGGATTTGTGTGTGGCAGCTACTATAAAATTGACACTAAATTGGAGTATCTCTTGTACTTTCATTAGTTATTATTTAAAGATTTTGACCAATATTGCAATGAGAATTTTGATTCCCAAATATCCTGTATGACATGAAATGCAAGCATGGTTATTAATTTAGAAGAGTTTCGATCAATATTTCTACTTTAGATTAGATTCAATAAAGAGATTATCTGTTAGAAGCTAACAAATATGGATGTTATTTGTTAATTTGCAAGTTTGTTAAAACATACTTCTATAGATGTGTTCGATTCTCAAAACCGAACACATCCTTTTGTGTTTGATTGACCTTCGCCTGTATATTTATTGTTGTCTCTAATTTGAATTTTGATAGGTTGAGAAGAACAATGAATAAGCAGGAAGGAAGAAACAGAAATAATTGGGAGTGAATTTATATGGGAGTGGGGTTAGGGTCTGCAGTGCTCTAAAATTTGTGTTCCAAATGATTTTAGTTTCAATTTGAATGTTTTAAGATGATTTCGATCGATTTTATATCGACGATGATGAATTGAGAAAAATTCACAAGAACTCCAACAGCATATCTGTGCACGGGAGAACCGAACCGTGCGTGTTGCTGATTTGCTATGATGAATGTGCCAATATGCTAATCTGATGTTTCCATTAATTTTTTTTTTTAATTTTTCATCATATTTTCTGGGATTATTGCATTGTATTTTCCTGCTTTTCTTCAATTTCAATGGAGATTCTGACTTTGTTCTTTAAGGTTTATAATTCACCGTAGTTTATTATTGATTATAATAATGGGGTGCATTTAGAAATTTAATTGTGGTATGTATAACAATTTGTTATAACTAATTTTATTTTATTATTTATATAAGAGTATTTATATCTTCTTACATAAACATATTTTAAATCATAAATTAATGAAGTTCGTTAGTAAATCTGGGGTCCAAATAGCCGCCCCCTTTAATTAATTAATATGTATGTATGACTCTCGAGACAATCCATTTATTTAGAAATTGTTGATTTTTGAAAAGTTTTATTTATGCATGGGTATCCGATCTATAAATCGATTAATTTAGGGAGATTAGAATTTACTATCCACTAGTGGAGACCCACATTTTAAGCCAGAGCTTTGCGATAGTTGTTTACTTAATTAATATTTTAAATGTAATAACTCATTTAAATATACTTGAGGACAGTTGTTTACTTGATTAATATTTTAAATGTAATAACTCATTTAAATATACTTGAGTGAAGGTTAGGACTTTATTTGTAATTAACTCATCATTTAAATATAATAAATGAGACCACACAAAATATTTAAATATCTTCATGGGCCCACAACACAACACTAATACAACTATTCATAAATGTCCACTAATGGAGACTCTCATTTTAAGCCAGAGCTTTGCGCTGGTATGAACTGGACCCTCATTTTAAGTCAGAGCTTTGCGCTTGTATGAACTGGCCCGACAGTTGCTTACTTGAATAATCATTTAAATATAGTAAATGAGACTAGACAAAATATTTAAATATCTTCATGGAGCTCACAAAACAACACTAATACAACTATCTTAATCTCCGTGCAAAAAATAAATATAACTATAATGGGACGGAGAGAGTCCCTCTCCAAGGCTCCTTATATCTCCCCTCACCAATGAGAATCTAACCTGAATCTCTCACTTAAGTAAGGAGCCCAATGGTTAGGTGAGTTAGTCCACCTGGTTACTATTAGGAATATATTAATTTATAGTGGAATATAATGGTTATTTTTTATTATTGAGTTTTAATAGGGTGTAAAATTTTATTTTAAAGTATAGTTGTATTCGGTTTTTTGAAACTGTTCAGTTTGGTTTAGATTTCGATATTTCTCAGACGATATTCAAGTCAATACCGTAAAATATTTCAGTTTGATTTTGTTCAGAAAAGTCAAATAATCAACGAATTTTTTTTTATTCAGTACTTTTTCGATTTGATTTCGATACGAGTTTGATAATATCCAATTATCAGGCACAACCCTAATAATATTCGACAATAAATTTGGAATTAAAGCCAAAATCCTGAGTAAGATAATATGTAACCTCATGGGAAAGTTCAGTTATATACTTATATATGAAGTACATTATTCTGATAATTAAGAAAATAAATCCACCTTAAATAAGTGAAACACCGTCTATTACTCCATAACATTTGAAGCCTTCTTACAGAAGTCGGATTCAAAAGGTGACTTATACGTAATTGTACACTGATGAACTGAAACACCCTGTGTTGTGGTCAGTTTTCGTCACAATGACTCAAACGTAACCCAACTCAGATGAGATGGATCGGAGAAGAATATAAATCAAAGATAAGATAGATTTTCATTGCTAAATGTTGAATTTTCATTGATTGTGTGTTTTGCTCATAGATTGTGTGTTACATCATTCTTCACTCTCCTCCCCTATATGGGAGTTGATTCCCTCTTTTCATTCTAGATTATTCTCTCTAATCAATCATTGACAAGTGTCATATTCTAAATTCATCCTATAACAGATTTGATGACTTCTTGATGCTCTCGTTTCTCATTGGTTAATGTGGGATCTTTGCCTAACAAACAACTGGGGACCACTATATCATATCCTTGTTGTTATCCCTGTTTTTCTCCTGCTATTCGTCACTGGATCTTCGGAAGCCTGGGGTTATTATCCGGGATTATCCGGTAAGTATTCCCGGGATTGCGCGTTCTATTATCCCCGAGGATAACGAAAATAAAACCTGGGCTCACTTCACCTTCCCCGTTCCTTGGGCTTGCTTTGTTGGGCATTTTTAATATCATCAACTGGACCGAGTATTTATCACATAACACTAGTCCCTCAAACTCGGAAAATATCGTGTAACAAAATTATTCGAGGTTGAAACCCCAGTTAAATTTGTTGTTTCTTCTTACAATAGTTTTCTTCTTGTTGGGCTTTATAAGTGGCCCAATTCCAGCCTGATTATTCATCCTTCTCATTACGCTCTTATCGTTCTGTTCCTCTTCTTCGTATTCCTAGGGTTTTCTCCTGCTCTTCCCTTCTTCACGTGGATCTACTGCGACCTTATTATCTTTACTTCCAGGTACTAAATTTTCTCTTTCACTTATGGATCACGATAGCGATTACACTCCATCTCTTTTCCCTTCTGGATCGGGGGCTCTTTCTCCAAACACCTCGTCTAATCTATCTCTTAGCAAGGATGAAACACCCATTGATGTATCTCTTAATGTCGATATGATGACTTGTGCGGATGGATCTGACTTCGGCGTTAGCATTTGCCACTCTACCATTTCTCTGAAAAAATTAGATGTTCTGAAATTATACTGTCCACACTCGATTACTCTTCACAGACCTAATCTGCAAGGTCGTATGTGTTGGCTCCCACGAGGTTACATTGGTGCATACGAACTTATGTTACACAATGGTGTGTGTTTTCCTCTTCCTCCTGTTATCTCACGCTTCCTTCTTCACTGGAGAATTTCCCCAGCCCAATTAGCTCCTAATGGATGGTCCATTCTGTATTGTTTACTTATTTTATTTCGCCAATCTGGTTATTCCTTCCTCTCTCCTCAAGAAGTTGAATACCTCTATTCCTTTAATGTCGAGAATAACTCCCGGGAATGCTATTATTTGATTCCTCGTAGTCGTCCCAGCCTTATTACTGGTATCCACAGCTCTAATAAGGGCTGGAAGAAAAAATGGTTCTGGGTTTCTGGCCCTTGGGGCGGGGATACCCCTGTTTGCTAAGATAGCAGTTCCTCGGCCTCTTTGAAAAATACCATTCCTAATTATTTTCAGGATTCTCCTCCTTGTGAGTGTAGTTTGTTTTTTTTAATATGTTTCTTGATGTGTGGCTATAATATTTCTGCCATCTGATTTTCTGCTGGTGCTTTCATGCATAGCCTCAAGTGTCCCTTCATCTGATCGTCTCTCGCGCCGCTTTCTGGAGCATTTGGAGGTTGTTTTGTCCTGGCCATCTGCAAAGCATCATCTGACTGCACTTGTAACCGACGATAATCTTTGGCTTTATCATTTATCTTCTGCAGCTGCCCCCATGGCTTCAAATACTGGTAATACTTTATTTTATTACTCCTATATTTTTGATATCTTCTTTTCACTAAAATAACTTTCCCCTCTTTGTTTTTTCAGAAAAACGTTCCCGTCTAGTTCCAGCCAGTGAGCGTCTCGCGTCTTCCTCTGCTCTTTCTATTTCAAAAGGATCTATCCTCTGTCCCCCTGGGGATATTCCTGTTCCTAAGAAGCCCCGAGTGACCACTCCGTATTCATTTTCGGATAAAAAATCTTCTGGTACCCCTAGCTTGATTGATATTTTTGATGATCCCTTTCTCCTTTCTGGGAATGAAACCTTTTCTTCCTTAAAGGCATCTTCCGCCAAGTCTAAAGGCAAATCCACTAAAGGAGCCTCTCAAAAAGTTTCTATCAAGCCTCTAGAGGGTTCTTCCAAGTCACCCTCTGGTGTCGTTTCCTTCGATTGTCAGTCCACTCCCTTTTATCCTGTGGACCCTAAGAGGAATGCGGCCCTCTCCAAATTCACTGTTTCTCTTGATGGCATGGGAGCCACCTATTTCCGATCGGTGGATACCAAGATTCCTGCCAGTTTGCCAACCTATTTGAAAACCGCCATGAACTATCCCTCTCGGTCGTGGACAGAGGAAAATGCAGCTGCCATTACTCAGATGAGCCCCCAGGCTAAGTCAATGTGTGCTGTTGGCCATCTTGGTCAAGCCTCTAGTTTTATAGCCAACCTTTCTGAGGATATAGAGAAATTGTCCCGGGATTATGAAGCTTACTCTCAGGAGTTAGAGGATCTGAAGGCGAAGCTTTCCTCGATTGAGTGGGAGAAATCAGAATTGGTGAAAGCTCGGGATTACTTCCATGATCAATTTGAATTCGAAAAAGAAGCTCGCCATTATTCCAAAAAATCATTTGCCGATCTTTCCCGTAAACATGACCATTGCCAGAAAAATCTTTCTCGTCTGGAGGAAGAGTTTCAAGCCCTGCGTATAAGTGCATCTACTGAGAAAAAATAGCTATCTAATCAAGTGCAGGTGGCTGTCGACGCTCGTACGTTTTGGCACACTGAGTATATGACAGTTTTTAAATCCTTGACTCAAGCCCGTGAACACGACTTGCCGGTTGCCCGCATCTTCTGTTTCTGTTCTGCTTATATAACTGTGGTTGAAAAATTGGCTGGGAAGTTAACTTCTGAGGACTTGGAAGCCATCCATACAGAGTTGAAAGATAGTCTGGCTGAAGTGCCCATGCCTTCCGGAGCTAGCCTGAAAGAGGACCTTGACTTCGGTGTTCTTGGTGCTTACTCCGACTTCATCACTGACATTCCTTCTGAGAAGAATGCCCAGTCTGAGGATTTCATCTCTTCTGCCTTTCTTGTGGAGAACCCGCCTGAAGCCAATGTTTCTTCTGAGGTGCCCCTATTATCAGACAAAGCTTTCATTTCTGAAGTTCAAGAAGAAGTAGCTAATGCCGAGCTCCCTGGGAAGGATCCTTCTCCTTCTTCCTAGGTAAACCCTCTGGTTGTTTCCTCTCCAGCTGAGACAGATACCCGCGACATTCTCAATTTACCTGGAGATATCCCTTCCAAGCCATCAGATGATGTGGCCGAATCTTGATGTATATTTTGAATTTGATTTTCCTTTCCCTGTACTCTGTTAGTTTTGAATATTAATAGAAAATATTCCCAGTATTTTCTGGGTTCTACACCCCCATATTCTCCTTTTTTGGTTAAAGGCTGCATAGACAAGTTGGTTGAAGAACAGGCTCTATACCAGATGGTGTATGACATTTCAGAGCTAGTGGAAGCATTAAGTGTTTGATTATTGGGTAATGGTGATCTTATTTTGGTTTATGGCTACTAAGAACAGTGTATGAGAGAGGGTTATGGGTATAAGGTGTCTTAGACTGATAGTTTAAGTTGTTTACAGCAGAAATAATGGATCATGTATTACATTTTGTTATGTGAGTGTTGTTTAGGCTGTAAACATGATCATATTTAAATGACATTGGAGGTAATATTCGTTGTGCTCTCAGAATATAATTTCATCATCGAGCTTGGTCTCCTAAAAAGGTTTATAGTGCCTATTGGTTGCCAACAAAATATCCAAAGATATTTTGGCCTCCTAAATAGATCGATAATCCCTAATGGTGACACTGAACTTTATCATGATGGACTAGAGATACCACTTAAAGGGACTAATGTGGAAAGATTAACCCTCGGAATATTATCCTCATTGGGTACAGGTCTCCTAATTAGGTTAAGAAACCTAATGGTGACACTTAAACAATAGGGACATGGGAAACTTAACCCTCGGTATAATATCCTCATTGGGTCAGCCTAAAAAGATCACCTAGGAATTAGCCCTCGGAATAGCATCCTCATGGGGCTAATTTTTCCCTATAATAAACCAGCAAGCTTGTGTGATCAATAATATGGCTCACAGGGCCAAGACAACATGGAATAAGCATTCACAGGCCTCACTGGGCCAACACATAGTATGCATGATCAATAATATGCCTCACAGGGCCAATAAATAGCATGGATAATCAATTAGAGGCCTCACAGGGCCAACATAAAATATGTGTGACTAATAATATGCCTCACAGGGCAAAGACAGCATGGAATAAGCACTTACAGGCCTCACAGGGCCAACACATAGCATGCATGATCAATAATATGCCTCACAGGGCCAACAAATAGCATGGATAATCAATTAGAGGCCTCACAGGGCCAACATAAAGCATGTGTGTTCAATAATATGCCTCACAGGGCAAAGACAGCATAGAATAAGCACTTACAGGCCTCACAGGGCCAACACATTACATGCATGATCAATAATATGCCTCACAGGGCCAACAAATAGCATGGATAATCAATTAGAGGCCTCACAGGGCTAACATAAAGCATGTGTGACCAATAATATGTCTCACAGGGCCAATACATAATATGGATAACCAATTAAAGCATGTAATGCCTCACAGGGCCAACACACTGAACGAAAAAGTAATTAAAGGTAGGCCTCAAAGGATAGAAATGTACCCCCACGTAGGAATCAACATACACAGCCATCTGTATGTGAATTCCTCATCAGTCCCCCTGTCCTCTTTATCCAACAGGCTAAACCTTCTGGCCGGAAGGGAGGCGGCGGAGTGCCTTTGGTTTTGTGGAAAAACACAGGGTCGGCAGGGGGTCCGGCGGTCTCTTCCTCCAAATCGGAGTCCTCCACCACCTCGGAAGACTCCACAAGTTCAGATAACTCCGTCTTCGGCACCATTATGTACTGGCTTCCTCCGATGCTCCCTCCGGCTGGCCCCATACTATCATCAGCTGATTCGGGTCACAGACAGACCGGATCCACACTCGGGATCTCAAATCCGTACAACTCCAACTTAGATTCGGCGGAGATCTCAAACACCTCGCCGTCAGAAGGAAGATCCCAGAAATTAAAGAGGTGGCTTGGGTTCGGGCTTGGTGAAGACGAAACGTCTGGCTGTGTAAGCGGTGCGAAACACTCATCCGGATGATTCCATCCCTCATCTGGATGGGTTCTAACAGCGACTTTCATCGACACACCAGATTGGAGGCAAGAAGAGAAAATAAATGAACAAACAGACATGAGGGAGACTAGAGTTTCATGGTGAGAAGAAGAAAGAGACGAACAGATTGGAGGCTAGGATTTCATGGTGAGAAGAAGAATGAGAGGCTAGGGTTTCATTAGAGAAGAACAAGAGAGAGAGAGAGCAATGCAGTTATATGGTATAATAGTATGATTTAGGTTTATAAGTGGGTTGGGTTTAGTGTTATAATTAGGTTTGGGTTAAGTTAATTGGGCTCAAACCCATTACTTAATGAATTAGATTTATGTTGTTAATTAGAGTGACATTTTTATAAATGTTTAAAAAAATAGAGGATAAATTGGTAATTTATTTTTGCTATTTTTGGAAGGTGCAATCTATTTTGGGACGGATAAATGTGGAAAGTGTGCAATCAATTTTGGGACGGAAGGAGTATATTTTTTTCTGTTATTAATATGTTTAATTTAAAAAAATAAAATAAAAAATAAAGCAACACTTGAGTGAAAATTGTGAGGTTGTTTTACATTTGATTAATTAATTATCACTTTTAATTAAAATTGTTATCACTTTTATTAACATTATTATGACTAAGTAAATTAAGAGGGTTCAATTATTCCTCAACAACATGGTGATAGGATTAGCTCACACTATCCAATCTATGGTCAAAAAGTTGGACAAGATAGAACGACGTATTACTGGCACATTCAGAACTATGTTCAAAACTTCTCTAATTCTATGAGTTGGTGCCAATATTGTTTAAATCTAGATAGCATGACATGTTTTACATTTGAGCCTCATAGATTATCATTTTGATATTAATTATTATGTATTAAATAATAAGTAGTAATTATTATATGATCACTCTAGACAATTTAAATATGTTGTTATTGATTTGCTTATCATGTGTTATGAATTTTATTTAGATTTTAAAGTGTATTTATATATTAAAATTAGTTATAATATATTGAAAAGTTAGTTAATTAATTTTCTTCTATTTTTTTCAAGTTTTCGTGATTTTTTAAATTTTACTGATATCGATATCGATATTCGATATATCCTTCGATATATCTGTAAATTTGAGGTACCCATATTTTGATCGATATCAATATTTTCATCCTTAGTTAGTGGTGGGTATATGGGTAAAATGGATATTTGAGTAATGTTTTAAAGAAATTAGGTGGATATACTCCCTCCGTCCCACGTTAAGGTTTACACTTTCCATTTTGGGTTGTCTAAAGTTAAGGTTTGCATTTCTCTTTTATCAAATTAGACCCACACAAAACAATTAATTATTTCATTTAGGACACACACACAACACTAATACAACTATCCACTTTACATTAAATATTATTTCTCTCACCTCACTACATATTAAAATATTATACTCCTTAATCTCCGTGCAAAAAATAAACGTTAACGTTACCATGGGACGAAGGGAGTATACCTTAAGGGTATAAGTGTCTTTTTAAGTTGAGTGTATTTATCATTATGATGTTTATCCTTTTAAAAATAGTTTGTGCATTGAGAAAATGGTATATAAAGTAAAAAAAAAGGTTCAATTATTACGGTGTTACTGTCCTACAAACTAATTTTTAATTTAATTTTCATCATTAAATTAAATAAAATAGGCAAAGACTTATGTGAGATCGTCTCACGTAAACCCTTACATGAGACGGTCACAAAGTGATAACTTTTATGAATGAAAGTGATAATTAATTAATGAGAAGTGAAAATGTTATTTCATGAACTAAATAAATAAAAAATTATAACATTTTATAGCGAAAGTGATAACTATTTTAAAAACTAAAACATGGTCTCACATGAGACGGTCTCACGCAAGACCTACCCAATAAAATAAGAGTATAATTAACTTTCTTTAAGAAAAAAAAAACTACACCCTACTTCCATCTTAAGGCAAAGACTTGTGTTACGTGAGACGGTCAGAAAGTGATAATTTTTATAAAGAAAAGTAATAATAAACTAATGAAAAGTGATAATGTTATTTTATAATATAATAAATAAAAAGTGATAACATTTTATAGTTAAAGTGATAACGTTTTATAGCGGAAGTGATAACTATTTCAAAAAATAAAAAATTTTCTCACGTGGGACCTACCCGATCTTAAACATTGGGTTCACCCAAAATTAAATTGGGCGTTTTGTTGGGATTCAAATACTTCTCTAACCCGACCCGTATATAATTTCTGTTCATATTTTGCCGGTGCATAAAACCCCAGCCGTTTCCGTGAAGTTAAACGTCATCGAAGAAGAAGCAGCAGCAGCCTACGCAGTTTCTAATCATGTCCCGCCCAATTCATTTCATTTCCAAACCCATTCCTGGTAAATTTCTTGTATAAATTTGCTTGCATAAACGTGTAAATTTTGTGTAAATATAAAGAATTCTAAACATTCTTGCACTAAATTCACTGACGCTCTCAATTTTTTTTCATAACTTATAATTTCTCTTTTACAGAGGTTGAGCATTTGTTCAATTTTCTGTCATTTTTGTCGATGATGTTATGTTTTATGCTTGTCATTGGCGATGCTTATTTGATTAAATGTTCTATTAGCAGCGCGCTCTATCTGTTCGATGAAATGTTTTATCAAAATGATTTGATAGTTTGGTTTATTTAGAGGTTTCTTTAGACTTCTATTGTTGATGCAGTTGGGATCATTCCACCATTGGAACTTTCTTTTCCAGTTAAACTATAAGATGTTAAATGTCTGTTTAGCTTTTATGTTCACATTTTTCATTAATTGAAAATTCATTCCATTAGTGTACTCCTATCTTAAAATTAAATTGGTTGGAGAATTGGTAGGGTGTTGCTTTGTTCATGATTGATGCATATTAGGTTCTAAAACTAATGTCATGGAAAATTCTTCAAGTTCTAAATTTCTACTATTTTGGCCATTACGGAAACTAATCTGTAAGTATTTCTGAAGTAATTTAGATACTTGGATGAAGATAGAAAATTACATTTTCTAATATTGCAAGTAATGCTGGTTCATTCTAGAAAATGTAAAATACATGAGTGAGTTAACTGATAGTGTATTTACATGATTGTAATCTAAACAACTCTTATGGTGAATAATATTTCAAATCAAGAATGGATCACCTAACCTTTCTATTTACTTCAAAATATCTCCACTTCGCTTAATTACAAAATTTTGTTTTTACTTAAGTTGCTGCTCTCTCATCCCACAGGCAACATGTAAAGTTGGTTCGTCTATCATTTACAAAATCAATATTGACGAACTCTTTAATTTTCATTTCAGGTTGTGGACCACCTGATGGTAGACGTCTCCAAAGTTCTTGCGTTTCTGGAAGAGCACTGAGTGTACCCAACTACAAACTCATGTCTGATATCAAGTTCATGTCTCTGAAAACTGCTTCATCTACTGTGTGTAATGCAAGTTCTAACAACTATAAGAGAAATTCGGATTTCTCAAGGCAAAACAAGCATGGTTTCTCCCGCCATAGGAGGCAGAATGAAGGGAGAGAAGAAAATGATGATCTTGAAGAGTCGGAAAGTTTCTCTACTAGAAATGGACCTGTTCTTTCTTTCTCCGGGAACCAAAAATTTCAAGCAACTGCAGTTCCAGGTCCTAGAGAAAAAGAGATTGTTGAATTATTCCGCAAGGTGCAGGCTCAGCTCCGCGAAAGAACAGCAATGAAGGAAGGAAGGAAAATCGAGGAGGCTCAAGGAAAAAGCAAAGAGAGTGAGACTGTTGATTCTCTTCTGAAGCTCCTGAGGAAACACTCGATTCAGCAAGGGAAGAAAAGCAGCATCACTGTGGACAACAGGGACTTCATCCTGGATCAGGACGAAAAGGTTGTTGAAGAAAGAAACACCACCATTTTGAATGACAACCGTGAACCACAACTCACCCGGCCCAAGTCCAAATTCCGCAAAAGATCTCCAGTTCTTGAAAACAAATTCCAACCTTTTTACCCTGAGGAATCTGACGATTCCACCTCAAAGGAAAAGTGGATTAATTTGGAACCAGAAGCTGACGAAGTTCACGATGTCGAGTATGATTCAGACTCTGATGTGGAACCCCTGATTTCATCAGGAAATGATTTTGATCATTTCTTGGAGGATGAAATTGATGTAACGGAGCATGATGACGAAGTGAAGGAGCACAGTTTGGTCGAAGCAAGCAACTTGAGTGGAATGAAGCTGACGGAACTGAGAGCCCTGGCTAAGTCACGTGGCTTGAAAGGATTCTCAAAGTTGAAAAAGAATGAGCTGATTGAGCTGCTGAGCGAACCAATGTGACCGTGATCTTACTGGCACGGTGAGAGACGATGAACGAAGATTTTGTTTTCGTCAAGTCTTGTTTTGTGATGAGATGCTCTCGTGCAACAGGTTGCAATTTCACTAAGTTGCTTTATATTGTAGACTCCAAAACTAAGTTTCATTTTCATCAAATTTTGATTAGGGGTTTGTATTTCATCTATGTAATCAAATCTGCATAGAAGGTGACATGTTATATATATTCTAAAATTGAACCCAGTGATTGTTTTTTGTTCATTGCATATTGGTCAAGTGGGATGGAATTGCGTAGCTTATGTTTTATATGTACAACCATTCTCTACATATTAGATTGTCTGATATATTTAATTATTGTATTTTCGTTGTAACTCTCATATTTGTGTATTTGTAGTTGTATTAATTTATTTTCTTTGGATGTATCCTGTACTCCCTCCTTTCATAAGAAACGAAATAAAGTGTGTGAAATTGTTTATTTTGAACAAATTAAGTGTGAAAAAGTTGATGGCATTCCCATAGTATATTATAGTATCGAAGAGTATTAATGCTGAGTTATTATAATTTCAAGAATTTGAAAGTTATTTTGTGATGAAGTAAAAAAAATTGTTCATTTATAAATGTTGCGGAAGGAATAACATTTTGTGATTTGCAAAACCTTTATCACAACCATTCTCATAAATCCAGTTTACGTATCTTAGTACATAAACTCGGATCTTTTCTCACCTTAAACAATATGAATCCCCCTTACAATGTATTACTAAGAGTTTAAATTAAAAGAGAACTATAGGGTTTACATCGTAAATCAAATTTATAGGAGATTAACTCAACCTTTATTGATACATTACTATAGATGTGCATTCATTTTTATTTTTATTAATTAAAAACAAAAAACATTTGTAATTTTAAAAAAATAATAATAATAAATTCAAATTAATTTTTTATACTAAATAATCCCGCAAGTTAATAAATTCAAATTAATTTATTGAGTTACATGCTGTTACATTAAAAAATAAAACCCATCTCATAAAATCATTCTTGCATTCGAACAAACAATCTCCACAATAATCACAAGCTTGAAAGTTGCGACATTATTATAAACTGGACACAGAACAGAATCTCTCAATTTCTAATCCAGCACAAATTAATTGATGCAGCCAAACTAGTTAGCCATACTGCATTGCACTGCCAACAGACTACGCCTTTCTTAGACAAAGGTTATGCAAAAAAAAGGACTCCCAAGTCATTTATTGGAGAAAAACAGCACAAGGAATGAGTCAAGAGCAGTTGTGGTGCATCATGAATGTAAAACTAAATTTGAAGGTGCTACAAAATTCAATGAATGAAAATTGCACCACAATTATCACACCATTCTAAAACATTCATTCAATAGAGGGAGGCTACTTTTCTCAAACTCCCATCACTTTCACCATTTTTTTCATATTTGCCAGGGCTATTAGCTCCAGTTTGAAACAATGTCCGCGTGATGAAAACAGAGTCGAGCCGAGCTCTTTCTCACCAAAACACTTATGCTTTATGATTATTTGCCATCTCATCAACATCTAGTTCCACTTCTAGAACTGGTGAGTCAATTCTTGCGCTAAATAGGCTGTAAAGAGACACCACAATAGTTACAAAATCTACCCGTGCAGCTTAAGCGTAATTAAGAAAAAGAAACCCAAGAATGTAGCAAGATACACATTTTTCTTATAATTTAATTAATCATAAAATTCATATAAATATAAAAGGAACCCGTGCAGCTTAAAGCCTAATTGTTCATACATAGTGAAATAGGTCAGGGAGTAGGAGCCTAAGTGATACCAAGAAAAAATATCATCACTTTAGCAATAACAAGAAGATGTCATGGAAGCTAACGTGGCAAATATTAGCCACGTCAGCGATTGGGCAACATCTAACTGCCCAATGGGTGCAATTCACAAAAGACTTTAAAGGTGGCGGTCTTTTTTGCTTAAATTTCAAAGATTGGGACTAAATTGCATTTGAAGTAAAGGTAGTAGTTTTTTTGCAATTAACCTTTTGGTTTATTGCGATGATGATTTATGAAACTCAAGTACTTGAAATTAGTATCAGCTTCATGCTTCTGTAAATAAGTTTAGCAAGTAAAATTTTAGGGTAAGGATTTCATGAAATTAATTCTATAAAATTTAGGATGTTGCACTAAACCTTGTGGCAGAAGGTTATCTTAACAATACCAATCAATTATTGTAAATTTAGCAGGTAATCATACCTATTCTTGATGGGTCCATGATCCACAGCATTTCTTAGACAATAAATGGCTCGGCCAACTATGTGTGCCATGGTAACAGGACCAAATGAACGACTATCGTAGGCTTCCTGTTATACAGAAAATCAGAGAATGAAGCAAAACTAAAAAGAAATTAATCATCCATGTCAGCTAGTTACTCCAAGAAATTAATCATTCATAATAAAATCTAGTTTATCTATATCAACACAACACTGAAAGTGACAACCAATTGAGTTCAGAGATTAGAATGGACAAAGCTATAAGATACATCTTTGGGAATCATTGTTTCATTTTTAATCAATTGTAGTTCAATTAGTTGAAAAGGAGTATTCTCAAACAAAATAGCAACAGCCATTGCTATTTTAGCTGTAAAATAATCAGTCAGTGTAAACTTTAAAAGTTGCAAGCAAGTTTATTACAGGCCAAAACTCATCCATGATTTTAAGAAAATAAATCAAGAAAGCAATTAGTAGTAGTGAGGTTAGCAATTTTATTCAACGAAAAGAAAAAATATTGATTCTTATTTCACTAAAGAAAATAATATCATGAGTTATTTAGGTCTAGGGCCTAAAAGATGTCTCAACTATTGCTACAACATCTGAAAGATAATTTCTATCAATTCGGGTCTTAAATCATCAATTCATGACCTAAGAAGTTAACATTGTCTAAAATTCTTTAACAGCACCCAAATGAACTTCCCACGTGACTGCCATGTCATTTTAAAACACTAATTGAAATTAGAAATACTATACATACATCATAAAGAGATACAAGGCCAAATAATAAATTTTACTTCACTGAAACATTCCCTTCAGTTAGCTTCTCCATTGACTATTCCAAATCAATTTTCTTCTCATTGTGAACTCACATCAAATAATTGTTTGTGAAGACTCAAATAGAAATGTAATTGCATGAATTTTTTTTTTCTTTTCCCCTCTTAATTTAACTTGGGATTTTGATTTGTATTATTCTTTGGTAGGTGAAGTTATTAGTAACTGTGTCTGCTTAAGTACACTGCTCCTGTAAATACAGTTTTCATCATTTTGTTTATGAAGAAAAAACACGTCTGGAACGGTAAAAAAAAAAAAAAAGAGAGAGATAAACATTGAAGATGGACAACAGTAATTCAAAGAAAAGAGAAAGAGAGAAAAAAAGATGTTTGTTGGAGATTTAGAAGAATATTACTAATTCATTTTTTAAATTACATGGTAATCATATGGGAAGCTGAAGCGACTGTGGTTAAGAATTTTTTTAAGGTGTCAATCTCAGGTCTCAAATTGATATTTTAAAATCTTTCAAAATCAAGATGATAGAAATTGAATTTCTCTTTCACATCATATGTAGCTAGTTGAAATGTCTATTAGGCTCCGAATAACAATAATTATAAGAACCCTATATCAGTAAATTTACCCAAAATGCATCTATGTTGAACAATGTAACTAGCAATATGCAAAAAGAAATAGGAGACACTCTTCTTTGAGATATCACTATTGGATTGAGTGAAGATGGACATATGAAGCATAAGGAAATAATATACCTTTGGCTTCAGGTTTTCATTGTCAGCTATTACCCAGCACTGATCCTTTTCAAGGACAAAAGGTTCATCTTTCTCATCTTTAGATGCCATCTCGTGCCCTTCAATAGCAGCTAACCTCCGTACAAGAAAATTGGCTGAGTTTATAGGGTCCTTCAATAATACCACATCTCCAACATGAACTCTCCTACCAAAGACACAAGAAAATAATCAGCTACCCAGATATAGGAGCGAAAAACAAAACCAGACTAATACTGCACACTTGCAGCCCTTTTAAAATCAGAAGTATTAAAGAAAGCAGATATGATTTAAGTGTAATAATTAACAATCTGAAGACCATAGAAAATCTGACTAGAGGGCATGAGAATCCATCTTCTATAGTTAATGAATTTGTTTGTGAATTCCATTACATACATTTTGCAAATTTTATACAAACAATGGGATTTCTTAGATAGAATTGGTCTAATGGAGGGGCCCCAACTCAGGCTACAATATTCTTGATATAATCCCAGTTAGTCAGCTAAGGAATACAGCTTATAACTACTGACAAGGGGAGGATCTATATTACATTTTGCTATTGGGCAAAACTTGTATGAGACCGTCTCACATGAGACCGCTTTTTTGTTTTCTTAAATAGTTATCACTTTTTATCAAATATATGATCACTTTTCATTAAAAATGTTATCACTTTTTATTTATACTAAGAATTTTTCATGAATAATCCCACTGTACCACTATCACTTTTCGTCAATTTGAGTATCACTTTTTATCCGTCTCAAGGAAGTCTTCCCGTGAGACAGTCTCACACAAGTGTTTGCCTCTACTATTTTATGTTATAAGAGGATTTTATTTCTTTTATTTGGCTCTGGGCAATACCTTGCTGGACCCATCAGAAATACAAATTATTTCAGTTATTCCTCATGAGTAGGGCTATTAAATTGTTATCTAATCTAGTTGTAATCACCAATTTTGCTTGAGGCTGGAATTCAGTCTTGTAGAACTCTTAATAATAACTTTGATATTAAGACTAGGAACATTTCGGGAATTAGCAGTCACATTTCCAATGATACCAAAGGTATAGTTAATCTTCTTACTATGCAGATTCTTTATTGGAAGTAACTTATATCTACTTATAAAAAGCAAAGCATAAAGTCTAATCTCCAGTTATCGCCATTATAAAAAGACCACCAGATCGATGATCCCAAATCACAACCCTCAAAATTCTTAATATTTGATGATGCCCTATTTTTACTTTTACGCAATTCAAATATGAGAATTAGTTTATCTTTTCTCAATTAATTATTTCAATGAGTAAATTAATCAAGTTTAAAATTTTAAATTAATAAAGCTGTATTTTTTATTAAAAAAATAATTAATTCAAAATTATATATTTAACTAATTAATTATTTTAGTGATATGAAAATAAATTAAATTCTTATTAAATATGGAAGGTTTGAATATTTTTAAGATAATGTTCTTTCACTTTTGATATCAAAGTTTAATGAATTTAACTTATAAATACACATTATGCAATTGATTTGTGCTAACATTGCTCAAACTTCTTTATATTTATAGGTAAATAGATAGATATAGCTATATATAATGTAAAATTGAAGTATATTAACAATTTAACTGTAATACAAATACATATACAAGTCTCAATTATAATAAAACAAACTAACTTTACAAATCTTTTACAAAATTATTCGATGCAATATAATATCCCATGTACTCTGTACAGGCAACGTATGGAGTACATGGGCAACGTACTAGTTCTGTAAGATACAATGAGGGCGTATTAAAAGCCTCTGCACTTGCCATAGTTATTAAGGGCGCAAGGCACGCCAAGGCGCACCGAGCCATATATGTGCCTGAGGCGCGCCTCGGAATTCAATGTATAATATAGCACCATTATTTATTCTGCACTAAATATAACCCATACACAACATATTTACCTAATAAAATAAGTTTATAAGGCATATAATATAACAACTTATATGAGTATGACATATGAACTAAGTCATTTAAGCCAAAATTAATCATGCACATACGAAAATTCATAATATTTGAAATAAAACAAGTCAATCAAAGCATCACACAAAATCTAGCAGCAAATATATTTTAATTATCATCTTCTTCTTCATCAAACTCCAAGTCCTCGTCATCAATTTGTTCTTCTTCCTCATTAAAATCTTTTTTCTTCTTCAAATCCAACATTATCTTCTTTATCCTCTTCATCTAATAATCTTAAAGTAGTTCCCTTTTTCCTTAATTACTTCTTTTCCTTTCCTTTTGGAACTAGTGGTAGTTGCCCCCAACGATTTCCCTCTAATTTTAAGGTTAAGACTAGTTTGCTCCGGTAAGCCGGCGACAAAAGGCAGACAGACCGGCAGCGACGACAGTGGTCGGATGCGCGGTGAATGGGCCGCGGCAGTTGAAGGCTTGGAGGCTAGAGCAGTTAGTATGTGTATGTCGCGTAGGTGGAGTGAAAAGTGAACCCTAACTTCTAACTCTCAAATCCCTAATTTAATATTTGGGATATTGTACCAAGGGCATCTTGATAGGTCTTAACTCAGGAGGAAGAACTAGTAAAATCTAATTGAAAGTGTTATTTCACTAATATAAGTGTTACTTGAACTATAAAAAATGAAAAACAACACAAAAACATGGTCATTCTCAAGGCGTGCCTAAGGTGCGCCCAAGGCGTACGCGTCGAGGCGCACAAAGGTGCGCGCCTTGAAACCTCGTGCCTTGAAAACCCATATCGAGGCGCCAGGGGTATAGCCTTGGGTGAGGCGCGTCTTTAATAACTATGGCACTTGCATACATTACTAGACAAAAGGCAATGCTAAATTCACAGTTTCCATTCAGTGAGAAGGATGTTTCAACATTCATTTAAACCATAAGATTACATATAAAAGATAAGCAGAAGTCATGAATCCAACAGACGATACAACAAGGCACACAGAGATTATATATAATGGGAGAATAAAGGTATATTTTAAGCAGTCAGTAGATTAAATAGCATTTATTTCAACTTTGCATACCTAGGATTTGGTAGAGGAATTTTCCGAACAAGAAGAGTTCCACCCTGTGGCCCGATTATTGGGTCCATCTCCTCCCCTTTATTCCAATGCAAAAATGTCAATCTTCCGTGGAATATGTTTTTCCACACTGTGTCAAATACTTCAGGTTCTTTTATTTGACCCAGTGCATAGGACTGCAATCATATAAATAATTCCCTCAGTATATTGATGAAATAAAATACCCATGAATCCAGCACAGCAGTCAAGACACTAATGAAAAAAATATGTTTCAAGCTCGAATATATGACAGGGTGATTCAAATAAAAATCTAGTAGTAATAAACTTAAAGTGAAAATGTGAAAATCAAATGTGGCACACACTGAAAAAACACATCAATAGAATAACAAGACACTTATTTACATGCAATGTTACAAAAGAAGCTGACCCTGTTTAATGGATGGAAAAAACTCCTAAAGTAGATTTCAAAGAGTAATCTTTAAGAACAGCTTGGCATGCCCAGGAATAAATATACCAAAAAATTCCAATTATACATTTGGATCTAAAATAAGCAACCCCACCACCATAACAGTCAAATAGACACAAAAACAATCTCCCGAATGAACCTAAGATATTCACTATTGAAAACCTTGCCACATTAAGATTCAACAATCTAACACAACCCATTGATGTGTCTTCCAAAAGCAGCTGATTGCAGTTCACACCATTCTAGATAAGCAGCAACAAGTATCTAATTAATCCCATGTTTTTTTTCCAGAAAGATGCAACACACTACCTAGAAAAATAATTACCCCTGTGAAACCTCACCTTCCCCTTATAAACCTCAGAAGTTATATATACTTCCTCAAATACCTAGAAAATTAAACAAGGGGGAAAAAAGATTCTTAATTTGAATCTCCTATATTATGGCATTATGAGTCATGACAGTCTGTAACCTTTTATTAACAGCATTCCATAAATTTCAACACAATGTAGGAAGATATCTTGGCTAAAAATCGAAGAATGAAAACAGATATAAAGACTGGGTTGAAATCAATCTGCAAAACACAAGGAAACCACACAGCACCCTTAAATTCAGAAGAAGTTCACTCAAGGATGAAGAAGTATCCAGAAGTTGCCTCAAGCTCGTCATATTCACGTAAAAGAAATATATATTTCTTCTCATATTCATTAAAAATTGAAAACCAGTAATTCCCCATGGTCCAATACTTTGTGGTAAAAGTCATGCAAATGCTTTTTGTTCTTCTGGAGATTGTCTATGAATTAATTCTAGAAGTATAAAACAATTTTTCTGAAAAACTAATATTGGAACATGGAACTAGGATCTCCATTAGAAAAACATATTTTATACTTATAAACGCTCTATAAGCTGTATACAGAAGAAGTAAAGTGTGAATGTATTCTAATTAATTGCAAGCACATAATAAGTATCGAGTTGAGGAAAATTTGAGGGAATGCCCCAGGAAACCTAAAAACTGAAAGATTTCAAGATACTAGGTGATAAGCATACACTATTGAGTAATTATGAAGATTATTCCATAATAAACTTTTCTTTACATCGAAGAAACAGTTCTACAGTCGAATATTACAATGACCTGGCTCCCAGGTTTATGCTCTGAATAAAATATAAGAACAAGGATGGTGAATCTGCATGTTAATAATCGGCCTCCATTGTTCATGTTATCTTTTACAAATTCCGACAGAGAAATAAACAACACTTAAGAATACCAAACAAAATTGACAGGGTCATTTTTCATCACTAATAAGATATGGAAAATGATAGAACGATTCAATCTCTAAGCAAATTCCAAAAGAGATGTTCACTTAAAAAGACATTAAAACAGAGAATCCCGCTTGGTCCCATACTTCACAGAGACCATCATCCTTATGCTTGATGCGCTCTTGGCAATTGTCTAAGCATCAATTCTCAAGATTAAAAATCCTTTAAAAAGTATATACATACAAAAAAATACAAAATTGTGTGTGGATTGACATATTCCGGATATTCTTTGACAAACCAACGTAGAAATGTGTGGGAAATAAAAGCAAGCATTTAAGAGCTATCTGAAAGTATCAACGAGTGAAAATTGAGGAAATCCTTCGGGAAAAAAAAACTACAGGAAAGCCGAATTACAACTGTTGAAGATTAGATAGCATATGGTACTATTCATACAAACTGGCAAAAAAGTATAACTGATTATGACTTAAAACCAATAGCAATGAATTAGCTTCCGTAGCGTTCTCTTTAGCAAAATAAATAAAGATAAAAAGTGGTGAATTCGTCTAGTTATAATGTGCTTTACATCTCTAATGTTTTCTTTGACGACTTCTGATTCAAGAATGTTGGCATAGAATATAGCCCTCTTCATACCAAATCCTCAAGCAAAAGTGAGAGGATTTTACTCCCAATAACAAGATATGAAAAATGATGGAAAGATTACATATATAAGCAAATCGAAAGAAAGCCACCAAAACCCCTGCTCAGAAAAAAACGCCCAAAATGGCAGATTTTACAGCCCAACTTCAGAAATAGGGATACCATCAAAACGAAACAAAAAGAATGCACGCACTTAAGATTTCATGAAATATCTAGACATAAAGAGCTCTGTAATCCAAAAACGGGATTACCTTTCGAGCGACTGCAGCAGAATACTCGAATTTGGCGGTAATGTAGCGGAGCCATGTCGAAAACGCAATCATCTCGATGTGAGTTTTTAGTTCGTTTTGCAGTTCCAACAAGAAATTCCAAGCGGCCACTTCCCTAAAACCTCCTTCTTTTTCTTTTTTCTTTTTTTTTTTAATTTAATTTTTAATCTGCCAAATGTAGTGTGTCAGTGTCAATTGTTAGACATGCACCCGGGTTCGGAACCGCCGGTTCCGGTTCCAGTTCCGATTCCAACGAAGGGAGAACCGGAATCGAATCGGGGGCTAGGGGTTTCGGTTCATGAACCGGCGGTTCCGGTTCTGGTTCGGAACCGCCGGTTTTTCGGTTTTTTTTTTATTATTTTTTTTGTTTCTTTATGTAATATTTATACATCATACATGTGTTATCAGTTATTATGTGTAATTTATTTATTAAATAAGTGAAACATGTGTAATTGAAAATTAAAATATTGAATTTGAATTAATGTAATAATAATATCATTAAAATTGAAAACATGATGTATGCACTATGCAATATTCAATAATGTAATTAAAAATTTCAAAGTTGATATTAAATTAATAATAATCATACAATATTAATTAATGTGATCACATAAAAAATTTAATTATTAAAGTCTAAATAATTACAATTTACAAATGTAGAAGTGTAGAGAACACTACAAGTTTACTTCCATGTCAACTACTCTATTGTTACACTTCAAAATTTTAAAAAATACAAATTTTATAAGATAAAATACAACAACATAATAGAGGGGGAGAAAAAGGACTTGAGCTTAAATTTAGGGTTAAACTTGAAAATTCAAGTTCAACTTAAATTTAAGTTGCATACGTATCCTAGAAATGAATCAAAGCACACGTAGTTCTCTTTACTTACCTCAACTTACCTCTTTGGCTCGGTGGAGGTGAATGGTGATGGATTTTTTTTGTTTACTCTACCAATCTAACTCGCTTTCATATTCCGTAATTTCATCATCCGATCGGTCTTCTTCAATTTGATTTTGAATCCGTCTTTCCGCCTTTGACCAATCATCAAGCAAACACAAATTTTCTAAAGTTGTCACACTTAAATTGGATCGTGTCGGATCCAAAGTGAGATTACCAAGACTAAATGTTTGTTCGACGGCAACCGTAGAGGCGGGAGATGCAAAAACCTCTTTTACAATCAATGATAAAATAGGGAATGACTTTGTTCTCCTTGACCACCACTTCAAAATATCAAAACTAATTCCGCTTGTTTCAAACTCAAAAGTGTTAGTAAAATAAGAATCAAGTTCTTGAAAAGGATTAGATATAACCCGTGCACGTTTTTGAGATCTAGCATCATAAAAACTATAAAATTTTTGAAGAGCATCATATTTCCTAGAATTATCAATACTATCACTACTATTATCACCACTAGATTGATCATCACTCGTACTATTTTGTTCTTTATACTCCTTAAAAAGATCCTTTAGTAGATTATAATTACTTGCAACTATGTCCTTAGGATTAGGAGCTTGTTGTCTAGTAGGAGAATCACAATTAGCATACAATGAATCATAGTAAAGCGTTATCAATCCTTCTAAACCATCCGTTCTAATACGTGGGTCCAACAATTTAGCAACTAAACACAAGTCCGGGATTTGAAAAAAATATTTTAACCACTTAGATTTCATGGAAAGAATAGCATTTGACAACAATGGGTGTGCTTCATTAGCACTAAAAACCATAGCAATTTTAACACAATTATCAACAACTAAATTTGAAGTAGGATAATAAACATCGGATAGTTCTTCCGTAGCATCATTAAAAATTTGCAAAACATCACATAGAGTATAACATGTGTCCCATTGATTAGCAAACAAGATTTGACCACCCGCATCTTGTGAGTAAAAAGCACAAATATGATCTTTATAATCAAAAGAGTCATGCAACATTTTATACGTCGAATTCCAACGAGTTGAAACATATAAAGGAAATTTTTTTGGGTGAATGTTCACAGATTGACAATATCTTTTCCACCTTTTAGTAACGGAAGGATTTCTCATTATATACCAAATAGCACTTTTAGTAGGTTGAATGTGTGTTTTCAAAGCACTTATACCATCTTGAACACATAAATTCAATATATGACAAATACATCTAACATGAAAATATCTACCACCAATTGAGGGTTTGCAAATATCAATAAAACTTTCTAAACTAGCCGTATTAGCACTAGCATTATCAAATGAGATTGTAAAAATCTTTGTAACTAAACCATATTCTTGCAAAATAGTACTAATTTTGTAAGCAATATTAACGGCGGTATGAGGAACATCAAATGATCTATAAGCAATTAATCTTTTTTGTAAATTCCATGAACTATCAATCCAATGACAAGTAATACCCATATAATCCGCTTTTTGCCAAAAATTGCTCCAAATATCCGAACATATAGACACTTTATGAGGTAATTGTTGCAAAATTTGTTTTAAAACCAAACCATACTCTTTAACAACTTTAGCAACACCAAGTTTACATTTATTACGATGCAAAGGTGGGGCTTGAGGATTTAAAGTGAGATTTACCCAATCTTGAAAAAAAACATTATCGGCAAAGTTAAATGGCAAATGTTTGGTGTACATAAGTTTAAGGTATAATCTCAAATAATTAGATTCATCAAATTTAAAAAGAGTGTTACCCGACGCCGATGAACCTTCTCCTCCGGAAGAGGCCGTGAACCCTCGTCCTATTTGTGTTTGACCGGTTGAGATGTCAATCTTGTCCGGATGCTTCGAGTTGATGTGCTTGATGAACGTTCCATATCCTCCGCCATGTTTGAATTTATACTTCGTACCACAATAGTTGCAAATAACTTTGAATTCATTCGAATTCTCAATCGCCTCCTTCTTGAAATGAATGGAAAATATATCGGAACGTAACACTTGTGGGGAACTTCGAGTCGATCCTCCGCCTCCGCTAGAGCCTCCGGCTCCGTCTCCGGTACCCGTACCACCCGAGGTTGGTTGACTTTCACTCGCCCTTTGTTGTGATTAACCTTGAATATTATCGTTGTTGTCGTCGGAGGGAAATCATCTCCAAGTATCTCCCTAACATTCAAGTTGAATAAATGAGGGGAGATTTCTTCATCCGAAGGAATATTTTCAAGTTCAATATCTTCTAGAGTTGGTGGAAGTTGGCGTGGAGGTGGTGGAGGACAATTTAAGGTGTTGGGTATGGATTTTCCTCTAGAAGAAGAAGGTGAGGCACCGGATAAAGAATAACCTCTTCTAGGCATTTTTTTAGATTGAAAAAAGGATGAATATATAGGATTTATGAACTAAAACTAAGAGACTAGAAGTAGAAGTATACTAATTAATAGTATATGTGTGGGAAAGAATAGAAAATGATAATGAGAGAATTGAAATGAAAGTGATAATAAGATCATTGAAATAAAAGACTACAACTTTTTTTTTTAGTTTGATATATATGAACTAAAAAAAGAAACTTGAGACTTGAGAGTTGAGATGAGATGAGATTGAGAACTTGAGTAGTTGAGTAGAAATGTAGAATCAATCAAGAATGTGGAATAGAAGAAGAAGTAGTGTAGAGAAGAGAGTGTAGTAGTAGTAGAAGTAGTAGATTGAATGTGAATGTTGTGTGCCCAAATTGATCACACTTGGGGGTATTTATAGAGGATTGAAAGTGATCTCATCCATCAATTTCAAATTTTAAACACAAAAAAATCTCAACCCTTGAATTTAAAAAAAAAAATCGGTCGGAACCGCCGATTCCGCCGTCCATCTCAACCGTTGATCTTCAACGGTCACACGATCTCGGCCGCACGTTTGAATTTTCAAAATTAAAAAATTCCCACAAAAAAAAAGAGGAACCGTCTGTTTTAATCGTGAACCGGCGAACTGGCAGTTCTGGTTTGTGCGCGGCTGGAACCGAAATCGAACCGTGTTCTACCGGTTTCGGTTTCCTTTTTCCCAGTTCCGGAACCGGCGATTCCGATTCCGGTTAAAATCGACGATTCCCCAGTTCGAACCGCCGGTTCTGATTTTTTTGTGCATGTCTATCAATTGTGAACCTCTACGCTCTACGGATAGATACAAACGGGGCGGGCCGGGATAGTACCATGCAGAGATGCATTTCTCCTTTCAATTGTATTTTTACTTCAAATGAGAAGTGTTAATTGAATATATTGTCTTTACTCTTCTTTTTTGTTGACATACATTCTGATAGAGAAAGAAAGGTTATATTAACTAAATTAATTATTACTCAAGGTACTTTTCCACCATCACTTTACGTTGGGTGCTGTTGCTGGGAAAAGAGATAATGGTGTTGGGAGTCCAGTATCCAATGATAGTGCTGTGAGAAAATCATCAAGTAAGAGAACTGCTAGTGTGGTGAGTTTTAGAGGGAATTGTGTGGAGGAGAGGATTTTGAGGGCCGGGACAGAGATGTTTGAAGCTGGAAATGGGATTGAGGGAGAGAAAGAATTGAAGAGGCTGAAGGTGGAAGTATGTGAACTCTTATGTCAAACAAATGGAGGTGAAGGTTGCTCAATCAAAGCTTATTTTGGATGCTCTCAAGTCCACATATGTCTAATGTGCGGACAGGTTACCTCTCCTTGAGCTAGAAAATTGGGTTAATCTGTGTACAATTTGAGTTGTTTTGTGTTAAGAGGTGGATTTGGTATGCACTCTGTTTTAGCTTTTGTTTGTTGTTAAATCTCATGTTCTCTTAACTCTTTTGGAATCTCTATGCTTAATGTATCATTTCTCGTTTATATTCATGTTGCATTTCTTTTATTTACATGTGCATTAATAGTTCATGCCACCTCATTGTGTAGCAGTAATTACTGGCCATTCAGTGATGGTAATGGAAACGAAAAGGATGTTCATTTCCCATATTTTGTGCTTGGTATTGATGTGTTTGGGAACACTAGAAGTCTTAAACGTGCGTTTCACGTTGCTTGTTTGTTATACTTTGTAATATATTTTAAATGAGATCATTTTAAGTATATGAAATTAAAGTTTAATAATGTAAGTAAATAATAGCTTCATATAAATGAAAAAAAAAATCTGCAATAAAAAGATTATTTTTAAATTTTTTTTCTTATTTTCTAAAATAACCGGCATTACTCTTCTATTGCTTCCTTTTGTTGTCTTCTTGGGAGATTCAAATATTATTTTCCTCATCATATAAATTATCCATGTCAATTTTCTCCAAACGTATAGTCTACAAAAACAATTTATCAATAATTTAATTTCATTATATTATCCTTATTACTTAATTCAAAACAATTATCATAACAATCGAACATATATCATTTTTCAAAACCAACCATATAATTTTGAATTTTTTCGACATAATCCCTTCATACTTTAGAAACATTTTATCTATAAATTTGATAGATGAATAAACAAATACTAATAATAACATACATGTGCGATCAAGATGTCCTTACATATTAAGTGCAATTTTTAAAGTTTGATTGAATTCACAGCTGCAAAATAATATGAAATGAGAAAAGGCTTACATAATATGCAATCACAATTCCTCTCCCAATGCTCCTCCCACCAATGAGATCGCCTTCATATTAGCATTGTTATCTCTCGTCGAAGATGTATTCATAGAAAATATGCAACTTTTAAAGAATTTCAACTTTTCTTTGTGTCTCAATCTCCCTTCGGGAGTGTTCTCAGTCTCCTCTTGTACGAGTGTTTAGCCCTCATTGTTAGGTGTTTAGTATTTTTGTGTGAGTTGTCCCCTTAAATATGGTTGGATTTTTTTGTTTCCCTCGAGGAATGGTAGGGTGCAGTCGAGTCCGTATTAACTGTGCTCATTGGTTAGTTAGCCACATTGTAATTTTTATCTCTGAATTTATTTATATATAAAAACTGTGTTTTGAAAAAAAAACTAATAACTATGTACTGAAATTTTTGTACTTGCAGATAAATAAATAATGAATATGGAAAATCCCAACTATCAACTATGAATTCAAGAGTTTTGCCTTATAATGATTATGATTTATTGTTTTTAATTTTGAGTAATTGTATTTTTATTTGAATAGGTTTTTTTTATTATAGTTTATTATAAATGAATTTTATACATACGTGCACATATAATTCATTATATTAAGTAATGCGTAAATTTTATTTTCTCACACTCACCTATTATTTTCACAAACACACTTTAATTTTTTTTAAAAAAGTCATCTAATCTTAATTTCCACACAACATACTTTACAAATATTTTATTATCCAAAATATCAAATAACCCTTAAAAGCAAATAAAAAGTGTTTTTTTTTATATATAAACCGTAAATGAGAAGATAAATATGTGACGGAAAAAAAATTTGTTATGTGAAAAGTGTCATTTTTTAAATAAAAATGTTTTATGAAATCATTAAATTAAGTTTTTTTTTATTGGGATATGAATTTGAGTTGGCGAGGAATTATTACAATACAATTTTATAGGATATTTTCCATCATTTCCTACACTAAAATCTCCCTCTTAAAATTAGAACATAAAATAATAATAATGTAATCGATTTTGAAGAGCAACATATTATTAATATTATATAATAATCTCACGTGTTGTTTTTAATTTTAGTTTTTCTATCCATCAGTTTTAGCGATTTTAATATTTAAATTAAAATTATTTGAAGTATCTCATAAACATATTCCAATATCCAAATCTAAAAATATTAAAAATATTTATTTTGTTAATCTTTGATTATTTTATTAAAATTTAATATTTATTTATGTTTAGACATGGGAGGATTACTACCAAAAAAACCCTAAATTACCATGAGATACAAACATACAAAAGTATTACTACTAGGTACAAAAATATATAGTGATATTCCAATATTACGCCTATTAATGTGCTGCACATAAATATTGTGTGCAGCAAAAGTTCATGTGCAGCAAAAAAGTGTGTGCAGGAAAAAAAAAGTGTGTGCAGCAAAAAAATGTGGTGGTCCGGCGGCGGCGGTCCGGCAGCTTTTCCGGCGGCGGCAGTTTTTCCGGCGACCAGTTTTTTTTTTTTTTCTTTTTTTTTGGACTAACAGTTTTTCCGGCGACCGGCTGCCGGAGCTCCGGCGGCGGCGGCGCGGCAGCTTTCCGGCGACCAGTTTTTTTTTTTTTTTTTTTTTTTTTTTTTTTTTTTTTTTTTTTTTTTTTTTTTTTTCTGACGAACAGATTTTCCGGCGACCGGCCGCCGGAGCTCCGCCGGCGGCGGCGGCGGCGGTCCGGCAGCGGCAGCGGTGGTCCGGTGGTGGGTGGAGGTTGGGGTTAGTGTTTTAAAGGTATATGAGTTTAGGAGTATATTTGGTATTTTACTTTAATATTTTGTATTAAATAATAATTATTTTAAATCAATGTATCTAGTAGTAATTAGGGGTACAAAGTGTGTACCTATCAGTAATTATTTCTTTAGACATTATAATTACACACAATTAAATCATCACATCACTTAGTTAATATTAAATTAATTTAGTTGTCGGTCATGTAACAATGGAGTTTTTATATTTCAATGTAATTCCTATTTGATCTCATATCAATTTCCTGTGTTCATTATATTAATTTTAGATCATATAAAATTAATTAAACATGTTTAACTACTCCATAACTTAATTAATAAATAATTTTCATAATAATAATATAGCAATAATTATTTTCATAGTACACATCAAATAATGAAATTACCTACAACCAATAAAATTAACAAATTAATTAGTTCATAATCCTAAATATCTAGTCAAACAATAAATCACTCCCTAGTCAACAATTCTAATTCAAAATCTCAAAATGAAATCTAAAAAATAATATAATTGCTCAATATTCAACTAAGAAAGCTATCTCATCAATAATTGATTAAGAACTCTACTTGAACCCTTCTACTTTGAAACCTTAGATTTGAATAACATTGAACGAAAGCCCATAATCGAAGCTTGGAGACTTCCTCATCTCCACTCCAACGCCTACATATCAAATTAGCATCCATGTTTATAGAAGAGTTTTATTATCTATTTGAAAATACAAAAATATTTTGATTCAGAAGAGGCTACCACAATTTATAATGTTTGATTAGACTCTTCAATTCATCAATTTATTGAATAATTTTATGAATGTATTAATGATTTGAAATTAAAAAGTTGTGATGAGTAATATGAAGAGACATTATATTAATATTTTGATATTAATAATTAATAATATATATATATATATATATATATATATATATATATATATATATATATATATATATATATATATATATATAAAATAAATTAGGATTTATTACAGAAGCTCAAGAGATGCTTAAAATGAATCAATAAATGGAGTATAGTAATTATGATATGATGATATAGCTTTATCAACCAACGTAAATTCATTAATCAATTATTATCATAGGTGACGAAATTTTAAATAATAAAATTCATAATGATTCAAAATTAGTTTTCAAACTATTTTTGTTTTTAATGTATTATTATTATTATCGTCGTTTAATGATTGGTTAAAATTAATTAAGAAAAAATGAAAATATAATTAATTTTTTTACAAAATCTTATTTTAATAAATAAAACAATGTTATAATTAATTACTATAAGAATTTAAAATTCCAGATGTTATAACATCTAATTATTATAGATAGATGATATGAATACGGATCCATAAAATAAATTAAAATTTGAAATTTGATTAATAGATGCATTAAATGAATTTAATCGAAGAAAATGAAAAGAGATTTAAGAATTAATTCAATAAATAAATAATACATTATAATAAATAAAGATAAAATTGAAAACAATAAAAATGATGAGGGACAAAAGGGTCTAAAAAAGTTTCTCAATTCCTTATCTCTTTTAATATATTAAGATTGGAATCAAAATTCATTAATTATTCGAGTTGATTCATTGACTCTCCCAAGCAAATCCTTGTTTGACTCTTTTTGGAGTTTATTGAATGGTGATACTTCTGTTATTAATTTTTTCTGCCGCTTTTTATTTAAGAAAAATGTGGTCGTTTGTTGTGCAAATTCGTTGTATTCTTGTCAGTGCATATTTCATAAAGACTAGTGTTTATCCTATGTAATGATATTGTTTAATAAATTTGGCCTACAACAAAAGATTCTAGTCCACCATTGTTCTATTCTTCCTTTGCTACCATTTTCTCAGCTCCAGTCTTCTAATAGTGCATCTAGGGCATATTTAGGACACTAAGCATGTGAAAAGGGGAGTGAATATGTACTTAAGTGAAAAATATTGATCATTATTTATTCTTTTATTTAGTGGCTTAGTCATCTGAGTTAATAGGAATATTGATCATTATTTATTCTTGTATTTTGTGGCTTAGTCATCTGAGTTAATAGGAGATCTTTAATGCCACATCCTAATTGACACTCGGCAACGGAAATTTGAATTATCTTTTACTGCTAACCATATAAGACATAGGCTTTCCTAACATATTAGTTCATAGGAGAGAGTTCAATTTTATCTATTTAGTTAGGTGCAATGAAAATATCTAGCAAATGAGAAATTTGCTTTCAAAAGATGATTATATATGTAGAAATGTGTTGAATTTACTTACTGGTTATGCTGACTAGTTGTACAGATTCTTAATTTAAAATTTAAACGTAGTGAACCATCTGTTTAATTCACAATTTTTTTGAAAACATCTTCGACGATCTAATCACATTGAATTGAATTAATTAACGAAAGAATAAATCTCCAATTGGGAGTGCGAATAACCGCACCAATTCATATTTGTTCAACATTAATTAGAGTTTTGACGCTAAATCCTTCCTTTTTTATTTTAATATTTATTATAATGAGCTAATAAAATATATAATTAAAGAAGATGTACTTATTTTTGGTAATAACTAGGTGGACAAGTTCCACTATTTTGAATTTTACAACCGGCCCACCTCCTCAACCCCAATTCGCTGCGTATTTACTACGTAAATTTTTTTTAGTTTATTTTATTTTTTTTTTTAATTATGATTTACTTCACCATTAAGATTTAGGGTATAATTATAATTTTATCCTTGTAGTTTAATGTATATTTACCCCTAGAGTTTAGGGTTTAGTGTATAATTGTAATTTCATCCTTGTGGTTTAGGATATATTTCACCCCTAGCATTTAGGGTATAATTGTAATTTCACTCTTGTGGTTTAAGGTATGTTTCATCATAAGGTTTATGGTATAATTGTAATTTTACCCATATGATTTAGTGTATAATTGTAATTTTACTTTTGTGGTTTAGTGTATATTTTGCCCCTAGGGTTTAAGGTTTAAGGTTTAAAGTATAATAGTCATTTAAGTATAGTAAATTTAAAAAATAAAGGAGTCTCTTTATTTGGTGGGACTGGTTCCACCTAAGTTACACTAAAAATAGTTTATCGATCGGTAATAAATCTATACTCATTCCATCCCCTTCAAAGAGTCCCCTTTTTTTCATTTTCGGCATCCCAAAGAGTACTATTTCTTTTTTACACACATGAGACTCATACTCATCCACTAATATAATTAAAATATGGGGCCTACCACCCGTCACTACAAAAAACTCCTTTTTACCAACAGAATTTAGCAACGAAATTTATTTCGTTGGTGAAATTGAATTCCGTTGGTAATTACCAACAAAAATTAAATTCATGTGATAGCAACGGATTACCAATGGAATATTTACCAACAGAATTCCGTTGGCAATTATCAAGGGATTGCCAACGGATATAGAATTCATGAGATAGCAACGAATTACCAACTGAATGAATTCTGTTGGTAATTACCAAGGATTGCCAACAGAAATTACATTTGTGTGATAGTAACAGAATATTTACCAATGATAATTACCAAGGGATTGCCAACGAAAATTGCATTTGTGTGATACCCAACAGAATAGCAATGAAAATTTACCAATGGAATTAATTCTGTTGGTAATTACCAAGGGATTGCAATGAAAATTAAATTCATGTAATATCAACGGAATAGTAACAGATATTTACCAATGAAATTTATTCAGTTGGTGATTATCAAGAAATTTCCAACGAAAATTACATTTGTGTAGAATATTTACCAACGAATTTCATTCTCTTGGTAATTATCAAGAGATTAGCAATTGAAATTAAATAATTTGTGTGGAATATTTACCGACGGAATTCATTCCGTTGGTAATTACTAAGGGAATAGCAACGGAAATTAAATTTGTGTGGAATTAGAATTTAAAATTTTAATATTATTGATAATTAATTTAAAAATAATTGTATTAATAGTTATATGATTAAAAATATAAATAATCATATAATTATTGAAATAATAAGTAAATTACATGTCAAATTAATAAATTATTAGTTTGATTAATAACAAAATAAAATGATGTAATTATTAAATAATTTGTTAATGTTAATTACTCTTTATCTCTCTCCCGTAAGATAATACCATCTCTTAAGCAGCAGTTACACTGAGTAGCTGCGGAGCTGCTAATGCCTCCAGTGATTCTCCACCATCGCCGCCGTTACTGCCGCTGAGCGTGGAGAGGGAGAAGAATATGCGAGTGAGTAATTGAGAGATCAATTCTGATTTTGTACCAAATAAATCAGAGATATCTTTTCCGGCGAAGCAATTCTCTCTCATGTTGCTTATCCAGCGAGTCGCGAATCTCGCCCAGTGCACATTCATGAAGGAATTTTCTCTCTTGGTTGCTTACCCAGCTAATGGTGTTTCTCTCTCAGTGCACATCCGATTCTCTCTAGACCCTCTTTCAGTGAAGACTAATTTCTCTTCTGGTGTCACGTGAATTAAAGAATATTATTATTTAATGTGTGGTGTGTAGTTGTATTAGTGGAGGTGTGGATCCCATATTTTAGTTGTATTAGTGGGTGTGTGTGGATAAAAAAGAAAATGAGACCCTTGAGGGCGAACGCCCAAAATGGAAAAAACAAAAGCTCATGTGCCCTCGGGACACGCCGTGCCCAATGGGAACATAATTCTCCCCTTTATATTCTATTTAAACTTATGTATTTCTAAGGATTTAAATTAAAAAATAAAAAATTACAGAGAGGCACAGTGTCCCAAAAATACAAGAGTCTTACTCAATGGAAAAATACTTGAAAGCGAACTGAGGGACGAAAGCCACGCGTCTGAATTCACCCGCCGTCGTATATTCTCGATTCAACATAAATATCTTATTTTTATCACCAATTCACCATCTCTTTCCTCAAATTATCCAGAACCCCATCACTACCCCCAACCCCAATAACAAAATACAGTAAAATCCATGGAAAAATTGGATTTATCTAAATTGAAGATGGCGTCATCTTCCCTCGGCGAACGAATAAAGGCGAGCGGCGCTCAGATGGGCCGCACAATTAGCTCCAAAATGAAGGAGATCCTGCAAGCCCCAACACCGGAATCCAAAATTGTCGACGAGGCCACTGCGGACTCGATGTCAGAGCCCAATTGGGGACTCAATCTTCGCATTTGTGCCATGATCAGCCGTGGCGAGTACGACAGCACCGAGATTGTTAGGGCGATCAAGAAGAAGCTGGTGCCGGGGAAGTTTACTGTTACCCAGGACTTAAGCCTCGAGTTGTTGGAGACCTGCACTTCGAATTGCGATAAGGTTTTCTCTGCGGTAGCATCTGAGAAGGTGTTGGAGGATATGATGAAGTTGATTGATGATCCGAAGACCGAGCATGGGATTAGGGTGAGGGCGATGCAGCTGATCAAAGCATGGGGCGAGTCTGAGGATCTTGATTACTTGCCAGTCTTTCGTCAGACATTTATAGTTAGTACTCTGTCTTCTACTCTAAGTTTGATTTGGTTTTATAATAATGACTTTTCTGATTGAATTCTTAACAATAGCTTATTCGTTATGAGTATTACTGTCTTAATTGGATGGATTCTATGATCGTGTTTATATGCTCTTATGGAGATAAATGACTGGATCCAGTCATCCAAGTATAAATCTGGGAATATTTACTTTTTGTTATCATTAACATGTCAGTTGTGAATTTGTTTTGCTGATTCTTGTTCAGATTATTATTTTAGATCACAATCTTTATTTGAAGTTTGAATTAGAATTTTGGGCATGGTGCAGTACAAGCTGGTGTGCATTTGAGTACAGTTCAGTGTTTCACTACTATAAAGTAAGGAGTATCATTTAACACTTAAGTGTATTGGTCGTTTGACTAGAAAGTATAAATTCACTGAAGTACACAGAGTTGCTTAGTGAAGAGGAGATTAAAATATTGAACTCAATTATAGAGGATAACAACCTAGTATATTCTTTGGGATATTATTCTCTATCTCTACTTCTCTGATCATGCAAGGCCTATTAAAGGTTCAAGGTTTAAACCTCACCGCCACCCATATAGTGCAAGGCTTGAGGCAAATTACACCGCCTGCACGTTAGGGACGTGTTAGAGTGAACTAATCAAGTGGAGTATTAAATGATTCTCCTCTCTATCAACTTTAGCTTTTAGATGAGGTTGATATTTAACACTTGGTGCAATTGGTGCACGCAAGCTATTACATTGAAGTTTTTACTCATTCTGGAATAAGATTGTGATTATTACCTTTTATATTTTAACAAGGCAATTTGTGTGCACCCCCAACTTGACCGGCCAGATTTATACAGTAATATCGCGCCTTGTGCTTGAATGCATCAGTATATTTATACATAAGTATGACACTTTGCGACTAAGAAAAATTAATGATAATATTCTCCAGAGATACAATAGCAGTAAGATATATATGTGATAGTATTACACTATGTTGTTAAGCATATTTGAACATAAATATAACTGTATTACACTCGGTTCTCAAGTGTATCACTGTGTTAAAACATATATCATTATTACGTAAAACATATAACACTGCTGAAAGCGAATTTAATGATAACATTCCTTGTTTAATGATTATTTATTTATTTATTTATTTATTTATTATTCTGTTCAACTCTTAAACGTGTGATGACATAAATGTAACTGTATTAACTATATTCTTTGTCGTTTTCACAGTATTTTTTTGTTATTTTTATCTTAATCTTTTTTATTTTGTTACTTTACTTTTATATCTCAATCAATGTAGATCCAAAAGGTTTATTTGATATCATTATAGTTCTGGACTATAAAATTTGGGAGTAATTTAGAATAGACTTTAGCGACATCCTTTATTTGCTTAAAAATATTACAATATCATCTAATATCTATTAAACTTACTTAAATATGTGCTATGTTTTTTTGTTAATCATGGTGTTTGGTTTGGGATGGGAGAGAATGGATGGTTATTGACCTATACTCATCCCATCCATCCCCTGCTCTCATCTAAACTTTTTAAATTGTACATAAAATCTATTGCTAGACATTAACAAAGCATGTTAAGATTTAAGTAATTAAGTACTATATTTTTCTGCAAATGTGTTGCCATGTTGCTAAAACATTTTGCAATGTTTGCTAAAACGTATTATACGGAATTAGTAAATGCACTATCGTGTATATACAAAATATTGGGTTGGGTCTAGTAGAATAGATCTAGGGCTGTGCAAATGGTGAGCAGATTGCTGCTCTCCCTTAAAAGTCTGTTCATGACTACGTGCATATGTGGATATGTTAAATGGAGAAACTAGTACTGTCTTGTTGTTTTGATTATATTGTGGTGCAAAACATGTTTTCTTAGGGCTCATTAAGGCTCAGATAAACCAAACAAGGTTGCCTCAAGATTTTGATTCTTTTTAAGGCACTTTCTAGCTCCTGCCAGCTGAACATTTTCTTGTTTGAAGTCTCTGCCTTTATATTGTTGAATGTCTTGAAAGTTTTAGCACCTGTAGTACTCTACACAAGAGTTGGCATTTGGTCTGTTACTTTATGGACTTCCTTTTTATCGGAACCAAGTAATCATGAATAAATAATTCATTGAATTGGATTAAGCCAACTTTGATTAAAGAACTCTTGAGATTGGTCATTGTTTGTGTCCACAACCATAATCTTATTCTTTTCCAACATAAAATAAATGGCATTTCTGTATAATTACTCATGCCTTCCAATAAAGCTCAACAAAGTGTATATCAAAACAAAAAGTTGCTGACACTTGTGGGTGTACTTTTAGAAGGAGTAGACTCCCTTAGTGCAGTTGAGCTGCTTTATAGTCACATGAAGAGGACGGGAAACTATCCTCATACTCACTTGGGGAAAGAGAATGCAGAAGAAAATGATGACTTGACATTAAAAAAATAAAGTATAAATTCATTTTTGGGCAGATCTGCAATTTATGTTTAATTGCTAATGTGCTTACTTTTCTTCTCTAAATCTAATTTTTCTCACTTTTGCAGCAATTAAAATCCTTAGAATTCCCTCCCTCTGCACCTGAAGAGGGTTTTCCCAGCACGGAAAACAACATGGAGTCTTATCTTGGTCAGCAGCAACTATCACCTCCCGGTACATACCCCATTCCCAACACTGTTGCCGCAAATGAAGAAGATATCACTTTCGTCAGTTATGGTTTGCAGTCCACTGAAGAGAAAAAGGAGCTTCTCCTTGTGGCTCGAAATAGTCTTGATATCCTCTCCAGCATATTGAATTCTGATACAGAACCAAAACCCATCCAGGTTGATTTACCTTTTAACTTTTTCTATATCTCAGTCTAGAGGAAATCATAACTTTCTCACAAGTTCTATATCACTGTGTCTATTCCCCTTCAACTGTTACTGCTAACTTTCTCAATTTCTGCCTCAGATATTTCCATTTCTGTGAGGTAAAAATGAGAGTTTTGTCTGATAATTCCCTTCTCTCAAATTTTGACAAGCTTAGAGAGCTCTTATTTTGGCATGTGCATAAGATATCTTTAGATGCCCTAGATTCGCGTGTAGAAAGTAGAGAACCAGTGAATCATGGAAGGGGAAGATCTTGAAGAACTTGAAAGAAATTGTTGTAAAAAAGATGTGATATACCTGAATATAATTGAAAAAATGTGTTTCTACTTAACATGATGGCAGTATATCATCCATATAATGGATCTTGTATAGTCAATAGTGGGATAAAAGCTTAGCAGTAGAGGTGGTGGTTGTAATTCACGAGTGGTGTGGCCTTCTCTGTCCATTCATACATGATTCCTGGACAGTCTTTGTATCCTGGCAGTCAGCCAGCCTCTTCAAGTATATACACGTCTCCATAAGAGGTTGAATACTTGAATCAATTAATTTGCTAGGATATCAAAATTCACGTTGGTGGTGCCAGAAACTTTTTAAGTAGTTTTTGAACGATACTGCTGATTATAGATTGTTTTCACACATTTTTAGGCCCTTTGGTTGGGGATTGCATCCTTCTACTTGAACTTGTTCCCTCTGAAAGCAAACCAACATAAACAAACCTTGGGTGTGGCTTTTGCAGGATGATCTGACTGTTACTATGTTGGAGAAGTGCAAGCAATCTCTTCCTGTTGTTCAGAGAATTATTGAAAGCACATCAGATGATGAAATTATGCTTTTTGATGCTCTAAACCTCCATGACGAGCTTCAACTTGCCATTTCCAGACATGATGAGCTGGTAGCTGCATCAGCATCAGCTCAGTCAAAGGGCCAAACGACGCAGGAAGTTTCTGCTGAATCCAAGACTGATGAAGCCACTTTGCAAAATGAAACTATAGATCACTCGATAACAGGGAGCCATGAGTCCCATAATTCGAGTCATCAAGAAGATGGTCCTGATAAAAAGCAGCAGAGTTAGTAAGTGCTGTAGTCTGAAGTTGATCCCTTTGATAGTGCTGTGTAGAACTGTTCTTAAACTTTGCATTGGTCTCTCCTTAAGCAGTCATGTGCTGTGATTAGTAGTGACTGGTGAGGTTGTAAGTAGTGAAAATTTTAGTTGGTGTAGGACATAAGAAATGATTTTATGTTTGATTTCCATTAAACTGGTTGAACCCGAGGTTGCCTTTGGATTATTGAATCTTTTTTTTTCTTAATGTATTTATGTTGTTTGATTATTTATATTTTATAATATAATGACTAAACTCTTAATCCTAAAATTTAAATCTGGGAAAAATTTAGACCTTGGATCCTAAAGTAAACATGTTGAAAGAAAGTTTAGACCTTGAGGTAATGTTCTTTGAGCTTGTTTCCAGTGAGATAGGGTTTACTTGTATTTCCGTAGATGTCATGAATCACAATAGTTAACCGTTAGGATAAAATAAGGGGATAAATTAGAGAATTTAGCATTTTTGTCCCACATGACACTTTTTTTTTTAAATGGTCACATTACTCTCTTTTAGTCCCAAACGATTTTGTCTTTGCATACTTGGTCTCATAAGACTTTAAAATTGCATATTTAGTCTCATTCAGTTGTACTAATAGTCCTAAGAATTTAAATTCATATTTTATTTTATGTTTATTTATTTATTTATTTTATAATAATAATTATTATTTTGAACATGTCTTTTTTTAAAGTAATAAAAATTTAGTAACATTAAAAATAAAAATAAAAATAGATGAGTAAACAAAGTAAATAAAATAAAATATGAATCGAAATTCTTGGAACCAATAGTGTAATTGTATATTTATATTTTATTTATTTATTATTATTAATTATTATTATTATTATTTTGTACATGTCTTTTTTTAAAGCAATAAAAATAGATGAGTAAACAAAGTAAATAAAATAAAATATGAATCGAAATTCTTGGAACTAATAGTGTAATTGTATATTTATATTTTATTTATTTATTATTATTAATAATTATTATTATTTTGAACATGTCTTTTTTTAAAGCAATAAAAATCTGATAACACTAAAAATAAAATAAAAAAAAGATTTTGGTCCTATAAGACTTTACCCTTGCATATTTAATCTTATACACCTGCATTATTGATCCCAAAAATTTACATTCATATTTTATTTTATTTATTTTAATATTATCAAATAATTATTATATTAAAAATGACATGTTCAATAAATAATAATTATTTGTTATTATTATTATATTTATTTACTTATTTGTTATTGTTATTATTATTTATTTAATGATTATTTCTTTGCAAACTTAGTTACATATAAAACTTCAATATTGCATATTTAGTCTCGTACAACTACATTATTGATCCAAAAAGTTTAGATTTATTTATTTACTTATTTTTTATTTTTAATGTTATCAAATTTTGTTTGCTTTTAAAAAAATATGTTCAAAATAATAATAATAATAATAAATAAATAAAATATGAATATATAATTACACTATTAGTTCCAAGAATTTCGATTCATATTTTATTTTATTTATTTATTTACTCATTTAGTATTATTTATGGAAAACGAGCAGCTCAAAGGCTCGCTCGACTCGTTTCTATTCGAGCTCGAGTTCGAGCTCGTTTATATACTTGTTTAGTTAACGAGCCGAGCTCGACTCGACTTGGCTCATTAAGGCTCGAAAATAATAATTATTAATATTAATAATTATTATTATTTAATTATAATAATACATAATAAAACAAATAACAAATATTTAAAATATAATAAAAATATATTACTTAATTAGGCTCGACTCGATAAGACTCGAAAACTCACTCTTTTTGCTTAACGTGTCAATTTCGAGCTCGCTCGAGTATTTTTCGAGTCAAGCCGAGCTCGTATATAACCTCGTTATCTTAATGAATCAAGCTCGAGCTCGACTCGATAAGTACTCGAACCGAGCTTGAGTTCAGGGAACTCGAGCTCGCTTAACACCTCTACCGTCAACCCTACTTGCTCGGGTGTTGCAGGGTTTACTACATTTTCTTCTCTTCTACTCTCACTCCCCTCAAAAAAAAAAATTACTCTCACTCTCTAAAAAAACACTTAAATTCATCCTGTGCTACCCAATAAAACCTCCATTGGAGAGGAACTTAGTGGACAATAAATTCATGCAGCATAAAATGGTGTGTTTAGGGGGATGAGGTGACGATTAACAAATCACCCATAACTATTATTCTTTTTATTTTTTATTCTATTAATATTTAGTTTTAAAATGTCATTTCCTTTTATTGAAATGATTTTTAATAAATGATACTCATCAAACAGAGAAAATTCCATCAATTATTATTTTCACTCTTAATAAGTAGTAGTATACATTTTATTCATATAGTAAGTGTATATTGTATTATCGTCTCTGATATTGTAAATGAGGTAAATGATATTATTAACAGTTTTTTTTCTTTTTAATTAAATCAAATTTAAGAGTCTTTTAATCTTCTTATATAATGAGATTTAAAATATTATTATTAAATTCTTTTTACCTTCAATTCAAACAAATTTAAAGAGGTTCTTATTCGCAGTATACCAATGATAATGATAGGATTCTATGATATTTTCGTAAATGTAAGGAAATTAAGTGATTATTTTAATGTTAAAAATCAGGTCATATGAATATTAAGTATATAAGTGGATATATATAAAGAGTTTCTTGTATAAGGTGTACAAGCTGAGAGTGCAATTTGTTTCAAAGGTTATACACTTTAAGTAATAAAGATATAACATTTTGTTCAAAAAAAGTATATACTTTCATTAATTTTTATTTTATTTTTTTAAGAAATAAAGGGTATATGTTCTTATACTAAAATGTATATCATTTAATATTAAAAGATATTTGGGTGCAAAATGTCTCAAAACATACAAGTTATATGAATATTATTAATACAAATAGAATATTATTAATATAATAAAAAATCAGGTGGATATGAATATTTTTTAAAAAAAATTAGGTATATAAGTGGATATATAGTTGAGAGGAGTTATGAATATACATTTTTTTTTAAATTAGATATATAAGTGGATACATAGTTGAGAGGAGTATATGGAAGGGTGTACACAATAATAATTATTAATTAAGAGGTAAAATAGCGCACAAGCAAGTTTTAATGCACATTTTAAATTTGAAATATGCAATGGTGATATTAAAAGTGATATTTTAGACTTTCAAAAAGTAATTATTGAAAATAATAATAATAAATAAATAGTCAGATTTCATTTGTTTGATATAATCTAAGAATACGTAAAATTCTGCATAAATGGACGGTAAATTAGCTAATTATGTTTCGTGGCTGGTTACAATAATAAACACTTCGGTGGAGGTTACAATAATAAACACGCGTCAACCTGCTGAACTCTGTAATACGTGTCCCACATGCGTGTCTCCACGACACTCTTCCTCTGCCTTCATCTTACTTCAGCGTCGCGTCGGTTCTCCAAACAAGCTCTCCCTCCCCCTTCTTCCTTCCTCACTCTTCATCTCATCTAGTTCTCTCCCTCTTCGCTTCTTCTGCCTAGCGCTCTCCGTCTCAAATTTCCACTGAAACCTTCATTACGTCCTTTGTCTTTCAATTTCTTAATTTTTCCCATTTCAATTTCTTGGCCTGCCTTTCATCAATTTCTCAATTATTTCCCACTTCAATTTCTTGGCCTGCCTTCATCACATTGGCACAGGTATGTTATCATTCGTTTATAAGAATTTGATGCAGGTATATATGTTATCATTCGTTTATAAGAATATCATTGTTTATTGAAAATATTTATAATAAAAAATAAAATAAAGAGTTTATCAATATAAGGGGTTGCAACATGCAAGTAGATAATATACTTAATTCAAAGCCGCGAAATAATTTGAAGTAGCTTATAAATGGTTATATGTGAGTTTTGTTTCATTGATTGTCTTATGTATTCTATATTCAATTTTTCTCCAGAAAATTACTCAACCACTAATATTTTTATAAATCCTAAAATATTACATAATTTAGAGTATTAGTGGTTGACATACCCAATTAACATATATACCCAATTTTTTACATAAAATTCAATTTAGGGTTTTAGTTTCATTGTTGTGACACGTGTGTTTTTTTAAATATTAAATAAGACAATTACTTGCAACATTTTAAAATTGAAATTAATACTATACAACCTCCATCCAGCAATAAGATTCATATATTTCCAATTTATGCATTTTAGGTGTCCTTTATAAAATTTTCATTTCTCCTGTGTAATTTACATCCAAAAATTAATATCCTTAAAAATTTACATATTTACACCCCAAATTCTACTAAATATACCAAAATTTTTAAATATACCCAATATAATTTAATTTATATATACATGTCACTTAACTTACCCCACTAAATGATATATTTATCCCTTTTTTTTTGACTCCCTTAAATTTAACCATTAGTGATTTCAACATTCTGCAAATTAAACCCTATTCAACTTCTCATGACCATCTATGTCTATGTAGAACGCCCAAAAAGAACTAAAGAGCAAGGACAAACATATTAGTCTACCTCAAAATTTGATGGAACTTCTAATATGTTGACTCACGTGTCTATCATCATTGTTTACAGAGGAAATGAATATCTGGATTATTTGGAGAGAAAAATTATTAAAATGCTTTTGGTAGAATGAGAGCACAAAAAATCAAGATTCTTGCAAATGTTCCACCACATCACATATGGCAATGACTTCTCATTTATGAGAGGGACTAGGGGTACAACCGAGTGTATCAATTGAATTGGTATACCCTTGATCCCCACTCTTCTTAATTAATTAATTCCTACTCTTTCATTAATGTTGTTTTTTTATTTTATTTTAAAATTTATTTTATTTAAATGACTATTATACTCTAAACCCTAGGGATAAATTATACCTTAAACTACAAGGGTAAAATTACAATTATACCCTGAATCCTAAATCCTAGAGATAAATTATATCCTAAAGCACAAGGGTAAAATTACAATTATATTCCCTAAACCATAAACCATAGGGATAAATTATACCTTAAACCACAAGGGTAATATTATAATTATACCCCCTAAACCTTAAATCTTAGGGATAAATTATACCCTAAACTACAAGGGTAAAATTGCAATTATACTCTTAAAATTAAATTTAAAAAAAAAGAATAAAATGAAAAAAAAAAAAAGAAAACAGACAGCAATTGGTGAGAAAGCCGCTGTTGTACCGGGTTGTACCGATTTTGAAAAAAATGGAAGTTGTACGGCAGTCATTGTTCTCATTTATTTCCTGAATGTTGAAAAATGAGGTAGAGATATCTGAACATATCACTTACGTTCGGTTATTATAAGCAAACGATGGGGACTTGTTCGGGTATAAAAATCGAACAATTTGAGTTAGATTAAGGACAACATGTATGCATAGTAACTTATCTAAAATTATTAAAAACTTATTTAAATTTTCTAAAAATTGTATCCAATAAACACTTAGAAAGAAATCATCATTCATTCAGATTTTGTTTAATTATATGTCGATGGCTGCATCATATGTCAATTTGCACATCTGAGGATGACGGGATGGTGAATAATCATTAAAACTGTTGACAATCAAATCATAATTAAGATCCAAAAAAGGCAAGAGTTGTCATCGTCTTCAATATCTTCTCAAACAATCACATATGAAAGTTAAAGCACCCATTTATTTGGAAACCAAATTCCTTTCAGCTTATTTTAGTAATTTGGAGTAAGATTAATTGAAGTAGCAATTTTTATTAGGGTATTAATATCTTATTAATTAAAGGTATTTTAGTTTTATTCATTTATGGGGGTATGATTAATAAAATCGGGGTGTGAATAGACGGCCCATTTACAATATTATATTAAACAATGGCCGCGGCTATTTACATCTATCATTTTACTACATACACCCAATTATATTCACACATACTAAAATTATCTCTGTACACTAAATTATTCTTAATTTAATACACACACTCACATATCCATTTCATCCCCTCAAACTAAAATAAAACAAATACACCCACATTCATCCGCTCCATCCTCCTCCATTAATGTAAAACACATATACCCACATTCAAAAAGAAAAAAAGAAAGAGAAGATGAGAGAAAATGATGCGAGGAAATTGAAGAAAGAAGAGAAGTTAATCAAATTCAATTCATTCATCTATAAATTGATCAAATCTCCCAGCTACAAATTCTATTTACTTTATATTGTATCAATCTTGATTGTTAATAAATTAGGTTTTAAGATTTATAAATTGATGTAGCGACAATTAAAGAATGATAATACGTAGAACAATCTCTATAATCCGTTGATTTCTACGAATACCGAAAAATAAGCTTCTCAAATACGTTGATTTAAATGAATACCGTAAAAGGTGATAACAAATCTATCACATTAATGATAAATATAAATAAAAGGAAACAAATCAAAATCTTATTATATAAATATTCTAATTACAATCATATCTCCATCATTCTCACCCAAGAATCGTGCAGGGAATCACAAACAAAATAAGTGCGGAGACGTGCTAGAACATCCTTGAATCCATGTATCCCAAACTCCTTCAGTCGAACACCTTCATATTTAATGTTATCGCTAATTATAAGATCCATAAAATACTAATCTTTTGAATCAAGTGAACCTTCTGGATTAAGTGCATCATAATTAGCAATAATTTCAATCCCATGGACAATTGCCTCTTCCTCATCGAAAATTGGAAGACTATCATAGTTACCATAAAAAATCTACATATTCTTTATAAAAAATCGGCGGGCCTTCATAGCCACCATCATCACTCGTTCAAATTAGGATTGAACGGAGAAAATAGATCAAAAACAGAAATAATATCGTATTCATAATTCTGCTCATCAAGAATTTTACCTATCACATGCCGAATGATACCTCGGAACCATTATCGAGGATCGTATCTGGACTCTGATACCAACTGATGCAGCAAGAGCGTATTAAAGGATGATCATACATAGAACAATCTCTATAATCCGTTGATTCCTACGAATACCGGAAAATAGGCTTCTCAAATACGTTGATTCAAATGAATACCGTAAAAAATGTTAGGAGAAAACTCTCACTTTTCATTAATTAAATTCAACTCCCCTAATACATACGAAGAACTCATATTTATAGGTGATAACAAATGATCACATTAATGATAAATATAAATAAAAGGAAACAAATCAAAATCTTATTATATAAAATATTCTAATTACAATCATATCTCCATCATAAATATTTTGAGTTAATTTCGTAGATAAATCAATGAAATGTCATGTATATAAATTAAATTGTATGAATGCAAGTGTTGGAACCTTGAGTTGTTAGTATAAAGCATGAGTATAGTGAAAAAAATGACATTGAAATTTTTTCTATCGATTTAGGACATTCTACGTTGTTCAACCATGGTTTGTAGAAAATATTTACTCTGGTCGGCCGACACTGGCCGATAATTAGTTATTGTGTTTGAGCAATACTGGCCGGGAGTTACTTGATTTGTTCGATCGATGGCAGCCGAGAGTTAGTATTTTGATCGACCAGTGCCAACCAATAGTTTTTTTTTGTATTTTTTGTTGTGTTCGTCCAACATCGACTCAAAATTTTTAGATTGTTCGACCAATAATTGTCGAACATAAGTCATTTTTTCGCTCCTGGTTTGCTAAACGCTCACGAACTCGGACGAAATTTAAGAACATAAAATCCACATATAGATCGATAAAAATGCTTATAATTTAGTATTTTAAACTTTCGATTGTTTTCTTCTCCAACATTTTGGTATTAGGTTAAGGAAGTGTGTATGGTTTAAGAACTACTCTCATAAAAAGTTAGATGATTGATGATGTTTGATGAAAATAACAATGGATTTAGAATTTTTATGTTAGATTTAAGGGTGTATTTATCAAAGTTTTTTTTTAGTATTGTTATTTAATTAATACTAAATGGTATTAATGTCTTTTAATATTTTAGTATATTCTTTTAAATATATGAAAGTGGGTATATATTTAGGAAAAATGTGGGTGTAAATAGCCGCGGCCTTACACAATTTGTCATCAATTTAAATTAATAACATAACCTCCATCTTGTAGTAAGATTCATATATTTTCATTTTAGGCATCCTTCATATATTTTTCATTTTTCCTTTTAGTATGTGAACTTTACATCCAAAATAAAAAAAAATAAAAAATAAAAAATTACAATATTAAGCAATTTATCATCAATTTAAGGGAGTGTTTGATATTTTTGAAAGGAATGGGAAAGGGAATTGAAATGGATATGAATGGAATGCAAATCATACCCTCCATGTGGTAAGAGGAATGGTGGATTCCTAAAAAGTTGGCTATAAAACCCGTAGAAGTTAATAAACAAACACATGCCTCTACTATCATATCCATTCCCTCCTCCGAAAGACCCCAAACAAACACCTCCTAAATTAATTTGATTTGTATAAATGTAAAAGTATCATTTAAAATCTACTCATTATTTTTGAATAAATACCCGCCCACGCATGAGAGTCCTTCCGTCCACAAATTTTTTGTACCACACTTTTTGTGTTAGGTATGAGTAGTTTTTTTGTAAATAAAATGTATGAGAGAAGAATGATTGTATTTGACTTTTTATTATTTTAAAAAAGTACAAACTTTTGTGAAATAACAAAAAATTGAAGATGTGTTATTTATTTAAAAGTCTGGTGGGCCACAACCCCATCTAATGAAAAATTGTAGTACTCAACTTAAAAAAATCTTGCACCTCCTACACGTTGCCATGAAGAATTACATGACCATTACACATTATTGAAATTGCACCTACTTTTTCGTTAGGCCATGAAAAATTACACATTGAGATTCAGTTACTCCTTTGAATACATTGAGTGTTTGAAAAAAATATTAACAATAATAATAATAATAATATTACTTTTTTTTATTAAAAAAACCTTTATTATTTAAAAAATAACCCACCATTATACTAAAGAGTTAGTCGATTCCACCGTCTTTACTGATTTTTGTGATAATGAGACGTATGTGAAAATGAGTTAATTGATCGAGCACACACTATCCCACCACACACTCTGAATATAGATGTTAATATTCAGAAAAAGGCTGAGGCCAGAAACAATGTACAAATATAACCTCAATGGCTAAAGCCGACAAAACAACAAACGAAAGCACAACAAACAAACTCCAAAGGAGTCAAAACGATCATCTAGCTAGAAGAAACTGAAACCTAGCTACATGCGTTAAAACAATTTACAACAACGCTAATAGTCGATTTAGAATTATCATATATAGCATCATTCCTCGCCTTCCAAATAAAGTAGACGGTAGCAAAAAGGGCAAGCTCCCTCCTTCTACGAATTGTCTTCCTCGCACCATGATCCTTAAAAATTCATTTGACACCTGCACAAATTGTAGAAACACGCCTTGGCCAACCAATGAAAGAACGCACTTGGTCCCAAACAATCTTCGAAAAGGAACACTGAAAGAACAAATGATCCCTCAATTCTTGAAGACCAACACAAAAACAGCACTCCGAGCAATCTCCCTCCGCATGCCAACGATCAAAAGTGGCTAAGGGATTCTTAGCCGCTATCCACATGCGAAAGACATGCTTCCTAGGGGCGCAAGAAGACCAAATCTTAGCAAAGAAGAACGTACTAGGCGCTGAAGGAGCAACCATAGTGTATAGCTTCTTCGTAACAAGGCTGCCCATATCTGAACACTCCATAAAAGCATCAATGGTATCCCCCGTAAGCCGTGCTCGTATACAATCACGAGCCTTAAGCACATCTTTCCAAACGATGGATGCTGCACTAGTTGGGACCGCATCCCAAACTGATACCCCATGGAGATAAACTTCATGGATCCACCGAAGCCACAAGGAGTTCTTCTCCAAATGAAGATCCCAGACAACCCCACACAGCGCCACATCATTCATAAGTTCAATGCTCCTAAGCCCCAGCCCTCCTTGCTCCTTAGAAAGGAGCACTTCGGACCACTTAATGGAGCCACGTTTTTTTCCCCATAAAAATAAGTGGATCATGCGTTCAATACGTTGTATAACACCCGCAGGGATCTTGACCATAGAAGCCCAGAAATTCAAGATCCCGTAGATGACAGAACGTATCAACTCCAATCTTTCAGTGTACGAGAAGTGCCGAGAAGACCAGCTTCGGATAAGACCTAAAATCTTAACGAACAAAGGCTCAAAATCAGTCTCCTTTAACTTCTTACTATGCAAAGGAATGCCCAAATAGCGAACTGGCAACGAACCATCTTGAAAAGGCAAAATGACCCGAATATCCTGCTCAATGTTCTCCGAGATGCCAGCTATAAACAAACTAGATTTCTCATTGCTAACTTCCAATCCAGAGACTAAAGAAAAGTTATGCAAAGCTCGAGAAACCAGATGAGCAGTACGAACATCACCATAAGCAAATAAAATCAAGTCATCCGCAAACACCAAATGCGATAGGTTTACTTTCGCACATAGTCTCAAATGAAACTTGAACTTATTGGCGTTAGCAATCTTCTTGAAAGATCTAGTGAAATAATCCATGCATATCACAAAAAGAAGGGAAAAAAGTGGATCACCCTGGCGAAGACCCCGCTTACCTTCAAAATAACCTTCCGGCACACCATTAACAAGAATAGAGGAAGAGGTGGTGGACGCACACTCCATAATCCACCTAATCATCAGAGGAGGAAAACGAAGGCCAACAAGCACCCCTAGCAAGAACTCCCAATTGACAGTATCATACGCCTTCTTAATGTTAACTTTGAGAGTCATACGAGGAGCAATATATCCTCTACTCCACCTATAGTTCCTCAAGACCTCCTGAGCAAACATAATACAGTCCCGTATGTGTCTCCCTTTAATAAAGCCAAAGTGATTCTCCGAGATCAAGAAATCCATCACCTTAGACATTCTGGCAGCAAGGATCTTGGAGATGACTTTATATAACACATTACAACAAGAAATACGTCTGAAATCCTTCACACTCGGATCATGCACTCCCTTAGGAATAAGGGTAATGAAAGTGGCATTCAATTGAAGAAGAAGCCTTCCGGAATGAAAGAATTCTTGCACTGCACCCACAATATCATGTCCGATAACCTCCCAATAATCCTTAAAGAAACCCACGGAAAAGCCATCGGGGCCTGGAGCCTTATTCACATTCAAACTCCAAAAGACCTGCTTAATTTACTCAGAAACAGGGGCAATAAGCTCGACCCTCTGATCATTCGAAAGAAGCTGTCCCCATTCAAACACTGAATCATCAATAGGAAGACAATCCTGAGAGGTCCCAAGAAGATCTCTATAAAAGGAGACGTACTCCTCAACCATTTCCTCCCTGGAAGAAGTATGCCCAAAGGTTGTTCTCACAGAAGGGATAACATTTTTTCCACCATTAACTTTGACCAACTTGTGGAAGAACCTGGATGGCTTATCTTGGCAAAGTAAGTATTCATTACGAGCTAACTGCGTAAAGAACAAATGCTTTGCATGAGATAGAAAAGAAGCCACTTTCCGAGCATCTAAAACTTTCGCCCAAATATCCATGTTCCCTGGATCATCATGACTTAAAAACTGAAGCTGCTCAAGATCAGCCCTCGCTCTCTCCGCTATGTGATGAAAGTTTCGTTTACCTAAGTCTCGAAGATGAGGTTTAAGTAACTTCAACTTTCAACAAACAACAAATTACTTCGTTCCAAGAATGCCTTGTCCCCAACCATGCCGAACAACATCAAGAAAACCATCACAAATTCTCCACATAGTCAAGTATCTAAACGGTTTTCTCTTATAAAATTTACAATGAAAGATAGAGATAATGACCGCGCAATGATCAGAAGTTGCACCCATATGCAAGAAATCTGCCTGGACCATACTTCTATCACCCGCCCATAAATCATTAATAAGGACTTTATCAATGCGACTCCACCTAGTACCATTCGTCCAGGTAAAGAAACAGCCATGCGAGATAGCATCATCCAAACCCAAACTCACAACAATCTTCAAAATCTACTCTAAACCAATTAGAAGTGGTTTGAGAAGACACAGACCTCTCTTCTAGCCGCCTGATAGAGTTGAAATCTCCCAACAACAACCAAGGAGAGTCAACAGAGGCACCAAAATCAGAGAAGGAATGCCATAATAACTTCCTCTGAGCCACAGTATTACGACCATAAACAATAGAAGCCATAAACTCCTTATGCGTAGTCAAGCAAATCAACGAACCAGAAATACATTGATCATGCATGACAAGATGAACAAACTGAACAATGGAAGGATTCCAAGCCACAACAATACGACCACTAGAAGCAATCTCAATGTTATGAGCAATAGACCATCCACGAACAATAACATTCATAACATCAACAACATTATTGTCCCAATTTAGTATCAATAAGACCCAACAAACACAAATCATGACTCCGTACTAACCTGCGAACTGCTTGCTTAGCCGGAGCAACCACCAAGCCTCGCACATTCCAAGCTAGTAACTTCATGATAAGTGAGAATCGAGAGGCCTACCCCCGAATGCAATCAACGATTCACCATCCTCAATTGGCTCACGAATAACTACTCCAGTATTACGTCGAGTTGCAGATCTAGACCTCCCACATCTACCTCGAGCATGCCTAGTCGCATCTTCCTCCTCAGACTCCAAAGAGGAATCTGACTTAGCGGGTGATTTGCCCTTCCTACTAACCTTCTTCGAAACCACAACATCCCTAGGGCAATCATCTTTAGAGGAAGATTTAATCGGAGAAGAAGGCAAGTCCTCAAGATGCGCACTACCTTCCAAAAGAGCATTAAACCGCGAAGAGATGGGCACCATAGTACCACCATCCGCAACCCCACCAACAACCGCACCTCCCATCTTGATTTTAGATTTTGACCTTCGCTTAGGTTTAACCTTAACAAACCCATCCGAAGGCTCTACACCCTTAGCATTTCCACTCTTAGTATCCACACCCTTCGGATCATCACCTTTAATATCCGCACTATCCTTCTCAACCCTTTTATCTTTGCCCACATTACTAGGTTGAGCACAACTTCCTTGCTAGGTACCTTGTAAGCACCATTTTGATGACCAAATTGAGTACATACATGGCAATAAGAAGGAAGTTGTTCATAAACAACTTGTTGCTTGAAAACCCCTCCTGGAAATCGAAGAGTAACTTCCTCTGGAAGGTCCTTCGTCATATCCACATCAATGTGGACTCTAACAAAGGAAACTCTATCCACATTACCCGACTGAGAATCAATATAGATAGGATGTCCGACTGCAGATGCAATAGAACTGATATGGTGACGGGTCTAAAATTCCAAAGGAAGCAAAGGAAAACGAACCCAGACAGGCACATGGGAAATCTTTTTCTCACTAAATTGAAAAGCTCTCGAGAGCTTTTACAATAGGGGAAAATGATCCCAAATAAAGTAAGGTCCCATGTGCAAGACCTTCAACATATCATCCTCCCCATAGAATCTGAAAATAATCCAACCTATATTGTGCATAGTAACCATATATCTCACTCCCCAAGTACGACAGATAGTATGCAACGCTCTCATACCAGGGAATCTCCCAGAAAAGTACCCAACCAACGTATAATTCCAATACCCGAATCATATTTAGGATCAAGAAAAATAGAACCATCATCAGCCGGTGGAATATACGTAATCAACCTTTCCTTCTCAACATGATTATTGTTAACAAACTTCGAATAATCAAGAGGTTCACTAAACCTTGGTGGGCTCCTTCTCCGATTTAGCATTTCCACGCCCACCCCGCTTGAAAGCCTTCCCTCCCTTCAAATGAGGGTTCGGAACATGAACATTCGCATCCTTTTCACCATTCAAAAGAGGTTTAGGCACACTATCACTCGCATCCGTCGCATCCACATCTTTCTTCAAAACATCACCCAAAGCTTCCATCAAAGATGAAGCTTCATGCAATGCCTCAAGAAGACTCTTGCCCACAAGTGTAGCCTCATCCTCAACCCCCTCCATCGCACAAGAAGCCTTCAAATGATTTCTTAGAAGGTACAATATTAGATACCTCACTTGACTTGAGATTCTCCTCCATAATAAGAACATGGTTCTTAACATTGATTGCATGACCCTCCTTCGATGACCTAAAGGCCTCTCCGACTGCACTATTAGCCTTCCCTCCCTTCGAGGATGAGGAAACCTTAGTCTTTTTTCCCATCAAGCGAAGGATCGAAAGACATGCAAGGCTTCAAAATCAAGAAAACCCTCGAAAAACCTTAGTGGAAATGGTCGGAAAATGACCGCCAGCGACCTCCACCACCGTCCGAAGAGATACCGCCGGCTAGAAGATCAAGTAACGCGGAAACCTAGAGAAAGAAAATCTCCAAATCTCCATAGGACCACTCTCTTCACTTTTCCTTGAGTAACTATGACTCTCTTATCCCACCGCACACTCACATAAGCTAATCAACTCTCAAAAATTTACATATTATACCCAAAGAACCAAATTTATTGTTCCATCTTATACCCAAAAGGGCCAAAACAAGAATATCATTCCATCACACAAAAGAATATAAAAAGGTCAGTAAGGACAACACTGATAAAATATGGCTCAATATCCAACAAGTCTCTATTTTCCTTTATCCAGTGAATTGAATGGGGGCAAATGCTCTGATTGTGTGATACACCATTAATATTTATTTTTACAGTTATATATATATATGACTTAATACCAACACGTCTATTTTCATATATTGACTACATTAAATTGGGGCAAATACTCTGCTTTATGACACAAAATAAATGCTCAGTGAGCTGATTAACTTCCCATACCAAACACATTAATACTCGGTTCTAAAACAAAACGCTTAGTTAAGTAAGTCTAGAATAGCACATAAACAGTAAACTATTAGATCAGAAACATAACAAGAGTACCCAAGTGATCAACAAGTTCTTTAATTACATATATAACAAGAGTACCCAAGAGTACTCAAGTTCTTTAATTACATATATAACATCTTCTCAACAAGATCCCAGTTAGCATTAGATTTACCTTCATACCCAAGTGATCAAGCACAACTGATCCAAGAAAACTTAGATTTGACAAATGTAACAGGAAAGGAAGCCTGATCACAGAAGAGTTACCAGTATGCCTCTTCCAAACCAAGAAGCCGACTCAACTCGGATGCTTGCTTTTGTGCAGCAACCATCATCAGAAAAGATGAAATCTCTTCTTTGTCAAAACAGGAAGCCACATCATATGTTGCCAAAAGCAGCAGAAATCCCACCACTTCCAATGAAGTAGGATTTTCACCACTGCTGCTCATGTTAGACTTCCATTCCAGTGCAAGTTTTAAGGCTTCTTCTCTAACACATGGCTTAATTTTTCTGGACATGTTCATTAGCTGCTTTAACAGAGTAATGCAGGTTGCCCTAACACCCGCCGTCGTGTCCGCAATCCTTAGGTGGGGTGGATAAAAACCTACCATTGCATCCAGAACCAACTTTGCAGGATCCGATGATAGGTGAAGAACATTGAAAATTTCTTCACCCATTGATTCCAAATCCTTTTCGGGGCCATTCAAGAACATTTGCAGATTTTTACCATCCATCGTCACTGTAAATTTCAAGTCCACAGACTCGTCTGGCTTCATCCACACATGGGAATTTGAGTTATCAGTTGATCTTTCCCTGAATTCCAATTCCCTCATTGCATGCTTGAGATTTTCCTCTTTAAGCCCAAGAAATCTTGCAACACTTTCAACCAAATCTTTTTCAAGTTTCAGTCTTCTCTTTGTAGCTCGATGTTCATTGTAACAACTTCGCAAGAATTCTCTCATAGAGTTCTCTCTGGCATCAAGCTTTTCCGAACGCCGCTGGTTTAACTCTTGTGCTGAATCCACTTCTCTCTGTTTAACTTCAAGATCCTTTTCCCAAGCCTGCAGAGCCCGTTCTGTCAAATCAAGATCCATTTCCTTCTCTCTGACTACTTTTTCCTTGTACATCACTTTCTCTTCCAACTTTTTAATTCTCTTCTGTTCTGCCTTCATTTCCTCTGACTTTGAGTCTACCTTATCCATTCTCCTCTCCACCCATTCAATAGTGGAATCAACTTCGACTTCCTTTGATAACACCATTTTGAACCTCTTATCAACCTCCCCTTTCAAGCTCTCCACATTGTCTTTAGCCAACTTCAACCTTTTCAACAGATTATTCAGCATCCTCTCTCCTGCAATCATTTCTTCATTCTTTAACTTGGCATCCTTAGAAAAGTTTTCACTTATTTCATTCAGTAGCTGCTCCTTGGAATTCAACTCTCTCATTTTCTCCTCACTCGTTTCATTCAGTAGTTGCTCCTTGGAATTCAACTCTCTCATTTTCTCCTCTTGGGATAAATTAAATTCAGCCATCAACTTCCCAAACTCCTCCAACTGTTTCTCCATGGATTCCTTCAATAACTCCCCTTCTTTCAGACTAAGTGCCACTGATTCAAAAACCACATTCTCCCTACACTCTACCTCCCTCAACCTCTTATCAATATCCTCCCTCATCTCCTCAAGCTTATTCTCCAAAAACTCTAGTCTCTTGAAATCCATTTTCTTGAACTCCTCTAACTTTCTAAGATTTCCATCCACCAATTTCTCCCTACAATCTACCTCCCTCAACCTCTTATCTATTTCCTCCCTCATCTCCTCAAGCTTCTTCTCCAAAAACTCTAGTCTCTCTAAATCCGTTTTCTTTAACTCCTCTAACTTTCTAAGATTTTCATCCACCAATATCTCCTGCTCAGCAAGCTCTTCCCTCTTCACCTCCAATTTCACCTCATTCAACAAGATTTCGTTCATTTTCCTCTCTTGAAAGCAATTAAACTCCTTCTCCCTCGCATCAACCGCACTAATCCGTTCATCCAACGTCTTTATGATGAGATCAACTTCTCTCTCTCTCTCAGCCAAACATTCACGCGCTCTTTCTAGGTTCTGTTCACGAGATTCAATCTCCTCCAACGTCCTACGCCTCTTCCGGTGAATGCTCTGAACATCAACTCGAGCCACATCCTCCCACTCAGCATGCTCATCAGAAACTTCTTCTCCCATTTTAACATCGTTGAAAGACTCTCGCCGCTTCGAATTCAATTCATCTTCACCTTCATCTTCAGCCGCCGCCTGTTTCTTCATTTGCCGCTTAAATCCCTCCTCATTCCTCTCTGGATCATGCAATACCCTCTCCAGCGATTTAATAGGGCACTCAATGTCCACCATCGGATGGCGATTTCGGTTCTGAGACTCAATTTCCGTACCGCTTTCTACCAAAAAGCTCAATAGTTTTTCCAGCACGCCAATCCTCTCGCTTAAAGAAACGAAAGACCTCTCCATCGGCGTTCATCCAAGCACCACCACATCAGTACTGCGTACAGTGAACAAACAACAGGCATGTAATGTTACAGCTACACCAAAACTAGAGAGCAAGTGATAATGGGTAAAAGAGTATCGGTGAATTAGGGATTCTGGAATGTGGTGGGGAAGATTAATGGCCTTTTGTAACCGACTCAATATTAGAGCAGCAGGCACGAAGCAAGACACGTCTCATAGTAGAGAATTGAATAATTGTATTTGTAATTTTCAGTGTTTATATGTGATTGTAGCTGGGTGCAGCTCATGTGACCACTTTAAATGTAATTCTCTCTAGTCCCATGGTTATCTTAATATTTTTGCACGAATATTACTAATAAAAATCACTTTTTTACTTTTTTTTAGTTTAATACTTCCTCCGTCCCACAAAATATTTCATTTTTTTTATTTATTTGCCCCACAATTCACACAAAAAAAAAAAACACTTTATCTAACAACCTCAAAAGTTATTTTAATTTCAAATTTATCACTTCTTTTTCACACACATATCATTACATTATATTTTTTTATTACCTAAAAATACTACAATATCCTCTAAAGTCAATAAAGTTGATCAAAAAGTGCAGCTTTTCTTAAACAACGTGAACAGTAAATGTGAAGCGTATTGTGGGACGGAGGGAGTATTTCTTTTAGTAATAAATACTTCCCCCGTCTAGTTCTTATAGTTACGTTTGCTTTTTACACGGGAATTAAAGAATATACTCCATCCGTTCCATAAAAGTTGACACACTTTCCTTTTTGGTTTGTCCCACTAAAGTTGACACATTTCCTTTTTAATATGTGAGACCCACACAAAATAATTAATCTATTCTCATGGGCCCAACATATCACCTCTAATACAACTACCCACTACACATTAAATATTATTTCTCTCACTTCAATTTACTCCACTTTACATTAAATTATTATACTCCTTAATCTCCGTGCCCAAAAAAAATTATACCAACTTCTATGGGACGGAGGGAGTAGTATTTTAATGTGTATTGAGGTGAAAGAAATAATATTTAAATGTATAGTGAGTAATTGTATTAGAGTGATGTGGGTGATCGTTGTGAAATTCACCTAGATTTTAAGTGGATTTTTGTGGCTTTAATTTAATAATTGAGCATGATTTTAATGAAAATACTATTAATTGCTTGATTATTTGGAGAAAGGTATTTTTGTTTATTTTGCAGAAAAATGGGTGATTTTGATAAAATGGATTCTACAAGTGAAGAGGAAGATGTGGGAGAAAACGAAGCTCGATTTGGAGTTAAAACGATCAAGAACGGGCCAAAGGAAAAATTGTTATAAATCCCATTTTGGTGTCATGAGCTAAATTATCCCACATTGATTACTTACCACAAATTCCTCTCACTCTACTACTACATGACCCCACTTGTTCCACATTGAATCTCACTCAAATTTCTCACATCCTTACTACTATAAATACCCTCTTCTATGAAAGCCATCATTGATCAATTCTCACCCATTAAATTCCATTAAATTGAATCATTAGATTCAATAGTTAAGGAGAGCTTTTTAAGATCTCCATAGTTGAGATCCCTCCCCCTTTCGGGGTGAGGGATCCGTCTGTAGTTTAAATGTTTTTTCTAGATTAGGATTTTATTATTTTCCAAGAAGGTGGGGACACCAAGGAAAGGATGATCCTCATGGATGTAAAATTTCATTAAGGTGTAATCTAATCCTACTTATTATCTTTTTATTTTCTATGTTTTGGATGTTTAAGTGATGTTTAGATTATGGATTAATTTGTGATATTATTTAAATTGCAATCCCGACTTTGATTAGTTTCATTTATGATGCTTAATTGTTTAATCTATAAGTTTGATTTGTGTGGTTAATTATCTAGTGCATGTGGTTAGAACGAGAGTTCAATTATGTGTTTTAGGAATTAATTTAATCATTTCATCATGTGGGTTATGTGGATTAATGTGGGAAGAGTTGGAGACGACCTCTCATGTTTAGAACTACATAAGTGGACACTAGAGAGGTTAGATCGAGAGGTCAATTAATCTAGTGAGGGGAACCCAACCTTAGTGAATTCATAGTACCAAGAAAGGGAATATTACCTATGATTTAGTACATTTTAGGGAACTCGTACGTGTAATTAGTACCTATTGGGAGGTGTTCGCTATGGTATCGATCCTATGTGCTACTTTGGGGTCTTTGTAAGGGCCTACATCCTCTTCATCTCGAGAGAGAGTTTAGGTGAAAATAGTGATCGCTCTTACTATGATAGCTTAAATTGGGAGGCAATTAGATGTGTTACATGATTGATCCATTTGAATTGCATCATGAAGATTTCCTTTACATTGAAAATTCCAAAAATATTGTAATTAATTTTTTTTCTTGTTTTTATTATCTCTCTTCTCGGTCGCCCCTAACTAATACGAGACTATAACTTGAAGGCCACGAATCCTAAATTCCCTTGGGGTCGATATTTTGTTGCTTGGTCGCCCGGACTATTAACGATCAATCAAATGGCGCCGTTGCCGGGGAATTTAGTTGTATTTGTGACTTTGGGTTTCGTTGAGTGTTAGGATAGGGACATTTGTATTGGCCTTGAAGAGCAAAGGAGTGGTGCAAATTGAGGTAACGAACATCTTCTCAACTTAAATTCGACTTTGCCTAATTTAAGTTTGGGGGTATGTTCTCTTTGTTACTTGACTTTTCTACGGTTTGAATTAGAAAAATTGCATCAATGAACTCCTACTTGATCATATTGCATCGGCGCACGTTTAAGTCCTTACTCTTTTCCTTGGCACACTTTTTCTCATTTCTTTGTTTTTGCTTTCAATAAGGAGAAATATTTCTTGGCTCTCTCGTGCTTCATTGTGAGAAATTTTGAAACTATGATATTTAGTTGAAACTTGTGACGAGATGGATTTTTACTTATGTACTTGTTGAGTTATGGTTTGTGCTTGTTTTGTGTTTCTTTCACTACTACAAGTCCGTGAGCTTTTTGAGCCATTAAATCGTAATATCAAATGGTTTTTCCTTTCTTGAGTGCATCATTCTTTTGTGTACATTCTAGAACTTGCCATTGTGTCTTCTTGAAACTGCACGTGTGTGAAGATTGTTGGAAATGATTTAAGGTCATCTTTGTGTTGACAAGTCACTTAGCCAAATTAATCCTACCAAATGAAATTATTTCGTAGTTTGCCCCTTTGAGTTTATTATCATTATTTCTTTGGCAACCTAAAAATTTAGCCATTTTTATCCATATTTTATATCCTAATCACCTTTGTCGATTAGTAGAGGATTAATGGGGATGAAGTGGTTGAATTGAGCTTACAAGAGAGTTTGAAAAGAGAAAAATTGTGAAAGTGCTAGAAAAGAGGGAGAAAAGATGAAAAGAAAAAATAGAGGTTGTGTGAAAAGAAGAAAAAAAATTGAGTAAAGCTTGTATAAAAGAAGCATAAAGGAGCTCTACTAGAAAAATAGAAAGAGAGCCCTTGTGAAAAAGAGAAAAAAAAACTCAATAGTGGAACAAAAAAAAAAAAGAAAGTTAGTATGTCGGATGGAAGATTACATTTTTCTTGAGGTTAAAAGAGAAAAAGAGAGGATGAGAGTTCAAGTGATCAATCAACTTAAATTCTCTACTAATCTTGAGCTTACTTTTCCTAAATTTTCCTACCCAAGACAAAAGAGCCTACATTACAACCCCATTAAAAACCTTTTTGATTCAATGATTAACACATACAAGTGGTAGAGAGTTTAGACCTTTGGCAAGCATATGGTAATGTCATGCATTTGAATTGATTTTTGAGAGTATACACTTCTTCCATACACCCCTTGAGTGTGAGAGTGAAAAGCAAAATCTAGAGATGAGTAGTGAAAGTCTCACTTGCTTGCATATTTCCTAAATTTAATTTGTATGCATTTAAATTGATATCTTGTCGCTTGTTTTGATTGAATTGAAATAGCTTTGAAGTGACTCAATCTCATTGATATCTTGATTCAATTCTAGGTGAATTCCCCTCCTCGTTCTTTCTTTTCTTTCGTTGCTCTGGGACAAGCAACACTTTAAGTTTGGGGGTTTGATCGTTGTGAAATTCACCTAGATTTTAAGTGGATTTTTATGGCTTTAATTTAATAATTGAGCATGATTTTAATGAAAATACTATTAATTACTTGATTATTTGGAGAAAGGTATTTTTGTTTATTTTTGCAGAAAAATGGGTGATTTTGATAAAAATGGATTCTACAATTGAAGAGGAAGATGTGGGAGAAAACGAAGCTCGATTTGGAGTTGAAACGAGCAAGAACGGGCCAAAGAAAAAATTGTTATAAATCCCATTTTGGTGTCATGAGCTAAATTATCCCACATTGATTACTTACCACAAATTCCTTTCACTCTACTACTACATGACCCCACTTGTTCCACATTGAAAACTCACTCAAATTTCTCTCATCCTTACTACTATAAATACCCTCTTCTATGAAAGCCACCATTGATCAATTCTCACCCATTAAATTCCATTAAATTGAATCATTAGATTCAATAGTTAAGGAGAGCTTTTTAAGATCTCCATAGTTGAGATCCCTCCCCCTTTCGGGGTGAGGGATCCGTCCATAGTTTAAATATTTTTTCTAGATTAGGATTTTATTATTTTCCAAGAAGGTGGGGACACCAAGGAAAGGATGATCCTCATGGATGTAAAACTTCATTAAGGTGTAATCTAATCCTACTTATTATCTTTTTATTTTCTATGTTTTGGATGTTTAAGTGATGTTTAGATTATGGATTAATTTGTGATATTATTTAAATTGCAATCCCGACTTTGATTAGTTTCATTTATGATGCTTAATTGTTTAATCTATATGTTTGATTTGTGTGGTTAATTATCTAGTGCATGTGGTTAGAACGAGAGATAAATAATTAATTTGTGGGGTCCCATATACTAAAAGGAAAAATGTAACTATTAGGATGAGACGCCCAAAAATGATATATTATCATTAGGATGAGACGAAGGGAGTAAATGATAAAAGTATGTTATGTATTAAAAATGCGATAACAAATTTAAAATTAAAGTGTGTTACAGGAATATTAGTTAATTGTTTTTTTTAATAAAAGTGTGAAGTTGAAATTAAGACGGACGAAGACGTGAAATGTGAAAATAAAATTGAAATGTAAGGAGTAATTATTAATTTATTATATGGCGACGTTATTGTCATCTGAATTTTTACCTCGAGTATCCGAATTAAAGACAAAAATGTGTGTAATTTTAATTATATTACCTTTTTTTAAACCCTAACTCTTTTATTACATTTAAATAATATAAATAATAATAATAACAATATAATAATAATAATAATAATAATAATAATAATTTTAATAATTTGCTTTGCACACTCAACTAACATTACATCTAAAACACACACTTAAAATACACATTCAAAAAATAAAATCACTCAAATATGCTGCACACACCGCAAAAAAAAGAGAGAAAAGAGAAGTCGTTTGGATTCTTGAGAAAATTTGAGTATTCCAATACGTTTGAAACCACGATCATACTTTACATTGCTTTCGCCCGATTGGTACTCAAAATTCCACCCAAAAAAAAAACGCCATCAACGAAGATTATCTACACATATTTGTTTCAGCAAAATTTGAATTAATGCATCTTTCTTGAAAAATAAAACCCTAATTTATACTACTTGAATGCTTAATCAGCATTTAAGAAGTTTCAGTATCTGATTATGGTAAGATTTATGAAAGATCATTTTAATCTATGATTTAATTGATTAAGTTAATAACATATACTCCATATGTACCATAGCAAGGGGTTGATTTAATTGTTAAGCTTTTATTTATTCATATTTTATTTTCAGTTTTTTTTTCTCTTTAGTTGATTTCATTGTTGGAGGTGTAGATCCATTATCCAGCTTGGTGCCATGGAAAAAATTGAATGCTCCAATTCTTGAAGCTCTCTCTCTCACTAAATCCCTCCCTCTTTCTCTCTATGTGTTGTATGAATAGAATGTAATAGTACGCTATAATGGATGCTCAGTGGTTATTAATCAGACATCCTATGCCCCAAATTGATCAGACACCCTATGCCCCAAATTGATGTCAATTAGATTAGGAAATTTTGCTTTTTGCACGTGGATTAAGGATTATTATTTAATGTGTAGTGGATAGTTGTATTAGTGAAAGTGTGGATTCCAATTGTATTAGTTGGTGTGTGGGTCCATGTGTTTAAAAAAAAAAATGAGACTCTTTGAGTGGGACCCCAAAATGAAAAAACATACCCTCTTTGAAGGGGATGAAGGGAGTATGAGTGATTCTACTGATTTAAATGTAAGCATAAATTCATAAATCAATTAATTTATTAATTGTCATGGATCTTAGATCTTCATGATTTTTACACATCTTTTTAACAATTAGAAGACTTACCTTGAGACGCCTTTGACGATCGTCTTTCTTTGACACGTTTCTACGAATTAGGCCGGGAACTGGTTTCTTTCTCCTCATTCCTTTCTTTATGGCACAGTGCGTAAGACTTAATGTGATAGATTATAATAATACCGTGTCTCTTTTAATAGGTGGAGAGAGGACCAGATCTGAATATTAAATCTTAATCAAATCACATTCTATCAATGTGATTTGTTATCCATAAATATATATGACCTTATTTATCTCATATATATATATTATTTATTTAAACCGTATATTTTATTTAAGATATTTGATCATAATAAATTTCTTATACATAAATATTTAATTATTAATGGCACTAGGCCATAATAATCTTACATTCTCCCACTTGGCTGAGTGACAGAATTAAACATTATACGTAAATGTTTAAATAATTTACATAAGTTGCGCGATATAAGATAAATTAATTGGTCAATCCATAATGTCAATATTAAGTATAGACTAACACAAGTCATGGCAGTTCTATATCATTTACTCGACATAGTTCCTTCCATGTACTATGATATTAGCTTTCTACTCAACGTGACTCATCAACCTAAATATCAATAATGGTCCACATAAGTATCTCAATTCGAGATAACATCTTGTTTAATTAATGTCAAAATTCATGTATACTAAAATGACAAAACAAGATATATCAATTAGAAACAAAACATAATGAGCTCTTAATGTCAATTGTTCATCATAAATTTGTTACAGCCTTTCAATGATCTCATATTCATGTAACGTTCAATGAATGTTTTAGAGAAGATCATTTGCGTAATGGATCCGAAATCATAAGATTGGTGCCATTATGCTCAATTGACATCTTTATTTCTAAAGTTCTTCTTAACGACAAATACTTTTATTCCATATGTTTTAACAATTTTGGAATATCCATCGTTTTAGAGAAGAACAATGCAGCGGAATAATTATATATAAGTTTTCAATGACTTGAAGTTATTGTCAACTTATTTCAAGTATTGAAATTAAGTTCTACATTCAATTTTCTTAAATTGTAGCCTCAAATCATGCCACAAGTTAACTTTAATAGTGAATGTACGTAGTTTTCAAAAAATTTCTTCACACTTTTGCATGACACAATATCTCCGACTTAGAAACATAAAAGTCGAAGTGGAATTTCTTGTATTATATAATCATCTTAATCTGAATCTATATTTAATCACATCTAAATAATTTAGAATTTCGATAAGCAAGCACGGATTCTTCATTTCATATAAATACACCATAATATATCCTTATGCAACATTATGGTCATCTATTTATGAATCACTTCAATAATGACCAAGCATTGTAATAGCAAGGCTGATATTTGGTTTTTATACAATTTTGTATATCTTAAACTACCAATAACATATGCATTAGGAATATTATAGTACGTTCCAATTCATTATTGGGCATTACATAAGGCCCTTCCGGATTGGAACGTGCTTTACAAACGCCTTTCCATCCATAATCTCTATTGAACTTTAATAACATATACTTACGGAGACATCTTTAACGTTATTGTGATATGTATTGAAATAATTTTATCTCAATCACATAAATTGTCTCCTCATATGTTTCATTCCAAAAGTTCTTTGAGAGATATTTTTTGGTTTCACGTAATAAACTAAGATCATCAGTTGCAAGCAAGTTTATCATCAACATATAGAATTAATGTGCTCCCACTGACTTTCAGATATGTACACCGATTTATGATGTTTTTCTTAAATCCAAAAGATATAATAAAAGGAAAGCATGCTTAAGCTTGTATGTTGATTCTTTAAGTTTACACGCCATATCATATTTTCCTTCAATGGAAAAACTCTTGACTTGATCCATTCAACTTGATTTTCCACCAAATCACTATTCAGAAAAGCTGTCATAACATTCATTTGGTGCAACTCTAGGTCATAATGAGTTACTAAAGCCATGATAATTCTAATGGAGTCCTGTATAGAAATAACTCATTATATCTCTTTACAATTATACCATTTTTTTTAGTAAAATCTTGAGCAACAACTTTAGTTTTATATCTTTCGATATTGCCATAATAAAGATACATCCATATCAAATTCTTTTATAACTTTCTGAAAATTCTTACAAGATATAAACTTCATTATTAGCCATTGATTTCAACTCGTTTTTCATAGCATTTACTCATTTAATAGAATTAGTAATTTCAATGACTTATTCCAAAACTGGAATTTTAGCATTTATTATAATGTCAAATTTTAGCTCATTTTATTATACTACATATGCAATCGTTAGAAATAGCAGATTTATTGTCCTTAAGACATTCTTAATGCTATTTGATGTGATATATTTAATGTAAGCTCATTGACAATTGATTTAGTAAAATCAAATTCATTAAGAGAATAGAATAACTTATATGTTGTCCTTGAAAGTTGTTTGAGTATTCGACAACTATATAACAACTTTAGAAGAAGTTTTAAATAAATGTGTTTTCAAATTCTCCACCCAACTTCTTCAATAACCACATTTCATGATTTCATACTCCCACTGATTTTACAATTCTTAATGAATTTGATATTTCAGTTTTAAAATTCTTATACTATGGTTAAGACCATAAAATTCATACCAATTTAGACTTTAAGGATAATTTATAAAGAAATAATTTAAGTTTCTTATATCCAATTTCTTTTGGCGTGGATGTAAATCATTATCCCTACCGGGCAATTTAAAACATGCAACTGTCTAATATCGAGTTTTCTACTCATTCACAGTTCATAAGGTGCTTTGAAAACTGCTTTACTAGAAACTCGACCATCAAGTAAGTGGCAGTTTTAGGTGCATATATCCACAAAATATTTATCTTTCAATATGCTTCTAACCATATTCAATAAAGTACGATTACGTCATTCTGCAACATCACTTTATTGTGGTGTGCGTGACATTTTGCATTAAGCATAAATGCAAGCTTTTCTTGTAGTTTAGTAATTGAGCATTATAATTCATCATACTTTTTATGAAATTCATCACTTCCCAACATTATAATTTTTCACTTTTCTATCTAATTTTCTCAACTTCATTAATAAATGCTCATCGAGCATTTATAGAATGAGATTTTTCTTGCAAAAATAGATATAACCATAATGTGAATATTTAAATTTAAAAATAATGATGATGAAATATCATTATTCCTTTAAGAAATGTATTATCATAAGACTCACAATTAGCGGTGTAAACTATTATAAGAAGCTGTGTAGTTACCGTGACTTTATTCTTTGTGTGTTTTATTTGCTCTTCTTTAATGCAATTCACACAAATATCAGTAAAAGTCTATATCATGAAAGACTTTATTTTTAATCAATTCTTGGAATAATTCTTTTCGAAAGTTACCCCAAACATTAATGCCACGTTTAGTTCCAACTTCATTATTTTTAAACAAGCATAATGTTTAGATTATTTATTAAATATTTCTTTAATTTGAACCAATATTTTAGCATTACGTAAATTTAATTCACATTCCATTTATCTTTCATGGTGCCATGGTTCATTTGGATCAAGTCACACTTAAAAGATAGTGAGTTTGTAAACTATATTAATAAGTTTTCAATCACATTCATTGTGGAGGCTTAAGTCTTGCTGCAATATTTATTGTTTTTAATAATAAGTTCATGTATTCCATGAGAACCATCAAACTTTATGGTAGTTAAAGTAGTCATTAGCATCTTATCAAGAGATTTATTAGTAATTTAGGTATGATAGACTTAATTTCTTAGTCGCATTCATTCACATAAACATTAGGCTCAGTATGTTTGATCTAACTCGAGCATTATAGTCAGATTATTTAGCTTTATTGCTAGTACAAGCCCGGAGCAATTTATTTTGAAGTGATAAATAAAATCCAAAACACTTTGGTGAAATTAGATTTATTCACATTATTTAAATTACTTTAATCCATTTTGTAATGGAACAGACGCATCATGCGAATAGAGACTAAATAATATAGGTGATTTTAAGAATAAGAATAATATAATTTATTCCTATAAATACCTTAAGTAATTTAACAATAGATTCAGGATCGAATGCAATAAATGTATATTGAAGTTCTCCTTTGGGTGATACAACAATCCACAATCATAATCATAATGATGCTTGCAAATTTTAACATAATTTGATAATTAAATATTTTCATTAAAACTATTTGTCATCTTTGGACATACAAAACAGTTTGTCATAATATATTAATTATCATTTTATCACATTCATATTCATGAATTATAAAGACTAGTTATCACCTTTGGGTGAATTTAAAGTCTTATAATTATGAAATTTTTTAATAGCCCATATAATAATTCCTTATTCAAGCATCACATAAATATGGAAAATTAAAATTTAATTATACAATTTATTATTTTAATCTTTCAGGTCAGAACACTTTGGTGATTAACAGACCAACATTAAATAAATTTAAATCGTATATAAAATTATTCATTATAATCTCATCAAATATTATATTCTCATAATAGATTATACTCAATAATGAGTAATAATCAAATCATCATTTTATAAACATTCATAAATCACAATAAAGATATCATGTATAATTTCTATTCGTATTCTAACGAATTTGGCATCCTAATATATTTGACACATTTAAATTATAAATTTGCCATGAGCAGTTAAACATACATAACATAAGTGATATATTTTTATATCAATAATTTAGTATATATCCCAAAAATATAATCTTTAATTTATTTTCAAAATAATATAAGCCATTAACATTGGATTGATTTTCTGAAAAGAGAACATGTGGACTGTTACATGAGCCAACATTAATAGCTTTATTCATTAGCATTATTAAACTCACATAAGTTGAAACGTTAGAGGTATGTACATGCTCTTTATAATATAATTAGCATAATTGATAAGCTCTTAGTGAGCTCTTAAACATTTGGCCTATGAATACCTTTTACGTAACGTAAGTGGAGTTTGATTTAGTATTCAAATTGCTCATTTACTCCATGTATGAAACATAAGGCTTAAAATAACAGCAAAATTCTTGATTCAAAGGAATATATATTAGACAGTAAGTTAATGGCAACAACATATATAGAGTAATTAATAACTTACTCAAGTCCAACAATATGAATAATTTAATTAGATCGATCGATCGATCATGTTCCTATGATATTCTCATTGCAATCATAATTATACATATTGCGATTACATATCAATTCATATACTCCATACATCATCTATCTATATCTCCATTAATAAAATTGGCGACGCAGAAAACATAAATTCTTTTGTAAGAATTAGCGCATTCATAATTGTAGCAATAACACTTAATTTTTTTATTTTTTTATCTCATAATTAATCAATTAATATCATAAAGCGCGAAAAATCAAAGTATATTGCTACGATTAATTACGTGATTAATAATAATTTGATGAAAAATCATGAGATCCAAAATCATGCTCTGATACCACATGTAAGCATAAATTCATAAATCAATTAATTTATTAATTGTCATGGATCTTAGAACTTCATGATTTTTACATCTCTTTTTAACAATTAGAAGACTTACCTTGAGATGCCATTGACGGCCGTATTTCTTTGACACGTTTCTATGAATTAGGACGGGAACTGGTTTCTCTCTCCTCACCTCTTTCTTTATGGCACAGTACGTAAGACTTAATGTGATAGATTATAATAATATCGTGTCTCTTTTAATAGGTGGAGAGAGGACTAGATCTGAATATTAAATCTTAATCAAATCACATTATATCAATGTGATTTGTTATCCATAAATATATATGACCTTATTTATCTCATATATATATTATTTATTTAAATCGCATCTTTTATTTAAGATATTTGATCATAATAAATATCTTATACATAAATATTTAATTATTAATGGCACTAGGCCATAATAATCTTACATTAAACACACCTATTCAGTTATTCCGATAATTTATTGTTCAATGTGTGTGCATGTGAGTGGGCGTGTATTTTTGGTTTTGAGTGTTTTGAGTATGTATTTTTAGTGTGTGTTTTAGGTGTAGTGTGCTAAACAAAATTTGTTATTTTTTAAAACTGTAATAAATAGGTACTAAAGGTTTAAAAAAAGATAGTGATGTGGTTGAAATTTCACACATTTTTATTTTATTTTTAATTTGGGTGCCCAAAATAGAAATTCGGGTGTAATATTTTTTTAATCGAACCGGACCAATAGATTCAACCGAGAATTGATCCGAACACCCCCAAAAACTTTTTTTACTATAAATCAGAGAAAATAGTAAAAAAAACTATTGAACCGACCGACTTAGAAATTCTATTTAGGATTGATTATTAAAATTTATAAAATATTTAGTGATCTTATTTTATTTATTTATTTAAATGAGTATGTTGGTGTGAGTGTTGAGGCCCATGTCGTCACATCAAGAATCACACTGATTCTCCAGTAATTTATGTATTGATCACCAACTCTCTTATGTTGTTCGATGTATGTTGTTTTTAGTGTTGTTTCAAATTTGTAGCAGTTTAAGCTGGTACATGTCAGAAGTTGATTCAAGGTCAACACAAGTATGGACATCACATCATGGACGTTTAGTAGAGGTTACCTGGAATAGCGGGTAGCTATCATATCACTCATGGATGTTTCAAACCTCTCCTAGTGGACCACTCACATGTTCGACTACAAGCAGCATCCCACGTCTATTTAAAGAGATGCTGGATGATCAGAACTTTAAGGATTTGAAAAAAAAAAGAGAAATCCCCATTACAGAATATGGAAACGCCGTACTTAGATAGTTTCTATCTTTAGGTTCTGTTGTATTATTTTCACTAGTGTTGTCACACTTTATATAACAATTTGTGTATACTATTATCCCGTACGTTTTGTGTGTACTGTTCACGAGTAGTAGAATTGCATACTTGAAGGAGGCTTAAATATAACAATTTAGGTTTGCCATTTGGGAATTGTTTGGATATTAGATCTGATTTTGTGTTCGATAGTGGAAAGAATATTTCCATTTCTTGAAATTGTTATTGTTTGGATATTTAGGCCCGTGGAAAGATTGAGTAACCCGCGTGTTTGAGTCTTCCACTGTTTAAAAACTTGCTTACATTGTGCAAGTTTTTATTTTGATACTAGCAAGTGTTGGTGTTGACAAAACTTTGAACAACATTGCTGGCAAAACACACTTACATCCATTGGGTACCCGACAAGGACTCTACCCTTTTGACAATTTTTGGACTCAATAACCCCACATCCCTTTTTTCAATAGTTTAATTTTTCAGTGTCAGTTAAAGTGTCGAACACTCGACACATGAGACCGACATCATGTCCAATACTATTGTCATATCACTGGATGTCGGATTTAGTGTCGTTCATGGTTCAAGAGCCTCGACATCAGATACCGACATCATGTTTTCATATCCGACACCATGATCATAGCACCAGATCTTGGATACGATGTCGGCCATGGTGTCGGAATTTCGACATAGGGTATTGATATCATATCTGACATTGTCATAATAATATTAGATGTCTAATTCGATGTCAAGTATCGTGTCAGAGCCCCAACGCACGATAACGACATTTGAGACATTATGGACATTTTTTTTAAAATAATGAATATTTCGGTAAAAAATATACATAAAGATAAAAAAGATCTAAATCTATTTTGGATGACAATGAATTTTTACTTTGAAAATAGAGGGGTCCCTTGGTTGGAAATTTTCAATCAAAATGTCAATGAATATTATTAAGGAAGTAAATTAAAATGAGATTGAAGGTAATTGAAGGGTGTATAATAGTTATTAAATCAATGAGAATAATTAAGAAACTTTGATTTCATTAAATCAAACTATCTTAATTCCGGTTAACCCCACCCCCAATCAAGCACACCTGAGTATATTTAACGATCGTTGCAAATTCCATTTCCATCTTGTGAGGAGGGCAAAATCGTCATGTCCTCAATAGCCAAAGAGAAATCCATCATGGTACTTGTCTGCAAGAATCTACTTAAGATATCATCCCTTTTTGTGAGTTCGACAAAAATGTAATAAACTTTTTGCCAACTTCTATCTAATCATGATTAAAGGATTCCGCCTGCTTTTAATCCTCCCCCAATTATTTAATAATGACAACTAATTCAGAACCATCTCATTAATTTGTTATCCCCACAACCAACAAATATGCAGCTGCAAATCGGCCCCACGTACACCTCTTCATTATTCTATGGATCCCTCTTTTTTAAATATATTTCCTCATTTCTCTCCCCAAAATGAAGCGGGTGAACAGGGTTGGCAGGAATTCTTGTCAAGATAGCTTAATTCCTGGAATTTTTCAGCGTATTCTTGAGAGTGATTGATTAAAGATCATGGGAATTTCATTATGAAACTCGAATTTGTTTTTGGGCCCGCCATCGAGATCTGAATTCGACGCTTCTTTTGTTCAATCTTCTAGCAGTCTAGCTGAGGTGGTTTCTCGATTCAATTTCATGGGATGCACTTTAGTTTCCTTTAATTGGGCAGCATTTGCTTTTTGATGGAGTAATCGGTATGAACAGGAAGAGAAGATGCATGTCTTAGAGCAATTTCTTAAAATTGTCGCAATTTTTAGAGTATAAGCTGGCTTTTATCATCTTAGTACGGATACATTATGATAATTTCCTTCTTACTTGCTGGTTTGGGTCTCATCAGTATGGCTTTTTTTTTTGACCTGATAAACCCACGAATAATGAAGTGTTTTTGTTACTTGATAGAGTATGCCTTTATTTGGGTACGATTTTCTTGTTTTGGTTGTTGAATTTAGCAAGGAACTAAATTGGAAATAAGCTGACTTCATGGAATTCTGAGATTTGTTACTGAAATTTCAAGGCTGAATAAATAACATGCTAATGCCTTGTTTCTTGAAATTTCTGCACTTTGGAAATTTATGTTTACTAGTATGAACTTAACCTTTAGACGTCTGCTGACCTGAATTTCATTTCCCAATTTGTTTATTGAGCAATAAACTCTGACTATTTTCCTTTTTAACTATAACAGTATAGCAATCTCTGTTGGCTGCCTATTCATGCGGAGTTTTATCTAAACGTTTAAGAAGCAGAATAATGATAGTTTCTGCAGCAGAGAGGCCAATTTTCTGTAATCAGGATGTTTGTAAATGAAAGATTATATCATCTCAAATGCTAATTATGTCCAATCAAGTTGCTACTGTTAGTTTCCAATAATTATAGATTGATTACGGAACTACTTTAAACCAAATTCTATTGTGGGTTTGTGTATGTGCGAGTTTCTTGTTTTGGTTGGTGTGTATGTTGTGTTTTGGGGGAGTGGGGAGGGCATAAGGTTACCAGATTCAAATTTCTTGGATATGTTTTATGAGTATCCTGTCCAATCGTGATTGCAAAGTTTCTGTCATCATAAAGCTATTTCAGCGTACAAGTTTAAGTTACTGACCCAAAAAAAGTGATACAACATTGATCACTTTTGTGGCCTAAGGCCTTAAATAATACGTTCTTAGGAAAAATTGTATAAAAGAATTAACAAGTTAAAAGGATTTTTTTCCCCTTGTATTTATGATTAGATCTACCTTCTGAATTCCCATTTGAAGTACTTGTGTATTGGCTTATGCAATACGTTATTATAATTTTACTATAAAAGGCAAAATAGTGTGACTTGGTGCCGCTATGTTAAAGCTGGGAGAACTGGAGAAGGGAAGTGATCTGTGTCTACTTATTTTTACTGAAAACTAATTTATCATTGCATCAACTTTAGCTTTAAATGATCTAAGAGACATTGGGTTACGTAGAACGCTCTCCTCGTTGTGAGCTGCCTCGACAAAAATTACTTAAATTGCTACAAACACAATTATTTCCCCCTTTTCTATTCTGATTATAATGTGACTTAGTGGTCTGGCCAATTTCTCATTGAATTGGCAATTTCAAACTGTCAATTTTGGGAGTGCATTGTTCAACATTTGTACTCATGAAGAGTTATCAAGAACGAATTCGCATTTCAAGAAAAAGAGTGAATGAAATTGTATGCTTTGCACTTGAGAAACCAATCAAGTGAGTTGAATCATATTGCAACAGCTTGATTGGTTTATTTTTCTTTTTTAGTGTTATTTAGTTAGCATTTTTAGTGTTTATCCTTTTTTAGTTCTCATTTTCAGCTTGATTGATTAATTTTCTAACCTCATTTAAACAGGTCAATGGACTGGACACCATTAAGATCCCTTTTTAACAGTATTACTCGGTTCATTCATCTGGTAACTTGTCGTGTATCAAATACAATGCCAGCTGAGAAAGATTACCGAGATTCAGTTTCTTGGTTGAAGCATTTAAAACCAGTACTTGATGAATTTACTGATCTCGCAGCAACTCAGGATGAAACTTTGTTTAAGGAATGTGAGGTGTTGGATATAGCTGTTAATGAGGCCAGAGAATTCCTTGAGAAATGGTCTCCCAGAATGAGCAAGATTCTTTGTGTGAGAACCCATGGCTTTATTCTTCCCCGTTTTAGTGGATATATGAAGACATAAAACTGATGTATTAAATATTGGAAACTTAAATAATTACCCAAAGCTAGCATAAATATACAATAACTTAGATTTTCTGAATGAACTTAGAGATGTTCAAAGGTTTTAATTTTTGTGTACTTCGATATGTTATCAGGTACTGCAAAGTACGCCATTGTTCCTGAAAATTCAGAGCTCCTCAGTCCAGCTGTCTTGCATTCTTTACAAATTATTTGAATCATCACAAACTTCTTTGTGCCTATCTAAAGCTCAGGTAAGGATCAATTTACAAGAAGAGTTTCCAATTCTGGTATTTTTTAAATCAAACTTGTTAGCTGCATTTTTCCTATCTTGATTTTAGTAATTCTGTTTTTACTTCTTTTCAGCAAGTGTATTTCCAGCACTTTCCTAACCTCATAATCTTTTTAGTTTTGCATGCAAGAGTCTGAGAATCTTAAGCTAGGTCAACTATCAAAGCACATAGAAGAGATACTTGAATGTGGAAAGGATGGGAAAATTCCTAATGCACGTGTCATGGAGATCATCGAGTCCTTGACTTTGAGATCAAGTCAAGATCTTCTGAATGAGTACATTGCACTTGAAAAGGAGAAACAGAAAGCTGAAGATGGTAAAATAGAAGGGGATTTTAGTCAAGTTTCCCAAGGTTTGGACCTTATGTCTTGTATTCGTGATTATGTGGTTAATCTTGAGAAATTTAAAGCTCTTGATGGTATCCAGATTCCAGCATATTTTTTATGTCCATTATCTTTGGAACTGATGATAGACCCCGTAATTGTTTCTTCTGGCCAAACGTATGAACGGGCTGCCATCCAGAAATGGCTGGACCATGGACTAGAGAGATGCCCCAAAACTGGTTACAAGCTTACACATAAAAACCTTATTCCCAACCATACAGTTAAAGCTCTCATTACGACTTGGTGCAATGAAAACAAAGTAAAACTCTCCTACACTGGTAATGCAAACATCGAAAAAGTTCATTGTCATTCAGAGCACATTATTCATGACAATGATAGTCAACGTCCTCTGCAGAAATGTGATTCTGCTTCTAGATCCTCAGTTGAAGTTGCTTGTAATTTTGAGGCTCAAAAGGTTTGTGAGGAAGGCTGTCAGATTTCCAGGAGGGCGATAGATAAATTTGATCAATCTTCCCCAGAGCATTCATATGTACATAGCAGGAGTGAATCAGAATCAAGTGCTGTGTCCAGCATTGATTATGGCCCAAATGCAGAAACTGAAAGTTCCAGAATTCCGCGTAAGCAGGATTACGTAATTGATAAATCAGATTGTATAAATTCTGATTCAGCATCCCGGGCATCTCCTTTAAATGAGAAACAGTATGATGGCTCCAAAGCATTGACTGAAATGACTATGAATGGAAACCATAATCCATCTAGTATCCTCTCATTTTCTTCTGAATCAAACTATGATGAATTGACTTCTACCTCTTACGTAGAAAAACTCATCAATGGCTTAAAGAGTGTTTCAACTGAAACACAAACTGCAGCTGCTAGGGAATTAAGATTTCTTGCAAAGCACAATATGGAAAACCGCATCATTATTGGTGAATGTGGGGCTATTTCCCCATTAATCGCTCTTCTGCACTCGGATGTTGAGCTTACGCAAGAACATGCTGTCACTGCTCTGTTAAATTTGTCAATCAACGGAGACATCAAAACCAGGATTGCTGGGGAAGGTGCTCTGGAACCTCTAATTTATGTTCTGAGAACTGGAAATGCAGGAGCCAAAGAGAATGCTGCGGCTGCTCTCTTTAGCATCTCACTTTTGGATGAGTACAGGATAAAGATTGGTCGATCTGGTGCAATCAAACCGTTGGTTGATCTTTTAGGATCGGGTACCATTAGAGGAAAGAAAGATGCTGCGACAGCCTTATTTAACCTATCCATCTTTAACGAAAATAAGGCTCGTATAGTTCAGGCCGGTGCGGTGAAGCATTTGGTGAGGTTGATGGATCCTACATCAGAGATGGTTGATAAAGCTGTAGCTCTTCTAGCAAATTTGTCTACTATCACAGAAGGATGCTCGGCTGTTGCTCGAGAAGGGGGCATACCTTTACTTGTTGAGATTGTTGATACAGGATCTCAAAGAGGAAAGGAAAATGCTGCTTCTATACTGTTGCAGCTGTGCATTAACAGCTCCAAATATTGTCGGAATGTCTTGCAAGAAGGGGCTGTTCCACCACTTGTGGCATTGTCCCAGTCTGGAACTCCTAGGGCTAAGGAAAAGGTATAGAATTCTCACACACTCTGTCCATATTTTATGCTTTAGTTTTGTATCAAAACTACACAAATTATTCTCAACGGATTGCGAAGTTACAAAACTCTCAACTTCTTATTTGCGTGATGGCTTTGTTTTCTAGTAATCCTTTAGATATTTTGCTTTAATTAAATAACACTATCCATTTTTTGTGCTTGTTTCTGTGTCTGAAACAGGCTCAACAGCTTCTTAGTCACTTCCGCAATCAGCGTGAGAGTGCCGTTTCAAGAGGGAGGTCATGAAAAGTGTAAAGAAGCTTTCTCCTTAGCTGCCTCCGATGACTACTGTTGGTAAATTTGCAAAGCTCTTGAAAATATTAATATTACTGATTTGTGGTGTCAAGTTTGTGTAAAATGCATATAGAACTCGACCATTTTTTTTTGTTGCTCCTGTTGCTTCCCTTGAGTTTTGATATTTGTTTGTTTCTTTCTCCACTCTGTAACTGTATCAAAGCAAGTAGTTCGTAGTTGTACATATGCTTAATCTCTTGTAAGTCATTTTTGAAGTTCCACGTGAAGGCCTGTGCTCTGTTAGTTATCTAGATTGTTTTCAGATTCTAGTGCTGATTGTAGCAGACATCTTGTACATCATATGGATTATTCAATTGGTGGAAATGATAATCACTTATCTGTCATTTTCCCGCTTTCTCTTGATTTGAGATTCTAATATCTTAGAAATTTTTTAAACTAGCTAAATGTCACGTAATTTCATCATTGCCTAACAAACGTTTTTGGATGATGGATTTCACCAAATTTTGCCCATTTGTTTATTCCCCGGTTCTGATATCCTTCGGGAGTTATAGTAGATGATGGAAATTGAATTTTGAAATCCAAGGAAATGAAATCCGGATGAGAATAGAATATCCATGTTCGTTTTATGATTTTGAACAGGATGAGATGAACTTTATGCCATGTCAAATTTGTGAGTTTGATGGTTTTGTATTAATACTATATTATTTGTTGGTTGTTAAAGTGGATAGTAAGTACTCCTTCCATCCCATGAATGTTGTTACGTTTACTAATTGCACGGAGATTAAGGAATATTGTATTTTAATGTGTTGCAAGATGAAAGAAATAATATTTTAATGTACAGGGTAGTTGTATTAGGGTAGTGTTGTGGGCCTCATGGAGATGTTTAAATGTCTTGTGTGTGTCCTATCTATCAAAAGAGAAATGTAACGTTATTTATGGGATGTCATTTTTAGTAAAATGTAACAATATTCATGGGATGGAGGAAGTATATTGTATACAAAATAGATAGAATATAGTAGGATGATGTGTTGAGTTACTTGAGTAGCGTAACTTTATGTGTATTCTTAGGATTGGATTTTAAAATTCGAATGTTAAATTCTGAAATGAAATACCACAAGATGTTACATAGCATGTCCAATATGTGCATCCCAAAAAGAGCAAAAAGGATATTCTCTTTGCATTGAGCCTTGAAAATGTTCTGGATTGTTCCAAGACCCATTTAACCTGAGCTAGTGATTGGTTGAGGTTGAGAGGAAATCTTTTCCTCGAGTCCAGTCCTAAGATGAATTTTAGATTAATTTAATCAATTCAGATATGTTTTCAATTGAATCGAATTAATTGAATTATCATTATATGAAATGAAATGAAAATTGAATTGGAATATGAGAAAACCGAATTAAACTGTTATATGAGGTGGTGAACCAGATTTACTAAGGTGAATGTTAGATTAATTCCTTTAATAAAATATCAGTTCTCTTGCTACGAGGTGATGATGAACCAGATTTACTTGCTTCTTGACTTGCGTCTATAGTGTTTTTTAGCATATGCAAGTGATGCGTTCATGTCCTTCTACAGAGTTTAACCCTGTAGGTTTGAACCGGATTCTCTAGAGTTACCTACTCTCTATTCTTGAAACACTTTGAATTTCCAATAAGTGAATTTACTTTTTTGTCTATTTAAAATTTTATTTAGTAGTTAATAATTCAAAACTTATTTTAATTAAGTTGATTAATAATTTAATTGATAATACTCCGTCCTTTGAGTTCAATATTTTATTTAGTTGCTTATCTAAGCTAAAATTGATAACCCCTAATCCTTAAAGATTAATTTTGTGCAAAGAAAACGTGTAACATCGCCCCCGCCACCAGAGGCGAGAGCAGAAGTGTCGGCGTTAAGAGTTGTTGATTGATGAACCGGACTTTCTCAATCGAAGGCATGATTTCCTGCCGGGCGAAAATGCCGCTGAGGTTGAGGAGCTGCTGCAAGAAGGAGCGGGCAGAGTTTTCGTTGGCGCTTTCAAAGAAGATATCGAAGTTTTCAGGTGAAGAGTAGGGTTCAAAATTTGGGAATTTTGAGTTTTAGGTGAAGGGATGGAGTTTGTATACAACAACACGATTTAGTTATAAAACAATGAAATACGTTTCTTTGGTTTATTTTTTCCAAATTAATTTATTAAAAATAATTATTTATAATTATCTTTTATATTTATTTCATAATTAATATATACAACATAAAATACACTTATATCATACTAGCTTTTGAACTCGTGCGATGCACGGGATAAAGGTAAAAACTACAAAATTTTGATTTAAAATTAGTTTATGCATATGGATTATATTAAGTAGTGACGTTGATAATTGTGATGTTGATAATTGTTTAATTATAATTGTAAATAAGGTGTCAATTTAATGTAATCTCATAATTATGATGAATGGATAAGATTCAATAATGTGATGAATGGATGAGATTAAAAATGGATTAGTAATCAAAATCAAAGGTGTAAATTAAAAATTGGTTCACTAAACCCTAAACCCTTAAACCCTAAACCCATAAACCCTAAACCCTTAAACCCTAAAACCCTAAACTCATAAACCCTAAACCCTTAAACCCTAAAACCCTAAACCCTAAACCCTAAAACTTTAAACCCTAAAACTCTAAACTCATAAACCTTATGTATAATCTATAATATAAAAAAACATTATATTAAAAAGATTATATACTTAATTATTTTAATAACTTAAATTATATCATAAATAAAAAAAACTACTAAATTTTGATTTAAAATTAGTTTATGCATATGGATTATATTAAGTAGTGACGTTGATAATTGTGATGTTGATAATTGTTTAATTATAATTGTATATAAGGTGTCAAATTAATCTAATCTCATAATTGTGATGAATTGATAAGATTCAATAATGTGATGAATGGATGAGATTAAAAATGGATTAGTAATCAAAATCAAAGGTGTAAATTAAAAATTGGTTCACTAAACCCTAAACCCTAAAACCCTAAACCCTAAACCCATAAACCCTAAACCCTTAAACCCTAAAACCCTAAACCCTAAAACCCTAAACTCATAAACCCTATGTATAATCTATAATATAAAAAAACATTATATTAAAAAGATTATATACTTAATTATTTTAATAACTTAAATTATATATCATATTTTATTAAAAAGATTATATACTTAATTATTTTAATAACTTAACTTATATATCATAAATAAAAAAACTACTAAATTTTTATTTAAAATTAATTTATGCATATGGATTATATTAAGTAGTGACGTTGATAATTGTGATGTTGATAATTGTTTAATTATAATTGTAAATAAGATGTCAAATTAATCTAATCTCATAACCTTAAATCCTAAAACCCTAAACCCTAAAACCTTAAAACCCTAAACCCTAAAACCCTAAACACTAAACCCTTAAACCCTAAAACCCTAAACCCTAAACCCTAAACCCTAAAATCCTAAACTCATAAATCCTATGTATAACTACCCGTACTCGTTCTTTTTAAGGTTTTGGTAAATCAGATATTCGAAAATATCTGTCATGTGATCACCCTAATGTTTATTTAGTCAAATTCGTACCCACTTTGTTAAAAAAATTATGATACTCATACTCATACAAAACTCGTTTATCATTACCCGTTGATTATACATACTAATTTAAAATTATTAAGATGTTATGACGAATAATATTAATTCAAAATTATTATTAATGAAGAAAATAATTTAATAATGAATTAATTGTTACGTACTCGTATCCATTTAAATATAAAGTACACATTTAAGTACCCGTTTCATTAAAAATATATACTCCCTCCGTCCCACGTATTTTTACCCACTTTCCATTTTGGGGTGTCCCACGTATTTTTACCCATTCCATTTTTGGCAAAAATACATAATATTTTATTACCTACTTTTTACAATCCCAATAACTTTAATTACTTTTTTACACTTTATTCATCATTCCCAATAACTTTATTCACTTTTTCTTTTTAAATTACTAATTTATCCCTACTTTCTCTTACATTATATATTAAAAAAATAAAACGTCTTAATCTCCGTGCCCGTACAAACGGGTAAAAATACCCGGGACGGAGGGAGTATTATGATTCTCCCTGTCTCTAATCTGTTTATCATTACCCGTTGATTACACATACCCATTTAAAATTATTAAGATGTTATGATCAATAATATTAATTCAAAATTATTAATAATGAAGAAAATCTAATCTCATAATTGTGATGAATTGATAAGATTCAATAATGTGATAAATGGATGAGATTAAAAATGGATTAGTAATCAAAATCAAAGGTGTAAATTAAAAAATTGGTTCACTAAACCCTAAACCCTAAACCCTAAACCCTAAAACCCTAAACCCTAAACCCATAAACCATAAACCCTTAAACCCTAAAACCCTAAACCCTAAAACCCTAAACTCATAAACCCTATGTATAATCTATAATATAAAAAAACATTATATTAAAAAGATTATATACTTAATTATTTTAATAACTTAAATTATATATCATATTATATTAAAAAGATTATATACTTAATTATTTTAATAACCTAAATTATATATCATAAATAAAAAAACTACTAAATTTTTATTTAAAATTAGTTTATGCATATGGATTATATTAAGTAGTGACGTTGATAATTGTGATGTTGATAATTGTTTAATTATAATTGTAAATAAGGTGTCAAATTAATCTAATCTCATAACCTTAAATCCTAAAACCCTAAAACCTTAAAACCCTAAACCCTAAAACCCTAAACCCTTAAACCCTAAAACCCTAAACCCTAAACCCTATAACCCTAAACTCATAAATCCTATGTATAACTACCCGTACTCGTTTTTTTTAAGATTTTGGTAAATCAGATATTTGAAAATATCTGTCATGTGATCACCCTAATGTTTATTTAGTCATATTCGTACCCACTTTGTTAAAAAAAATTATGATACTCATACTCATACAAAACTCGTTTATCATTACCCGTTGATTATACATACCAATTTAAAATTATTAAGATGTTAGGACGAATAATATTAATTCAAAATTATTATTAATGAAGAAAATAATTTAATAATGAATTAATTGTTACGTACTCGTATCCATTTAAATATAAACTACACATTTAAGTACTCGTTTCATTAAAAATATATATTATGATTCTCCCTGTCTCTAATCCGTTTATCATTACCCGTTGATTACACATCCCCATTTAAAATTATTAAGATGTTAGGATCAATAATATTAATTCAAAATTATTAATAATGAAGAAAATAATTTAATCATGAATCCATTTAAATATAAATTACTCCATTTAAAATTATTAAGATGTTAGGACCAATAATATTAATTTAAAATTATTAATAATGAATAAAATAATTTAATAATAAATTAATTGTTAAAACTACATTATAAGTTATAATTATTAATTAATTAATTATATAACATAACATATTTGAAATACCTGTAGTCGTAATTATTAAATAATTTAATAATGAATTAATTGTTAAAACTATATTATGGATTTTGTTAAAATATAAAAATTAGTGAAATATGATATTATTATTTCAAAAATTAAATAAGGATTTTAAATAAGGTATCATTATTAATGTATTATTTTAAATAAGGTATCATTATTATGACAAAAAAATGAATGTTCAAGATCTAATCTTATAAGTGTGATGAATGGATGAGATTCAGTAATGTGATGAACGGATGAGATTAAAAAAGAATTAGTAATTAAAATCAAAGGTGTAAATTAAAAATTGGTTCAATTTTGACTTTTTCACTTTGCTATTATATTAATAGAGATTTGTTAGTTTATAATACACCAATCACTATTGCACTGAATAGAAAAATAGAAATGAAAATTACAAACCTTTCTTGGATGTTTGGGGATGATGGTGAAGTCGAGTAGAACTTTTCCCGCAAGAAGACAATAAGAAACACACCCCTAGACAAACTAAGAGAGAATGAATGACTAGAATTACGGGATAAAATATTTTTTTGCCCCGTAAGTTTGGCCATGTACAATTTTTGCCCAAAAAAAGAAAGATTTTGGACATTTATCCCATTAACTTTATAATTGCGCCAATGTTGCCCCATTTTCGCCGAAATTTGGCAATCTCGCCGGAATCGATCACGTGCATGTTATGTGATCATCGGATTTGGCATTTCCTGGTGTGATAAAATATTTTTTTGCCCCATAAATTTTTTCATGTACAATTTTTGCCCCCAAAAAGATAAGATTTGGGCATTTATCCCAATATATTTATAATTACGCAAATTTTGCCCCATTTTTCAAGAAATTTGATATTTTCACTGGAATCGATCACATACATGTCATGTGATCATCGGATTTGGTATTTTTCGGCAAACTTGGTGATCTGGCAATACAATGACATTCCCGTCAACAATAATAATATTTTATTGATAATTTAATTTAAAAAATACCCTCAATATATCGATGAACTCAGTTCTTACGTGCCCTCCACGTGCTTCCACTATCTTCGCAAACTCTCTCTTCTTTTGTCAATCAAGGGATCCCCCGTGTACCATCTCACCACCATGGGCGATAGTTGTTGGATCTTCCTCTCCGGGTGCCTACCACCAACGAGCGGATCACAGTATATATGGCCTCGATCGCATCCTCCGGCAGTGTAAGCAACCACAGGATATCGGAGCCATATAGAAGGAGGATAGAGTCGCTGGCATTTTTTAGCTCCGATTCAGTCCTTCGCACCACACAGAAGAATGACTGGTTCATTATCAGTCTCGCGATTTTGATTGGCTGGAGATCGATATCTGGTGCGCGCATCCCCACGTGGTAGACCATGTTTTCGCCGGTGCTACTTTCTATTATAAAAACTCTAGAGAAGTCGGTAAATTATTTCGATCTAAGGGTTTGCGTCGTGGCCGGCGAGTGGTTGGGTTTTAGCCCACTGCACTGCGTCCATGAGGTCGTCATACGCCTCTGAAAGATGATTCTCCAGTGTTAGACGTTACTCGATAGAAGCGATGAGGGAAGGAATGTGAACAACCATACGGTGCATGAGTCGTGGAAGAATGCAGCGGTGGCGCTCAAGAACACGAATCCTTCGCTGTGAAAGTTGATGATGAGGGGGAGCTTGGAGGCGAGAGTAGGCTGGCGCGAGCGGAAGATTCGACGGCTGCTGCCCATGGTGGTGAGAGGGTACACGGGGATCCCATAATTGACAAGAAGAGGGAGTTTGTGAAGATGGTGGAAGCACGTGGAGGACACGTGAGAGTTGAGTACATCGATGAAGGGTATTTTTTAAATTAAATTATCATTAAAATATTATTATTATTGTTGTTGTTGTTGATTTGGATGTCAATATGTCGCTAGGTCAGTAAATTTACCGGGAAATATCAAATTCAATAATCACGTGACATGCACGTGATCGATTTCGGTGAAAATGTCAAATTCCAGGAAAACAGGGCAACATTGGCGCAATTATAAAAATATTGGGACAAATGCTCAAATCTAATTTTTTTCCGGACAAAAATTATACATGACAAAACTTACGGGACAAAAAAATATTTACCCCGCTGGAAAATGTCAAATCTGATGATCATGTGATATGCACGTGATCAATTCCAGCGAAAATGTCAAATTCCGGCGAAAACGGGCAACATTGACACAGATCAAATATTATCTTTTTTGGGACAAAATTTGTACATGGCCAAATTTATGGGGCAAAAAAAATATTTTATCCCCTAGAATTTCCTTTGCTTAATTTATTATTGATTGTGTTCACACACATAATTATCACTGATTCTCTTCGCACAAACCTTTGACCGTCCAAATAAAATGTATAACATATCTGCCAGAGAGGATTTGAGTTTTTGGGCTCGCCCAAAATAGTATAGACTACTGGGCCAGGCTCAAGGCCCATAATATCCAATTTACAATAATTAATTTCAGGTTAATTTCACCCACTTTAATTATTATTTAATTAGTGATTAATTAATTAATCATTATTAATCAATTAAATTTCCCAATAATATTTAATTAAAATTAAAAAATGTTATTATATATTTAATAATTAAACAATTAACAAAAAAATCCTCGAATTTGTAAGTAACAACAAATTCAAATTATATATGTTGTTTTAAAATAAATTAATTAGGAAATTGATTATATTATACACAACTCATATGTTATCTATCAACCAAAAAAATATATATTAAGACAATTTAAGCAACATTTATGAATATATGTTGTCTATTAGCGCAAAAAATAAAAAAAAATATAATAAAATAATAATAAATTATGACATCATATATTGTCATATGGCTAAGGACAATATGTTATGTTGTGTATTTTCTGTTGTCTTAATACTTTTTACGAGCTAGTATATGATCAAGTAAGATTTAACGATTTTAAAGAATAGAAAATCCTAGGATATAATTAAAAATTAGTTATTTTTTCCTTCTTAGGTACTTACGTTGCTAAAATGTTCTCTTAAAAGGTACTAATGCACCAATATATTTTCCCAATATATACTATGAAAATTAATCCTATTACCTCCTTATCAAATACCCAACAATGATATTTTTTCAGATATAAGATATCATATACTCCCTCCATCCCATCGAAATGTCCCCATTTTACTATATTATGTGTACTATTCAAAGGTCATTATTTCTACTTTTAGTAAAAAGGCCCACATATGGTCCACCACTCACTACTAATACAACTACCCACTACACATAAAATAATAATACTCCTTAAATTAATCCAACGTACAAAAAACAAATGGAGACCTTTACCTGGGACGGAGGGAGTATTAAATGTCTAATAATTAAATGTTATATTGATTAACCCTCTTCAATTACCACAGTAGATTATTATAATCATGCACACATACAAATTCTCATTACATAGCAATTCGACCTAACTTTATGCATCTATAAAAGAAATAAGAATTAATAACACAATTATAAAAATCTTAAAATGTCTGCTTCAATATAAGAATAAGAAATTTGCAAGAATAATAAATCCGATGTCTAGGTCATAATCATAAATTATTAAACCTTTAAAATCCTAACACTACAAAATAGACACTTAGCTCATAGTATTACAAGCAACAACCATGGAAACTGATGACCACTTACCCATTAGTAAAACTATGTAGTAGAAAGTACATAGAAAAAAAACTGCTAGTATTAATGTAATCCTTCGTCTTCGCTTTCATCCTTCTTAGGAATCCCATCTCAATCAAGTAAACAAATACTCTTTTGAATCTTTTCAAATGTGAAAAATGGTGGTGATGGTGGGAAGTGGTGAAAGTGGAGTGGGACGAGGTGATGGTGTGTGGTTCATGAGGGATGTGATGATGGATTATATATATATATATATAAAAGAGAGAGAGAGACAGATAGAGAGAGAATATAATTATGGAAGATACAGATGCATATGTGATAAGGAAATTACTTGTACTCCAAGTAAATAGGAAATAGAGGGTAATGTTTATGTATTTTATAAATTTTCGTCGATAAATTACCGACCTCATAGTTTTGGGCATAACTTCTTCACTCTATCTCCAATTTAAGAGATTCACACACCAAAACGACAATCTTTTCTATGAATATCCGCCATATAAAAAACTCAGAAAAATTCAACCGAATGAAGGTGCTTGGATGGCCGTCCATCCGGATTGTTTGCATTGGCTAGTTGCTCGATCGGCTGCTTTCTCATCTATATTGATTGGCTTGGCAGCCCATTTCTTTCCCACTCAGTGCTGGATTGCATGAGCTCCATCCAATTTCATGTGTACAGCTCTTTGCACGTCTAAATTTCCAGCTTTCCATTTCCTTAATTTCTTCCATTCAGATGTGTGCTCGAATTCTTGAATTCGGACTGATTAAGTGTGCTTGCAGGTGGACTGATGAAGGCTGTTCGGCGTGTTGCTCGTCCGGATGGTTGGCCGTATTGTTGTTCTATAGGACTGCTCGTCAGTTCATCTGGCCGGATGGCTTGCAAATTATAGTGATCGCTTTCTTGTTTCTCCTCGGCATTTCATCCGGATCCGGATGCATTGCTCAGCAAATGCCGAGTAAAATGCCGAAACTATTCTCGCCTCCAGTTCTTCTCCATATTGGCTACACAAATTCCAACTTCTTTCCTTAATCTTTTTATCCCTCAATTTCTGTTCAAAATACTATAAAATACCTCAAATACATATTTTCACAATTATATGGAAAATAAGACTTTTAATGCTAAATATGACATAAAAACCGCTCAAACAGATATTAAATCAAACTTAAAAATACATAAATTTTCACTCCCATCAGGATTCCCGTGTTATTTTTATGTGTTACCTTATTTGTCACCGATTATATTGACACATAAGAGAAAAAGAAATCCTAACATTGTTCCTAAGGTTTATATAAATATTTTTTTTAAGGATATAATTTCTTTCTTCTTCATATGTGTCATACATCCAATGATGTATTGTATGAAATACTACACCAAATTAGCACGATAAAACTAGACTAACACAAATGAGACATGTTAGTCTAAATGATAGTATAGAATTCCAACATATTAGTTGTACTCTCTCCGTCTAACTCTTATATGCACACTTGTTTTTTCAGGAATGGAGTATTAAGAAAATTAAACTTTATGATTTACTTTATTGATTTTTTTCTAAAATTTGGTATATTTTAAAAAACAATAAATCAATTATAAAAATAAATTATATGAGTGGTAAATAGATAACTAAGCAATCATAACCAGTGCGTTGCACGGATATGGTTGATGTTTAATTAATTAATTTATTTATTATTACTCCCTTCGTCCAGTTTTAAGGTGTCAATTTGCTTTTTGTACGTAAATTAAAGAGTATTATTATTATTATATGTAAAGTGGGTAATTGTATTAGAGGGAAGTGGTGGGCTATATTGTGTACTTTTTTACTAAATAAGGAAAATGGATACCTTTGAAGCGGACGCCAAAAATAATAAAATAGATACTTTAGAAGCGGACGGAGGGAGTATTATTTTTTATATATACCCCCTCCGTCCATCCTAAATGTTCTTATTTTATCATTTTGGGTGTTCACTCCAAAAGTATCAATTTTATTCTTTAAGTAAAATGGTCTCACATATAACTCACTATTCACTACAAATACAATTACCCACTACATATAAAAAAAACTCATTAATTCTCGTGAAAAAAAATAATGACCACCTTTAGGTGATGTTTGGTTTAAGATTATGTGGGGGTTTAAAACCATGAATAGTGTTTTTATGTTTATTCTGGGTTTTGAGTATGATATGTTTTAACTTTATGTCAAATCAATTTATTAATTTATTTAAAAAGTTAAATGAGAGAGGAGAGATAAAGAGAGAAAGTATATTAATTGATGAGACAGAATGTAGTAGTTATATAGGGGTGATTTTTAAAATTTGAATGTGGGTTTTGAAAACTAAAATTTGTGTTTGAAACTCGAAAACGAATATTGCCTTAAAGTAGGCGGAAGGATTATCATATTGTAATTTTTTGAGATAAGATGTTTGAAAATTGATTAAATTATTTAAAGAGTTTGTAATTTATTTAAATTATTTAAATAGTTTGAAAAAAATTGATTAAAATATTATTTTAAATGTATTATGTATTCCATATATATATATATATATATATATATATATATATATATATATATATACTACTACTACTACTACCTCCGGTCCGATAATAATTTTTACATTCCTAAAATTGTGGAATAATTATTTATAACACATTGCATAAATTTTATAGAAAATGTAGAAATAGAGATGGCAATGGGTAAGGTATCTGCTTATTTTGGGATACTCATACTCATATCCGCTTAAATATTCATTACCCGTATTCATACCCGTTTCATTTTAAATTAATATTTTATTAAAAATTATTATACTATTATTAATTAAATATAATATAAAATCTATTATTTAATTTTGTGGTACCTTAAGCGTGTTAATATTTTATTATATACTATTATGTGCATAAATTTGAAATAAACAAAATAAAAAGTTTGAAGTTATAGCATGTAAGAATAGAGATAGCAACGGGCAGGGTACCTACATTTTTTTGGGTACTTACACTCTTATCTGTTTATTAAATACCCGTATATGTACACGTCCTGTTAAAAAAATTTATTATCATACTCATACCCGTCTCATACACAATTATCAAAACATGTGGGTTACCCGTACTCAATTCATATTCATTTATTTTATCTATATTTATATTTATTTATTGTTTAAATTAATACTTTATTAAAAATATTTTATTATTAATTAAATATAATATAAATTCTCTTTTGATTTTAAATTAATTATATTTTAGACAATGTTTACAATTAAAATGAGTTTTTAACATAAGAAAATATTTTGGACAATGAAATTAATAATATACAGAATAAATAAAATATTAAAACAATAAAGATAAAGATTATGTAAATGTATTCACGTTAAAAACAAAACAAAATATATTACTTTTGACAATAAATTTTAATTAATAATTTAGATATATGAGTTCATATAATAAAAAATAATTCCGTCGCATACCCATTTATCAAAATTCGCAGGTTACCCGTACTTATTTAATATTTATTTATTTTATCCAAATTTATATTAATTTATTGTTTAGATTAATATTCTATTAAAAATATTTTATTATTAATCAAATATTACATATATAAATTCTCTTTTAATATTGAATTAATTATACTTTAGACAAAGTTTAAAAATAAAAGATAAAAATTCGCGGGTTACCCGTACTTATTTAATATTCATTTATTTTATCTATATTTATATTTATTTATTATTTAAATTAATATTTTATTAAAATATTTTATTATTAATCAAATATTATATAAATTCTCTTTTAATATTGAATTAATTATATTTTAGACAAAGTTTAAAATTAAAATAAGTTTTTAACATAAGAAAATATTTTGGACAATGAAATTAATAATATACAAAATAAATAAAATATTACAATAATAAAGATAAAGATTGTATAAATGATGTTATGTATTCATGTTAAAAACAAAACAAAAAATATTACTTTTGATAATAAATTTCAATTAATAATTGCAAAATTCTCATAATTAATCCTAAAAAGAGAAAATTAAGCTTTCTAATATTTAATTGTAACGAAAAAAGGAACCAAGCGGAAAGAATAGAAGTTGTAAAAAGAAACATATGTTGAATATTGGTTCTAAAAAAATTACAAAATACAAAAGAAAAATATAAGCACGGCCGGATATAAAAAAAACACTCCTCGCATTCTAAGGAATCTTTTAATATTGAATTAATTATATTTTAGACAAAGTTTAAAATTAAAATAAATTTTTAACATAAGAAAATATTTTGGAAAATGAAATTAATAATATACAAATTAAATACAATATTACAACAATAAAGATAAAAATTATATAAATGATGTTATGTATTCACGTTATAAACAAAACAAAAAATATTACTTTTGACAATAAATTTCTATTAATAATTTAAATATATGAGTTCATATAATAAAAAATAATTTACTTTTGAAAAGAAATTTAAAAAATAATTTAGATATATAAAAAGATAATAAAATAAAAAATATAAATAAAAGATAAAAATTGTACAAATGATATTATGAATTCATGTAAATAAAATAAAATTACTTAGATATATAAATAATCAATTGACATATATATATATTATGAGATGCCAAGAAAATAAATAGATGAGATAAAATAAAAATATATAAATTAAATAAAATATTACAACAATGAAGATAAAGATTGTCCAAATAATATTATGAATTCACGTAAAAAAAATATTACTTAAACATATACTCATATATTATGGGAGGCCAAGAAAATGAGTGGATGAGATAAAATAAAAAAAAAAATAAATGGATAAAATGTTGTTAAAGATTGGTAATTACAATCAAGGGGTGAGATGTTACAATAACTAATGAAGGGTCAAAATTTAATATCACCAAGCTAAATTAGGTAGATTAAAATGATAGAGAAAATTTTGGTCTAATTTTGACTTTTAAAGTGTGTTTTATTTAAAAATAAATTATATGAGTTGTAAATAGATAATATATTTAAAATTAAATTGTACTATCTCTATTCCACCATAACTTTTTTTTGACGTCTCATCATAAGGTTTGCATACATTTTCTTTTATAATAAATGAGATTCACACAAAAAAATTTGCATACATTTTCTTTTATAGTAAATGAGATTCACACAAAAAGGTTTGCATACATTTTCTTTTATAATAAATGAGATTCACACAAAAGAATACTATATTTCTATAGAGATCACACACAACACTAATATTACTTATTATATATTAAAATATTATATTTTTCATCTCACTACACATTAAAATACTCCATCCATCTCCTTTCACATTGCACACTTTCCATTTTGGGTTCTCCTATAAAAGTTTGCACTTCCCTTAAAAAAGCAAAAAGTAAAAACAATTATAATTTTCCATACACTTTATTTATAAAAAAGAGTTAGTATCTTGTGTGTTCGAGAGTATGGATTTGACCGTGCGCCCAAGCTGGCCCCATTTATTAAGCGGGTCATTTATTTATAATTTAAGAAAATAAAAAATTCAATATAGGCAGGGTTGGACTTGGGCGCACGGGTTTAAATATGTGCATCCAGGGACACAAGAGTTTTTGCCTACAAAAAAACTACCCCTACGTAACACACCTTATATATTTTATCATTTACTCCCTTAGTCCAAAGTTAAATTTCACTCTTTCTGTTTTCATCCGTCCCACATTAAATTTCGCCACCCAAAAAAGGAAACATCACATCAATCCACAACCCTAAAAGTTTATTTTAATTACAAATTTATCACTTTCACCTAACATACATGACATACTTTATAATTTATTTATTACCGAAAAATACTACATTATCATCCAAAAGTCAATAAAGTTGGTCAAAAATAATTTTTCTTAAACTCCGTATCTAAAGTAACGGTGAAGAATAATAAGGGATGGAGAGAGTATTTATTATCAAAAAGTATTATAATATCCCTAAAAGTTATTACAATTTTTAATCTACATGTAAGAGTGAGGATGCAAATTAAAGTAGAAGGGAGGGAGTACTATATTTTGTAATTTTCGTGCAAAAAGTAACCGTTAGAGTCACATGAGATGAGAAGTATTGAGAGGTTATATTTGAGGGATTTTTTCTTTTCTTTTGTTTATTTTTCTTTGTTTGTGTAAATATAGATATGAGACGTATGGGAGTCGGGAGTACAACGTTGTATATTGCCGGTTAATTATCTTAAAGAAACAGTCATGATCTTACCTTTATTACTATCCCATCTTTCAACCTTTTCCCTTCTGTCTCCATCTTAACCTACTCTTACCTGTTTCCATTTCCACACAACAGAACCCCTAAACAGTATCTATTTTAAGTAGGACTAACACTTCATTAAGAAATAAGATCTCAGTTGTTTCCTCTTTTGTTAGGAAAACACAAATCCACAATAATTCACTAATTCTTTCCTAGGTTTTGATTTATTTGGTAATACATCTTCATTTATATAAAAAGTTTAATTGAAAAAGAAAAAAAAAAAGTTGCAACAGTAATCTTCTTTATCAATTTCTTTTCCCCTCTCATCCATCCATCCATCCATCAGTCTCATCATCTCTCTATTTAGTCTCTCTCCAATTCTAGAGAGAAAATGGCAATCCCTCCATACATCAATCAAGAAACCATGCTTTTCTTATTCCCTTTTTGGTGCATTCTCTTATGATTGTGTGTTTGATTTCTCATTTCCTTTCATTAAATCACATCAAATCACAATCCCTTCTATAAATTTATGATAGCTCACTCTTCACTTGAGCTAAACACCACTGAATTCTTCATCTTCAAATCTCAAACCCTAAAAACCCTAAAACACTCCACTATCCCAAAATAATTTGTGGAAAATTCATACTATTGATGGATTCATCATCGTTTCCAGATGTGGAAAGCTCCAACTCGGAGAACAGCAGCATCAACACCGGGAACACCTCCTCCTCTGCCGGGACTTCCTCCTCCGGCACAACCCTCAGCCGCTACGAGAACCAGAAACGCCGCGACTGGAACACCTTCGGCCAGTACCTAAGGAACCACCGGCCGCCGCTCTCCCTCAGCCGGTGCAGCGGCGCTCACGTGCTCGAATTCCTCCGCTACCTCGACCAGTTCGGAAAAACCAAGGTCCACACGCCGGTCTGCCCGTTCTACGGCCACCCCAACCCGCCGGCGCCGTGCCCCTGCCCGCTCCGCCAGGCCTGGGGCAGCCTCGACGCCCTCATCGGACGACTACGCGCCGCCTACGAGGAAAACGGAGGGAAGCCGGAGACGAACCCTTTCGGAGCACGTGCTGTTCGTCTCTACCTCCGCGACGTCCGTGATTTGCAGTCCAAGGCTAGGGGGATCAGCTACGAGAAGAAGAAGAGAAAGCGCCCGCCGCCACCGCACGCCGCCGCCATGTCGCCTCCTCCGCCTCCAGCTGAAGGTTAATTAGCATGCAGTACTACTGCTCGAGCTCATCTTTCTGTCTTTCAATAATCGAGATGTGTACCATTTTCTTCATAAATCTTATGTTGTACCAGTATTTAGGGTTAGATCTGCTTATGTTTATTTGTCATTTTAATTTAAAAGGAAAAAAAAGGTTAAATGAATTGCAGTGGCAGCTGTGGTTATAGAAATTATATATATGTATGTATATTATAGTGTATCTTCATTCTCATGGGAATCCCTCTATTGTTATGTGGAATTAATCATGTGTTTTTAGCATGATTGATGTATCATTTCAAAGCTTTGGTCTTTGAGTGATTTATCACTGGGAATTGACTGCAGTTTGAATGCTTTTGTCTTGGTGTGACCCATTTCTGCCAATCTTTCTTCAACCCTTTTCAACCACAGCTTTTACAGCAACCCAAATCCCCTATTCCACTTTGGTATTCCACTTCCTATTTCATAACTTCTTTCCTATTAAAAAACTATACCCTAGTTAATGACCATTAAACCCCTGGGGCATGGGATGAAAATTTGACCATTGATTACGACACATGTCAAAAATCTAATTAGTGCAATAGTAGATGAAACAAATAAGGGAATAGGTGATCCCATTTGCTTTTACAGCTTTACTGTCTCTAACAATTAAAATCTTGAAATTATGGCAGTTGTAGTTCATGTGCAAGTGTAGTAATTAGTGTTGTTGTTTGAGTCAATAAAACAAATTAGTAGGACAAAGTGAAAACCGATCCAGCTTTATGCTGAGTTATTGAGATGGTTTATTAGTGGTTGATATTTAGAATGAGAGAAAAAAATTTATACCCCTCTACATTTGGGACTTGCACATCAATTGAAAACCTATTCCATTTTACTATTAACGAATACTCCCTCCATCTCATATTAATATTTACGTTTACGTTTACTTTTTGCACGGATATTATATTTTAATGTGTAGTAAGATAAGAGAAATAATATTTAATGAAAAGTGGGTAGTTGTATTAGTGTTGTGTGGGTCCTACATGGAATAAATAATTATTTTGTGTGGGGTCAACTTGACAAAAAAGAAAATGTAAACCTTAACTTGGGACAACCCAAAATGGAAAACGTAAACCTTAATGTGGGACGAGTGAGTATTATATATCTCAATCCACTCCACATTAAATTATTATATTCCTTAATACTACCTCCGTCCATCACTAATGTATTCATTTTGTCATTTTGGTCGTCCACTCTTAAAATATTTATTTTTCATTTTTAGCAAAATGACCCACACATGGCTCATCACTCCCAACCACTTCCCACTAATATAACTACTCACTTTATTATATAAAATAATAATACTCCTTAATCCACGTGCAAAAAGCAAACGTATACGTTTGCGATAAACAGAGAGAGTATTATACATTTAAAAAGAACATTAATACATATTAAAGTGACGGAATATAATTTATAATGCTAGAGAGATGGACTTTTTTTTAACAGTAAAAATTATTTTATTCATTCATTATAATAGGTACAAGAAATACACTAGAAAGTTATACGAAAACAACATCAATATAGCACATCAAGACAATAATACCATATAATATTCAATATTGAAGAAATATCTGTGGATTGAACTCTCAATCTTTAAAAATATGTCGATCAATTTACACATCCTTTATCCTAATCCAAATCTAAACACGAGTTTTGAGCTTGAACTTAGACTCAATTTTGGATTTAAATTGATAAGAGTAAGTGTACTCTATCGTTTGTAGTGGGTGACCAAGTTTAAATATCGAATCAATGAAAATTTAAATTTAGAGTGTATCCATGTTTGTTTTCAATCATACTTTATAGGAGTGATTGGATTTTGAGTTTTGAAAATTGAAAAAAACAATTTAACTACAAATTATCTAATAAAGTAGCAAGTAGAAACAATTAACAACTAAAGATGATCAAATTTTGTGTCAAGTAACCACAATGAAAATGAAATGAATGTAGAACAATCTAAAGAGGAGTAAGACTAACCACATTCAAGATTAAGGACACAACATGGACTTGTTAAATTTAAATGGCAAATATCAATGATCATTGGAATAGAACCAATCACAAATAGTCCCTTAATCCCTTTGGCTAAGGTGATTAAGTTATCAACTCAATACAAGTTTCAAGCACAAAAGATTGAATCTCACTCTCAATTCCCTTAGAAGGTACTATGATAACAAGATTAGTCTCCTCACTCAATTAATCAACCAAATATGATAAACCAGTTAAGTGTTCCCACATGAATATTCTAAGTATATAAAGATGTGGCCACATGCTTCACACACTAACATACAAAATCCATATTATAACTCGATTCAATCAAAACCCTAATCACAATATTGGAATGGTCATCCTCATATTATAAAGAGAGAATTCAACCACACATATTGATAGACTTTTTCTGCGCACTATAATTTAATCCCCAAGTATGAAGGATATCAATTGTAGCGGTAAGTGACCAAGTTAAATTATCGAACCCAAGGGACAGCTAACTATTTATTTTCTAATTATACTAGCTTAATCAGAATAAGGTAACCAATTTTCAATGTTTGTAGTGAATTAATTAAAATACTTAAATAATAAATTGCAGAATAATTAAAAGAAATAAAATAAAATAGCAAGTTTCTAATCAAGAGATGACAAACAGTTCTAAGGTATCAGGTAGAGACCAATTAATTTGGGTTATTAAACTTACGATTGTTCATTCATGCAGTTTCACTGAAAATACACCACATATCCCTGTTATCCCACCGAATATGATTCGATTCTAAGCTAACGGTATACTCTGGTTTAAATCCTAAGGTGCGCAAATATTACCAAGTCTTATTCCTAGATACTAATCAAAGCAAGCAACAATACCTCCGGATGGTAAGCCCGACTAACAAGATATTTTCTGGAATTACTACAAGGTTCTATTCACTTCCTACTTGATTGTCTAATTGCATTGTTCCACTAAACTAATCAAGTATTTGATTTACCAGTTCATGAAATTAAAGTGCTTATAGCGGAGCTACTCTAATCCCTAACAGATAGACAATACCAATCATGAACGCACACAAGCTAACACAATAATCCAATCATTATAGCGGATGTCATGAATATATTATGAAGACGTTACGAAGCAGATAAGCATGTCTTAATAAAATAAGTAAAATCAAAAGCTCAACTGCATAAAATCCCAATATTTGGTCTAAATCCCCAAATCAATTAAATCAATCCATCAAACCTTAGAACTGTGTATAAAATTAGCCCATGAGGTCACAAGCAACACTCATGGCTAAGCAATTCATAACAATAATCAAAGTAATAGAAAGGAATAGATAGGAATGGTGAAACCCTAGTGTAGGAGCAATCTCACGTTCCTTCTCCGTCTCTTCAATTGCTTGATTTTCCCTTAATTAGCACTTGAAACCCTTGTGGAATTGGATGGAGGATGAAATCAGGTTGTAAATCTGATATGGAGGTGTTGGAGGTGTGAATTGATGATGGATTATGGATGGGTTCTCTCCAATTTGGGTCTCGATCTCCCTAATTGTTTCTAGGACTGATGTAGGGCTTTTTCGCGATCGAAACTGCTTCAGAATCGCGATTTGAGGGTATATATACACTGCTGCATCGAACAGGTCTCGTCTGGGCCCGATTTTGGGCCGCTCGGCACCTTGCTCGAGCCGAGCTCATGGCCGAGCGGCACCCAAACCTGCCGAGCAGTATATGGGTGAAACGGAAACGTTGTGTAGGCTCTGAGGGCACTCCACTCGGCTGGAAATTCGCAAAATGTTGGTCCCGCTCGAGCCGAGCGGCCTCCCGAGCTGCGGAGACTGCACTGCGCGACTTCACCGTTTTGAGCATAACTTCTTCATACGGACTCCAATTTGAATGATTTTTGCACTCACGTGTTCCTCTTTTCCTTGGATTTTCTATCCATATAAAGAACTCTGAGAAACTCCAACATTTGAATATGTAAAAAGTCATGCAAAGTGGCTGCTCGGTACAGCATGTGCGACGTTAGCACTTTGATCATAACTTTCTCGTTTGGAATCCAATTGGGGTGTTCTTTATGTCAAAACGACCATATCTTCTGTGGCTTTCCAACCATATATCATATGATCAATTTGGACTTCTATAAGAATGCAGAAATTTGTGCAACATGGACTGTATTTTTCAGCATTCCTTCTCACTTTCACTCCTCATTCCAACTTTGAACTTTTGATCATGTTTTACCCTTCAAAACTCAACAAAACACCTTAGTAGCATCTTAATTATGCAAGATATGAAAACCATGTCATTTTATACAAAATCATGGCCATATTCTATCAAAAACGGTGTAATGTGAGACCTAAAATACGTGAAATTACACTCTCAACAAACCCCCAAACTTACCTGTTGCTCGTCCCGAGGCAACGACATATAAAACCAATAGAGTAATTGAGAGGAAATTTCACAACTTCACATCCAAGAAAATATAATAATTCAAAAATCATACTTCAAATACTAAGACAACCATCCATCTAATAACATACAATTCAAATCAACTACTTCACTTTTTCGGAATGCTCATCCACCATTCTCACGGGTAGTATTTACGCTCATCGCTCAAGTGTGAGATATACACTTCAGGGTAAGGTGTTTACACTCAAAGTCAATTCAAACACACGCGTAACCATAAGCTTGACAATCATCTCAACTCTCGACTAAAGGGATAATTTCAACAATAGGATCACAAAGGTCTTGCATTAGGTTGTAATGTTGGCTCTTTGGTAAAGGTAGGGAGTATATGGATAAGGTGACTCAATCACTAGTAGAGAATCAAAGAAGACTTACAGCTTTTCAATAAACAGCTTTACTTTCTTCTTTCTTCTTCATCGCTCTTCAATGCTTCTTGCAATTTGATTCCTCCTTCACTTTTGAACACCACATCCTTACTTGAAATTTCTTTTTCTTCTTCCCTCTTTTCTTTTTTTTTTTTCAAATAAGGGTACCAGTTTCAGGCACTACCCTTTTCATGGGGTACCAGTTTCGGGCACTACCCCTTTATGCAACAATTTAACCACTCTCTTCAACAAATTTTATCACTTCCAACTTATTCTCCTTTTATGTTTCTTCACAAGACACCAAATTGACTCCTTCAACTCTCTACTAGGTAGGAATTTTTTAAAGGCTAGCAAAAGGGATCAATTGGCTAATCACGTAGGCTTCCAACAAATAAGGCTTTTAGGCTCAAAAGGGTTGACTACGGATATTTTCAATAGGTAGGATAATAATTTGGCTAGTGACTAATAAATAACAAAGATGGCCTAAGATCATTTCCTATTATCTAATTAAACACGTAGCTTCAAGCAAGATACAAAGCCAAGTTCTAGAATACGTGTGTATGAACGACACTCACAAGAATAAACTAAATCATGCAACTAGTCATGATTTCAAAAGGCTCAAAATCTCACATGGCTATAGGAATGAACGAGCAAACCTAATCAAGCTACATAGCTAATCATCCTTGCACATAATCAAATTTCAAGCATCTCAACATCTAAGCACAATCTCAAACTGCTTCTCAAACACAATCCCACATATAATCAAGTGGCATGAAAAATCAAAAAATCATCTTAGAGAACCATAAATCGACTATACCAACACTAGGACCAACAAATACGAAACAAAACAATAACACGAAACCTGAAAAATCGCAAAAAATCGAACCCTCAATATTCTCAAATAAATCAAAAATATTAAGAATCCGCAAAAAAATCGACTCTCCAAGCAACAACACAATGTAAAAATTCTATTTCGACACTGCAAGACAAGGTATGTACGTTACCCCCCCCAAACTTAGATTAAACGAAGTGAGAAACTAAGTTTGCAAAGAAGTATATACCGTAGTCGAGCAATACCTAATAAAATTATTACACCAACACAGACATAGAAAAGTAATAAAAACGGGAGGGACAGCCCCCAACAAGCGCTCATGTTTAACGTCGGAGAGTCACGACGGAATACCTCAAGCTCATCGGAATGGCCATGGATATCTTTCATCCTTGCCATCGTATTCTAATCGTTGTGCTTCTTCATCAATCCAATACTTATGGCGAGGGATGGCCTCATTGGCATTCTTAAAATTTATCTTGACCTTGCCAACCATGTTAAGATCAAATTTCATCAACCTCTTCATTCTACTCCACCACTTATTCCTTCTTTCGACGAAAATTTCCAACTTCTCTTCTAGTTCCTTTCTATCCCTAAGAATATGAGAGGAATCATAAGGTGAAACAAAGTCAACAGAAACAATATCACTAAATTCAATGCAACTTAAAGAGTTTAAAGGTTTAGAAATGCTCATTTCATTCTTCAAGTCCTCTTCGGTTGCTTCATGACTTTGCTCTTCTTCTTTCTTTTCTTCCTCAACAATTGACTCCAGTTGATAGCTCAATTCAAGTGGAACCACTTGACTTAATCGAGTGGACTCCTCTTCGAGTTCTACTTCCTCAAGCGACAGCATAGGACCTTCAAATTGCATTCCAGGGTACAATGGAACAACAATATCTTCCTCAAACTCCTCTTCATCCATTCTTTCCTCTTGTTGACCCTGAGAATTTAAACTTGAAGTGATGTTCGCAAGAAGATTGTTTATGTCTCTCGTTCTTTGATCAAACTCCTGCGATGCAACTTCCCTCTCCTGTGATTGAAGTTTCATCTTTCTTTCTAAAGCTTCCAACATTCCCATGTTTTCTTCATGCTTCTTGATGGAAGTATCAAATGCGTCTTGTAATTCTTGGGAAACTTCGATCGATCCAGAATAAGTGTTCTCTTGATAAGGTTGATATAAATTTTCATTGTAAGCACAAGACCATTCATCTTCATATCTGACTTGATTGTAGTACTGAGAATGACTTTGATTCACTAAAGAATCATAACCATAATTCCTCTCATCCATGTAATATGGAGAAGGAACCATAGCATTATGATTTTCATAGCGTTTCAATATTTTGTCTATGCATGGAGAAGGATCCATAACATTCTGATTTCCATATCTTTTCAATATTTCGTCCATCTCAGTACCTCAAAGATAATTTATAGTCAGAATATATCCAAATAAGAAAAATAAAAAAAAGCAATAAAAAGTCCTAATTAAACTAGCAATAAAAGAAAAATAAATAATTAAGCCGTCCCCGGCAACGGCGCCAAAAACTTGATAGGCTTTTTCTGCGCACTATAATTTAATCCCAAAGTATGAAGGATATCAATTGTAGCGGTAAGTGACCAAGTTAAATTATCGAACCCAAGGGACAGCTAACTATTTATTTTCTAATTATACTAGCTTAATCAGAATAAGGTAACCAATTTTCAATGTTTGTAGTGAATTAATTAAAATACTTAAATAATAAATTGCAGAATAATTAAAAGAAATAAAATAAAATAGCAAGTTTCTAATCAAGAGATGACAAACAGTTCTAAGGTATCAGGTAGAGACCAATTAATTTGGGTTATTAAACTTACGATTGTTCATTCATGCAGTTTCACTGAAAATACACCACATATCCCTGTTATCCCACCGAATATGATTCGATTCTAAGCTAACGGTATACTCTGGTTTAAATCCTAAGGTGCGCAAATATTACCAAGCCTTATTCCTAGATACTAATCAAAGCAAGCAACAATACCTCCGGATGGTAAGCCCGACTAACAAGATATTTTCTGGAATTACTACAAGGTTCTATTCACTTCCTACTTGATTGTCTAATTGCATTGTTTCACTAAACTAATCAAGTATTTGATTTACCAGTTCATGAAATTAAAGTGCTTATAGCGGAGCTACTCTAATCCCTAACAGATAGACAATACCAATCATGAACGCACACAAGCTAACACAATAATCCAAGCATTATAGCGGATGTCATGAATATATTATGAAGACGTTACGAAGCAGATAAGCATGTCTTAATAAAATAAGTAAAATCAAAAGCTCAACTGCATAAAATCCCAATATTTGGTCTAAATCCCCAAATCAATTAAATCAATCCATCAAACCTTAGAACTGTGTATAAAATTAGCCCATGAGGTCACAAGCAACACTCATGGCTAAGCAATTCATAACAATAATCAAAGTAATAGAAAGGAATAGATAGGAATGGTGAAACCCTAGTGTAGGAGCAATCTCACGTTCCTTCTCCGTCTCTTCAATTGCTTGATTTTCCCTTAATTAGCACTTGAAACCCTTGTGGAATTGGATGGAGGATGAAATCAGGTTGTAAATCTGATATGGAGGTGTTGGAGGTGTGAATTGATGATGGATTATGGATGGGTTCTCTCCAATTTGGGTCTCGATCTCCCTAATTGTTTCTAGGACTGATGTAGGGCTTTTTCGCGATCGAAACTGCTTCAGAATCGCGATTTGAGGGTATATATACACTGCTGCATCGAACAAGTCTCGTCTGGGCCCGATTTTGGGCCGCTCGGCACCTTGCTCGAGCCGAGCTCATGGCCGAGTGGCACCCAAACCTGCCGAGCAGTATATGGGTGAAACGGGAATGTTGTGTAGGCTCTGAGGGCACTCCACTCGGCTGGAAATTCGCAAAATGTTGGTCCCGCTCGAGCCGAGCGGCCTCCCGAGCTGCGGAGACTGCACTGCACGACTTCACCGTTTTGAGCATAACTTCTTCATACGGACTCCAATTTGAATGATTTTTGCGCTCACGTGTTCCTCTTTTCCTTAGCTTTTCTATCCATATAAAGAACTTTGAGAAAATCTAACATTTGAATATGTAAAAAGTCATGCAAAGTGGCTGCTCGGTACAGCATGTGCGACGTTAGCACTTTGATCATAACTTTCTCGTTTGGAATCCAATTGGGGTGTTCTTTATGTCAAAACGACCCTCTCTTCTGTGGCTTTCCAACCATATATCATATGATCAATTTGGACTTCTATAAAAATGTAGAAATTTGTGCAACATGGACTGTATTTTTCAGCATTCCTTCTCACTTTCACTCCTCATTCCAACTTTGAACTTTTGATCATGTTTTACCCTTCAAAACTCAACAAAACACCTTAGTAGCATCTTAATTATGCAAGATATGAAAACCATGTCATTTTATACAAAATCATGGCCACATTCTATCAAAAACGGTGTAATGTGAGACCTAAAATACGTGAAATTCCACTCTCAACACATATCACAATACATATCAAATAAATCATAGATCATGTAAGAAATTCCAAAAATCACATCAAATTAACCATCTAAAATTCAACAAATACATGGATCCCTAATCCATCAAGTGGCTAGCCTCACAAGAGGTCTAGCCAACAACAAACATCATGAAACATCAATACAATGCTTACAAACATCCATTGTTGAAATAAAAACTAAAAAAATACAAATTAAAGATAAGATCTCCCCTATTTGGAACTTGGGTTGATTCTCCCCTTCAAGATGCAATCCTTCCTCCATGTGCCTCAATCCTCATTAGATATGTGACGGGTGGATGAGAAAAGTGAAGATTCATGATTGAAGGTGTGAAAAATGGTGAAAAATGATGGAAAATTGAGTGAAATTTGGGTGGAGTTGGAAGTGTGTGTGGAAAATAGTGTGTAGTATATGTCTTTCACGAAAATGGGGGCTAGGGTTGATTCTCCAATCCAAACTTGGAGAAAAAGTAGGCAAAATGGGGATTAAAACTGATTTTCTGGACAGGTGGCTACTTTCATTGAAGGTCTTGAGAAAATAGTTGTTGACATCCCCAATCACTTGAAGATGTGCATTCATAAGTTATAAGAAAACAAGCATTCGAAAAACAAATGACTGCTAAATTTTTTGCGTGAGATAAAAACAAGTACTCCCTTCGTCCCTCACTAAGAGGGTCTTTTGCTTTTTGACACGTATATTATTTAATGTGTGGTGGGCAGTTGTATTAGTGGGAGTGTGGGTTCCATATTTTAATTGTATTAGTGGGTGTATGTGGGTCTCATGTGTGTAAAAAAAGAAAGGGGACTCTTTAGGTGGGACGTCCAAAATAAAAAAAAAAAGACCATCTTTAAAGAGAGCGGAGGGAGTATACTGTATCGTAGAAGTCTTTAGGTGACCAAGTTAAATATTGATCTACGGGAGATGTTTGACTTTTAAATGTATCCAGATTCATGTTTAATCATCTTTATACGAGCAATAATTGTTGGGTTTATCGTCCCAGCGGAGCCGAGCCCACTCAATCCAATAGCATGATATTGTCTGCTTTGGGCCGCCTACTGGCCCGCATGATTTTGCTCTCTGGGTTCATACCCAAAAGGCCTCATGCTAAGGAGAGTCTTGCCCGCACTTATAAACCCATCACCATCCCCACTTCTAATCGATGTGGGACTTTGGTTGATACCAACCAACACTTCCCCCTCAAACAAAGTCCCGCAGCTAGACCACCAGTTTGAGGTAAGAACATCCCACCAACTATGCAGCATTTTCCCCTCAAAAAAGTCCTCTATGGCTAGACATCAGTTTGAGACGCGTGCCGGTCCGCCACCAACCGCGCCACATTTTTTCCCCTCAAACAAAGTCCTCTATGGCTAGACATCAGATTGAGATGCGCATCGGTCCACCAACAACCATGTCGTATTTCCCTCGCCGCTCCGATTAAATCTGGGGTCTGGCTCTGATACCACTTGTTGGGATAAACAGATCCTCATTCATTCCTAAGGGACAAATAAAGAAGAGCATAAAAAATACTCCCTCCTTCCCTAGGTAAGAGTCCCATTTTACCATTTTAGTTGTCCCACTCAAAGGATCTCATTTCCTTTTTTGGACATATGGGATCCACCCATACCCACTAATACAATTAAAATATGGGGTTCACACACCCACTAATACAACTATCCACTACACATTAAATAATAATACTCCTTAATTCACGTGCCCAAAAGAAAATGAGACTCTTACCAAGGAACGGAGGGAGTACAACACAAGAATTTACATGAAAAACTCCAAAATCGGAGAAAAATCACGGACCAAAAAAATACCACTATGTGAAAAAATTTTACAATCACACAGAATTTCTCTCTCCCGACCACAATCCCTATACTCTTACAAATATTTGACTAATTCACATCTTTCTCCCCATTCTCACAACCGAGAATACAAGAAAGAAATTTAAATAGAATCAAATATAAAGATTAAAGTGTACTTGATTGGTGCACTTGACATTAAGTCCAAGGGCCTCCTTATATAGCACCAAGGATCCTCCTCTTTTACTCTTCATATGATATGGGACAAAGAAATAAAAGAAATCTTTCTTTTATTCTTGACAAAAAATCAACAATCTCTACCTTGTCAAAATAAAAAAAAAAACTCATTGTCTTCACCGACAATCCATTCTCAATCCCGAGAATCTCTTACAATTAACCATTCTAAGAATCATTGTCTCTACCGACAATTCATTCTCAACCCCGAGAATCCTACTCTAACATATGAGTAGACCACTTAGAATCAACCATTCTAAGAATTTCATGCGGCACATATCGAAAAATATCTACTGATATTTATGGTGCTATTTCCAGCTCTTGGCTCCCCCGAAAGTCCATCACCCATCGATATACATCTACCGCACACCTTATATCACCTGCCAAGTCAATGTCTGTGTGCAAACTTGTGGACCAGCTAACATTATTACATCCTTTTCCATGACAACTGAACATTTCATAAGGATCCCCAATAATATTAACTCAACATTCGAAATTGTTGCCACACCAGTTCCTCCTTGACCAGCAACGTCACCATTGCTCCACCTTAAACAATTATCGTGTCATTGCTCCACCGCAATTATCGTATTATTGCTTCACCTTGAGCAAAAATCATCATTGTACTGATATGACGTCGTTGCCTTTTACCGCCAAGCTACACCAAGTTTGACCGAACCTCTTTTCCTACTGAAAGTGTCGTCACTTGAAGCCGATTCCAACCCTCCAGAATTCACGATGCTTTTTCACTTGTCATTCCGCTACTCTTTACCTATCTAGCCCCACCGATACCAAGTACCACATAGCCATCTTCCTCGTTGAATCGTCACTTCCCCATGCCACCAGTCATTACCGGAAATACTCGTTCCTTTCAAACCTCCTTGAGCCGACATCCATGGAAAATCCATGCCGCTGTTAAGCCAACTCCACCACCGAGAGTCCTAGCAATTCACATTGCTGCATGTCCAAAAACTCCGCCAAAAAGTGTTGTCCCGCAAATCCTACCCCTTTCCACGCTACGCCACTGTCGCTACTGTCCGGCGCATATCACTACAAGAAATGAGATGCCACCACATCCGGCTGATCTTCTGACCCCCTTGTGCCACTAGCTTTTCCCATTTCTTTCATGCCACCCTTAGCTTAATGAATAACTCCCTCATAAAGTCTTTTCTGATGTGGAAGGTCAGACTGTGCTGCAACCAGAGAGCATACTAAAAACTTTATAAGAACCGATGTGGGACTTTGGTTGACACCAACCAACAATAATAATATGGTTTGGGTAAGAAATCAATCACAAGTAGCAATTAACTATTACATTGAACAATTAAGCAATAACCAGATAATAAGAACAAGAGATCAAATGGATATGAATGAAATAGCAAGGTTAAACACACTGACTTATAATAACAATTCTAGACTTATGGATGTGTAATGGTTTCTCTCATTGATCAAGACATAGAGGCAATCACTCGATGCACCTACTTCCAATTGTCATGGTGAGAAGGATATGAACACGATCATTACAAACTCTAAAAGATTCATAGGATTAATTATACTTTCAATCCCCAACAAGAGTACTATGATTGTAAGGATATTGATTCCCTCACTAGTCTAATCCCCTTGCATGAATAATCTTCCTAGTGTTCTAAGCGCTCGGAGGTCTTGGCCCGACTCCCCCTTACACTAACATACACTAACATGCTTAAATTCTATAATGAAATTATTCAATCAACCACCTTAACATTTAACTGGATTTGCTGTCCTAATTACATGAAAAAATAAATTAACCTAATAAGAAATAATAATAATAATAATACCATCTAAATAAATATCATCAGAATAAAATACTAAATTATTTTATTAATTAGAAAGATAAGGAAATTGATGATTATTTAAAAAAAAAAATTGTTTTTGAACGTGAGGCCCTACTTAATTAAGAAAAAACAACAACAACGGAAACAAAAACGAGCGATCGAGTATCGACTTGTTTTTGGTTGCAGTGGAATGGAGTCAAAGTTAAGTTCATTAAAGCTCATACAAATATCATAAGTCTACACGATTGATGCATCATCAAAAATCAATGCTGACAAATATATATAATTCGATGAGTAATTTAAGAACAGTATTATCGTACTCCATTGCTATTACCATGACTTGAGCATTGAGTTGAGATCCTTACTTATCAAGTGCTGTCATTTCAGTGACAGAGACATTGCCACACTCTAATAACTTAATTATTTAATAATTGTAGGTCTTAAGTAATAACCTACACTACATCTGTGTTTATAAGGAAATTATGTTTGAAATGGAAACCTTTTTTTTAGCTCCTATTTGGTTCTGTATCTAATTTATAGCAACGAAAGTAATATGTGTATATTCCTCAAATAGTAACTATGTATATATATATTGCATCTACAGATGGATCCAAGTTTATGAGAAAAAGGCAAAGATCAACGACCTTATTTTCTCTCTCTCTCTCTTCAGCATTTTTAACCTTTATTTTAATTTTTCCGTTAACAAAGAGTTATAGTAGTAATTAGGTGGCATGCTGGATTTCCCAGTCTTATTTCATCGTTTCCAACTTTTTTTTTTATTTTTATTTTTATTTTTTTGCTTGCATTCTCAATTTTATTTCTTTATTGTCAAAAATTTTAGCCATTTATCTATTTACATCTATAAATTTACTACTTTTTAATTTGAAATTTTTGAGGAAAAAAAATCAAAATTGAACAAAAATTACTAGATAAAAAATTATCAAAATTGAGAATTCAAACAAAAAAAAGTATCAAAATTGCAATTCTTCAAATTTATAGGCCTAAATGTGATATTTTCTCTAACATGGTATAAGAGCGTACAAGATCTAATAAAGGCCAGTTTGAAACTCAACGTCTTCCTTTTATAAAAAATTCCAAATTCATTAATTGACCCATCTATTAAAAATTTCACATGCAAGATTTATGTACAAATTAATCACTCTACACATGCGAGCGATTCCATTAAATATTAAATGATTCACTTTTTTTTTTCAGCAATCATTGTTCTCAAGAGTTTATGCTTCAACTTTTTGGGTAAAACTAGTTCATGTCTCATATACGATGGGGTAATTTATGTGTGTGTTTTTATATCTCTTATTAATCGTAATCATTCGAATACTTTCTTAACCTTCATTCTGTCAACGTTTAAAGATTTTTTCTATAACCAAACAAAGTAAAATAACATAACTCGACATAATTAGATATAAGTTACTAAAGGCTTAACGAAATAATATAGAAATCCTCACATTCATTTGATAGTAATGTTTGGTTGTAACATCATCCCATCCCACAAGACTATTTTTTTAGCCCCATGAGAAGTGTCTCAGTATTTATACTGCCCATGATGAATGTCCTTCTTGATCAATCTACATAGGTATATAATCCATGCAGATAACAAATACAAGGGAAAAAATAGATGAATCCTCTATTCCCTTTGAAGAATCCCTCTATCTGGCCATTGAAGGGAGAAAATTAAATCATGTAGTTAAGATGCACTGTGAGATCCAATTGATGAATATTAGTGGGAATCCCATGATTTGTTATACAAATGCTTAGAGGAAATTCCATTTGATATTCTGATAACAACTTTGATGCCCATTCTAGGAGATATATTATTCACCTTACATCCATAATGAAGAAATATTTCTTTGTGCCACAATATTGAGCATCATCTAAAATGGAAGGAAAGACACTTACTCAATGATACGTGAGATAGTAAAATTTGTAAAATATTAATTTAGTAAAATTCGTTGTGATTTTTTATATTACTATTGAAATAAATAATTTTTTTTATTTAAAAGAGTAATGGTTTATTAATTATTCTAAATATAAAATTTTCATTTATTAAAAAAATTTCGGTAAAATATGCTCTAGAAACACTCTCCTTGAAATATGAGTGCTCTTAAAAGATAATTTTAAGATTTAAAATTCAATTTTCAAAATCGATCAAGTTGAATTTGAAAATCCACTGAAAATGCGCATGCATTTTTTTTTAATTTAAATTTTGAATAGGTAGAAATTTAATTCCTGTTAAATTAATTTGGAAGTATAGGAGTATTACTGAATTATCTGTAGAATTATATATATTGAAACTATCAAATCCAAATTTATAAAAATAATTTAAATTTTTATTAGATTCTTTTAATCTAAAAAGTGAATTCTAAAAACATAAACAAACACAGCTTAAGGGACAGATTTTCCAATTTGGCCGACAGCAAGAATATTATTGGCCCTCAACCTTCTCGTCTCTATTTGTAGGGAATTCCGCTCTAATTATTCACTTGTGAGCTTAATATACATACCACCTTCAAATTGACTAATAAATAAATAAAGAGTATCTACACACCCTCTATCTAATATTTTATTTTTTAATTTTATTATATACGCACCACCAAAATTTCAAAACTACCCTTTGAAAATTAAAATCATACAAACCCCCCATACACCCTCGGATAGACATGCACCACGGTTCGGAACCACCGGTTCCGGTTCCAAAGTAGGGGAAACCGGAACTGAACCGGGGTACGAAGGTTTCGGTTCCGGAACCGACGGTTCCGGTTCCGGTTCGGAACCGCCGGTTCTAATTTTTTTTTTTTTTGGGTTTTAAGCGTAAAAAGTAAAAAAAAAATAAAAAATCGGCGGTTCAAACCGGAACCGCCGATTTTTTTCCCAAATATGAGGAACCAGAACCGAACCTTCCTTAGCCGGTTCCGGAACCGGAGGTTCCGGTTCCGGTTAAAACCGGCGGTTCCCGGTTCGAACCGCCGGTTCCGGTTTTTTGGTGCATGTCTACCCTCGGATTAGCGATGGATTTAGTGGATCATTACAAAAACAACCTCTCTCCTTGTCAAATCCAACACCTAACAAACTTGTTCATTAATTTGAGTTAATTTAGGATTTAATAGTGTTAATGCTTGAAATCTGTTGTTGTTGATGAAACGGAGTGTTATTGATTACATTCTGATTCTTGGATCCCAAAATCCCCACCACCACCATCCCTGCATTTTGCCCGCTCGCTTCTTCTTCTTAGATTCCAACCAACGACGGATTTTGCTTCGGAGAATTGTAGACTTTAGAGTGAGAAGTAGGCCGAGGGAGTGTTGGAGTTGCTATTCCCATATCTTCATCATCTTCTCGTTTCAAACCCCTACCTTCAACTCTCTGAAATTTCAGCCCATCCATACACAAATTAAATTCAACAACTTGTTGTGTAATTCATCCATCATGTAAAATATGAATGAAAGAATACAGTGTTTCATTTAATTATTGATTTCTTTTAATGACAAGAATCAAATCAAAGCAAAGCAAATGTGAAAGCATCAAACCAATATTTCTTCTTTTTCTGAAAAAATAAAAACAATTGATTGTCGTTGAAATTTGCAAAGATTCATAAATTTATCATCTTTTTTTTTTATCTCAACATCTTTTCCAATCTCCATGTTCAAATTTGCTCCATTTTTTAATTCATTTAATCACAGAGTATGTACAAATGATTCTCGGTCTGTGTGTATAAACAATGAATGAGAAAATTAGGGATTAAAATATATATAAAATGTAATTTAATCTTGTGTATTTAATGAATGAAGGATAATTTAGACAATTTAAAAATATATTTTTTTAATTATATAATAATAAGGTGTGCATTTAGTGAAACCCATAAATAAATCAATAAAATAATTAATTCATTAAATAAATAAATAACAGCAACCGTAGTAATAATTATAATAACAATAACAACCTCTAAATCAGAGTATTAAACCACTAGGATGCAACTAGCGATGAGGACTTGAGGTGCATTAGGGTGAAATTCCATAAGATCTCAGGTTCGAAACCCCAACTATGAGACCAATCTATATAGAACGCAAAACTTTGGCTTGAAATGGGGTCTCCGCTAGTGTCAATCTAAGGTCTCAGGTTTGAAACGCCAACTACGGTGTCAGTTCATACAGAGCGCAGAACTCTGGCTTAAAATGGGGGTCCTCGCTAGTGGACTGTGGCTCTGACCTCCAATCCATATAGAGTGCAAAACTCTAGTTTTAAATAGAGGTTATCCCCGCTAGTGGACGGTGGTTTCTGGCCTCCTTTGAGCGCAAAACTCTAGCTTGAAATTGGGGTCTCCGCTAGTGGACGGTGGGTTCTAGCCTCCAGTCAATACAGAACGCAAAACTCTAACTTAAAATAGGGTCCTCGCTAGTGGACGGTGGGTTCTTGCCTCCTCCGGATTAGTCAGGTGCAACTTGAACAGGCTAAGAAATATTTTTATAATAATAATAATACTCCCTCCATCCTACTGAAACATACGTGTTTTACCATTTTGGTCCGTCTCAATACAAAGTGTGCATTTTTTTCTTTTCTTTTCTTTTTTTTGGGTAAAAAGGACATACACAAATTAATTACTTCTCTCTATATCCACCTTACATTAAAATATTATATCCCTTAATCTACGTACAAAAAGTAAATGATCACGTTTCAATGGGAAGGATGGAGTATTTGTTTATAAATATTAATTCATGCAAATACTTATATAAGACTGTCTCACGGAATTACTGAGATGTATAAGAAGTAATAAATTTTAATAAAAAATTATATCCTATTTATAAAAAGTGACAATAATACATTGAACTATTTATGAATAATTTGTAGTATAAGAGTTGGTCTCTTGTGTTTTTGGGTGCATAAGGTGCGTAAGAGTATAACATTTTATTTTATATGGTATAAACTTTAATTAATAAGGTTATAATTGTTTTCATTGAAAAGTCTGTTGAAATATGAATAGTATAAATGTTTGATTAAAAATTAATTTTTTTAAAAAAATAAATAGTACACGTTCTTATACTAAAAGGTATATCATTTAATAGTAAAAGGTTTACCTTTTAAAAAATGCGGGATTTGGGGACTCAGTGTCACCGAAAACACGCAAGTTTTATTTTAGTTATAGTATAAATAATAAATAATAATATTTTTAATAAAAAATGATGACATTTTTAATATGGTATAGTGGATTACTTATGGTATAGTGGTGGCAGCTCATGCTGCTTGTCCTTGCTTCGAATGAACTACTAATCTTCGACCATCGCGATATTGGGCTCCTCCAATTCATCGGCCCTCGATTTTGATATCAAATAAGATTTATAGTTAGTTTGGAAAGGATTTCAGGAGCGAAGATTTTGATCATCTTCTGAAATGCTTGTCGTAGGTTACAATTAAGTACTCTCTCAGTGTCATTGATAATATAAAGTATGCGAGTGTATTAATTTTGAGATTGAACAGATATATTAATTATCAGTGTCATTGATAATATAAAGTATGCGAGTGTATTAGTTTTGAGATTGAACATATATATTAATTATTTTGTGTGGTTCTCATATACCAAAAAGGAAAATGCACAATATAAAATGGAACAAAATGACAATTTGTTTACTAGATTTTGATCATTTACCTGAAACCCTATTATTTGCACAACTATGATCAGCACATTTCACAGGCCATGGTTAAAAGAGTAAATGTGATGATTTCTGACATTGTATATGTTCTACTTAATCTAAAAAGAATGGTCATAACACGAAAATACAATAAAGTTTTTTTATTCCCTAAAGATACAACATAGATCCACGAGACAAATCATTTAAATAGCACCTAGTAAACACACATTTATGCATACAAGCCTTTGACAAGTTAGCTTAACTATCGGACCAATTTAAAGTAGTACAATATCAAGATACAATATCCACAAACTGTTAGAGCAAAAAATGTTCTACATTGGCACAATTAAGAAGTGCTTCACAACTTTTGTTGTGCTATCAGCTTCGGGTCATATGAAGAACCATTGGAGATCCTCGGACGCATCCGCCTCTTGGCCCAGCTATGAATTGCTTTTAGGTTTCCTTCCAGAGCCTCGACTAGGAGGTTCAACTCTTCAATTCCGTATCTGAAGTAAACATGCTTGGCAGCCAGACCGCATGAACAGAGCCGCTTTGAATGACGAAGACAAGAATACGTATTTGGGGAACATGAACAGCTGACGGCAGAAAGATATAAATCATATAAGCAGATGCTGCATTCCTTTTTAGAGGAGCCATCAAATTCATACAATGATTTGGACATCATCGTACTGCAGAGGTATTTCCTCCTCCTGCCTTCACTTTCAACACGTGACTAACAAAACAAAGAAGTTCAAGAAAATTTTAGGATCAAATTCCACCAAAACCATGATATGAAAGCAAACATAATGTTTTGGTGCAGATGTAAGTTTTTTAGTCACTTCTGATTCAACACTGCCTGAGCTAAAATGTACACAACGAGAAGGTAGAGGCATACCTTAAGTAGTCTTGTTAAGATTCCATTCTTTCCGCATACACTTTTCCATGGATAATTACTGGAGTCATTTTTCAGTGCAAAAGATTCCCACAGTGCACCAACAGCTTCCATGGCAGCTCCTAGTAACAGCTTATCATGAGAGATTGAAGTCTTCAAACTATATCCAGAATAAACTTCTACTATGTTCTGACCATGGGGTAACCAGTCAACAGGAGCAATACACACTGCTTCAGAACAATTAAAACCACAACTGAATTCGGAATGGTAAACTCCAGGGAAAATAACAACAAATTCCAAGGAATTTTGGAGACAACGATATACAGGTATCCCCTCAGAGATCAGCTTAGAAGGTGATAGTTGAGGGACCTGGTATACAGAAATATACAAAAGTTAAGGACATGCACATATAACTCCCCAGAAACTGAGAAGAAATTTGAGGCAGTACAAAGAACGCTGCATTCATGGTCTAGACTCAACCAAAAATAATTCTCTCAGATATAAAATATCAAATAACATGCATGTGTTTACAAGAAATTATTATATGAAATGAACAGTCAAACAGCAATCAGTTTTAATATCTTTTTACTAGTCTGAACTCAATATAAAACAACAGAAAGAAGTAGTCAGAACACTTATCATATCTTATTACAAGTCACCTCCTCCCCATAATTCCCTTGGCTAAGTTGAGAGTACAAGCCAGAGAAATAGTGACACGTATTAAGACCCTGAGAAACTATCACTAGGTGGAAACAACTAGTTCTTCTCAGAGTTAATTTTTTCTCATTCATTTAGTATCTGATGCTAATTTAAGTATATCCAAATACAGCAGTCACTATCCTTTTATTACTCGAATAAGAAATTCGTATCCGCAGTTCTGGTTGTGATTTAAAAAAGAGTATCAATTTGGTATCTGCAGAGTTTACACTCAATGAAGGATGTCCAAAAAAATCTCATGTTGCATAAAATGGCTCCTAGTGAGAAATTGAGACTTTTGAGTCCACTTAACATGATATGCTCGATCAAATAATGACACATATAGCACTTAAAGTTTACCTACAAATAAATTTTTCCCTTATAGGAACTACTGATTGAAGAAGAATGCTACTCACAAGCCCATGGAACAACTTGGGATGGTTTGCAAGCTGTGGAAACAACTTTTTCACGACTTCCACAAACTTGAAGTTATACCTTCCTGGGATCCCATACCATACCTTAGGGCTACCCAAGTGCATGTAAGAGAGTGAATACAAGTGGTGATCCTCATTTCTCTGATTTTCCAGAAAATTAAACAGGAAAACAAGTCACGAGAACATACACTGAGTAGTTGATAGCAAATTATCGAATTTAGATGTTGTGGGATAATAAAAACCAAATGACAGAGATATTTTAAATATTACCCAACATTGTGATGCAAAGCACATCCCAATGGTCATTTGAGGAGCTAAAATAGATAAATCATCATAACATCCTAATGGAAGAAGAGAACCCGAGATATTGTTGGTATTATTCAAGTTCCATCCAGATTCCACAGACTCAGAAAATGTACCCATATCTTTTGCTGCACTGGCTGCACAATGGAACCCACTTCCCAATGTTTGGCAATCTACACCAGTACTAAAGAGCACCTACAGAAGTAAATTCGCAATGAAGCAATTTGTTGAAAAGAAATTTATCCCTACTTTTAAATTCGCCACATTACCTCTATTTCTTCAGATGGATTCTCAACAATCCGCCAATATTCACCCTCAACTCTCGCAACCAATGGTTCTCTTTGGTCTAGGCATGCTGGCATAATGTTATCACGGTTGATTGCCTTGTCATTCTCGCGAAAGTATTGCCTCTTAAAATCATCAGCAAACTTTTTATAGCTTTTCAGGGTGAACTCAGGTCCACTTCCAAATTCAGAGACCATAGTAATGGGTTCATCTTCCTCTGAGTCTCCTACACCTTCACCACGAGACTCAACTTCCCAACTAGTTGCATCTGGCATTTTAGTTTCTATTTTCTCATGCAACATAGATAGATTTCTCTTAAAATACAAATTTTGGAGCTCATCCACTTTTTGAACACGAGTGCTAAATTTCGAAGCTTCCCATGTTTCTTTTTTTTGGAGAAGGCATAGAGGTGTCCAGGAATGAGGAGGAACAATGCGACATATTCCATAATTCTCAGCTTTAGTGCGTATCTTGTCAATATATTTTAAAGTTTCTTTGAACTCCTGCAACCATATTGAACTCATTTAGATTCCCACTATTTAAGAAGCCAAAGTTTTTGCCATCCAACCCAATGCACTGGTACGACATGGCAAGAAAGTAAATACCGTGAAAAATACCTGTTCAGTTGGTCGAAATACAGGGGCATCCTCAAGAGGTGGAAAGAATGACTCTTCAGGACGCCATCTAGCAGTAACCTACAAAACAACTACCCCAGACTGTAATAAACAAAACAAAAATAGACATAATAAACCAGATAAGGAAAGAGAAGTAAGAAGTGAAAATGAAAATTTCAAAATAAAACCAGAAAAAGAAACCTTCACACATTCAGGGCAATTTGTACATCCACGGATCACTCCTTTGGGAAGGCAAGCACCAATTTGATCTTTCTGGGGAAGAGACTTGAACATCAGCCACTATATCTCTATAAGGTATAAAATCCAATCTGGCAGAAAGCCTAATATTATATTCACCGAAAGGAAACAAACTTCTACATGCAAGCTTCAAAGATATAATTCAAAAGAAACAAGCAATGGAAAATAAAACAACTTCCATGCATTAATCGCATGCATGTGACTGGTATGAACTCGCCTGATAAATACAACCTTTATGTGACATACTAAAAGGTACATAGATGCTTCAAAAAGCACTGAAATTTATACTAATTGCTAAATTAAACTAAGTTATAATTTAACAAAATGACCAAGTTGTAACACTACAACAAATAAATGTTTCAGAAAGCACTAAAATTTATACCAATTGCTAAATTATTCTAAGGTATAATTTAACAAAACGATCAGGTCATAATACTACACCGAATAAAATAACATAATGGTGTTCCCGCAATATAACTTAATTACTCATCAACTATAATCTCGTACATAGCATAGTCATGTAACTCTGATTCTTCACTTTCTGGCCATAATAAAGAATCCAATATGCAACTAAGGAGTTTGAAAAGGTATCTAATACTCAAATCTGCTCCTCACTGTTAATGTGTTAAACATTTACTTATTTTCATAATTGCCAATACATCATGGATAGAAAAAGAAATAGTCCAGAATACATCATGGTGTTGCCTAATTTAGTCTCTACAAAAAATACTAGGTGAATACCTTCAATTTTAAAAATTAAACCAAATCAGGGTAAACCAATGACATCCAGATATTTCCATCTTATGTAAGACCTGCACTCTTTATTATCTTTCTTTTTATTTATATATTGAATTATTCTCTCTCTTTTGTATGGGAGGGAGAATGGGGTAGGGGTGTATACTGCCTCAATCGGAACTTTTTTAATGAATTAATGTGTACTAATCAAAGAGGGACAACAGCCATGAAGGAGTTCTCTAAGAACTTTAATAACACATTTAGAAGGAAGTATAGAAGGACCTTATTGGATTTAGTCGGTTCGGAGCCATCTTGTTGTGTAATGCAATCAAAAGGGCCATGAGATATCCACTGTCTCTGTAAGAGTGACGTCTTATACTTTTCAAAATTGGGATTGCTTAGCAGAACACCAGGTGACGCTGGCTCAGACTCCCCATTTGCAGTAGCCTCCTCACTAGTACCTACCCTCTTCAGTGTGAGGGATGTCAATGAGACAAATCCAGGTGGAATTGAAAGGGTATCTTTACTGTTGTTTTCACCATGTTGTATACGCCGCTTCATCCCAACCATCGGTTCTATAGTAAGAGGAAACAAAATCCAATCAATGCAGGGCAGTGATCTAAAAGTTCATCAAGAAGGGGCAAGCATTTCAAAAATCATGAAGCACTTCTACTTCGTCTGGTGCTTACCTGAAAAGAAATCACATTTCTTGATATATTCATCGATTACTAATACACAATATGAAACTAACAAAACTTAGAGAGATAACAGCTAAATAATAAGAGTGAAATATAGATGCCGCACAAACACTAAGAAACATGTGTCAAATATTCATCCCTAAACAAACCACCCGCACAAACACTAAGAAACATGTGTCAAATATTCCTCCCTAAATAAACCACTTCAAAATGATATCTAAAATACTGTGAGTTCAGCCAAAATCTTAATGTATTTTCATGAATGACCACATAAACTGCACCATTAACAGAATCTGAACTTACTTCAAGATTTAGCAGAGGGAGATTCTCAATCTCACGACGATAATATTATTCAGGATTTGACAATTTGACACTTCGATGGTGATTGTGAAAAATCTGTAATGTCCCAGCTAATTGCTTCACGTATCACACACTCTTTAGAACTTCAAAATCGAACAAACGTCATGACCAGAGAATTTCGCGATGCAGAAAAAATTAATAAATTAAGTTAATAGATTCCCATTTCAGATTCCAGAAATCATATAATACCTGATAAAAATAAATAAATAAAACATATTAAACACGCAGTATATTCAGTTCCATCATTTCAATAATTAACTAAGCCTATCAACTCCATAATTAGCACATAAAGAATCCCAAAAACCTTACACACATAAGCTACAGGTCTTCCAATACGGCGATAAACTCGAATACCAAAGGAACACGATGAACCATTCATACCAAAAAGGAAATATGGCCAAGTTTTTTAAACGTCTACCGCTTTTTCGTTCAGTGTCTCATGGTCTAGGTCTAATGGCTAAAGGGTAATTGTACTTTTTGGGAATTGTAATCGCTCAAATCAAATCCCAGGAATAATCGAAATGTGTTCAAAATGTATAAATATTTTGTTCAATAATAACGATTTTTTTTTTCATAAGCTCTATATATTTCAATATATATATTTTAAAAAAAACAAATTAAAAAAATAATAGTAATAAAAGTTAGAAATTGTTGAATGAGTGTTAAACGGAATAGAATGGAGACGCTGGTTGTTGATGTTTTTTTCTTGAACTCTATACAATTTTTTGAAAGGGTGACTATTTGCTCCGAGTTTATTAAATGAATCTCATTAATTTATAAATTTAAAATATATTTATTTAAGAAAACATAAATAATCTTATAAATTTATAAATTTAAAATATGTTTAATTAAGAAGACGTAAATATCATTATATTAATAATAAAATTAGATTAATTATGACAAATTATTATACAAAACTCAATTAAATTTTTAATTAAGAAATTTAATTGAGATCTATATAACAATTTTTCATAACTAATATTATTTAATTATTTATATATAAGGGTATTTACATCTTCTCCCATTAATATATTTTAAATTTATAAATTAATAAAATTCGTTTAATAAATCCGATAGTGCAAATAGCCATTCTTTTTTAAATATATAAGGAGTTGTTATAATGTACAACTTGATGTTTTCATTTTTATAATGTTGTCTTAGTTAGGGACATATGTATGATCTAATATGTAATGAATCATTTTAATTGTATTTATAGGTCCCTTCTTTCAAAATTTGAAAAAAATGAAAAAATAAATCCCCTTTAAGGCGGATGAAATAAGAATTTATTTACTATGAAAATATGAAGATAGTTTTGAAAAAATCTTATAAAATTGTGCGGGTACTTAAAATTTAGAGACCGAACAGTAGATAGATAGATACATATTCTGATATTCATACTTGAAGATGGCGTTCCCAAATATTAATCAAATATCAGGATCTCTATCTCTCTCTCAACATTTCCCTGTGGATAAGATATCCTCATCTTTCATAGTACAACAGTAACAATCACCAAAAAATAGTTTCTTATGTAAATATATTTCAAAATGCTGCCCATCCAGCTGCAGATGTTTGAGGTCCAGCACTAGGTGGAAGATTCTTCTGCAGAATTAAAATAATAATAAATAAATTAAAAAATTATAAGTGAAAATATTGATAGTCAACAACATAGCTATTTGCTAACCTCAATCATATCTAGAAACTAAAATTAAATTGACGAAAACAAACACATACAAGCTATCAGAAAATGATTTGCTGAATTAAGATGATCAGATTCGAAAAATCATATTAACACATTGCGGAAAAACAGAACTGCGGATCAAACCCATGATTGCTCATCCCTTTACCACACCCAAGATCCCCTATCCTCTCTTCGAAGCACACATGATCTTTTTCCGTCTATGAATGATCTCAGATCATGACAGTGATATTGCCAACAACTCATCAATCACTGTAACATCGCTTCAGGACTGGGACAATATGGGTTGTAAATAAATCTAGATTTGCTTCTGCATACTAAATTTGCAGAAAAATATATCATGAACTATACTTCTTATTTGAATTCACTTTCAAGATTAAGATTATAGTTCTTCTCCTTGAAGGTCAATTGGCTTCGATTTCGTTGGATGACATCCTCCTGCAATATTACACTTGCAGGAACCAATAAAGCTCGGGATTTATAAGAGACATCCACAAAGGATCTGATATTGCTGAAGCTATAATTATATTTTATAGAATGAACAAATCTGTCAAAAAGGAAACACAACAATAGTGCCAATCCATCTATACATAAACTTGCCTTTTGTAAATGAAGTCTAGCCATCAAACATTATAATTGTCGGGATTTTTGTCGGTTGAACCATAAAACACAGCATGGAAAAATTATACACAAGAGTTCTAAATATATTAATTGAATACAATAAGATAAATTTGAGAATTCATAGCAGGATATCTTAGATAACCCTAAAGACAAAGATGTACCTCAAGTTGAGAGAGATCCGAAAGAACATCACTTGATCGCCCTGAACTTTCTTGGGCTTCCTTGGGAGCAGTACCAAGACTGGTAGAAGTCATCCTAGCAGCAACAGGGTCATTGGGAGGAGGAGGGAGAGGAGACCTGATTTTGATTGCTCCACTGGGTGGGGGAGCAAGACTTAGACTTTTTGGTTTTCCAGTTCCAGAAGTTCCACCAGACAATCCTGCTGAAGAAAGCATGCCTGCTCCACTTGATGGTTTATTTTTTACATTTATTCTAATTGTTTCCCCTTCCTAAAGATCAAAAGACAGAAGTAAGCATTTCAAGATAGGACCCCAAGATGACATGTTGTGGTGTTCTTATTTAAACAGGAAGAAAAGGGAGAAGCACACGCACATGCTGAAGAAATATTTTACTCCAAGACAATTGCTATTTCCCAAAACATTAAAAAAAAAAAAAAAAAAAAAAAAAAAAAAAAAAAACTGCAGTATTGCAAAAGGAAGAGATATAAAAATATGTTAAATTTAAAAAAAAAATACAATGTGTTCGGTATATTCATTCATGGCGTCCAAAATTTTATTATTATTATTATTAAACACCCGTACGATGCACGGAATAATATAAAATTTTCATTAAATATAATATTATTTTTTATTTAGAAAATTTATATAAAATATTTGTGTGGATAATTCATAAAAGAATAAAGTATTATTTTGTAATTACCTAATTCATGTATCCCAAATGAATCAAAGAGTGGCTTTAAATTTTTTGAGTGTCTAACAATATTTTTAAAGAGGTGATAAAGTTTTTTTTATAACTATTTATATAGAAAAAAGAAAAAAGAAAAAAGAAAAAAAAGCTTGGGAAAGTTAAATGAATATATGTGCTATTATTTGGGAAGATGAATGAATATTTATTTAATTTAAGCTTTCAAATTTCCAATACATAGACAAAGTGAAAAGTTTTGGCTCATTTATTAATGTATGTATTTTCACAGGGTTAATAATTATTGCATAAAAATATTTTTATATTTATTGAACAAGCAAAGTGATTTTTATTTATGTGAAGATTGTTTGGTAAATAATAGGAATGATTACCATATCAATTTAACATATTTTTATCTCTTCCTTTTTCAGTATAATTTTAATGATTTTCATAATGTACTTTCTATCATCAGAGATAAGGAAACATTCGAGAGAAAGAATAACAAATTAAGATGACACTGGTGCAACTAAGCCATATCCAAGGCCATTGCATGAACTCTTAGACATACATACATATAGGGAAACTCATCATTTACAGATTATGTAACCGTGCTTAATAATTGAAATTTAAGCCTCGAAAATACAGAAATTGAAAATTGTATTCAGCAACAAGTGAGAACAAAAGTATCATGGTACACATATATATATCTTTGTTGGTTGATATCCATTACATTTTCATTATAGAAAAGATCAAAAACAGAGATGTCTTTATGTCTATTAAATGGATTAGAGTTTTGCTTATATGCATTAGACTTTGTTTGGATATGCACTTTGGTTGCACCTTGCCATCAGTAATTCGAAAGCAATTGAGTTTAGTGCTTTTAAAATTTAACTACAATTGATAAAGCCATAAATATTTCATAAAATACAAAACCATTCTAATGTTTTTGATCTCAAAACTTATGTTACACCAACGTGACATATATACTAATCAAATAATTCTCAATAGCATAAGGAGAAGCAATGAAGCAGTGAGTAAATTTTCTAACTCCATGGGAATAAATATAAGTTCATTAAGGCGTTGTTTCCTACAAGCAACAACTACTCCCTCCGTTCCAATAAATTGTTCATATTTCCTCGTTAGACCATTCCATTACACACTTTTCACACCCCAAAAATAGTAAAAGTTTCAACACAGATAGCTTCTCAATACTCTTTATGTTATAAAGTAACTCTCTAAATACACATTCATATTTTATCATTTACTTATCACTCAAAAAGATTACATTACCTTTAAAAGTCAATAAAGCTATTTAAAAAAAAAAAGTTCACTTTTCTTAGACAACATTTTCAGTAAATAGCACATAAGTTCAGCTCTTCTTTGAATGAGCTGATGAGGCATGTAACTTAAGTGAAAGCTTTATTCAAACCCCATTAATTTCTTGCCCTATCATTCCAGTATCAAATAGTATTAGCAACCAAAACTTATTCAAGAACATCATAGTCCGATAATAATCAAAGAACAATCAACAAATTGCAGACCATCCACAAGACTAGAAGAATCTTAAGAATATTAAACAGCAAATATCCTGATAACCTAAGGATCGCATTCTTTCCGCGTAATGCAATTACACCTAATATAACAAAAACGAATTCAGAAACAAAATACTTAGGAAATCACCTTCAATCTGTGATTAACAGCAGGATGTATGTCAATGTGCCCCTCCTCCCCGCCTTCTCCAGCACCACCAACCTCCTTCTCCACTTCTCTCTTGACATATTTCTCATGATCCGACAACGCAACGTTAAAATCAAACGCCTCATTCCTCTCATTAAACCCCAACCCTATAAATGCGTGCTTCCCTCGCCCATCCTCGATCCTCAACACGAAGTACCTCGACGAATCCAACACAGATTCGACGGCAGCCTCCCTCTGTCCCGGGTTCACAAAGCAGGCGGCGAAGAGCTCACCGGAATTCGGGTCCTCAAGTCGGATCTCGCATCGGGTGTCGCATGAAACGACCCGGAGACGACCCGACCAGATCTTATCGGATTGCAGCCACTCGCCGCACTTGTAGCCGCCGCTGGTGGGTCGAGGAGGGATCTTGTAGACGCAGACTTCGCGTACTACTAGGAGGGTGTGCTCGAAGGTCTCCTGATCATCTTCGAACGACATCGTTTCTGGAATTGAAAGCTCAGATTTCTGTGCAATCGGATGATGGGGTTGCTTAAAACTGGAATTTAGTTCAGTGGGGGGAGAGGTGAAAAGTGGTGGAAACGTGGGTTTTAAGTGTGGTCCGATTAATTGAAATGTCAACCAACAAATCGGTTTTTTATATTAACCGGTCCACCGGCTGGGGGTGACCAACCGAGCTTCGATTAGACGAGTATAAATGAACGGATAAGACCATAACGTGACGTCCAGAACACATGACCGCTATCAATCAAGAATGTAATTGGACAAAGGGCCCTTGTTATCGTTTCTTAAAGAGGAAATAGCAGGGGTGACATGAATTTTTAAACGCGCAGCTAAGCTAGGCCATTTGGGTGTATATTCGTACTCTTAATTTTACTAAACGTTTTCGATTATTAAATGGACCCGTCAAAATTAAAAAATATAAACATAAATTACTAAATATATTTACTTGAAGGCCACGAATACTAAATTTTCATGATTTGATAATTTAACTTAATTGCTCGTGTCTACAAATGATAAGAATACATTTGTTATTTTGCATTCAATAAAAACATCCATTAAGTTTTTTGTGCCTTTGCCGAGGAATTTAGATTATATTTTTTTACTTCGGAGTTAAATGTATTTTCAATTTCATAAACTTTGCCAAATTTGATTTTGATCCCAAATTACTTAAAATTTTCGATTTAGTCCCGTAACTATATCAAATTTTTAGATTTCATTCCATAACTAATTTTTCGATGCAAATCGTCCTATAAATCCTTAAATTTTTCAAAACCGTCCCAAATTTTGGAAGCCTTCCAAATTTTGGGAAAATTTGCGTCGAAAAATTAGTTTTTGGACAAAATCTAAAATTTTGAAATAACTACGAGACTAAATCGAAAATTTTAAATAATTTGGGACCAAAATCAAATTTAGCTAAAGATATGGGACTGAAAATACATTTACCTCTTTTACTTAGAGTTTGTTGAGTGTTGTAGGAACTATGGCGTGAAGCCATGATATTGGTCTTGAAAAGCATATGAGTGGTGCAAAATAAGGTAACAAATATCTTCTAAACTTGAATTAAACTTTGCTTAAAATAAGTTTGGGGAATGTTGCTTTATTACATTACTTTTTCTACAGTTTGAATCATAAAAGTTGCATAAATAAACTCCTACTTGAATATATTACACCAATGCGTTAAGCCCTTACTCTTGATACTTGGTTGAAACTTGTGATGAGATGGATTTTTGCTTGTATACTTGTTGAGATATGGTTTATGCTTGTTTTGTGTTTCTTTTACTGCTACAAGTCGATGAGCTTTTAAGCCTTTAAAATCATATAATTAAATGATTTTCATTCTTGTGCGCATCATTCTTTTGTGTGCATTCTAAAACCCGCCGTTGTGTCTTCTTGAGACTACATTTGTGTGAAGATTGTTCGAAATGATTTAAAGCCATTTTTCTTTTGACAAGTCACTTAGTCAAATCTATCATATCAAATGACATTATATCTTATTTTGCCCTTTTATCCTTATTATTCTTATTTCTTTGACAACCTACAAATTTAGTCATTTTATTCATTTTTATATTCTAATTATTCTATCGATTAGTGGAGGACTACTGAGGATGAAATGGTTGAATTGTACTTAAAAGATAGTTTGGAAAGAGAGAAATAGTGAATGTACAAGAAAAGAGAAGAAAATGATAAAAGAAAAAAACAAATGGGGATTATGAAAGAAAAAAAAATGAGTAATGCTTAAATTTGAAGAAGCAAAAAAAAATGAACTCTACTAGAATAAAGTAAAGAGAGCTCTAGGAAAAAATAATGAACGGAAAAACTCAATAGTGCCAATAAAAGAAATAAAGGTTATTTAGTGTGTTGGATGAAAAAAATCACATTCTTGATGAGGTAAAAAGAGAAAAAAAAAATGAGAGTTGAAGTAGCTAATTAACTTAAATTCTCCACAGCTTATTTTCCTAAAAAAAATCTAATCAAGACCAAATAGTCTACGTTACAATCCCATAGAAAGATCTTTTTTATTTAATAATTAACACACATACAAGTGGTGGAAAGTTTAGACTTTTGGCAAACACATGGTAATGTCATAAATTTGAATTGATTTTTAAGAGTATATACTTCTCTCATACACTTTTTTTAGTGTGAGAATTTAAAACAAATTTTAGAGATGAGTAGAGAAAGTTTACACTTACTTACATATTTCCTAAGCAAAACTTGTATGCATTAAAATTTATGTCTTGTTGCTTGGTAGGATTGAATTGAAATGCCTTTGAAATGACTAATCTTTTTGAAATATTGATCAAATTCTTTCATAAAATTTCATCCAATGTTCTTTCTTTTATTTCGTTGTTTGGGGACAAACTACATTTTAAGTTTAGTGCTTAAATAAGCATGCGAAAAAATGGGCTCATTTTGGAGTTGAAACGAGCAAAAATTGACCAAAATAAAAAAGACGCGCAAACTGTAAATTTTAGCTCATTACAACTGTGGCCCAAACATTTTTACAGCCATTTTCAAAGTCCAACTTCAACCAAATTCACTTTCTAAAATTGGCTTTTAATTAGTTGATCAATTTGTGAGCCCATAATTCCTATTTTTGTCCATAAACCCAATCATACCACAATTTTCATACACTCTCCTTTTATAAATATCCCATTTTGATAAAGCCTCCACACATTATTATTCATCCAATTTACATTTCATATTTTTAGGTTCATTTTAGGAAAGTTTTTTATGGGGTTTTCTCACCCTTCACCTATATAAGGAGCCCTCCTCCATTCATTCCAGACGCACTAAAACATCTGAAGACGCAGACGCTTCTGAAGAGATCAAGAATACGAGCAGTGCTCCCTTGAGATCTTCAAACATCTTCAAGTCAAGAATAGTCAGGGTCATCGTTTGCCTAAGTCTCCTGATAAAGCATTTAAAAAAAATGCTAACTCCAAATATATTAAGAGAACAGCCTCAACATAGGGAGGAAGAGTCTACCAACATATGCTCACTCGATTGTTATCTTTCTAAAATTTGTGGCGATAATTTTTGGCTTACATACATTAAATACTTGCAGTATGGTAATTCATTCAAATATTTATCAACCACACATAAGTGTTCACGAAAAATTAGTCTTTTTTATTTAATCATCACATTCTTTTTAAACTATTTATCATTTAATCATCACATTTTTTTTAAACTATTTATCAGCTAAGTGACATACAACAAATATCTTAATGCATAATAAAAACTTTTGATTGCTATTTCAACTAAAGAAAGCAATGCAAATGAATTCATAATTAGAAAATGATAATACCTCTTTCTTGGTATTCTCCATATGACCAAGAACCTGCAAAAAAAAAGCCAAGAAACATAAAAATTAAAAAATAAACATACATAGGAGATAGGAAGAGAAACAAATGATCAAATTGTTCCAAAATAAAGGTTAGAATTCATTTCAAACCTACATTTCCAAATACAGCTACTGCTGATCTATTCTGCTGCATCCCCTTAATCATTTTACTTGTATCGCTCATATAAGCAATCACCTATAAGCAATCACCGAAAAGAATGCAATTAGATCAAACCATGTGAATGTGATTAATTGAAGCAAAAGAAAGTAAAGGTACCCGAGAATATTAAATGTGTAATTGTGTGTCATGACATTACTTGAATCCACATTCTATTTTCTCGTGTCTGACTTATATCTATCTCGTTTTACGAAATCATCTTTGTTCATATGCGAACTCATTAAAAAGAAAAAAGAAAATTAAAAATCACAAACGGCCTTTAAAAAATATTTCAAAATTATTCACATATTTCAGAATGATAGAATCTCAACCCGGATCTACCGCAGGAGAAGAATGATGCTCGTCGCTGGTGCAGAATGGGAGAATCTTGCCGCACATACGTCCTTCGTCGTTGCAAATCCAACGAACCCACCGGAATGTCGTTGCCCATCACCGCTAGAGGTTCGCTGAAGTGCCCCCACCGATGCTGCCTCCGTCGAATAGTGTCGCACGATCCTATGCCGAAAAAGAGCGTCGCTGCCATTGTCGTGCCTATTCGTTGCCGCCACGTCAAAGGACATCCAGGCCTTGTGGTGGAGGTGGACGATACAGATACAATGGCTCCGGTGATGCGGCAGTGGCGGATCCAGGAAATTTTTTTCGGGGGTACGACATGTAATTATAAAAATATTACTTCCTCCGTAAGTAACACGTGTTTTTTGTATGCATAGGTTAAGAAAAAATTATTTTTTTATTTAAAGTTGCTTAGACGTGTGTAAAAAATGAGTATTTTAGATAATTTAATGAAAATATATATAAAGTTATTGAAATATGTGTAAAAAATGGATATTATTGAGATGTATTTCTACCATTTTTAGGAAAGTATATTTGTGCTGAGGCGGATAAAAAAAAAGTGTGAAATAATTAGAGGGATGGAGGGAGTATTTGATATTCAAAATCGTATAATAATTAAATAACACCCTAAAATTATAATTATTGTTAACACCATCTACTTTTTATTTGTAAAAAACAATGTAAGACATTATTATTATGAGTTTATAGTGTAAATTTATTAAAAATTATAATAAATTGTGTATAAATTTGTATTAATTAAATAATTTGGAGTACAAATTAATTAATATATAATTATATATATATATATATATATATATATATATATATATATATATATATATATATATATATATATAATTTTAAAAAGAAATTAGAGGTGGAGGGTAGGGGGGTTGGGGGGTTTTGGGGGTACAGCCGTACCCCCTTGTATCCGCCACTGTGATGCGGTGAAAAGGGGCCTCGCGAGTTGCGATTATGGGAGATATTTATAGGGAGAAGAATAGGAGTGAGATTAGGGTTTGCACAAAGTTTTATCAGCAAAAGTTTTCAAAATTGTAAAATCATCCTTAAGATCTTGGGACATTTATCAAAGGGCACCGAATTTCAATTAAAAATTTTGGTAATCACGGTTGTGATTCAATCTTGTGTAATAAAAGGTCAGGATTTAATATTAAAAGGTTAAATTAAGTAAGTGTAAAAAAGCAGGAAAAATTAAGATCCAATTTTGACCCAATCATTTTCTTTTTATTATACTAGATATTACTCATTCGTGCATTGCACGGAAAGAATTAAAGTAATATTATAATTATGTACTTTTATATTTAATTTTTTTTATTTTAACCTTAATATATATATATATATATATATATATATATATATATATATATATATATATATATATATATATATATATAAGAGTTTATTAATTATAAATAAGTGTATTTACAACCTAATTATTAATAAATGCATTACTCTAATATAATTACTGCCGAATACATAATGATTTTTTTCTCTCCCAACATTACCCTTGTTCACAACGTTTAATATTCAACATTTATATAGAACAATAATTTCGTTGAACACTAATGTACACTACATCAAAATTAATATTCAACGTTTAATATTAGTGTACACTTATTCAACGTTTATACAGAACTAACATTTCTTTTGTCAATGTACATCGATGTACACTATTATTATACTTATCACTCAAGATTTTAGGAGAGGAAATTTAGAAAAAAAATTATTTTCCTAATTCTCTCTGCGGTCACTTTCTTTTATTCCTCTCTAAATGCACGCTGATATACATATTTTAAAGGAAACAATTTCGGAAAAAATCATTTTTCTAATTATCTCTGTGGATCTCTTTCTTTATTCCTCTCTCTAAAAGCATGTTGATGTACAGATTTTGAAAGAAATAATTTAGGAAAAAGTCATTTTATTAATTTTCTTTGCGGTCACTTTCTATTATTTCTCTCTCTAAATGCACGTCAATGTACATATTTGTCTTCGTTCTTCTAATTATGACTTCATTCTTCATTTTGTGACAAGTTTCCGATTAATCAATCAAAGTTCAGATTGATTAAGTACATTGTGCATCAAAGTTCAGATTGATTAAGTACATTGTGCACACGTGTGTACAAATTAAGGTTGTATTCAATGACTCTATCTTCGACAATTATTTATCTCACCTAAATGTACACTGATGTATATTCATGTAAATAATTTATTTATTTTTTTCTCCTAAAAATTATTTATCTCAAATGATTGCACAGTGATGTATATACATATAAATACTTAATCGTGTTTTTTTTTAATTTGATTCACATGATGGACACTGATGTTCAGTAAGTATAGGTAATATGGGAAAAGCAAAATTAAATTTTGTATCTGTGCGTAATTTTTCTAAAGCGAATGTATGAATTAGTAATATCTAAATATGTTTTTTACCTAATATTTATTGACCCTATATATAATTATTTATTTATTTATATAAATGTATTTTTTATAAGATAACATAATTTTATATTTATCAATTAAATCGCATTGTTTATACACTTATTTTTTTATAACATTAAATTTGATTTGGTAATTAATATAAATAGACTATATATTAACTTTCTAATATTAATTATATTAATTTTTTATTTTAATTGATATCTATTTATTTTTAAAAAACTAGATATAACCTCTCTGTAAAACTCAATGACTGTTTTTTAAGGAAGATATAGTATCCTAATGAAAATAAAATTGAAAGAAAAATTAAAATAAATCACAAAATTTCGAAAATAAATTTAATACATTAATCTTAAAGATTTAATTCAAATAATATTTATAGAGACGATCTTAATGGAAATATAATAGCTTTAAATCTCAAATTCTAAAATTTCTAAAATTAATTTTAGACTGTCCTAATTCATCATTCCTGGTGACCTTTTTTTATGATTAAATCTACAAATAAGATCAAATAAAAATAAGAACAATAAGGTTAAAGATTATAAAAATATATAAAATATAAAGAAAATAATAAAAACGAAGAAAAATCATAAATCATAAGATAAACGAAAAAAAAAGAATGATACCTGAGAATGATTGAATTTGAAAATAAGATCAAATAAAAATATAAAAGATAAAATAAATTACAATATAAAAATAGAGTTTATAAAATTATAAAGAAAACATTCTGAAATTAATTATGGATTGTCCAAATTCATTATTCTAAACATTGATGACTTTTTTTAATGATTGAAGTTGCAAATAAGATCAAATAAAAATATCAATAATATTAAAAATATATATATAAAATATGGTTTATAGAATATAAAGAATATATAATAAACGAAGATAAAAAACATAAATCGTAAGATAAACGAAAAATAAAAATGAAGAATGATACCTTAAATGGAATTATTGAACCTGAAAATAAGATTAAATAAAAGTATAAAAATAAAATAAATTAAAGTATATAAATAAGGTTTATAGAATTATAAAGAAAATACAAAAATCGTATAGAAACGAAAATAAGATAACAAAAACTAAAAAAAGAAGAATGATACTTCAAATGAGAATGATAGAACATTCACATAAGATCAAATATGAAAATGATTGAACTTACAAATAAGATCAAATAAAAGTATGAAAGATAAAATAAATTAAAGTATATAAATAGGGTTTATAGAATTACAAATAAAACAAAAAAATTCGAAGAGAAAAAAAAAGATAACAAAAAATAAAAAAGAAGAATGATACCTCATATAATGATTGAACCTGCACATTAGATCAAATCAAAGTAAAGTATAAATGATAAAACAAATTAAAGTATATTAGAAATAATATATAAAAGTGAAATAGAGAAGAAAAAGAAGAAGCACAAAAAAAATTAAGAATATGATTAGGTAATGAAAAGGTTTATATAGAATGATTTGAAAGAATGAATAATCGTGATTGAAATAAATCAACGACGTAGAAAATAAAGTGAAAAATTAACAAAGTTAACGTTGAAAGATTTGATATTATTAAAAATTAGTATATTGATTGACAATTAGTAGAATATATGCCAATAATATTTTTCATATTTATCAAATTTATATTGTTAATTAAAAAATAAATAAATAATTTATTATTAACATAAATAGGATTCATGATTGGGATCAAAGGGTAATAGACGGTCAATTAAAATTGAATGAAAACTAAATTTACTAAAATTGAAAAGATGTAAAAAAATTAAAGATAAAAATAGAAATTAAGTTTATTTTTATATATGTATATAAATATAAATTAAGCATATAAGTATATAAATATAAATTAAGCATATATTGATTAAAAATTAGTCAAATATTCCAAAAATAAATCTCATATTTACCAAATTTATATTGTAAAATAAAAAGTAAAATTTAAATAATAAAATCCATTATTAGGCCAAAAATATATCCCATATTTACCAAATTTATATTGTAAAATAAAAAAGCAAAATTTAAATAATAAAATCTATTATTTGTATAATTAAATTTTATGATTGAAATCAAATGCATTATTTGGACGGTCAAGATTAAAATTGAATTATTTTTAAATAGAGTAAAATTAAAAAAAAATTAAAAACAAAAATAGAAGTTTAAGTTTGTTTTTATATATGTATATGTGTATAGATGAATTAGTAAAGATATAGATAGATTAAACATAATAATAATAATAATAATAATAATAATAATAATAATAATAATAATAATAATAATAATAATAATAATAATAATAATGCTCCCTCCGTCCCACGTATTTTTACTCACTTTCCATTTTGGGGTGTCCCACGTATTTTTATCCATTCTATTTTTGGCAAAAATACATAATATTTTATTACCTACTTTTTACAATCCCAATAACTTTAATTACTTTTTACACTTTATTTATCATTCTCAATAACTTTATTCACATTTTCTTTTTAAATTACTAATTTATCCCTAATTTCTCTTACATTATATATTAAAAAAATAAAACGTTTTAATCTCCGTGCCCGTACAAATGGGTAAAAATACCCGGGACGGAGGGAGTAATAATAATAACTACTAATCTACTAACCGGAGTGATTAGCACGTGGCCCAATTTTATTAGCTTACAAGGTAATCGGTTCAGATCAAAGACTTGGATATTAAAGAATCTCGAATTTCTCAACCTTAAATTATAAATTTTTTTAGGATTAATGAGGTCGTACTTACCGTCTTCAAGTTTTTTAATAACTATATATTTTATCAAATAAAAGTGTCGTTATCTTTATCAAAATTTATTCAATTGAAACGGATAATTGTGTCGCGCTGCTCGGAAGAAAAGTATACGTATTTGCGTGGAAAGGGGGTTAGGTTATCCAACTTTAGGTCTCCAACATTATTTTATTAATAATTAATTAATTAATTAATTTCTGCTAATTAATTATTGGACGACCAACTGAGCCGGTTACCGGTTTGAGTCGGTCTCGTCCACTATATAATCAGGTTTTCGTAACTTGGTGTCCTCTCATCTCATTCAGCGTTGAACAACAGCATCTAGTTTTCATTCTACCTCATCGCCTCTCCTCAATCCCCAAGGTAATTAGGGTTTTGTATACTATTCAATTTTGAGTTCTTTCTCTTCCGATCCATCTATGTTGTTCTTTCCAACGTAATTAAGTTTTGTTTACGGATCAATTTTGTGTTTCTTTCTCTTCCAATCCGTGCTTATGGTTCAATTTTGTGTTCTTTCTCTTCCAATCCGTCTATGTTGTTCTTTCCAACGTAATTACGGTTTTGTTTACGATTCAATCTTGTGTTTCTTTCTCTTCCAATCCGTGTATGTTCTCACCAAGGTAATTGGGGTTTCGTTTATGGTTCAATTTTGTGTTTCTTTCTCTTCAAATCCGTCTACCTTGTTCTCACCAAGGTAATTAGGGTTTTATTTACTGTTCAATTTGTGTTTCTTTCTCTTCCAGTCCGTCTATATTGTTCTTACGTCTAATTTGTACTTGTTCTCATCGGATTTTCCTTTGAAATTGTGAGAGAGGATGACCAATATGATCAACTGCCATTTTATTTGATTGATGTTTGTATGGAATAATATGTAGAGGCTTGTTGATTTTTTTTCATGTGTATTAGCGATAATTCAAGTTTATCCCATTGCAAAGAATTCGGCTCGATTATAGTAGTTGGGGTTTATTTGATGGAATTGAGGGCTAAGTTTACACCCCATTACTTGTTATTGGTTGCATCTAATGTTTTGGAAGCGAATCGTTAATGATATTAGTTCATTTCATTTCCTCTCCGATTTTAGTTTTTTACTTTAGCTGGCATGCATTATATCAACCAATGAGTTATTACTCTATGCAACTAATGGCTATTGATAAGTAAGCTTACTTTGGTATGTTAGTCAAATAGAGGGGTCTCACGAGAGCATAGTCCACGGCTGTAGCGGGCTGTTCTAGCTTCTCTATTGTTTTGTTGATCAACGAAGGAGCGCAGCGGAATAAAATAAAGGGCTTAGGCTTTTTTTTTTTGTGGGGGGGGGGGGGGGGGGGACAACTGTTTTCCCTGATTTTGGTTAAATGGGCTCCTTTTAGTGTTTTATAACATTTACATCTGTTTATTCTCTGCAACTTTTTCTAAGTGGAATTTTTAAATATGCAGATGCAGATCTTTGTGAAAACCTTGACTGGAAAGACTATCACCCTTGAGGTGGAAAGCTCCGACACCATTGATAACGTGAAGGCAAAAATCCAGGACAAGGAGGGCATCCCCCCAGACCAGCAGAGGCTGATCTTTGCTGGAAAGCAACTCGAAGATGGCCGAACTCTTGCTGATTACAACATTCAGAAGGAGTCAACTCTCCACTTGGTCCTCCGTCTCCGGGGTGGTATGCAGATTTTCGTTAAGACCCTCACCGGAAAAACCATCACCCTTGAAGTTGAGAGCTCTGACACCATAGATAACGTGAAGGCCAAGATCCAGGATAAGGAGGGCATCCCCCCAGACCAGCAGAGGCTGATCTTTGCTGGAAAGCAACTCGAAGATGGCCGCACTCTTGCTGACTACAACATTCAGAAAGAGTCTACTCTCCACTTGGTCCTTCGTCTCCGAGGTGGTATGCAGATTTTCGTTAAGACCCTCACCGGAAAAACCATCACCCTTGAAGTTGAGAGCTCTGACACCATAGACAACGTGAAGGCCAAGATCCAAGATAAGGAGGGCATCCCCCCAGACCAGCAGAGGTTGATCTTTGCTGGAAAGCAACTCGAAGATGGTCGCACTCTTGCTGACTACAACATTCAGAAAGAGTCTACTCTCCACTTGGTCCTTCGTCTCCGAGGTGGTATGCAGATCTTTGTTAAGACCCTTACAGGAAAAACCATCACCCTTGAAGTTGAGAGCTCTGACACCATAGACAATGTGAAAGCCAAGATCCAAGACAAGGAGGGCATCCCCCCAGACCAGCAGAGGTTGATCTTTGCTGGAAAGCAACTCGAGGACGGGAGGACACTTGCTGATTATAACATCCAAAAGGAGAGCACTCTTCATTTGGTTCTCAGGCTGAGAGGTGGAATGCAAATCTTTGTTAAGACTCTTACAGGGAAGACCATAACCTTGGAGGTTGAGAGCTCTGACACCATTGACAATGTGAAAGCTAAGATTCAAGACAAGGAAGGGATACCACAAGATCAGCAGAGGCTTATTTTTGCAGGAAAGCAGCTGGAAGATGGACGGACCTTGGCAGATTACAACATTCAGAAGGAGTCTACCCTGCATTTGGTGTTGAGGTTGCGTGGAGGGATGCAGATTTTTGTGAAGACTTTGACTGGGAAAACCATTACATTGGAGGTAGAGAGTTCAGACACAATTGACAATGTGAAGGCTAAGATCCAGGATAAGGAAGGGATTCCACCGGACCAGCAGAGGTTAATCTTTGCTGGAAAGCAGCTGGAGGATGGAAGGACTCTTGCTGATTACAATATCCAAAAGGAATCCACTCTTCACCTTGTCTTGCGTCTCCGTGGTGGGTTCTGATTTCCTGATTCTGTTGTTGGGTGTTGGTCAAATGGGTTTTATATATGCTCATGTCTCATGGTTTGCTGAAGACAATTTGTGTTTGCTAAATATACTCGTGTGTTTTATGTTGAAATTGGATATTATGGATTCTCCTTGTTTCGTGTGTTCACTTGAACTTGGAAGTCTTTGATTCTTGGGGTCGTACCCTACTTCAATAAAGTTATGTTTGGTTATTTGTCTGTTCCAACTCTGAATGATGGTTCTGAAAGAATTGGGTTTTCTGATAATTTTTGCTGTTTTGCTGAAATGTGACTTGTAACGGGCAAGTCTTGAGAATTATATGATGTCTGAGGCTTTGCAGATGATGCAATTGTTTAATAGTGCATGGTTAGGGATTGCATTTTTTACTAATATTAGTTGGGCCTTCTTTAATCATGTAAATGTTGTTTTGACATAACAAATAGAAACGCAAATTAAACTTTGGTTGCATGCGGATCAAAAAGGGTACAAAATTTGTCTCCAAATAATGTTACAACTAGTCTTTTTTAAATTCTTGCCAAATGAAATACTGAGGCCAGGGTAACGTGGAAAATGTATTCCCTCTTCACTTCTAAGCAAACTATGAAAAATATTTAATAGTCAAGTATGTATCCTTAGCTCTGTATAAAGAGCTAGTTTGCCCGTGGAGGGCCACTATCTTGCTGATAGCGTCTGCCTCAATATCAGTCGTTTGGGCTACTCGCCTGCTTTTTTCTCTTTTGTAAGTCGCAATCCTCCATTTTCCTGCACTACCAAGTGAACGTCTTATCCCCACGACCCCGTCACCTCTGCAGACTGCGGTTTCCCTCAATTTTTGTACTCCTACTTACTGCCCCCAATTCATAAACTGAACCACCATGAGAGCCAATAATTTCCAAGAAATAAAAACTATTACCCATGAATCGGCATTAGAGAAAGATGAGTCAGCTCGTGCTAACATGATTTCTGGCTCACCTGGGAGTGTCTGCAAGTCTTGATCATTTTTGTGATTTACATTGATTTTTCGGTAAATTTATGGCTCGATTGCAGCTGCATTGACAAAGCAACACATCTCAAGACAACTTTAAAGATAGTAGTTCCTGCCAAGTTAAAGTGTATGAGTTAATAACTACATTTTGTTTCTAAATATAATTTACCATAACTATTTAAAAAGGATTATGCATCAATGAAACTCTCAGCGTTCGTTCTTTGCCGCCCATGCATGCATTACGAGATCCTTTTTATTTCTGTTTTGACCTTTAGCAATCATTCTCTCTTTTCCAAACTGTAAGCAGAGCATGGGTGCTTAGAATGGCACATGATACTCTGTTACACTTTGGTGTGATATCTCCTATAACATCTCCTTATGGAATGACACATGGCGGGTAGAGAAATCTCAATCCCTTGCCACTAGGGTTTACCGGTTGATTTAGGTTTAATTTTCCTTCTCTCTCCTACGTATTACTTATCCAACGGAGTGACATAAGAACATCCACAATGGTGTACCACGTTTTAGGAATCCACATCATCTCCACATCAGAATCACTCTTTTTACTTTACATTTTTGACAATGGTTAGGTACAATTTTTATTTTTATTTAACAAGAAAATGCACAAATTTTTACGCAAGCGGGACCAATTCATTTTTTTTTCAAATTTTTCTAGCTTTTGTTCAGGTACAAAGTTTTGTACCGACCATTAATACCTGTACCCACATAATGGAATTTGTACCTTCACCTTAGGTACAATTTTGTCCAACTAGGATTTGTACCCACTTTTGCATCTCCTATTAGAGATGCCCCAAGAAATGTCACACCAAAATAGCACAAACCCGCTTAGAAGGATGAAGAGACACTTTGGATTAGAAGGGGGTAATTCATGTTCTTTTCTACTTCTAATTTAGTCCCGTCTCCATTCTTCACTGCTAAAATATATGTCAGTCTATTTGTAAAGTTAGCTCACTATTTCAATATAAGCAAAAATTCCTGCACCCCCGAGACATGGAGGAATACTTCGTGTCTCCATGTGAACACAACTCTTCTCCTTCTAATTCTATTTAAACCTATGTATTGCTAGGGGCCTAAATTACAAAGGGGCATGGAAATTGCAAAGACGCACGGAATGTGCTCCGTGCGCCCGGGTGTACAGGAGCCTCACTCTTCAATATATTATAAACAAATTAAAATACAAACACACATCATTTAATTAAAAAAAAAAAGAAACTCTATTTTAATTTCATCACCATCACTTTTTATTAAAATATTGATCCAACCATCACCTTTATTAAAATGTCAATAAAGTTTTGTCGAATGCACGGACCTAGGTCTGCCCAAATTTAATTTTATAGTCTATCATTTAATTTTTAACATTACATTCTTTAATATAAAATTTTACCTCTTAATATTGTAAAAAATATATAAATATTTTAAAAAATATTGCTAGTATTCTTTACATTTGAATGACAATTTCAACAAAAGATTAATACTTTATTACTAGTTAAGAGTGTAGTACTAACATTGTCGAAAATCTTGCGGTCCGACCTCTCTTAATATTATGGGTTCAATCCGTTTAGTAAAAAATTGTCAAACCCTTTCTTCCCGTCCGCTTTTCTCGGATGTAATAATCCATAGCGGTAATCACATTCTCAATTGAGGAATTTCAACCATTCTTATAGCTGAAGCTTTGGCTCGATTGCTCTCTCAAGTTCCCTTTTTTTTCGTTAGTTTGTTCGTAAGCTCTGCTGTAATTAGGTGAGCCATGTTCTCTGGTTGTGAAAAATACTTCAATCTACACTTTTTTTTTCTAGATTTTGGGGATTTTCTTTTGTTTTACTGGACATTATCTCATTTGGGATTTGTTTTACCTTTTGTTCTGCCCTTAGATATAATTGCTCTGCCAAATTCCACTTCTCATTGTCCCCTCCAATCACTGTCTAATTAATTTTTAAAAGTGAGTTTTTGTACTGCTCATTGCAGCTGCATTTATCGCTTCAATCAATACCGTGTATGATTGTTGTGAATTGTATTTGTGTATGGTGATGATGTTTCAAATGTGTGGCTGAAGTTCCTCAGTAGCACATTGCTGAATGAAACCAAGCTGTTGAGTGACTCCTGCTGCTGCTATCTGTATGCTTGTTGGTTTTATATTTACATTTGTCAATTAACACAACACATACTAACATTACTACGTTACAAGTTAATTCTGTTTTATCTTAAATAACAGAATTCACTTTCTTGTAGCTGGATTCTTGATTTGAAGCAGCCTCTTTTCTCTCTCCTCTCATTTACGTGTTTAATCAATTGAAGCTTAGTGATTTACATTGCAGCTCTAGTGACCTATTTTTAGAGTTATCTCGTCTTTCACCTGGACTTAATTTTGAGGATTTAGTGAGAAATTAGGGAAGCCCATCTTTCCTGCATTCTTGAAGGTAATTTCACATTGACATAAATGTGCTCATTATGAAAGGAATGAAGATAATATAGATAACGATGAGTTATTAGGTATAGAGTAAACAATGCAAGGATCATTTAACTCTTTATCTCTGATTTTCTGTGAAGGGTTTCGTAAGGTTCTCTGTGTTTATGATGTGAATGAATTAAGCAAACTCTGATTGTCATGCTGCTGCTGTGTACACAAACTCCTAGATAATGGATTTTTCTGCAATAATTTTCATTAGAATGATTTTGACTTCAAGTCTTTGGCAGCTGTTTAAGTTCTGTTTGTTATTAGATTCTTTCAAGTTTTCTGATTCTTAGAGAGGAACTTTATTTTTAAACTGCAATTCTACGAGTAGATTTGTAATGAAGTATATACATTAAATGTCTAATAAAATTTAATTGCATCTATATTTGTTTGAGTTGGGTTGAAAAAAAAAATTCTCACATTTTAAATTATTCATTCTTGGTAATGGCTTTTGTTGAATTATGTTTTTGGAAACATTTTCCCATAGTTGGAAATTAGAATATAAAGTTAAAGTCATTTATATGCAGCCTGGATGTCCTGAGTGTTCTAGGAACACACTGATCAGAACTTGGAAAGCAGAAAATGTCTGCTTCTTATATCTCCCATAACTCATTCTTGTTACTTAGATTATACTTCTGTTGAAATTATGTAAGTGCAAACTTTATTCAAATTAATGATGAATTTCTTAAGATATATTGTAGATAAAAGTATTTTTACTTGTACATATTTAAGGGAGATGGAAATAAACATGTAAGAGTTGTGCAATTTAGAATTCATTTCCAAAAACTGTTTTTTTTAGTATGAATGTTGTGGTTCTTATGAAACCTTCCCAAATCGATTGAGATTGAAAAATATGAGGGAAATTGATGGTGTTTGGTCATGAAGTTGTGTTAGGCCAGGTTATGAATTCTTTTATATGTCTGATGAAATGATAGTAATTGAAACTAAATACAATTTATTCTTTGTTATTGATAGATGGATCTAGTGAATACATCAAATGATGAAACCACAAACGTGGAACAAAGAGCAATGGAAGGTAATGCTGCTCAAGCAGATGATTATAAGAGCAAAGTTGATGAGCTGTTCACAATAGTTGACAGAGTAAGCCTTTGATACTCCACCAGAATATGTCATCCCAAATGCTCATAGTAATGTCATTTAATATAAAGTTTAGGTGGTTTCAGTTCTCTTATATTCTTAATGCATTTAACTAATGTAGCAATAGGTTTTATCTCAAGATCTCTAGGTGTATTTATTCATTGCTTGTAAATCTGGGATACATGTGTTAGTCCTTAATAGAGTAATGCATGCACGGTGCAGACTGATAACACAATCTTTATATGTGTTCTGCTGTTATTATCAAGTCATGTTTTGATTGTAATTTTTCTTCTGTCTTGCAGCTTGAGCAAAAAGTAAATGAAGTTGAACAGTTTTACTTAAATTCAAAGTTAAAGGAACCAAACACTTCTAGAAGTGCTTTAATGGGTAAGGATAAAGAAAAGGAAAGACATGTCCCCAGTATTAAGAAGCTGCATCAAGATGCTTCTCGTAGAGAAGCAGCTGCTGCTAAGAGAATGCAAGACCTTATTCGCCAGTTTGGTAGTGTATTTCGTCAGGCAAGTTTTTTTTTTAAATCTAAGCCACTGAAGTTTGAAAAATTACAAGGTACACTAGGGGCTGCTGACATTCTTAACTTTTAAGTATATTTAGTTGTCATTGTGTGCTTAACCAGAAATGAGTTTTCGAGATTGTTGATGTAATGTTAGGTTGTGGGCGTGTACTTTTGGTAAGAAATTTTACAGTTATTAGAAGTTTAGAACTTGAGTCATATCACGTTGAACAAGGATTGATAAACAGTAATGCTTTTTATTTGTGGCTTAATGGCAAGAATTTAGCTTAAAACCTTAAAGAATACAAAATTTTCTCATTTTACTGGTGAAGATGAAATTTTGGGATTATATAGGATATTTCAGCTCAACTATGTTTTCTTTTGCTATTGTATTAGCTTTCAACTCAAGATCTTTTTTGTTAATACACACTTCATGATTGAATAATTTATTAAACATTCTAATCCTGTAGATCACGCAACACAAGTGGGCATGGCCTTTTATGCAACCGGTGGATGTAGATGGACTTGGGTTGGATGATTACTATCAGGTATAACTTATTTTTGTTCAACCTCTGTTCGTCAATGTTATACCCCAAGTTACTAAGGATGACAATGGATAGGTACCCATTAATTTAGAGGTACCCATACTCATTGAAAACCCTACTATGTGTACCCGTCTTGAGTCTGTTAAAAGAATTCGTTAAGATGCTAGTACTTGCCCCAAACCCAATAATCAATACTCCTGCACTACCCAAATCTATTTAATACCTAATTATTTATACTATATATTTATGTTTTTTTGGGTTTTTAATTTTAAATTTTAATGAAAAATCCTACTATCATTAACTACAACTTAGATAAATATAATGTTAAACTACTATTATCAATTGAATATTACATACTATAAGATATCTCACTCTATAAATTACACATAATACCAGAAATTTTTTATATTAAATACATACATGGATACTCTAATCTCTTGGAATTACCCATTCTTGTGCTGCATATATTATCCCAATTTGGAAGTTAATTTATGATGAAACTTGAATTGTTGCACGGTTCTTTATCTTGGAAACCAGCTGTCTGGTCATGATTAAATTCTTGTCATCACGTGTTTGATTATATACTTGGATAAGTTCATCACAGATATCTGTGTCAGGTCATAGACAGGCCCATGGATTTCAGTACTATAAAAAACCAAATGGAAGCTCTGGATGGTGCTGGATATAAGCATGTGCGTGAGATATGTACTGATTTGCGGTTGGTTTTTAAAAATGCAATGAAATACAATGATGACAAGAGTGACGTTCATGTAATGGCGAAGACATTACTGGAATATTTTGAGGAGAAGTGGCTCAAGTTTTTACCAAAAGTTACTGAAGAGGTAATTTACCGAGTAAGGGATCTATAACTAGTATTTGATTTCCGTTCATACTGTTTCTTATATTTTTTTTTATCTCTAGACCTTTTCACAAATGCATCCATCTTATTACCTTGGGACTTAGCCCATGTTATAAGTTATAGCCTTTGCATGGCTCCTCATCCTTCTTTGATTTCACAAAATTCAACTCTTTCTTGCATCTCTTCATGTGCATCCAACTTGACTTTTTGGCATCAACGTATCTTATAACTTTCCCTAATCATTTGTGGTTCATCCATTTTTTATCTCCTAAAAGTAACCGATACATTGAGATCAATTGATCACAATGTCTGTATTTTAGGAAGAAAAACGAGAACAGGAGGAAGCTGAAGCACATATAAACATGCAGCTAGCTCAGGAGGCAGCTCATGCAAAGTTGACTAGGGACTTAAGTAACGAGGTGTGCTAAAATCTCTAGGTTATGGAAGTTACATTATAAAATGAATTTACCTAAAACATTAAGCAACATGAAATCATTTACACAAACACTTATATAAAGCGGGTTCACGGTGTAAACCCTGTGGTCCCCCCTTCCAATCCTATATACCCTATGTATTGCTAGGGTGTTTAAATTAAGGGGGACCACAGGGTTTACAAGGGTTTATGATGTAAACCCGGTTTACAAGAGACTAACTCAATCATTTATTCTTAATGTGTTTCAGCTTTATGATATTCATACGCATATAGATGAACTCCGAGAAGCTGTGGTTAGTAAGTGCAGGTTAGTTGAAGGGCAACATGCAGGAATATTAATTCAGTTGTCTTATTCACTTTATACTGCTCTTTTTTATTGATTATACGTACACTCATTTATTGATCTCTCTTTTCCTCCATCAACCAAGACTTGTTTTTCAAATTTTACAACATATCTGTATGTGCTGTTATTTTCTGCTCTCATTTCTCCTTTTACTGGTTTAAAAATTCAATAAGAACCTGTCGTTTAATATGGACAGATTTCTATTTTCTACATTTTGTTTCAATGTCATGTTTGCATTCCAATGTTAATTATAATGCATTATTACAGACACATATCTACTTTGGAGAAAAGAAAGCTAGGTGTTGCCCTCTCCAAATTATCTCCTGAAGATCTTACCAAGGCACTGGAGATAGTAGCTCAAAATAACCTAAACTTCCAAGCGAATGTTTATGAGGTGGAGCTTGACATAAATGCTCAGGTTCTAATCTACCCTGTTCCATATCATTTGTAGCAATTACAATCTTGCTGATTTTTATACTTTTTTTAAAAATTATTTATAAATAAATCTTGGAGCAGAGTGAATCAACACTGTGGAGGTTGAAGTTTTTGTGAAGGATGTGTTAAAGGGTCGAAGTAAAAATTCGAGCAAGGATGACAATAATAATAATGTGAATTCTACGGATGCTGATCACAATCAGGAGAACAATATTGTCTCCAAACGAAAACGAGAGATTTGTGATGCTCTTGCCAAGACCGCGAAGAAACAGAAGAAGCCCTCATAGCCCATACCCACACTCTGAATTCTGTTTGATACAGAAGTTTAGCTGTTATCATGTTGTATTTTCATAGTTCTTACAACCTCATACCCTCTATCATCAAGTGGGTATTTGCAAATGTTGTCAAAGTGTGATTTCCCAGTCGCTTGAGGTGTCTTTCAATTGGGACTATAAACTCTATGGATTTGAAGCTTCAAAGGTGAATTCAATTGTGAATTGCATTATAAAGTGTTTTTTTCTTTTTTTAGCTAACAGGGTTAAATGTAATTTCTTTGGGACGTGTTTGGTTTATAAAAGTTAATGCAGGGTCTGATAGACGTGTGTAGTCTCTATCTTTATTAACTCCATGTGATGTCTCCCATTGATAATGTATTTTATAGGATTACTTCTTTTTTTTTATTAAAAAAAGACGCGTGAATTCTCTGTCTTTATTAAATCCATGTAATGTCTCCCATTGATTATATTTTATAGGATTACTTTTTTTTGTAACAGACTTAAAAGATAAATAAGTCTTGTAAAGTATAATTACTGTATAAACTCTCTTAAATAATAAAGCTTATTTTGTTATTTTAGCTGATATAAATCTAAACAATTTAGCTAATAATATGAACTAAACAAACTTTAAAGATAAACCATAAATCCACCCCAATTCCAACATAACTTTAGGATGACAAACGAGAAAGTTATGTGGGAATTGGGGTGGATTTATGGTTTATCTTTAAAGTTTGTTTAGTTCATATTATTAGCTAAATTGTTTAGTTTTATATCAGCTAAAACAACTATATATATAAATTGTTAAAAAAAATCCTAATGTGTCAAAATTATTGATCAAATCATTAGATTTATGATAATTTTAGAGCACATTTGGTGCACAAAAACATTATGTTGTAGAATTTACAGTTTTAAATTTGATGAGGCATAATTGTAATTATATATATATTTTTTAATTTTAATATAAGAGTGTAAATTATTAATATTAAATTAGAACTTAGTTACTCAAATTTTATAGGTTTTTGGTACACCAAGTACACTATGATTGAATTCTAAATTTATTATGTTTTAGGAGTTTTAAATCGATTCAAGATCTAAGTTTATCAATTCGGAGCCTGAATTATTTTTTCTATTGATTAGAGGGTCTGAGTTATACAGAATTATCAATTCAGGACCTGAAATATTTAAGTCCTGAATTGATATAATAGAAGACAATATGTGATAAATTTAAGTCCTAAATTGATACTCCCTCCGTCCCATAACAATTGACATATTTTTTTTTGGCACGGAGATTAAGGAGTATAATAATTTAATGTAAAGTGAAGTGAGAGAAATAATATTTAATGTGTAGTGGGTAGTTGTATTAGTGGTGAGTGTGATGGGTTTGTGGGTCCATGTAAATAAATAAATTATTTTTGTGTGGGTCCACATCCTTAAAAAGGAAATATGTCAATTTATGTGGGACAACCCAAAAAGGAAAGTGTGTCAATATCTTTGGGACGGAGGGAGTAATTTTGTATATTTCTGCCCCTAATTGAAGGCACGGGATGTTCTGTGATACATTGATGTGACATCTCCTGTAACACTTGTTTATGGAATGACACGTGTCGGAGTGGATAAATCTAATCCCTTGCCCCAAGGGTTGACTGGTTGACTTAGGGTATAGTTTCCCTTCTCTCTCTTACGTGTCACTCATCCTACGGAGTGTCATAAGAGATGTCACACCAAAATGTAACAGAAGATCCAGACCCCTAATTGATAGATAAAACAGTTCAGACTTCAAATTGATAGCTTACCTACTTTTCAAGCCTTGCATTATTTATCAATCTCATTATAGTTTACAATGCATTATTGAGATCTTGTTGTTGTGTAAATTTATGATGTTTTTAAACGACATGCTAGATAAGTACATGTAAAACGACATATTGAACGTTCAATATTGACGGTGTTGATGGTATTTACAAAAATTATCAATATGATAAGTTATACTTAAATATCTGTAAGTAAAAAGTATGCAATTTTCTTATACCGAAAACTTCCGTTATTATAAAGATATGAATTTCTTAATAAGGATATTTTAAGTATAGTATATGTTATAGCGCAAAATTTTCAGTATATCACCCACCCTTAGTGGGTGCACGGATCCAGATCTATACATAGTTTTTATAAGTCAAACATTAATATCCATTTCTACTTATAATTTCAATAAAAAAAATAATGCTCAAATAAATAAAATAAAGTATTATACCTTTCAATATCTTTTACAACTAATTGCACAAGAAACCAATTGATTCTAAACCTAACACTTTTCGTAAATATATATATAAAATAAAAAACTGTGTAATTTTGTCGGTAGAAATAAGTTATTTATTTTATTCAATTAATTAAGATCCAATTTTCGCCAAGCAATTAATTAATCATAAGAAGTGTATGTTAGGTTATTCAATATTTGTAGCAACTTGGAAGCTGTGAAAGGATTGAATATGTCGTGCTAAAACGACTCATCCATATTACAAAATTTATTATATCACAATCCACGTACAATTGAGTTACGCCATAGCACACATACATGCATAATCCATTCTCCTCCTTGAATCAGCTCCTTCACAGTAAACTTCATCGCCTCAGCTGAGTTTGTAATAACATGGTACCCCTTCCACGTCACTCTCTTGCTGGTCCCTGCACCGGGGCCACGGTTCATGTACTCCCCATAATAAAGCGTGCTCAACGCAAAATCCCCTGCCGGATCTATCACATCCCCCACATACAACTGCATAACCACCGTCGTCGACTACTCCTTCCACGGCCGCCCCAGATACGTCCGGAACGAGCTCTTCACGGGTTCAAGATCCGAACCCGCTTTGATCTCGCAGTCCTGGATCGAAGTGCCCGTATTCTGATTCGGGTCGGTCCGGCCCTGCGCCGTCACCATGTTCTTCTGGTTCTGCATGGGTTTCCGGGCCTCCAGGGTGCATTTTTGGAACACGACGGCAGCGTTGCCGAAGATGAAGTCGACGGTGCCCCGTACGTACTTGTCACGGTAGAATTGACGTAGAGTGTGTCTTGGTACGCCTCGATACGACACCGGTTTATGACGGACTTGTCGGCTCCGACGCGGAGCGCGACCGCCTGGTGCTTTTCCGGCCCGGCGGTGTTTTGGATGCAAATGTCTTGTAGTATGGAAAGTAAAGTTTGTTGTTATTAATGGGTGGCTCCAAATTACTTATTACACTAAAAACTTTTAATATTTCTACACTGAAATTAAATGATCAATCCGCTTTTTTATTCATAATTGATGTTGGTTTATATTTGACCATAGATGGTGGGTGGGGGTGCACTCTCTAATTGCTGCCATTAATATTTATATATTGGTACAATTAGTGGAAGGAAAGACAAATATATTTATTTATAAATAACAAGTGTTAATCTTCTATTGATCCTCATCATCATGATCAAATTAAACGCATAGTATTTTAAAATTTTAAAAAATATACTAACAACACTCAAAATAAATATGTAACATTGATGAGTAACTAATTGGTCATATTATTCCTATTTCATAACGGTTCCACTTCATATATTTTATAATGTATATTTTTTAAAAATATTATATACTCTACAAATATTATTTAACCTTTAAATAACAGTGATTTAAGCAAAAATTATGACATTTAAGATATGGAATATTAGTGTGGGATGGATGAGTTACCAAGAATGGCTGAGTTGAAGTTTGTAGCACCATCCACAACATTAAGAGCAGCAGTTATGACGCCAACTATCATCACATTCTTCTTGTTGGATTTTGTCAAATTAAAAGAGGGAATTTTGTTGTCCCACATCGGGTGGGAGAGAAAAAGGGGAGGGGCTCCTTAGGCTATATAAGGAGGCCCCTAGCCTCAATGTTAAGTGCACCAATCAAGTACACTTTAATCTTTGTATTTGATTCTAGTTAAAATTCCTTTCTTTGATTCTCGGTTGTGAGAATGGGAAGAAAGGTGAGAATTAGTCAAAGATTTGTAAGGGTGTAGGGATTGGGGTCGGGAGAGAGAAATTCTGTGTGATTGTAAAAAATTTTCACATAGTGGTATTTTCTCGGTCCGTGGTTTTTCTCCGATTTTGGAGTTTTCCACGTAAATTCTTGTGTTGTGCTTTTTATGTTCTTCTTTGTTTGTCCCTTAGGAATGAATGTGGATCTGCCTTATCCCAACAAGTGGTATCAGAGCCGGTTCGGGTGCTTATAAAGTTCTTAGTATGCTCTGTGGTTGCAGCAAAGTCTGACCTTCCACATCAGAAAAGACTTTATAAGAAGAAGAGGGTTATTCATTAGGCTAAGGGTGGCATGAAAGAAGTGGGAAAAGCTGGTGGCACAAGGGGGTCAGAAGAACAGCCGGATGCGGTGGCATCTCCTTTCTTGCGGTGAAATGCGCCGGACTGTGGCGACAGTGGCGTGGCAAGGGGTAGGATTTGCGGGTCAGCAGTTTTTGGCGGAGTTCTTGGACCTGCAGCAATGTGAATTGCTGGGACTCCCGGTGGAGGAGTTGGCTTAAAAGCGGCATGGAGTTTTCCATGGATGTCGGCTCAAGGAGGTTTCAAAGGAACATGTTTTCGGTAATGATTGGTGGCGTGGGAAGTGGCGATTCAACGGGGAAGAAGACGATGTGGTGGCTTGGTATCGGCTGGCGCTAGATCGGTAAAGAATAGCGTGGATTCAACTGACAAGTGGGAAAGCATCGTGAATTCCGGAAGGTTAGAATCGGCTTCAAGTGACAACACCTTCAGTAGAAAAGGGTTCGGACAAGCCTGGTGTAGCTTGGCGGTAAAAGGCAGCGACGTCATGTCGGTACAGACGGATTTTGCTCAAGGTGGAGCAATGGTGCGGTAATTGCGGTGGAGCAATGGCACGGTAATTGCTTACGGTGGAGCAATGATGGCGTTTCTGATCAAGGAGGAGCTGTTGCGGCAACAGTTCTGAATGTTGAGTTAATATTATTGGGGATCCTCGTGACATGTTCAGTTGTCATGGAAAAGGTGTAATAATATTAGCTGGTCCACAAGTTTGCACACGGACATTGACTTGACAGGTGATGTAGGGTGTGTGGTGGATGTATATCGATGGCTGATGGACTTCCAGGGGTAGCCAAGACCTGGAAGTAGCACCATAAATATCAGCAGATATTTTTCGATATGTGCCGCAGGAAATTCTTAGAATGGTTTAATTCTAAGTGGTCTACTCATATGGTGGAGTAGGATTCTCGGGTTGAGAATGATTGTCGGTAAAGACAATGAGTTTTCTTTTATTTGACAAGGTGGAGATTGTTGGATTTTGTCAAATTAAAAGAGGGGATTTTGTTGTCCCACATCGGGTGGGAGAGAAAAATGGGAGGGGCTCCTTAGGCTATATAAGGAGGCCCCTAGCCTCAATGTTAAGTGCACCAATCAAGTACACTTTAATCTTTGTATTTGATTCTAGTTAAAATTCCTTTCTTTGATTCTCGGTTGTGAGAATGGGAAGAAATGTGAGAATTAGTCAAAGATTTGTAAGGGTGTAGGGATTGGGGTCGGGAGAGAGAAATTCTGTGTGATTGTAAAAAATTTTCACATAGTGGTATTTTCTCGGTCCGTGGTTTTTCTCCGATTTTGGAGTTTTCCACGTAAATTCTTGTGTTGTGCTTTTTATGTTCTTCTTTGTTTGTCCCTTAGAATGAATAAGGATCTGTCTTATCCCAACACTTCTTATTCTTCCCCACTTGAACATTTTCCTTATACGTCCCTTTCTTCACATAGATCACGTACCGTGTCATGCTCTTATCCGGCGCCGCCGCTACGGCGTCCCCCACTTTCCTGTAATTCCCAGACCCGTCCTGCGCCACCGTTCACATCACCCCTGCTCTGCAACAGCTTCCTGTCCGCTGCCGCTACCCACCTCGGCAGATCCCTCCATGACCTGTGTACGGACTCCTTAATTGGCTCAGAAACTGCTGCAAGAACACCCAGTGCAGCGCTGGCCCGTGATGTCAGCTCCTCAAGGCCCGGCCCGATCACTTTTCTCTGGACAGAGTTGAGCCCGTCGAAGCAGGTGACGTGGTTAGTGAGGACGCCGCTGAGCCAAGCCTGAGCATCCGCGTGAGACTTTTTCTTTTAGAGCTTTAATAGACTCGGACACGAGATCTATCGATTAACAGGAGGCAATCGGAGAGAGGGCCTTGCTGATCTTTCAGGTTTTTAGTATGCAGGAAGGCTCTTTCCAGAAGATGTGATTGCTTGAGCAGTAGCTTTTCTAGCAGAAGATCAGTATGTGTTTCTCTGTTGCCGATTTCTTCGGACACATATCGTTGACATGTTTCTGGATTTAAGGCCCTGCTGCAGACGTATGAAGAAGGGTGGACTGAACTTGAAAGATCATAGTTAGAAGTTGTGGTGGTTTGATTAGGAAGAAGAAAAGAAGCTGAAATGAGTAGAGCAGAGATGGATATAGTGAAGAAGAGGAATTTGCAGTGAGACTTGATTTGGTCGGGAGTGTTGCGATCAGTGGAAGCCATGTGTTGTGTTGTGATGCGCCATGAATCGCAGCAGAAAAGTTAGATAGCTAGCTCTCTTACTTTTGTAAAAATAAATTGGTGTGCTTTGCCTACATAAACTTTTTTTTTTTTTAAAAATGCTTTGATCACGAAGAAATCGGTGGGTTTTAGACTATTTAAAAGACAAGTTGAGATTAGAGATAGACATTTAAACAATGTGCTGGTATTTTAAAATTTTCTCTATCATAACTCATCCGTAATACTCGTCTCAATTAAGAGAAATTTAAAGGATGAGCTGGATCCTGAAGGTTGTACATAGAGAAGTTATTGTACGGTTTTGGATTCACAATAGCAGCTACCCGTTTAAATAAGATTATTTTTGTTCCAAATCGAGTATGTGATTAGTCCATAGTTTTATAAGGCTAGAGCAAGTTAAAATGGTTTCGATTAGCCTGATTAATTTTTAGTTATTAAGTTATAAATTTTAATAATAATTATTAGTATTTTAACAAAGGGATACTCTTGTGAGACTGATATATGTGAGACGGATCGACCATTATTAAAGTATACTGTAGATATTATATAGGAAAAGCATGTTTATTAGTAAAAGTATGCTTATTTGTAATTAAAGAACAAAAATAGACTTGCAATTGATATATATGGATGTGCACGGTGTGGATTATTTGGAAAAATATAAACAACGTAGTTTTTAATGAAGTTGAATGTGCTGGGATAAGCAGATCTCCATTTATTTCTAAGGGACAAATAAAGAAGAGCATAAAAAACACAACACAAGAATTTACGTGGAAAACTTCAAAATTGGAGAAAAACCACGGACCGAGAAAATACCACTATGTGAAAAATTTGTATAATCACGCAGAATTTCTCTTTCCTAACCCCAATCCCTACACTCTTACAAATCTTTGACTAATTCACACATTTCTCCCCCAATCCCTACACTCTTACAAATCTTTGACTAATTCACACATTTCTCCCCATTCTCACAACCGAGAATCCAAGAAAAGAATTTAACTAGAATCAAACACAAAGATTAAAGTGTACTTGATTGGCGTACTTAACATCAAAACTAAGGACCTCCTTAAATAACATAAGAAATCCTCCCCTTTTGATTCTCCATCCGATGTGGGACAGAAAACATCTTCTTTTATATTTGACAAAATACCAACAATCTCTACCTTGACAAAATAAAAGAAGACACATTGTCTTCACCGACAATCATTCTCAACTTCGAGAATCCCTTAGAATCAACCATTCTAAGAATCATTGTCTTTACCGACAATGATTCTCAACCCCGAGAATCCTACTCCACCATGTGAGTAGACCACTTAGAATTAACCATTCTAAGAATTTCCTGCGACATATATCGAAAACACCTGCTGATATTTATGGTGCTACTTCCAGCTCTTGGCTACCCCTAAAAGTCCATCAGCCATCGATATACATCCACCACACATCCTACATCACTTGCCAAGTTAATGTCCGTGTGCAAACTTGTGGACCAACTAATATTATTACACATTTTTCATGACAATTGAACATAATATTAACTCAACATTTGGAACTGTTGCCGCACCAGCTCCTCCTTGACCATTGCTCCACCGTAAGCAATTACCATGCCATTGCTACATCTTGAACAAAAATCATCTGTATCGACATGACGTCGCTGCCTTTTACCGCCAAGCTACACCAGGTTTGTACGAACCTTCTTTTCCTACTGAAAGTATCGTCACTTGAAACCGATTCCAACCCTTCGAAATTCACGATGCTTTCCCACTTGTCGGTCCACTACTCTTTACCAATCTAGCGCCACCGATACCAAGTACCACATCGTCATTTTCCCCGTTGAATTGCCGCTTTCCACGCCACCATTCATTACCAGAAAACTCGTTCCTTTCAAACCTCCTTGAGCCGACTCCATAGAAAACCCCATGCTGCTATTAAGCCAACTCCACCACTGAGAGTCCCAGCAATTCACATTGCTGCAGGTTCAAGAACTCCGCCAAAAACTGTTGTCCCACAAATCCTACCCCTTGCCATGACACTGCCGCCACAGTCCGGCGCATTTCACCGCAAGAAATGAGATGCCACCGCATCCGACTGATTTTCTGACCCCCTTGTGCCACCAGCTTTTTCCACTTCTTTCATGCCACCCTTAGCCTAATGAATAACCCTCTTCCTCTCATAAAGTCTTTTCTGATGTGGAAGGTCAGACTATGCTGCAACCACAGAGCATACTAAGAACTTTATAAGCGCCCGAACCGGGCTCTGATACCACTTGTTGGGATAAGCAGATCCCGATTCATTCCTAAGGGACAAATAAAGAAGAGCAAAAAAATACAACACAAGAATTTACGTGGAAAACTCCAAAATCGGAGAAAAACCACGGACCGAGAAAATACCACTATGTGAAAAATTTATACAATCACACAGAATTTCTCTCTCCCAACCCCAATCCTTACACTCTTATAAATCTTTGACTAATTCACACCTTTCTCCCCATTCTCGCAACTGAGAATCCAAGAAAGGAATTTAACTAGAATTAAACACAAAGATTAAAGTATAATTGATTGGTGTACTTAACATCAAAACTAAGGACCTCCACTATAGAAAAAGTATTTTTTTAGCAATGGAATTTACCAACGGAATTCAATCCGTTGGTAATAGCAATGGATTAATAACCAAAATGACATTTTGAAATTAGCAACGGAATGCCAACGGATTTATTCTCTATTTTAGCAACAGAATTCAATCCGCTGGTAATTACCAACGGATTAGCAAGAAAATCATTATATAAATTACCAACGGAATTATTAGCAACGGATTACCAACGGAATTATTTACTAACGGAATTGATTTTTCATTGTTAAAAATTTACCAACCACCACTTTACCAACGAAATTTTACCAACGGATTCCATTACTAATCTGTTGGTAAGCCAATTTAACAATGGAATTTAGAATTTTAGCAACGGAATATTCCATTGTTAAAAACAGTTTTCTTGTAGTGCTCCTTAAATAGCATAAGAAATCCTCCCCTTTTGATCCTCCATCCGATGTGGGACAGAAAACATCTTCTTTTATATTTGACAAAATTCCAAAAGAATGGAACTTAAGGAAGAATATGGATGAAATAAAAGTTTAAGTATGGAGTTGGTGGATATGGAGGAAAAAAAGTTTGTCTCAGAATGTTAGATACGCTGACTGATTTGTAGAACCGAGCAAATTTTTGTTGAAAAATAGGTAGCAATGATTGTTTTGTGGTTTTATGATGTATTTGGTAGTAGTATACTCCCTCCATCCCTCCAAAAGAGGGTCTTTTACTTTTTTGCATGTTGATTAAGGAGTATTATTATTTAATGTGTAGTGGGTAGTTGTATTAGTGGGAGTGTGGCCCCATATTTTAATTATATAAGAGGGGGTGTGTGAGTCCCATGTGTGTGTAAAAAAGGAAAGGGGACCCTTAAGTGTGACGACCAAAATGAAAAAAATACTCTTTTTAAATGAGACAGAGGGAGTAGATGTTTTTCACTTGTAATTTGTACTCTCTTTGTTTTTTTTGGGTAATCCTCATACCCAAAGGCAATAATATTCCTTTTTAAAAAAAATAGTTAAAGTATATTGAATCATATTATAACACTATATAAAAATATACTTTAATTTATTATTTATCATACTTTAAAAAAATATACATTAATTACAAAATGACATACTTTACTTATACATGCTTTAACAATGAATAGATCCATCTCAAATCATTACCATTTCACATGAGATTTTGTCTTTTTAAGAATATTTTCTGTTGACAATTATATTTGTTTTTATAATGCAATAACCTCCAAACTTAATATTATATGTATTGCAATTTAAACCCCTAACAATACATAGAGTTAAATAGAATATGAAGGGGAGGATTATATTCTAATGTGGGCACAATATGTCCTAGGGCACACAAGTTTTTGCCTATATATTATCTTATCATATTATCATTGAATAAATTGAAGTGTAAGAGACACTTAAAAAATTATTGAAATTCGATTATATCGATTCACAAATAAAATTTTTATATTTGGAGTTTTAAATTTATCTTTGATTGTTGATTTTTAAATTTATAAATTAGTGTTTCATTATTGATCCGAAGACAAAGTTTAATATTGCATGTTTATTTATTGATGATTGAGTTTTTTTTTTTTTTTTTTTTTTTAATTTTACCGTTTAATGACCATTAAAGTTAAGGTTAGGTTTGCATAATTGGAGGCCCGTTTAAAGTGAATATGTTTAGTCTGCGGCTTATTTAGCCTGTGACATATTAGGGCTAAACCCAATATATTAGGGTTAGCCCGTTTAATCTCTCTACTTGTAGAAAATTGTTAGCACATAATTAATTAATCGTAGCAGTTATTCGTACCCTCCAATTCTACTAAACATACCCCAATTACTAAATATACCCTACTAAAATTAGAAGATACTATATACATAAATAACTAAATATACCCTATTTTAGACCATTTTACATTTTTAATTAAAAGCAAACTCATTATACTTCTTAATTAGTAGAACAATCGAACCCCTTTCTTTCCATCAAACCACGCGAATAGAAGAAGAAAGAACAACCCTTCCTTCTAATGCACCACGTGAACACAGAAAAGAAGAAGAGAACGCTGAGAGAAATTAAGAACGGAAATGAATACCTTCAAATACTTTAGAGTTTAATCAAACATGTCTGGAAATAGTAAGATTACACAGATCGAACAAGAACGATACTTTCCAAGAGATATAAGTACCTAAAGTAAAAGATGGTAATTAAAGAAAAGGAGGACAAAAATATTTATATGGAAAAATGGAGATGGATGGATTGATGTAAAAGACAAAAAGAAAAAAAAAGTAGTTTAGTTTTCAGTGCAAAATGATGATTGAAATGAATTAGAGATGCACATATGTGCCTCAAAGGTGTTCGATTACACGGATCGAACACATATAAGTAGCCAACTCAATTTTCTGTTCGGTTGCAGAAACCGAACAGAAAGATATTGTTCAATTGTAGCGTCCGAACGATTTGAGTTTTCACATTTTTAAGGTAGACATCATGATGTAAATGTGTTGATTAAACTTAAAAATAACTAAGAACTAAAACTTGTGTAACTTAATTTAAAAAATAAGTATTAAACTCAACATCTTAATCATGATCATTCTTCTTGTTCGACAATGATGGAAGGCAATTAGGGTTTATAATTCATGAGATTGGGGAGCGTATAGAGATTTGGGTTAGAATAAAATAATAATCTTAATTTATAACTTATATAAGGATATTTATGTCTTAACATATAAGGGTATTTTTTCTTATATATTTATGGAGTACATATAGTAAAATTGGATAGCCGCGCCCTTGATTAATGCTCCCTCCATTCCATTTCAGATGACACACTTTCCATTTTGGGTTGTCTCGCAAAAGTTTTCACATTCCTAAAAAAACAAAAAATCAAACACAATAACCCTTCCCCATATACTTTATATTTACAAAAAAATCACCCATACCTAATACACCTAACATACTTTATCATTTATTTATTACCAAAAATACGATAATACTCACTTTTCTTAATATTTATGCATAAAGTGGGGTGCAAATATTTGTGGGATGGAGGGAGTATGTCATGATTCAATTAACCGTAACAATCGGATGCTTTCCCTTGCTGTTGGTGGTGGTATTGGATGGTGTGGGAGCAAGACCGCTGCTTTTGGTGGAGACGGCTGTGCGGCTGACTACTATCCTCACTAAATAACCCGCCAACGAATAAAGGATAATCTTCTTCTTGCTGGATTCACCCATTTTGATTATTCCTTCTTCCTTTTTTATTTGTACTATTCCTTCTTTTTTTTTTCTTTCTCTCTTGTACTTCATATCATCTCAGAGCTCAGTTTTAATGGCAAATTGATGGGAAAGAAAATATGGCTAACAATCATCCAAGATAAGTTTGACCGTTAGAATGTCATTTGGTTGACACCTTACTATTCGAGCAAATTTCTTGCTGCCAGTGGCGGACGCAGGATTTCCGTTGAGGGGAGCCCAATTTTTCTCATACAATAGTTCGTGTTTTTTGTTCTACAAATTTTAAGAAAAATTATTTTATTTATCAACTTTTATTAATATTTTTGTAAAGATGTTTTAGTATTTTTAATTGTATTATGTAAGAGGAGCCCAACTTTTCTCATATCGTGTTTTTTGTTCTACAAATTTTAAGAAGAATTATTTTATTTATCAACTTTTATTAATATTTTTGTAAAGATGTTTTAGTATTTTTAATTGTATTATGTAAGAGTTGTAAAGATGTTTTAATATTTTTAATTGTATTATGTAAGAGTAACAATTTTGAAACTAAAATCATTAAAATTATTAAATAAATATGTTATTTAGAGGGAAAAAAATAACTGCATGAATCGAACACGAGACCTTTAAAACTAAAACATCTTCATTTCACCACTTGGACACAAAGATATTTCAAGAAAATTTCTATATCTATACTAGTAATTTTTAGAAGTTCAGGGGGACAGTGCCCCTATCCCCTTAGTAAGTCCACCACTGCTTGCTGTTCGATAGTTCAATACGTAAATGGACTTTAAAATCGAATAACTTTTTTTTTTTTGCAAATTTTTAAATGTTTAGATTAATTTACAAATTGAAGTAAATGTTGTCACTTTTGCGACAATTAATTTCCTTTTTTTTAATTTTTTTTTATTTTTTTTCCATTATGTACAAATGAGCTTTGGGTTGAGCACGTTCACGTAAAAGACCAAATTATTGATCGAGGGTAGAAATGGAATCTCATAATACGTCATTCTTGCCTCTCTAAGTCTTCTATAGGGAGTAGAGCACACAAAATAACAGTCCACCCCCAAAACCCAACTGAAACGACTACCCCATTTTGCTCCGGTCAGTAAGTACCGTATCTCATTATCTTTGGTATCCTAAAGAATTGCTAGGTTTCAATCACTAATCATCTTCTCGTTTGAAAAATTTTCCAGAAATGGTCAGAGATTTACAAATCCTGATTGTAGCCGTTCTACTGTTGGCGTCAACCTACGAATCGGCCATCTTCAATCCGGTATCCGAATCCCATCGATCTGCTGCATTGGAGCTCTTTTCTCTGGATGATGGATCTACGGGAAGGTCAAATTATGAACTCTCTTTAAAACCCATTATACCTTTTGGTATTACATATGTTTGCAATTTAAATTTTCTCTGCGGATACTCCCCATTGAAATTGTTGATTTATTTTTCTGTTTATATGTTGGAGTATAAATTGTGTAATTAATTGTGCGGAGGGGGTGGAGAAAATATTTTAGTGTGTAAATCTTTGTAAGTTCTAGCTTATTGATAGATTGGAAGATGTGTTTTTGTTTATACTAATACTAGACATTGAAATGTGATTAATCTAGTGCTGCGCAACACTGATTATTTGTACTAACTGTACGTAACTGTTAGATTTTCCTGAATAATATTGATAAATTAGGCCATTGTTTTTATATAAATTGCCTCTTGACTTCGACTTTACTTAAATCATGGAAAGGGATTTTGTTTTTCCACTGTATGATGCAGAATGACAACATTTGTGCAATTCTTCTATTTGATAAATGTGGTTGTTGCTTAAATGCTGGACATTTTTGGCTTAAGATACTTGGTCTCATGTAATTGTATCTATGTCCAGTCTGGAGGAGACTTATAAAGCATTAAAAACATTTGAGGTTCTTGGGATTGAAAATAATCCCGATGCAAGAACTTCTGCTTGTGCATTTGTGGTGGACACATTGTCGTCTACTTCCTCAGTTTTAAAGGATTTATTCCACGCATTAGGAGTTAATAGCATTCTGAAGTGTGAGCTCAATAATGAAGATTTCAGGGTATTGATAATCTTTATTTCATAATATTCTGCAATTTTTGTAATACTTATTGTTATTTGATGTGAAAATAATTCTGTTGCCTTTCTTCCTCTGTCTGCAGGGAATTGAATCTAGATTGAAAAGTTCTTTAAATGGTGCAAAGTCTCTTCTTGAGTTTTACTATTCTGTCGGAGGTTTGGTGCTTATGAAGGTAATAATTCTTTGCATTAAATTTCAGGTGGGCTTCTCTCAGTTGATGTGCCTACAATGTTTAACAAAAGTAGGTTTATCAGAAGAAGAAAGTAGAAGTGTTAAACGTGCAACCTAGTAAAGGTGTCCATATAGTAAATGCACATTAACAAGATTGCAATCGTTTAATTAGCTTTTACAGAATCATTCATTTGCATCTACTGATCTACTCCCTCCGTACCAGAGAAGTTTACACATTTTTTTGTGAATGTAGATTAGTGCACTATTTAGGGGTAATTAGGTATCTTTTGGTTAATAAATAAAGTGTAATGTAAGTTATGTGTGACATTTTGTAGTATAAAGTGTATTGAGTGGTTAGTTGTATTGATTCTATTTCCACTTTTGGAAATGTTTCAACTTTTATGGGACAAACCAAAAAGGAAAATGTGTCAACTTTGTTGGAACGGATAGTTTTTTATTGTGATAATCTTTTAATTATTTCTCCTCTTTAGATCTAAGTTCGTGCTTGTATTTTTGTTTGGTATGCAGGATCAGACATCTGAAGTGGATGTTCAACTTGAAGATGCTGATAAAATTTTTCGCTCAATAAAGGTGGACTCTTGACTTGTTGCCTATTTAGATTAGTAATGTGCTTTCTCCAAAAGCTGTCAGTCTATGTAGATCTCAAAGTCTGAATTCCGTTAATTTTTTGGCAGGCTCTTAGTCAAAGTGATGGGAGGTGGCGCTTTAATTCCAACAATCCAGAGTCTAGCTATGATGCTGCTGGTATTTAATTCATGTTCTTAGTTCATAATGTCTAAAATAACCCTATGGATTAGATAGTTATAATGTTTCTTATTTACTGTGGTACAACTTCCTCTCTTTTGTTGTTGTTTGGACACTATGATTCATCATTTTCTCTTTGTTGTTTGCCCTCTGTGCTTTGTATCTACAGGGATAGCTCTTGAAACCCTGTCTGGTGTTCTTTCTTTGGCATCTTCTGAGATTGATCATTCTCTGGTGAGTCTTTGCTCTTTTGTTAGTTTGCAACTTACATATTGTGAGTTCATATTATTTTGTACTATTAACTGTGACTTATATTTCATAATCTTAGTATTTGCTTTAACTCTATTCCTACAAATTTTAAATAGTACAAACTCTTAAGTTCAATGGTTTAAGTACTCTCATTGAACGTATTTCACACACTGAGCTTTTTTTTCCATGGAGATCCCATTTTATACTGTGACTTTGCTAATTACATCATAGGATTGATGCTTGTACCTATCTCTCAAAGTTTGCCATATGAATTGATTAGCTAATGTATGTATGGAATATTATGAGTTTACATGTTAATATTGAGGGTTATCCGTATTTATTTGATCTGATTAGCTCTTCCATGCATAGCTGATGTGTGCATTTAGTTTTGCATCTCGTCTTAAAATTTTCTTGGACGGCTATTTTGCTCGCTAATTTTGATTCTGATCCATGTCTTCTTTCTGTGCAAGATCTCTACTCTTAAAAATGACATACTGAAGCTTTTTGATGGTATTGAAAAATATGGTACAGTCTATCCTCCTTTTATATCGTGATGCCACTAAATTAATTCCAGATCCTATTTAGGGTACTGGTTTTACATCTTATAAACCTTTATTATTTATGATGAAAACAATAAATAAAGGATTACCTTATGTTATTGTTTTCTCTGACAATTTATTTGTAGATGATGGGACTTGTTACTTTGATGAGAAACTTGTTGTTACACAAGAACACCAGAGTCCTCTTTCTGCATCTGCGTCAGTAGTCCGTGGAATCAAAGCTGTTGCAGGAGTCACCTCTGATAGCTTAAATGTACTATATCCACAACCATTGAATCTATCTTATATATTGTGTTATTCTGCAATTCTTTATCTTTCTTGAGACATGAAATCATTGTTTTAACCTGCAGCTACCAGGGGATAAAGTATTGGGTTTGGCAAAATTTTTCCTTGGTATTGGAATTCCTGGGAGTGCCCAAGATTTGTATTACCAAATTGATGCCTTGTATTGCTTGGAAAACATCAGGCAAGAATTTGAATGTTTTACTTTTATAGAAGGCTTTCACTGAATGCGATTTTTCGAAATTGTATGACTTCATATGCTAAAGTAAATTTCTATTCAAACAATTTTTAGTTAAATGTGCTGATCTATAAAATCTTCTGCTCCTATAATACTTTATACTGTTCTGAAATGATTCTAACATATTTTTTATCTCTGCTTTAGGGGGTCTGCTCCTCTGATTTTATCAGTGCCTGCTTCTGTCCTTTCGGTTACCAAGAAAGATCAACTTAAGGTTTACTATCTTGATATTCTTGTTCCCTCAGTCAATTTGATTATCTATCTTATTTCATATCCACCTCTGGTTAAATTAGCGGACAGAAGCTTTGACTTGTTCTAACCTTACATCAGAAAATGCTGTTTTCGTGAAGCTATTCCCCATGTTATTGTTAACTCAGTAGCTTAAATATAATGAACTATGGGTATAAAATTGAATTGTTTGATTTAAACTAGTTGCTCATCTTTTCTTTAATCGTGCAAATGTGGCCTGCACTCAACTCCTTATGTTGTTTTAGGTTTATGTCTGTACTGTTTTGGGTTCTTCTGCTCCTTCTCTGTCGGTCAAGCTCAAGCAGATTTTTGTCCATGGTTCCAAGGATGCTTCTATAATTGATCAGGTCAATTCTCTTTAGGAAGGCTACATAAGTTACAACTTTATCAGTAATCATATTCAAAACATCCATCTTCATGTCTCAGTGCACTGTCTTATGACTTTTGGTTTCCCCTAGTGCAGGAGCTCAAATTTGACGAGGAGTACGCAGTGCATGTCCTTGAAACATTGCCAGAGAATATCCATGTTGGAAACTACATTTTTTCTTTTGAGGTAGTTGAACTTTTTTCTTTTTCATTATATCACATGAGTATCTGGTATTTTCTCTTTTTAACCTGTTATAATATTTTCCCCTCGTATTTGTAGATTATATTTCATGACCCAGAAACAAAGAATAATTATGCAACTGGAGGGCGAACCAAAGTACCTATTCATGTAACTGGAGTTATAAAGATTGACAATGCAGAGATTGCTGTACTTGACAGTGATCTTGGGAGCATAGAAACTCAGAAAAAGTATCTCACTAACTTTTAATTGGTATTATTGGATCAATGTTTATTTGCCTTTTGTCAGTTTGAATAGTTTTGTTAGATATATTTTGTCATGTATTACGTTCATGTGTCCCATAAACTTCTATCCAATCTCCCCACTGCACACACATCCCACTATTCTACTTGGCTATTTATTTTGGCGGAGTAGGGATGGGGGCTGGTGTTTCCTCATCTAATTGTATTGCAGTTCACATTGTTAATGTCTTGTGCTTTTTTGTTCCCTCTGCTTCCTGTAAAACTCTCTTTTTAGTTCTGATGAATTGCATGTGATTATTATATTTAAACTATTATATTCCTTCATTATGAATTTTATGATGTTTAGTGTGAAGGGGCAGTAATAAGAAGTTTCTTTTCAGGTTGGATTTGCCAGGTGATAATACAGTTGCTTTATCAGCTAATCACCTCCAGAAGTTGAGGTTGTCCTTTCAGTTGAGCACTCCTTTTGGACATGCTTTCAAGCCTCACCAGGTTGTCATTCTAGTTTTTGAGTTATGCAATTATACTCTTAATTAGTCATGTGTCTTGACTCTTGAGTAACATGTTTTGTTCAGGCGTTCTTCAAGTTGAGACATGAAAGTGGAGTTGAACACATCTTCTTGGTCGGGAACTCTGGGAAAAAGTTTGAGATTATACTAGTTAAGTGCTCTATAATGATCTTAACTGTCTGGTTTGAATTAAATAATGCAGAATATGAACATCATTTGGGTGAAACTATCAGTCAATTATCTGGTTATAATCGTTTAACTGGCATATTATAGCTTGATCCCTGTAATTGATCCCATTGGTTAAAATTATATTTTCCAGGCATGTGTGCTTTCGACTTTAGGTCTCAAATGGGATGATTAAGTTTGCTATAGTGCTAAAGATATCGATGTGCTTTGCTAAGACTGCAATTTATCTTGTAGGATTTTCTGGGGCTAGTTGAGAAGTTCTTCTACTTATCTGGTAGATATGACATTCAACTTACAGTTGGGGACTTGGACATGGTAAAGTTCTTTAAATGAAAGCTTTACATATTTTTTTTTACAATTTCCCCATTAACTTATTTTATGCAAAGTTTCCTGCTTATGCCCTCGTGTGCTTGATGCAAATTCTTTTCTTTCATCCATGTCAGGAGAATTCTTTCTTGCAACCTCTGGGCTATATTGATTTGGATCTCCCAGAAGCACCTGAAAAGGCACCCCGGCCTCCGTTACAACCTGTTGACCCATATTCTAGATTTGGACCTAAGGCAGAGATAAATCACATATTTAGGGTTCCAGAAAAACAACCCCCTCAAGAGCTTTCTCTTGTTTTCTTGGGCCTAGTACTATTCCCATTTTTTGGGTTCTTCGCTGGGGTACTCATCAATTAAAATATCTGAATAGATCTTATAATATAAAGCCATCTTTTTGATCTAGCAGCTATCTTACTAGACAAATTATTTACTTCCTTCTTGTTCGTGCAGCTCTTTTACCTGCGTGCTAACCTCAAGAATTTCCCCAAGTCGTCTGTTGCCTCAACCTTTGCCATTCTCTTTCATTTGGGGATTGCTGCAGTTCTGTCTCTCTATGCATTATTTTGGTTCAAGGTATGTCTATTTTTCTCTGTTTTAAGTTTGAATTTGTTCATTCTTGTTTATGAATCAAGATACTTTGGGGCCTCTTGATCAAATTTTGGAATTAGAATGATAATTGGTGTTATTGATGGGTTAATGACAATAAGAGTTATTATGATTGATGGGTAGGGTATTGAATCACTGGGAATGATTAACGAAATCTGAAACCTAAACCTCTATATTAAGTATGAGAAATGGTGATCGACATTTTATATTCGCAGCTACGTCCATTACCCTCTTACCTAGCACCTCCTTAATTACTTTGATATAATATTCCTTGTAATTGGATCTCTTATTTGAATAGGGATTTGTGTTTCTTTTTTATGAATTAAATTAATATTGTTGGTTAAATATGTGAGATACAAAATCTTACTCCACTTTGAGATTTTTTTATCTGTATTATCCACATCTAATATCATATCTTAATAACATGAACTTGTACTGTTGTCACAGTTAACATTATTGACAATGCTTTATCTTGTCCGACCATTTTATTAGTATTCACGACCTTTAATCTGACCAAATCAATCCTATTAAAAGAAATTCTTGATAACTAAGTATTTGTTTTGTTATTGCAGTTGGACCTATTCACAACATTGAAGGCACTTGGCTTGCTGGGAATGTTCTTGATGTTAGTCGGGCACAAAACGCTGTCCCATCTTGCATCCACATCAGCCAAATTAAAATCCGCATAAAAGTCGATGACATTAGGGTTTTGAGCAGAGGAATTTGGTCATATAAAACTTGATTGGAATTCTCATTCTATCTTGTGTTGGAATGATTAATGTATCACATAGTTGATTCGGTGACCTAGAATTTTGACATTTACATGGATCACCCTGTTATCCTTTTACAGTGTTAGCATAGATTACTATTTATGGGCACACTAAGATAAAGAAAGATGTATCGGGATGATTGGCATTCCATCTGACAAAGAGGTTCATCTTTGTTCATCTTAAATCACAATGCAGGTAATCGTGTGTAGTACATAAATTGCGGGTGGTTGGATATTAGACGTAGTTTAACCAGCCATAATGTGTTGCTGCGGATGGATTTAACGAAGATATACAATTTTTTTAATATTGAAGAAAATCACTTTCAATATGATAAGACTTAAATTTCAAAATTTGGCAAGATGCTCCCTCTATGTCCCTAGAATGATAAATATTTTTTGAGTTTATTGACTTTGATAAAATTAATTGTAAAAAACTGATCCTAGAATGATAAATAGTTTCTGAGGTTATTTTGATAAAATTAATTGTATAAAACTGATGACATTTTTTAAGTATTATGAAGGCGTAGGAGCATCTCTAAAAGCAATTGTATAATTTAGGGGGTATTTTGTGTAAAATGAAGGGTATTTAAAATTTAGAGAGTCATATTTTTTATCCCTCCAACACTCTCTTTATATTTCAATTAATTTTTTTATCTTTCCAATATTTATTTATTACTTTTTATTATATTATATTATCTCCTAATTTATTTTATCATAGATAATTAATTAATATTTTTAGTGGACATTTCAAGAAAATCAAGTGTTGGAAGTGATGAAATAGTTAATACAATTAATTTTAAAGAGTTGTTTTGGCTCTCTAAATTTGAAGAGTCAAAATCATTATGTAAAAATTTTGTTATTTTGAAAAGGCTATTAGACGTGAATTTTTATGTTCTACTCTTTAAATTTTAACTATTCTTTATTCGAAGAGCCTTTAGAAGATGCTTTAAGTATTGAGAGTTGTTATCGCAAATTATTATAAAACGAATCAAAATACAGTGCATATGCATAAAGGAAATGGAGGGGATATTGTTTTTTTTTTAAATAGAAAAACTTAACGTGCGTTCCACGAAATAGATTTTAAAAAAATTATAGCATATACTAAATATTAGTATTTCGTAAAATTGTCAATTCTTTTATATACATATACATCTTTTATATATACTCTTATTCAATTTTTACGGGTAATCCATATGTAAGTATTGCAATTTATTTTTTTTAAAAATAAACGAAGTTCTCATTATTTTTTAGATTTTATTATGTAATTATATGTAATAAAAAAAATTCTAAGGTATTAATTATATTTTTTTGACATGCAATCCATTCTTAAATACAACTCAATTTTCACCAATGATAGTCCCTAATTTAATCTGTGACTAAACACCTCAAGAACAACGGTGGGATACTGTTACTTGGTCATTACTCCCTTCGTCCCCGAAGTACTTCACGTATTGTTGTGCGCGGAGTTTAAAAAAAGTTGTTATTTTATGTATAAAACAAGAAAGATAAGAAGTATTTTAATTAATTTAATGAAAATGGTGTGTAAAGTTATTGGAATGTATGAAAAAGTGAGTATTATGTTGGGATGTGTGTAAAAAGTAGGTATTGTTATAATGTATTTTTTACAATTTTTAGTAAAAGTAAAGTGTGAAATATTTTGTGGGACAGATAAAAAAAAAGTGTGAAATACTTTGGGGGACGGAGGGAGTATATATTTTTAATAAATTTAAAAAAAATGAATGAAGTATACTATATTTTTATGAAATGCATCTTACGAATCAAATTTATGTTATATTTATTCATTCATTTCAATTCTTTTTAGTTGAACAATTAGATTTTAATAAATAATTTTTTATCTAAGAATAATTAATTAAAATTTTACTTAGTAAATTTAATTGTATTCCCTCTATTTACAGGATTCAATTGATCTAAAATAAAAAAAAAAATATAAACTTAAGGGATCTTCATTTAAAAGGTCTAGTCAACATTAAATCTTATTTAAAATGCCTAATGTTATAAAATTTTGTGTAAATGGCCTCCCTTTAAAAAATAAGGTTTTTACTTAATTATTAATACTTTAGGGACTTTTAAGAAAATAATAAAAGTTTGGGACATTTTTGTAAAATAAAAAATTGGGGATTTTACTCAATTGTTAATATTTTATGGATTTTTGAAAAATTAGCATTTATGCCCATAACGGTAACCATTTCGTTATACCAACTAGTATGTCGTTATTTAAAATTCGAGTTATCCCGAGGTCGTTTCAGTCTAAATTTCTTACATTTACCTCATTATACACCATTCGATATATTTTTCTAGTGAATAGTCAATTTAGCATTGTCTGGCTCTATAACGGAATCATTCCGTTATAACGACTTGCACACCGTTATTCAAAATTCGATCAATTTTAAGGGCCTTCATTCACTTGGATCTCTACATACAATATCAAAATATAATATTCTAATAAACTAACAAATGGATGTTGATATTCAGTCACATATAAAGTATCTCATACATGTTAAATAAAACAAGTATATAAAGTATACAGTTTGAATGCGAAATATTATAAATATGAAGTATCCCACTTAAATTTTTGAATGGGCTTGTAGAAATATTATGAAATCAAGGCATGTGTTTAATATGAGATCCAAACGCAAAATTTAATTGTCATGTACGAAATGCGTATTTATGCTCATAACAGAATCATTCCGTTATACCCACTTGTATGTCATTATTCAAAATTCGAGATATCCCGAGGTCGTTTCAGTTAAAATTTCTCTCTTTTACCATCATTGTATGCTATTTGATTAATTTCTATACAGAATAGCAAATTTAGCATTGTTTGACCCCATAACGAAATCATTCCATTATAACGACTTGCACACCGTTATTCGAAATTCGATCGATTTTAGGGGCCTTTCATTCGCTTGGATCTCCACATACAATGATAAAACATAATATTCCAATAAACTAACAAATGGATGTTGATATTCAGTCAGATATGTAATATCTCATACATGTTAAATTAAACAAGTATATAAAGTATACAATTTGAATGCGAAATATTACAAATATGAAGTATCACACTTAAATTTTTGAATGGGCTCGTAGAAATATTATGAAATTAAGGCATGCGTTTAATATGAAATTCAAACACACAACTTAATTGTCATGTACGAAAATATGAGTATTTATGCTCATAACGGAATTATTCCGTTATACCCACTTGTATGTCGTTATTCAAAATTTGAGTTATCCCGGGGTTGTCTCAGTAAAAGTTTCTCATTTTTACCATCATTGTATACTATTTGACTAATTTCTCTAGTGAATAGAAAATTTAGCATTGTCTGACCCCATAACTGTATCATTTCGTTATAACGATTTGCACGCCGTTATTCAATATTCGAGTGGTTTTAGGGGCCTTTCTTTCGCTTAGATCTCCACATACAGTGTCAAAACATAATATTTGGATAAACTAACAAACGGATATTTATATTGAGTCACATATGAATTATTTCATACATGTCATAAGAAAAAGTGTATGAAGTATAAATGTTTGGATGCGAAATATTACAATATGAAGTATCCCACTTGAATTTTCAAATGAGCTTATAGTAATATGATGAAATCAAGGTTGATGTTTAAAATGAGGTCCAAAATCACTACTTGATTGGTATATAAAAAAATATGTGTATTTATGTCCATAACGGAATCATTCTATTATACCCACTTGTATGTCGTTATTCAAAATTCAAGTTATCCCGGGGTTGCTTCAGTCTAAATTTCTCACTTTAACTTCATTGTACACCATTTGAGTTATTTCTCTAGTTGATAGTCGATTTAGCATTGTTTGGCCATATAACGGAACCATTCCGTTATAACGACTTGTACGATGTTATTTGAAATTCGAGTGATTTTAGGAGCCTTAGAGTTGCTCGGATCTCCATATATAGATATAAAGCCTAATATTATCACAAGGTCACAAAAGAATGCTGATATTGACTCACTTATGGAATATCCCAAAAATATTCTAATTAGCATGTAATAAGTTTGGATATAAATCATTCATGATGATTTTGGACCGTGAGAGACAGGGTGTAGTGATGCTCATCATGAGCTATAGGAAGACATAGATGAATACTGTAAATAATGAGTAGGACACTGGGGAGTAAAAGTGTGGACAGAAACCGGATTCAAAGGAATTAATAAGTGCATGAATCAACATAAAACTAACAATGGTTCATGTTCGACAGTTATTAACTGACACGGGCATCATACAATGCAATGATATACAATATATGTTCCCCAATAATGTACACTTTAATATTTTAAAATTTCTAATTCCTACTTTGTGGGAAAAGCCCACCAAATTAGAAGTGACTAAAAATATTTCAATTAAAATAATTCCAAAAATAATCAAGATATCGAACTCAATGTGAAAGTAACAAATTAAAATATTTTCATTTGCATGTAGATAACAAATCAACTATTTAAAATTACCACTACAGCCACAAAGTAAGGCAACCGGTACATCACACCACATGTCTGATTTGCTGCAACTTGATTTGTAAATACTAAATGCCACAATTACCTACTCCACGAAAAATATAACTGAATCAAATATAATTACCTTGATCAACTTGTCTCTTGCAACATGAGCAACCTGCAATGGTTTCCTCATTAACACTCATCTTCAACACATCTATAAATCACATTTGTTACATCTCTTCCAAAATTCTTTCGCAAGTATTTTCATTTACTTGAAATTTCCTAATTGACAATACCAATTAATAAGAAGAAAAATACTACAAACAGATTAAACAAACAGGGGATGTGATAAATAAAATTAAAATTGTGAAATACTTAAGAATTAAAATTTTCATCTCGCCTTGCTCATGTATTAAATGATGCACTTGTCAAGGTTATCATAACAGACATATTAATAATAACGACTACAGAGAAACACATCAAAACATAATATGAATCATATTAATTAATTTCCATAACCTAAGATGTAATTTATTATAGAACTTTAATAACACAAATTCTTATACCTCATCCAAATTCTCCCATTCCTTGACCAAGAAAGAATAATAACCCTTCTCAAGTTTCTTGTTAATTGACTCTTCCAGAGCATCTATATAAGCATTAGGAAAGATGGATTCCTAAAAGGTGCATTAGAAGATATTAAAAACTTTGGCAATGAGAAATCATCATATAAAATTAAGATTAATTTTATAATGCAACTTACAATATCATAAGATTTGCAATATTCATATAACAGTTCATGTCTCTGTTTTTCATTGACATTTTCTGCGTGTATAGACCTTACAGGATACAACATAAGCAAACTTCACATCTGCTAACACTTGTGCATGTTTCATAAGGAATTTGTACTCATCATATTTTCTGACAAAGATGTGATAGCCATTAAATATTGTACAAAGAAACCGAAAAAGTGATAATTAAAAAATGGCAAAATAAAGATTTAATTCATTACAAAACACCAACCATTATCATCAGCAAAATCCAAAAAGCACTGAAATTATAAAGCCTCTCTATAGTTCATCATCCATCTGACTAATTATAGAGAAAAAAATTTTATCTCTATATTATTTTCACTTGTGTTAAAAAATATCTATGTCATCGTACATGTTATAAAACATGTCAATAACAATAATACAATCCTAAAACGTAGTGCATCTATATTGTTTAATATCAAAACATATCTGAGCATGAATGCAGCAAACAGTACTATACGCAGCCTATATGGTTGAAGAACCTCACCTCTAACAATGATTCATATCACATGGAAATGCAGACAAACCAAAGAAATGCTTGTATCAATTATAAATAAATTTTAATGAGATTGTGAATTAATTCAATTGAAGATATAGAGGCAGATATACAAACAAATAACCACACTACAACATCCAAACCTGAAAGACATGAAATTCAACCACAATCATTCAAATAGTTATTTAAACAATATACGAAACTTGAATTATTTATTTTATAAATAAAAAATTTAAGAATTTCAAAGAATATATTTAGTTCGAACTCTATTTTCTTATAAAATTGATGTCCATGCACAAAATTTATAGCACAAAGTTTATTTTCTTAACAATACAACACAACCCAACCACATACATGCTCACATATCTAGAAATCTATACTTACAAACAAAGAAATAAAGATTTTTCATCGAAGTAAGACACCTAAAATTTTTTACTAAGGAACTTTTTCGAACACTCAGGCATGCTAGCTAGGTGATGCGCTTAATCAACAATTAACACCACGATATATTAGAAAAATACATACCAAAGGAACTAAAAAATAAATCAAAATAACTGTTTATAAATGAAACAACCACTTGGAACAATGAAAAAAGATTTGTTCCATATTGCTTATTAGTGTCCCAATTAGACTTGAAACAAAGAAACTTGAAAAAAATTGCATAGGTTTTGTGTACTTACTGACACATGGGTATGCGGCACACAATTTTCGACAGAAAATCCCTACAATCTATGGAAAAATTATCTTTAAACCAATAGCAAAATAAATTTGAAGAAATTAATGATCCAAATTAGGAACCTTATGTGATGAAATATAAGCTCTTTTCAGTAGGCTCACATGTACAATTACATTAACTAACACAACATGAAAATCGTCTAGGTGGACCCAACAATAGGTATGTAGTGCCAACAGAAAAATAGGGTAACTGAAATTCATGGACTGCTGCAATATCATCCAATTAATCCTGAATATTACTCCTGCAAACACCCAGTCCAACTATAGAACTCAATGCCTCTGTAGAATCCAATTAATATACTTAATCCTATTCTTGATTTAGCATGTATCAACACTAAAGGGACATTTAGAATACATTATGTGTAACAATTCATGTAAATCATCATATATAAGCAATCTTAACCTATATTTATATTGTTTAAAAACCAAATACGAAAAATGCAATTGAAATTCAATATCAATGCTTTTAAGCTAAAGAGAGGAAACTTACCTAATTATTAATATCAGTATCAAGAAATTTTTGATGAAGCTTGTGACTACAATTTGTTGATAGAAGAAGAATAGGTGTTGCTGCGTTGAAACAATGAATTATCATGAACCTATACTGATCTCTTGATGAGTTAATAAAAGATAAACACATAAACAAATCATGGCAAATAAGACATGTAATTATCGTAGGTTTAAGGATAATATTTCAAGCAAACACTATGCAGTATTGAATCATTAATGAGATGAAAATTTCCTTCATATTTTCTTACATCACATCATTTTGTTGCATAAATAGTTGTATAAATTAATGTCACTCACTAAATTTAGAGAATCATTCATACCTAGACATACTGGACGCTTAACTTCATTGCGTACGTGTGCCAACTTCATGATAATAAATCTGAAATTTAACAATATAAGATTTTAGTGCAATACATGAATTTGTTAAATGAATACATGGTCAAATGATAAAGTATATTTTTAATCACTTATTGAACTCAGTGAACCAATAAGTATAATAGAAGAAGAAGAAAGAAACTTAAAAGAAGTACCTGATAAATTGTAAGAACAAATAAATTATCATTTTATTCTACCAGGAAAATAAAGATAAAACAGGTCATATCAAAATTGCAGAAGTGTAAGTAAAATTTAGATGACAGTAATATGAATATATAAAAACCCATTGGAATAATAATTTTTTCAACATACAATCAATAAAATCAAATAAATATAGAAATATATTCTTCATTTTAAACGCAGAAACCCAACATCGAGAATTTTCATTAGTTCCAATTTTCTAATTTCCTCCGATATAGGGGATAATATTTTCAATCTTCGACTCAATTTTCAATCTGGAAGGATTCAACAATGAGTTACCTTCCTCCTCGACTGGATGCACGTCGTCGTCTTAATTCTTGCAATTAATCGTCACCGATTTTAAACGGAGATTTAGCGATTAGATTTTCCTCTGGATGAAGAATGTTGCCGATGATTGAGAATCGGGAAGTGATGAGAGGTGAGAAATTGATGTATCCTTCTTCTTACAAAGATTTTCAGCAATGGATCTGAAAGATTTTCATAGACAATCAACTAAACCTTATTATCGCAAGATTACAAAATGAAAGAATTGTGTGACATTAATGATTCATTAATTCACAAAAGTTACCTAAACCTTATTATCGATTACAAAAGATGATTACAAAAGGAAAGAATGTGAGATTAATGATTCATTAATGCACAAAAGTTACCTAAAGGTAAATCTTAATTAATCAAAAATGGTGAAATCAGTTTTGGGGGAAAGATTAGTGTAAAAATATGTGGTAAATTTGGTCTTATTATATATATAGATTACCTATAAAAAGTGGGCAAATCAGATATAATACAAACGTGTGGTCAATTTAGATGGAATACATTTTGAATTGAGCAGTTAATGACATTTCCAAACTTAGAATACATAAGAAAATAGTCATTTTTAAAAATTTTAAATAGAGTCTATTTACATAAAATAAGATTTTAAGTAACTCATTTGTTAACATTAAGATTTTGGGCTGTGATAGATCTGGTCAAGAGCTGTTGCATAATTTAGTACTCCATCCCGCACAAGTTGCACATTTGAAAAAACACAACACTAAAGTGGTATTTAGATTGAATCATTTCAAATTCAAGAGATTTTAAAAATAAATGAATTTATAATTCTTAAATTTTAAATCTACTAGTAATTTCATCCCGGCAAATTTAAATATATATTTTATAAAAATATTAATTTAGATATGAGTATATATATAATGTAGAATAAAGGATTGAGGTGCTATTTTCAATTTAAATTTTATGTTATTTATTTTTGTTAATTTTTTTAAAAAAAATATATTATGATTTTCAGTCCATTAAATTGACATATTTACCCTTATTTTTTAAGGTAAAGAGATGACATATGTCCTAATTTTATTTTAAAAAAAATTATAAGTATACATTGTATGTATGTATTTTTTATTATTATTAACATCTTTTGTACTATTAATTATAAAAATAACATTTCATACATGATAAAGTCTCTTGTGACTTGTGAGATTATGGTTATGTATAGGGTTGATATATATATATATATATATATATATATATATATATATATATATATATATATATATATATATATATATAAAGGAAGCAAATCAACTTTTTTTTTATTTCTCGCCCAAACAATCTCATTTTGATATCTTCTCAATTTATTATATTTTCTTCAATTTATCACATATCTTTCTATTTTCTCATATTTTCTCCAATTTATCATATGTTATCATTTATCGCGTTATATACGGATATCTTTCCAATTTCTCATATTTTTTTAATTTATCATATGTGATTGCTTAATTTCTCATATGTTCTTCAATTTATCACATGTTATCATTTATCGTGTTACATTATGATATCTCCATAATTTCTCATATTTTCTTCAATTATTACATGTTATCACAATTTTCGTTCCCATCTAGCATATTTAATCTAATTATATAAAAGATTATAACCTCCTATTTATCAAATAATGTCAATTATATTTATTTTCATTATTGTATCTTAATTAAATATTTTCAAACATACTCTAATATGATTATGGAATTATTTAATTAATATTCTATATATTTATGTTTTAGTATTAGAGAGTTTAATTAAAAATAATTTGACTCTAAATTACTAATATATTTGGATATATATTTTTCTTTTGGAAATTTTTTTATCGTTTCAGTTGTCCCAATTCATTGGGATGAACATGATTTTATGATGGTGAGACTTTTGTAGTTGCAATATATCAATTATTTATTAAATAAAACTTTGGGTTAGTTAACCGATTCATTTCTTTTATCATATAGATTATTCAAGAAATTTTTTCTCAATGTTAAGAACGTAAATTGACTGAAACGCTAACAGTGGTTGATAATCGTAAATTGACTGAAACGCTAACAATGGTTGATAATTAGAATTGCTCATAGAATGTTTCTACAATTTCAAGAAACCATTAATTTTATTTCACTGAAATATGGTCTAAATTTGAAAAAGATTTAAATATATTGTTCCACAATATTATACTCCTTCCGTCCCATTAAACTTGTTATATTTTTTTTTGGGCACGGAGATTAAGGAGTATAATATTTTAATGTAAAGTGAAGTGAGATAAATAATATTTAATGTGTAGGGGTATGTGTATTAGTGATGTGTGTGGAGTGTGTGAGCCAATTTGAATATGTTAATATTTTTTGTGTAGGTCACATATGCTTTAAAAGGAATGTAACAACTTCTATGGGACAACCCAAAAAGAAAAATGTCACAACTTCTGTGGGACGGAGGGAATATCTTTTATATATATAAAAGAAAACTAAAAAATGAATTGTACATATAGAAACCTAAAAAAATAATGGGAAAAAACTTTTTGTTTATTTATGTATTTATGATATTTGATCGTCTGTGAAAATTAAATAAGAATATAAAAGATGCTTATAAAATAAATTTGACAATTTCACGAAATAATTTTATATGGAGTATATATAAAAGATGATTATAATAATTTTGATCATTTCATGAAATAATATGTTTTAATTTTTTTAAAATCAATCCCCGTGCAACGCACGGGTAAGTTTTGCTAGTTTTATTGGTAATATTAGGTACTCAATCTGTCCAAAACTAGGGATATAACCAAACCAAACCGTTCGCGAACTATTCGAGTCTCGGTTTGATTAAATGTTCGTTCGAACTCGTTCGTTAACCTTAACGAGCCAAACCAAACTTGAATTTTGGGTTCGAATAGTTTATCAAACCAAACTCAAACCTAAGGGTGTTCGGCTCGAAAGCTCGCGAACATATTCGTTTATAGGCTCGCTAGTGCTCGCAAACGCGTTCGTAAATTTTATAGTTATTCTTTAGAATTATATATTATTATTTATTAATTAATATTCAATAATTAAATATTTTATATTAAACCACACAAATATGATAATAACTTAGTGATTATTTAAATACTTTTTATTGTTTATTATTATATTTTGTTAGTTTGTTTATTTAATATTATGAGTACCATTAAATGTTTATAAACGAAACATTCTTTTAATATCCAGACACAAAATTATTTAAATGTTCATGAAAATATATTCATAAACAAGTTACTTTATGTGTTCGTGAACATGTTCGCGAGTCTTAACAAATAGTTTGAGTTCGAGCTCGAGTTCGATATTTTTTTCTTGACGAGTTCGAGTTCGGGCTCGAGTTCGATATTTTTTTCTTGACGAGTTCGAGTTCGGGCTCGAGTTCGATAATTTCTTAACAAACGATCCTCAAACCTAGTAGTGTTCGACTCGACTCGGTTCGATTACATCCCTATCCAAAACATTAATGGATTGCGTACTTTTAGATGGGTTTGGAAAATGAAAAAAAATCTCCATTAAAATTAAGGTAAGATACGTGTATAACCCATTAAATACCCATTACCGGACGCAGTAGGCATTCGAAAAAGGGTATTGGGTATCAACATAGTACCCATCCCATTTATAGTTGTCAAATGTGCCAAATTAGCCCAGCTCAGCTAAGCTAAGGCTCAGCTTCTTATGGGACGGCCTGGGCTCAATCTTTGAGTAATGTGAGTTAAATGAGCCGAATTGCATGTTTTATTTGGGTTCCAAGTAAGCTAAAATTTTTTAATAAACCCAGTCCGGGCCCAAGACGAGTCAATTCGGCCCACTTGATTTATATATATATATATATAATTCTAAACATCAAATTCTATATACTTGATATGAAAATTTAGGATTTTATAATTATAAAACAAAAATTATTAAGTTGATATTTTCTTTATATTACATCATAATACAAAATTTTCATACAAAAAATTGAATATATTTAATTAATAATTATTTTTCATAATAAGTATATTGATGAATGTAATATTACTATAATATATAATATAATATTATTATTAATATTATTTTTTTAATCTAATCATTTGATAAATTTGAATTAAAATGATTTTCATTAACATAGTCCACCGGCTCATCAATTTGGCACGGGATGTCTTGTGACACTGTGACATCTCCTGTAACATCTCTTAATAGAATGACACGTGACAGGTTGAATCAATCATTATCCCTAAGGGTTATTGGTTATATCCCTACGTGCCACTCATTTAATGGAGTGACACAAAAAATATCACACAAAAGTGGCACAGAAAATCCAGACCCCATCAATTTAGCCCATGTACGGGCACGTGTGGCTCGATTCAATCCACAACTAGCTCATTAAATATAATTCATGTGTGAAGTTGGATCCGTATTTTAAAAAAAAAACCCAACCCAACGCAACCCGTTACAAACTAGCCAATCTAACCCGATACATGAATTTAGATATAATTCATATTATAATAATAAATATATTCGTCTCTTGTACCCTCTATACATGCATATGCTAAAAATAATTGTTTATGTGATGTACTCATAGTATAGAATTACTATTTTCCCAATTGTACGATGTATGGGGGATCATATACTATCAATTATCTACTTCTTTATTTAAGTTTCGTTGTATGAAATGGAAACCCGTAACAAATTTATTTTAAATAATTCGTTTATAATTCATGAGTCTAACTATAGGCATTCGTTGTATGAAATGGAAACCCATAACAATTTTATTTTAAATTATTCTATGTATAATTTATAAGTCAAACTATAGGAATTCGATAATCTTTTTAAGTTTTAATTTAATCTTCATTATTAAAAAAATAAAATAATTAAATCTTTTAAAAATAATCACCCACACCATCATATTTTATGCCTATATAAACTCTAGCCGATACACATATGCATCATAAAATCACCCATCATTTATAATTCCACATGAAATTAGTTATTAATAAATTCAAATCGAGCATTTTATTACAGGTGGGCAATATTGTGTTACATATACGGCATTCATTTTATAAACCACAACAAAACTATACTCCCTCTGTCGTAATAATGCATTCATCTTTTTCTTTTTGTCCGTCCTAATAATACTTTTACCTCCTAAAAATAAAAACAATACACAATATTAATAACCTTACAATACTATAATATTATAAAAATATCACATTTTTTTTACACACAATCTAGTCAAAGTAAACTATATCATATACTTTATTCTACTTAATTACCAAAGTACCACTTCTCTTTCTTGCCTCATATTATTAAAAATACGTGAATGTACTCATTGGACGGAGGGAGTATACATAACTATAAGGCAAAAGCTCCTGTGCGCCCGGGGACACGGAAAGATGCTCCGTGTCCCCATGTGAACACAACCCTCCCCTCCAATCCTATTTAAACCTATTATTGCTAGGGGTTTAAATTGTAAAGGGGCATGAAAATTGTAAAGGCGCACGAAATGTGTTCCGTGCGCCCGGGTGCACAAGAGCCTCACTCTTATATATATATAGTTATAGAGGTAAATTATTTCTCATTTCATACATTTTTTATGAATTTTTTTTCCTTTTAATATTTTATAAGTTATATTTTTATTATAAAATTTGTTAATGTCTATTGATGAGACTATTTTACATCTTCTCAATTATTAGTTATTTATCAATTTCCATCTACCGAGTAATATGAAAACAATTTCACGAGACGGTCTTACTTTTGTTTGCCTTTAAATTAATTTACTACACCAACCCTTCTCCATGCAATTGCCTGGAAATGACATGCGCATGAAAACGCATGACCAATGACTCGCACTATAAAATAATGCCAACTGCTAAGCCACATGTTTAACCTAACCCAATATATATCAAACCAAGTGGTCAATTAAATAAGCTAATGACAACAACCCAAAGACTATATATTTTCTGATATATGTCATAAGGGATGCCTTTTTCCATCTGCAAGCACATGAAATGGGACTCACATGAAAGGAAGAACATTTGGACTTCGTTTTTGTACCAAGTGGTGTACTTCTAATGCTCGGATACCATCTCTTCCATCTCCATAGATGCATCTATAGTGCCGAAACCACCGTCGTCGGCTACGAAAACCATTGCAAGAGGGCTTGGGTTACAAGAATACTGCAGGTCAGAACCTACATTAATAGCCTTCAATATTTTTCCAAAGATATACTTCTTCTGTACTACAGAATCATTCACCTTCTAATTCAAATGGAATGGTGAACGATTCTATGGTACAGAGGAAGTATTTGTTAAAGATATTCAAATCTTATATATAGAGGAACTAATGAGTTGCTTGGCTGGGGACCAGAGTATATTGATTCCTATTGTTGATTCTTGTTTGATCTAACGGGAATTAAAATTTCTCAATATTCAACTTCAATCGCTTTCAATCACATAGCGATTGACCTCTTTAATGATACTCATTACTATTCTGATTCAAGAATTTGAACCAAGCGGCCTAAGATCAATGAAAATATTTGTAGCTCGAAGCAAAAGATAGAGGGCAAGCAATCACAGTGATTGGGAGCAACATATCTGCGGCAACTTCACTCGCCTCAACCTGCCTCGCATTAAGCTCTCTAATCGGGGCTTGGATCGGAAGCTCTTACCACAATGACAACATAGCTAGAAGCATTTATGGGAACACCAGTGCCACAATTGTTTACATCAAATACATAGCTCTTCTTTCGACTTTCATGATCGCCTTCGCTAGCTTCGTTCAGACAGCAAGATGCCTCATCCACGCGAATTTTCTGATGAGCATGCCAAACTGTGAGGTGCCAGTGAGCAATGCACAGAGTGCAGTGATCAGAGGAAGTAATTTTTGGGTAATTGGTCTGAGATCACTCTATTTTGCCACCAATTTGCTGCTGTGGATCTTTGGTCCAATTCCCATGTTTGTTAGCTCTTTTATAACAGTGGCACTATTGCAGTATCTTGATAAGAATACTGCCCCTCTGCCTAACTACACTCCAGTGATGAGTTATGACTCAACTCCTAGTAAGATTGACCAGGGGTTGACTGCATATGCTACTCAGAATCATGTGGAATTACAGGGTTGTCAAAAAGGAAATTTGAGCCCCCAAAATGAAATTACATTTAGTATATATGAGATTCCATATTTTCTCTGTTAAATTTAAGCTATTGTGGATAGAAATTCTCATATTCCCTGTTTTATTGTTTAGCATTATACTTTAATAATCATACCCTATGAATATGGTTTAATCCACTACAACTCTTTGCTGCTTTGTCACATTGTCAACGTCGAAGAAAAAATTGAAAAATATGCTCCACTGATTAATTTAGAAGCAAACACATATATGATTCCTATTAATTTACAAGTTCCTAATAATAGAAGCTATAATATAATTAGGAGTGTATTAACTGACTATTGATCTTTACCGTGTTAAATAATTAATGAAACTGAGAATGTGTTATGTTTTTTAATTTTTTCATGTCAATTTTAACTAAAATTACTCCTCCCGAAAAACTATTTGCATGTCCCTCTTATGTTTGTTCTATGAATAAATATCTTTTACCATCCCAAAATAAATCACAAATATTCTTATAAATCCAGTTTAGAATTCGGATCTTTGCTTACTCTAAACCATGTGATCCTCCTTTCAATCTTGTATATCCTATATATTTTTAGGGATTAAAATTAGATAAAAACTACAAAGGGTATAATATAAACCCGACTCACTAGAGATTACCTCAAATGAATATCAATTATCACCCTATAATATTAATACAATAACCACAAAATATATTTTAATATTAAGTTTATCGTCCTCACTTAAAACACATAATACATACTTATTACAATTTATTTATTATCCGCGAGAGTGTCAAATTACCAACAATAAAAATCAATAAAATTGATAAAATAATACTCCCTTCATCCAATTGAAACGTACGCGCACGCGGTTACAAAGGAAGCGCGTACGTTTCAATGGGACAAAGAGAGTATATTTTTTAAAGCAATGAATTAAATTTGAGTTATATCCATGTATCCAGGTACAAACATGCATCCATATGCGAATAAATATTTATTCAATAGTGTATATATTTTTTAATAATTGTATATTTTTTTACATTCAATTTTTTATTAAAAAACTAATAAAAAATTCACTAACAAAATTTTGTATATTTTTATTTATAAATAAATTGAAATTGGGTGTGGATGATTTGCCATTAAAATTTGAGTTTCAATGGGACAAAGAGAGTATATTTTTTAAAGCAATGAATTAAATTTGAGTTATATCCATGTATCCAGGTACAAACATGCATCCATATGCGAATAAATATTTATTCAATAGTGTATATATTTTTTAATAATTGTATATTTTTTTACATTCAATTTTTTATTAAAAAACTAATAAAAAATTCACTAACAAAATTTTGTATATTTTTATTTATAAATAAATTGAAATTGGGTGTGGATGATTTGCCATTAAAATTTGAGTTTCAATGGGACAAAGAGAGTATATTTTTTAAAGCAATGAATTAAATTTGAGTTATATCCATGTATCCAGGTACAAACATGCATCCATATGCGAATAAATATTTATTCAATAGTGTATATATTTTTTAATAATTGTATATTTTTTTACATTCAATTTTTTATTAAAAAACTAATAAAAAATTCACTAACAAAATTTTGTATATTTTTATTTATAAATAAATTGAAATTGGGTGTGGATGATTTGCCATTAAAATTTGAGTATGATGTCACCAAAACATCACCTTTACAAAAAAAAAAAAAAAGAACATAAAGCACGTAAAGAAAATTAAAAACCGCCGTCTGTGGGAATCGAACCCACGACCACGTGGTTAAAAGCCACGCGCTCTACCGGCTGAGCTAAGACGGCAATTAATTAAAAATCTCCTATTATTATATATAACTAATATTAATGTGATTTGTAATGAATTGAACGAGAGCTTTGCGAATGAAATAGACTGATGAGTTAGGTTTTGTGTGTGATTTCTACGGTGAGATTTACTGCACATTTTGATCCATGTGAGTTTTCCTTTCTTAAATTAATTGCAGTCTTGTGATTTCTTCCTTCTGTAAAATTTGAGAGACTAACTGAAATATGTGCGCGTCGCTTGTGGAATGTGAGAGATTTTTGCGCATGATTAGTTGTATGATATTATGAATTCGTATAATTAATTGTTTTTTTATCTATTCCAAAAACTTTTTAATTATATAATAAGTATAATAATTTAATAATAAATATACCATCTCACTAGAAAATAACCCTAATATTTAATTTCATTTGATTTCACTTTCCAAATTAATAACAAGTATCTGATTTCACTTTCCAAATTAATGTCAAGTAACATAATTTTTTAGGCTTTTATAGTTTATTATATTTACACCGATATATAAAATTTTAATTGTAATTATTAAAATATTTAATATATAAAATATCTAATTGAAATAGAGACACAAAGTGTACCTAATTATAAATGTAAACAAAATCAACTCATACTTACCTTGTATTAAAAAAAAAAAGTTAGTTGTAAACAGTACCTCATAATTTTTTTATTTTTTTGAGAGGACCTCATGATCTATTTTATATAGCATCATTGCAATTTGTTGTCCGGCTGGCGTGCAGAGTGCGTGGGTGGGCGGTTCCAACTTTTTGCACAATATCATCATTCCAATTTGGAATCAATAAAATTATTGAAATTTCAGTATATAGAAGGTATCGTATCGAAAAATACCGAAAATCTCGATACGATATGGTGCCGTATCGAAAATTTTGGTACGACATCGGTATATAATTTTAGAAAAATTGGTATTTCGGTACATTCTGAAATACCGAAAATATTTCGATTTTTAAGTATTTCAATATATACCGTACTCAAATATCAAAATAATAATTATTTTTATATTTAATATAGATCATTTGATTAAATTATTTCAAATATTATATAATAATTTTGGTATGAATCGGTATTCCAAACTTTCAATATTAAATCGGTATGTTAAAATTTTGGTATGAATCGATAAATTTCGACAAAAGAGGATGTTTCAGTATTTCGGTGTGAAACGGTATTGATCTGTTCGAAACTTTCGGCACGATATCGATATTAAACAGTACGGTATATAGTATGAGTCGGTATTTTCGGTACCGATAATTTCAGTACCGTTAAAAACCATACCGAAAAATTCAATACAGTATACAGTATGTATTGATTTTTTCGATACGATACTTTATGCCACCCCTAAATATAACAACGAATACTGCCCTAGTTAGCCACAGCTTTCTCGCCAGAATATTAATACAATATATTTTATAGGGAGTTCAGTTATAAGGACATTTAAGTAAATAAAAGTATTTTAACTTAAGCATTTATAGGGTATATTTAGTATTATCGAGGATATGAATAGATGGGCTCTCGAGGATATGAATAGATGGGCTCTCAGAAAAATTAATTATACGATATTATCATGTAATAATAATAATAATAATAATAATAATAATAATAATAATAATAATAATAATAATAATAATAATAATAATAATAATAATAGTAGAGCCTCAACAAATGCACCATTTAGGGCCTTATACATAAATAGCCCAAAATAATTTTTGGCATGAGCCCTAACTTTTCGGCCCATCATGGCTCTGTTAATCAACGGCCCAATTAAAATAAGGGAATAACCTCAAATTTGAACGCAGTATAATCTTGGGCCCATTTTCTCCCCACCAATTAAATGGCCCAACTTTCTTACAAGTGGAGCGTAGTTTACCAGTCCGATATTGATCTTTTTACAAAAATATTAGGTAAATTACGAACACTCCCCCCAAGATTTGTCCAAATTATCAAATATACCCTGTGATTTGAAAAACTACCAATGATCCCATTTAACTTATATTTGATTAAAATATTGATAAAAATATCCTTTATTTTAATAAAAAGATATAGAAATAATATCAATACCCATATATTTAACGTGCAAATTAAATATTTAACCTTAATAATTCAGACAATTTGATCTTTTGTAGTTGAGAAAAGGGGATGAATAGAAGTTGGCTATCTCTTCGGTTTTTACTACGATACATCTTTTCTTCCTTGGTAATATGGGTATATGCAAATCCGTTTACCTATTTATTAATCCAATTTTATAAATATTTTATGAGAAGTTGGAGATTTAGGGTTCTTACATTTTCTTTCGGACTTGATTATTATTTAAGGTTAAATATATGAGTATTGATTTTATTTCTATATCTCTTTATTATTTTTTTATAAAAGAAGGTATTATCATCAATATTTTAATCAAATGGTGTACCCCACCATTAGGGGCCCCCACCGCCCCTGCCCTGGGGATTGGTGGAAGAGGTAAATCGCAGGATGTGCCTCAAGTGGCTTATAAGGAGGGCTCACTGTTAAACTTATGCTTGCAAGGGGCCAAATCCATGCCAAAGGCAGGATTCGAACCCCCACCCTGCAGCAACCAAGCTCAGCTGGAAGACCTTTCCACCCTCCCCTCTACCACTTGAGCTATGCCCTGGGGGCTCAATATTTTAATCAAATATACAAGTTAATGGGGGTAATAGGTAATTTTCAAGCTACGAGATTTATTTTGTAATTTGGCCAATTTTATCCGGATTCTTTTTTTGCAAATGCTTGATGAAAGTTCTTTATCCTCCACCATGCTTGAATTTATAATTGGTGTCATAATAGTTGCAACTTACTTTATAATTTGATGAATTTTCAAGCGCTTGTTTCTTGAAGTGAATGGTGAATATCCGAACGTAGAGTTTGTTGAGAACTTTGACTTGTTACTCCACGTGATACTCCGGGTCCGGGTGATGCTCCACCTCCACCTCCTGCTCTGACTCCGGCTCTACTTCCACCTTCTCCACCCGAACTTGGTGTTGGATTGTATACTAAAAAGTCTAGCTTTAGTATGAACAATGTTATAACAATTTATTTGAAATGAAAATCATATGATCAAATGATTGCGTCTTATAATTTATTTATATGCACGATGCAATAGTCCGCTTACTTTATACTGTAGATAATATGTTGTGCGACAACACGTGGAAGATCATATTATCGATTTCCTTATAAAGTATAAACAGATGCTCACAACCGAGATAGAAGGGGATTCTCTATCGGGATGGTTATAGTGTGGTTTGGTATTAGCTTGTCTTGGCTATAGAATCACATTAGTGCACTTTGAGTATATTGAGCAGAACCGCATGAGATCGTTCGACTTATACTGACTATATATGAGAACTTGATCTCAGTTATTATGGATGTTCATATTCTTAATCCCTATACAATAACCTCGACACGTAGGGCAGTATGTATTTCTTCGATTAATCAATGGGTGAGATTTACATGTAATTAAATCAACAAACTCAGTGAGTTGGGAAGTAGTGTTGTCTCTATGGTATGTTGTTGATTGTAAAAGAAATTCGTATCCGTCATAGGTGGATGATGTCCCCTAGAGGAGCTCATAAGGATTATCATGTAAACCCTGCAGGTGGATTTATTCCGACATGATAATGAGGTTGAGTGGTACTACTCTTGGATGAGATATTAATTAATGGAGTTGTCAGTAACTTAATTAATTAATGGACATTGTATATCTTAAACATGGAGAGAGTAACGGGCTCATAATAAGAAGGAGCCCAAAACGTAATTTTATGATTGGAAAGGTAGTGCAGTAATAATATTTTAATAGACTATATTATTATTATTGGACTTAAGTATAAGCTTTGGGCTAAACTTGGATACTTAAGACCAATGGAGGCCCAACCCAATTCTCCTCCTGGTCCCTGCTGTAGTCCATATATAAGTCATCTCAACTGTCCATAAACTCTAATAACACGCCTAACACTGTGAGGGGGTAAGGGAATAGCAGATTCAGTAGATCTCGAGGATCGTCGCCCACACGACGTCGAGATTGGACTTGGGAATACAGTAGAAGACCGAAAGATTGTTTGTTGTTGTTGTACGCCACCTTGCAAAATTTATATAAAATCGTAGTGCAAATTTGACATTTGACTTTTGCGGATATTAAGTAGAGTATTTTTTATTTTTACTATTACTTACTTTTAAGGGGTATTCGATATGTGCCTTTTGGGTAATACATAAATAGTAAATCTATTATGTGTATAAAGTATTGATATCAAATTTGAAATAATGTTAAATTATAAGATTATTGAGTTTGATATTTTGTTTTTTATAAAGTGTGGAGATGAGTTATATACACACAAAAATAGAAAGCCTGAATAAAAGTTAGGCATGGTTTAAATACACCTCCCATTTTATTGAATACACACTCTATTATTATATAATTATAATTTATATTTTTAAAAAGTCTAAATTCCCCATAATTTATTAAATACACACCTTTTAATTACAATGATGCACTCCCTATTTAAAACCCTATAACTCTTCTTCCTTAATTTGAAGCAGAATCATCGTCTGAATATGGCAAATCATACAGGACTTGGGGTTTAATTTTAAGATTCTAAGAAGAAAATATTATTATGTTCTTGAGGGTTCAAGATAAAAAATTTGAGAGCGAATTAGTGTTTCTTCTTTGTGTGACTATTCATTCGTTATATGATAGGCGATGAAACAGATGAATAAAACGCGTAACAGTAAAACTTTGAAAAGGAGAAAACTAAAAAATTCAAGTAAAATCGCGTAGCATTAGGAATAGTGGCTAAGTTGGTTTGGATTAATATTGTGATGAAGTGTTGTGGAAAGCATGGGGGAAAGGTAAGGATCATGTGGTCACACCATTCGTATTGCAAATAAGAGAGAACCAATTTGTGTGAGAATCAATCATCTCTCCTCCATTTATCATTTCATATCTCTGATTCTGATAATATCTAAATTGTATATAATTAATGGAATCAACACTTATTATTTATAATTGAAGAGAAAATTATGAACATGATTAAAGTGTGTATAATTGATTCAAAAATCAACTGTAAGCTCTTGCAGAAAATATTATTGAGGGGTGTAAATTTTAAAATTAATAAAAAGGGTAAATTGAATTTTTCGGGAGTGTGTATTTAATAAAATTGAGATTTAAAAAATAAAAGAGGATATGTATTCAATAAGAGTGTGTATTTAATAAAAAATGTGTATATTTAACAACACTCTAAAAGCTATGGACTTTAAGAGTACAAAAATGAGGCATTTTAATAGTTTCACAAGGATGTTTATGTTATTTAGGATCCTCGTTTATGTTCTTTATCTTGCTATTTTTAAAAAAAAGTTCATTAATTTTTGGAGGAACAAAATTGAAAAATAAGGAAAATGATATGCATAAATTTTGAGATGGACAGATATGAAATTTTGTATCAGAGAAAAATGAAAAGTAGAAAATCTAGAGGTAGAGGGAGTATATCATTATTAAATCACACTTCATACATTCCCACACACCATATGGGTATAAGCTGCAGATCATCTTATATTTATGAACATCTTATATTTATGAACTCTTAAGTGGTAAAACAAGGACCATATTACAACCCCCAACTGATCTCCCCTTGTGCATAAAGATGGGAGTGAAAGTTTCAGACATGAATTTAGACTAGTAGTACAGTTCATTGGAATCTTTGGCCTTGTTACTGCAGATCTGAAGGATCTATAAGACCTTCTAAGACAACAAGCTCATCCAATAAAGATAGCTTCTCCTCTTCAAGGGTCTTGATATCATCTTCAACTTCCTTCAACTCTCTTCCTAATCCAAAACTTTCCTCCTCCAACAACAAATACTTCCGCCTTAGAGCTCTGTATTCATTTCCGGATGTCGAAGAGTCAGCCAGTGACTCTGGGGCTAATCTTTCCGCTTGGAATGATGGCGAAACTTCATTAACCACCCCTCTTTTGAAGGCCTTTTGCCCCTTTTGACCGGAAAGAGCACGAATCTGATGGGATCGCTTATTGTTGTTCCCTGGTGACTGGAACGTTTCAGGGTATTGTGCCAAAGGTTTCTTTTTTCTAGGCTTACTAACTACAGCATCTGGAAGATGCTTCTGATCTTCCATTTCTTGAATGGCTCGCTGACCAGAATAAAGAATAGGACACTGAAATTAAACACAGGGTTAGTCCATGATGGAAGACCAAATGATTTAGCCCATCAAACTGAGCATAGTAAATCATGATTACGCAAAAACTATTCTGTAAGAAACAACATCATTATCATAACAAAACATGCATACTAGTGGTGGAGTAAATGAATTCTCAGTTCTGATTTATGCATTAACAAGCTTAGTCTCACCCAGATCAAATTCAAGCCAGCTGCTAAAAAAATTTTTTACTCTAAGACTATCCCCATCGGTGACACTCCACATGGGTCGCCCACTACTTGCCAAAAAAAAAAAAAATTGTTAATTACTCAGCAACTGATTGCTTTATCCTTACCTGCCACAACCTAATTGAAATGTGTGCCAACCCAAATGTATTTATCCATATGTTGACACTTGTCAAGCAACCATTGGTGGGATTTTATTTTTTAAGGATAGAATTTAAATTTTCATTATCTAACATTTAAATTATGTAAAAAAAATAATAATCAAAATTCGTAATTTTTTTTCTCTATAAATAGACTACAATATTGATACGCTTTAGACACAAAACGAAAACACTCTTTTTTCGCTCCATCTGGTTTTTTTTATCATTTCTCATGGATCCAAACAATCCAAATTTCTATTCAAATTCACAAAAATTTTCAAATTTTGAATATAAGATTATTTTAATTTTAAATATAATTATTCAAAAAAATATAATAACAATAATATATAATTTAATAATAATTATGTATATATAAATGAGAGATAAATGAATATTTTATTAAAAAGGTACGTTGGTTGATGGAGTATGAAAAAATTGAGATTGGGTTAGGTTATAGTTTGTATATGTGGATGAGAGATAAAAGAATATTATATTATTGGGTTGGGCTGATGTTGATAGTCTAAATTGATTTGATAAAAGGTGAAAGCAAGACTTTTTAGAGAATGCCACAATCAAAACTAATAGTAACAAGAAAATAGCGCACAAACTGCATAATACCCCCATCATAGAAACTAATTTAGATCCACTCTATAAAGAATCACACATGTCCATTAAGGTTTCATTAAAAACGATCTAGTGGTGAATTGGCGAATGATTCAGTCTGAATTTCCCAAATTTTCGTTTGACAAAGTTCAAGTCTCGGCGATAAAACCGACACTCCATACAATTCATAGAAAACCTAAGGTTTTAAATTAGGGTTAGTAACAGAGCAAATAGAGCTAAGCAGTAATGGAATGCTTACCATAGATTATTCGATTGAAAGCGTAAACTAGGTTTCACATAGACAAAAGGATCGCACCTTGAATAAATCCAGAAATCAGTCGGATATTGCGCCTCGGCAGGGATGCTGTTAGCGAAGAGCTCTGGTCTGGTATTATCCTCTACCGAATTTTGGCATCAATATGTGGGCTTCAGGAATTGAGAGAGTTGTAGTGGGCCTAATTGCCTCCATTAGTGGACTTTGGAGTTCCATAACTGAAAGGGCTTATCATAAGTGGTACCCTGCCTCTACCTTCACCAAACCAGAAATTTGACGTGTTAAAACGGTTTGAGACTATTAGATAAAAGAAAAATATTATACATAGATATTTGAATTTAGTAAAGTAATTTACATCGTGTAAAAATGTCTTTTAATCATAAAAATTAAGTAATAAAGTATTATTCACCTATAATTAAGGTATCAAATCAGGTTCATATAAATATTTATATAAAAGAAATTATTTTGGTACACGTCCAACGTCATCAGCATTCAACGCCCGATTGTATTATAGTTAGAGTGAGGCTCTTGTGCACCCGGGCGCACGGAACACATTTCGTGCGCCTTTACAATTTTCATGCCCCTTTACAATTTAAACCCCTAGCAATAATAGGTTTAAATAGGATTGGAGGGGAGGGTTGTGTTCACATGGGGACACGGAGCATCTTTCCGTGTCCCCGGGCGCACAGGAGCTTTTGCCTATATATAAATCAAAGGATAATATTAAAATGAACTAGTAAATGAAAAATTAAGAATTAGAACGAGAAAGTAGGTAATTTTAAATTACTAACTCTGTGTTAATAGGAAATATAAATATGGTGTTTCAAGATTTTTTTTAATAATTTATGCATAATTATTGTTGGATTTTTTAAGTAAAAATAAATAAATAGTGATTTTGTATTTTCTAAAAGAAATAAATGATAAAATCTCATTAATTATTAATTCAATCAAAGAAAATAGTATTAGACTATTCCTTTAACATTAAAAATTAATTTGGTAGGCATTATATTAAATAAATTTAAAATCTAGGCTTAAAATGTAATCAAACTCAATAAATATATATAAAGAATAACTATTGTGGCTAAAATTAAATTCTACACAATAAATATATCGTAGGAGATGTTAAAATATTGGGACCCCTAAAATTTTGGGTCCATAGCGAGAGCCCATTCCACCCGCCAATAGTGTTAAGTAAAAACGACAAATTTAAAATTAAAGTAAACAAACGTTTGAACTTGTGCGTTGCACGGGATTAAGGTGTTCTGATGTTATTTTAATCACGGGAGGAGAAGCTTAAATTAAATCATGCCTTTTAGAATCATTCTATCTTTACGTTTTTATAAAATAAGTATATCTTCACATAGAATTTACCAGAATTAAAATTTTTATATAATACAATCCATCAATCCATTCTAGTATATTTCTTTTTATCAGTAAGAAAATAAGAAAAGTGTATTTTAAATATATAACGAAAGAAAGTAATGGTAAATATTAAGCGTTTTTATAAAATAATTATATATTTTTTAGCATAATAAATAATTATGTTTATTAATTATATAAAATACTTGCTTATTTCGTAATACTCGTACCAATGTATAAATAAATAATTTCAAACCTGTTTATCAATACCCGTTGATTACACATACCCATTTAAAATTATTAAGATGTTAGAATTAATAATATTAATTCAAAATTATTAATAATGAAGAAAATAATTTAATAATGAATTAATTGTTACATACTCGTATCAATTTACATAAAATACTTATATTCGTACCCGTTTCATTAAAAAAACTATTACGATACTCATACCCGTCTCAAACCCGGTTATCAATACATGTTGATTACACATACCCATTTAAAATTATTATTTTTTAACATAATAAATAATTATGCTTATTAATTATTAAGATACTTGCTTATTTCATAATACTCATACCCGTGTATAAATAAATATCATTTAAAAATTTATTATAATATTTGTATCAGTCTTAAAATCTTTTTATCAATACTAGTGAATTACTCATACCCATTTAATACTATTTTTTAAAGTACTTTTTTATTGATTAAAATTAATATTTTAAATCATCTTATACATTAGTACTTAAAATATAAAATAAATATAATATAATTCTGTCGCAAAAATATGATAGAAAATTTTTTAATTTTTTATTAAATATATAAAATGTATTATGATACTCATACCTGTCTCAAATTCATTTATCAATACCAGTTGATTACAAATACCCATTTAAAATTATTAAGGTGTTAAGACCAATAATATTAATTCAAAATTATTAATAATGAAGGAAATAATTTAATAATGAATTAATTGTTACGTACTCACATCTATTTAAATATAAACTACTCATATTCGTACATGTCTCATTAAAAAAATATTATGATACTCATACCTGTCCCAAACACGTTTATCAATACACGTTGATTACACGTACCCATTTAAAATTATTAATTTTTAATATACTCCCTCTATCGACTCAAATAAATGCATTTGCTTTTTATACGTAGATTTAGGAGTATTATTATTTTATGTAAAGTAAATATGTGTATTTGAGAGATGCGATGGGTAGTGGTGGGCTATTGGTGGGCCCTTTTTACTTAAAGAGAAAAATGTTGCAATTTGGATGGGACGTCTAATATAGTAAAATGATGTTATTTGGGTGGGACGGAGAGAGTAATTAATAATTATGTTTATTAATTATGTAAGATACTTGCTTATTTCATAATACACGAAATAAATAAATATCATTTAAAAATTAATATTTGAAAAAATCATTACAATATTTATATCAGTCACAAAGTCTTTTATCAATACCTATAAAATACTCATATCCATTTAATATTATTTTTTAAAGTAAATTTTTATTGATTAAAATTAATATTTTTAATCAACTTATACTATTACTACTTAAATAAAAAATAAATATAATATAATTCTATCACAAAAATATGATAAAAAATTTACAATTTTTGATTAAATATATAAATTATTTAGGTCACTTACTAAGGGGTACACAAAAAATGCATAATTGTTATAAACTACATGACTCAAAGCACTAATACTCATAACTACACAATTATGATTGTGATACCATAAATACCCCTATAAGTTTGCACAATTTGTCTGCACAATTTGGCTCTGCACAATTTGGTTCTGCACAATTGTTCTGCATAATTTTGTTTTTGCACATTTTGTTTGCATATTTTAAATTTCGGCAGTAGGCAGTGGCGGTCAACGATGGCCAACGGCCGTCTAGCTGTCGGTCAATGCCGGTCAACGGATCGATCAACAACCGGTCAACGCTAGTGGGTTGGTGGGTGAGGGGTAGGGTTAGTGGTTTAAAAGTGTATGAGATTATAAGATTATATTTGGTATTTTACTTTAATATTTTGTATGTGAGAGTAATTATTTAAATTCCTTGTATATAATAGTAATTTAGGTTAAAAGTGTGTATCTATTAGTAGTTTTTCCTCTGGTCACTTACTAAGGGATACACAAAAAAATGCATAATTGCTATAAACTACTCCCTCTGCCCCCTTGATAAGTGTCCATTTTGCAATTTTGGTCCGTCCCAATACAAAGCGTCCATTTCCTTTTTTGGTTGATGTGGCAACACACAATAACACTATTATACTCAACTCACTACACATGAGACCTACACTCAACACAAATACAATTACCCACTCCACATTAAAATATTATTTCTCTCACCTCATTACACTTTAAAATATTACACTCCTTAATCCACGTGCAAAAAGCATACGGACACTTATCAATGGGAAGGGAGTACATGACTCAAAACACTATTACTCATAACTACACAATTATAATTGTGATACCATAAATACCCCTATATGTTTGCATAATTTGATTCTGCAAAATTTGGTTCTGCACAATTTTGTTTTTGCACATTTTGTTTGCATATTTTAAATTTCGGCAGCAGGCGGTGGCGGTCAACGACGACCAACGACTGTCCAGCTGCCGGTCAACGCCGGTCAACACCGGTCAATGAACGGTCAACGCTGGTGGGTGGGTAGGTGAGGGGTAGGGTTGGTGGTTTAAAAGTATATGAGATTATAAGGTTATATTTGGTATTTTACTTTAATATTTTGTATGTGAGAGTAATTATTTAAATTCCTTGAATTTAATACTCCCTCCGTCCCAAATTCAAGTTCACATTTACAGTAGATACGGAGTTTAAGAAAAGTCACTTTTTGACTTACTTTTGAGGGTAATATGGTATTTTTTAGTAATAAATAAATGATAAAGTATGTTATGTGTGTTAAAAAGGTGATTGCCAAATTTGAAATTAAAGTATGTTAGAGGGATATTAGTTTGTTGCTTTTTCCTTTTATGGAAGTGTGAAGTTGAATTTGGGACGGACCAAAACGGAAAGTGTGAAGTTGAAGTTGGGACGGAGGGAGTAGTAATTTAGGTTAATAGTGTGTATCTATTAATAGTTTTTCCTCACCCATAATATTAATTTATAATTATTAATAATTAAGAAAATATACGATAAAAAAATGAAGAAAATAATTTAATAATAAATTAATTGTTTAAACTTTAAACTACTTTATAGTTTCAAAAGATTCGTAAAGAAAATTTTTAAAAGATGGAGCACACATCCATCACAAATATAAGGAATCATTTTATGGATATTACCTGGTGTCTTTTAGCTTGGAATTAACATTATTTATTTGTTTTAATCTAGATATAAGCTTTCTGTGTAACTGATTCCATTTGGAATGTGCTTGCTACATCTCGAAGTGATACCATGCTTGGTTGCACCAAGAATATTTGTGAATCCTCCACTTAAATAATTACAAGCTTAAAATGACCCTATATCATGAGCTTAGGACATGATCATATAATTCATATCAAAGATATAATTTAGAATTTATGAGAATTGAAAGGCAAACCTTTTATTTATAATAGTTTTGCGAATTTTTTTATTATTGTTTGAATTGTCTTCATTAATCATTCTCTATTGTTAATCAGAATAACAAAGAAATTTTTGCATAAAGAATGGGAAAAAGGATAACGAAGAATTTTTTGCACAAAGAATGGGAAAATGGATTGTACAGGTGTTTTGGGACCAAAATTGCAAGATTCTTGTAATTTTGGTCCCAATATTTAAGGATTAGTCCAGTGGGACCAAAATTGCTAACGGGAATAACAGAAAACTTAACGGTGAAACCATTATTGTTGAAAAAAATGTTTGGAACTGTAGCCAAGACTATTGGGACCAAACCCAAACGAGACTGTGATGGGTGTGATTAATTTTGCAATTTTCTCGGTGAGAAATGATTAAAACTGGACTAAAATTAAGAATTAAAATGATTAAATGGCGAAAATTGGAGAATTTGTATTCGGCATCGAACATTATAATTTTGAAATTTTAGTTAACCTCTAAATTTACTATGTTGAGTTCCTATTAAAAAAATATTCAAATATTTTATGTGGTTAGAATCTTCAATTTATTTTTATTTTATTAACTAACTTAAATAATTAATATATTACTAATAATTATACTTGATACTTTACTTATAATTTTATTTAAATTACAATAATCGTAGATTATTGATATTAGTAATAATTTTAATGTTTCAATAATCATAAATGAAGTAGTATAGTTTAAAGGGATTGTAAATGTTAAACTTTATAAATTTTTAGAGAGATAATTTATATTTAAATGTTTGTATAGAAGTGGGTTATATATATTATTAGTAATATTCCAGAAAAACTACTCACGATTAAATTTAAATATTTTGAAAAATATATTAAGAATATTTATAATTTAAATGTATTGGTGTAGAAAAATAAATAAAATAATAAGTATTATTTTGTAATAAGAATTGACATTAATTTGGGATGCATTAATAAAAAAATGAGTGAGGCTTGTGTGCGCTTGGTGTACGGGAACACATTTTGCGCGCATTTAGAAATTTAATATTATGGGTAAGAGTACATTGCTTTGGTCTAAAGGATATACACTTTAATTAATAAAAGGTACACCATTTTGTTCTATAGGGTATACACTTTTCATTAATTTTTTTCTTTAGAAAATAAAAGGTACACATTTTTATACTAAAGGTATATAATTTAACACAAAATTCTAAAGGCGTACTGAGTGTTGTCCATGCGCCCAGATACACACAATAATTTTATTTAGAAAATAAAAGGTACACATCTGTATCTAAAGGGTATACAATTTAACATAAAATTCTAAAAGCGCACAGAATGTAGTCCGTGCTCCCGATTACACAGGAATTTTTGCATAAAAAAATATCTTCTAAGATTTTATTATGGAAAATTAATTATTTACCTTCTAAAAGTAACTTTATTATTTCATAATTACATTTGAAATCAGTAACAACTTTAAAACATAGAAAAAGATGGGAAGAACGGTATTTTAGTAAGATATATAATATCTTAATCTTCATTAAATATAGATATATTCTATGCATGAAGGATTTCCCATAAAGTAAAAATGGAAGAATATATCATCAGTGCGAATTAAAATTTTAATCCAAATTATATTTCTAATGGAATAAATCATTCTCTTTCCGAATCCTAAGATAAAATAATATTTCCTCCGTCTTAAAAAACTTTTTAGTGTTCCACGTTATTTTAAAAAAATTGCACTTTTTACCTAATTTTATTGACTTTGGAGGGTATTGTAGTATTTTTAGGTAATAAAAAAAATATAAAGTAATGATATGTGTATGAAAAAAGAGTGACAAATTTGAAATTAAAATAATTTTTGAGATTGTTGGATAAAATTATGTTTTCTTTTGGTATGAAAGATTTTGTGGACAAACAAATGATGAAAATATGAAAAAGGATCAGTGAACACTAAACATAAATAAAATAATATACATGCATGACTCAATAATCATGGCGGCACACATTGTCATAAAATTATTCGGCTGGCTATAATTATTGTAAAATTTTCTTACTAAAAATATTTTTTTATCTATCCACGGTAGCGTAATACGCATTGAACCCTTATCTAAGGGGATATGTCAATTTTTTTTTTCCTATCATAGTAAATTAAGTCTAACCAAAGCACAATTCTCATCGAAGATATTCCATTAATCCAAATTCAAGAGAGAATAAATTATTTGATTAGGAATATGATTTTAATTTTTTAATTCAAAACTCATATACATCGATAGTGATGTCATATTCTTCTCTTTTCATTTAAAATATTGAGCATTTATGTTAGGTTCAAATTAAATATAAAATAAAAAGGTAATTGATAATTTTTCGGACTACAAATATTGAGCATTTATGTTATGTTCACATTAAATAAGTATAAAATAAAGAGGTAATTGATAATTTTTCTGACTACAATAGCCTTCAAATTAAAAATCAAACTTCAACAAGTTCATTTTAATCAACTCAAAGTCTCAAACTTCTAATTTAAGTCTTAATAAAATTGAATTATTAAACAATTTTGAAAATACAAAATTACAATTCCCTTTTTTGAAAAAAAATAGAATTAACTGTTTCAAAGACCAAATATGCATTTTGCAATTTTGTTATTAAAAGAAAAAAAAGACCCGGTAAACGACAGTTCAAAAACGTAAACAATAAGATAGCCGGTTTGATTCCGATTCCACATTTCCGAAAACCACAACCGGTTATCTCGAACAGACGAGCATGTCTACTTCTATGTTGTGTGAGAATTGATGTTGCGTAAGAATAACAATTCTGCCAATATTTTACTACTTCCTCAAAAGTTGCTGCAATCCACAATCCTCTCAACAAAAGTTACACTTAACTCCATTTAAGTCATTATTATTATTAAATAACTAACCATGTGTAATGGCACAGGGCATAGCTCAACTGATAGAGGGGAGAGTGAAAAGATCTTCCAACTGAACTTGGTTGCTGCAGGGTGGGGGTTCGAATCCTGCCTTTGACATGAATTTGGCCCCTTGCAAGCACAAGTTTAACCGTGAGCCCTCTCTATAAGCCACTTGAGGCACATCCTGCGATTTACCTCCTCCACCAATCCCCAAAGCAGAGGCGATGGGGGCCCATAATGGTGGGGTACACCAAAAGAAAGGGGGAGTAGGGTACATACACTTAATAACTAGTGGAATGATCAATAGCCCAAGTGTCCCGTAATATGTGTAGTAACTCAACTTCTGCAAAGTAAAACCCCTCCACATATATCAAAATTCAATCCCATTTCCCTAGGGTTAATCATGATTCAATCCCATTTCCCAGGGTTAATCATGAGGTGATGTGCATGGATAAACACCATTACTACATACAAATATGCTCCCAAAAGAAGAACCTTCATAATTAAGTCTATTAATCATCTACCTGCTTCGAACACATCCAATATAATACATTTTTTAAAAAAATCAATTTTATCAAAGTTGTACTTCGGATGAACCAAAGCAAAAATGAGGGCTACTAGTTGGGGTTGGGATGGAAGACTCAAGCAAAAATAAGGGATAGTTAGGTACATGTAAACTTCCAACAGCATAAAAATTTGACAAAAAACGAAGATGAAGGTTTGTTGATATAACCCAAACAATGCATGTACTATAAAGACATGAAAATTTATAATATATAGACGACAGATCCGAACTCTCCGAACTCAGCTCGTATAAACCTCAAAGTGCTTCACTTCCTAGATGTTGGAGAGGGAAGTGTTCACGGATGTAGGTAAAAGAAGAATGATTGAAGTACAAATTAATTAATAGATACAGAGCCAGAATCATCTGATAGGTATAGATACATTGGGTTAAAAAGGTGTAGATAAGATATCACAATTTAAATCCTCCCTATATCTAATAATAATAATAATAATTAGTAGATGTCACAAATAATCTTTTCACTTAACATAGCATGCATATAGCATAATTGACAAACGCTTCCCATCAATTCTGTGTTAATCAAGCTACAGAAAAGCACACACAGGGGGGTAAGAATCAGAAAATCTAGACTAACAAGTTCAAATTAGAAACAAACCATGTCTAAGATAATAATAGCAAGCATCAAAGGAAAACCGCACCGTCCGGACAACATCACCTTTGAATTTGTCAAGATCAATATGACAAACGTCAATTATTGCACGGTAGGGGGGGCCTTCTCGAGATGAAACGGATTGAACTTGTGAGTTGCATGTCACGCAAGCTAAGTCGGCTTCTTGAAAAAGGATGATGGCATGGGGTGGATTTCCAAGATAGTCATTTTGAACAGAGCGATCAAAAGATGAGAGTTTATACGGGTCATCAACGTCACATAATTCCCCCAAATCATCTCCTTCCTCAGTTAATCCCTCTCCTCCAAAATCAACTATCCACCCAGGACCTAATGCATACTGATCCTTTATTGTGACATAAGAGATATCCCCACGGGTATCCAAATTAAGATCATACCCATTAGGAGCAGCAGCCTGCCACTGTTTGTTGGCCGAATTCAGATCCATCACAAACGCTTCCCAGCCCGTGATAATCATAAAGCGAGAATTTTTTAACAAGGTACAGAAACGAACTACATGGGGAGGATTGTTATTACTAGGTGGGGGTAATCCGGGCAACTTTTCCCACATGTCACTCTTGATATCATACAACTCCATATCACCGTCACTTTCACTGCTATCCTCCGATAAAACTATAATTTTGAGGCCTTCAGCGGTTGAGATAGGAATAGGAATAGGACTCGTTTTCATTGAATGCATATCACTTACCCCGATAAGTTTCTCTTTATCTTTCTCTACCCGTAAATCCAACTCCAACTTTTGGGCGCCGCCCTTTTGGAGGTAAGGTGACATCTAATTTCCAGACCTTTCTTCCCCCAATAAGACCCCCATCCCCATCCACATCCCTAAACCAGCTTCGTCCCTCAAACATATAAAGGGTGGAATTGCAAACGCACATCTCCGATGAGAGATACTCGTTCTTAAAACCACGAATTCGGACCGCCGGCTCAGTTTTGGGGTAAACATCAACGCCGCCACCGCCACCTGTATTAAGTGCGAAAATTAGGAATTCAGAATCCATCCCGCAAAACGATTTGAAATAGAAGCCAATTCTTTCCGGATATGATAAATTGGTTGATCGCTGCTTTTTCGCAGGCTCCGCTTCGGATGGAGAACCAGATCGTTTATCCATGGTCATGGTCTGCGATTTACTGGAGGAGAGTTGTGATTGACAATAAACTTACAGCTTGTTTGTTTGGTAGGAGAGGTGGGGGATCTGAAGAGATTGAAAGAGTTGGGTTGTATTAATAAAGTTAGCAGGTTTTAACAAAAAAAAATTGATTAAATTGGGATATAAATGCAGTTGCGTCGGTTATTATTATGATTGAAATTTATTAAATTTTAAAATTAATGTGATTATAACGCAATAAAATACCCATTTTACTATATTGCCCTTTAAAAAAACTTCTGCTCATAAGACGAGACTATAAAATTTTAAGATTTTAAGTAATATTTTCAAACTGATTTATAAAATATTTTAATTAAATATGGAGTTTTCTCATTTTCGTATATAATGATAGTTCATTCAATTTATTCATAATTGTATTTATATACCATAAAATTAAATATATTTTATTTTAAAATCATTAATGTTATTATTAAAAATATTATAATTTATATTTTAAATTTTAAAATTACAATGATTCATCCATTTACACTTATAAAAACATTGATATTTTTATGTATATTTTATTTATAAACTAAATTTGAGGGAAAAAAAGGAAATAGTATTTTCTAAACTATCTATAAATTTTACAATAACAATAATAATTATTATTATTATTATTATTATTATTGTTATTATTATATTTTAAAATTTAAATGTTTTGAAGTTTAATTCTAAAATATTTCAACTATTTTAACGCCTCACGTATAAAAGTTACCCGCAAGTTTCAATAAAATAACAACCCGTAAGTTTCAATAAAATAACATTGATTTCGCATTTCAATTATATGATGAGAGTTTTTTTTTTTCAAATCCCGATAATTACGTATTTAACTGCTCCGAGAATTTGTTGGTTTTTTAATTATAGGGTTAAAATTGACTTTTCTGTATTAGGGATTAGCATTTTTATTACACATCCTATGAAATGGGTGAGATTTGTAAACCCACATACGTGGGTTAGTACATATCGGGCCGAAAATTTTCACAGGCCATGTGTATTACAAAACTATGCAACCAAACAACATATTACAAAGGAGAAGACATCTATCACGTGTTAATATACCCTACCAAACGAGCTGTTAGGGTTTGGTTACACCCTATTCAACTATATATACACACCCGTACCCATGCTTTTGCCGTAAATATTAGGCCCATAGTATTTATTAAATTCTAACCCACCAACCTAGCAGCCCAACTTCCATAGTATTTATTAAATTCTAACCCACCAACCTAGCGGCCCAACTCCGGACATCATCTTAAAATTTAAATCTATTACTCCTATACTCCCTCCCCATCTCCCACACCACATTCCAAAAAAAATAAAAAATAATCACCCTTCCCCATACATTTTATTTACAAAAAATAAATTTTATCTAATATACTTTATCATTTATTTATTAAAAAAAATACCATCATACAACTAAAGGTATTCTCTTGTGAGACGGGTTTTTTGTGAGACGGTTGTGAGACGGGTCGACCCATTATTAAAGTATGTTTATTATAAAGGTAAAGTAGCTTATTTGTAGTTAAAGTATGTCTATAATAAATCATATTATAACACCCTAAAATCATACTTTAATTCATCATTTATCATACTTAAAAAAACATATTTTAACAATCATTAAACATACTTTATCTATATAATAGATATACTTTAATACGTCTCGCGAACAATCTCATATATGTAACGTCTCACAAGAGAGTTTGCCAAACTTTTCTTGAACGAAGGAAGTATATAATAAGCCTTGAACTTGGGAGTGGCCAGTTTCATGCAAATTGTCGGTAAAAAGCTCCTCACACATGCCTACAGCATAAGATACTCGCCCGCCCTGACCTGCCAACACATCCCCTTCTCCTATTCCACTTTCCTTTTATCTTTGTTCTGTTACGTTTTAGGCGGTCTCTCCTCTATCTGACTTGCTCGTGTTCTTCCATGTCCCTCTATAGCTTTCTCGTGTTCTTTCATGTCTCTGTTTATGCTATTCTCCGCTGCTTTCCCTTGGCATCGACTCAGCCACTCATTTTCTCTGGTATAGGCACTCTCTAATAGAGCAAAGTCAATAATTTTCTTGTTTAGAATATTTGATTTTTTATTCCCTCTTTAAATACGTATGTTATTCAGGGTTGAGGGAGGAATAAGAATTAATTATTTGGGCCTTCCTTGAAGGAGTACTTTAGTGTGTCTTTGGTGTATTTTATTTATTATTTCGGCATCTCTATCACTCTCCTAGTAGTTGATTCGGTGAAGTGATGCGAGGCTGAGGAGCGGCGGCGGAATTTCCACGGGTAAGGTTATTATTATTATTATTATTCATATTGTTATTTATACGTGATTAATTTTGAAATTGTGGTCAGAGAAACGTGGGTAAAAGAAGGAAAGGAGAATTGCTTGCCTAAATGATGATTGCTGTATTCCCATTCAATGAATTTTTGAGAATGCGTTTGAGTCCTTAGTAGAGGATGCTTGTGGCAGTGTATGCGTGTGTGTGTACAGTGCTGCTCTATGGGTATCATGTATGTAATTTTATATAATATTTACAATTCAGTTTTTTTAGGACTTAATGCTAGCTTTGTAATGGTTTGTTTGTTTTCTATTTAAGACATTTCTCATTTCTATAGTATTTATTTCTCTAAGAAAAACTGTGTTTGTATTTTTAAAAAAAAAATTATGGCCATTTATTGTCTTGTTCTGAGTGCAGTCAATTTATGTGATTGATTGGATTTTAATTCATTTAACATAAAAGTTCTCAACCCTCAAGTACATATATCTTTCAGGGTCAAATCTTCAAGTATATAGGTCATAAAAATGTTGTTTGGAGATAAATAATGCAAGAATGGAGTAAGATTTAAAATTTAGGATTAATTACTTTTCAGTACAAAGTATTAAACGATAATACTGTTAGATACATACATTCAGATTTATTATTATTAGTGTAAAAATATAAAGTGTTATTCCTAATATAACCCTAATATTAAATAAATATTAATTAAATATTTAATCTACCCATCATTCCTATTTATACGCCTCATTAATTGGCACAATTCCACCGATAAAAAACCTTCTTCAAATATCGCTCAGGGAGAAGCTATAACCCTAATTTAATCAAGAATCAAAATGATGCAGCTTATCGGGATCTCGTCGTTGAACAAGGTGTACTAATCCACCCGTTTTCTCGACGAAGAAGTCCTCAGGGGAGCTTTTATGGGAGACGGCAGTCAATTGCAGGTCCCTCACTCGCGGGGCCATTTTGAAAGCCCATACTCAATAACCAGAGGCCATTTGAAAGCCTACACTCAATAACCAGAGTAGTAGTTGGATGTTAATATATTGATGAAGTGTTGGTAGGAGGGAGAAAAATCTATGAGAAGAGGGAGAACAGAGAAGGTAACCAACGATGGTTAAGAGAGAGAAGTTTTTAGGGTAGGGTAAAAGGGTTGTACCAAGTGGATTGTGGGTATGCCAAATTGATTGGGTAAGCAATGCGGAATATTCAACCAAGCCAGAATTAATGAGTTAATTTAATAAGGTTGTGAAGAATTATTTATTAATTGTGTAGAATTATTCACGTTAGTGTTTGCCGGAAAAATATGTACATAAATTATTGTGTAAAATTATTCGCTGATTGTACAAAATTATTTACTAATTGTGAAATATTATTCGCCGCAGATGGGGTTTTAATTAAGTTTGAAAATTCCTATTTTATCAGTTGTGCATAACTATTCACGTCATTGTTGCCAAAGAAATATTTACATAAATTGTTGTGCAAAATTACTCACTAGTATTAAAATGTAATGCAAATTTCTAGAATTATGTAGAGAATTGTGGATTAATACAAAATATCTAGAAAGGTATAGAAATTGTAAAATATGTAAAAACTAAGAAGAATCTAGAATTGTCTAGGTTAAGTCTTTAATCATGAATTAGGTAGAATTATCTAGAACATGAAGTAATCTAGAATGATGATGAGTGACCCATTGAAGGATCTAGAACCATCACCTTGTATCTATAAATATGGGTCATTGTAACTCAATTGGAGAACGAAAAACAACAAACATTCTTCTAAATCTCCAAAGCCTTTCAACTCCCCTATTAAACATCTTTTCCTACATTCACTAATCCAAACCTCTAGCCTAAATCACTAACCACTTACATATAAACCTTCCATCCTAAACACTACCAACGCATATCCCATATCCTAAATACCATCAGTGGTATCAGAGCCTCGTTCGATACAATCGGGCGTCACTATGGCCGACACATTCCGCAGTATTCCAATTCCAATCTTTCATGGTGACAACTATGATTTTTGGGAGATCAAAATGAAGACCTATCTTTGTGCTCAAGATTTGTGGGATATTGTTAATGTTGGATATACAACACCAACATATATCTCCACATTGAATGAGTTACAAAGAAAGGAAGTTAAGGAGAATCAAAAGAGGGATTCTCAAACACTTCTAGCTCTACAGATGAGCTTGACAGACGAATATTTTTCGAGGATTATGGGAGCAAAAACATCCAAAGAAGCGTGGGGAAGGAGGAGTTCCAAGGCAACGAAAAGGTACGCACTACTAAACTTCAAACTTTAAGAAGAAAGTTTGAAAATTTGAAGATGTTAGATTCTGAGACTGCTAAGGATTATTATGCTAGAGTAAATGAGGTAGTTACTCAACTATGGTCTTATGGAGAAGATTTTCCTGACAACAAAATAGTTGCTAAAATTTTAATAACTTGCACAGAAAAATATGATCCCATTATAGCAGCTATTGAAGAGTCTAAAGACATAACAAAATTAACAGCCACAGAATTAATGGGATCTTTAGAAGCTCATGAAAAACGATTAGAAAGACGTTATGAAAAGGATATTGATAATGCCTTTCAATCTAAAGTAAATTTGCAGTCTCAGAATAATAAGAAGAATGAAGAAAACATTAAGGAGGACAATAATAAGTTCCCACCATGTCGTATTTGTAAAAGAAGAAATCATTTAGAAAAAGATTGTTGGTTTAAGGACAAACCCCAAACTCAAAAGAAATTTGAACGTGGAGGAAAGATCAATCGATTTAATCGTAGGCACCAAGCTAATTTTTCCGAAAGTTCAAAAAATAGAGATTATATGTTTTATGTCTGCCAAGCTGCATCTAAAGAAGAAAAAGATACTTGGTATTTGGATAGTGGTTGTAGCAACCACATGACTAAAAATAAGGATATCTTTTGTGAACTTAAAAAGTTAACGCAAAAGTAAAACTAGGAAATGGTGCTTTTATGGAGGCAACTGGTAAGGGAACCATTGTCATAGACACAAATAAAGGGAAAAGATACATAAGTGAAGTCCTCCTAGTCCCAACAATAGATCAAAACCTACTAAATGTAGGACAAATGATCGAGAAAGGCTACTCCTTACACTTTGAGGGAAATACTTGCACAATCTACGATAAGAAGGATAAATCCATCATAATCACTAAAGTTCAAATGAGCGACAATAGATGTTTTCCTATCCAATGGAGATATGCAAACAACATTGCAATGAAAGCTCAAGTGGACGACACCTGACTATGGCATAGAAGGTTCGGGCATTTCAATCTACAAGGATTGAAGTTTCTAAACCTAAAGAATATGATGCGGGACTTGCCATCAATTAAAGAGCTTAACGGAGTCTGTGAAGGGTGCATGCTCGGGATACAACATCGACTACCATTCCCATCCCAGAAATCTTGGAGAGCGAAAAAGCCATTGGAGCTCGTGCACACCGACATATGTGGTCCGATGCGTACTCTATCACACGATAAAAACAGGTACTTTATCCTATTTATTGATGATTATACAAGAATGACATGGGTCTACTTTCTATTCTTCCACTTGCAGAGAAGCAATGTTTCTTTTTTTTTTTTTTGAAGAAAAATAAGCCATTGCATTCAATTTAGTGTTGCTTATTTCTATTAGAATCTGTTGGTTTTCTGGTTGCATATCTATTCTTTGTTTATCCATCATGAAATATTCTGAATTAACAGTAAATAATTGAGAAGTAAATTATATTCAAATACAATTATCTGTAATATTGAAAGTTGTATGATAATAGGAGCATTGAGTCCATTTAATGAGGAAGGCATTTATATCTGATTATGTTTGAATTCCACTGTTGTTATGTGCGCCATCAGATATATATGTTCTCAATGTAGTAACAATCAATAGAAACTGATATTAGGGGGTTGGAAGAGATGAAGCTACCTTGGAGGATGATGCTGTAGTAGTGGGCCATCACTGATATTTTGCTCTGTCCCTGACAAGATGCTGATGACTAACATGTTGGCTAGTTTGTTGTCTTCTTTTTTTTTTGAACTGTTAGAAAACTTGTAAGTTTCTTCTGTCTTTGATCTACTGTTGTAGTTATCTACATATAACTCCTTCAAATTCGTTTTGCATTTATTTTTATGAGCCAATATCTTCACCATGTTATGGTAAAGCATATGTATTCAAACTGTAGCTTAGGTCAGGTGCTGTGTTGTGTGATAGGGGTTTTTATTTAGAGTGTTTGTCTTTGAAGAGAATCTGCTAATATATTGGTATTTTCTGTGTTCGTCCTTATGTTTATACGTAATTTCATAGATAATTGCCCCAACTTACAAGAGAAATGTTTTAGTTTTCTTGTAACAATGACAGATTTATCTTTGAGGAAAATTGCAGTAGAAGAAAATATGGCTAAAGTGTAGCAGGAGTTGAAAGGGCTTCTGACTATATTCAAGAGGCTATTGCAAGATTGTCCACCTACTTAGAAAGGTGGATCTATGACGTCTTAATTTTTCCATTTGTAAATACTAAATTCAATTTTCCCCTTGGGTCAAACTAAGATTGACATGTTGAGTGTCTTACGAAATTTATTTTCTTGTCAAAACACTTTCACAATCAGAGGATGATATCTCTCCACGTGAAGCTCAAATGGAACACTTGAAATTTAAACAAATTTGGCGATAATGGAATCCAAAGAAAGACAGTAACTGCAACAATATTCTAATTATAAGGTATATGTCACTAAACATATTTTAGTAATTCTGTAAAAATAATATGTAGATTAAGCCAGTTATAAGATGATGAAAATACATATTACATTACATGGCAACGCTCAATTAAGTTGGCTATATGATTAAGTCGCTGAATAGAGTCTTATAAGTTATGAGGCTCTAAAAATCTTTGAACCACATATATATTCCTTGATTGAATACTTACATCATCAAATGCTTGAAGATTCAACCAAACATTGTTCCTCTCATAAGCGATACTTGGAAGTATCTCCATCAAAAATAACAAAAATTAACATTCCGCAGATCATTGTGTTTCGGCAAAGCACATATTTTGTTCTCAGAGAAGGACTTGAAACCAAACTATACCACCCGGAAGCTTGGAAAACGCAAACAAGCATGTTTGACTACAGTTCGAAGAATATTAGAGTGTGAAAATCCAACCTGTACATGATAAGAGCATAAGACATTGTACATATCATGCATTCATATAAGGATCATGTGTTTGGGCATATGCATCAATTTGAAGACAAGCATAGTAAAGTGAGACCTTAACAAGATCATGCATAAACAATATTAAGGATTTCCAGTTTAATCAGGCCTAAAATATTAAAGACATAAAATAAATATCGCTCTCTATACCTTGAACAAAGTACCTTTGAAGCTTGCTGAAATAAGAAACTAGTTTGTTCCATTCCACTAATCTGGAGGAAAAAAAGAAGATAGAAATATATTTGTGAGCAAGAATCATGAGCAAACATAACGAGGACGAGGATGGAATAAAATAATCTCACAAAGTTAGTATCAGTGAATACTACTGTGCCTGAGTTAGATGCGCCCAATCCTAATGGTTACATTTTTCTTTTTATTATATGGGACCCACATAAATTAATTACTTCTCTCTTCATGGGCCACACATTCCATTAATATACCTACCCTTTTACATTAAATTATTATTTCTCTCACCTCAATACATATTAAAATACTATATTCATTAATCCTCGTGCAAAAAGCAAATGTAACCATAAGGACGTTACGGAGGGAATAGATTGAATCGACATCAAAAAGTAATATGTAAATTTTAATATTAATCGACGCAGAACATGAAAGATTGGCCAAATATCAAAATAAAATGACAAACACGTGTGTGACACCGTCTCAATGACTTACGTGAGACGGCCAGAAAATGTTAACTTTTATAAAATAAATTGATAATAAATGGGAGACTAACTATTAGGTGCCATTCATTTCTTATAATTACTACTAGATACATAGGTCTTAAATTATTACTATAAAGTACAAAATTATATTGTGCAGTTCCAATATTACCCTTTTATTTCATTTTATCATTAATAAAGATATTTTAATTACTATCACAAAAAATCATTTACCAAATTTGTTATTTTTTAAATTCTTTATTAGAAACATTGGGAAACTGTTATCTAACACAATTGATAAAGGACGAATTTCAAACTTAATTAAATCTCATTCCAGCGATTAATACTGCACAATTAGTAAATAATTTTGAACAACTAGTAATAATTTTGCACAATAATTTATGTATATATTTTTCCGGCAAATAATACTGCATAATTAGTAATTAATATTAAACAACTATTGAATAATTTTGCACAATAATTTATGTACATATTTTTCTGGTGATTAATAACTTGAATAAATCTGAACAATTAATAAATAATTTTGCACAACCCGTCAATAATTTTGCACAACATAATTTAACTAGTTATTATTCAATTAATATTTCATTCTCCCACTATTACAAACAATTTTTATCATCAATTTTCAATCTCCCTTCTTTCTACACCCATTAATATTTTCAGATTAGTATCCAAAATTTCCCAAATTCTAAGGTTTTGTCTATCCGTATGTTGAAGAAGACTCTATAATCCACGTATAGCATTCAGACCAAGCCTCCTCGCACATGCGTGCCATAGCTCAGAGTCCAACTTCTTCTTTCCCATCTCCTTCATATCACTCTCTATCTTATTGATTCAAAATGAAATTTATAACTCCAAATAATTCAAAAACACAAAATCAATATCCAAATCTTTGTACTACTATTCCATCAAAAATCAAAGATCTAAAGAAATTACCTCTCAGAAACAGCAATAGTTCACCATTCCACCGCACCTGAAAAATCTGAACAAGAACAGAACCGTTTAAGAAACCCTGAAAATTAAGAACAATGAAACGCTCAAAAAATCAATCCATCGCCGGCAAAACCCGTATGAACACGCACATAAAATTCGACTGCAGCTTGGTTGAACAATGGTTGGAGGAGGTTCTTAAATTGATGTTGTTCCTATTAATAAGGCGTGTAAATAGGAGGGATTGCGTTGGTTACAGATTAAAATTTTAATTTTTAAATATTTTATTAATATTAGGGATATATTAGGCCTATCACTTTAAAATTTTGTATCTAATAATAATAAATTTGAATACGTGTATCTCATCGTAATAATGCCTAATCTTTTGTATTGGAGAGTAATTAATCCATAATGGATAATAAATTAATGAAAAGTGATAATGTTATTTCATAAATAATTTATAGTTTAAATAAAAAGTGATTACATTTTATAGCGAAAGTGATAACGTTTTATAGTGAAAGTGATAACTATTATAAAAAGTGAAAAACAGTCTCACGTGAGACCATCCTATGTAAGACCTACCCAAATAAAATTAGGCTGAACATGCAAAAATAAAAAATGAGTTGATTAAGCAAAATTGAAAAATGAGACGAATAATAAGCAGAACATGCAAAGTTTTTAAGATGACACAAATAGGCAAAATTGAAGAATTGGTCGAATAGGCAAAACGAAAGATAGGCAGAATAAGCAAAATATAGAGAATCTTTTGTCTGCCAACTTTGGCCTATAAATCAAATATGGGGTCAATTGTTAAGGGTAATTACGGAAAATACAAGAATATACCTCCACACATTTTTAAAAATACTTTTAACTATTCTGTGTCGGTTATTATATAAGAGCCCCAAAACATGATATTGATATTATGTCCGACACTATCGTCATAGGTATCGGAATCTTGACCTAACATACAGGCACCATGATTGACATCAAATCAGATGTCCATGGTAAAATATGGTGTCGATATAGCAGGGCTCCGATACCAATTCCGACATTCGATACTCTGAAGATAGTGTCGAACATGATGTCGATATCCTATATCTCTTACTAACACTGAATTGTTAATTTAAAGAAGAGAAATTGAGGTATTTTGGTTACAAAATTATTAGTTAGGTAGATTTCATAGAAAATTAAATTATTGACCGGAAATGATTTTAAATTTTAAATATTGGCGGTCATTCTTCCAAGAATCCAAAATATGAGTAGTAATACTTTGTCTGGTTCAGGATTCAAATCAAATCTAGATAGAGTGGATTCTAGTTGCTCTAAGTATTAAATTCATGTAACTAGTGTACACAAATTTTTGAGGAAGCAAAAAGTTAAAAAGAACATAAACCCTTTAATAAATTTATTTCTGAAAAAAAAATCAGAAAAGTTATTTCTCAAGTCCATTCAAATAATTGCAGGAATACAAGAACAATTTCTCCCTATACCACCTTTCTCACATGGACAAATAAACCTCTATTACGTACAACTCTTTAGCTAAACAGAAAAAGAATGCAGCATAGCATTGACCCAAATAAGGGAGTTATCTGAAGGGCTCTACAGGTTTTGTCTCCTCAAGGATCGATGCAGCTATAAAGCATTCTACAGCTTCCATAGCTGATGGCTTACCTCCGTCTACATAAAGCAAGCCCAGTTCATGCCATGCGGTACCGTTCATTCTGTCCAGCCGTAAAGCTTCCAACAGAAAGCTTCTTATGATAGCTCGAGACTGGCAACCGATCTGTTTGAGAACCTTAGCCGTGGAGACGAGACTCGGTACATGTCCTGGGTCAATTTCAAGAGCGAGTGTGTATGCCTGCAGTGCTTCTTTGTATTGGTCTCGAGCTTCATGAAGCAAACCTAAATATATAGTCCAAAATAAGTTCCAACTACCAAGCAAGTATGAAAGAGCAGTAATAGAGAGTGAATGACGCCTGATCCGATTAAGTGCTACAGTCGATGTGATAATGAAAATGTGTTTTTTTTTTTTTTGGATGATTACTAGGTGAACATGATTTCATATTGATTCTCTTATATCATGAGCAGCTAACACATTAAGCTTCTTACATGGATGAGGCAGCATTTCCGGCACTAGTTGGGTGTATGTTGAAATACTTTGAATGCAAATAGGTATGTTTCGAGTAAAACACAATCAATGTTTAATTTATGGCCACACACCGCATTCTCATGCATCTGAACCTCAACACAATCATCCTATAGATCCAACATAGAAACACCATTTGGATTCTTTGGTCTACTTATCATCCTCCTATCTGCAATTTCTAAAATCTAATATGTCCCTTTAATATTAGGTCAGGTTGGGAGAGGAAAGAAGCACTAGTAGAATGGAATATGACCTTGCTGATAATCCATCACATACACATTGGCATAAGAGCACCTCATTCAACAAGCTAAAAGTTTCTTTCATGAACTGCCCCATATGGTAAAAGGTATGGAAAGTTAAAATGGGCTCTCCCAGTAGAACGAAAATAAAGAAAACCTGCAGAAAGTGCCCGTGAGAAAGAAATTTTGTTTCTTCCTTGTGGGTGGTAGTTAGAGGAGGGGGGATTAGCATCAATCACAGCAAACATAACATTTATGTCATTTTGTAATAACTCTTTCAATAGAGGTACTCCATATACAAAAGAACTATAACTAAAACTCCTATGGAATGTGATGAATGTTCTCCCTGCAAGTACACTTCACAGTAGTTAGTGAACTTCATCTCCATTATTTCATATTAAGTAAAGTGTGTTAACTGGCAACCAAGATAATTATACTCTTTCTCATCAAGTATTGACCCAGTTCCATTTATCCATCATCCATGTCATCCATGTACGATATTTACCTTCATTGACTTGCTTCATTAACAACTACTACAGCTTAAATTAGCTTTCTTCAGAAAGAAATGCTACAAATTATTTCTAACGTACCCCGCAATCAAGAATCAAACATGCATTCCCTAAGATGATTAAGTTGACCAAAATTGCAGATAATAAGTTGCTAATGTTGCTAATCAGGCAAGAAACTCATATTGGATCGTTCCTATTCCCCTCTGTCAGGAATTGCGTCCGTTTAGACTTTGAGAACTCAGGCATCAATAAAGGAATTGTAGTTAAAAGGTATTGAAAAAAGAATTAGATACCTGTTGCATGCCATCTGGAAGCAGAAAAGGCACAAATGCCTTCAGACTTTGAAAGACACAGCTCAGCATCATGCCACCGAGACAGTTTTATGTAGATGGAAGCCAAATCATTCCACATGTCAACCTCCAAGTTCTTCACATGGTTTCTGTTCTCCTATCAATTAGGCAAACACTAATTTCTGTCAAAAAAACTCATATCAGCCATGGAAGGATATAATAAACAAGCACAGGAAAATTTCCTCGCAAGTATAAACAATGATCAATTCCCAGATCATCCTGATAATATATGTTTATCGGTTAATGGTAAGAGTGATCATAGTAAAATTCAAATATCAATACCACCATGGTTCCACTATGACAAAGTTGAAGCACAGCAAAGCAAATCTTTTACAAGCAAGCAGTACCATAACAATGGAATGAACACAATATGAAGAAGTATTTAATGGATACATTGATACAAAGTACTCTAATACACCCAGGAAGACATGCATTTGCACAGGTGTATATTTTTGTTACTCCCTCCGACCTATAAACAAATTCACGTTTTTCTCATTTATTTGTCTCAAAACTATGTTCACCCCCAAAATAGGAATTGATACTGCACCAATAACTCCACTATACACTTTAATTTCTTAATTAGCACTCCTACTTGACACACATAACATACCTTAAATTTTATTTATTACGAAAAATTACTAAATTACCCCTAAAAGTAAGGCAAAAACAACTTTTCTTAAACTCCGAATCTACAATGTGTGAATTTCTTTCCGGAACAGAGGGAGTATCATATATCCACACAACGCTAATCAAATGTTTATCTGCCACAAATGGTTTTATTATAATATTAAAAAGACATGAATAAGCTTTTGTCTCCTATTAGCAACATATGTATGATATAACACATCTATTTTTTACGTGCGACACAGCCTTTACGACTTTCAGTCATCTGTAACATTATCCCACATCAATTCCACACCTAAGTGTAGAAGGGCATATATATGGGGGTCAACTCTTTACCTTTGACCATGATTTTGGTTAAGTTAGGGCTCCCGAGCTTATTGCCTAATAATTTGGCCTGACCAACTAGATCTGCGGGAAGAGGCTACCTGATGGTGGGCCCAAGGTTGCCACCTGGATATGGGCTAGAGGAAAGGTTGCCACCAAGAGTTGTAGACCTTGGCGTGTGGGTTGCCACCCAGAATGTGTCGTACGTAGAACGTCCGATTCAAAGGGGGATGGATTGTTATGATTCCATATAATAGTGTGGAAGGGCATGTAAGTGGGGTCAACCCTTTACCTTTGACCATGGTTTCAGGCTAAGTTAGGGCTCCATAGCTTATATACCTAACAACATCCATCTCTGGGATCAAAACCCTATGAACTTCTCATCATACAACATTGATTGAAGCTAGGCATGATGCCGCATTCAATTCAATTCAACCTAGCCTTATGTTAATAATAGCAAGAGACGCCCATTTTGGAAAAATATGTATGGAAAAATATGTATGGAACTATTGAGAAGCACTAAAGCCACCAAACAACCAATTTTAATGACTAGGACATACCAAAATAAATGTTATAATGACCCGTGCATAAGTAACATGTATGTCAAACAAGAGAACAGCATGTCAGACCTTGAGCTTCTTCACCACACTTTTACCCTGAATCTGAAGGACAGCAAGAAGCTGAGAATAGGTCCCAATGGCTTCCTTCATTAGACCCTGTACAATTTGGAGCTTAGCTTTAGTTCTTAACAAATCACCCTGACCCCAAATTCCAGTCTGTTCTAGAGCTGCATCAATGATAGTAAGAGCATCTGAATAACATTTTTGAGCAGATGATATTCGAGCCATTAAAATCCATGCTTTAAGATTGGACCCGCCCTCCAATTTAAGAAACATTTTTCCATAATGAAGCGCTGCATCCAGCTTTCTCTGTTCTGCATTTTCGAGAGATAAATGATACACAATAACAGGGTCCTTCATTTTTGACACACTCCCAGCAATTTCAAGGGATTTGAGTGCCTCAGTTTGTCTTTCAAACCGCTCCATATCAGTCATAGCACATTTAGAATGCTCAGATAGTGAAACTCCTAACATGCACCAAGCGACACCCATCAACTTATCACATCTCCCATGCAAGTTTTCAACTGCTCTGCGAGAAAAATTAATCCCTTCTTCAACATATTTGGAACTCGTGCAACACATCTTTGATAAGAATAATAAAGCTGTAAAATTTGTTGAGTTCTTGTCAGTTTTCAACGATTTCTTCCATAAATCCAGAGCTTCCAAGTCATGACCTTCTCCATGATAACAGAGAGCTAAAATATGATACTTTTCCTTTTGGTACATAACTCCAGGAAGAAGCTCTTCAATTTGATTAGCTAAGGCCTCGAGTCCACCAGATATGGATAAAGCATAACAAAGGTGATCTAAAATGGAAGGATCCCACTCAATTCTTTTGAGTGAAACTTTCCTCAAAAGTATTATTAAAAGAAGAATGGCTTCCTCATTATTGTTTTTGGGTGTGAATGCGCCATCCATTTGGGATCTCAAGTTTGGGGGAATGCTTTCGGCCCCACTGTACAGAAGAAAAATGGCATAACTTTTCTGAATTTTAGCTGTAGTTTGTGCATCTAGATTCCAGTGATTGAGAAGGGCCCGGCGATATGACAAGACAGCCTCACGTGGAGAATCAGAAAGTGTCCACAATTCTGGGAGCAACTCAACAGCCTTATTCAGTGTCTCCTGCAATTTAGAGTCAGCACCAAAGTTTTCCGGCAAAGCACTTGGTAATGAAGATTCAACAACATCCAGAATAATTGAGCATGATTGAGCAGCTTCTGTACAGATGATTGAAAACATTTTTCAGACAATCAACACAAAAAAGAAGTGGTGTAAGATATAAAGTTATTAGCTCTCGGGCATTCTCCAATTAAGCTGTGATAGTCAGCATAAATTTAACATAATCAATGAATTCATAAATTAATATGGATCTTAGATCTTCAATAGTTTCACATCATGAACATAAATAGAACAAAAACCTTGATATGTCAATGGCTCATTGCAGTAAGCCTTCATATCTGTGATGATCCTAAGATATATGATGAAGAAACTAGTTTCTCTCTCCTAACCTCTCTCCTCATAGCACAGAATTTAAAACTTTATGTGATAAATAACCTGTGAAACTATGATTGTTTTATAGGTGGAGAGACTAGAGAGGATCTGATCTGTGAGACTGTGACAGGATATCCTAATCCGAGTCACATTCTATCAACATGATAATGATGTGTATTTCCTTTAGGATAACATGACCATATTTATTTAAACCAAATCATTAATAAAGACATTAGATATTAAAAACCTATCTCTTTAATTATTAAGGATGAGAACAACATGAAAATATCACCATTCACCAGTTAACACAGCCAGATTTAAATTAAATGTCAATATGCAAACTGCCCAAGCATTGACTATTGCCTAAATAGAGACAAGGTGTGGTAGTGAAGTCCACAAAATAGGGGGTAGCTTTTGAAAACAAACTCTGTTGAGTCAAATAACCTCTGAAACATTTTGTTGAGAAGTTTTTTTTAGAATTGCATTAGAGTGAGCTTTCTCATTCATTATTAGCTATAAGTACGCCGCTGGAAGGTGACAGCTCCATTGTAACAAGATTTGTTAGTAACCATACAATTTATGGCCAGTACTGGCAAAATCCAACAAATCTATGCAAACAAGAAAATATTCCAAAAAACTAGTTTAAGGCAGTCAACAACCATGGAAATAATTTTGATTGACCACGTGCATTACCTTTATACCTCCCAAGTGCTTGTAATGATTTTGCCTTTAAAAAGATTGCTTCAAAGAGTAAACTAACAGCATGAATTGACATTGGTGGGGTTGCAAAATTTTGTGATCGTCTCTTATGAGTTTCTCCTTTTATTGAAAGCGTGATTTTCATTTTTGGTGTTACAGCGGCTATATTGATCCCTTCAAAAACATGCAAGGCTGCTTCTATATTTCCTTTTTGATACTCATACCTCCCTAACAGTGCTCTGGCTTCCTGGATATTACGATTTAATAATCATGTCATTAAAAATTAAACAAAGTGTCATCGAGTTGCAATTTAACTTGTTAGTTTAAGGAAACACATCGCCATGTCAATTAATGCTTTAACTTTGATGATAAAACAGCTCGAGAAAAAGCTTAACACTGTATTGATGAAGTAAACTTCAACATGAAAAATGAATGAACGAAACACTAACAACGGGATGGGATAAAGATGCTGCATCATTCTTTTTATGAAAGCTACCTCATAGTTTAAACAACCACTTTCACGCAGCGACGTTTCAGCTTCTTCTATATTGCCAGTTTCCGGCTTCCTTTCAGCATCTCCAGATAAGTGAACACTTGCTGAATTATCTTTATTGACATGATATTCAGAAGAAGGGACCATTTCATTTCCATGTAATTGGTCTGCAGAAGAAATACACTGCATCATCTTTCCAAGCTTACCACGGATTCGTCCTGCCATCACTTCCCTTGGGAAATCGAAAAACCAGAAACAAAATCAAAATTAATCCCAAAAAACATTCATAAATAAACACTAACAAGAGAAATTTTTATGACTAATAGAACAAAACATACAGAATTAGCATGAATTATTGAAAAAAAAAAGCTATTAATTGCACCTGCGGCAGCATTGACTCAGACAAACTAACAAATTGCAATTAGCAGAATTTGAAACAAAAATTAGAATCAAAATCCAAATCTCGAACCAAAAGAGAATCCATCAGCATTTCTTAAATTCAATTTCAGAATTCACAATTTCCAATGATCATAAAATCAATAAGCCACAACCTTATACTAAAAAACAAAGTAAAAAATAAAATAAAAAATAAAATAGACAGACGAAGAAAAAAGAGGAATTGAAAGAAGAAAACATAAGTGATATTTATCGCCTTTCGCTGTCGAAAGAACATCGCATACAGCTGAGATGAGATGCCCACAGCTCATTAAAGCCAGTCCACATCTTCCCCTGTAAATTTCAATATATTTTTTTTATCCAAAGGAAGGCGTATAAATTAAAATAGAATTCTGATGATCATACGAACTCAACCCAAGTTTACTTTAAAGTTTCTTTATTTCCTAAAACAATCCCACCCATTTTCAATGTTCGATGTCTCCTTCCACATAAATCAATGTAAGAAATAATTTTTTTTTTACTTACCTTCCAATATGCTTCCGTACCTGATCCCATGAATTGTCAAGTGGAACACAAACTAAAAAATCTAAGGTCATGTTCGTTTTTTTATTTTAAATTCAGGTTTTGATTTTTCAAAACGCACGTATAAATTTTAAAAATCTCCCTTATATATACTTACTACATTCTCTCTCTTTAATTAATACATTTTCTCTCTTTATCTCTCCTCTCTCATTCTACTTTTTAAATAAATAAATATATTGATTTGACATAAGTTAAAACATATCCTACTCAAAACTCAAAACAAACATAAAACACACTATTCATGGTTTTCAAATCCCACATAATCTCAAACCAAATATCACCTAAGTGAGTGATCCTTGGCTCCTTGCTACTGAGTTCTTGAGTGATGAAGGCTCGATTCCCTTTTAAACGAGGAGGGAGTTATAGGAGGTATCTATTATTACCCATTATATATTTATATTTTTTTAAATATTAAAATAAGATTGAGGGAGTATTGCCCACGCTTTATATTTTATTGAAAAATAAAAATTTGAGGAAATACCGTTGCCCTATCTTGCATTTTAAAATGTAAAAGAGCTCACTCAGACTTTAAAACTAAAAAATTGCCAACTTTCGTACTTGAATGACCTTAATACCCTTATGTATTTTTTGGGCAATTGTACCTTAAGAGGGCAATGATAATTTTAAGGGGGCAATTGTACCTAAGGGAGCAATTCATAAGGGAGCAACAGAGGCAATTGACAGATGGACATAATCTTTATTTTTGTTCTATTCGGTCTTCTATTCGATCTTCTAATCGGTCAATTGTTTTTATTCTATTCTGTCAATCTTTATTTTAGTTATATTTGGTCTTCTATTCGGTCTTGTAATCGGTCAATCATTTAATGATCGGTCTTCTAATCGGTCTTCTATTCTGTCAATCTTTATTTTTGTTCTATTTGGTCTTCTATTCGGTCTTCTAATCGGTCAATTATTTAATGATCGGTCTTCTAATCGATCTTCTAATCGATCAATCATTAAATGGTTGACAAAGTCAATGATTTTTTTCCAAAATTAAGTATTTAATTTTAAATAAAAATGGTAAGTTAAAGAATATTAATGACAAATTATATGAAAGTTGATAGATTTACTTTTTAAAAAGTAAGTGGACATTTTTGAATGTTAACTTCCATATAGGGCATAAATGCCCATTCCCTACAAATTTCCCTAATAGTCAATACATCAGCCCCGATGACTGGAATTTGAAGGGAGGCGTGAGAAAGATCACTTCGTTGTTAGCAACTTTAATGAAGTTTATAAAATCAGCCAAAAAATGCCCACTGTTTAAAAATATATTCAAAATAACAAAAAAGACCTTGATTTGATAATGAGATGATTGTAATTTGATGATGACTTTTTTCAAAAATTATAATCATCGATTTTTTTTTTATATTTTTAAATACTCCCTTCATCCAGTTTCAAGGTATCTGTTTGCTTTTTGTACGTGGATCAAAGAGTATTATAATTATATATATATATAAAGTGGGTAGTTGTATTAAAAGGTAGTGATGTGTCATATTATGTACTTTTTTACTAAGTAGGAGAATTTGATACCCTTGAATCGAATGTCAAAATAATAAAATAGATATCTTAAAAGCGCATAAAGGAGTATATTTTTAAAAAATGTGCATTGAAAAAAATTTTAAAGTCTGGTGGACACTGCTTCGTTACTTCTTTGACGAGAAAGTTGCAGTCACACATTCAATATAGGCATATACTAGGCTATAAGCCCCGCAACTATATTTTATTATTAGTACTATTTTTTTTTTATTATTAGTATGTTCATTTGAATGAACCAGAAATGATAAAATTTTAATAAAAGATGATATACTTAATTACTAAAAAAAATATTCTTCACATCTTGGTAAATTGTGCGAGTATTCTAGTGTGCGGAGATTAAAAATTTTTAATTTTTAATATATGAAGATATGTAAAGTTATTGGAATACGTGTAAAAAAGTGAGTATTTTATATAATTTAATGAAAAATATGTGTAAAATTATTGGGATGGATGTAAAAAGTGAGTAGTATTATAATGTATTTTTTCCATTTTTAAAACATCTATTGGATGGATGGTAGAGAGATGTATTGCCTCAAGTTTGCATGTGGATACCATGTTAAATGACCACCTCATCTAAAAACTTTAAGCTAATAGAGAGATAAATCGTTTAATACTTAATTGAGTCACTCTAACACGCCCCGTCATATATAGGTGGGGTTAACTTCTGTTAACTATTTCATTAATAATTTATAATATAAATATAAATAATAATAATAACATCTAAAAAGTGATACCTAATTAAAAAAAAGATAAATTACCAATAGATTTGTCCAAAGAGTTGTTATTAGGTGCACCCGGGTGCAAGGGTGCACCCATATGTGTATAACTTTTTATTTTATTTTGTATACATTTTATTATATTTTGTATACGTGTTTCTTAATAATTGTATATTTTTTTCACATTAAATTTTTCATTAAAAAAACTAGTATCCATATGTGTATAACTTTTTATTCAATAGTGTATATATTTTTTTTAATAATTATGTATTTTTTACACTCAATTTTTCATTAAAAGCTTAACAATTAAATTATATTCATTTTTGTTCATAATTGTATATGATTTTGTTTATATTTGTATACGTTTTTTAAGGTGGGTGATCTCCATCTTAGGGTGTCCCCGGGTCACAGTATAATTAGCCTTGTCCAAATTACCAAATAAATCTCGTGGTTTAAAATCTACCTATTACTCCCATTTAACTTGTATTTGATTTGAACATATAAATATAAATAAATTTATTAAAAAAATATTTATATTTTTCTTTTGAATTAAATTATTTTAATATGTAATTTAATTAATTTCTCCTCTATAAAAATTAAAGATGTATTCATTATAAATATCCACAAAATTATTTAAATAGTATATATATATATATATATATATATATATATATATATATATATATATATATATATGTGTGTGTGTGTGTGTGTGTGTGTGTGTGTGTGTATGATAAAAGCTTGTGTGTGTTCGGGCACTCGGGAGCACATTCCGTGTGCATTTAGAATTTTGTGCTAAATTGTATACCCTTTAGTATAAAGATGCGTACTCTTTATTTTACAAGACAAAAACTTGTGTGCGCCCGGGCGCACGGAAGCACACTCCATGTGCCTTTAGAATTTTGTGTTAAATTGTGCACCCTTTAGTATAAAGATGTGTACCCTTTATTTTCTTAAGAAAAATAAAAAATATAATGAAAAGTGTATACCCTTTAGAACAAAATAATGTACCCTTATCCATCATACTAAATTCTAAAGGCGCACGGCATGTGCCCGGGCGCACACAAGCCTCACTCACTCTCTCTCTCTATATATATAGTATCAATAGTTAATTTAATATGAAAAATATAATTATATAATTAATAATATATAAATAAATCAACCAATCAAATAAATAAGTTGTATATTTATTTTTTAAATGTAAAAGCTTTCTATATATAATATATTTATAAAAGTTAGGCAAAAACTTGTGTGAGACCATCTCACAGACTTACGTGAGACGGCCAGAAAGTGATAACTTTTACATAGGAAAGTGATAATAAATTAATGAAAAGTGATAATGTTATTTCATGAATAATTTATAGTATAAATAAAAAGTGATAATATTTTATAGCGAAAGTGATAATGTTTTAAAAAGTGAAAAATTATCTCATGTAAAATGGTCTCACGCAAGACCTACCCTAAAAGTTAATATTTTATTTTATATATATTTAATTACTATAACAACATCAATATATATTAAAAAAATTTATTTTTTCATACCAAAATTTAAACAAATGAATTATATATATATATATATATATATATATATATATATATATATATATATATATATATATATATATATATATACTAGCATGGAACCCGAGTACTACGCGGGATCATTAATTTTTTTAAATAAAATTAATACTATTATTAATGTCTCTGATTATATTATATTATGAGTGAGGTTTGCGTGCGTCCAGGCGCACGCTGTGCGCCTATAGAATTTTGTATTATGGATAAATGTACATTATTTTATTATAAAGGGTATACACTTTAATTAATAAGGGTACACCATTTAGTTCTAAAGGGTATACACTTTTTATTATATTTTTTATTTTTCTTCAGAAAATAAAGAGTACACATCTTTATACTAAAGGGTATACAATTTAACACAAAATTCTAAAGGCACACGGAGTGTACTTTCGTGCGTCCGGGCGCACACAAGTTTTTGTCTTGTAAACTAAAGGGTTTACATCTTTATACTAAAGGGTATACAATTTAGTACAAAATTCTAAAGGTACACGGAATGTGCCCTCGTATGCCCGAGCACACGCAAGCTTTTGCCTTATATTAGTTCATATTTTAATTTATCTTTATTGTTAAAATTAATTTTTTTTGACATACTATTATTGTTTTAATTATAAGTTCAATATGTATAATTTAATATTAAAAATAATTACACATTTTTAAAAACTTCTCGGTAAACCATGTTTTGTGTTTTGTTTGATACATTACTTTCTTCATCAAGATACAAAATTTTCAAAAAAATTTTATCTTTTACTCTTGATACAACAACATATAACTGCCTATGTATGAAAACAGGTTTTGGAAGATACACTCCAACTCTTTTAAGAGATTGTCCATAATTTTTATTTATCGTCATTGCGAAACACACCACCACAAGAAATTGTCTTCTGTTGAATTTGATCATTGTGCTATAATCAGAAGGAGTAAGAGTCATACTTGGTATGTAGAGAATGTTTCTATTGTTTTTTCCACGAGTTATTTTTGCTTGTATAACATGATTTCCCATCTTTTTCATAATTAATCTTGTAACATTGCAAAATTCAGATCTTTGATCAATGTTTCTGATAAACATTATCGGTACTCCATTCTTAAGCTTCAATATGTGGTTTGGAAGTCCTGAACACTTGATAGAATTTAGAAACTCTACTGAGTAGAGATTTTCATTGTTACCTGTGACCCCATCTAATTTGGACACACTGTCTGAACTCAAATATTCCCTCTCTACGCCTGGAACTCGAGACAACACATTTTCATGTATGGACTCAACAACTTGATATGTTGGTTCAAGAATCACCTTATCTTCAAAGTAGTGTAAATTTTATAATCGGAAGCAACAGATTGATAAATGTATTCAACAATATAATCCAGAGGATCTTGTACATTTTCTAATAATAGATCATCTGGAATTTTTATATTCTCTCCGAAATAAGTTTTTTTTCTTAGATTTCCATCTCCTAAGCTCAAAGTACATCTTGAAAATTCTTCAATCTCCTATTAGATTTTTCGATGGCGGAGCTTTGACTCTGCAAGCACCTCAAAATATTTTCAAAGATAAAAAGATGTTAGTGTGGTATACACTATTTGTTCTCTTGTACCCTTAGTAATTGCCAGTAAGATTTGTCTAAAATCACCTCCAAAGACAATTGTCTTCCCACCAAATGGTAAATTCTTCACATCTCTTCTACATCTCAAAATATCATTTAAACTTCTATTAAGTACCTCGATATAATATCGATTGGTCATCTGAGCTTCATCCAAAATAATTAGTTTTGTCTGCTTAATTAATTCTGACAATTCTGTTACTGGCTTAATATAGCAAGTAGAGTTTTCATTTACTAATAGAATGATTTCAAATCTAGAATGTGTTGTCCATTGAGTAATAGCAAATAACCAATATCACTTGATGCAACACACAAAATAATCTCGCCATCATATCGAAGGCCACTTGTAAGCACATTAATCAAAATAAGATTACTATGAAGAGATTATATATTACCTTTTTAGCCTTGATTAATTCAGCTATTATTTTTACATCTGACAAAACTAAATCTTCATTGGATTCAATTGAATTGTTTTGAAGTGAAATATTTGAAAAATAATTGCTCTTAGCTATCATCAATATTGATACACTGTTATGTAGAAAAAAATTAAATAAGAATTCATGTGAGAAAATTAAACCTAAAAAGTAAATATATATCTAATGCGTAGATTAGAAGAAAGTACCTGGATTTGAATTTTTGAATCTCATGTCACCGTCATCATTCAAAATAATTCAACTTGAATAATACGAATCAGACACCTTCAAATCATCTAATAATAATGTAAAGAAAAAAAGGGAGTCATATTAATAATTTTAATTTTTTTAATTAATACATTATTATATAATTAATATCAATAACCATTCCATTTGTAAATTTTAGCAAACCTAAAAATTAACACGACAACACCAAATTTTGTCTTTTTTGATTATTCTATCAATTGATCCGCATATTTTTCCCAAATAGTGCATTCAAGAGTAGCTCCACTAAATCAAGTTGAAAGGAAAAAATTAAAAAATTGATAAATTAATATGGTGTTTGACTTCAAAAATAAATAAATACAATAAAAAATACATACTTAGCATCAATGAGATCCACTTTGATACTCCTTTTAGATTGATTACCCTTAGGTGATGTTTGTTTTGGAGTTTTGTGGATTTTGAAAAGCATGAATAATAATGTTATGTTTATTTTGAGTTTTTGATAGGGTAGATTTTAATTTTATGTCAAATCGATGTGTAAGAATGTACTCCCTTTGTCCCATAGTTATTTGCACAATTCATTTGTAAATTACAAAGGAGTGATGCAGATAACTATGGGACGGATGGAGTATTAATTTATGTAAAAAAAAAGAGATAAGAAATAAAGAGAAAAAGTATATTAATTAAGGAGAGAGAATATATATAGGATAGTTTTGTATTAATTTATGTAACCAAAAAAGATGAGAGGGGAGAGATAAAGAAAAAAAGTATATTAATTGAGGAGAGAGAATGTATATAGATATATATAGGTGTGGTTTTTAAAATTTAGGTGTGAATTTTGAATTCTAATTCTGGGGTTTCTGATGCGCGTTTTCTTTGCACGCAAAATTAATCCCCAAGTGTTAAGGATATCAGTTGCAGCTTAAGCAAGCAAACAAGTTAAATATCAAACCCAAAGGACGGCATATTATCAATTTAATTATTTACTAAATTAATTAAGACGAAAGATAATAACGTTTAAGGATTGAATTATTAACTACTAAACAATTAATTTAAAATAACAAATAAAATAAATAACACTGGAAGAATACGAAAGTTGATCAAGTAGTAGAATAGGTAGCTCTAGGATAATTCTGTTTCACTATTTAATTTTCCTCTCAAGTGCAGGCCGACACTACTTTGTGAACTATGGACGCATCACTAAGCCATGCAAATCTACTATATAGACACAAGTAAATATGCGTGTAACATGTGTGGATAACCTTGGAGTAAGAGATATAATTTCACCCCCTCTCTAGGTACTATCAGTATCAATTATTTTCTCCTGGGATTGGTATTCTAACCCGATATGATCCCAATTTATTGGTACTATAAAATTACCCTCTTTATCCTACTTATTAACCCGAATTCAATTCAATTAATAAGTATTTATATAAGATAGTTCTAATGAAGTTTCGGAGTCCCCTCACTTAGAATCATAACATGGAATCATGTTCAGCAGTGAACGCGTTCAATCAATAACCAAGATGAACATTCAGACTCTATTCAACAGTTAAGATGCACAAAACGACTCTGAATATGGATTAAAAATACATAATTATATATAAAATAAATCCACAAGTAGTGTTTTATGGAGTATACACACAGAAGTTCAATTAATTTGTAAAAACCTTCACAACCCTAGTTCTACCAAAAAAGCTCTAGCTCATGATGTTGCGAAGAACAATCTTGGGTGTTGGATAGATCTTACCCGTAGTCCATAAAATACAAGACAAATTAGAAAATGAATAAAACCCTAAATGTAGGTGTCGTCGCGTCTTTCTCCGTCTTGAATCCTCCTCTTGGTTCTCTTCTTGATTTCATAAATGAATCTTCAAAGTGATGGATGGATGGAGAAAAGGATGTAGATGATGGTTGGGGGTGATCTCCTTTGTGGGTATAGGATGATTGTGTTGTGGGTCTCTTCTTCTTCTTGGTGTGATCTACATCTCCTTTTATACTTGTAAGCTCTCCTTATGGACCTTGGATGGGCTTTTTCTTGGAAAATACGAAAATACACGCACTTGGGATGTAAAAATACGGATCTGGAGTTATTTAGGTATTTGATTTGACCATGGGCTTGGTCGAACCTGATCAGGGAGGTCGAACCACTCTGTAACACGATTTCAGGTTCCTAGTTTGACCCGAACCAGTGGTCGAACCACAAGCTTCTTGGTCGAACCAGCTTGTGCAGTCTCACCGTTTTGCGTATAACTTCATCTGAGCTCCGATTTGAGTGATTCTTATGCTCACGCGATCCTCTCTTCTTTGGCTTTCTATAAATATAAATAGCTCACAAAACTCTAATATTTTAATGTATAACAAATCATGCAAAGTGGCACAACCATGCTAAGCAGGAACAGCTAGCGCAGCGTCACTGTTTTGATCATAACTTTATCATCTGGAGTTCAATTGAGGTGTTTCTTTCGCCAAAATAATCCTCTCTTCTGTGACTTTCCAGCCATATATCACACTTCTAGTTTTGAGTATCACACAAATGCAGAAAAATTACACAAGTTGAACGTGCATTTTTCAGCATTCTTGCACAAGTTGCACCTTTTAGCTTCAACTTTGCAATTTTGATCATTTTTTCATCTAAAACACAATAAAATACCTCAAATGCACTTTTTTCTCACATATATTAAATATAAGACACTTGTGCTAATATATAATAACAATTCCCATCAAAAGATGTTAAATAGGATACTCAAACACGCTTATTTTCACTCTCATCAATCCTCCAAACTTACCCGTTACTCGTCCCGAGGCAACAAAATAAAAATAAAGAGTGAGAAAGAGTAAGAAAATTAGCGGAAAAATAAGGACTATAATCAATACCCCATTCACAATATAATTTTTCTCAACTTAGGTAATGCAACTATCATTACACGTAATAATCAATTCATAGCATACAAGATAAGACAATCACCACCAATTTACATGCTCCATTGACATGTTCTCACGGGAAGTATATATCACTCACACTCAAGTATAAAAGATGTACACTTATGGGTTAAGGTGTTTATGCTTAGCTTCAATTCAAGTGCACGCGTACGCATGACAAAAGTCTTAAACTCTCCACCACTAAAAGTATGATTCAACAATAGGATCAAAAAAGACTTTTCTTTTGGATGTAATATTGGCTCTTTAGTTAAGGTAGGAAATATATAGACAATTTGACTCAAATGGTGGAGAACTAAAGCTGATTGATCACTTCAATTTTTATCCTCTCTTTCTTTTCAATGCATATGATTTTCATTCCTTCTCCACCTTCAAGCACCACATTTTTTCCTTCTTTTTCGTTATTCCTCTCTTTTTTCTCTCGAGATACCAATTTCGGGCACTACCTCGTGCATCCTCCATAGGGTACTATATTTAAGCGCTACCCTAGGGTGTTCGATTCAATAGAGTACTAGATTTAGGCACTACTCCATAATTTTCTTTTGATGCATTTTCAAGCTCAATCACTATTTCAACACCAATTTCATTCATTCCCAAGCTGTTATAAAACTCCATCAACACACTTTGAAAAGCTATTAATTCTCGTCATAGAATCAAGGCTCAAAAAATTCAGAAGCTCAAAGTGGTTATTTCCCGTAGGCTGCCAAAGACTGAGATTTTTAGGCTCAACGGGGCTAACTACAGATAAATATTATTTGGTAGGGAATTATTTGACTAAGTGACTCATAAATTCAAGGATGACCTAAAATCATCTCCCATCATCTAACACACATGTAGTTTTAAGTAAGACAAGAGGCAAGTTCTAGAATACACAAACAAGAATGATGCTCACCAAAAAAAAATCATGTGATTAAGTATCATGATCAACAAGGCTCAAAATCACATATGAGTTTTTAACAAGTAACAGAGCATTTTTCATGGTAAGTAATATCCCACAAATATCATAGAACTTCATACCACAATATAACTCAAGTACACTACCCTCATCAATTTCAAGAGCACATGAATTTTAGGCACATTCTAAACAATATAAGCTCGCATAGATCACCAAAAACATAAACTCAATCCTTCCACTCCATGAATTTAGAGCACACATAAAAATAAGAAAAATGAAACTAGGGCACCTGATTTTTCTTCTTCACAACGTTCACGAGTTCCTCAAGTTGTTCAACTTGGTCAGGTCAAGCCTCAGTGTAAAACTCATCTTGCCACCTAGTTACCTTTTCTATCATCAAAGCTCAACATACCTCATCATCACAGGATTCATAGATAATAATATAGGAGAACTATAAGAAAGACTCAATTGACTATCTAATCGACTCCACACACTAGAAACACCAACACAACACACTAAATATTAGGTAAGTTGTAAAAAATCAACATAACAACACTGGTTAAAGTATCAATATGCAGCAAAAAATCAACCTCCTAACAAATAAACAACCAACGACAGGAAAAATTATACCCTCGGTGCTCATAAGACGAGGTAAGTACATCACACCCCCCAAACTTAGTAAACACATAAGTTGAAACTAAGTTTGAAAAGAGATATAATTGCTGAAACGTGAGCACTTAAATATAACTCACTCACACAAAAGAAACACAAAAGCAATAAAATGGAAGGGATAAGCCCCCAACAGGTGCTCAAGTTTAACGTTGGAGAGTCACGATGGACTACTTCTTTTTGAACTACTGGATAGGAGGACGGTCTTCTCGCATCCTCACTTTCAAATACTTTCTTTTTCTCTTCTTGTCTACACTCAGCACCTCACTTTTCTTGGTCACAAAAATATGATCCTTAGAATTTCCTTCCTCCCATGGCTATCTGACTCCTCTTTGTCAATCTTCCACTTAAATTCAGAATCTTATGTCCTATTAAAATCATGATTAAACAAGTTAGGAACCACAACTATGCTCATGTATGACTGAGTCTCAATGGGCATCTTCATTGCATGATCATTCGACTCGAACGGCTTGTCAAACGGATCTCCTGGGCATGACTGCGTAGTCTCACGGTTTCGAGCATAACTTTCGCATCCGATCTCCGATTGAGGTGATTCTCACGCGAAAAAGATCCTATCTTCTGTGGCTTTCTGTTCCATCCCCTTAGGAGCTGATTTGACCAAAACCTTGATCAAACAGAGGTTGAACCGGCCATCGGCGATCTCCAGAATATTCCCAGGTACCTGGTTCGACTTGTTAGAGGTGGTTTGACCAAGGTTTGGTTGAACCGGGATCGAACAGGCTCCCTGAAGCTTCCAAAATACACTGCGTTCTGCACCTCAATATGATGGATTCACACTCTTTAGGGTTCATTATACCTTGAAACGAGAACTTTCCTTTCTCCAATGTCTGCGTTAGCTGATTCACATTCCCGGTTATCTGACCCATCATCAAAGTAAGCTCATTTAGCTGCTTAGACAAATCTACATGGGTATAATTTATTTTTGCTTCAAGATGATCTACCCTTGCATCATTCCTAACCATGTATCGATTGAGAGTATCTTTAACACGAGTCTTCACATCTTGCTGTTGCATACTAGGCTCCCTTTGTATCAACTTTGTAATCTGCTTCTGCTGGGATTCTAATAGCTTGTTGATGTTTGCTAAACTAGAGATAATCTCATTATCCCTATTCGCCTTCACCACTTGATGTTCCACATGTGCTACCTTACCAAGTACATAAGATCCTCTTACTCTTTTCGTAGGCCAGTCACGTGAATTCATAGAGATGTCTTCAAATAACTTTTTTACTTCAAATGCTGTTTTAGATAACAGCGCTCCTCCTGATGATGCATCAATAAGAATATGTGACTCACAATCCAATCCATAGTAGAAGATGCTTATGTATTCAGCCTTAGGCATCCCATGTTGTGGGCACCTTCTGAGCATGTCTTTAAACTTATCCCACGCCTCATGAAATTTCTCACCCTGATTCATAACAAATTGGGTGATGTCTTGCCTCATTCTTAAGATTCTTGAGAGTGGTATGTATCTCTCTAAGAACTTCTGCTACAGTTGGTCCCATATAGTGCAGTCTGCTGTATCAAGAGTCTCATACCAAGCCTCCGCCCTATCAATCAAGGAAAACTTGAATAAGGCGATCCGCCTAACATTATCACTAGCTCCACCACCCTTCTGAGTGTTTTCATAACCAAGAAATCTTTTGAGATGCTAATATGGATCTTCAAAGCAATCTCCAGAAAAGGAATTATTCACTACCATGTTGATAAAAGTGGGATCGAGATGTATTTCAAAATCATCATCTTCTCCCCTTACTCCTATCAACCCCATATTACCAATCCCATTGTTCATGAAAATTTCGCGGATGGTAACATTATTCGGATTCTGCCTTACTCCGGTCATGTTTAGCACTATGTGTTATTTCTTCATTTCCTTCCTCTCCTTTTCTAGTGCATAAGTTCCTCAGAAAAATTCAAGGTTAGATAGAAATAAATAATCACAAATAAAAGTCTTAATCAACTAGAAATAATAAAATCAATAATAACTGTCGTCCCCAGCAACGGCGCCAAAAACTTGATCTGGAGCTGTTCAGGCATTTGGTTCGACCATGGGGTTTGTTGAACCAGATCAGGGAGGTCAAATCACTCTGTAACACGATTTTAGATTCCTGGTTCGACCCAAACCAGTGGTCGAACCAGCTTGCGCAGTCTCACCATTTCGCGTATAACTTTCACATCCGAGCTCTGATTTGAGTGATTCTTATGCTCACGTGATCCTCTCTTCCTTGGCTTTCTATGAATATAAGAACTCATAAAAAATCTAATATTTGAATGTATAAAAAGTCATAGAAAATGATACAACCGTGCTGAGCAGGAACAGCTTACGCGGCGTCACCATTTTGATCATAACTTTCTCATTTGGATTCCAATTGAGGTGTTCCTTTCGCCAAAATGACTCTATCTTCTGTGAATTTTCAACCATATTTCACACTTCTAGTTTTGAGCTCCACACAAATACAGAAAAATTACACAAGTTGGACGTGCGTTTTTCAGCATTCTTGCATATGTTGCACATTTTCTCCAACTTTGCACTTTTGATCATTTTTCCACCTAAAACACAATAAAACACCTCAAATGCACCTTTTTTCTCACATATATCAAATATAAGACACTTGTGCTAATATATAACAACAATTCCCATCAAAAGATATTAAATTAGACACTCAAACACGCTTATTTTCACTCTCATCAGTTTCAAACCATAAAACAAATATCCCCTTAATGTAACACACTTTAGTGAAAATGCGTACAAGGATCTATTCAGCAAGCTCTCTATAATCTTTCCAGAATTGAGAGAGTATTATAGTAGGATAGTGTGTTGTAATACTCAAAAATTTTTCCTACTCATATACTTATATAATTTGTGTTTCACGCAATTTATAATTATATTATATTTATCTGTATATTATATTTTTGGTCTATATTTTATATTGTTCACATCTATTAGTAATGATGACATTATATAATTATATATGTATATATTTATGTGTATTAATTTACATATATAATTGAATTGCGTGCATATATATAAATTTTTATTTTTCAGTTATCAAGTGTGTGTTCTAATAATAATAATAATAATAATAATAATAAGAAAATGTGTATCTATGTGTATTAATTTATAAATATATTATATTTAAATAATTAAGTATTTCATGTCATCTATAATATATAATAATAAAATGGCAAAAACATGTGTACCCCCGGGAAAACACCGTGCCCCCATGGGAACACAAGAATTTAATACTAGAAATTCTTGTGTTCCCGTGGGGGCGGTGTGTCCCCGGTTACACAGGAGACTAACTCCTTAAAATATACTTCCTCTGTCCCATTTTAATGATGACAATTACTTTTTGCATGTAAATTAAGAAATATAATATTTTATTGTATAGTGGGTTGAAATATATAAATATGGAGTAATATTTAATGTAAAGTGGGTGTTTGTATTAGTGTTATGTGTGGATCCCATAGAAATATATTAATTATTTTATGTGGTTCATATCTACCTAAAAAAGAAATGTTAAAATTAAAATTAAAATCCAAATTAAAATTATGTAAATATTGAAATAAAAAAATCAAAATAATGATAAGGTCAATATAACCGACTTAAACTATTTTCTCCTATATATATTTCAAGACACTTTCTTGTGAGACGGATTGTTTGTGAGACGGTTGTAAGACGGGTCGACCCATTACTAAAGTATGATTATTATATAGGTAAAGTACGTTTATTTGTAGTTAAAGTATGTCAATAATAAATCATAGTATAACATCTTAAAATCATACTTTAATTCATTATTTATCATACTTTAAAAAACATACTTTATAATTATTAAGCATACTTTATCTATATACTAGGCATAATTTAACACGTCTCATGAATCATCTCACATATGTAATATCTCACAAGAGAGTTTGTCATATATTTCATTAAGGGTTGATTACCCTTTGGAGTAATAAGTAGCAGTTGCCTACGAGAAAAAATAAAAAATAAAAAATTGAGAGAGAGAAAAAGAAGAGAGAGAAGAAAGGAAGGAGGAGGATAGAGCGCGTAGCCGATATCTTTTGTGTAAGTAAAAATTATCTTAAACGGAGTTCTCCGTTTAAGGTACGTAGAAATTCATCTGCAACTACAATGGATAAACATATTATATTGTGAATTATTTATGATTAATATGTGATATAAGTTGCAGATTTATATGATTTGAGATTATTGTTGTTTTATATATCTAGGTCTGTGTAATCAGAGATTGTTCTATATGTAAATTTGTGTGATCATAGATGAAATTATTATTCTATTTTAATTAAATTTTAATATTCATGTCCTAATAATATGTGAAGCATATCTATTTTCTCCTTACTGCGCGTCATCAAGCATATCATGCATAATTATGAAAATAATTTCTCAAAATTAATAAAATACTAATGGTGTGTGCGGCCACTATATAATTAGTGAGTGGCAGAAGGGACGACATTGGAAAGAGCAACATGAGGAAACACAGGGTAGGTTACCTAGAGTGGGCTATCGTCTTGAATTATTTGTGAGAGATAATGTGGTATTCAATTAAGGGACTTTCGAGCAGTAGAGGGTCAGTTAGTGATGGACCTTAGCATGCTGTAAGGAAAGGTGTATCATCGGACTCCACTAGTGGACGTGTGGTGGGAGATGATTTTTAGAGGCAACAAGTGACGAGCGGTAGGTAGCTTATTGGGCCACGAGATGATAGCCCTCATAATAGTTACATATTTATGTTGTAAATTGAGTGATATGAGCTCATTTCTAGTGCATATCAATAAGTGTATCGTGGGATCCCACTATGTGAACGATTTTTAAAATAAAAGAGACCAACTAGAAAGATTTGAAAAAAGGCAATGGCCTTGAGAAATGTATTTTCATGCACTATCATGTATGATTTCTATTTAATTATTAAGTTTATCTCACTAGTGTATACACTGTAGGTAAATTGCATACGATGCTGGTTGGGGTCCCTTCAGATTCTGAGAGATGTATACATGGATGATGACTTGTTTGGTCGGTGTTTTGGGCTGCTTCGTGAACAATTCTCGAAATTGTATAAACAAAGAAAAAGAAATAAAAAGATTATTAGTTTATTTACTTGTTAGAAAATCGGGTCGTGACATGGTTGATTTAAATAGTACTTTTACTTTTATACCCTTTACTTAATTTGAATTGATAATAAATTATGTAATATTGTAAAACTTTTTGAGTATTGAATTATAATTGTAGGGTCAATACTTACAGAAAAAGAAAATATAAATCTTATGGTGGAACGCTTAAAATGATAATGCGTAAATTTTAATTGCGGAATCGGGGATGGATGAAGTACTTATTCTTTTCTTTTTTTCTCCTCTCCCATATTTTTTTCTCTTATATCAATTAATACAAATAATCCTAGTATTGAGAATGGAATTTCACGCATTTTATGTGTGCAAATTACACAGTTTTTTATAGAATGTGGTCATGATTTTGTGTAGAATGGTGTGATTTTCATATCTTGCATAATTAAGATACTACTAAGGTGTTTTGTTGTATTTTGAAGGGTAAAACATGATCAAAAGTTCAAAGTTGGAATGAAGAGTGAAAGTGTGAAGGGAATCCTAAAAAACACAAGTCCATATTGCATAATTTTTCTGTATTTTTGTAGAAGTCTAAATTGATTATACAATACATAGTTGGAAAGACATGGAAGAGAGGATCGTTTTGGCATAAGAATCACTCAAATCGAAATTCGGATGAGGAAGTTATGCTCAAAATCGTGAGGTCGCGCAGCTGCCGATGAAAATTTCCGAAAATTAGCCCATCTTTCCTATTTCTTGGAGCACAATTAATTTTCTTATCTCATTCCCTTCTCACACCTATATATATTTAACATCATTATTCATAAGGGACACCACCCTCTACAAGAGGGATCACCCTCATCCATCATCTACCATCATTCACATCCATCCCATCATCCATCCACACCGAAGGAGATTCAAGAGCCGTTCAAGAGGGAGATCAGTCAATCGGAGAGATAGAAAAGGAATCTGAGACGAAGCTAATACTAGGGTTTTTCTAATCCTTTCTTTTATTTTCATTTGTCAAGACTTCTAGTATGACTTTGATAGCCATGGGAGTTGCACTCATTATTTATGAATTACGCATATAATAATTTAATAGTATAAAGGGTTGGACCCTTGTGTTATACTGTCTCAACAAATAAAAAGTGATAATATTATTAATAAAAGATGATACTCAATCGATGAAAAATGATTATATTACTTATTTAAAAAGTGATAATGGTGCAATGAACTATTTCATGAATAATTTATAATATTAATAAAAAAATGATAACATTTTATAGCGGAAAAAATAATAGTGTTATTACTTTTTATCTGTCTCAAATAAGGACTTGTGTAAAACGGTTTCACACAAATATTTATCATAACAATATTATTATTTTAATATACTATAACTCATAAAATCATTTCATTTTAGTGTCACGTAAATGTATGTAGTTAAAATTTCATGGTCGTAGTTATATGAGATGGGTTGTGAGATAATGTATTAAAAAATTAATAATTATATATTAATAAATTATGCCTTAACTATACTTTATCCATCTAAAAATTATAGTACTACTTTAATAGTATATGGAATCATGAATTCATGAATATATTAGACTCATAACCCATTTATGTAAGCATTGTATCATAAAATTAAAAGAGTGTTACAAATACTCATTTAATAAACAATTTAAAAAAAAATAAGATCCAATCTTTAAACCCCACCAAAATCGAAAGAGAAGAATGAGAACAAACAAGCACTATCAAGCACAAGGATTATTAACGAGCAACAAATCCTCCCCGTCGCCCCTGAAAATCAAGCAATGAGTTGCTGAGATGGAGAGAATTAAGTCTGCAAATTAATAAGATATGCATTAATTATTTGCAGATCTTGTGGGCAGTACAGGAGTTCCAACACTCCTTATCAATTGGGAAAGATAAGGATTGATCAGAGTTACCAGCAAAGTGGCGATGAAGAAAGGGGATATAGTGGTTGCCGAACAAATGGGTTGTCGGAGCATGAGATTTGGGGTGGGTTTAGCAAATTGCATTTTAATTAAAGAATTGAATATTATGCATATGTTATTTGGGCAGTGGGTATTTTAGTACTTTTATTATATTATTTTTAAAATTCGGGTACCCTAAGTAGAGTTTCGGGTGGCAATAGCGCCGCCCTTTCATTATTCTTATAAAATTAATTATAAGTCAATTTTCTTTAGTGTAGTAATGGGAGTTTTGACATATTTCTAAGTTGAGCAGATTAATGGATCTAGCTGTTTTTTTTTAACAGCAAAAAAAGTATATTATTAATAAAAATGAGTAATGAGAAATACCCTAATACAAAGCACTTTTGTCATGGAGTGGAAAAAAATAAAATCAAAACTCACCTAATTCCAATGTATGAGTATTTCTTCATACACCTCACAATTCACCCGCCAAAACAACTAGTAATAATACATACATTTTCATCGCTCTAATAAATTAACTTTCTGTATAAAGAATGGACCTAGCTATTAATCTTTTACCATGTAGATACCTAAAAAAACCATATTAGATTTGGAAGTATAAAGAAATGCAATCAAAGCATGTGCACGTATGAGATGTATGACTAAACTGTGACATACAATATTTATATGTGTGAGTAATGTAATAAATTTAAAAAACTTAATTATGACATTTAAAATGTGTCACTAAAAATCAATAATAACATTTTAATCTTACGGATTAGTTTAGATTTTAAGAATTCTCACACATGAGTATAGAAATTATTATTGTGTGATTAATTTATTTAGCTATACATAAAATTTACATGTAGTTAAAAAAATTTACATGTGATGGATATGATATTTTATTTGACAAAAATAATTACACACAATATTTCTATGTGTGGGTAATGTAATAAATTTAAAAAACTTAATTGTGACATTTAAAATGTGTCACTAAAAATCAACAAAAATATTTTAATTTTACGAATTATTTTAGATTTTAAGAATTCTCACACATGAGTATAGAAATTATTATTGTGTGATTAATTTATTTAGCTATACATAAAATTTACATGTAATTAAAAAAATTTACATGTGATGGATATGATATTTTATTTGACAAAAATAATTAATTAATAGAAAATACGACTTAAAAACTATATTACCAAGTGTGTGGAATTTTCGTGGAATTCTCTCATAAATGGTTGACGGCGAGATTCGAATTCGGGACCTTTGTTAACTATGGACTCTGATACCATGTTAAATGACCACCTCATCTAAAAGCATAAGCTGATAGAGAGTTGAATCGTTTAATACTTAATCAAATCACTCTAACATGATAATACTTTAAAGAAAAAAGTGGTAATATATTTAATAAAATTTTATAATTAATTACTCCATAAGAGTATAAAATAGTCTCCCCTCTCGATGCAGGTACAAGTGTACCTATATACTCCCTCCATCCCGTTACAATATTTACGTTTGCTTTTTGCACGTTGATTAAGGAGTATAATATTTTAATAGATAGTGGGTGAAAAAATATAATATTTAATGCAAATTGGATAGGTATATTAGTGTTGAATGATATATTAATTGTTTTAGGTGGGTCCCATAATCCAAAAAGGATAACGTAAACATTGAAATGAGATGCGCAAAATAGAAACGTAAACATCGAAACGGGATGGAGGGAGTATATATAATGGATTTTAATCTTGGATGAGTATGAGAATCAAGCTAATCGGTGCGTTATAATTAACCTTCGGATTTGGGTAGAAATTATGATCGACATATTATTGACTGAGAGAGGTGAGGAATTGCTTACATTAGGAATGGATGGATCAACAATTTGGGTGGAGTGGGGTTGGAGTTGGACCAGATAATCTTTTCGTTTCCTTTTTAATTTATTAAAGGTAGGGGTATAATAGCCTTTTCCATCCCATATAAAACCCTTCCGAGGAGGTGGTATTTTTTTTATTTTTCATTCCTATATATGACTACTTCGTAATGCAATTTTGGTTTATCCCATACGGATGATTCTAAATACCTTCATTATAATGCATATTTATAGTAAATTATACTATAATAATACTTTAAAGTTATAGTTTTCTCACATAAAAACTAGACTTTTTCATTTTTCATATATTTTAATAATATGTGTGAGTATGTATCTTTCATGAAATAAATTCTAATTTGCATAAGTAATACTCCATCCGTCCCATCGAAAGTCTCCATTTACTATATCGGGTGTCTCATTCAAATGTTCTCATTTCCCACTTTTAGTAAAAAAATACCACATGTGGCCCACCACTCACTACTAATACAACTACCCACTACACATAAAATAATAATACTCCTTAATCTACACACAAAAAGTAACCGTTGACGCTTAGACGGGATGGAGGGAGTAGTCCTTTAGTCTTAAAAGTAAAATTTAAATTTTGTTATTTTTATGTGTCTCAAAGGTAAGATAATTTATACTATATCTCTTTTTAAGAGGTGAAACCATACACCGTCCGCTTCTAAGGTAACCATTTGCTTTTTGCACGTAGACAATTCTAAGGTCTTTATTTGTTTTTTGCACATGGATTAAGAAGTATTATTATAGATAAAGTGGATAGTTGTATTAGAGGGAAGTGGTGGGTCATATTGTGTACTTTTTTTACTAAATAGAGAAAATTGATACATTTGAAGCGGACGCCAGAAATAGCGAAATGGGCCTTTGAAGTGGACAGAGGGAGTATTTAATATTTCTATATAGGTGTCCTACACAATACTAATATAACTACTCATTATATATTAAATATATATTTCTTAAATTATGTGCAAAAAGAAAATGTAAAAGTTAAGAGTTGGTCTCTTGTGTGTCTGTGTCCTATGGGAACACAAGAAAACTAGTATTAAATTTTTGTGTTTCCATAGGGATTTTTGTCGTAAGTTAATACAAGATGGATGTAGTATTTGGCAAACACTTGTGTGAATTGGTTCACATGCTCGTGATTTATTTGTTATTCTTTAATAGATGAAAATTTCTTTAGAGTGATAGATTTGTATATTTTTAAATGAAAAATATTACTCAATTTTTTTCATCCTAATTACCGAATTAGTAGATGAAGAAATACTATTTACTCTTTTAAATGAAAAATATTATTTTTCAAATGTTTATGTGTTGTGAGATAAGTAATATTTTTCATTTAAAAGAATAATACTTCCTCCGTCCGGTTCAAAGGTATCCATTTGCTTTTTGCACGTGGATTAAGGAGTATTATTATTATATGTAAAGTGGGTAGTTATATTAAAGGGAAGTGGTTGATCATATTGTGTACTTTTTTACTAAATAAGGAAAATAAATACGTTTGAAGCAGACGACTACCAACGAGTACACATTCAATAATAATACTCCTTAATTCACGTACAAAAAGCAAAAACAGCTCTTTAGGCGGGACGGAGGGAGTACTTATACCCTCTTCGTTAGTATTTAAAAGTCATTTATTTTTCTAGTATTATTATTTAATAATATAATATGTAGCTACATTTATTTTTCGCACATAAATTGAGAAATATTATTATTTAATATTTCCTTTGTTCTATACTTAGATTCATACTTTCTGTTTTTGTCCATTCACACTTATTTTCGCTACCCAAAAAAGAAAACTTCACGTCAATTAACAATCTCAAAAGTTCTCTTAATTTCAAAAATAACACTCTCACCTAACACACATAACATACTTTATAGTTTATTTATTATTATCTAAAAATACCACAATACTCCTAAAAATCGATAAAGTTGATCAAAAAGTAATATTTTTTAAACTTTGTACCTGCAGTGCCCGTAAACATAAAATTGGAACGGAGTATGTAGTTATAAATATTAAGGTTATGTTCGTTTTCGGATTTTAAATTCAGGTTTTGGTTTTCCAAAACCCACATCCAAATTTTAAAAACCTCCCCTATATATACCTTCTATATTCTCTCTCTTCAATTACTACACTTTATTTCTTTATCTCTCCTCTCTCATTTTACTTTTTAAATAAATTAATACATTGATTTGACATAAAATTAAAACTTATCCTACTCAAAATCCAAAACAAACATAGAACACACTATTCATGATTTTCAAATCCCATATAATCCCAAACCAAACATCACCTAATAGAATGGGGTGACTGGTGAGTCGTGAACGAGTCATGATACCCTTTTTAAATCGCACAACAAAACTCATTGTCACTAGCGCTGTCAAAATGGGTTGGGTCAACCCGACCCAACCCGCCTTAACCCACAAATTTCTCAATCCAAAATTAACCCGATCCATAAAAACCCGCCCCACTTCAAATCTATTAAAGTGTGGAATAATCCGCACCGCCCCATCAACCCAACATCAACCCACTTTTATAAATTAAAATTTAAAAAACTGGCATACAACTTTTAGATTTTAATACGGAGTATTTAAATAATAATAATATTATCATCCAATTCTACCCCTACCCACCCACCCACCCACCCACCCAAAATTTTTTAATTTTTTTTTTAAATTTTAATATTTAAATAATAAAAATATTATCACCCAACTCTACCCCCTACCCACCCCACCCCCCAAAATATTTTTTTAATTTTTTAATTTTAATATTTAAATTATAAAAATATTATTACCCAACCCCCACCCACCCCAACCCACTCCCCCCACCCCCCCCCCCAATTTTTTTTATTTTCTTTTAGATTTTAATATTTTAATAATAAAAATATTATCACCCAATCCTACCCCCTATCCACCCCACCCCACCCCAAAAAAAATATTTTTTTATTTTTTTAATTTTAATATTTAAATTATAAAAATATTATTACCCAACCCTACCCCCTACCCACCCCAACCACCCCCGCCCACCCCCCCAAATTTTTTTTTAGATTTTAATATTTAAATAATAAAAATATTATCACCCATCTCTACCCCCTACCCACCCCACACCCCCATCCACCCCCCTCCAATTTTTTTTTAATTTTTTTTAGAATTTAATATTTAAATAATAAAAGTATTATCACCCAATTCTACCACCTACCCACCCACCCACCACCCCCGACAATTTTTTTTTAATTTTAGATTTTAATATCCCCCAAATTTTTTTATTTTAGATTTTAATATTTAAATAATAAAATAAAATTTGGGGGTGGTGGGTAGGGGGTAGGGTAGGGTAATAATATTTTTATTATTTAAATATTAAATCCTAAAATTTATTAAAAATAAAAATTTTTGGGGGTGGGGTGGGTAGGGGTAGGATTGGATGATAATATTTTTATTATTTAAATATTTAAATCTAAAATTTTAAAAAATTTTGGGTGATGGGTCGGTGGGGTTGTGGGGGGTGATAGGGATAAGGATAGGGATAGGAGGTAGGGTTGGGTAATAATATTTTTATTATTTAAATATTTAAATCTAAATTATTTTTTAAAAAAATGGGTCGACCCGTAATAAATCGATCCACGATTGGTCCAATCCGTAATGATCCAACCCGCAGATAACCTAATCTATTTGGATCCATTAAAAAACGGGTTGTGATGGGTTAGGAGCGGACCAGCTCCCATAAGTGACAGCTCTAATTGTCACAATAAGTCATTCGAACTTAGCATTTACAGTATAAAAATTTCGAAGTATCATTAGTTCATGAAAATAAAATGTACTCACAGTCCAATTGGCTGTAATCTGTGGGACCCGGACTTCTGCAGCCAACTAATAAAATAAAGGGTTAATTGCTTATAAAACCCCCACCTTTATGTCAATTGCAATTTTGTCCCATCTTTTGAAAATTGGCAAAATAAATATCAACCTTTCTATTATTTTGCAAATCACACCCATGGGCAGCTAGATGCTGCCCGGATGATTACGTGGCATTTATTATTATTAATTTTTTTTGTATGAACGTGAAATACAACCTTCTCTCTCCTCCGCAACATGAACAACATCCCTCCCATCAGTTTCAACTTTCAACTACTGTATTAATTTCTAATTGCTTATCTTGTTCTTCTCTTATCTGTTTCGTCACCACAAATTGGACGGCCTACTTTCCTCACCTCCTCTCAGCGCCGCTGCTCCGCCACCTCCCGCCATTGATTTCCTGATGAGCGCACGATTCCGTTTAAGAAGCTAGGGAGGAAGTCGATTGTTTTTATCGAGTTGAAAGAGTAGTAAGTGAAGGCCACATCATTTTGGAAGAGTATAACCTCTGATGGTAATTAAGATCCCATTTCTACCAGCATTCTTACTACTTCGTCTTTTAAGCTATGACTACTCTCCGCCTCAATTTCCTCTTCGGTTTCTTTTTCAATTTTGGAATTGGAATGTTTGTTCTTTTGGTGGAAGGATCGAGAATTCGGGCATGGTGGCGGCGCGTTGAAGAGGGGATGAATTACCAAATAAAGCAGGGGGGAGGGGCGGCGGTGGCAGGAAATTCTCGTAAGCCCGGCGAGGAGAGGTGCCGCTCCCAACTGCGGCTGCCGATGAGGGATAAATAAGCTCACCCTGCGCGAAATTGCTGAGGGCGGCGCCGGTGTTCTTCAACGACGTGACGTGAGCGGAGTGGGCGGCGCCGTGGCGGCGAACTTGTTTCTCGCCGTCACCGTTCTCTCCATGTGCTGCTTCCGTTCCTTACATCAATTAACCGTTTCTTCATTCTCGATCTTCGATTGTGTGCATCCCATCGTGCTTTCCGGCTGGCTAAATCACCAGCGCGTGTACAAGTTTCAGTTTGGTTAGGCGGATTTTAGAGAGTAAATGACTGGTCACAGGCAGCACAAGTATATAATTCTAAAGAGAGAGGAGAGACATTCGTTGGTGGGCCCCATATATATGTTTTTTTAATTGGCACAATCTTAAAAAAAAATTAATAATAATAAATGCCACGTAATCATCCGGGCAGCAACTAGCTGCCCATGGGTTTGATTTGCAAAATAATAGAAAGGTTGATATTTATTTTGCCAATTTTCAAAAAATGGGACAAAATTGCAATTGACATAAAGGTGGGGGTTTTATACGCAATTAACCCTAAAATAAATAGTTACTACATCAGGTATTTAACGTTGAATATAAATTCACACCTATACATTCACCAAGTGTATATATATACATATTATATTATATAAATTGTTTATTACAGAGAGAGAGTGGTGAGAGGGAAAAAACAATTACTCCTATAAGAAAAACAAAAGAAAGCAATTTTTGGATCTACTTCATCGTGCTCAACGGCCCCCTCTCCCCCCCTCTCTCCCCCCCGTACCGCCATGAGAATACGAAAGCACGCTAAGATTTCTCCATTAATCTATGCGACGTCGTCTCTCAAGCCCGGTGCCGTTCTTCAGACTCATGTTTGCCAGCTGAATCAGTCGCCGTGGGACGTCATGACTTTCTCGCCACCGCCACCTCCTCCGCCCTCTCAGGTCGGTTAAATTCCCCCCCACCCAACTCACTTTCCTTCGTAGGCACAGATCTGTTGGCATCCGCCGACTATTCCACTCCAACTTTTCTGCATTCACGCCGCTATTCTGGTTTATCTTCTAGGGTTTTCTTCTGGTACACCTCTAGGGTTCTTCGGATACTCCCAATCCCTTGATTTCTTCCCCTTATTTCCTTTTAGGAATTCGAATTCTTCCATGGGCATCTTCTTTATTCGTTTATTATGTCGTCGATGCTTCCATTTCTCGAAATCGGATTTTTTTTTTTGCAGGTTAATGGGAGCGCTATTATCGCCGGAAATGGGAGCTCCGGCTACTGTATTTCGGATGCTGAGAGGTAATCTGCTCACTGTTAATAGAATTCGTATACCTTCTCGAAATTTCACTTCATTTCGAATTCGAATGTATGATTTTATTTAGGGTTTATCCCCGATACATTTATATGAATAAATTTCCCTTTTATTCATCAATAAAATTGTCGTAGCAACAGTATGAGATTGGTTAAACTACACCGTTTTCATTATACATTGTCGAATATATGGTTAGGGAGTTTAATTCTTGGCGGCAATCTGATTATCCGCACACATTGCATAATATGGATGACGAAGATCCGCCGCCGGTGGCGGCGGCGGCGGACGAGAAAGATATTTTGTGTTGCAAGACTGATGGGAAGAGCTGGCAATGCCGGCGAGTGGCTTCTAAGGGCAACTCACTATGTGAGCACCACTTGTCGATGGTTAAAAGTTATGGCAATAATCATGCCACCAAGAAATCTACGAAGCCGGTGGGGGAACCTCTGCTCCAACGCCGCCCCCGTCCAAAGAAAGCTCCTTCATCCTCCTCGTCTTCGGCCAACCCGTACGAATTCTATTATTACTCCGGGTTCGGGCCGCGGTGGGGGAAGAAAAGAGGCGAAAATTGCAAGAATGATGATTGTGCCATGGGTAGAGATGTTGTGGATGAACATGAGAGTGAGACGGCAGCCAATGGGGTGTCCCGGATCACTCCGAAGGACTTCGATTTCGTGGAGTATGATGATGATGACGATGACGATGATGAGAAGAGGAGAGACGGGAAGAAAAGAGTGAGGAAGCCGATCAAAGCTAGGTCTCTGAAATCGCTAATGTGAGGACAAAGTTTATGTAAGATGGCTTTTATTTTTTATCGTAGTAATATTGTCACATTTATTTTTGTATTTGGTTAATGAAGGATTTCAATTTTTAGCTTGCGTTAGGTATGGTTTTACGGTTTTTAGTGTTCTACTTTGGGTAAGGTCAAGGGTCCTCCCCACTGCGAGAGATATGGACACTCACATATATTATTGCTGCTGCCTGGCAAGAATTTCGAGATTGCTGGAGGGTAGAATTGTCCTTTCGAATGATGGCCTTTTCAAAATAAAATTGGAGTATAATTCTTGTCTTTCGCTTTCATGTGAGAGTCTACACTTTTTTAGTTTCCAGTAAAAGTTTAAAACTACAATATATTTAGTAATATTCATAATTTTCTTTAATATTTTTGTTATGTAAAATCATTCACATTAAAAATATGAGAGAGAAAGTTTCCATGAATTCAGTTTAATTATAAAATTATTTTTTAGCATGTGCTACTTTTCTTTTTACAGAAAATTAAATATTAGTATTCTAAATGAAAAATACTCGCTCATCAGAATACAAAAAAATCACAATATTTTAAAATTTTAAAAATAATATTTTTTATTGAGGAGATCTCAATACTTTACATATACTATAGAAAAATCAATAATTATGATGCCCGCCTACAAATAGGTGTGTAAGTTTCAATCCAATAACTTTAAAATAAACATTAATTACTAAAAACAAAATTCGTCTCGTACATGTAACATATATACTTTTAATTTATAATTTACTTAATAACTAAAAAAATTCTCATTTGCCCATGTTAAGTAGAAAGTTTAAAAATACTCAAACGTGAAAAATCTTTAACACGATATTGACATTATATAAATAAAATATATCGAGTCAAATATATCATGCCATTTTTTTAAACTTTTAGAAAAACTATTATCAAGTCATTTTTTTTAAGTTGATACAAAATTTGAATCGAGTTAATATGTTTTAGAATATAAAGGTTTTTTCCTTCTATTTGAACATTTTTAAACTTTCTATTAGAAGTTAGGAAAAACAGATTTTTTTTTTTATAAATGAGCATTGTTCTCAATTGCTTCTGATTATATTATAGTGCAACGTTTGTAACCCACTTTCTTTTAAGTACATCGTATTACTTGTTTATTTAAGACTATAATTTTATTAAAAATATTAATTTAACAATTAAAAAGTAAATGATGCCTTGTTTATTTGTATGCGCATAGGGTTCTCATTAAATTTATGGGGTAATTATTTGGGTTAATTGAAAAAAAAATATCAACTTTATTTTTATTGGAAATTAATCTTCATTTTTTAAAAATTGTAAAAAAAAAATCACCAACTTTAAGTGTTGTTGCAAAACGTACTCAATTTGTGACTAAGAGTAGAGTTTTTTTTTGTGCATTTTGCAACAATACTTAAAGATTTTTTTTTTGCATTTTCTTAAATGTAAGAAATAATTTACAATAGGAGCTAGTAGGTTTTTTTCCAGTTAATCCTAATTATTTTTAAGGAAAAATCCTAAAATACTCACTAATTTGTAGTGCAAAATCATTCCCAACATAACTTGTAAACTTTTTTAACAAATTTGATGTAATGAGACAAAATTACACTTTGATCATATTTTTAAAAAGTAAAATTAAAAACACTAGCACCCACCTCCTATATTTTATGTTGGTTGTCGGTGGGAGACCGATCAAAACCGACACTCGGACCGACGAATGTTGGTAGGGATCAACTGGAACCAATACTCGGACCAACAAACTAACAGGTGTCGATTGCATTGTCAGTGGGGAATCGACTGGAATCAATACTCGAATCGACGAACCGACGAGTGTCGATCAGATCGTTGGTTGGGGACTGACTGAAACCGACACTTGAACCAGACAAAAAATTTAAGGTCAAGTTAAAGTCAAATGGTATTTTTGTCAGAAAAATATAATTTTGGAATTTTTAGTTATTTTTTTATCACAAATTAATTTGTTGTTGACAAAGATTTTTACTTAATCAATTTGAATAATTTTGCCACGAATCATCAATTCCTTTGGCTCTTAATTTATATTATAAATTCTTTTTTATATAATTAATTTAGATAATTATCATTTTATTATCAATCAAATATCCTATTAAATTAAAATATTAATCAGTACTCAATCCCACAATAACGTTCACATGTGTTACTGTCGATATGAATTTTTAGAAAAATTGTATTTGACACACTTTTAGTGATAGTTTGGTTTTTTAGGATAATAAATAAATGAGTTTATTAATTATAGGCACGTGTATTTACAACCTAATTATTAATAAATATATTAATCTAATATAATTAATGTGGGATATATAATGATTTTTTTTCTCCTAACATTATCCTTGTTTACAATGTTAATTTCGTTGAATACTAATGTACATTACATCAAATAAAAACAGTAAACCCTATTTCTCTAACAGCAATAACCACTACCTCTCTCTTAAACCTCTAGCTAGTATTTGTTTTTTTAAATAATTCAAATAAAAAGAACAAACGCAAATAATTCAATGTACACTATTATTATACTTACCACTCGAGATTTTAGGAGAGTGAATTTAGTAAAAAATCATTTTCATAATTCTCTCTGCGGTCACTTTCTTTCATTCCTCTCTCTAAATGCACACTGATGTACATATTTTGAAAGAAATAATTTAGGAAAAAATCATTTTCCCAATTCTATCTGCGGTCACTTTCTTTATTCCTCTCTTTAAATGCACGCTGATGTACAGATTTTGAAAGAAATAATTTAGGAAAAAATCATTTTCCTAATTCTTTCTGCGGTCACTTTCTTTATTCCTCTCTCTAAATGCACACTGATGTACAGATTTTGAAAGAAATAATTTAGGAAAAAATCATTTACTAATTCTCTCTGCGATCACTTTTTATTATTTCCTTGCACATAATCAAATTTCAAGCATCTCAATATCAAAGCACAATCTCAAATTGCTTCTCAAACACAATCACACATATAATCAAGTGCCATGAAAAATTAGAAAATCATCATAGAGAACAAAAAATCAACTATACCAACACTAGGATTAACACAAAACAAATAAACACAAACAAAAACAACACGAAACCTGGAAAATCGCAAAAAATCGAACCCTCAACATCATCAAATAAATTGAAAATATTAAAAATCCGCAAAAAATCGACCCTCCAAGCAACAACACAATGCAAAAATTTTACTTCGGTACTATAAGACAAGGTATGTACGTTACCCCCCCCAAACTTAGATTAAACGAAGTGAGAAACTAAGTTTGCAAAGAAGTATATACCGCAGTCAAGCAACACCTAATAAAACTCCTACACCAACACAGACATATAAAAGCAATAAAACGGAAGGGACAGCCCCCAACAAACGCTCATGTTTAACGTCGGAGAGTCACGACGGGATACCTCTTTTCAACTACTGGATCGGAGGATAGTCTTCTCGCATTCTTACTTTTAAGTATTTCCATCCTCTCTTATTCGCAGCGCCAACCATCTCACCCTTCTTTGTCACTGAAATATGACTCTTTAAATACTTTTCCTCCCATGACTGGCTTGATTCCTTCTTGTCAATCTTCCATTCTATTGTAGGCTCACCCTGCGTAGCAAAATAAGGATCAAACAAGTTAGAATTTACAACACCAATATAAGAAGAAAAATCTGGAGGTAAGTTTGAAGGCTTCAGATATGGATCATCAATTTTTCCTGCAACCAAGAGATAATTAAACAACACATTAGAGTTAGTAGTAGAAAAAGTAAGAGATACGCTTGTTCCTGCGATCTCCTCTACCACTTCAATTCCTTTGCTGTCATGTTTCTCTTCCTTAGCAACATGCTTCGTCTTCTCTTCAACAGTCTCCTCTTCAACAGTGGACTTCTTATTCTGATTCACCATTTCAGAAGTGGTCTTCCTTCTCTGTTCATCTCTAGCATCACTCAAAGCAAGCAAGTTCTCAAGATAATCAATACATGCATCATTAGATAAACCCTCAAATTCTGCATCAGAAAAGGCGAAGTCCTCTACTACTTCCACAAACTTGCATTGCTGCTTATCTGTAGGCCACTGCATCTCTTTATTCAAAGAGAAAAAAACGTGTTTAAATAAATCTAAAAAATTAAATATATATATACTAATTAAATTAGCAATAAAAGAAAAATAAACAATTAAACTGTCCCCGGCAGCTGCGCCAAAAACTTGATAGGCTTTTTCTATGCACTATAATTTAATCCTCAAGTATAAGGATGTCAATTGTAGCAACAAGTACCCAAGTTAAATTATCGATCCCGCTAAGACAGCTAATTATTTATTTATTCTATAAATTACTAATTAATCAGAATTGAGTAACCAATTTCCAATGTTTTGTTTTGAATTAATCTAAATAACGAAATATTAAATAACTGAATTAATTAAAAGCAAGGAAAAATAAAAGCAAGTGTCTAATCAAGATATAACAAACAGTTCTAAGGTATCAGGTATTGACCAATTAATTTGGGTTATTAAACTTACGATTGTTCATTCATGCAGTTTTACTGAAAATACACCACATATCCCTGTTATCCCACCGAGTATGATTCGATTCAAAGCTAACAGTTTAATCTGGTTTAAATCCTAAGGTGCGCAAATATTACCAAGCCTTATTCCTAGATACTAATCCAGCGAACAACAATACCTCCGGATGGTAAGTTCGACTAACAAAATATTTTCTGGAATTACTACAAGGTTCTATTCACTTCCTACTTGATTGTCTAATTGCATTGTTCCACTAAACTAATCAAGTATTTGATTAACCAGTTCATGAAATTAAAGTGCTTATAGTGGAGCTACTCTAATCTCTAACAGATAGACAATACCAATCATGAACGCACACAAGCTAACACAATAATCCAAGCATATAGCGGATGTCATGAATATATTATGAAGACGTTACGAAGCAGATTAACATGTCTTAGTAAAATAAGTAAAATCAAAAGCTCAACTGCATAAAATCCCAATCTTTGGTCTAAATCCCCTAATCAATTAAATCAATCCATCAAACCCTAGAACTGTATAGGAAATTAGCCCATGAGATTACAAGCAATCCTCATGGCTAAGCAATTCATAACAATAATCAAAGCAATAGAAAGGAATAGATAAGAATTGTGAAACCCTAGTGTAGGAGCAATCTCACGTTCCTTCTCCGTCTCTTCAATTGCTTGATTCTCCCTCGATTAGCACTTGGAACCCTTGTGGAATTGGATGGATGGTGGAATCAGGTTGTAATCTGATATGGGTATGAAAGGAGTGTGGATTGATGATGGTTTATGGCTGGGCTCTCTCCGATTGACGTCTCGATCTCCCTAATTGTTTCTAAGATGGATGCAGGGCTGTTTTCGCGACCAAAACTGCTTCAGAATCGTGACTTAAGGGTATATATACGTTGTTGCATCGAACAGGTCTCGTCTGGGCCCGATTTTGGGCCGCTCGGCACCTAGCTCGAGCCGAGCTCATGGCCGAGCGGCCCCCAAACCTGCCGAGCAGCATATGAGTAAAACGGGAACGTCGTGTAGGCTCTGATGGCACCCCACTCGGCTGGAAATTCGCAAATTGTTGGTCCCGCTCGAGCCGAGCGACCTCCGAGCTGCGGAGACTGCACTGCGCGACTTCACTGTTTTGAGCATAACTTCTTCATACGGACTCCAATTTGAATAATTTTTGCGCTCACGTGTTCCTCTTTTCCTTGGCTTTCTATCCATATAAAGAACTCTGAGAAAATCCAACATTTGAATATGTAAAAAGTCATGCAAAGTGGCTGCTCGGTACAGCATGTGCGACGTTAGCACTTTGATCATAACTTTCTCGTTTGGAATCCAATTGGGGTGTTCTTTATGTCAAAACGACCCTCTCTTCTGTGGCTTTCCAACCATATATCACATGATCAATTTGGACTTCTACAATAATACAGAAAATTTGTGCAACGTGGACTGTATTTTTCAGCATTCCTTCTCACTTTCACTCCTCATTCCAACTTTGAACTTTTGATCATGTTTTACCCTTCAAAACTCAACAAAACACTTTAGTAGCATCTTAATTATGCAAGATATGAAAACCATGTCATTCTATACAAAATCATGGCCACATTCTATCAAAAACGGTGTAATGTGAGGCCTAAAATACGTGAAATTCCACTCTCAACAATAACTCATAATTGATTTATCATATTCTTTAAAAATAGAGTGCAATAATTAATGCAGAGTATGGATGGTAACCTTTACCACAGAGAATTCTGAAAAGTAGATTAAGATGGAATCAATAAAAATAATGATTTACAAAAGAATCGACATAAGTAATTAATTAATATAAAAAATATGGGACGAAATCTTCAGGCTTAAAGTAATTGTCCAAGGTTCCAACGACAGTTTACTCCATTGTTTTTGCCTGCATTTAAACGATATGTATAATAAAAAATAAATAAACAAGCTGATTGTACATGTGAACTAAGAAAAATGAACCTCTACTAAGTACCCACCATGGGACACATTAATGTGTACTATTTTGGTTAATAAAACAATGATGATTGTGAAATAATTCCTTAAAATTTTCCACTATATATAAAGTTGGCATCATTTGTTTAGTCTCATGATGGATAGTAGAGTGGATGTAGTGCATGTAACTTAATGTATAAATATTAGAATTAGTTGGTCAAATACAAAATATAGAGTAGGATGTTGCTTAGCTTACCTTGCTCAAATACTTCTTGTGGATTTTCAATGCCTTCTTTAATGCCTTTTTTGCATCCAAATTTCCAGTAATTTCTCCAAGGATCTAAAAAGAGTTTTAAACAAGTAAAAAGTTTGAGGGTTGATGAAAAATATTTGTTGGAATTGAAATTACAAGCATATATACATTGAGTAACTCTTTCCATTAAAGTTTCCATCACTTTTTATATATCCTATGAATTATTCATTTAATTTGACGGCTATCAATTCTTATTCGTCTCACAAAACTCATTTTGTAAAACGGTACTGCACAAATTAAGTACCTGAACAACGTCATCCATTCCTTGAGCCTCTTTTAAGAGTCTCTTATTCTTATTCTCAAGAACACTAGCAACAAGATAAACAGCAAGATCCCCTCTCTGGTCTGTCCATCCAGTTTGCACATTTGTTTTCTGAAATTTTCCATACTGCTTTAACTCTTTTGAAGTTAATTTAACTTCGCCCTGCCCGCTACAAGAAACATCGCCACCACCCGAAGCCTCGTACGTTGAATAGATATTTGGATTGTACTCCATTGCCCACATTACCTAAATCATATAAATGTGAAAACACAAACACAACATCAACCTATTCTCAAAAGGTAGAGAATAGCCCACAAATCCAGACATAATATTGGATTGGATAAAAGGGATGAGTTTTACCTCCCATAGATACATGGCATCTACAAATGAGAACTCTCTTCGAAACAAAACCATCAACATACGAATGGCAAATAAATATTCACCACCATCTAGTTCCTCTGTTGTATGGAAAAAGTTGCCTTAGTTAGACAATTTAATAAACCAATGTGTTTAAGAATTTCAAATTGTATATTCGTCTCAAGTACAAGTATAATTCCAAATAAGAACGCAAGTATAATTACTTGCACTGTAAATATACGTACTTACAAGTAATTTGTTATCATTCAAAGATGTGTAATTGCATATTGGAATTATTATACGGAAAAACAATTAATCTTACCAAGATGTTGATGAAGCTTTGGGTCTACTGCTTTAATAATTTGTTTAAGGGTACCCAATTGCGATTGCACTCCCATAGCACTTGCTGTGCATCTAAAATTTTCCCGCTACACACAAAGAAATAGTGAAAGCATTATAATCTAAACACAACCAAAACTAATACTAATATTTATAGATTTAGAGACAAGACAAGAATAATCTAAAGACATAGTATACTACATTATGTAACTTAGTCAGTATGAACTGATCATATACAGAGCACGCACAATGAGATCATGGAAATGGTTGAGAGCGTTCTATCTTATATGTTCTTTTGTGCATCTTTACATGATTGGCGAAATTTTCTGATAATCCGTATTCCTAAAATTCTCATATGGCAAAAACTTGCATGCACCCGGGCGTTCGTGGGCCTTTAGAATTTTGTGTTAAATTGTATGCCCTTTAATATAAAGATGAGTACCCTTTATTTTCTAAAGAAAATTATTGTGTGTATCCAGGTGCATGGATAACACTCCGTGCGCCTTTAGAAGTTTGTGTTAAATTGTATATTCTTTAATATAAAGATGTGTACCCTTTATTTTCTAAATAAAAAAAAATATTAATGAAAAGTGTATACCCTTTAGAACAAAATGGTGTACCTTTATTAATTAAAGTGTATACCTTTTAGACCAAAACAATGTATCCTTACCCATAAATTCTAAAGGCGCACGGAATGTGTTCCCGTGCGCCCGGCGCACACAAGCCTCACTCTTCTCATATAACCATATATATATCTAATGTAAACTGTATTTTGAGTGCTACTCCCTCTGTCTCACAATAAGGGTGGCAAAACTTTTTGGCACGTAGATTAAGGGATATAATATTTAATGTGTAGATGAGGAGAAAAATAATATTTTAATGTAAAGTGGGTATGTGTATTAGTGTGGTGTGTGGGTCTCATGGGGATATATTAATTGTTTTGTGTGGGTCCCTTTTACTGAAAAGGAAAATATACCTCTTGTGTTGAGACGAATAAAAATGACAAAATGCACTCCTTGTTGTAGGATGAAGGGAATATTATATTAAAACAAGTCTTATCATGAGACCCATCACAAAGGTGTGATTCCATTTTAATTATCACTTCTCTTTAAAATTGTTATTCACTCTCATTATATATCTTAAATCTATATATCCTACAAAATATTTATGAAATAATTCAATCGGATAATTATAACTTTTCATCGATCAAATATCATTATCACTTCTTTCTTTCTTTTTTTGTCTCACGGAACACATTCCGTGACATGATCTCAGACAAAGTTTAAATACAGTTTTCAATTTGTTAAAATTTTCAAATTAAGATTATCAAGAAATGAACTGCGGCAAATTTATTCAAGGCAAAAGCTCCTGCGCCCCGGGGCACTGAGGGATACTTTGTGCCATGTGAACACAAATCTCCCCTCTATATTCTATTTAAATCTATGTATTTCTATGGGTTTAAATTGCAAAGGGGCACGAAAATTACAAATGCGTACAGAATGTGCTCCGTGCGCCCGGGTTCATAGGTGCCTCACCCTTTATTTTATTGGCACTAAAGAGAGTATGAATTAGAGTTAAAATTAGTAGAGGGAGAAATAAAGGAATAAATCTTACTAGTCTGCGCATAGCGCGCTCAAAGCACCAAAAGGCATCTGCTTCATCCTCGATAAGAATAACTATTGGAGAGCAAATGTCATTCATTCCTACTCTCCACAAAAAAAAAAAAAAAAAAAAAAGTCACAAACATAAGATTTTAATTAATCATAAATTAAGGTTGTCCAAGATTTAGTGAAAGAGTTATTACCTTGGACGTACCCAATTTCATTATCCATCCAAGCATAGATGGCTAGAACATCCCACAACTTTGCCTGATTAGCTTCCGTTTCGTAATATACAAGTGTGCGATCAGTCCGTACGACATCCAACCCTAAATCCATTACTTACCAATTACCAATACATGTATAGTTGTGTAATTTAGAGTTAACATCCACTTAGTGAGTCCCATAAAATTCTTCCTACTTTATTCATTGTTTTGTGCCACAATACTCTTCACACCCCGATAAAGAAAATAATACATTTATTTAATAATTTTAAAAGACACTTTAATTTGAAATTTTTATTCTCACCTAAAAAAATAATGACTAATTATACTATGCACCCCGGGTGCACCCTAAGATAGTGTGCACCTCTTTTAAAAAACGTATACAAATATAAACAAAAACATATACAATTATAAACAAAAATGTATACAATTTAATTGTTAGTTTTTTTAATGAAAAATTGAGTGTAAAAAATTATACAATTATTAAAAAACATATACTATACACTATTGAATAAAAAGTTATACACATATGGATGCTAGTTTTTTTAATGAAAAACTTAGTGTGAAAAAAGTATATAATTATTAAGAAACACGTATATAAAATAGAATAAAAAGTTATACACATATGGGTGCACCTGATATCAACTCAAAAATAATATACTTTACAGTTTATTTATTATCCAAAAATATTAAAATACCACCAAAAATCAATAAAATTTGTCATAAAAATATTTTTTTTTGAGCAACGTGAAGTGTCTTGTGTCGTGGAGGGATAAGAAAGACTTAAAAGGACAAATTTGGTGGAATATATTAGATAAAGAAAAATATTAAATAGAAGGTAGGCACTATTTTAATATGGTCCCATAAAAAAAAATTAAAAAATAAAATAGAAGGTAGGCTAATAAAATAAACATTAATCTTGATGAGCATTTTCAAAAGTAATTAAATTAAGGTGAGAATAAGGTTAGGTGGCAAGACGAACCAATTTGAGGAAGGCTAATCTTCCATTGAATCTCTTTTTCATCTGTTTGACAACTATTTGAAACCCGACCAGCATGATTAGGTCGATTGTTAGAGTTGTCGGAAGGATCTTCCACTGGGGTACCATCATCATTGATTATAGGTGCTGTGATGAATTTTCTACTGCCAATGGTAGGCACCATTTTTTGACATTTTGCTTTTAACACACCATACTTTTCTCTGAAGTTTTTCAAGGAAAACGTTTATGTATGTTGGTATAATACAAGATCTAACTCTACAAATTAATCATAAACATTACAAAAGACATGCATAATAATAAGTAGAGAAAATATCACAATTGGCCTGGAATTATGTCTGATTGCAAATTTAGTCTTTTTTATTTTTTCTAATTCTTAATTTTCGTTCTTTATTGTTTAATTTAATTTATTCCTTTTTTTATCCTAATTTTAGTCTTTTTTTGTCCAAAATGAGTTCTTTATTATGTTCAAAAATCTCCAAAATGATCCAAAAAATTTTAAAATTTGGACCAATAGCGGTAAAAAATTTACCAATTTTAGACAAAAAAAAAGGTTAAAATTGGAACAAAAAAAATCGTTGAGAATTGAAAAAAATAAGGATTAAAGTTAGAATCGATCGACCAATTGTGATATTTTCCCAAATAAGTATATGTAGGCACCAATAAGGAAAAGATATCCTGCTTTTCGATCTAGCAATCAAACAATAGAAGGTGAAATCATGCTTAGCCATCTTTAAACAAAATCAGAGGTATATGCTATTACTTGAAAAGAAGAAGAAAGAAGGAAAGAATTGCATTATAACCATGATAGAGATTTTGCAGACTTACCAAAAACGCCTGTTTTGAAGAAATTTTAGAAGTCGTTTTACATAGAAATAATTAAAATAAGATTGGAGTGATAAGACTGATAGGTTTATTCTTGGAATTAAGATATGAGATAAAGATTAATAGATAAGTTTATGTATGGAATAAATAAGAAGCTATGCATATCATTTAAAATATCACATGGATATGAGAAATAAATTTTCAATATAATTCTCTTTTATCTTTGCCAAATAAGGTATCTCAATTACATTTATAAGATTAATTAATTAATAAAACAAACATTTCAAAACATTTATTAATATTGAGACAGCTTGCATACCTTCTATCCTCCCTAATAGCATTCCTTTCATCATATGTGCTGTTGGGATCATAGCAACCTAACAAGAACTCCCAGACTGCCCCTTTAATAGTGGGATGAACCCCCTAATATATTTGCAAAAAGGAAGAAAATTAGCATTTTGATGATATTTTAACTATACAATTATATACTCCCTCCGTCCCACGTTAACGTTGATGTTTGTTTTTGCATGGAGATTAAGAGATATAATATTTAATGTGTAGTGAGGGGAGTAATATTTAATGTAAAATGGGTAGTTGTATTAGTGTTTTGTGTGGGCTCTACATGGAATAATTAATTGTTTTGTGTGGGTCCAACTTGACAAAAAAGAAAATGTAAACCTTAACGTGAGACAACCAAAATGGAAAACGTAAACTTTAACTTGGGCCGGAGGGAGTATGTGTTATTAATATATGTTGGGAGATGTCTAATTTGATCTTAATTCTAGATGCCATTTGAGGATTTTTGTAAGGATCTATATTAGTGTCTCTAGAGGGATCTTAGAATGCATGTATGATCGCTCTTACTATGAGTGGTCGCTCTTAAATCAGAAAATAATTAGATGTGTTTTATGATTGATCTATTTAAATTGCAATTTTATGAATTCCCTTGCATATTACCTTTTATATTTTTGCAAATCAAAAAAATATTTGTAGTATTGTTATTTTAGTTGTTTTCTTAGTTTAATGTCCTCCTTTATCAATTGTTCCTAACCAATACAAGGCTATATATGACGTTGAGGCCATGAGCACACTAAATTTTCACGATTTGATAATTTAGCACTAGATACACTTTCTCTTGCCTCTAAAGAAAATATGCATGATTGTTTAATAATGGATTCTTAGTTGTTGATGTGATCCCCTCTCATTAGAGTTAGGCTTGATGTCCCAATTATGGTCATCTTTCAAATCCATTCATCTTAAAAATTTTAGTGAAGCTTTATGGACTTGGAAATTATTAAATAATGGGCATTAACCCCACCCCTAAAATATATAGGGCTTGCTTAAAAAAATTCTTTGATATCAATTTCTACTCAAGTTCTTTATAGGAGAAGTATTCTCAAAGATGGGGATGATCTTTCTTGCTAAATTTGCAGTTCATGTAAGGAAATGCTATTGTGCTTTGAATACAAATTCTCCTATAAAGCTTGGTGCATCTACCTGCACTCTTGGTTAAGAGTTAGTCTCTTATAAACTGAATTTACATCATAAAATTTTGTAAACCATGTTGTCCTCCTTAATTTAAACGAGTTAGTCTCTTATAAACCGGATTGATATGGTATGTGTTTCCAATTTAATATTACACTTCACATTGGGCAGGAAAAGTAAAAAACACATTATGAATTTTATCTGGTCTTGTGCGATTTGGTTCCATTGAAAAGCTGGAAATGATAAAGTTTTTCAAGATTAAGAAAATCAACATAAGAGAAGAAGTTCGAGAAAATTAAAATCAAATTAAAGCATTTCTCTACTTGTAATAACTGTTCTTTTATCATTTTTAGATATTATAACTCAAATGTTTGACCATCAATGAGTGGTATGCCATGAATTCTTAAGAAGATGCATACATAAAATAAAATTTACCCCTCTTTGGATTCTTCTGAGAACGCCAGCTATATCTAAGTGACCATCCTCAGAAAATGCAACACTCCATCTTCTTGGACTCAAAGTTTTACCTACCTAAAATAACAACATGCATTCAATTTGTGACTAAAAGTGAGATTATTTTTTTAAAAAATTTGATTTTTTTTTTTTTAAATTTGGTGTGTTTTGCAACAATACTTAGAATTGTGTGTGTGTGTGTGTGTTTTTTTTCTTCTTAAAAGTGAGGATTAATTTATAATAAAAGTAAAATTCTTGATTTTTTTTGCAATGAACCCAAAAATAAATTATTTTTTTTTATAGAAAGGTAGCACATACATACCCTAGCCTTAAAGCGTGTCTTGGGAACATCTGCTTCACATTCAGCTCTGACGGGATAGTAAGAATCTAACTCTTCAACAGCCGTGTTAAAAAGGAACATTCTATTGTAGAGCTGCTAATGGATCAATGATTAAAGAAAAGTTTTACTGATTCTGAAAAAATGGATAAACTATCAATTCGGTGTTTGGATTATTTTTTCTATCAATTGGGGGACCGAATTACAAAACTATTAATTTAGGGCCTAAATTCAAGCCTTGAATGGATTAATAGGACACAATATGTGATAAATTCAGGCAATGAATTATTAGCTTCATATATACTCCCTTTGTCCCGAAACTACATATATATATATATATATATATATATGTGTGTGTGTGTGTGTGTGTGTGTGTGTGGTGGATAGTTGTACTAGTATAGTGTGTGAGTCCCAGGTGGATATAATAATTATTTTGTATGGGTCTCATCTATCATAAAGGAAAATGTATACTTTGTTTTGGGACGGACCAAAATAAAAAGGTATATACCTAGTTGTGGGATGAAGGAAGTATAATTCAAACCCCTAATTGATCGAAAAAATAATTTAAGCTCTGAATTGATAGTTTATCCATTTTTCAAGTTTTATATTAATAACATAATAATTTCTTGATTAATAACATAATAATTTTTTAATTCGTAAACACCTCATGAACTTGTGACCTAATTACTTGAGTATGCCCAAATATTTTTTCACGTCTTCAATTAACTATTTATTAGATATATATTTGAACTAACATTTGTATGTGCTCATATCAATTGTATATATTTGGTAACAACAGGTTTCCAGCTATATCAACGCCACTTTCTTTCATACATGGATCAAATTTCATTAATTGATAAAGAAATATCCTCCAGAAATTTTGTCAAATAAAGAAGGAGTGCAATACATATTATTTACAAAATTGATTCATAAACATTATTGAAATCTAAATATTATATAAATCAACATACCGATTCACGTTTGTTTTCTTCGCAAATGCTCCAATAACAATGCTGATCATATAATGTGCATATTTGTTTAAAATTTAAGAGAAATCAAAATAATTAGGTAGATTGAGAGAAGAACACATAAGAAAAGTAGAAAACAATGGTAGATGCATACAAAATAATTTGGTAAGGACACAAACAGTGCAATAATTTCTTTTCCTAACTACCACTTATTTTCTTATTTCTATATTTAGTATACTTACAACTTACACAATGAGATCAATAAGATTTAAGGTAGTGGCAGAATGAATGTTCACAATTATATTAATTATTATTGCATAAAAATAAATTAAAAAAATATGTTGAAATTAGATCAATGACGTCCCAGAAGTATAGTCAAAATTAAGTTATTTATTTATGTATTTTAGGTATAAGTAATTCTTTGTCCTTTAATTTTGAGACGTACGTCATTCATGCATTTCCATTATTATTATTTTCTTAATTCCTCTTATTTCTTCCATTATTACAACCTTTTTGAAAGTCGATCTAGATCAAATTGATCATCATTTTTTTAAACTTTATATTTTTAAAAAAAAATTAAAATTTAATTTATACTTACACTTTCATATTTTTAAACATTCCTTTAAAATCACCCTTGTTTTTTGTGCCACAGATTTTTCGATAGTCATAAAGTCATTCCAATTTCCTCCTGTATTGTCCACCTTCTTACATTGATATTTCTAGATCAAACCATCTAAGATTTTAAGAAAAATAATTTTAAACGCCAATCAAGGTTGTAAATCCATGCAAATCAATCTGACTCAACGCAATATACGTATTTATTCAACTATTAAAGATATACTTATTTTGTGATAAAATGGTGATAGGTAATCGTTTGCTTTTTTATCGTGAATTAAAGAAAATAATAATTTAATGTATAATGATTTAAAATGGAATACTTACTATCAAATACAAAATAGAATATGTATTTACTGTTAGGTGCAAATCCAAAATTTAATCACTATAAGATACAAAATTACAAAATATTTGTCATTTTTGCCCTCAATTGCATACGTATTTACCAAAAATTAAATTTATAAATCCCTTAATTAGTGGGATTTATTCCCTTATCCAAGCTATTTTTAGGAAACAAAATATATTTATAAAAGGCTAATTATCATGTACCCAGGTGCACCCTAAGATAGGGTGCATCTACTTTAAAAAATGTATACAAATATAAACAAAAATATATACAATTATGACTAAAAATGTATACAATTTAATTGTTAGTTTTTTTTAATGAAAAATTAAGTATAAAAATATACAATTATTAAAAAACATGTATACACTATTGAATAAAAAGTTATACACAGATGGATGCTAGTTTTTTTAATGAAAAACTTAATGTGAAAAAAGTATACAATTATTAAGAAACACGTATGCAAAATAGAATAACATGTATACAAAATAGAATAAAAAGTTATACACATATGGGTGCACCTAATATTAACTCTTTATAAAAAATCAATTTTTCAACCTATTAATTTAACGTATTTATCCTAAACTCATGTATTTAACCTAAATAAATTTAATAGTATTAAGCTATTAAATAATTAGAAAATGATAGTGTTTAAATGTATATTAATTATATCTGCACAATAAATGTATATAAATTTTTACAATACACTTAAATTATTGCCCAATATATAATTATATTATTGTGCACAACAATATTGCATAATTTAATATCAAGTCATGTGAATTCATTTCTTATAAATCTGCGCATCATTATAATTAGATTTTTGCACAATTATTGCACAATATATTTAAGAGTAATTAGTTTGCTACACGACACGGTTATATTGCTCCACGACAAGGTTAATATATATTTTTGCACAACCTATTTTGTGTACGTTTTTATCCAAATCTTAGTATATATTGTATCATTATCACATAGATGTGTGTTGGAATTTCTTTTTTATTTATTTGATTAATTTAAGGTGATGTGGAAGATAATTAATGATATAATTAAAAAAATGGTATAATATTTATAAAAAAAGAAGATAATGAATATTTATATATTTTTAAGTAAGATTCAAGATAAGGGATATAATAGGAAGATTATCATTAATTTTTATAGTTATTATTAATTTTATATGTACCTTATATTTATGAGTAATATACAGTGAGGCTTGCGGGCGCACTGGAATATATTCAGTGCGCCTTTAAAAATTTAGTATTATGGGTAAGGGTACATTGCTTTGGTCTAAAGGGTATGCACTTTAATTAATAAAAGGTAAACCATTTTGTTCTAAAGGGTATACACTTTTCATTAATATTTTTTTTCTTTAGAAAATAAAGGGTATACAATTTAACATAAAATTCTAAAGGCGCACGGAGTGTTGTTCATGGCCCAAGATACACACAATAATTTTCTTTAGAAAATAAAGGGTACACATCTGTATACTAAAGGGTATATAATTTAACACAAAATTCTAAAGGCGCACGGAATGTGGTCCGTGCGCCCGGGTGCACGGGAGTTTTTGCCTACTGGTATAGTGTATAGTTTAAGAGTAATTATTCCTAAAATATATACTACCTTGTGTAGTTAAGAGTAATTATTCCTAAAAAATGTATACTACCTCCATTCCATAATACTTTTCACATTTATTGTTCCACGTTGTTTAAGAAAAATTACAATTTTTGATCAATTTTATTGACTTTGGAAAGTAATGTAGTATTTTTAGGTAATGAAAAAGTATAAAGTAATGAGATGTGTGTGAAAAAATGGTGGCAAATTTGAAATTAAAGTAACTTTTGAGGTTGTTAGATAAAGTGAAGTTTATTTTTTTGGGTGTGAAAGGTTTTGTGGGACAAACAAATGAGGAAAATGTAAAAAGTTTTATGGAACGGAAGGAGTAATATTCTAATGTATAGTGAATAGTTGTATTAGTATTAAATGTTGTTCCCATGGTTGAGTATAATATTTTTTTTTGTCACATCAACTTAAAAAAGAAATACTAGATACTTGGGACGGACCAAAATTATTCATAACATATAAAATGAGACCAGCTCGTTTAACTAGTCATAGAGTGACATTTTGCACCAATGATCAAGATCAAATCTTACTATCTTACTGTGGAAGCAACCTTTCAAAATGAGGGGCTCATTGTATACAGTGGATAGTGATCTAGCCTCTGTTGATTAATTACGACATTATAGTTTACCCTTCTATCATTCTATTGGGCCGAATGAATGACATGGGCGATTATACTTTTTTCTTTTTTTACACCAACATATAATACAAAATTAGAATTGTGAGAGGACGTCATATAAAATTTAGTATTTTGTTAGATTATTATTTCGTTTTTCTTTAGTCTTCAAAAGAGACTCCAAAATTTATGAAAGGTCCTTTGAATGTGTTTCTTGTTAGATGTAAGCAATACTACATCGTTTTTGTTTTAAATAAATATATAAGCCCCTAGTAAGTAGTAAATGATTAGTTTAAATCACTAATGGGTTATTCTCCTATTGGGCCTCTTAAGCCGATTTACAAGCTTTATTTTATTGGACATAAAGAGAAATTTTGACTATGTAGCCCAACGAGATGGCATCCGTTTACTTCTATCAAGCCCAAGAAGCCTTTGGGAAAACCTAGCACTAACCCTCTCTCTGGTCATCAAAATCACCATTTTCACCCACTCTCACAGCTCTTCGGACTCCACCCCGCCGCTCAGACGCATAATTTGATCGCCGCCAGACATGGTTAGCCTCTCCTCAAAGCTCTCTGATCGCTCAGTGTCTTCTCTCTTTCTCTCTATTCCATTTGGTTAATCGTTTTTTGTTCGTTTATTGGTAGCCGTTCAAGAGGTACGTTGAGATCGGGCGGGTGGCGCTGGTCAATTACGGGAAGGACTATGGAAGGCTTGTTGTCATTGTTGACGTTATTGATCAGAACCGAGTACGTTCTCGTCTTCTCTTTCCTTTTCCTTTTTGTTTTAGAGGATTTCGCAGCCTTCGTGTTTTTGTTGTATCTTTCGTATTGTGATTAAAGCTTAGGAATAACTGTGTTTTTACTGATGGTATGTGCCTTTTTTAGCTTCCATCTGTGGCGTGAGTGATTATATGTTCATGTACTAGTCAATAGCAGAGTTCTGATGTGATTATGCTTGATTTTTAAATCCTCATAGATTAAAAATAAATATAATTACTATTAGAAAGCACAAATGTTGAAATCAATCTTATACTAGAACCCTGTTAAATGGTTAATCCAAAATTTAGATTTGTTTTTTGGCCTCTGGTGAGTGGCTCTAGGTTGTATGCTTGATTCTTGTTATTGATGAAGAAAGGGTGTAGGTGAGTTTAGAATTGTATGATAATTCAAGAACTTGTCATTTGTCAAATTTCTCCCATAGTTCTGGAGTGAGTTTGATCATTAATCTGCCAAATGGCAGGCTCTTGTTGACGCACCTGACATGGTTCGAAGCCAGATGAACTTCAAGAGGCTGTCCCTTACAGACATCAAAATTGATATCAAAAGGGTGCCAAAGAAGAAGGCTCTTATTGCTGCCATGGATGCTGCTGGTGAGTATTAAAAACTGTAATTTTGCATCACTGATGTAACTATAATGAGACTGAATTTTTTGTGATGTGTTCTGCAGATGTTAAGGGCAAATGGGAGAAGAGCTCATGGGGTAGAAAGCTGATTGTTCAGAAGAGAAGGGCCTCCCTTAATGATTTTGATCGTTTCAAGCTTATGCTTGCAAAAATCAAGGTTTGTGGTGTTGATAGCATTATACTACTATAATTTTCATTTTGTTTCTTTGCTATCCTATGGAAAACTGTCTGATCTAGAGATCATTATCCTCAATATTGATGAGTAGGAAGCCTTACTATACACACCCTTTGTTATAAATCTAGCATATAGACCATTCTTACGAGAAAATTGAAATTGCCTATGAGTTTGATAACAATTTTTTGAACCATAATTACTATTCTTTTGCATGGACTTTAGTCGTTTCAAACTTGAACCGAAAATGTGTCCTTTGCCCCCCCCCCCCCCCCCCCCGATTGATCCATGCATACCCTTCTAATTTGAATGAAAAACAATAAAAACCTAATGTCAAAGCATTATTAAACTATCAACAAATGTCAAAAGTGTTGTTTCTTATTTGCAGAAAGCTGGTGTGGTGAGGCAGGAGCTTGCTAAGCTTAAGAAAGAGAGTGCAGCCTGATCAAGTATAATTTTCTGGTTATCATTAGTTTGGTTTTTTTATGATTTTAATGTTGTTCCTTTTTCTTGAATGTCATGCTAAAGGAAGAATACTCCAATTTTGCCTATTGTGTGAACTGTTTCTTTTCTTGGAATTAGAATCCATTATTTTTCCTCGATGTCTTCTTGTGATATGGTTGAGAAGAATGACTTGAAATATGGGTTTGATTTTAGACAGTAACTTGTGCACCGGTTTCACCATTGAACCGGCTGCTGTTTCCATTTCTTAAAAATTATTATAATTAAAAGATGAATATATCTTTTAGTTTATGGTATTTTATTTTAGTGGTTCATGTCTTATTCAACCTAGGGTTTATATCTAGTTTAATGATTTTTAAGCTATTATTGTAATTTTACTCTTTTGGTTTATGGTGTATTTTAATGTGTTCTATTTTATTAAACCTAGATTTATGTTTAGGGTTTAGTGTCAATAATAATAGTCATTAATTAATTTTCCTAAAAAAATAATTATTTAACCTATTTATTATAGAATGAGTTTGGCTCAAAGAGTCCAATTTAATACGTGGCTTGGGTCACATAGACCCCAAACTTATTTCACCCACTCTTTCAGAATCGAATCGCCCATTAAAAATTGTTTTAAGGGTAAAATCAAAAAGATCCGGTTTGAACCGGCTAAAACGGAAAACATTGGTTGGACCGATCGAACTAAAAATTGCCGATTTTGAGTTTTTTTTTTTTAATTTTGTTGAGATTTTTGTTTATTTCAATTTTTTTTTTCCAAATTTATTTCAATTCAATAGTCAATCAATTTTCTTTCTAAATTTATTTCAAATTTTAGGAGTATTTATTATTAACAAACTTATGAGACATTACATATATTAAGATTCAATTTTCTTTCTAAATTTATTTCAAATTTTAGGAGTATTTATTATTAACGAACTTATGAGACATTACATATATTAAGATGTGTTAAAGTGTGACTATTATATAGATAAAATATGTTTAATGATTGTTAAAATATATTTTTTAAAGTATAATAAATAATTAATTGAAGTATGATTTTATAATATTATAATATGATTTATTATAGTAGGTTTTGCGTGAGATCGTCTCACATGAGACCATTTTTCACTTTTTTAAATAGTTATCACATTCGCTATAAATCGTTATCACTTTCGCTATAAAATATTATCATCTTTTATTTATACTATAAATTGTTCATGAAATAGCATTATCACTTTTCATTAATTTATTACCACTTTCCTTCATAAAAGTTATCACTTTCTGGTCGTCTCACGTGAGCCCTTACGTGAGGCGGTCTCACGCAAGTCTTTGCCGATTTATTATTAACATACTTTAACTTCAAATAAGTACTCTCTCCGTCCGCCACAAAGGTGGACATTTATTTTTTGTACGTGGAATAAGGAGTATTATTATTTAACGTGTAGTTGGTAGTTGTATTAGTGGGTGTATGAGTCCCATATATTTATTGTATTAGTGATGTGTGTGGGTCTCATGTGTTTAAAAAGAAAAATGTGGACCTTTAGTGCAGACGCCCAAAATGACAAAATATCCATATTTCGAGCGGACGGAGGATGTATATTTTACCTATATAATATGCATACTTTAGTCATTGGTCGACCTGTCTCACAAAAAATCCGTCTCATTAGATAGTGTCTCTTTATTATTTTGGTATACTATTTCTTTTCAATTTTATTTATCTGTGATCGAGTAATTAACTATTATGAGAAATTAAAATTCAAAAATTATTTTTCTTCACATTTTAACTTTCATCTTATTTTTTTAAAAGACAAAGACTTGTGTGAGACCAATATGTGAGATTGGTCTTAACGAAAAGTGATACTCAATTCATAAAAAGTGGTAATGGTGTCGTAAATTATTTTATGAATAATTTATTATAGTATAAAGAACAATTTATAGTATAAATAAAAAATTATAACATTTTATAGCAAATGTAATAACATTTTAGAGGCTTACATATGTGACCTCATGTCACCGGTGACCCTCTCACAAAGGGGTATGCACTGTGCACACTCCATGTGAGAGGGTCGTGGTCACTTAAGAATCACCTAACATTTTATAGCGAAAGTGATAATGATTTTATTATTTTTTATCCGTCTCATGTAATGATTTATGTGAGACGTTTTCACACGAGACCTACCCTCTTTTTAATTAGGTGTTTATTCACATGTATATTAAGTGCATTAATATAAAATTATATACTTATAAAATAATAAAATATTATTAAAAATGTTAAATTATTATAACCAACATTGCAATTCAGTCATCTCTACAAATTCTAATATGAAACCCGTATTTTATGCAAAATTATATGAAATTATAAATTTGTTATTTTTTCTAATTTAAATATAAATATAATATATTAATTATGATTTAATCTACCATGTTTCGAAAAACTAATTCATTCTCCACACTAAAACAAATAAACTAAATAAACACAATAAATTTTAAAATAAATTTAGAAAAACAAATTATGAAATTATATAAAATTTGAGAAAATTATTTTAGTAATGCCTTAAAATTAATATAACAATCCAAATTTTTAAACAAATAATAATAAAAAAAAATCATATCTCATTCCTATCAAAATTGGAAGGAAAATTGAGTGTTGGGCTTACGAAGAAAATTAGTGTGAACAAATTTTAATTATTTAGTTAAAATTTCAGCACAATCCAATTTAAAACATTTCTTTAAAAGAAAAATAAAAAAAAATAAAACAATGCACTTGTTGGAGTTTGAACTAAAAACCTCTTTAATTCAATCAACCAATAATATTTCAACACCTCAAAAATTTATGTAAATCATAAATACTCAATTAACCTAAGTATGCCACCTTACATTTTTTAATTTTAATTTTGGAAACTTATTTTGTTTTAATATATAATAAGGAGATAAGAACGAAACTTCATGCATTTTAGTTCCTCAATTAATATTTTTCCTCTATTTCTCTCACTTCTCTCACTTTAATTAATACATTTTTATATATTCAATTCTCCTAATTGTTACATATTTTCAATTTGGGCGTACCATCCTAATTGTTATATTTTTCTTTTTGGTATATTGAGACCTCACATAAAACAATTAAAATATCTTCATGTCCTTTTTTTGGTATATTGGGACCCACATAAAACAATTAAAATATTTTTATGGGACCCACTACAATACTAATACAACTACTCAAAATATTATATCTCTTACCTCAATACATATTAAAATACTATATTCCTTAATTTCCGTCAAAAAACAATGGTAACCATTGAGACGGGATGGAGGGAGTATATATTACCAAATAACTTTTACACATGGATTTGATATAAAGTTATATTATACACCATCAAAAACTCAAAACAAATAGTAGGCTAATTATTCTGTGCACCTGGGTGCACCGTGCACTCACTTTTAGAAACTTATACATTTATGAATAAAAATGTATATAATAATGAATAAAAATGTATACAATTTGTTATTGAATTTTTCATAAATTTTTTAATAAAAAATTAAATATAAAAAAATCGTACAATTATTTAGTAACATATATACAAGTAAAAATTTATACACATATGGGTACAAGTTAGAGCCGTCAGAACGGGCCGACCCAAAACCCGCCTCAACCCGCCATTTGGCGGGCTTAGGTGGGGCGGGCCTAGGCGGGTTGCGAGCTAGAAACAAGAGGCTCAACCATTTAAAGACAGTTTGCGGGTTATGGCTGGCCAACCCGCTTTTTTTTTTCTTTTAAATTATGGATGATATTATTAAAATTATAATTATAATTACATTATTACATTCAAATAAAATACCATAATAGTATAAACTTTTACAAAATAATACAATGTTAACAAGACTATTAAAATATAAAATATAATTCAATGAGGGAATATATTATTTTTCTAAATAAAATATTACATATCTCAATAAAAAGTTAAATGCTCTTATTAACATGACAAATTTACTCTTCCATTATAAAATATTTAATTTTTTTTAATACAAAAATAGGGAGTAACATTTTCAAAAAATAAGTACAATAGTCTTAAATAATTAGGATTAATGTATGCAAGCAATATTCAAATTCTGAAAATTCAGACAACTGATCTAAAATAAGAGTTAAACCTACATTTTAAAAGAGAATTAAGTGGAGCAACTTGTTAATTATTATCTGAGAATACAACTCAATCAAAGAATTTCTAATTATGAAGGTGCAGTGGAAGCTATTTGTATTTGAAGTAGATGTGATCTAAATGAAAGTAGAAAAATATACCAATGAAGTATATAACATAACAATGAATGATGATTAATGACTAATCTTCACCTTGTTAAAAAATAATAATAAATAAAAAATTGGCGGGCCAACCTGCCCCCGCCACGCCTAACCCGCCAAAAGCCTGTCTCCATTTGGGTCAGTCCGTTCAGATCCGTCTCCAAACAGGCTGTAAAATTTTAAGCTCAACCCACCTTTTATAGAAACAGGAGCGATTCGACCCGACGAGCCTAACTGACGGCTCTAGAATACTATACATGATATCAACTACTTGTATATTAAACTATTAAATGATTTTCAAATCTCTAAACCAAAATAAACATTGGTATCTTAGGTAATAAAAATAAATATAACTTAAATGATTTTCAAACCACGTTTAAAACTAGAGTGAGGCTTGCGTGCGCTCGGGCGCACGGGAATGTGTTCCCGTGCACTTTTAGAAATTTAGTATTATGGGCTAGTGTACATTGCTTTGGTCTAAATGATATACACTTTAATTAATAAAAGGTATACATTTTGTTCTAAAAGGTATACACTTTTCATTAATATTTTTTTTTCTTTAGAAAATAAAGGGTACACATTTTTATACTAAAGGGTATATAATTTAACACAAAATTCTAAAGACGCACGGAGTGTTGTCCATGCGCCCAGATACACACAATAATTCTTTTTAGAAAATAAAGGATACACATCTGTACACTAAAGAGTATACAATTTAATACAAAATTCCAAAAATACACGAAATATGATCCATGCCCCCGCTTGAGTTTTTGCCTTCAAACTAAAACAAACATATCATCAACACAAGTTTTTTCTTTTTTCTTTCTAAATACTAGTACTAGTATAATAATATAAAAATACTAATTGCTCTCTTTTGACCACCACCACTCACCCAATTTATCAATCATCAATCCTTTTTTTCCAGTTTCACCCTCTCTCATTTGATCATGCTTTTACCAAGCGCACACGAAATTCATTATATTTTTTTCTCTAAACTCTTTTCTCTCTTTTTTCCTTCTCTAATCCCTCAATTTTCGCTCATTTGTCTCCCCTTTTTATAGTTAATGTCATCATTATTATCAATTGTTTTGTCAGATTCGTTCATTTGCTGTATTAATTAGACAAAAGAATACTCGCTCGCTGGTGTAATAGATTTTTATCAGTTCTTTCTCTTCTCTTTATAAATGAGATCATTCGAAGGGATTAAAAGGTTGTGATTAGGGTTTCGATTTAGGGGTTCCGTCTTTTCAAGGATGTAGTACGATGAGAGAAGGATTTTTGTGATCGATTTTTTATTTAACTGATTCCTTGGATCCTTTGTGAGGATTCAGCGTTTGATATTATATCTTTTTTCTTCTTCTTTTTTTTTTGTGTGTTGTTTTTTGAAACTTTGTTACTGGAATTCGGGTTTTTTCTAATCCCGTTTAAAGCTGAAATCGTCAAATATTCTCTGGAGTTGAGGTGTCAATTGGAATTCGGTTTTGTTGAATTGGAATGCCATGGATCACGTTGTGGGTGGAAAATTTAAGCTTGGGAGGAAGATTGGGTGTGGTTCATTTGGTGAACTCTTTTTAGGTGCAGCCTTTTTTTTATCATTTAGTTAGACTTTTCTGGATTTACTATAATTGTTAGTTTCTTTTTCCTGGGGACAGATACTCACTTGTCAGTTTTATTTGTTCAGGTGTGAACATACAGAATGGAGAAGAAGTAGCCATTAAGCTGGTATTTTTTCTTTTAGTTCCTCGTTACCTTATTTTCTCATCTTACTTTATGTTTAGCGAAAATTTGGAAGTGCTGGATTTCGTCAGTATCTTGAAAAATTTATCTGTTGATGTTGTGAAAATTTCTTAATTATTGTTTATATGCATATACACACACACATTATATACTCCGTTAAGTTCAGTTTCCTGATCTTGGGCCTCAATAGACTATACATAGAACTGAAGTTTGAGTTATATGTCAGGGAGTTGCTGAGATAATTTTTATTTCCTGCCCTTGTTTGAAAGAGAATAAGAATGCTCTATTAACTAAAAATCTGGCATGACATCCTAATTCTAATTTGATAGGACTAGTTGCAGTAGTCTAAATGCATTCGAGATTGACTCATCAGATCAAGACCTTTATGTAACAACATCAGTTGTTTATATTGCTTTAATTTTAAGCTCTACATGGAGAGAGTAGGGTCCATGCAAAAGTATTTTTAGCATTATGCAGCAGTATTAATTCTGTATGCCACTTAAATTTTAGTTTATTCGCTTAGTTATAACATTTTTTTTGTATGTTGATTTACGGAAGTTTTAAGTCATTTATAGGACCACTAATGATTTCTTTTGCTGTTATGTACCAACTAACGCATTTGCATGTCTCTTTTATTCTTAGTCACTCAATCAATGTTATTGTTGTTTATATTATTATCAGGAATCAGCGAAGACTAAACACCCACAACTTCATTATGAATCAAAAATTTATATGCTTTTACAAGGAGGAAGTAAGTTACTACCATTCTCTTGTCACCCTAACACATAAGAGATTACTTGCAAATATTGCACACACATGTATTATTTATTAAACATCAAATATGCTAGTTATAATGTTAAAGTGTATCTTGACTTGACCATTGACTTTGGTTTGTGATCAGATAAAGTTGCTGATTTCTAGAAACTATTTATACCATTTTTTGCATCTCTATTTATTTTCATATTTGCTTGTCTTGCATTTATTAGTAAATTAATTGACCGTAAAAGTTGAATAATCTAATTTTGTAAGTTTTTTCTGTGGAGGCGATGATGTTACATTTATCTACCTCCTAGTCTTTGACTCTCTGAAAAAGACTTAATTTTTCTCCCTCAAGTCTCTTCTGGTATAAATGGTTGTATGGTATGGTTTTTGGGTATTTTCTGCTAAGTTTTTTTCATGCTTGATACCTGATCATTTGTGTATGTTTCTTTTTTTTTTTTCTGAATTTATAATGATTTCTCAACATGCAGTTATAAAATTGCTGCATGTAAGTGTGTTATTTGGTTCATGAAATTGTAGAATGTACTCTCTGTGGAAGCATGAGAAGCAATTGAAGTTTGTCCTTGGTCATTTTAATATTGTTGTTTTCTTATTATATAGCTGGCATTCCCAACTTGAAATGGTTTGGAGTGGAGGGTGAATATAATGTTATGGTGATAGACCTTCTAGGCCCAAGTCTGGAAGATCTCTTCAACTATTGTAACAGGAAGTTCTCCTTGAAAACAGTTTTGATGCTTGCTGATCAATTAGTAAGTAGTTAGGAATTTTTATTGTTTTCATGGGTTCTGACACTCTGATACCAACTATAATTATAATAATTAAATCTTGCTTTTTTTTTAGATAAATAGAGTTGAGTACATGCATTCAAGAGGATTTCTTCACCGGGATATAAAACCCGACAACTTTTTGATGGGCTTGGGGCGGAAAGCAAATCAGGCACGTCTTCCTATCATTTTAGGCTTCATATTTTTTCAGATTAATATGAAGTTGATTCTCTTAGTGACTTAGTTTACTGTTTATTAAAATTAAAAAATAAGCGGTGTTCCATCATGCTAGTCTCCCTATATCTCTGTGTATACGTTTAACTTTGAAGGTCAATTTTACTTATATCCCCCTCAATTTTCTTGTCTTCACTCTTCAGTTCTCATGACAATTGTTACCAAAGGATATTAAATATTTTTCTATGTATTATCACCATGAGATGCTTGTACAATTATGCCTTCTGTTCTCTTGTTGCTGTATCCAAGAATATGGCTTCCTGTGCTGGATTTCCTTTCTAAAATGTGACATGAGATTCCTTTGAAAACGGGTGTTTCAGTGTATTTTCTAGATAACTACCACATGCCATGTGGCTTAAAGGACATAAAAAATTTACAAGTGACATGCATTAAAAGTCGATGGAATTTAAGCTCAAGCATCAATTGAGATAGACCATCCCAACTGCCAGAACGTGACATCTTAATTTAGTTAATGTGGTGGTGTGATACTACTAACTTAAAGTCTTTGCTTTAAGAATAATGATATTGTTCATTTTTTCAGAAATTGCTTTAATTTACTCCCTCTGTCACACTGATTTGTGCACATATTTTCTGTGCTCAAAGTTAAAGAAAAGTTTCTTTTCGTGTGTAAAATGAGGACAAAGAGGGATATTTTTGGTAATGTAATGAGAAATGTGTGAAGAGTTGTTGAGTCAAGTGTAAATAGTTGGTGTCAATTTTTTAGGATTGTAGTTTTGTAAGGGTGTTAATATTGTCTGGATTGCTATTTTAGAAGTGTCATAAGTTTTGGGACGGACAAAAATGGAAAGTGTGCAGTAAATAGCGAGATTGAGGGAGTAGTATTTTCCCCTTTTTTGTTCAATTCCTATATGTATAAAGTCGCTAGAGTAAAACAGGGACTTATCAAAAATTCAAATTGGACCAATGGAGTTGATGATTTTTGTGTACTAACTTCCATTCACCTCGTATTGTTTGATTGGAGTGAATATGACCTTTCCCCTAACTATAGTGGACAGTGGTGCACAATTCTACTGTCTTTGAACTTTTACAGCCTTCAATCCTTACATGATTTTTTGGTTGATCTCAAAACATTGGTTGCGTAAACAAGCTTTTATAAATAACAAAATATTCTCGCACCTTGTATGTTATAACTTTCAAATTGCTCTTACAATACGTGGTCTATCTTGTAAATGCCTTTTACTAACTTTGGAAAATATCCTCACACCTTGTGTTACTAACTGTTAAATTTGTTCCTGCAATTTACATACAAAATATATGACATTACTGCCCTTAGGTGCACCTGTGATGTTAAGGCATCATGAATGTGAAGTGGTTGCAAAAAACCTCCAACACAGTTGATGGGAAAAATAGAAGAATTTTAGACAAGCTTTTGTGTGGGAATTGATCAACTTTGGTTTAGGACATAAATCACAAAATAGTTATTTAAGGCGCAAAGAGGTATATTTGTGTCTGAGGCGCACCTTCAGTGTAAAGGTGAAATATTATTTATAACCTATGCTACACTTTAAATAAAATATATAGAAAACATGTTACCTAATAAATGAAATTTAAAAACACATAATATCACTATTAACACAAATGTAACACATGCATTAAAATTAAACATGCATATTTAATAATCCCTCACTATTGAAATAAAGCAACAAGTCAATCACACAAGATATTAGCAACCAAAATAATCTAAATATCATCTCTCTCATAAACATCATAATCCACCTCGTCATAACCAAATTGTTCTTTTTCCGCATAAAAATCTCCATCTTCTTCGTATACAACTTCATCCTACTCATCTCTTAATCTTAAAGTAGAGCCCCTCATAATATTTTCCCTCTTTACTTCTTTGCATTTCTCATAATACTCGAACTAACTAAAAAACTAATTGGCGGCAGCTGACGGTGGATCTCCAATGGTCTGAGGGTGGTGGCAGCAGCGTAGATGTGGAAGAACTCAATACTCTAGTTATTATGTAACCTAATTTTAAATTTTGGGTTATAAATATGGTATATAGTTTTTCCTATTAGGGAAGGTTGCCTAAAAAGTTGTTAGTCAACTAACAAAGTTTTTTTTTCATTAATGTGAAATCTAGACCTCAAGACATTAAGGCACAAAAAGGCGCCTGCCAAGAGTTGAGCCCCGGCACTGTGATTTCAGGGCGCAAGGTCTATGGCCTTGGGTGTGCCTCTAATAACTAATCGTAGTGTTTAGTTTAAAGAAGTATCTGATAATGACTTCATTTTTTAGCTGCAATCTTCTATGTTTTTTTTTTAATTTTTTTTAAAAGAAATTTAGCGTCATAGAAACTTTGGTACCATTAAAAATGTAAAAGTTCCCTCCTTTATTTTGGCCATTTATTCTGCCATTTTTTATTTGTTGGTCATGTGGAACGGTCAGCCTTTTAATCAAATATTGCACTAAGTGGCTTTGATTAGTTTTATGTCCGTGATTTTGGCAACTGTAACCATGATAACTTTGGTCTTTATTGCAGGTTTACATTATCGACTTTGGTCTTGCCAAAAAGTATAGGGATCTTCAGACTCATAAGCACATACCGTATAGGTATATTCACATTTAATATTTGGGTCAGAGTTATGTGCAGTGTTCTCTATACTTTTTTGCCATGTCAACTTAGTTCTTTCCTTGAGCATTATAGTTGGTTTTGCATAAAGGAAAGATTTTATGGAAGGCACAGAAAAGAAATGTAGGACTTATGTTTTTAACATGTGTTTGGCCTTCTGAAAGAGCCCTTTTATTTACTATCTACAGCCTCTTCTAACTAGAGTATCTATTATTTTCATATTCTTAAGAGGAAAAAAGACTGAACCTCCATTATTGCACCAAAGATACTATTGGATTACGATGAGGATGATCTTTATCTATTTAATCAAGACGATTATTGATTGGCGAATAGTTTGCTACTTTGCAAGTTGTTTTACTTGATGCCCTTTGGTACAATACTATTCTTTGTATTTACAATATGTGTTCATGTTCAATTTGTTATTTATGAGTTTGTATGTAATACTGTGTGTATTCAACTTTATTTTATCAATTTAAAGTTATTTTAATGTTGAAGCTGATTATGTACACATGCGTTCTATGCGTCATTGTTTTATTAGTGAGTTATATGTATTATGTGATGTAATGTGGTTTTTACCTTATTTGTTTAGGTAATTATGTATCAAGTACGAGATATTTAGTCTATAAATAGTAGAAATAACTAGAGTAGGTGTACAAGAGGCGCGCTCCTATGTGAGCCTCTTGCCTCAGGCTCCAACCAGGCCTTTGCAATTTTGTGCAACTTTCGGCTCTAACAACTATGCGATTACAAGGCTGGTGTGCAGTGTGCTTCAGGACTCCAACTCTAAAACTCAAAAAATATCATAGTAACCGGGGAGCCTAAGCTATAATAAAGAGTAGGTGTGGACCACAAGGATTTTAGTATTTATATAAATAAATACATGAATCGATGGAATTTTTTTCTAGATTCGATGATGGGTGAAAATGTCAATTCAATCCTGTAAATCCCGCTCTTCCAGAAGGATGTTATTCCAGAGTCGCTTTCCAGCCCCATGGTTTTGGATGCCCTTTCCCAGTGTTTGCTGCCTGGCTGGCCTGCCAAAATTTCCACTCTTTTGGCATTTGGTTCTTGCTTTACCTAAGCTCGTGTGGCATAAATGAACTGTTTATTTGACTCTGCTTGTTGACCAGGCACACACCATTCATATGATTGCCAACCAAGATAAAATACAATGAACCTTCATGCTTTTGGGAAATGATGACCTAATAACTCTGTAACTCTTTCAAATTTATATATTTTCTTAATCTATGACCAGATAAAAAGGTGGAAGCATGCTATACATTTGTGATAGGGAACATCTGTTGTAGCTTTCTTTTTTGGTGACTGTGGTATGGTGTCTTCTGACCTTTAAATTTCTTTATGACAATTTGTTTGGATTTCTTTACATCTGTAGAACTCATCTGTGGTGTATTTTAAAATTCTGGCACTTTACTCTCTGCCTTTTGCATACTTACCAATGTCATATTAACATTTAATACCAGGGAAAACAAAAATCTTACTGGTACTGCTCGCTACGCCAGTGTTAATACTCACCTCGGAGTTGGTTAGTGGCGTGATACATTAAAAATGTTTTTTCTGGTCTAAATTTCACTATTATTTATTTATTAATTTATATATATTGGCAGAACAAAGCCGAAGGGATGATTTGGAATCTCTTGGTTATGTCCTCATGTATTTTCTACGAGGAAGGTTGGTCATATGTGTGTTATTCGTAGCTTCTGTATTTGTTTTCATTTTGCTTCATGTTGTGAATGGTTATCTTACAGTTGTTGCCAGTTTGTAACAATTGTTCTATTTCAGCCTTCCTTGGCAGGGACTTAAAGCTGGCACCAAAAAGCAGAAATATGATAAAATTAGTGAGAAAAAAATGTTAACTCCTATAGAGGTCTGTATCCTCATTTGTAATGTGATTTTCCTTGTTTCTAATGCATGTGCTTCTTAAGTATGTTAAAATGTTAAGGCTTTGTTTGGTTTGAGACTTTTGAGGTTGGCTTGGCTTTTTGTTGCCTTTGTAAGCTATGAATATTATCGAAATTTGTAAATAGATGATAATTGGGGATATTATGTTATAGAAATAGTGTAGTAATCATTGAATAATTGTGTAATGATTGGAGAGAGACAGAAATTAATGAATTGTAAATATGAGGTGAGTGGATTCTAATTTTTCTGTATGGAGGATTGGAAATGATAGGTGGGTAGGTATTTATAATTTAATATTGTTAATAACTTGTTTGTTTTTTATGGGAAAATGTGTTGAATGTTAAGAAATATATACTGTGTTCGTATGACTGTGTGTGTGTGCGTGCATGTATATTTGGTATCAAAGAATATGATTTTGAGGTTATATAGCTGCTTAAAAATTATTTAAAACAGACAGGCTTTTGGCTTGTATGGTATAATCCTAATTAAGAAACTCAAAACATGCATAGCCTAAGGTAGGCTTTGACATAAAATAGTATATACCTGTTCTATTTGATTTATATTGTCTTGTGTTGAGCTTACATTTGATTTTCTAGACTGATGTTGATGTACCACAGTACCAGGTTGAGTAGACGTAGTAGTATTTTGATATTATTAAAAATTAATATTGTATAGCATGCACAGGTTTGTGCATGCATAACATGCTTGATACTCTCTTTCTCTGTTAGAACCAAATTGAAACCTGGTCTTGGTTTCTGTCTTGTTCTAGGGCTCCCGGTATTTGAGTCTTCTTTGCTATTATGAATCTCAGAAAGTTGAATCTGATCTAAAATTTGTTACAGGTACTGTGCAAGTCATATCCAGCAGAGTTTATATCTTACTTTCATTATTGCCGGTCCTTGAGATTTGAGGACAAGCCAGACTATTCATATTTAAAAAGACTGTTTCGGGACTTATTTATTCGTGAAGGTAATTAATCATTAATGTGTTGTATTAGGGTTCTGATCTTCAAATTCCAACTTTTATCCATGCTTATAAAAAAAAATTGCCCTAAAGTTTTTTTTGTGCTCCTTACTTGGGTATCTTCCTTGAGTATTCATGCAGGTTACCAGTTTGACTATGTGTTTGATTGGACTATGTTGAAGTATCCTCAGATTGGTTCGAGCTCCAGACCAAGGGTAAGCTTTTGCCCATTCATGTCTTTGTTTTCTGTTCTTTGATAACTTGAGCCTAAAAGTTCATTACAGAATCCCACTGGTAATGCTGTTGCTGGACCCTCTGGTGAAAGACCAGGTAGAACATCAGGTATAATTTATATTTATATTATATTGAACGCTGATGGAAAATATAAATTTAACAGAAATTCTGAAATATTTATTCCAGCTAATGAATTAATGTTAATATCATCTTCATTGATTGATAAGATAATAAGATTCCTCTTTGAATGCCTATTGCCTAATACAATCAAAATGAAACTCAGTTGACATGTAAATGTGTGTGCGCGCGCGCGCACACACACACATATTTCTCTTTTTTCTTTTGTGTTATGACCAACATTCAACATTGAAATGTCATCTTTGTGAATTCAGGCCAAGACACTGCCTGCGGTTTACATCATAACTTCTCACTCTAGAAACAGAATAATCTGAAAGTGTGGAACCGACCTCTTAATTTGTCCATTTCCCCTTTTTTGTTATAGTACTATTAAATATCTTATCTCTATTATTCAAATTAATATCTAGTTGTACCATTTCTAAATGTTTTATTCTAATAATAAAATCAGTTATTTTTCAATATAATATCACTACTTGTGCTTCTCCTTGCATCAATTAATATCTACAGTAAAGTTCAATTCTTCCAAATTTACAGCAATTACAAAGTTATATTTCTTCCCAAAACTTCTAAAAACACATTCCTACTACAATGAAAAGATTTTGGAGAGTTCATGTACAAAAATAGCATTTCTCTGGTTGTCTGACATGTAAAGGGCATGTGCATTTTCCCATTATGAAATATGCTGATGAGTATAAATTAGAGCTTTTGGATGAAGATGTCATTAATGAGTGATAAAAGGGATCAATGATGTGATATTTTTTTAATTTCGGAAGTTTGTATATAAGATTTAAGAAGATACTAAATTGATTTTTTAAGAGTTTTTTCAATCGAGTCCTAAAATAGGTTAACTAATCAAATTTGAGGTCTGAAAGATTTTCTCTATCCATTAGGGACTTGAAAGATAAGTATTAAATTATCAATTTAGGGCATGAAATCATAAAATCATTTAAAATAATATAATTACAACTACATTAAATTTCATATATTTAATGTCTTTTAAGATTTTTTTTATAATTTATTATCATTGAAATAACATGTCAATAATGAGGCAAATTTATATGATTATCATTACATAATTTTAAATAGTTTATGATTTCAGGTCCTAATTAATAGTTTTATATCTTTCATGCCCCAAATTGGTCCTAATTAATAGTTTTATATCTTTCATGCCCCAAATTGATGGAATTTTTTTTTCCTGAATTGATAGTTTACCTATTTCTAGGACATGAATTGAAAATTTTAAAATTTTGGAGGATTGAATTTTGTCAACACTATTTTCATCTCCTTTTTAAAATGTTCATGTTATTATGCATCTGTTGATAGGATTTTTTCTTGATGGTCTCTTGTTTTCATTTTCCCAGTGGGGCAAGATATTCGTGAAAGATTTTCAGGTGCAGTTGAGGCTTTTTCTAGAAGAAATGCCACGAGTTCTGGTCGGCACAGAACTTCTGAAGAACCTACATCCAAGGATGTGGTATTTTTTTTTCCTGCTCCGTCAAATTTGTTATTGATTCCACACACTTGTTTTGCTGTCTTGTGTTTCCTGAATGTTGTGTCATCCAAAAAAGTACTTTGCTCTGACAGTGTAGTGTTATGGTTCCTTTAATGCAGCAACCTGACGAAAGGGGCCGCACTTCTCGAAATGGAAACTCTTCAAAGAGAGCTGCTATTTCAACAAGCAGACCCAGCTCATCTGGTGAACCCATTGATGGCCGCACTGGCAGAATGGTAGCGACCAGTGGTCGTATTTCCACGACACAGAGAATCCAACCTGGAACCGAGAATAAACCATCATCATTTTCTCGTGCGAGTAAAGGCACACGTGATGATCCTCTGAGAAGCTTTGAGTTCCTCTCTATCCGGAAGTAATTTGGATGGCATCTGTAAAAAAAAAAAAAACGTAATGAAAGTTGGCATATTATGGAAGTCATCTTGTTAATCTTATGCCCTTGTAAATGTTAGACCTGTTGATGTTGATGCTCATCCGTCGTCCCCTTTTCTTTTGGGAGTATGCTCTTCTGGTCGCGCTTTTGTGGAGAGTTCTTTATGTTGTAACACGATGTGTTAGCTCATCCCAAAGAATTGATGAGTTCAGTGAGCGGCTGATTTCTATATTGACATGAAAAGCTATAGTTATATAATAAACATTTGTGTGCTTTCGTAACATGTTTTTACTGGATCTTAATGTAAGAAGCAAATGAAAGTAAATCATGAATTTTTACTGGTTTAGTGGCTGATTTTTTTTTTTTACTGGAACTTGATTGAAGCAACAGATGAAAGTGAATCTTGAACTTGGACGCCTGTTAACATTATTTGTGCTTTGCATATTGTCATAGGCGATTGGACATTTATTTTGCTCCATTAATGTTGAATTCAATGCGTTGAATCACTTGTGTTGTATCATACTTCGGATGTTGATTAAAAAAAATATATTTAATGTATATATGAGGAAAGAAACATAATATTTTAATGTATGGTGGATCACACATACATATATTAACTGTTTTGTATAAATTTATTTATTAAAAAGGGAAATGCATTAATCCTATTGGAACAAATTAAAATGGCAAAATGAAATAGGGAGGGAAGAAATATTTTCTAACTAGGCTAAGTTTAGACTTCACAACATTGTCCCCGTAGACTATTCTAATAAGTTCATTATCACAAGCTCACGTTCTGTTGGCCATATATATGATCGCAAATCGTTCCATTACACACCCTTCGAGTAATGGCGAAAAAGATTGTTTTAATTTTATTTAATTAGCTTTTTTTTTAAATTAAAGATGTCATCACCTTTATTAAAAATATCTGACACTTCTCATTTATATTTATGAATTGTTCATGTGATAGTTTACATGAACAATTATTATTTTACACCAATTATGTATTACTCTCTCCATCCCATCATAATAGTTACATGTTTTCTTTTTGGGCGTCTCATATTAATGGTTGTATTCCCCTTTTTGGTATATAGAGCCCACACAAAACAATTAAAATATCTTCATGAAACTCACCTATAACACTAATACTACCCACTATACATTAAGATATTATTTCTTTCACCTCAATATACATTAAAATACTATACTTCATCCGTCCTGTCCTTATCGTTACGTTTGCTTTTTGCACGTGGATTAATGAGTATAATATTTTAATGTGTATTGAGGTGAGATAAATAATATTTTAATGTAAAGTGGGTAGGTGTATTATTGTGATGTATGGGCCCATGGAGAGAGAAGTAATTAATTCGTGTGGATCTCATATGCTAAAAAGGAAAATGTAACCAGTAGGATGGGACACCCAAAAAGGAAATATGTAACCAGTAGGATGGACGGATGGAGTATTCCTTAATCCCCGTGCAAAAGCCAAGCGTAACTAATATATATTAAAATACTATATTTCTTAATCCCCGTGCAAAAAACAAGCATAACTAATAGGATGGGACGAAGGGAGTATTCTTTTATCAAAACTTTGTTACTCTTTACTAGTTTTACAAAATGAGTTTCGTGCGGCAGTTTCATACAAGTTTGAGTTGATATCTTGTGCATTCTGGTGCATATGTGCATTTATATGTGTAAAATTTTTATTAGGACACTTACTACTCCCTCCGTCCGGTTCTAAGATATCCATTTGCTTTTTGCACGTAGATTAAGGAGTATTATTATTATATGCAAAGTGGGTAGTTGTATTAGAGGAAAGTGGTGGGCCATATTGTGTATTTTTTTACTAAATAGGGGAAATGGATACTTTTGAAGCGGACGTCAAAAATAGTAAAATAGATACCTTAGAAGCAGACGGAGGGAGTATTAAATACAAAATATATTACATACTATTTACCAATAGATACAAGCACAAATTTAATCACTATGAGATACAAAATTACACAATAAAATATTCTTTCTACCCTTAATTGCAAATGTGCTTTCCAAAATTAAATATATCAATCCCCAAATTAGTGAGATTTATACTTTATCCAAACTATATTTTAGGAAATAAGATACATTTATGAAAATTTAATTTTTAATGCATATTAACTAAATGTATCGTTCCAAATTAAGTAATAGGATTAAACTATTAAATCATTTAAAAATGATAGTGTTTAAATGTGTATTAACTAAATATACACAACAAGAGTAGTCTCACTTATTAAATGTAAAATTAAATTGATGCACAACACAGTTATATTGTTGAACAAACCAATAATGAGAATCTATTTCTAATAAATCTGTGCACCATAATTATTACATGTATAATTAGATTAATGCACAATACACCTTATATTGTCGCACAATATACATTTAAGAGTATATTTAGCTTGCATTATTGCACAATACATTTAAGAGTATATTTAATTTGCTGCATGACACGGTTATATTGCTACACGATACACAACATGGTTATATTTCTGTACAATTAATGAATAATATGCACGACTAATTTTGCACAATATGCACAATTATTAGTGAATAATTATGCACAATATACTTTCAATATATATTTCTACTAAAAACTGTGAATATGTATTTACATACACTTCACAAAGATACATTAATACAATTTCTGAAAAAAAAATAAAGATTAAATAGGATTAATTATTACTGCATTTAGAAATTAACAAACCTTCAAGATTTCAATTTGAACTGGACTCTCATTATTAGTGATAAATAATTTTCTATATATTAAGATACATTAATAAATTTTCGCTGTCTATCACTCAGCATCTTCTTCACCAATCAACTTCCACCATTACCCTCACGCCCCAGGTCCTTCTCACCCCTTCAAGGTCTTTACTGCTATCTCGCTCTATGACCTTCTCTTCCTCTCCTTCAACTGATGCTCTCCGGTCATCCATTTGGTATCACTGTGCTGCAGCACATCGGTCTAGCCCTATCCATGCTAATAGTGACGGTGGCGGCGCCGGTGGTTTCGAAGAGGCGTCGCTCCCGAGAACGAACTTTTGAACAGTTAGAAATTAGTGGCACTACTGATTTCGGTGTGGTGGTTGATCCCATAGTACGTGTCTATGGAGTGTCGGACGCATTCACCATGGTTGGACAACCTACGATTAGATGCCGATGAAAATGATGAAAAGAGAATTGTTGATTTATAAATGCACCAACCAATCACGTTACAAGATTTTACAGAAATAAAATACAAAAAAAATAAAAGAGTAGCAGCGAGGAGAAACACGCCCTGATAGTGTTCTGGTCTTTGCGGATCTTCCCTAAAGGTAAAATGACTTTTCCTTTCCGACGCCCCGGTAGTGCTTCGGTCTTGGCAGATCTTCCCCAAAGGTAAAACGGCTTTTCCTTTCTGGTGAGGTGTTGGCTTTTCCTTTCCGGTAATGGCAGATCTTCCCCAAAGGTAAAACGGCTTTTCCTTTCTGGTGAGGTGTTGGCTTTTCCTTTCCGGTAAGGCAACACCGCGATTGCTGGAACTTCGATGAAATGGAGAATTGGATCGTTACTAAGATGCAAATGCATTGCTGGAACTTCGATGAAATGGAGAATTGGATCGTTACTAAGATGCAAATGCATTGTGATGCTGCAGAATGACCCTATTTATATGCTCCAAAGACCACTCCCATATGCTAGGATTTCTTGATTTGTTGCTGATTGTGTTCACACACATAGAATTGTCATTGATTCTGTTCACCCACAGAATTATCATTGATTCTGTTCACACACAATCTTTGACCGTCTAGATACAATGTATCACATATTGTATCTGCTGGAGATGATCTGGGCTTTGGGGCTCCTCAATCACTGCCCGTTTAATGCCCAAAATTAAATAGACTATTGGGGTAGGCTCAAGGCTCAAACCCCTCCCCCCAATTTATTATACTCCCTCCGTCCGCTTCTAAGGTATCCATTTTACTATTTTTGGCGTCCGCTTCAAAGGTAACCATTTCCCCTATTTAGTAAAAAAGTACACAATATGGCCCACCACTTCCATCTGATACAACTACCTACTTTACATATAGTAATAATACTCCTTAATCCACGTGCAAAAAGCAAATGGATACCTTAGAACCGGATGGAGGAAGTATTTAATTTAATTATCTCCACATGTGAGACTAATTTCACTCACTTTAATTGTTATTTAATTGGTGATTAATTTATTAATTAATTTTTACTAACCAATTAAATTCCCCCAACAATCCCCGCATGAGTGGAATATGGTGCTCATGTAATGCAGACACACAATTCAATCCTCATGAAATATTAATGTATTCGAATAGGTAGCTTGGGACTTTGAACATTCCATAGTCCAACACAATCGAGTATACGGTGGCTTAATTGATACAAGGTCTTTGAACTACTCCTCATTAGCGTATACTAAAACAACAGTGTGAACACATCAATGTCTCGCATTCTCCTAGTTCTTACGTTTTGGTCCATTTCGGCCATGGATCCCCCCTTTGGATTCATAAGTATTTTACTTTGAAACGGCCATTCACTTCACACTTACATAGGTATATCTCCTATCTTGAGTACCCCGTTATATTCAACCAGCCATTATTTGGCATTTTAGGAATCATTAAAATCAGAAGACTAAACCTCACCACAATACGAGTTCCATAATTGGTAGAATTGCTCTACAAAGAAATGAAAGGTACCAAGTTTAACTTGAACCTCTACAGTTTCGTTGTCCCATCGAACTAAGTTCTTGGGATCTCCAATTATCAAGGTTGAGTTTCCACTATTTTAGGTCATTACTTTGTGGATTTTTAACTTATTCCTTCTAGAAATTTATTCATTTGATCTCGATTAATTGCTTTTGTGAGCGGATCCGCTATATGTCTTTTGACTTCACAAAGTCAATTGACATTACATCACTCGATATCAATTGTCTCACCGTGTTATTTCGCCTACGGATATGTCTAGACTTTCTGTTGTACATATCATTAAGAGCTCTTTCAATTGTGGCTTGACTGTCACAATGTATCATCATCGTAGAGACTGGTTTGTTCCAACATGGAATGTCCTCAAGGAAATTACGGAGTCATTCTACTTCTTTCCCGGCTTTATCTAGAGCTATGAGCTCAGATTCCATTGTGGAACGGGCTATATAGGTTTATTTTGTAGACATCCACGACACTGCTCCGTCTCCGATAGTGAACACGTATCCACTTGTGGAGAACGAGTCTTTTGTGTCAGATATCCAGTTTGTATCACTATACCATTCAAGTACTGCTGGATACATAAAATAGTGTAGCCCCATATCAAGAGTGTATTTCAAGTATCTCAACACTCTTCTCAATGCTTTTCAGTGCTCATTGCTTGGGTTACTCGTATATCTACTCAATTTGTTAACTGAACGCGTACAATTGATTATGCACATTATACTTCCTACAACCCTTGGGTACTCAAATTGAGCTACTGGTTCACTTTTATTTTTGCTAAGGTGCACGTTTGGATCCATAGGCGTCTTAGCCTGTAGATCATCGAATGCATTAAACTTCTTCAACACTTTCTCAACGTAATGAGATTGTGACAATGCAATTCCATCAGATGTCTTTTAGATTTTAATTCCAAATATCACATCCGCTATACCCATGTTCTTTATGTCAAAATTTTGACTCAACATCCTTTTATTGTCAATGATTATGTTATGACTGCTTTCATTGATAAGCATATCATCTACGTAAAGGCAGATAATGACAAATAATTTTGTGTATATCATACACCAATGAAGAAATTGAAGAGATGAAAAGTATAACTTTTCTTAAACATGTCATAACACTAATTGGGTATGGAGTGGAAGGAGGTCTTCCTTATTTCATCTGCCAAACGATAATGTTTGGGGATATGCCAAGCTTGCTTATTAATGGATACTATTAATGATGTCTCGTGACTGGCATTAAAGTCCAACATTTCCATAGCTGACACGTGCGGAGGTAAATAATAATTCAAATGTAACAATGTTTGGGGATATGCCAATGTTGCTTATTAATGGATGCTATTAATGATGTCTCGCGACTGGCATTAAAGTCCAACATTTCCATAGCTGACACGTGCGGAGGTGAATAATAGTTCAAAATACATTGTTTAGATAGAACTAAGTCAACACTGCAACAATATATATATATATATATATAGGGATTATTACTGATAGGTACGCGTATACATAATCTAATTACTCATAAATACATTGATTTAATATAATTACTGATGAATACATAATGTATTTTTATTGTTTTAGCTTTACTCTTATTTACAACGTTACGTTTTCACTTAACACTAATTTTATTGAACACTAATGTACATATAAAAATAATGGGTGAGAGAATTAAGAATAATTATAACAACCGTTTTTTCAATTTAATTAATCATGTATTTTCTATTTTTCTCTCAAGGATGCACATTTGTAGGGTTCTTCAATTTAATTGCGCATTTTTTCTTTCTCTCTAAGAATGCACACTAATTTACTTAACAATAGTTTCAATCGTATATTTTTTGTTTCTTTCTCAAAGATGTACACTGATTTACATTCGTAGAGTTTTTCAATTTAATCACATATTTTCTGTTTCTCTCTCAAGAATGCACACTAATGTACATTAGTAGGGTCCTTCAATTTAATAACGTATTTTCAATTTCTTTCTCAATAGAATGTACATTAATATGCATCCGTATTAATAACGTATATTTGTTTCCATCTTAACAATGCACATGTAATACCCGGGCTTTTCACTACTCATGTGCTAATATAATTTAATTTGTGTTATGTGTATTTAATAATTTCATGATAATTATGTGATTATTATGTATTCTACATATAATTTATCTTTACATTTTATTTGATACATCCGTGATAGAAATTGTGATAATATGTCAATATATGTGTGCATAAATATTTATGTGCATTAATTTGGATAATAATAACAATTATAATAATAATAATAATAATAATTATTATTATTATTAGAAAGTTGAGTGCTTGAGTTAGTGGAAACTTTAGTTGGGTGGAATGACACATACATGCATATCTAATTATTAATAATAATTATTACTATTATTATAATAAATATATATTATATAATATAAGTAGTGGAGTTGGTGTTCTTATTAATAATAATAATTATTACTATTATTACAATAAATATATATTATATAATATAAGTAGTGGAGTTGGTGTTCTTATTAATAATAATAATAAATAAATAAATAAATAAAAGAGGGAATTGCCGACATCACTCACTACTATAAATGGGTGTGGGAAGGTTATTACCTCACGGCCAAATTTTTTCAAGCAAGAGAGAGAGAGGAGAGAGAGAGAGAGAAAGAGAGAGAGAGAGGGCGTTCCGAAGCATGAAAGAAGAGATTAATTATGGTTCTTCACGGATCTATAGTGTTACTATTGTCGGAGTCCAAGTAAATAGATGTCCAACTACAATGTATAAATATGTTGTATGTGAATTATTTGTGATTAATATGTGATAATTATGTTATTAATTATTTATAACTAGTTTAAAATTATTTATGATTAATTTGTGATACAAGCTATGAATTTATATTATTTGAATTATTTGTGATTAATTATGTGATAATTATGTTATTAGTTATTTGTAACTAGTTTAATTACGTTATAAATTATATGTGATTAATTTGTGATACAAGCTATGACTTTATATTATTTGAATTATTTGTGATAATTATGTTATTAATTATTTGTAACTAGTTTAATTACGTTATAAATTATTTGTGATTAATTTGTGATACAAACTATGAATTTATATTATTTGAATTATTTGTGATTAATATGTGATAATTATGTTATTAATTATTTGTAACTAGTTTAAAATTATTTTGTTATTAATTTGTGACACAAGCTATGAATTTATATTATTTGAGAAAAGTAGATTTCATATGCAACTATATTAATTTGTAAATTATTTGTGATAATTTTGCAATACAAGTTTTGGATTTATTTGATTTGAAACAATAATATTATTATTCTATATAGATCAATGTGATTGAAAACTATTGAAAATATATCTGTATGATTTGAAAAGATATTGGTTATAAGGATCTGTGTGATCCGAGATAAAGTTGTTATTTTAAAAAGGGGATCCGTGTGATCAAGATGAAGTGGTTATTATTCTATAAATGGATCTATGTGATTGAGGTGAAGTTTTTATTCCAGAAGTGGATTGGTGTGAATTGAAGTTAAGTTGTTGTCTTTATTTTGATTAAATATTGATAATGGTGTAGCAAATAGTTTATGATGCATATTTAATGATATATGGATATTATAAATGGATATAAATCCTATTCTTATCTGCATGTTCTCGGAGGCAGTTGTCACTCCCATCATTTCTTCCATTTCTCTCACGTTATAGTTTCGTTCTATGAGGTAGTTCCACAATTCAGTTTTGGTCTTCGCGATTTAATTTCATGTTATAATTTCTATTTTATTTCTCATTTTATTCAATAGTATATATTTTTTAATAATTATATAGTATTTTTACAATTAGCTTTTCATTAAAAAACCTAACAGAAAATTCGCTAATAAAGTGTATACATTTTTATTCATTAATGTATATATTTTTGTTCATAAAGTGTATAATTATCAATTGTTCATGAAATAGTTCATTGGACGATTATCACTTTTTGTCAATTAGGTATCATTTTTTTATTAAAAGAATCACTTATCATCCATTTTACGAACTCCGTGAAACGTTTTCATACAAGTATTTTTTATGGTGTACCCCACCATAAGGGGCCCCCACCGCCCCTGCCTTGGGGATTGGTGGAGGAGTTAATTCGCGGGATGTGCCTCAAGTGGCTTATAGAGAGGGCTCGCTGTTTAACTTGTGCTTGCAAGGGGCCAAATCCATGCTAAAGGCAGGATTCGAACCTCCACCCTGCAGCTACAAGTTCAGTTGGAAGGTCTTTTCACCATCTCCTCTACGACTTAATCTATGCCCTGAGGGCTTTCGTACAAGTATTTGACTATACCATACAATATTTATATACAAATCATGGTAGAATTCAAATATAATGAGAGAGTGATTGTAATTATTATTCATATGATTAAAGGATCTCCTTAAATAATATTCCCTCTTCAACACAAAAGGGTAAAATTGGTGGTTGATGTGGACTATGGATGTAGAGATTGATAATGAATTTAGACTAAACATCATTAGGTATTGATTTAGATTGTATAGACATTATGTTCCAAACTAATGCTTATGAGGTGTTTGATAAAATGTCCAGTACATATCCAATTGCATTTATCGTTTTTTAAGTGCTTCTCATGTATTAAGGGAGTCTTTGGTGAAGACTGAAATAGTTCTGACTGAGAATACTCGTCAATCAACGTTAAAAAAAACTACTCCCTCCGTCCCATCCAAAGGGTGCATTTTGCTTTTTGCACGTGGATTAAGGAGTATTGTTATTTAATGTGTAGTGGGTAGTTGTATTAGTGGGAGTGTGGGCCCCATATTTTAATTGTATTAGAGGATGTGTATGGGACCCATGTGTATTAAAAAGAAAAGGGAACTCTTTGGGTGGAACGCCCAAAATGGAAAAAAAAAAGACCATTTGAGTGGGATGGAGGAAGTACATAATTTCAAGCATAATTTCAAGGAGACCGGTAATGAAGTGAAGAAAAGAGAAAAATATTGAAGGTACTGATCTCATAATTAGCTTAAATCAATTTTAATTTATATTTTAAATATGATTTGGATGCCACGTGGAAAATTAACTCATGCATCACCTTCCATCAAAAGATTGGTTAATGGTGTGAGCCTTAAATTGATAGTTCTAAATTAAGTAGGCCCATTATTGATAAAAAAATCTATAATTCAAGCCTTAAACTGATAGTTAATATATATTTCAGACCCTAGATCGAAAAAACTCCTTTTTTATTTTAGGCGTCATGTTTAAAGGGTATCATCGGCCTCCATGATCCACCACTCTCTTTTAATATAATTATCTAATATACATAAAATAATAATATTCATTAATTTACGTGTAAAAAATAAATAATTTTCTTGCGGGCAAACAGAGAGGGAGTATTATTAATTATATTTAATTAAAATATTATTTACATCAATTAAGTCATGGCCCATTTTAAATACGCTATAATATATATTTATAAAAAGTTTAAATTACACTTAATTCAGTTTACATATCCTATATAATTGGTTCATATCGTTATCAAATAAGCTTTAAATTGATTAATTCGTTATACACGCTTATGTGAGTTATACACACCTTTTGAGATGAAGAAATAAGACAGAAGAGCAAGCAGACATTATTATGAATGTAAATTAATTTGTTTTTCATGTTATGAATAAGTCTATTAGTTTTTATGTTCTACATCCATCATGAATCCTAATCGTCAATCTTAGGAGTATATATGATCGCGAAGAATTATTTATGTACGTTTATAATTGTCGAACAAAAGGGTGATGTTCAGTGGGCAACGTCGAACACATGAGTAGTGTTCAATGACTTTGGAGAAAGAACGTCTGTGAAGTGTTTGATGATTTTGGGTGAACGAACTATGCGCTGAAACCAATTGAACACTTGAGGCTTGTTGTGTGAAGCTAGTTGAACACTTGATGCTTGCTTAATGAAATTAGTTGAATACTTGAGGTTTGTTTTGTAAAGCCAATTCAGTGAAATGAGGATTTTGAGGGATTGCATTATCTTAAAATTAAAATGGAAATTTTGGAGTTTTGATGGATGTATACACAATAAAGTTAAGGTTTAAAAAATTAAAATATGTATTTATTCAATAAAAGGAATGCACTCAATAGAATGACTTGTATTTAACAGCGCTCTTTAAGTCAATTAGATCAGCTCATGAATTAGGTATTTTCTCACGAACTATTTAATAGGAGAGTACTTTTTTTTTTTTTAATAATTTAAAAACACTATCCACTTTTACTAAGTCACTTTTTCATCCAGTTAAATTACTTCTTCGACGGCACATTTAGCTAACAGCCCAGCCCCTTCCAGTGTTGGTACAAAACTTCCACCATCGAGTAGAAAAGAACAAGCAAGACATAGTTTGAAACTCGAAAACAAAAACAAAAGATGTTTGGAAGTGAAGACTATTGATTACTTGTACAGAATATTCTTCCTAACTAAAAGAAAAAATTAACAAATTAAAAAAAATGAAAAAATTCATTGGAAAGGGAAAAAAAAACCAAAAAATAAAGAATTACTAATGTGAGCTTTCAACGATCATCACCTCTCACTCTCAGCAAGTACTGGTCAGAGAAATGAGAGGCCACGCAAATGAGGAAAATGATTCGGAACAAAAGGGAGCTAACAAGGCGAAGCTACCATTTTCTCCACAGTATCTGTGCAAAAATTAGGCGATACATTTACAGTCAGTTTTGTCAATGCCATCTTCCGGTGCAGAGTTCTATTGTCCCGTGGTCTCAGATGTTTCTGATTCATCCTCTGTTCGAGAAAGTGAGACAGAAATAAGACACTACAAGTCGAAACTCATAATAACCAAAGAAGTAAAAATGAGAGTGAAGAAATATAATGGTGTTTCAAACATTGGTTTTTTTTTGTAACAGAAGCAACTTTAACTTCAATGCATGTGGAGTCATCATTGGATTTGCCTCTATTAGTTTGAGACAAGTACTGTGTTTTTCAGCATACTTCATCCCATAGCATCGTATCAAAGAAGAGTAAATCAACAGTATTAACAAAGTCATTATATACGAAGCAAACTATCCCCATTCACAAACCTCTTTCCTTCACCACTCAATTTGGGTGTATTCACTTGTCATCATTCTCACCCTAGATTTAGATTTCTCATTTTCTTGGCCTCGTTTCTTCAGAAAATATTTTAACAGGAAGAATCAAAATAGAAATAATGAGCCAAAATTTTCTAAGTACTGAACACTTAGTCACGCTTCAGCTATAACTATGCAATGAGTCACGCTTCAGTTATAACTATGCAATGCAAAACAATTTTTGTTACAAGTAAAAAGACTAGAACATGCAAACGTACCAAAAAGTGATTTGATTGTTGGCCTCTTTGACTTGGAACTTTTCTTTTTTAGTTCAGCTGCAAAATTGGAAATACAGATGTATTGTCACTCATCAGCAACCATAAAGGTATGACGTTTTGATACACAATCATACAATTGCAAACAACACAAATCAGCAAGACTTATGCAACAGTACAAATAATACAAGTTTACCAAAGTGATTAACGAAAATGGAATACAACCAACAATTGCAAGTAGTGACAGGATACCTATTCCAGGAACTTGATAGTCATTCACAATTTCGAAGTTCTTGTATGTGTACCCAACAAAGTTGATGTCTTTGGATGAAAGCATCTGAAGTGCAAAGAAACATAAGCTTTAGAGCAAGAGAAAGAATGAAAGGGCCCGATATTTACTTCAAAAACAGAAAGAAACACTAATTGAAAAATTTGCCACCAAATATCAAGCAGGCAAGTGAATTGATAGATATGAACTTGCTCAGATGAAATTAAAGATAAGATGCCTTTTTAGGTAAAAGATGCAGATATTCCATAAGATTGGGTTGCAGAAAGCATTCATAGATTGGAGTAAAGATCTACAGTGTCTGCACAACCCCATGTGATCAAATGAATAAACAAAGCTCACAAAAACTATATGTTAGGATATCCCACAATGACTCCAAACAAAAATGCGAAAGGGTTTGACTATGGTTTTGGGTCAGATAAAGGCCCATAGCTTAAATGTCTAACAATTCTCACATGTATTCCCTTTCACACTTCTACGTGGAATTGATGCGGTATATCATAACACTAAACCCATGTATCAACTGGAGAGTAGATTTATTTAACAAAGGTACTTTGCTTGCAAAAGGGGAAATAAATTATTTTTTTCAAGTTTATAACAAATATATCCTCCACCCATCATTCCATTTAAAAATGGCAACATGGTTCTAAAAGAATTCCAATGTATCATCTTGGATTATTCTTCGAAAGAACGACATTGTTCTGGTCATTCATTCACTACACAATGTCACACCTCTTTCTCCTTAGCACACTTTTGGGCTGTATTGCTAACTTCAATAATTCTTCAAAAAGAACAACATCGTGTTTGGTCTATTTATTAACCAAACAACATTGCTCTCTTTCTCCTTGCTCATTTTCTTATTTTCTCTCTAGCACACTCATGGGCAGGATATAGACAATGTATGTGTATCTATTTCTCTAGTATAAATGCACAACACTTCATCCCTAGAGAATGGCTACTATTCCATCTTTCAACTTGAGAGAAATTGACAACTATTAGATCCCAAAAAACATCTCCACCAAAGAATTACAAGCTTCAAAACAGTCTCTATCCCTATACGCCTGATGGCCACAACTGCAGTCTCGATCTATTTGTTCCAACTCGACATCTCTTAGTCCTGCCATTTTTCAGGTTCAATACTGATCCTAGCACTTACTGCTGTGTTACCTCTGTTCTCAGGGAAGACAGCCAGATCATCTCCAGCAACACCAATAGTCTACTCGACACAGTTCAAAGGGAAACAGTTTTCGCATTTGTAAGTTTCTAGAGTTGATAGAGTGTGTGCAACATAAGACCAACGCATTCATGGTAATTCTTACCAAGGGTCCAATGATAGGGTAAAAATGAGAAGACGCCATAACAATATCGCTCTATTCGAAGAATATCCCAAGTCAACATTTGTTAAGTCAATGTCATTATATAATGACAGAACATTCAATGGAGGATAGATTTGAAAAACTTCAAATGTTGGTTCATATTTGTTAAGAATAAAAAAGCTGGTATGTACACTAAAAATGACATAAAAAGGTGGGGAGACATTTTATATTAATCTGCTTGAAAAAAATGAAATTGTTGATTCTACTTTAAGGTTATGTAAGATAACAAAACTCTAATATTGCTAGATGATTTCAAGGATCTCAAGTCAGACAAAACTGATTTAATTTTTCAAAATAATGTAAAGTTAGCCACTTTCATCCTTAGGTGTCCAAATTTTATTCTTACCAACTTTTAAGAACTCGAACCTATATAAGCAAATATCTCCCAGAATAAAATAAGCAAGTCATGCGCAATACAGCATATGAACATAGCACATGCATAACCTGTACAAAAGTGCAGCAATTTTTTCCAGTTACAACTAAAAACTACCAGCGAGTATACCTTTCTCCAAGGACCAGATTTTGATGAAGTTTGAACATGGTGCTCGGACTGCAGCACGAAAAAGTTTTGCTTAATGAAGTCTCTTTGATAATTTATAAAATAAATAAGATAGACATTCAGTGCCTAATTAGAATAAACATAAATACCTCTTCAAACTTCTCAAAATTTTGAGTGTCCAAGTCATCCTTAACCTCAGGAATAAATGCTGCTTCCATTTGGTAAATGTGGTCCCAGTCAACTCCATTAAACCAAGGATGGGCCTAATCACATAGACAATCAACTCATGTTCCATTAACTCAAGCACACAACAAAGAACTTAGCTTAGAACACACAGTGCAAAACCTTTATTTCATCTGCCCCATTTGAACCAAGCCTCTGGTTAACATTGCAAAGAAGTCTGCCAATTAGATCTTTGGCTTCTAAAGATAGTACAGCTTCATCAGGAAATTTCAAATGTGTTTTCCAGTTCACTATCTGCATACAAGAACAATAAGACTAAAATTAATCCATATTTTATATTTCATACCACACATGCTTGACTATAGGGACTGCTGCAATGCATCCAACTACAAGGAAGCTAAAACAAACAAGCATAATATATGATATAACAATAGACATGGTTGACAAATGAAAATGCATAGATGATGGACATATTTAAGCATAATATTTCATTATCATAACATTTACATGTTATAAAGGGTAAAAATGAAAGAAAAATAATAGTTTAGTTTCTCAAATTACAAGTCCAGCTTCACATTATTATTAATTGAACAACCATTATAAGGAGAAGAAATTTCCTTCAGAAGCCCTATCAATGATAAAGATTATGTGCGCAGTCACATAGATGGGCATTGGTCATATGCATTGGATTATTAAAAGATGAAAGTCACATTTCAAGACCTAGATCCCATTAAGACTAATTAATTACACATCATGCAAAAATGGATTAACCCCATAAAATAAAATATAAATATCAGCAAAGAAAATGCCAACAATTCAAATTTAAATAACTTTGGAATTGATGGTTTTAACTGAATTAATGACGTTTTTATTAACGAGCCTTGCACTGGACTAAGCATGGCACACAAACAACTTTTGGTGGCACATGTACTTAATTACATTGAAAATCACCCATGTGGGATCCCTAAAGAGAGTATATACTACCATGACGCATCATAAGGGAAAGCATTGCAAACTGTTTAGATAATCAACCTCCAACATTAGATGCAAATTTTGTCTTACCTTCCTACATGTTGACATAGGATCATCAGAATAGAAGGGAGGATAACCCACAAGCATTTCGAACATGATAGCGCCAAGAGACCACCTACAAAACAAAGAAAACATAATTTTCCAGTATGGTGAAAAAATCAACCCTCACCCCTTAAACCCCAGTAACACAGTGTCATTGATTGAGGAGAGCGAGAGCACAGGAGTAAAAGAGAACAAAAGAAGAGATGTGAAAAATATAATTATGAGATTTTAAGGTAATTCAATCCATAACAGCAATTTCAAAGCCAGAAGTAATTAATAGTCAAATTTTAAAATCTCACTCAAACTCATATTACCTCATTATATCTGATTCAAAATAACCTAAAATACAGGATGGGTGAATAAGAACTAACCAATCACATTCCATTCCATAACCCTTCTTTAACAAAACCTCTGGAGCAATATAATCAGGTGTACCAACAGTGGAATATGCCTGCACCCAGAAAATAAGAAATATCAGGCATATACCCAGCAAATAAAAATATGAAATAGGTCTACTTATTAAAGTAGTTCTTATTATGATAAAACGAGTTTTGACAATTAAAAGATTCATTATTACAACTGTTCAGCATAAACAATATCTGAGAGAACACAGGTAACCAATCCAAGATAAGAAACTAGCCAATGTAAGTATAGTCGCAGTATAAAGCAAAATCATGATAGGCTTTTGCATGACTTACTAGCATTCTCCTATTTTTCTGCCAATGTTGCAATTGCTCTTGTTGAGTGCGCTTTGGAGCTGAGTTATCATCACTGGTTGAAGTTCCATTGCAGCTTTCTCCAACAGAAAAATCTTCTTTTAGGGTACTACAGTCTAGAGGCTTGCACAGGCCAAAATCTGATAATCGTAAATGCCCATGTCTATCAAGTAGCAAGTTATCAGGCTTAATGTCTCTGTAGCCAATCAAATGTGAGAAAAAAATCAGACAGAGGTAATTCTAAAGAAATGCAGAATCAAGAATGCTGAATAAAAATACCTACAAACCTATGTATATAGTTATGTTTATGGATAGATTCAATAGCTAAAACTGTCTCTGCCACATAAAATCTGGCCTCATCTTCACTCAATGTATCCTTTCTCATCAACAATGTCATCATATCTCCACCCGGAAGATATTCCATGATAAGATACAAATATTCATCATCTTGGAAAGAACAATATAGCTTGACAATGCAATTGCTATCCACCTCCGCAAGCAGATTTCTTTCCGCTTTCACATGTTCAACCTAAAAAATCAAGAATCGACGAATGAGTATTACAATAAACATAATCACATCAGAATCATCCCAAGACAAATAATCAGGTACCTGGCCTCTACGAAGCATTTCTGATTTCTTTAGCTTTTTCATTGCATACACAGAACCTGTTGTCCTTTCCCTACAGACTCTAACCTGTACACCACATAACCCCATTTAGAGTTTTCTGACTGATATATGTTACTTACAGAACATCTGTATAATCAAATCAATCAAATCCATGGGACCAAAACAATTCAATTGATTAGGACTATCATGACAATTTACCCAATATGCATGGTCCATAATTTTATTTCTCAATTCAAACCCCATGATTATTCTCTCCAATATTTATGCTTTTCTCCAAGTAAAATATTAGAAATCTCATCATATAGAATCAACCAAAGCTGATGCTGAAAACTAAGATAAACTAAATCCATACCTCTCCAAAAGCACCCTTCCCAATCATTGTCAATAATTCAAAATCATCGGCGCCCATTTTGTGCCTTTGGAGGCGCATATATTCAGTTTCTTTCTTCTCTAAAAATTTTAATAGGTTACTTTGATCTTCCTCAGATACATCAGCATCGGCTAGCTTCTTTTCAAGTAAATTTCGACTGTTAACAAACAAATGTGAGATGGTACTCTTTTATACTCAAAATAAGAGAAGTGGCTTTTAAATCCCCAAATATAGGCTTATGAATAAACATGATTTCAATCTACATAGTGTTGTTACAGTGGCTAAGTGACGAGAGAAAACTGTCGTCCAGAAATACTCCAACCTAGACCTTACAACAATAAAACTATTAAAATACTAAAAATTATATTAAAATATTAAAAAAAATATCTTGTTCCAATTTTTAACAACTATTGCCATACCTTCCTGACTTACAAGTTAATGATGACTGAAATATATTACAGAAAAAAGAAAAAAAAAAAGCATAATCAAATTACAGTAGGTCAAATATTACAGATATTTTATCTGCAGTTTCCCTACCAGGGAAAAAAAAAGGTGAGAAATCTTTGATTAAGACAAATTTCTGCTAATTCTTTATGTAAAAAGCTAACTCATTTTAAATTCAGCAATCATATAGGACAAAATATAACGCAATAAAGAAAGTATTACTGTGATACATTTATATCAAATGTTCCTAAATATTTCTTAACTATTCCACAGCCAACATTCAGTATGGTGCTTTACATGTATCACTTCAGAACATAAAAAAAGTAAGACTTGAACTGTATTTTAAAACTCGCACATATTTCACTAGGCCAAGACATCATCCACTTTATTTTGCCTATACCAATAGTTGTCAATATAAAACCCAGATGTAGATATAACATACCGCTCTCTCCTTTCCTGAAGGTTTCTCATCTGCTCTTTGTAATGATTTTCAATATATTGCTTTGCCGCAGCCACCCTCTGTTTCGTCAGATTTGAGGCTTCTTCAGTTGAATCTGGTTCTTCTCTTCCACTGCCCATTGTGTCCTTTCTTGATGACCTAAAGCGATCTCTTGGTTGAAACCTATTAAACCAACTTTTGGCTGAGTCCATCAATTTCTTTTCCCCAGCCTAAGAGGAACTTCGGACGTAGCTTCCCAGCCAAGTCCATTTGTTAACTGACACCATCATCTCATCTCTCAAATGAAATTCTACCAATTACAGCTACTGATTCGGCTTAGTTTAAATCTGAGCAGCATAATGTATATTATTATCACAGGAAATGAAAAACACCACATCGAGCAATATGAATTCGTAGAAATTCTGCAGTAAACAAGTAACAACCCTGCCCAAATTGTAAAAAAAATACCTATTTAAAAGTAATGATAAAATTTTCAATAAAACAGTGAATCTGATTATAATCACATAACGTTCGGCATTACTCGGAGAAAAAACAAAATCTCTCAAGCTACTCAAACGAAAGAAATCAGAATTTTTCAATATAAATGTGTTTCGACATATAACAAGAAAATTTGATCAAATGAAACATACAAGTTTGCTTTAGGAAAAATGAAATAACTACTGCATGTACAGCAATATTAGGCATAAACACATTGGTACCTTGATCTTGTTACGGATAACTCTTAATAAGTCTCCGATTCTGATGATAATGCTATGAATAGTCGGCGATTAAAATTCCATATTCACTTCGTAACGTGAAATTGGAATCAAAAGTCATAAGATTCCTGAAACCTAAACACAAATTCCAAAAAGATAAAGAAAAAAAATTAATTGATCAACGAAGGCAAAGAAACAGGCAGAAATATCGGCTTACCGCCAAATCTAAGAGAGAGAGAAAATCAATTACCAAAATACAACTATCCACATAATGGCAAAAGTGTGGCCTAATACTCAATTATAAATATTACTCCATCCGTCCCAGGAGGACCATTTTACCATTTTGATCGTCCCACCTAAGGAGTCTCATTTTATTTTTTGAACATATGAGACTCACTCACACCCACTAATACAATTAAAACATGGGCCCCCCACAACCACTAATATAACTACCCACTACACATTAAATAATAATACTCCTTAATCCACGTGCCCAAAAGCAAATGGGACTCTTAAGTTGGGACGGAGAGAGTATAATTTACATTTTAATATGAGTGAGGCTTGCGTGCGTGCGGGTACACACCGTGCGCCTTTAGAAATTTAGTACTACATTATTTTGTTCTAAAGGGTGTACACTTTAATTAATAAGGTACACTATTTTATTCTAAATGGTATACACTTTTCATTAATATTTTTATTTTTCTTCAGAAAATAACGGGTATACATCTTTATACTAAAGGGTATAAAATTTAACACAAAATTCTAAAGGCGCACGGAGTGTGTCCCGTGCGCCCGAGTACACACAAGTTTTTGCCTTTTAATATAGGGTGATTATGCATTGTAATTGGATTAAGGGTAATACTACTGTGCACCTGGGTGCACCCCATGATACGGTGCACCTACTTTTATAAATGTACACAATTATGAACAAAAACATGAGTATACAGTTATAAACAAAAATGTACAGTATACAATTTGTTTGTAGTTTTTTTTAATAAAAATTGAGTGTAAAAAAATATATAACTATTAAAAAATATGTATACACTATTGAATAAAAAGTTATACAAGTATGGATGCTAGTTTTTTTTAATGAAAAATTGAGTGTGAAAAAAATATACAATTATTAAGAAATATGTATACAAAATAGAACAAAAAAAGTTGCATCTGGATGCACCTAATATCAACTCTTGGATTAATGTGTATTTGATGATGATGATCGAATTAAGTTTCAACAAAGTCTCTTTGAGACGGATTATTTGTGAGATGGATCGACTCATCACTAAAATATGTTTATTGTATAGATAAAGTATGTTTAATGGTTGTTAAAGTATGTTTTCTAAAGTATGCGTCATTGTGCATTAAAGTACATGTTATAATATGATTTATTACTAACATACTTTAACTACAAATAAGCATATTTTGCCATCAGCAAGTTCCGACTTTGCTGATGTCATTACTCTACTCTCTGCTATGTTGCACACACGTTAAAATCCTATACATTGCCTCACGCTTATTTTGCCTTCTTTTTAAGATTTTTCATAATTATTTAATAAATTTAATATATTTTTTGTATTTTTAATAATATTATTCACTTCACCTCCACAATAAATTTCACGTTTTCGTTTAATTTAATAATTTTGTTTTCATTCGTTCCATAATAAATTTAAAAAAATAAAAAGAAGAAATATCATATTAATCTCATAACATCAAAAATATATTTTAATTTCAAAATTAACATCATAATCTAACATATATGACAGACTTTATCATTTATTAATTATTTAAAAAAAACTATATTACTCCTTTAAATTCAATAAACTTAGTTTAAAAAACAATATTTTTTAAAAGAATTTCTTAAATATTGTGTCTATTGTGAAGAATAATATGGAATAGAAGAAGTAATTTGCAGTATCAATTTCATAGGTAGTGCATTTAATATTTTTTTAAAATATTAAATAAATTGTAAATTTAAATTAATTAACTTTAAAATAAGTTATAATAGGAGTAATATAATATACATTCAGCCAATATTAAAACTACTTATAAAATTGTTGCTGCAAATTACTCCTTTCATTTTTTTTATTATTCTTTATAATTACTATTTACATGTTAAGGTGGGAATGTTAATTTTGAAATTAAGATGTACTCCCTCCGTCCGTTTTCAAGAGTATTATTTTTTTATTTTGGGCGTCCGCCCCCAAGGGTTTCATTTCCTTTTTTAACCACACACACTAATACAACTAAAAAATGGGACATAACTAAAAAATGGGACATACACCCACTAATACAAATACCCACTACACATTAAATAATAATAATCATTAATCTCCGTGCCCAAAAGCAAATGACACCCTTGAATCCGGACGGAGAGAGTATTTTGAAATTATGAGAGTGATGTGATATTTCATTTTTTAAGTAATGAATGGACAAAAGTGAAAAGCCTAAAGTTTGACGAAAACAAAAATTATGAAGTTTATTATGAGATAGAGAGTAGTAATATTTTTAAAAAACAAATAAAATTTTTAAAAAAATAAAAAATAAATAAAGATGAAAAATATTTTGCATGTAGTAATTATATAGGGGTGTGCATAGGGAAATTGGTTGGTGGTGCACATCACTTTATTTATTCTGTCAAACTAACAGAACAGCCAAGGTTGGTTAAGTCAAGATTTAAATTACAATGCCTCAAAATAGTTTTTGATCGGGGATGAAGTTATATTTTGAATACGAGGAGTATTAATTAAGAATGTTTTAGTCCCAAGTTATTAAAGGTATACATACATTTTGTAACAGTCGGTCCCATTTTAAATTCTTTTTTCATTTTAAAATCTCTTGAATTTCAAATGATCAATCCAAACACACCAATGATACTCCAGCACAAAACAAATAACTCTACCAAAGCCCAAGTAAAATAAATAAATAAAAAGTCACTCAACGCCCTTAAAGATTAAAAAAAAATGAAAAGGATAAAATATGCATAATTGCTGGAAATTCAGAGGGTGCCTAATAAAGGTGCAGATCTCCTGTTACAATCAAATTTTCAGCATACAAATGGCACGTGGTATTATGCTGCAAAATCGTTTTCCTATGACATCTAAGCACTATCCATCTCTAAATCCATGTGAAAAGTCATAGAGCGTGGAAACTAATATACAAGAATCTTCTAGATCAAAATTCAAATCTGAATCTTTTCGTGGGAGGCTCTTGTAAAATGTCGATCCTGTAAATACTATTGAAGACAACCTTCAAAAAGGCTATTAAAATGAGATTTGAATGAGAGACGTTTATGCAAGGGAAAGGATCATAAAAGAGCAAGCTTAGTGGTAGGATGCACCAAGAACTATACCTTTACAATATGATACAAATGTTGCATTTTTGTCGGGCGACCTGAAACATTAGCTTGAATAGCATATCTGAAGAGTTTAAGATATGTTCTTTAGGACCCATTCATGACATCTAAGCAGCAAATTTCTTCAATTTTGCAATTTATGGGGTGAACTCACCTTGAGTAACATATCTTCTAGTTTATACATAATGCAGTAACAGGTCAGCTGAGGAGTTCTTTAACCTGCAGCTCTGTCCTAGATGAACATCTCCAAAAAGATACCTAAATTTTCGTAATGCAAATCAGTAATTATGCATGGGATCGCACATTTTGAAGAATTTTCTTTTTTCTTTTTTACATTTTTTCAATTTATTCTAGGAAAACAATAATACAAGGAAGAAGAGAAATAAACCTATATTCACAATGTTCTGGCCATGCACATCGGGCGTTTCCATAATCCCAATAGCAGTCATCATCCCTCAGAGGTCCACGAGAAGCTTGATGTAAAACAAGTTATGGTAATAAACGATCATGGTTGATAAAATTAGAGAAACCTTATGTGACAAATTTGGACTTTTTGTCAGGGTGAACATCATGCCACATCTCCAGCCAAAGCTCCCGCATCAATACTGGAGATCTAACAATGTTCCTATGATTTGCTGCAAGAGAGATAATTTGATCAACTGAAAGAATAGGAAATTACTTGGACAAGTGGACATCCTTATTAATTATATAATTGATTCATGATCAAACCAATCGGACCCTGCAATGATAAATGTAGTGCTAGAGAAATGTAGAATATTAGATTACAAATGGTTAATAAACAAGAGGTGAGGTTCAAGTCCATACTACATGATAATCCCTTCTTCCCTGAACCTAGGCAAATGCTAACTGTTAAGTACCCATCTATGAACAATTCCATCAAGTTCCAATGGCCTTCCATCCTGTAAATGAGCCACTTCTTGATAGACTTAAATAAGCATGCAACTTTTGCAGCTATAGAGAAATAAAAAGGAACATCACAAGCATCATATTATCTCCATTTTCTGATTATATTTCACCAAATGACAATTAACACAGTTAAGACTATAACTTCTGCTTTCTATAAATATCACACCAATGAATAAAAAATTGCAAATTACTACATTTACCACAGGATTTAGTCTTGGGCTTGCATGATAACTCATGAATCATTCTATTTCTTTGTTATTGTACATTTGTACTACTCTTTATGATGGAAACTGTTAACTCTAAACCAATCATAGAGTGAAGACACTATAAAAATGACAAAAAGTTTGATCAGCATTTATTAAAGGCCCTTATCATCAGCAGCTCATCAAATTAAGCAAAACATTTCCTTCGAATTATGCACCCACAAAACTAAATTATGCAGTGGTTGCATAAGATAGTTACTTGACAAACAGCCATTGAGAATAGTTTGTTTACTAAGCATTGATAATAATGTAAATGCATTCCATAATCAAGATAAAATACCACTGCCTACAGAAAAATTCCTTAAGAAACATTAGAACTCAAGTCTAATCTACGTAGGATTTAAAATATCGATATTAGTAGAAATATCGGTGGCTTAATTTTACAGATGTATTGTGTTAAAATATAAACATTAGTAAAAATCATATAATAATAATAACATGAAATTTTGGAAAATATTATAATGAACTTTAATATGAATGTAATTTGAATATCAATTAAATTCATAATTCATTAAAAATAATCAATAACAAAATACATAAACAGTCTGAAGCAATACATAGACTATTTATGATAATTTAATACAAAATAACTCATAATCAAACATCATCTGACTCTGAGGCTTAAATATAAAGAATGCAATGTCATCTAAACAATATTGGTACAACTAATAAATTAGAACAATTCTGAACTATAATTGTTGATATGCCGAAGTGATTCTATTTTGTCAAATAATTTGGTACATATTCACATTAGAGCAATTCTGAGCAATAATTGTGGAGATTCCAAAGTAATTCTATTATGTCCAACAACTTGGATCAGATAGGGTGGACTTATTCGATCATCATATGGTTGAAATACATGACTGAACCTACCTCATAATCATGACATTTCTCCAATTAATTTTTTAAATAAAAAAGTTAACCCAAGAAAATTGCAATTCCTAAAATTGAGTTTTGATTGGTCAGAAAATTAATGTAAAAATAATTAGTAATAATTATCTAAAAATACCGATCTTTTTCGACATCTACCGATATTTCACTGATATATCTCGATATTCTATAAAATTTGAACTGTAACAAACAGAAATCGGCATTAATATTTTTCAACATTTTATGTATTTATAGGAATTCCATTTCACCTAGTAATGGATATTGGTACCCTGAAAATACGGACATTTCCCAAATCCCATGATCTTATTAGGTAAAATGTGCCAACTTGATCTAGGAACGTTTATTGAAGTCTTTTCAACCATGAAATGTTTAATAGCTCAACTAAATTATAACTTGTATTACCTTTATCAATCTCCCAAACTGCCGTTCTCTTTCCAGGAAGACTTTCAGAGTCTTCATAATATGTTATGTACTTCACTCTAGGAGATCTTGTCATGTTGGGTAAGATATCCATTTCAGGCTGATGTTCAACATCTAAATGCACTTGAACATCTAAGCCATCATGTTCGGACTGCAATTTTGCCATTAGATTTATGATAATGCCAGTAAGAAGTAAAATATAAAAATGTACATAAATAAAATTTAAAATTTCTCTTAAAAGAAATTTTTTAACTATATGGTAGGAGAACCAAAAAAGAATAGATAGACAGGGTTTGATAATGAAACAGTTGATATCCTAGTTGGATTTTACTTTTATAAAACATTACAAAAATAGATGCCCAAGGCCAAAGAGGCAACGTTAAATTTATGTAATACGAACTCCAATTATCATGAAAAGGCAATACTATAGTCTTGTCAAGGGATTAAGCTTACATGGAAGACTAAATATCAGGTGTCAGAAGCAAGAACAACATACTACTATTAGAGTGTGTCTTGTTCATATTAAGTTAATATTATTCAATGGGCCTTAAAATTTGTTAATAAGAGGGTTTACACATTAATTGCACTTATGTGGATTTTCTTTATTCTAAGCCCATTAATTAAAAATAAGGGGTCCTATTAAAACCTAAGGGAGAGGTGGTTACAACATCATATGAAACTAATAAGAAATTAAGGGAGTACTCAAGCTTACACCTTGTTTAACACATGTTAATTTTATGAAGCAAACACACTCTTAAGGTGCAAGCAGTCACAATTTTGAAATTGAGAAGATCCAATAATTAAAACAGAAGATGTAATGAAGAAACTACAAAGGCATTTAAAATGAAAATTGATTTCACATATATTGTAATTATATTTATTTATACCTGAGGAGTCCTAGTTATGTTCACTTTTGATCCAAGCCAGTTCTTGCACCAAGAGAGAGAATGGTATGCTACCTACAGATCAAATCATCAATGGGTAAATGTTACAGGTCGTGTTTACAAAAGATAACAGAAAGGCCGCATCGTGCCAGGCACAAACACAAATTGATGACGTTTATGTAGATGCGCTTAGTTGTTAATCTTCATATTTTGGATTCAACTATTATTCATAATTTTCCAGCATTTTTATTTTGATTCATTGGCCCATCTGGTATGGGCTACTTTTTTGGTATTCTATTTAGTTGTTGAACATTGATTGATTAGGGTTATCCAGAAAATTATTGAAAGGAACTAGGCAGCAAGTTTGCAGTGACTTTTATTGTTCACGCCAGCAATTGTTCTTTAATTGCCTTTATCACTTCTTTGACTCCACCAGTAAAATAAGCACAATAATGAGTCATAAAACAAAAACTGGAGACTATAGTTTAGAGGAAAAGATCTCTCCACCCTATGCTAAGCATACCGTCTCATCCCCACTGGCAGTACCAGGGTTTCCTTCAACCAGGTTTCCAGACCTAAATCAAGAACATAAAAATATATAAATATGTATATGAACCTCTGAAAGTCAGTGCAAGTCAAAGAAGAGAGCATCAAAAGAGTTCAACCAGCTGCACAAATTGGTGGCAGTTTTCTCGAATCTTATACATCTGTCAGCTAAATACAGTTTCAAGCATAGACGGTATTTCCAGGAAACATATTTAAAAATTTATGAACAACATTCATTTTGTTAAGAAAATAGCCAAGTCTGAACAAAAACGCATTTAAGGTTAAGGTCATTATTATGCCAATTCAATCTATGAGTTCAAATTGAAGTAGCGTGTAACACAGATGTGCAGGTTATCAATTCTTAACTTAACATAACCATGAAAAAATTAGAAATTTGTGTTAATTACAAATAAAAAAATCCAGGTTCTTGATCTTCTCGAGTCTCGACTGCCCATATCAAAGAGGTTCAGCCCATTAAATGATTCAATCATTCCAACATTAGGAATTAAAATTCTGATTCTAAATGAAAAAATACGAGGTCAAACAATCTGTAATTTCATCTGGAATATAAAGATCCTTCTAGCTCATAAATAATATCAGTTATTATCCAATTATCAGGATAAGGTTTTCCACTTGGTGCAAAATAGTAACCAACCTGATATTTCACAGCAGATATAACATAACCTGATCAGTGTTATTATTGATCACACAATTCATCCCCATTGAAATGAACAGCAGAGATTGCACAAACTTACCTCAGTTTTCAAATCTATACCATAGATGCAGAAGATGTTCTTCAGAGGTGGTCTGTCCCACGGTGTTAAGGGATTTAGAACAGGATCACCCTGATATGATCTGCATATTAAGGATTAGCTGCGGAATGCTTATGTGTTAAGGCCCATTATGTAAAACATAGATCTTCATATGCCTTTATTTCATACTCTAACCAAAAATAAAAAATTATTATTCAGAACAATTTAAACTTATTCCATATAACAATCATTTATTTTAAAACTGATTAAATCAGCAATTCATGTAAATAAAAGACAAAGTGAATTTAAACCACCAAGACAGGATTTTTTAAATATTTTTACTCTTCAAAGTGCTTGTCATGCGGAACACAATGGATAATGGAGATCTCCTGCATTTTAATGTAGAATACATGTCGTATGTTGACTGACCGGATAAGAAATCACTTTCTTAAAAAAGAAATCATCAGAAATTTAAGCACAGAGAAAAATTGCACAAGTGCCAAGAGAATATACTCTTCTAAAAGGTGCAAAAGTCTTTGACTATCAGTGTCATAATCTGAGATAGTTCTGAAAAAGGTCCCATCTGAAACTTCACGAGCAGAAAAGGACAACTGAGTTGGAAATCCATATTCCATGTCGGACAGATTGACCTGCGCTGCTCCTATCATTGAAGGATAAGCTTCATTTCCTGTCAATGGATCACATTAACCCAAAACACACTTTATAGCACAATATAGCATTTTTATTGAATGGTTCATGCAAGAATACATTTCTTACCTCGAATTGATGGAACTTCAATATTGATTATGTTTGTTGGCCATCCGGAGTAGTTGACTTGAAACTCATGGTCGTCACAATGATGAGCAAAATGCCGCTTTTTGTTCCAAGAAGAGAAATGTTTCAAGTACGCGCTATCTGTTCGACAGTGTTTTGAAAACGGCATCATCCATAGCGAAGAGCCAAATGAGTTGAACATCAGGCGAGCCGTTCCCTGAAGACTTGCAAATATTTTAATAATATGGAGTCAATGCAGGAACACAAAGTGGGCAATAATCAATGTAACTCTCGAGAAACCCCCACCACCACCAACCCTGCCCCAAAAATCTCTAGACCAGGGAGTGGTGTATATAATTATTTTGTTTTGCATTGTTAACAAATAATTGATCTCCAGATAGCTATTGCAGTTCATAATTAAACCGATTTTAATTCCTGAAAACATGTATTGTCAAATTAATTCCATCTCCAAGTTCATGCACAGCTGACAAGCAATATATATACAGCAGTGATAAATTGGAAAACCAAAATATGTTTGAATTCAAAATATTCACAGGTTATACAAATATATGACGCATATTTTTATCAACACTAGGTGTCTGCATATACAATTAAAGACTGGAGATAATATGATACCTCAGAAATAGGAAGACCAAATGTAGATCCTGATAATGTTGCCTTAACGGTCTCAGTTGCACCAAGCAAAGGAGCTCCTGAAGCCAACAAAGAGAAAATGTATGTAAGAGCTAACTATGAATTCCTGTCATTGATCTATTAGCCAAACAAAGTTCACAAGCATACCAACAGCAAAGTAGGCATGGATGTGTTCATCTAACCATTTAATATAATTCTTGGGAGCAATTTCTAATTTCAACCACTCCAAGAAATATCTGAATACATTGTTTCCCAGTGAGTGAGCAAAAACTAATGACGGCCCACCACGAAGCTTAAGAGCAGTTTCAAAAGTAATCCTGAGAATATCAAAGCACATCCAATCTTTATATTTCACATTAGTTTAAAAATTAGCTCAAAGCTCTCTTGACAGAAAAAGGGACCAAATTCAGGGATTAACTTTACAAGAAGACTAAGATGAATACTTTAATTTATGAAAATAAAGGTCCCGCCCCTCAAGTTTTGCAGGTGACAATCTCCAGTCATAAGGAACAGCAATTATTGCATTAGCCTCAATACCAAACTCAATACACCACTTAACCCATTCTTTCCACACAGAAGAAAGAGGACCTGCAGAAGAATACAAATTACTTTCATTTGTCCACTTAAAGAAGTTCATTAATCACAATTACCATCACACATAAAAACATTGAGGAAGCAGAAAATTTGCAATCAAAATATCAGTCTATATCACTTTCTCCAAGAAAAGCTAGAGATTCGATACGCAGTGACCACAATACTAAATTTCAGAATAAACTTAAAAGAGGACAATTATAAGTGACAGAATTGAATCTATTTCATAAATAACCACCACGAATTAATTTCCTAACCAAGCTCCAATTCAAAGCTGAGACCAACTATAGTACTGTCTGATTTCTAAGTCATACCTGTGATATAGCCCGGATCAAGCTCTGTAATAGCAGAAAGACCACTATCGGGCCGAGACTTGCATTCATGATGATCAGTTTGGTTGTAAGGATCTAGCAACATACACTTCAGCCAGCAATTTACAGCAGATAAAAGCTGAGAAAGCACCCCCAAACCCTCAATCAGCGCCAGAATAAAAGGACTCTGAATCACATAAGAGAATGAAGACATGCATTATACATTCGCACCAAATATAAATCGGTTTCTCTCTTTTATGAGTATTAACAACTCATCAAACCCCTGAACGCATCACTAATTAATCGACATTCAATTCATTTTTAAACATACTAACTATGTTCCCAGAAAGGGAGGTAAGAAACTAAACATTCCAAACTTAATTATTAGGGGAAGTTTGTAATATATTACTCCAATACATAGCTAATGCTAAAGAAAAAGTCAGTGTTTTTTCAACAGCAATTAGCACGTATAAACATTTATTCTGAACAGTAGACATAATACTCACACTTACGTAGAAGATTATTCGTTCGTTGATATTCAAGTATGACAAAATTCGAAGCCAAATTTTTAGCACACAATGCCAGAACCAAAATTCCAACTCCAGATATTAGAATGATCGAAACAATTTACGATATGATAACAAACCTTGGTGGTGTCGAGCCAAACTAAATCGAGGGGATTGAAGTCGAGAGGAGAATAAGGACAGTCTAAAATTGACCATGCTCTTAGCTGAGTAGATGCGAAGCCTGGGATTATTATTCCGGAAAGTTTTCCGGGTACTACGGTGAAATCGCCCCTGTCTGTTCCTCCTCCACCGCCGCCACCATGAGATACCGGCGTCACGGTGATGAGGAGAAAGGAAGCAGCGAGAATGGTGACGTGGTCTCCTCTCATAGGCTGGAGGAGGCTGCTCTTGAATACCGAATATGGCTTTGACCGATTGTTGAAGTGCGTCTAGAGCTGCGGCAAATAATGGTATTGGACTTTGGACATGGGCAATTACAAAAAAAATGGGCAAAATATTTGTGGATTCAATATCATTTCAATTTTGTGGTAATGGCAAAAAGTGGCCACTATCCCTTAAGTGTAATTTTTAGTGGCCACCTATGTTATACATAATTTTTTCTAGCCACTTTTAAAGGAATGAGCTAAAATGCCCTTGAGGGGATCCACTTTTTACTGGTCTAAGGTCACTTTTTGACTAAAAAGTACAAAAGTACAATAATTTATTTTACAGTCTATTGAATGCATTAATTTGTTACCTGTATATGCCTCATGAATATATTTTTTATTAAAATAAAAAAGATACATTAATTTTATTCGTATAATTTTTTTAAATTTTTTCAGGAAATATTTTTTTCGTTTTTTAAAAAAAAAAATTTGAAAAAAAAAGTGTGGGCCGAATAGAACAAATTGTGTAGGCCGAATAGAACAAATTGTAGGCCGAATAGAAGAAATATTTTTTTAATTTTTTTAATTTTTTTTTTGAAAAAAAAGTGTGGGCCGAATAGAACAAATTGTGTAGGCCGAATAGAACAAATTGTAGGCCGAATAGAATAAATATTTTTTTATTTTTTTAATTTTTTTTAATTTTTTTTTTGAAAAAAATAGTGTGGGCCGATTAGAACAAATTGTGTAGGCCGAATAGAATAAATTGTAGGCCGAATAGAAGAAATATTTTTTTTATTTTTTTAATTTTTTTTATTTTTTTTTTTTGAAAAAAAAGTGTGGGCCAAATAGAACAAATGTGTAGGCCGAATAGAACAAATTGTAGGCCGAATAGAAGAAATATTTTTTTAATTTTTTTAATTTTTTTTAATTTTTTTTTGAAAAAAAAGTGTGGGCCGAATAGAACAAATTGTGTAGGCCGAATAGGCCGAATAGAAGAAATATTTTTTTAATTTTTTAAATTTTTTTTAATTTTTTTTTTGAAAAAAAAGTGTGGGCCGAATAGAACAAATTGTGTAGGCCGAATAGAACAAATTGTGTAGGCCGAATAGAACAAATTGTAGGCCGAATAGAAGAAATATTTTTTTAATTTTTTAAATTTTTTTTGAAAAAAAAGTGTGGGTCGAATAGAACAAATTGTGTAGGCCGAATAGAACAAATAATTTTTAATTTTTTTTTAATTTTTTCTGGAAAAAAAAATTACTATAATATTAAATGTGGTCCCACCCACCCTATTTAATGCAGTCAACACTGACATAACCATGTCCCCATTATTGTCGTCCTTTATCTGACAGTTATGTGGGTAATTTGTGGGTCCTCTAAATAGTGGCTACTAAAAATTACTTTTAAGAAATATGGCTATTTAAAATTGTACTTAGTCAACAGTGGCTACTAAAAATTTGGTCCCTTCAATTTTTACTTATTTTCTATTTGAATGTATCACTTCACTATTTACAATTTTACATTTTTGCTATTTATTGGGGAATCTACACAAAACAATTAAGAGTAAACTCAATAGCACAAAATACAATTATCAATTATATACTCAGTATATATATATATATATATATATATATAATCACTATACATGAAAATAAAAATACCGAAGAATTGAAAATATATCCAAAATTTACATTTCAATATATTTACCAACAAGAAAGAATTTTTATATTAATTTTAACCAATTGTTACTTTTTGGATTTTAATACTCCCATTATTCAATTTATAATAATCAATGAGTCTTGTGCGTAAATGTGTAGGGGTGTGTCGATTCCGATGTCAGTACGAATGTCGGTACGGATATTGGTAAGAAAACGTATAAAACTAAGTAAAAAACAAAGTATAGCAACTGTGGTGTAAAAGACCCAATCGGTTCCCGTATTGGATTTCGTGTCGGTTATCATATCAATTCCCATATTGATTACATATCAACTCCCATGTCGGTTACCATATCAGTTCCTGTATCGATTTTTTACAATTTTCCCTTAAAAGGGTATTTTGGTCCTTATGAATATCACTTGATTAAAAAATAAATAAAGTTTAAAAAGTGTTGTTATTGATTTTTGTCAATAAAGTTTTGTTTAGTTTTGTCTATTGGCACTTAAATATTATTTTTCTTAATCTTTGTATATAAGAAAATATAAATCTTGGAATGGACAGATAGAGTATTCATTTTCACATTTTTAGGGACGAACCTAATCAAGTCGACCCGAATGCTATTAAACTTGAGTATCATTTGTTAATAGGGGTGTGCGTTGATTCGGTTAACCACTGAACCACCTAATTCCAAAAAATTAAATTTGTTTTAGCAAACTAAAAACCAAATCAAATAAATCAAAAGGATATTAACCAAACCGAATTATTTCGATCGTTTATTTCATTTATAAACATCTAATATTATTCATAACTATTAAATATATAAATCAATAAGTAATCCCCATGTAACCATAGAACTAAATCCATCTAGTTTTAAATCTAATTTTCTTCTACTTACACTCAAAACAAACGACCCAAATTTAAAAATTATATTTAAATATTTAAAAAATCACTTAAATTATTATTATATTTATTTTTTTAACATAAAACATTTAATTATTAAAAACTTATAATACTCCCTCCGTCTCACACTTATCTACACTTTCACTATAGATATGTTGTTTAAGAAATGTTGATTTATAATAAATTTTATTTACTTTTTAGAGGTATTGTAGTATTTTTAAGTAATAAATAAAATAAAAAAAATATGTTAGGTGTGTTATGCGAAAAAAATATTTTTGAAACTAAGATAACTTTCGAGGTTATTAATTGATGTAATGTTTCATTTTTTTTGGGTGATGAAGATAAAGTGTGGGACAGAGAAAAACTGAAAGCGTGAAGATAAGTGTGAGATTGAGGGAGTAATATAATAATGATACATAATCATAAAAATTGTAAACGTGTTCGCCAGCTACTAACGAGCCAGTTAACGAATGTGTTCGCAAGTTTTTGAGTCAAATATCCTTAGACTTGGGTGTTGTTTAATAAATATTTCAAGCTTAAAACTTGAGCTTAGTTTGACTTATTAAAATTTACGAACAAATACTCTATTAAATCGAAACTTGAATAGTTTATAAACGGTTTAATTTAATTAAATTCCCACACACTTAAAAATGGGCATGGCACAACTATATATATTTAACATAGAAAGTCACTACGTACTCATTCTACATTCAATTATGTAAAAAATACTTCATCTATCTCTTTGTTCCAATCTACCTTGATCCCTGCACATATTTTATTTTATTTTTATTAATGAAATAGTATGAAATAAAATTATTTAAATACAATTTTTTACAAATTATTTCTAAATAATTAGTAAAAAAAATATTTTTTTTCTTAAACAAAGTTGAACTGTAAAGATGACTCTTATTCCATAATGTTGAATGCTTCCATTCTTCTTCTACGGCTCTCCATACTTTGTTTCTTTTTTATTTGAGAAATACTATCATCATGGACTTCAAATATTGATAGTTTGAGCCATCCACAATATAATATTTTTGGAATTTCTTTTTATTTTTTCCCTCTTCATTATATAATTAGTAAATAATCGTGCTTAGTGTTATACATATATTAGTAAATAAAGCATATGTGTGGTTGTACATATAATCGTATGTAAATTGCATAGAAAAAATTGTGGATAAAATCGCAAGTATAATCGCAGAAGACATTACATGAAAAAAATTTGTATGGAGTTGCAAACATTGTTGAGGATTGAACATAGTTGCATGAGATGTTACATGAAAAATAAAAATTACGTATAAAGTCAAAGATATAATTGTAGACTTAGTCGCATAAAAGATGTTGCATATTAGAATAAATTATAATTTAAAATTTAAAAGTGGAGTAACATTTTTCCGAAATGAAGTAAAAGTAACATTTTCGTGTAGTCATTGTATATAATATTATACTCCCTCCGTCCCATTGAAACTTACGCGTTTTCTTATTTTGATCCGTTCCAATATAAAGTGTGCATTTCTCTTTTTTAGTAATACTACTAGAAAAAGGGCCTATTACTACACTAATTTTAATACACTTTATTTGAAATGTATTGATATCTATTCTCATAATATATTAATTCTATAACTACATAATTATAATAATTCTTAATTAAGGGGGGCTCCTTGTATGGTGGTTAAAAGGTCTAACACTTGTTGGTCGGTTGAGTTACCATGATTAACCTCCTTCACATGCTGTCGGGCCGGTGTGCGGGGGCGCCTGGAGTGGGCGAACCACCTTTTTGTACAATAATATCTATTATTACATTACCCAATAAATGTATTAATAAAATACTATTAACTACACTATTATATTATCTATTAATACACTATCTAATAAATGTATTAATATAACTTTATTAATACATTGCTCAAAGTGTGTTAATAACTTTTTATGGGAGGATTACTACTAGCCACTAGGTACACAAAAAAACCCTAAATTACTATGAGATACAAACATACAAAAGTATTACTACTAGGCACAAAAATATATAGTGATATTCCAATATTACCCCTATTAATGTGCTGCACATAAATATTGTGTGCAGCAAAAGTTCATGTGCAGCAAAGTGTGTGCAGCAAAAAAAGTGTGTGCAGGAAAAAAAAAGTGTGTGCAGCAAAAAAATGTGGTGGTCCGGCGGCGGCGGTCCGGCAGCTTTTCCGGCGGCGGCAGTTTTTTCGGCGACCAGTTTTTTTTTTTTTTTTTGGACGAACAGTTTTTCCGGCGACCGGCTGCCGGAGCTCCGGCGGCGGCGGCGCGGCAGCTTTCCGGCGACCATTTTTTTTTTTTTTTCTCTGACGAACAGATTTTCCGGCGACCGGCCACTGGAGCTCCGCCGGCGGCGGCGGCGGTCCGGCAGCGGCAGCGGTGGTCCGGTGGTGGGTGGAGGTTGGGGTTAGTGTTTTAAAGGTATATGGGTTTAGGGGTATATTTGGTATTTTACTTTAATATTTTGTATTAAATAATAATTATTTTAAATCAATGTATCTAGTAGTAATTAGGGGTACAAAGTGTGTACCTATCAGCAATTATTTCACTTTTTATATTTATTTATAATAACTAATACTTTTTATTTAATAATATGATGTTTTAAATGTATTCAAATTAAATAAAACATATAATAATCATAAAATAATAGATACAAATAATTTTATTTAATGAATTTTATTTAATATTATATAATAATAAAAAACAAATTAATAAAATAAATAATTATTAATATTAAAAATTGAATGATATATTAAACATAATACTATAGTTATAAAACTTTTTATTAAAATTAATACGTAAATGAATACATTAGTATAATTTCATTATTAATTTATAATTTTTTAAAAATATTTTTTTTATATATTATACGTTCAGTATATTAATTAAGAATGAATTAGTAAGATAAAAATAACTAAAAAATTAATCATAATTTTAAATATAATCAATTAATTTTATTATTTATATATTTACTTGATTAATAAAGTTAAATTAAAAATAAAAATAAAATAAAAAACCAAAATATAAACAAAGACGAAATAAAAATGAAAATAAAAATAAAAGTAAAGACCAACAAGAAAATAATTGCGTATAAACTAAAATGGTAAAAAATTTAATAAGTCTAAGTATGGATCATCTGACTAGTGTATAATGAAAACTATAATCAATTAACTCTTGGGAAGCAGATCAAGTTATAATTTTTTTTTAAAAATAATTGTTATTATCAAATTAATGGTATTTAAACGAAATTAATTTATTAATTAATTATATTAATAATTATTTAAGTGTAGTTTAAAGTGTTATGTAATGACATATAAAAGTATATTAATAGTTTGCTACCTATTAATACATTGGATTAAAATACAATTTATAGAAATGTCTTATTAAGTTAAATGCATTATTAATTATTCTTACATGACACGTATAAATGTCATAATACCCTATTTTCTAGTAGTGTAAAGGAACTCACACATATTAATTATTTATTTCTTCATACTAATATATCTTTTCATTTTACATTAAAATATTTTTTCCTCTCATCCTCTACAAATTAAAATATTACTCTATATCCGTTATACGTGTAAAAAGCAAATGTATACGTAAATATATAATTATAAAGTGATCAAGACTCCCCAAAAGAATAGGTCCGAATCAACCACCCGCCCCGCCCCACCCCACCCCACCCCACAATCCTTTAACACCCCTACGCCTACCAGCCTAGACCGCAATTCTACATTTTCACCCAAGACAAAAATGACAATAAAGACTTTGGCGAATTAAATAGTTTGAGCAAAAAGGAGGAGCAAATCTCTGCAAAAAAACCTTGGTCCTTGGATATCTTTGCTTTTCACATTTCGAGACAAACATCCTCTTCTGCCCTAACCCCTACGCCTTCCCTCATCGCATATAAAACAAGCTACCGTTCTCTGCACATGCCAACCACATTTTCACTCTTTCTTCTGCAATGCCACACTTCTCTTACCCACTCGTTTTCCTCTCCATTCTGGCAGCCGCCGCCTGCTCCGCCGCCCTACTGCCTCCTCTGAACGACGCGGAGCAACAAGCGGTGTACCGGATTCTAGAGTCCGTAAACCCGGATATCAACTGGCGCACCCTTTTCCCCGATGATCTCTGCTCCGCCGCCCCACACGGCGTCGTTTGCGACTACTTCTTTGACGGCGCCGCCACACCCCATATCACCGAACTCAGCTTTGGGTATGTTTCCGACTATTCCTCCAATCCACCTTGTAACTCCCACTCAACACTCGATCCTTTTTTACTAGCGCCACTCTCCCATCTCAAGAAACTCTTCTTCTACAAATGCTTCACCCACCAAAATCTACAGTTTCCAGATTTCTCACCCTTGTCTTCTTCCTTGGAAGAGGTGGTTTTCATCGAAAACCCAGCTTTAGTTGGATCGTTGGAAGGAAAAATCAGCAAACTGAGGAGATTGAAAAGGTTCCATTTGACTGGAAATAGTGTTTCTGGAGGCCTGCCAATAGAGTTTCATCACTTATCAAATCTCGAGGATCTTACACTGTCAGGTAACATGTTTAAAGGTGAGATATCTGTGGATATTTTCTTGAAGATGAAGAAACTCAAGATTCTTGATTTAAGTCACAATAAATTCGAGGGAAATGTACCGGAATCCATTGGACATTCATCTGAGTTGTTGAAAGTTGATTTGAGCTACAATGGATTCTCAGGGAGAATACCAGAAACTTTTAGTGGTTTGAAGAGTATTGAGTTCTTGGATTTGAGTTACAACCATTTTGGAAATTTTGGTCTGCCATTGGTGTTGGGTGAGATGTCAAGTTTGAAGGAAGTGTATTTGAATGGAAACTTTCTTGGAGGGGAGATTCCTGACATATGGAGAAATCTTGGGGGTATTATGGGACTTGGGCTCTCTGGGACGGGACTTGTTGGGAATATTCCGAAATCAATGGGGGTACATTTGAGAAATGTATGTTTCATTGGGCTTGACAACAACATGCTTGAAGGGGTTGTACCAAGGGAGTTTGGTGAGTTGGAGTTGATGAGTGAGTTGAATTTGCAGAATAACAATCTGAGTGGAAGAGTTCCATTTTCTGAAAGTTTTGTATCCAAACTTGGAGAAAAGTTGAAGTTGGGGGGCAATTTGGACCTTTGTGTTGATGAGGATTTGAAGTCTGTTAGCTTGGGGCTGAAGGTGTGCAAAAAACCACATGTTTCCAAAACTACCCTTTTGTCTGATAGTTCTAGTCCGAGAGTACATGTCTGTTATTTGGTTTTTGTTGCTGTAGGGATTTTATTTTGGCTTTAGCAGAAATTGTTGAGACCTTGAGGTTATAACATACTATTAGGTGAATATCACGATACGTTAGAAGAAGTTCGTTTAAAAATGTTCAAAATTTACGTTGAATGATATATGGCATATTATCCCCTCTATCTATTATTTAAATAAATTTACGTTTGTTATTTTTAACGATTCTATAAAGAAGTTGACATTCCGAATAAAAATATCAAACCACCCTTATAACCAAATCATAAATTAATTTTTTTTAAACTACACATACACGATAATTATATCTTCATAGTGGGGTTGACAGAGTACCACCCGAAAAATGCAACTTAATAATAAACATACAATAAACTTTAATTTTAATTTTTTTTTACTAATTTTCAACTCAAATAATTTATTTATTAATAAAAAATATCAAACCATCTTTAAAAGCAAGTCTGAAAATCAATTTTCTTTTCTTAAAAATTTCATGTAATCTTCGTAATGGGGTTGAGTTGACGGAGTACTACCCAAACTTATACTATCGTCCCACAAAAAGTAGCTTTTACTTTTTTTACGAAGATTAAAAAATATTATTATTTAATGTATAGTGTGTAGTTATATTATTGAGAGTGGGGGCTCCATATTTTAATTGTATTAATGGGTGTGTGTAGGTCTCATATGTTAAAAGAATAAAAGAGAACTTTTTGCGTAGGACGCCCAAAATTAAAAAAAAAACTCTTTGGGTGGAATGGAGGAAGTATGCAAAACTTCCATTTTCATCTATTCTAGAGGCAACGCTTGCGTGAGACCGTATGCAAAACTTCCATTTTCATCTATTCTAGAGGCAACGCTTGCGTGAGACCGTTTCATGTTAGAATTTTTTTTTTGTTTTCTTCAATTATTATCACTTTTTATAAAAAAAAAGATATTACCACTTTTAATTAAAATTGTTATCACTTTATATTTATACTATAAATTATTCATAAAATAATTCACTACACTACTATTAATTTTTTTATTAATTTTGAGTATAATTATTTTGTTAAAATATTATCACTTTTTATCCATCTCACATATTCTTCCGGTGGTTCAAAATGGACATCTTTTTAATCGACTTTTACTTTAAATGTTTACCCTAAAGTCAATTTATAAATGGTTCTCTTAAAATAAAAAAAAAATGCATTAATGGGTATGCCAAATATCTGATTTTAGATGTTTTGTTACACTTAGTGTTACAATTCTTATTATACGAGTTAGATGAGTGATACGTGTGATCGTTGTCATTTTCACCTAGATTTTAGTGTCTTTACTTGTGGATTTTTGGATGTTTTTATCCGTATTTGTGTAACTTTGGTGAAGTTTTATGTTAATTAGGAGAAATGTGGTATGAATTGATAAAAGTGAGTAAATGAGCTTAAATGTGTGTAATACAGGTGAAAAATGGAGAAAAATAGAATCGGGAGCTAAAACGGAAAAGGAGAACAGGGTACATTCGGACACGTCCAGCCGTGTCGGGTGCACGACCCGTGTGCAGACACACGCCCCGTGTGCTGAACACGGGTCTGTAAGGATTTGTCGTGTTCAGACGTCAGAAGATGCACACGCCCATGCCCGAGGCAGTGTACGCTACACGAGTCGTGTTCTGTCAGCACACAAACACGCCGAACTGTGTGTACGCTACACGACCCGTGTAGGTGCAAAAAGCAGTTTGAATTTCAGAATATTTCGGAAGCTTCTAGAAGGTCCCTAAGTGATATAAAGGCTAATTTGTGCGAAATTGAAGAGGAGAGCCACATTTGGAGCAGTTTCTAAGATCCACACACACATTCTCACACCATACCTTCACACACACATTCAAAATTCATCCATCTTCCACCAATTTTATCCATCCAATCCATTGGTTCTCACCATATTCATCCACCATTCTACATTTCCATCAATTTGAGAAGAGAAGATCATCATAGATTGAAGAATTGAACATTTTGGAAAAAGGAAGGCCATCTTCATAAAAGGAAAGTCAATCTATTTTTCAATTGTTGATTTTCTTCATATTTTGGCTCAAATGGAGCAAGCCTTTGAATGTATTAATCTAAACACAATGTATAGTAGTTAGTTCTATAGTAGGGCTAATCATTTGAGTAGTTGAGGAGAATGCTAGATATGTAGGATTTAAGATGCTGAATTGAGTTAATTTTGGACTTCCTTTTATGATTAATGAATCATGTTTCATTTCAATACTTATGTGGTTAAATTCTATTTTCATGGTATTAGGATAGCCATTCCAATAGTATGATGAGGTGTTTAATTAAATCATATATTAAGATGAGCATGCATGTTAGTGTGAGGGGAGGTAAACCATACCCTTCTTATGCTTAGAACATTCATAGGGGGACACTTAAGAAATTGAGTGAAAAGAACCAAACTTATGATCATAGTACATTAAGAGAATTGAAAGTAAGAACAATCTTAGGAGATTTAGACTTTTCAAAGAGTTGAGAACCTAGTCACCTTGGCCATAGGGATTAGGGGTAAAAATGCGATTGCTTTTAGTCCATGATTAATGAAGTTTAATGTTAAAAGTCATGCATGTCTAGCTAGTTTCTTAACCATGAGTATGATTAGCCTTGCTCTCTTCTTAAATACATTTTATCCATTTTCTATTCATCTTGTTACTTGATAGATAATTGATACTACTAGTTGTTCACTGATTTCTTTAGTTAATTGATTAGAGTAAGCATTAGTATAAAACCAAACCTTCAATCTTATCACTCTTACAAAGTATAATTGATGACGAATCCGGATACAACCTTGAGTTTACTTTCCCTTGGGACAACATACTTATAAATTTTATTATTTGGTCACACGTGTACAACAACAATAGAGTACTCTTACTCTAAAATCATTTTGATACCAAAAATGAGGCTAAGAACAACGTGTGCAAGGAAGAAAATTTCAACCATTAGCCCTAGGTTTAAGCTTTCCTTTTAAGGTATATATATTTTATTATATCATACATGTCAATCATGTAATGATACACAACAGGAAATGTAATGCCAAAATATAATAGAAACCACAAATATCCACACACACGCACACAAAATATTTATGATTATAGTCGATCATCAATATTATTTCATTTATATACGAACAATTAAATAATTGCAAAATTTATTGACATGATTTTAAAATACAAACAAATATCAAATCATATTAACCAAATGTCCCATTAACAATATCAATATAAATAACAACAAATTCAGATAAACTACTTCTCCTTCAGTTAAATATAAGAGTAATATAAATATAAACGAAATAATTAAAAAAATGCTCATATCTTCAATGATAAGATTTGTAACCATTTATAAACTAAGAATCTCATGAACATTTTAAATTTTGAAATGGCTGTAACTGTTATAATTATAATAATAATTATTATATTATACTAATAAATAAGTCTTGATACATTAAATGAAACATATAAAAAAAATAAAAAATTATACTCCTTCCTTCTTCTTTCAAATTGCATACTTTTCATTTTAGTTGTCCCACAAATATTTGCACCTCATTTTAAAAAACAAAAAGTCAAAACAATCATCATTTCCTCCTCCCATGTTAGGGTTTATATTTTTCATTTTCATTTGTCCCAAGTTAAGGTTTACAATTTTTTTTCTCCAAATTTGATCCACACAAAATAATTAATTATTCCATATAGGGCCCATATTGAAGACGTTGCAATATATGTCGGGAATGCCTCCGTTGATTGTGTACGAACAAAATTGAATCAAAAGGCAGGGGAGCTTTGAACCGAGAGAACCTATCACTCATACGTGACCCAACCCAGATAAGGGAACGGGGTACCTGGCAAAGTATTCCCTATCAGAGCGATTCGAAACTATGATCTTTTGTTATAACGCGAACGATGATCCGTCTTTCTAAGATCAGATTTGACATTGGTTGGCATAAGCCTAAAGTGAGTAATGTAATTTAATTATCTGCGAGGATTACAAATGGAGTCCTGAACTAGCTGCCGCTAGTGAGGTATGGAAAGAGATCAAATTTGAATTTAAACCAGTGGATACTTTGGATGAGGAAAATGATGAGAAGTAATTCCTCTCCATTCTCTTAATTGAATTGCAATTAAACTCGGCCCAATCTTTTACTAAAAGGATTGAGCCGAATACAAAAATTCGATTGCATACAACACTAATACAACTACCAACTTCATACTCCCTCCGTCCATAGTTAATGTATCCATTTGCTTTTTGCACATGGATTAAGGAGTATTATTATTTTATTTGTAGTAGGCAGTCGTATTAGTGGAGGGTGTGAGTCTCATATTTTATTTGTATTAGTAGAGGGTGTGGGTCCCATACATCTAAAAAGGAAAATTGATTAAGGGTGGAAGATTCAAAATAGTAAAATAGATATATTAAGAATAGACGGAGGGAATATTAAATATTATATCTCTTAATTTACGTGCAATAAGCAAACGTAAATGTTAATGTGGGTGGGAGGAAGTAAAAAAAAAGTATTCCTTACCCAACAAATCTAACATATTTTATTATTTATTTATTTAAAAAAATACTATCATAATACTCTCGATTTTCTTAATCTCCTTGTGGGGAGGATGGTGTAAACTATAGTGACTGCAAAGTTAGGATGCAAACTAAAGTGGGATTGAAGGATTAATAAATTAACATAGCTTAAACTTGGTCTTAAAATGATGTTTGATAAGAAGTAAAAATTGTCCTTTAATTAACTAGGGATCGTTGGATTGGGTATATCTTACTCATAAATGAAATAGGAGTATAGGGGATGGTGTGCGGTGGAAACATGTCTCTCTCGCACCTCTATCCATACTTATTTATCGCTCAATGAATCCTTTTGACAAAGAAAAGAAAGTTTTAGAAGTGAATGGCTGTCGTCATTACACACCACATTATCATCTCCCATTCCCATATTATCTCTCCCCTCCCTTTCCTCCCCAAATTACACTCTACAGTATGGCAGCACTGCAGTCTTTGGCATTCTCCTATCCAATCTCCCATTCTTCCCACCATTCACTCTCTATTCCAGGTAACCTTTCTTCACTTTTACTGCACATCACTACCTCTCTTTGTCTATTAGTATTGTAAACAACTTCATACTCTTCTCGTTTACAAATGTAGTTTTCTGTTTGACGATTCCGATGAAACATCAATTGTTTGATGTACTTTAATTTATATGATTCTGGTATATTAGGCTTGTCTGTAGGAGTTATACATTCTAGTGCAAGCTCATCATTCAATGGCCAATCTTTGTACGTGCCACGCTCAAGTCTGCCCAAACATAACCTTGTACAGAGAATACGTCGGCTCAGTGTTTATATGGTGACACCAACAATTCAGTTCATTCAAGGCATTAATGAGCAAACTATCCCTGATGTGAGGCTGACCAAATCGAAGGATGGAACTAATGGAATGGCCATATTCACATTCGCTGAACCTTCTGTGTTTGATTCATCTAGTGTAGTAGGTGATATTACTGGTTTCTATATGATTGATGAGGAAGGAGTGATTCAATCAGTTGATGTGAATGCAAAGTTTGTGAACGGAAAACCTGCTGGGATCGAGGCCAAATACATCATGCGATCTCCACGAGAGTGGGACAGGTTCATGAGATTCATGGAGAGATATGCCAATGCAAATGGCTTGTCATTTGTTAAAAAATGAAGCTGAGCATTTCTTCTCCTCCCTACTTTCTTCAATTATTTTTTGTCTGATCCATTTTGTTTTAATTAGTCGAAATGAAAATATTGACTTGATAGATATTGTGAAGGTAATTTTCACTCTCTACTTGATGATTCCATTTCTTTGTTGATTCCTTTGTCTTGCATAGAAAAAACAAGTTCTTAGCTCTCTCAAATCATGGATAGATGTATTGTAGTTTCTCCTAAATTTCAAATTCCAACAATAAACTAGTGTGATACTGTTAATATCCATTACAACAATAGTTTTACTTTGTTGATGACCATGTCACTGAGATTGGACTTCTAACTCTATTGTTACCGCTTCTATTCACCCATGTCAAACTCCCTTGTGCAAACCTCGTGTAGGTGGTTTGGTTTATCGACTTTGATGTAAACCAAACTCTGTAACTCAAAGTTTGAGTTACTTTTTTAAATATCAGGCGACGTGGTCTAACTTTCATATTGACATCTTTAGGAGCCTCCATTTCCAACGAGTATATGGAATTCGGGGTGCCCACATTTGTCAACTGTCTCTTAACCATCTTTCTTGTATCTCCTTTTCTGAAAGTAACAGAAATTGAAGGGTAATTGAGGCTGAAACCCCTGTTCTTCCCCAAGACATCATGACAACTCAAGTTCCTGTGTGTAATGCTGAATATTTCTGATCTTGTGTATCCAAGAGAGCATAGATGAGAAACATGATCATCTGGTTGGATGTCGTATATCAATCCTGGATTCATAGCTCTTTCGGCGTTCACTTGCCCTGCTCCTATTGCAAAGAGATCAGCAGGTTTACCTCCATCCATTATCGGCTTTCCCATATCATCATAGATGTCTGCAGTTGTCATAAGTGCAGATTTGATTGCCGCGGGCGACCATTTTGGATAGGCGGAGTGTATCAGAGCTGCGAGCCCGCTGACATGGGGACATGCCATGGAAGTACCTGACATAACACTGAAGTTTACTCTTCTTGAATCTTCTGGAAGGGCACTTGGGCCAAGATTCTGAGGCCACGCAGCAATAATGTTGACCCCCGGAGCAATCATGTCCGGTTTCAGAATTGAAGGATCAGTGAAACTCGGTCCTCGCGAAGAAAACTGCGCCACCCCAGGTGCTCTGTACTTCCCAATCACAGTTCCTCCAAATATGATTCTTGCTTTAGGTCTTGCAGTCGAGTTTATGTAGCGTTTTAGGCGATAAGACTCGTCCAAACCCACCAGTGTTGCTGGGAGCACATGGACATCCACTGAATCTTCTTCCAAATTTATCTCTGTGTTGGCTAGAATCATTGCAGCACCACCGGCTTCTCGTACGATCTGTCCTTTCTCTGATCTCCCGTTCACTCCTCGATCGCAGACCACTATCTTACCTTTGGCCAGGCCTCTTGGAAGAGACCCTCTCAGGCAAAATTCGCTTCCCTCGTTGCCACCTGTGATATAAACTATCTCAAGCTTTTTCTCAGCAGCTGCAACTCCCTTCCCTGGGTACATGGATTCTCCATATAGAAGTTTCCCATTCCCCAGTCGGACTAAGGCTGGAAATCTTCTATTAAGCGTGCTTGCACCAATGGTAGCAATCCATGGAGCCCCATTTGCAACTGAGTTCTGGATCGGACCGTTGTTTCCTGCTGCGCATATTACTGATATTCCGTGTTCCATAGCTCGGAAACTCCCAATAGCGATCGTGTCGTCATAGAGGGGCACTGGGAAGCCACCTAACGAGAGAGAGAGCACGTCGACTCCATCTCTGATTGCTACATCCATTGCTGCAAGAATGTCCGAGCTGTAACAGCCGCTGAACCAGCACACTTTATAGACAGCAATGTGTGCACCAGGGGCCATTCCTCGGGCCTCACCAGCTCCATTCCCGAGCACATTCGCCATTGCTACTGGGGCTCCAGCAGCAGTGGAGGCTGTATGAGACCCATGACCGTGGGAATCTCGTGGCGACATGTATTCCACCACTGTGTTGGGTGAAGACGTTGACGAGGCCACACGGTGACCTTTGCTGAAGTACCTAGCACCAATAAGTTTCCTGTTACAGTTTGAAGCATTGAAGTCCTGTCCTTCTTCACATATCCCTTTCCACCTTGCTGGAACTTGTGACATCTCCCGATCATTGAAACTCGGGCTCTCCGGCCAAACTCCTGTGTCGAGCACACCAATGATGGATCCTCGGCCAAACCCAGACTTGATCCAAGCACCGTCGCCTCTTGTGGGACTAAGCCCCAAGAAACTGTAGGAGTAAGTGGTGTGCATCGCAAGCCTTCTATCGGGCCTCACTGCTAACACTTCAAGAGACTTCTTTAAAGTCTCAACCTCAAAGGGAGAGAGTTGAGCAGCAAAGCCTTCAATGGCGGAGCTATACGAATACAATAGCCGTGAAGAAGAAGAATCATCCTCAGTGGAAATGGAGTTATCAAGGAAAGAGAGGTGCCAATGAAGCCTGGAGCTATAATGCAAGCGCGACGGCCCGTCCGGGTGGAGCTGAACAATGTAGGTCGTCAAATGGTGTGCATGTGAAGAAAGTAAGAAGAAGGAAAAGATGGAGAGAAAGATGAGTTGAGCTGAGAATTCCATGGAGGAAGAAGGGTGTGGTGTTGCATGTTTTTGGGGATGGAAGGGAGGGTATTTAAGGGGGTGAAAGAGAAGAGGAAGTAGCTCCTTCGATTTATGTAGGTGTGTTAATCACGAGTTTCGTTTGGGGGAGAGAGAGTAGAGTACAGTGCGCTTGTTTCATCTGAGGAGTGGATTTTTCACGAGAACCGTTGGTTAAATTTAATACTGCGCTTCTGCATTTTCAAATCTTACTCTCAAACTAAATTTTATGCATACGGCTCAATTGTCCCATGGATAACCGGGTACGAAGGCAGGTACCCGCTCGCCCAACCCGTTAATCCGTGTGTATCTTTATAATAAGTATACTACTCCCGTCCTTTTTTTTTTTTTTTTTTTTTTTCTTTATTTATACTTTTAAAATTAACAAAAGACACTTATAAGTTACTTTAGACAAATATGAATTGGATTCACCGTACATTCTGATTTAATTAAGAGTGAAGCTCCTGTGCACCCGGGCGCACGGAGCAAATTCCGTGCGCCTTTACAATTTTCATGCCCCTTTACAATTTAAACCCCTAGCAATACATATGTTTAAATATGATTGGAGGAGAGGCTGTGTTCACACGGGGACACGGAGCATCTTTCCGTGTCCCCGGGCGCACAGGAGCTTTTGCCTTTAATTAATTACTCCCTCCGTCCCAACTTCAACTTCACACTTTCCGTTTTGGTCCGTCCCAATTTCAACTTCACACTTCCATAAAAGGAAAAGGTACATAACTAATATCCATCTAACATACTTTAATTTCAAAATTGACATCACCTTTTTAACACACATAACATACTTTATCATTTATTTATTACCCAAAAATACCAAACTACCCCCAAAAGTTACTCAAAAAGCAACTTTTCTTAATTTGCGTGTGTATAGTAAATATGAAGATGAAAATGGGACGGAGGGAGTACATGAACTCAATTTATACAAGTATTCTCTTATACACCATCTGTCGAAAATATATATATTTTGCTATTTTGAACTGTCTCATCTAGAGATGTCAAAAATGGGCTGAGCCAACCCGCCCAACCTACCAATTTCTCAACTCAAAATTAATCCGCCCCATAAAAGCCCGCCCAACTCAAACCCACTAAAGTGTGGGCTAACCCGTACCGCCCCACCAACCCAACATCAACCCACCTTTATAAATTAAAATTTTAAAATATGTCATACAGCTTCTAGATTTTAATATTTAAATAATAAAAATATTACCACCCATTTCTACCCCTACCTACCCCCCACCCCCAAAAAAAAATTTTTCAATAAAATTTTAGATTTTAATATTTAAATAACAAAAATATTCCACTCAGTCCTACCACCTACCTACCACCCCACCCAACACCACCCCCACCCCCACCCCCCAAATTTTTTTTATAAAACATTAAATTTTAATATTTAAATAATAAAAATATTACCACCCAGCCCTATCCCCCATAACTACCCCCACCCACCCCCACCCCCACCCCCAAATTTTTTTAATAAAACTTTAGATTTTAATGTTTAAATAATAAAAATATTCCATCCAGCCCTACCCCCTACCACCCCACCCAACACCACCCCCACCCCCTAATTTTTTTTTATAAAACTTTAAATTTTAATATTTAAATAATAAAAAATATTACCACCCATCCCTACCACACTATTCACTCACCCACCACCACCCCTTCCCACCAAAATTTTTTTTTAAAAAAAATTTTGGGGGTTAGGTGAGTGGGTAGGGTGAGGGGTGGGTAGGTGGATAGGGGTAGAGTTAGGTGTTAATATTACCTCAACAATGAAAAAAAAAAAAGCCCGCAGCCCGCCCCACTAGTAGCCCGCGCTGCAAGTGACCCACTCCACTTGAGCCCATCAAAAGGTGGATTATGATGGGTTGTGGGATAAACCACTCCACCAACCCATTCTGACAGCTCTAGTTTCATCGAAGGTATACATTTCTCTTTTTAAACATATGAGACCCACACACATCACTAATACATTTAATATATGGGTTATACACACCTCACTAATACAACTACGTACTACACATTAACTCCTTAATTCACGTCCAAAAAGTAAATGTATACCTTGAGGGAGGACGGAGGGAGTAGTTATTGATTGATGTGATTTTTTTTCTTTTTTTGGACAGTAAATATAAGTGTGGGACAGACAAAAGTAAAAGGTATGAAGAGCATGGAATGAAGGGAGTATTACTTAAAAAGACCAAATTATCCTCAAAAGTTAATAAAATATTTTTTCTAAAATTAGGTAATTACTATCTATAATATTCCATTCATCCTGCATTAAGGTTTACGTTTATTTTTTATACGTAGATTAAGAGATATAATACTTAATATGTTGGTAGTTGTATTAGTGATGTGTGTGGGCTTTGTGTTGAATAATAAATTATTTGTGTGGGTCCCACTTAACAAAAAAAATGTAAACTTTAACTTGAGACAAACTAAAATGAAAAATATAAACATTAACGCGGGATAGAGGGAGTAAGGGTATAGAGATAATTGAGATGGAGGGAGTAGTATTTATTTATAGAATTTATTATTTTTTAAAATTAAAATATTCTTTTTAGGTTGTGCGTGATAATTGAGTATTATTGAACCCTTATCGAAACTGAACCGAAAAAATTTCAAATGGAAAAAAAATCTGTTAAACTATTAACTTTACCGAATCGAACCAAACCAAAATATTTTATGGGGTGAATTTTAATATAATTTGTTATATTGTATCAAATCGAATAACTGAATACAAATGTACTTTAAAAATAAAATTTTATACCCTATTAAAATTTAGGGTTCATTACTTATAGGTACAATTTATCTATCTATATTACTAGCAGGTACAATATTTAAATTAAAATACTATCCATTAAAATTTGAACCTATCAAATACTCATTTTAACCCTATTATAAGTTTATTGTATTAAAAAAATAATTAACCATTAATCTCTCCTTAATAATAGAAAATAGATTGGGATTAGTCAATCCGATAAAAAAAGTCGCAATCTGAATTTCAATATCGATGCACTTATGAAATAAATTGAATACCCAAATACCACGTAGAATTTTGTATTCAATTTATTTCTATGCAGTAATATTTTACTCAATGTTAATTTATTTCTGACCATTTTGAATACAAATCAAGTAAATTGTATTCAGATTTTGTGCATCGTGAATTTGGTGATGCAATGCGTAAAATCATTTGAAACTCTTTTCTGCTATTCTGAATTCACGATAATACGTTGAATACCTTCATCAAATTCAATGCGTAAATTGAATACCCATTCTGAATAACACGAAACTCTTTTGAATACTTTCGACTCTTATGTGTATTTACTTTGGATAGAGTAGTAAATTGAATACTCATTCTGAATAACATAAAACCCTTTTGAATACTTCCCACTCTGATGTGTATTTACTTTGGATAGAGAATTCAAGATTTAGAATTGAGTTGTCTGAATATTCAAAAATTGAAAGCTGAAAATTTGGATGCAAAAAATTTGGAGAAAATGGATTTTTGGAGAGATGATTAGATGAAGAAAGAATGAAGGAAAGAGAAGAAAGAAAGGATAATTGAAAATCCTGGAGAGACAAAGAAAAATAGAAGGAAAGAGAAAAAAAAGAAAAGATAATTGAAATTATTAATTGAAATTATATTTTATAGGGATATATTGGGTATTTCATCATAATATATTTTATCTGTTAATAATATTTTCACCGTATTGTATCTGACAGTAATATGAATGTATAATTTGTATTGAAGAGTAATAAATCCTAAAACTTAATAATGAAATTAATATTTATATTCCACTTTAAATTAATATATTCCTACTAAGTATTTATATTTTTTAATAATTATACTAGTAGCTAATCCGTGCGTTGCACGGTATGTGTTAGTTTTGGGCCGATAACTTCATTTGATTTTATGATGTTTGAAATGAATAATATTTCTTTGTATTTTATCTAACCTAATGTTTTAATATTAAAGTCTGCTAATATGACAAATTAAAACCCTAAATCCTAAACTATTTGGAAATATTAAATTAAATAATTTAATAAGTAGCTGATAGATGGTCAGGATTGGATTAATATTGTGCGTTGCGTGGGATGTGTTATTTTTAGGGGAATAACTTCACTTAATTTTATGATATTTGAACCGAATAACATTTATTTGAATTATATCTAACCTAATATTTAAATATTAAAAAAGTTATAATTATAATTATTTAATTATTTCAATAGGTGGATGAGATTTGTTTAAGAAATAGATGGCTAGATTGGATTAATATTATTAAGCTTTTAATAAATAATACTCCATCCGTCCGCTCCAAAGGGATACATTTGCTTTTTTGCACGCGAATTAAGGAGTATTATTATTTAATGTGTAGTGGGTAGTTGTATTAGTGGGTGAGTGAGTCCCATATTTTAAGTGTATTAGTGAGTGGGTGTGGGACCTATATGTGTAAAAAATAAAATGAGACCCTTAGGGGCGGACGACTAAAATGGAAAAATGAGACTCTTTGGAGCGGACGGAGGGAGTATCTTCTTTCCTAATTTGAAAAAGTCATAATTATAAATATTTAATTATTTTAATGAGTGACTGAGATTTGTTTGAGAAATAGATGATCATAAACCCTAAAACCCTAAACCTTAAACTCTAAACCCTAAAACCCTAAATCCTAAACCCTAAAACCCTAAACTCTAAATTCATAATTATAATTATTTAATTATTTTAATGGGTGGTTGAGATTTGTTTAAGAAATAGGTTGGTATTAGGCATAAATTTATACGGAAATAATTACAGAAAACCCTAAACCATAAACCCTAAAAACCCAAACCCTAAATTCATAATTATAATTATTTAATTATTTTAATGGGTGGCTGAGTAGATAGTCAGAACTGGATTATTCTGCTTTAATGATATCTTATTTCCTTATTTGAAAAGGATATAATTATAATTATTTAATTATTTTAATGGGTCGCCCTAAATTCATAATTATAATTATTTAATTATTTTAATGGGTGACTGAGATTTGTTTAAAAAATAGATGTTCAGTTATTTTGCTTGAATAATATCTTATTTCCTAATTTAAAAAAGTTATAATTATAATTATTTAATTATTTTAATGGGTGGCTGAAATTTGTTTGAGCCATTAAATTATTTTCTAATTTTAAAAAAATTATATAAACCCTTAAACCTAGTTTAAACCCTTTGAAACATTAAATTATTTCCTAATTTGAAAAAGTTATAATTACAATTATTTAACTATTTTAATGAGCGGTTGAGATTTGTTTAAAAAATAGATGGGTTAGGATTAGATTTATATTTAATATTATTAATTTTTTAATAAATAATATCTTATTTCCTAATTTGAAAAAGTCATAGTTATAATTATTTGATTATTTTAATGGGTGACTAAGATTTGTTTAAGATAAATCTTAAACTATAAACCCTAAAACCCTGAAACCCTAAACCCTTTGAAAACATTAAATTATTTTCTAATTTAAAAAGCTATAATTATAATTATTTAATTATTTTAATGGTTGGTTGAGATTTTTTTGAAAAATAAATGGTTAGAATTAGATTTACATTTGATATTATTAATTTTTAATAAATAAATATATTATTCTCTAATTTGAAAAAGTCATAATTATAATTATTTAATTATTTATTGTGTGGCTGAGATTTGTTTGAGAAATAAATGGCCAGGATTGGATTTATTATAATTATTTAATTATTTTAATGGGAGCTGAGAGGTGGCTGAGATTTTTCAAGAAATAGATGGCTAGGATTGAATTTATTCTACATTAGACTAAATTATTTCCTAATTTGAAAAAGTCATAATCACAATTATTTAATTTAATTATTTAGCACCTGAATCCCAGATTATAGGCCGTTCACTGAAAAATTTGACTGTATAACGCTTAATCTGGACAGTTTAGAACTTAAATCCCAGATGTATTCCATTCTTGAGTTAATTCTCGTTGAAGAATTCGAAGAACTATTCAGACAACTCTGAAGTCTTTGATCTTCTTAGAGAATCTCTCTCGGTGTGTCTAGAATGAATATAGGAGGGCTCCTTATATATAGGTGAAGGGTGAGGAAGCCCATATATAACTCGTAATTTAATTGATGAATTGATGATTTGACCTAATTCTGCGGGCTTATTAATTTTATTATTTAAAAATAAAATAATAAAAGTATTATGATTATTATTATTAGTTAATATTACGAAAGAGTATAGCTAGCTATTTAGATTAATTTCGGAAGTAATATTTTGTGCATTTATCTCCTTTTTATGTCAAATTACATGAAAAATAAAAATACGTATTGAGATTTTAAGAAAATATACGTCTTTTGATTTAATGAGAAATGGTAAAATATCATCTTAATAGTTGATTTTGAAAAATATTACTCAACACTATATATATATACTCCATTCGTCCCATTTAAAGAGGATATTTTTTCCATTTTGGGCGTCCCACCAATAAGGTCATCTTTCCTTTTTACACACATGTGACCCACACACATCATCTAATACAATTTAAATATGGGGTCCATACTTTCACTAATACAACTACCCACTACACATTAAATAATAATACTCCTTAATCTACGTGTAAAAAAAGCAAAAGACTCTCTTTTCATGGGACGGAGGGAGTATACTTTTTCACTTTTTTTATCCATCTTCATTATATAATTAAATATATAGTCGCACATATATATAGTCGCGTACATAATCTAATTGAAAAAAATTCTGTATAAAGTGAAAAGTGTAATTGTAGTCATGGTCGCATGAAACGTCGCCTGTAAAAATTATGTATGAGATCGTTATATTTAATATTATTAATTTTTTAATAAATAATCTTATTTTCTAATTTGAAAAAGTCATAATTATAATTATTTAATTATTTTTATAAGTGGTGATTGAGATTTGTTTAAGATAAACCCTAAAACCCTAAACCCTAAACCCTAAAATCCTTTGGAAACAATAAATTATTTCCTAATTTGAAAAGGTTATAATTACGATTATTTAATTATTTTAATAGATAGTTGAGATTTGTTTGAAAAATAGATGGTTAGGATTGGATTTATATTTAATAGTATTATTAATTTTTGAATAAATAATATATTATTTTCTAATTTGAAAAAATCATAATTATAATTATTTAATTATTTATTGGGTGGCTGGGATTTGTTTGAGAAATAAATGGTCAGAATTGGATTTATTATAATTATTTTAATGAGGCTGAGAGGTGGCTGAGATTTGTTTAATAAATAAATAAATGGCCAAGGATTTTTTTTTGTTGAGATTTGTTTTGAAAGATAGATGGCTAAGATTGGATTTATATTTAATATTATTAATTTTTTAATAAATAATATCTTATTTCCTAATTTGAAAAAGTCATAAATATAATTATTTAATTATTTTAATGAGTGCTCGACTTAAAAATACTTAAATTCGAGTGGTTTAGCACTTGAATCCCAGATTATAGGAAGAACTTTAACTTAAGCAGGCTTAACCTGAATCCCAGATTATAGGCCGTTCAAATTTTTTACTGTAGAACGCTTAATCTGGGAGGTTTAGGACCATAATCTGGGCGGTTTAGAACCAGGTTATAGGCCGTTCAAATTTTGGACTGTAGAACGCTTAATCCGGACGGTTTAGAACCCGGACGGTTTAGAACTTGAATCTCAGATGTATTCCGTTCTTGAGTTGATTCTCGTTGAAGAATTCGAAGAACTATTCAGATAATTCTGAAGTCTCTAATCTTCTTAGAGAATCGTTCTTGGTGTGTCTGAAATGAATGGAGGAGAGCTCCTTATATAGGTGAAGGGTGAGGAAGCCCCATATATAACTCGCAATTTGATTGGTCAATGGATGATTTGACCTAATTCTGCGGGTTTGGCCTTTCTATCCTTACAATTTGATTGGTCTATTTAATATTATTAATTTTTTAATAAATAAAATTTTATTTCCTAATTTGAAAAGATCATAATTATAATTATTTAATTATTCTAGATACTAAATTATTTCCTAATTTGAAAATATCATAATTATAATTATTTAATCATTTTAATGGGTGGCTGAGATTTGTTTTAAAAATAAATGGTTAGGATTGAATTTATTCTGCTTTTATATATATTAAGATAAGATAAGATACTCTATATTTCATATAATAATTTTTAAAAATTCAAATTTAAATATAATTTGCAATTTGTGGATGCAATTTGCAAATATATATAAACAGATGTTATTTTTATCAAAATCTAGAAGGTTGTGATTAAATTACAATAAAGTAAAAGTAGAGATTTTTCATACAATTAACTAAACATGATATGAAAATTGACGTGACAGAGATTAGCAATGTCAGCAATCGAGCAGCACCTAACTATACAATAAACTTCAATGTAGTGATTTTTTTTCAAATTCTCAAGAGTTAAGAATAAATGGTAATTAAAGTAGGGGTGAAGTTTGTTTTTGCAGTTAACCATTGATATGCGGCATTGCAAGATTTAAAAGATCTTACTCCAAGGATTTTATTGATCAGATAAAAATCATAATCTGACCTGGACAGACAGTTACCCTTAACCGAAGGCATATTCTTGTTTTTTCATTAACAAGAACAAATTATGTGAAACCATATGATACAGATGTCTGTGGGAGATGATATCAAGGTACACTTCCAACCCAAACAAATGAATAAAGATACAAATTTGTACAGAAATTAACACAGCATTATTCTCCATTTCTTGTGAAGCACAGAAAAGAACACCCCAGAAGAGAGAGCTGGATTGCCTCATGCCAAAAGACCTTTTTGTCAAGAGACAATCTGCACAGCATCAAAACAGTCAATTATATGAAAGGGTATGCGCCATTTAGGCTCACAAAGTAATAATGGGGACTACCAGATTGCTTGCAACTGAAGTTTTTTACTGATCATCATCCGACTGAGAACGCGTTAGCCTTCTTCGTCGCCTTGGGTTTAGACGAGTATCATCTTCGGGATCACCTGGAGCTATTAACTCAGGTTCATTGTCCTCATCTTCTTGATCATCATCATCAGCATTTTGAAGGCCCAGAAGATTCTCACCCCATAAATAGCGTCGTCGTGATAAGGTTCCGTTACCTCGATTATGTCTTGGCAGGGCTCTAGATTGGCTACTTCTTAGATCACCTCCTGGGTCCATTGAGCCCATCATATGAAACAAGAAGAAGGTGCTTAGCAAACGTCCACCACTTTCACCACCACCTATACTTCTATCCCTTTCAACTGAGAGCCTATCAACCCCATTTTCAATCACATAGTCACCAAGTAAAATTGCACCAGGCATAGCCGAGCGAATTGCACTCACAATATCATTGTACTCTCTCTGGTCCACAAGGTGACGCCAAGCTCTTTGCCTGGATGGGTCAACATCTGCTGGACGGACCGTTGGATGAACTCTCCTAGCATGTCTACGTAACTCCCTGTAGTTACCCAAGAAGGAACATGATTCATGAGAGCAGCATCGAGATTTGAGGTTGAGGTACTTTCTAACCTCTTCCACAACTTCCCAACCCAAAACATGTCCACGACATAAAGGGCATCTGAGATTCAATCCTTCTCTCGCACTGGTCTCCTGAAGATTAAGCCTTCCCCGTACCGTTGCTTCTTGTTCTTCAGATTCAGAATTCACCGTATCAAGGGCCCCGCTAACAACAGATCCTTCAGGCAAACCGACAAAAGCACCAGCGTTACTTCCTGCGAGTCTGAAATTGGTTTGATCCACAGCAACATCACTGGAACTTGTTGAGTTAACATTCTCAGTAGAAGTGTCAGCATTTTCTTCTTTGAGTTTTTTATATCGATCCAGGCAATGTGAATGCCTATAACTGGTATCACATATGTACGAGCGACAGCCTTTGTCATAGGAACTGCAGATCAGAGCAACAGCATTGTGCGGGTGATCCAAGCATATAGGACATGAAGCTTCATCCAATTCCTTGTATAGAACAGATACATTGGAATTGTTGGGTAGACTTCTTTTCCTACTAGTCATCTATTTAAACTGAGATGTGTCACTGACATTTAATTCATTATCATATACCAGTTTAAATTCCAAAGCAAATGCATTAAACAAGCTAAAGGAAAATTTTAACACCTTTTATAACAAAACAAGTCTAGAGAAATTCTAATCATGATATGAGGTGAAGTTCTAGATAACATTTAAGCAACCGCATTATCCAAAGAAAAAGGAATTTAGCTGCCCAACAGACAATTCACTGTCTCGATGAGAAAAATGGGGAAGGGATTTTCATGCAAGAACTAGAAGAGGCTTCTCTAAGAAGCATGTAGTACGAGTCACTAGCGCGCGTGTATCACATTACACATGGCCACATTTAACAATTAAAGAAATATAAGTCAACAGATAAATGTCACAACTTTACAGGCTAATAAAGAGGGGCAAAATGATAAGAAAAACAGTCACATCACTTGCACATCCACTCACCGCAAATATCTTAATGATTACAAGGCGATGCATGACTTCTTTTGAACTATAAACTAACCCCTAACCCAGGAAAACTCTAAACTATTCAACACAAGTACACCAAAATAACAGCTCTTATAATTAAAGTATTAGCACATTAGCCTTAAAATATTGATACATTGACCTTATAATATTAGCACATTAGCTTTAAAGTATTAACACACACACACACACACACACATGTATGTGTGTGGGTGTTATTTTTCAGCAAAAGTATTAGCACATTCGCCTTAGAGTATTGACATTGCCTTACAGTATAAGCACATTGGCCTTAAAGTATTAACACATTAGTTCAGGTTGGTAGGCGGACATTTACTTGACCAGACCCTCGCCTGTGATATCAGGTTGGGTCGAGGGTTGCAACATTTTTCCGAAAATGTATGCACTTATTTTTGCCTTTTCACCTTTAGGTAGAGTTGGGTTTATATTGAGTTGATATGTGAGTTAATAAACCTTGAGCATGTGATTGATAAGGTGTGAGAATAAAAATTCCCTAAACTCTTTATTAGTTTCAAGGGATATGGTAACTCACCTCTTCCCTAGATTTCATTCCATCGGGCCTCTTACTCTTTATTAACGGGTTTAGAAGCTAGATAAAAGGCTTTGCATCACTCATGATGAGATATATAAAGGCAATGCATCAATAGGTCCTTAAATATTTCTTTTTGTTTTGAAAAGTCCTAAAGAGGGTATTTAATACATTAAAAAGTCCAACTATTGATTTTTCTTTACTTCAGTCCTTTTTGAGGGGCTACGTAAAACAAACTATATTGACAGACTTTTAGATGCTTGAAATACTTTGATAGGCTTTCAAAACAAAAAATGATACTTTAAGTACCTCTGAATGTATCATACCAAAAATAAATCCATAACTGTGATTGTTACAGACTCAACCCTGTACCTGAAAATAGCTTTACAAGTCACTGTAAAACTTAGCTTCAGAAATATAATGGCGTTAAAAGGATCACAAACTTCCATTACCAAGCAAAGCATGTCAAATTTTCCATTTACATCTCTTCATGTAACCATTTCTAATTTCCTTGCACGTGTGAATTTGTTTCACACAATTTAAATTTTCATTCCTTAAATCACTTATAGAAGAACTCCAATAACTAGTACACCCGCAGTATCTATAATAATAAAATAAAATAAAAAAAATACTGGCATAAATCTATAACAAGATATCAACACTTATTGATGAAGATTGCATGACTATTTTCTAACAAATAAGCATTTTCATTCTCGAAGCAATCTCCAAAGTCCCCCACTATCAATACACATCTCTCCAACTTTATTTAATTCTTCAATTATTCAAAAAATAACACTCCATCTGTCCCAAATTTATCTTCACATTTATCTTCACCATCCAAAAAAGTAAACATCACATCAAACAATAACCTCAAACATCATCTTAATTTCAAAAATACCACTCCCAAATAACACACATAACATACTTTATACTTTATTAATTACCTAAAAATACCACAATACCGCTAAAAAGTCAATAAAGTTAGTCAAAAAATAAATTTTCTTAAATTATGTATCTACTGATGAAGATAAGTTTGGGATGGAGGAAGTATAAAAAAGGACTAAAAAATAAAACCAAGAAAGGTAGGGATGTGTTTGCCAATGGAAATTTCTTAAATTTCTCATTTTCCATAAAAAATTATGAACATCCAATCATATCACACACTCTCATTTCTACAAACATATCCGCATCAACTACATTCTTTACACTATTTTCAATTTTAAGCTCATATTTTTCTATACCATTCTTCTTACAAAATATTCTATCACTATTTATCTAACAAAAAAATAATAATAATAATCAAAACTATTCATATGGAAATGAAAAACAATTTTTTCCATAGGTCGGCACACCTCTACTACCCTAGAATTTCGGAGTTCCACCATAATCTAAATTTGTGATTATAAACAAAAGTAAAAGCATCTATCAAATATTGAAGGTGTAGCAACATTACTAACTTCACAGACCACACCAACAGCTAATTCATAATTATAAAATCCAATATAATGGGAAATTATAATATTTGCAAGAGGCATTGTAGCATTAATGATGAAAAAAATTATTAATCTAATATTTAAGCCTTCACTGACTCAAAATTAAGAAAAATAACTCCAAATAGCAATTCGAGTCACTCACCAAGTATAAAAGCATTAAGAAGTCAAAAACTTCAATATGCAAAGAAAGCTTGTCTAACATTTCATTTCTATCCCTTCCTGAAAACTACAAGCAAGCGCAGATTACTCAATTGCTCTCAACCAAGAAGACAGAACAACATTTTAAAAGGAAGGCTTTACAAGATTGAAGATGAAATCATGAAACAGATGTTCAAATCCAAAGTTCTAGTCATCAGTGACTTGCACATTACCATCTAAGAATAGCCAACTCAAAATAGCTTTTCAAGTCACCGAAGCATTAAAGAAGATAACAAGCCTCACTATCCAAACAAAACTTTTGAGCAGATTGCTAAATCCCCACCCACCCCTACAAACCGAAGAAAAGAAGAAACAAAATATAACAAAATATGAAAGTGGAACTTGCAAAAGGTTTTAGAAATGAACCGCACAGTCACACATACTATTGTTCTTCTCACCATAAATGCCATCAGAAGCATCTACAACCAACTTATCAACAAAATTTACTGGACATCAGAATAAACAAACTTAACACACATTGGCCATCCTCTTAATGATGGGAAGGGAAAGTTTACATCCTATCTTACATCAAAGGACAAGCTTAAGTGGAAATGGAGAGAGAACTATCCACAAACACAGACAATTTTCATTTAAATGAAACAAGGATACAGACATCTTAGCACCCTCACTCCCATGTCCCAACAACCAACAAAATAAGTATGTAAATATTATGAATCAAAATCCATGTTTGGAAGATTTAAAAATTTCAAAGGAACCACTGGAAGACCTAATAAAGATAAAGCAAGTTCATTTAGTCTTAAGATCTATCACACCAGCGGAATTCATATTTCATGCTGCAGACTATCAAATCATAGTTAGGTAACAGCAGTATGACCTTTAAATATAAAATGCTACTATCAATTTCATGTTTACTCACCGCTTGAAAGGCAATGATGTTTTGTCTTTCACTGGCACTCTGGAACTTAATGCAGGATCTGAATCTTTTTATGGGTCAAAAATTAGCAAATTGTAATAACTTAGTATATTTATCTTGATCTTATAGCATATCTGATGGCAACATGTCACGAGCATTTAATATAATTGAATTCATACGAGTCCTAAACACTTGGAAGTACCAGGGCTTCAAAGAGTTATTGACTATCTTTGAGCCTCACCACAGAGTCCCGAAACCTGCAGTAGCATTTTGGAACAGCCAATGGTCACTAACATACCTTTACAATCAAACAGAAGATATGCAGAATTATATAGACCTCTTGCACAAAAGTAACAGAAAACCATTCCCAATATTCCGCAACAGTATAAGATATCAGCAAGAAAGGGCAAATAATAATCACAACAGATACTCAGAATATTCAATTATCAATGCATACATTTTCCAAAATATATGCAAAAACTGTCAACTGTCTTGGAGACTAATAATCTGACGGAGATGATACAATCATCATACAACAAAGAAATGAAAATAAGCATGACAACGGCTGCTGCATAACTAGAAGGATAAATTAGAAAGATTGATATATTCCCACAGAATCTTTAATTTTTCCAATCCAGATAAAGCTTTACCTATGTTCTATCTAAAATAAATAAAATTAATAAGATATTCACTTAAACGGGAAAATACAAAAACTAGAAAAAATTAACTACAAAAATAAATTATATACAGTCTTAAAATTCCAGAAACCACAAAATTTCTAGCAAGAAAAGCTTATTCCTCTATCTGATTCTGACCCTCATCTTTATACCTGGATATTTAAAACATCAGAAATAAAATCACTTCATAATTCACCAATCGGTTAATTAAACTGGAGAAATACATGTAGGCTACAGCCTACAAGGATCGCCTACAGCGAAGATCAGATAAACATAAAATTAATTTCGTTGGAAAAAAAAAAGGGAAAGTCCCACGTAAAGAAACAAGGAAATCGAAGATGCGAAATTACGATTGGTAGATGTTGGTTTAATTGCGGCGATTATCCTTTGATTGAATTGGTGAGGATTTAATCCGTACAAGTGAAAATAATAATTTCGGTCAATTTGCTTGAAGATCGTAGAAATGAGGAGGTTTTCTGATGTACAACTTAAATACGTACACACAGAGGGAATGGGTATAGAATAAGAAAAGTCCTATCCGATTTCTTTATAAGTTCTGAGTTTTAAGGATTTGTAGGAATATAAGAATAAGCGATGCCCAACAAAAATGATTACAAACGACAGGGAGATTGTAAATATTAGAAGCTTATTCTCTCTTTGTAATTCTAGAAACACGCTTTAGCTTTCCTGTTAACACTTATTAGGAAAGTTAAAAGTTGTTACGACAGTTACAGCTCGGGTGTAATAGAGTTAATGAAAATACTCCATAATTTAGTTTCATATTTTTTGTTTAGCCTTTCCTGCACTTTCTTCCTTGATCAGCCACGCACACACGGCCATCCATATTTGATCTATTTACCCAAGGTTATTGTTTAAAGGTTCATGGTTCATCGCTGATTTCGATTGGAATAGATTTTGGATGTTAAGGAATTGGTACCTCGTGTGTGACATTTGGTAATAAGAGATGTTCGATCTGTGTATGCCGATGAGAAGAATGAGAATAGATGTTCTAGTAGAGAATTTGAAGGCTCAAATTCTCATATAATACATAAATAAATCGATTTTAACCGATCAATAATGGATTTATTGAAGCAACAATGTGAGGAATTTAGAAAGAAAATTCAAATGTATAACTGTCAATTTGGGTTGAATCCAATGGGCCAACCTGCCCGCCCCACTGAAACCCGCAAGTAACTTGACCCAAAAAAAGCCCGCCCCATACAAACCCACTAACAAGTGGGTTGCGATGGGTTGTGGGTTAACCCGCGCAACCCACTAACCCACCATCAACTCATAATTTTCAATTCACCTCTTACCACACCCTCACACTTACCACCCCCACCCTATCGATATCGATACCAAAATTTCGATAAATTAAATTCGATATCGTATCGAAAAATCGATATTGATATCGATTTTTCGATAAATATTTATTAATATCGATATTTTGGTATATCATTTCACATTGAAAAATTGACATATCGAAAAAATATTGATTTATCGAACGATACCGAAAAATATATTTAATTTTAATTAAAATAATAAAATTGACATTAAATATTTCAAAATAAATAAATAAGTTTTTTTGATATTTTTTATACTATAAACACTTGTATGAATCGAGTTTACATAATTGTGTGAACTAATATTTTATTTTCTATCATCATTAAAATCATAGGAGACATTTGGAAAAATCAAACAATCAAATAATATCGAAAAATCGAGAATTAAAAAATCAAAATATTGTCCACACCAAACTAGTGGACACACAAAAAAAATACATACCCTAATCTAATGTTTATTATTAGAGTTTAAAATATTTTGTACAAAAGTTAATGTGAAACGTCATAAAAATTTTATTAAAAAAATCAAAAAAAAAAAGAAAAAAGAGGAGAAAAGTGGGCCAACCCGCAACTAACCCGTCCCGCGAGTGGCCTGCCCCACCAATGACCCGCCCTACTAGTGGCCCGCCCCACTTGAGCCCATTTAAAAGTGGGTTGTGGGTTAAACCGCCCCACCAACCCATTCTGACAGCTCTATTTAAATGTCTGGAGTTGGAAAGGAAAAGAAGCTAGGGCCTCGAGCAATAAGCAAGATGGGGAATCTGATTAAACTTCAGTGTACACTATAAATGGCCAAGGTAACTCAACTCAACCCATTCATTTTCCTCATCGTATGCCAAAACTTAATTTCCAAAATTTTAGAGAAAATCGGCAATGGCCCGATTTCCTAAATTTTAGAGAAAACCCTAAGATGATGTTTGTTTTGGGGTTTTGTGAATTTTGAAAACCATGAATAGTAATTTTAGAGAAAACCCTAAGGTGATGTTTGTTTTGAGGTTTTGTGGATTTTGAAAGTCATGAATAGTAATGTTATGTTTGTTTTGAATTATTAATAGGATATGTTTTAACTTTATGTCAAATCGATGCGTAAGAATGTATTTATTTATGTAGAAAAAAAAGATGAGAGAGAAGAGATGAAGAGAAAAAATGTATTAATTGAGGAGAGAAAATGTATATAGATATATATAGGGGTGGTTTCGTATTAATTTATGTAACAAAAAAAGGATGAGAGAGGAGAGAGAAAAAAATGTATTAATTGAGTAGAGAGAATGTATATAAATATATATATAGGGGTGGTTTTTAAAATGTAAGTGTAGATTTTGAATTCAAATTCCGGGCGGAAACAAACATCCCCTAAGCAATGGATTTATAAGTGCAACAAATACTTCATTTTCAATCCCATGAATGATCATTGATAAAATCTAAACGCTGCAATGTACAAGGAAGAAAATGTGAATTTGTGGCACCTAAAATATGTTGAGGGTAGAGATGACATAGGATGGAAAGAGTTTACCAATCTTGTCTTAGAAAGATTTGCTATGATTAAAAACAACATAAATTTCCACTACACATAAAACATTATACCTTTTAATCCACAAAATATAATACTCTATAATCCACTTAAAAAGAGAAGCCGATACATTTGCTTTGAGGAAAGAGGTAGTATTAGAAAAAAATTGTGCATTTCCCAAAATTTATTTTGCATCCACAACTCTAACTGAAGTACAGATAATGATAAGCATTACTCAAGGACATAGCAACGCTCGGCATGCGGCTATTGATTCCAAGATCCATGTGTGAGAAATGGCCCGAGCATCAATACATTTGGCTACATGTTCAGCCTCTTCTGCTCTCTTCAACAAAGAAGAACTCTCTTCTTTTTCTGTACATCCTGCTCGAGGGTTATCGTGACTGTAAACAACAAATGTTGACGAGATTACTTGTTCACCATTTCCTTCTGCAATCATCTGCTCCATGCACTCAAGAATTGTTCCACCACCAACCATAACTAAATCCAAGAGATCCTTCTTGTAAGAGGGTACAAAGTCTCCATTAAAATAAAAGCTCAACCCACTAAAAAGCTTTGGTGCCTGTGCAACGAAATAGGGTGGAAAATTAGAAGTTCAGAGTCTATAAAATTACAGCTAATGGTTACTTAAAGTTGGTTTTTACTATTTATTCTAGAAATTGGATCATTTTTCACTGACCAGACTATCCTCAAATTTTCACTTAGAGATGCTAAAGAAATAGAATACATGGTTCCAATGCAATGCATGTGATTTATAGATGTACATTTCAACAGGCTCCTCTTGTTAACATCAAAACACTGGCAGCTTGTGGACACGTGAACAAGCAGCAATATTCCATAATTAAGTAGGCAAACTTACATTTTCTGCAACTCTTAATCTGCCAGATCTGGGGCTATCAAGACACCCATGATTGTCCAGTCTAACTTCATAAGGTTCTTCATTCACAAGATGATTAGCTTCCAGACAAGCTTTTACCCCTAAAATGAAAAAATACAAAGCAAATTGTCAGGTAGATTTCAAAACAGAAGTTCGTTAATTATCATGTTACACCCCATATTTTATTAATTATATGCTCCTTCCAGCCCACATTTGTTTTCACCTTTTATATGTTCGTCCGTCTCACTAAAGTTTTCACTTTCAAATTAATCAAATCAAAACAACTAGCCATTCAATACACTTTATTTACAATAATAAATATCAAATCAACCCCAAAAGTAACACTGAGCAAAAACAAAGGTGAAAACAAATCAGGACAGAGGGAACATTATTCTTATTCCTTAATTACTAAGATTTTTAGATTCCTTCATACAACTCTTCAAGCCCACGTAGTTAGCTTAAAAAAAGCCCATGTCTTAAGCTTAAGGTTCAGATAAACAAGGGAAACTCTTGGGAGTAATTACTAATTACTCCACCTCATTCCTGTAAGATTTTTCCATACTTTGTCAAAACTTTCCAAAAGCTTTAATTTAGGTCAACAATTGATTTCCTTCCTTAAGAATACAATAACCTTACCTATCGCATTGAGACAGCCTAATGGACCAAATCCTGTGAATTCATAAGTTCTATAGAATCTTTTGTGTATCTTGAAAATTTTTCAAAGGAAATACTTCTACTTTTTTCGTTTGTTTTTTTCTACTTCATGTATTTATTTCTTTAACCCCCCAATGGATTTTCCAGCCATTAATAATTATTTTCCAACTATCATTTTTTCAGCAATCTAAATTATTTTCCAGCAACCCAAAAGTTTCCAACTTCTCTAATTAAAAATCCAGCTTCTATGTTATTGATTTTAAGCCACACGAACTAAATTTCTCAAACTAGATACAATCCTTATTAGAACCAACTTCCACTAGGAGCAATAATGCTTATATGACTAGGATCTAAGTTATATTTCATTCTTAAACATGTACACGCATCAAGAGCATTTAGGAATTTTAAGTTGGATCTTGCATCCATACTCAAAGCGCCTTTTTTTACAAAAACAAGGGGTGTATTTATTTGGTTAATTTTTAATAAATGAGACTTGTGCTAATGTGGTTTATTACAGAATGATCTAATTGGTCTTCAGAACCCCACATTGCTTGTATGTCTACAAGCCCCATGATGCTAATAGGTCCTTTGGACCTCCGCATTGCTAATAGATGATATAGATCAACGAAACTCGCTATATGTGCATGATGCATAAATTCACATTTATTGCTTGTTGTATTTAATTCTGACAAAATTCCACTGAGCAACGATTGTTCATCGCAATCCATTTCTAATATTTTATAATTGAAGAAGTTTACGCAGCATGATCAGAGGATGCATAATACAAGACTAATAATTATCACATAATTAAAACCTATAATTTTTTCTTTCAGTTTGAGACTATTAATTATGTTTTATGCTTATGCAGTTATGCTGTGATATGGTTTTAATTTTTAAAATCTATTCTGTTGAGTATTGAAATGTAATAAGTATTAAGAAAGACATTTTACTTTCTTCTGCTGATGTTAAGTACACAAGATACAGGAAATTAAATTGCTGAAATTCTAGCTTGTTCCATGCCTGCTGCCTAACCTCTTAAAACTAAAAATGTGTTTTGTTTATGGTAATTAGAAATATCATGTTTGTACCAAAATTTAAATTATTTTTCTAAAACTAGAACATAGCTGTTAGATTTTGTTAACGTTAGTTTCCTAAACGTTTTATCACATCCTCCATTTAATTCTTTAATTATCAAATTATTAAATTTTTTTAATAAAATTGGGATGTCATCTTCAAGGTTACTAATTTATATATATCGCTAGTTAAATTGATGGAAGCAGAAACTTGTGCTTACAATCCATAGAAAGGATCCACTTTCCGTTCAATATTGCCATGAGAAACTTCAGAGTCCTACTGCATGCACCATTTGAATCTGTCGCTGCAATCACATGTGTAATTTTTGGATTCCAAAACTTGTACACAGTGGCACCACTAACTGTAGCCAACTTGGCCACCAAACACTGTAGGGTGAAAATAAAAGATAAAGAAATTAGTTGCTTGATAAAAATGCACAACTATACTTAATTTTTCACAAAAAGACGTGCAAGAAAAATTGAATTTGCTGCCTCCAAAATGTCCGGGCATGTCATGACTAGAATATATAATAAGGAAATCAACCTTTTCCTCTGAAGACAGAGCCGATCCACACAAAAACCATTCTTGTGGTCCACTAGCTGAGGTTTCCCAAAATTTTAGCTGTTCAGAGGGGCTGCATTTGACAACAGAAATGATTAGTTTATCGTTATCTAAAAAAAGTAACAACTCATGTAGGATATTGTGCCCCCAACAAACGAGTATACCAAGATATCTTATAAGCACTATGCTTCAAAGATTATGAAGGAATAATTAAAAGAGATATCTTGCTAGGTGAAACCAAGAATCATGCATTTGTCACCTAAGCAAGAGTTAGTGCCTACTGGCATAGTTCTTATATATTCCAATACTTTATAGTGTTACTAAATGATGACTGTAACAATGCCATACATTTGTCTGGACAAGGAAGACTTTTCACCACTTTGACGCCTTTTACTTCTAGGATGAAACTTCTCACTTGGAAATTTAGTTGATGTGTGGATAGGGCATAACATTAAAAAACTTTCCTGCAACCATACATGTTTATAAGTGGGTCAGGCAACTGGGAATGGGATAGCTTGAAAGCTCAGAATGATGAAACAAAAACCAGCAGTAAAATACAGTATACATACACAGTCCCATCTGCAATCTGGGATTTCCACAGCACAAGGCGCATGATAACTTCTTCTGCATGACTTTGCAAAGCAGCCAAGTGCTGCCCCTTTTAACCCACAGTTACTGCACTTGAGCTTAGAAGCTCGTGCTAGTTCAGACTCCAAATTCTTAATTGTCTCTCCTTCAAAGTAAACTTGAGGACTCCTGCAATTGAACTCATGACCACATATTAGATCATGACCATCAGATTTTTAAATGTGCCAGAACTTAAAAGTCTGCAAGCTCTTGAGATGTACTAAAGAAAAAAAATCAAACAAAATCAGTGGAAACAAACATGAGCTCTTTTTGACTCCAATAGATTAAAATACACAATAAACATATTACTCCCTCCACTTCAGTAATTTGTGCACATTGTGTCCACGGAGAACAAAAAAGTTGCTTTTTAGGTGTATAAAGTAAGATATAGAAGGGATATTTTGGGTAATTTAATGAGAAAAGTGTACAAAGTTGAACAGTTGATTGTAGAAAAGTATGTGGCAATTTTGTATTATTGTGATATTGTGAGGGTGTTGATATTATGTGGCTTGCTATTTTAGAAGTGTGTATAAGTTTTGAGACAGACAAAAATGGGACGTGGAAGTAAATAGCAGGACAGAGGGCGAAGTACATTACAAAACACTATTATTGGAAACTCAAGTAGAGCCAACAATCAAAAACAACTATCAATCTCACCATGTAGAGCCAAACATATTAATATGGATCATATCCAAGCATCTCTCTATCTAGACAGGTGTATTCATTAATTTCAAGTTTCAATATAACATATTAGTATTTTATAAAAAATAAAAAAATTAAATGTTTCCCTTTTATTAAGAGAATTTCTTGATTTATATATTTCACCAAAGCATCTAAGGTTTCCTATGCAATTGTCCAAGCAATCTTGGTTGGTAATATAAAATTTTGAACATTAAGGTCAATGAGAGGGAATTTCGTACCAATCTATGCATTTACTGTGGACAGAAATGGCCTTGGAAGTAGCAGTGTCACCTCTTTTTACCTCCTTTCCATCTACATAATGCAGCAACAGTCCAGTCCACTACAACATCAGATGATAAATCAAAATATTGCGTTAAATGTGAAATCCCAGAAACCCACTGACACTAACATTATGCAATAAACATCAAGGGAGTGTTTGGTTGGATGATTTTGAATGCAAGGAATGGAAATGGGAACTAAATTGGGAGTTTGGATATGGATAAGGAACGTAATCACACCTTACTTTTGGAGAATATGCCATTCATCCCCAAAATGGGAGGAATCATACCCAATCAGTTCCATTTCCATTCCACACCCATTCCCATTCCGATAAAAATACCAAACAATACCAAACACACCCTAACTAAGACATGTTCTCATGAGAAACAGATCTCAGACAGAAGATTACTTCTGTTATCTTAGAAGAATGGCAAAATGCACACGCCCTTTCATTTCCATTTGCATTACTGGGTGAAGCTGAAAAAATAATGGTAGTGTCTTCCTTGGGTTTGCATTCCCCATTTATGGAAACTGCAGGATCAGACCTGTACGCATGGCTTTGCAAAACCACACCTGATGATCCATAATTCAGCATCTTTTGCCTCTTAGATTCCCTTGTATGTGAAGAGTTTTTCACATTATCTCTATCTGCAAATGTACCTGACTGGTCTCTAACAGAATTCCCGGATCCATTGTCATATGTACCCTGCAGATGTGAGCTGAAGGATATTAGAGAAAAGAAATGTATAAATGAGGCACTACATCAATTTAACAAATGCAGGCTAAAAGTGTAGATATATTGATCGATAATTTGATGAATAACCAAATTGCTAGAAGTTCAATATATGCCAACAAACCACAAAAAGCATTAAGTCAGTGCAAGACAGAGAAAAAGCATGCTCAAACAGTCACACAAGAAGAATAAGATGACAAGTCATTCTTATGAAAAACTAAATTGAACATGTGTGACTATGATTTGAGACACCCTTATGTGTTTTGCAGTTTGCACTGAACTTATGTAAAGGTAGAAACTATGTCTTAAATTGCACTTTCCAACATTAGAGTTATGAAGCACATGAGATCTCTTGTGCCATTTTCATGTGTCATCCCCTGTGCCACTATTAATATGATAAACACATGAGAGAGAAGACAATCCAACCATTGCATCTAGGGTTTATACTTTCCTTTTTAGATATAGTTTCCCTCTCTTCCACGTGTCATCCACCCAATTGAGTGGCATAGGAGATGTTACACCAAAATCACACAGGAAATCCGGACCAATTATGAAGAATATATCCTGTATAATGAAACTAGATATTCATTTGCATATTCTGCTCAATGTGTGAGCTTCATTTTCCAGTAACAAGCATTTTTGAAAAAAAAATATTAGTTAATTTTAGAAGATTAATCTTTATACCCATGTCAATACATACATGTGTGGAAAGAAGAGATTTTAGCATGGGCTGAAAAAGCAATTCACAAGGACATGTTGAACATCATAGGGCTTGCATTTATACTACCAACATTTTTTTTTTAAATTATTGAATATAATACGCAACTTAACATATAAAAAAATTCTTTTTTTCTCTCTTCCCACAAAACTCTGAGAGTTTTCACATTTTAAAATACAACAAAGGAGGAACATTTTAAAAAATGCAAAAATATTTGGAAAAGAATTGAAAAGGATGAAATATATGCAAGATGAATGCCTTTGGGGTCGTTAATTATTGAAAATAGTATCAATACAAACATCATGAATTCAGGAGTAGGGAACTTTTGTACTCATTCAGCTCAAAGACCGGGAAGCAGGATCTTATTCTTCGTAAGAAATTATTTAGCAGGCAAGTCATTTGGCAGACGCTGAATCCATCCACTCAAAATACACCAAAAGCACAGTGTTTAAAATTGAGCTTTCAAGATAAGCACAATTATTTATAATTTTTTTTTTCATTTTCCATATAGTAATGAATTAAAAAATGACAAGCAATGAATTTGTTTGTAAACTGGATGATAAAGAAAAAAGGGAGTTAAGAATTGAGGAACTGAGGGTGCAATTGGATGTGAGAGACTTTACCCCATTTCTTCCGCATGGATTGCTATTGTGACATGAACCTTTGGCATCAACAGAGGATGGAGAACTACCAGGCGAGATCTCTGGAACATGATTTACATCTAATTCTTCTGATATTGAGCACCTGGTTAATTGCACCCTACTTGGAAAAGAGTCCATCTGCAATGCATCAGTCTGAATATTCTTTGCCATATGAGCCGTTACATCGGGTTCCTTAGAGGCTGACATTGAACTTCTAGAATCTACAGTAACCATAAATTTAAATACGATCACAAAACTAAAAATTTCAACAATACAAGATAAATAATTTAGTTATCCTCTTTTGTTACAACTCACCAGTGCATAAAAGTGATAAGGTGGCGGAGTTGAATGTAGCATCCAAACTTTTGTAAATGGAAACAATGTTCTCCATATAAGAAGCAGATCTGATTTCTGCAAAATCAATAAAATTCTTTCACACAACAGTTCAGTTGTTCCAAAAACCTAACGGACTAGCTAAGCACTGAACTTCATAGTATAATAAATTTTGAAATTTTGAAACGTACCTTGATCTGAAAATTGCTCCTGGCAGGCAGGACACTTGGTGCCAAATTGGCAAGACTTAGGGACACAGATACTGCATCGAAGAAAAAAATAAAAGTTATCATAATTTAAAATTTCTAAAAAAATAATTGTCCAGAAAGTGGATGATATCATCCGCGCATATGAACTGGCAACAAATTAACCCTAACGAAAAAACAACAGAAAATTGAAAAGTAAACTCACTCGCAGAAAATGTGATTGCAGGGCAGCAGCTTGGGCTTATTCATCAAGTTCAAACTAAAAAACAAAATATAAAAACAAAGGTTAGAAACCCCCAAAATAATTAAGGTTGCGTTTTAATCCTTAAAGTTTAGATTGAAAGATTAGAAATTGAAATAGAACACACACCACATAGGACAATTGAGCTCGCTTCGAAGCTTCTGTAGATGAAAAATGCAAGGATTCAGCAACTTGTGCATTTCCGACATTGCGAAATTGTTTTCTATTTTTCCTGGCTCTTCTTCTTTAGGGTTTCTCTTGGTAAATTTGTAGCTTGGGGGAAGATAAAGCTAGATTTCGCGCATTACGCGCGGTTAACTAGGCGGTTCAGTTTCCAAATTTGAGCGGGAGTAGAGTTCTCCCCCCTAAAATTTTGAGTTCCCGCGGTCCCGCCATTGTAATCTGTATTAAACTATTGCTTCTGCTAATTTTGGTTCCTTGTAGGGTGTTTGTGTTTCAATGTTGGCAAACTATGTTTGTTTGAATCACGACTGTGATAATTTATTTTTGTTTGGAATGATTGAAAAAAAAAAAATCACAAACTTTAATTTTATGGTAAAAAAAAAAACACCTTTAATTTCTTTAAGTATTGTTGCAAAATGTACCCAAATTCTTAAGAAATTGAGTAATTTCTTTTTTAGTCACAAATTTGCGTTTTGTAACTTAAAAATAATATTTTTTTTTAATTTCTCAAATGTAGAGATTAATTGTAATAAAAGTAAAATTCGACTCTTTTTGTTTTTTGTGTTTTGTCGGGTTTGAAATAATTAGCTTTTAAGTCTTCAATAGGAATGGCAATGAGTAGAGTATCTATTTATTTTGGGATATCCGTACCCGTATCCGATTAAAAAATAACTACTCGTATCTTTTCTGTTTAAAAAAATTATTATAGTACTCGTACCCATCCCATTTCCATTTATTAATACTCGTGGGTACTCGTACCCTTTTAATATTCATTCATTTTATATATATTTATATTTTTTATTGTCTAAATAAATATTTAATAAATATAATTAAATAAAACTTATAACTATTAATTAAATATATAAAATATCTTATAATATATAAGGGTTTATTATTCTCGATACACATTTTTAAGCATATTTATGATGAGATACAAGGTGAAAAAAAAATCACTCTCTACTACGTAAATTAACATTAAAGGAACCAAATTACCCTTAATGAAATAAATGATTCAATTTCATCTTCTGCTAATGTTTCCTCCCGCATGAACTCAGCAACCGCCGCCTCTCCTCTGCCCCCATCGCGGCTGCGCATCCTCTTCCGGACCACCATCCACCACCACCATGAGCTCCATTTTCTAGCTCCACTGCAACCAATCCCTTCTACTTTTCCAATCGTAGCCCTCTGGTCCTGGAATCCGCCGCAGGCTTTCATCAATCTCACTCAACCTCAAGATCCAGGCGCCCTCCTCTTCCCCGACGCCGCCGCATGGGCCAGCTTTCGTCGTTCCAAGTCGGTGTCTTCGATTGGGGATTTCACCGGCAATTAGATCATAAAGTGGTGGAATTGTGGATGGGGCTGGATCTTATCCTGAAATCCTACTTTCGCTTCAGATCTAGAAATGAACGATGAAGAAACAAAGAAGAAGAAACGGGTACTTCAGACCCGTGAAGATGGCGTAGCCGGGCGACGGTGTTTCAAACCCGCGCTAGAAGCCACGCTGTCGGCAGCAGCATGGTCACTGATGGCGGAGGCGACCCGGAGACTTCAAAAATCGTAGTCGCTGATGGCGGCCGGTGGTTCTTTGGCGCTGGCTGACGGTGTCGTGTTTCCGGCGGTCGAGGGTGGTAGTGAGCCGACGTGGAAAAGACCCAACTTCCTTCGAATCTTCAGCCGTTCACGTCTTTTGCTCTTCTGGAAAGAAAATGGCTTTCACGCCAACTTTCCCCTTTTGAAAAAAAAAAAAAAAATTGATCCCAATTTTGACTTTTTAAAGCTTACACCATTCTCAAATTAACTTGGCATTCTACCATCCACGTGACCTTCCTTCTATATAATTCCAAAATTAAATTAAATTAAATTGGGCTAATTAACTCTTTTTCCAATTTTCACTTAGAGCCGTCAAAACGGGCCAGCGGGGCGGGGCGGGCCAAAACCCGCCTCAACTCGCCATTTGGCGGGCTTAGGCGGGGCGGGCCTATGCGGGTTGCGGGCTAGAAATGTTTGGCCCAACCCATTCAAAGGCGGATCGCGGGCTATGGCGGGCCAACCCGCTAATTTCTTTTTTTTTTCTTCTTTTTAATTAGGAATGATATTATTAAAATGAAATACCAAAATAATGGAACAAAATATTACAATATCAACAAGACAATTAAAACATAAACATGATTCCTATAGAATGTGTATTTCTTATCAACTCCTCTCTTCACAAAAAAGTTCCAAACATTTGAAAATTCCCTCGACTTATATTTACCTCTTGAGTTCGTATTTTTAATATCATATATATTATTACTTTGATTCAAATAGGAAAACTCCATAATTTTTTCTTCTAATCTGCAAGAATATAAATTCAAACAAAAATATTAATTACCCCCAAACAAAATAATTACCTAAACATAATCAACATTTTTTTTTAAATTTTCAATCTAGATCAAGAATTAAAAGAAGAACATGTTTAAAGCAGTAGACTTTTGTAAAGCATAATACACGAAAGATAAACTTTAGGCATTTCTCTCGAGTTTGACATGTGGCGGGCTTAGGCGGGGCGGGGCGGGCCAAACCCGCCTCAACCCGCCATTTGGCGGGCTTAGGCGGTGCGGGCCTAGGCGGATTGCGGGCTAGAAATGCTCAGCCCAACCCACCAATTATATAGGCGGGTGCGGTTCGGCCCGACGGGCCCAACCCATTTTGACGGCTCTATTTTCACTTGGCTGCACAATATTTTGGGCTCAACTCTTCCTGATGTGCAAAAAAAAATGTGAAAAAAAAAAAAAGTGCAAAAAATTGTGTAAAAATGTGCAAAAAATTGTGTAAAAATGTGCAAATTGTGCAAAAAAAATTCGTCGGACCGCCGCCTGACCTTCGCCGGAACTTAAAATGTGCAAATAAAATGTGCAAAAACAAATTGTGAAAAAAAATTCGCCGGGCCGCCTCCGGTTGTCGGACCTCTCCCGGAAATTAAAATGTGCAAAAACAAATTGTGCAAAAAATTTCGCCGGACTGCCGCCGGACCTCCGCCGGAATATTTTAAAATGTGCAAACAAATTGTGCAAAATAAATTTGTGCAAACACATAGGGGTATTTATGGTATCACAATCATAATTGTGTAGTTATGAGTAATAGTGCATTGATTCATGTAGTTTATAGTAATCATGCATTATTTTATGTATCCAATAGAAAGTGACCCTAATATATAAATTATATAATATATATTAAATTTTATTAATATATATATATATATATAATCGGGATGCCTGCGGGTTTTGAGGCATTACCCGTACCTGTCCTAAACCCATTTACAACTACATATATCCTACCCATTAGGGTTCGGGTAAACCGGTACCCGAAAATACCCGTCTCATTGTCATCCCTAGTCTTCAACATGGGCGGCACTATCTGGAATTTGAAAAGGTATTACTCTCTCTGAAAAATACTTACACACTTTTTATTTTGATTCGTCTCAAAAATATTTACACACCTTAAAAATGGAAACAATACACAATACTCTTAATAATAGAAATTGTGAAAAATGCCACTTTTAATAGTTGATTTTGAAAAAATGTCACCCAACGTAATTTTTTTTAAATGTCATTTTTGACTTTGTTACCCCTCTTCACCATATAATTAATACATAGTCGCACGTATAGTCGCGTGCATTGGTCGCACATATATTAGTAAATAAAACATGTGAATGGTCACAAATGTAGTTGCTTGTAAGGTCACACATATAGTCACGTGTAGGGTTGCAGTCTTGCAGGCGAAGTCGCATAGAGGCCGCAGACCAGGGTTAATTATCTCCAAAATTTAAAAAATTGGCATTTAAAAAAAATTATGGTGGTGGCATTTTTTCAAAATGAACTATAAAAGTGACATTTTTGCAAATACTCCTAATAATAATTTTACAATATTAAAAAATGTCATCTTCTATTTACACAAAAAAATAGTCAAAGTCAACTACTCCCTCCGTCCGGATTTAAGGGTGTCATTTGTTGTTGGTCACGGAGATTAAGGAGTATTGTTATTTAATGTGTAGTGGGTAGTTGTATTAGTGGAGGTGTGAGCCCCATTTTTTAGTTGTATTCGTGGGTGTATGTGGATAAAAAATGAAATGAGACCCTTGGGGCGGACGCCCAAAATAGAAAAATGATACCATTGAAAGCGCACGGATGGAGTATATCATAGGAGTACACTTTATTTTATTCAATTATCTAAAATACTTCTTCTCTTTCGTACATCATTACAACAAAAAGTTAATTTTCTTAAATTCCGTGTCAATAAATATGTTCATGAATTATTGGGACGGAGGGAGTAATATATATACACGGAGTATTACATTTATAAAAATATACTGTAATAATTTTGGCCTAGTGCATTAGACACTCGATCTCCACACTGAGTTCAGGAGTTCACTCCAGCCAACTACACAATCTTTTGCCACTGTAAGGTTGATTAAGTTTTTTTTCACTTTTAATCATTAATATGATATGAGCTACAGATGACTTATTGTAATATAATTTCAAAATAGGACACTTCTTTGGCTCATTGATTTAATTGAGAGATTGGTTGATTAAGTTAGCGGACTCAAACCTCCATAGTATCTACGAAGAAAATATTTCTAATGATTTGTACATATTAGAAGGTGTCTACTTTGATGATCTTAGGAGCTATTGAAATTTGAGAGCCCTACAACCTACGCAACTCGATAGAGAGTTTAGAATATCTTTGTAATTGCTCCCATGTCATGTTTATAATAGATTAGAAATAGTTTCATGATTTCTTTAGTTTTCATGTCATAATTGTTGTTATTCGCTTCCTTGAATCATTGGGAATTTACTCATACTTGTATATCCATCTTATCCTTTATTTTTACATTATTTTAATTTCTTTCTTTGCATGTTTATCCATCCCCTGCTCATGTTGTTCTTATGAAATATCAATAGACTTGAGATCTCTTAAATTCTTAATTAATTTATTTCACATGGTTTGATAATTTAACTTGGTTGCTCGTGGAAAAGAGGGAGTCTACCACCAAACGGAGTTACAACTTATCCACTATGCAGGAGTAGTGAAGAGACAATACCACACATGCTTTGCGAATGTAAATACTCATCAGAGCTGTGATTAGAGATTCTCAAGTGGCTAAAGATGCAAACACCATTAAGCAACAAAGTCCAGGTAAATTAATTGCTTTTTAGTAATTTATTAAAAGAAAAGGAGAAAAATAGGCTTGCAATTGATATATGGATGTGCACGGTGTGGATTGTTTGGAAACAACGTCGTATTTAACGATGTTGAATGGAACCTAATTAAATAAAAGCTCAAGTATGGAGTTGGTGGATATGGAGGAAAAAAAGTTTATCTCAGAATGTTCAATACGCTGACTGGTTTGCAGAACTGAGCAAGTGCTTGTTGGAAAATGGGTAGCAGTGGTTGTTGTGTGGTTTTATGATGTAATTAGTAGTAGTATATATGTATTTTACTTGTAATGTGTACTCTCTTTTTTTTTTTTTTGGGTAATCCTCGTACCTTAAAGGCAATAATATTCATTTTTTTAAAAAAAAAAAACTTGGTTGCTCGTGGAGTATACCGTTTGAGTAGGCAAAAGCTCCTGTGCGCCCGGGGACACGGAAAGATGCTCCGTGTCCCCGTGTGAACACAGCCTCTCCTCCAATCATATTTAAACTTATGTATTGCTAGGGGTTTAAATTGTAAAGGAGCATGAAAATTGTAAAGGCGCACGGAATTTGCTCCGTGCGCCCGGGTGCACAGGAGCCTCACTCGTTTGAGTATACTTACTCTAGCATCTAAAGAAATAACACATCACTCTGCTATCGCGTCCGATTCTCACATAGGTTGGAAAGAGAAGCCTCCCATGTGTTCAAAGTGGACATTACTGGGCCGAAGAAAGAAGAAGTAAGGGTAGGTTAAGGATGCATGTGGTTCCAATTGGTAAGAAAAATGCTCTTTAAACTTAGTGAGCCTAAAATTTTTTGTACAAATTCTTATGAAAACTCGTCCATCTACAATAAGAGAGTGAATAGATGGCATGATGCAATGGTATAAGAAAAAGGATTTGCCCCACAAGAAGTTCTTATTTCATTTATAGGTTCAAGAAGTTTGGGAAGTTCAAATAAAAATGAATGGAAGAGATTAATAAAGTTTTTTTAATAATTTTTTTTTTAGCTAAAGAACAAATAAGTGGACATGGTTAAATGGAAGTTCATTCGCTTGATTATCTTTTTTAACATTGAATTTAAACTTCATCTAACTTGAAGACATTAAACTTCTTGGAAGGTAACCCAACGTGTGTTGATTCTATTTAATAAATTTTATTTTGTGCTAGGTGATCGTTGCCTCTGTTGCACAATTTGAAGTTGAAAGGGCACACTTAACAATTTATTTCAAACATTGATAAACCTAGCTGGTGGTTGATCTAAATATTAATTGGTTCTTCTTCCTTTTTTTTGGTTTGATTCTTTTTTGATTAATTATAGCACTATATTCTTTAGTCAAATTAACTTAGTAAGAAATTTTCAAATTCATGTGGTGCCACTCAATTGACCCGATAATAAACCTACATCAAAGGCATTCATGGTAGATAGGTCCAATAAACTTTTTCTTCTCCTGTTTCATTCGAGTTATATAAAATCTGAAATTAGAGGAAATGTAATCCTTATGTATACAATATTGTTACTTAAGAAGTATTCACACACAACCTAGTTCTGTGCAAAGAGTTGTGTGAAACAGTCTCACGGAAATCAATTGATAATCATAAGAAGTGATCATACATTTATAATTGAAAATGATAATCAATTGATGAAAGTGTACGAATTATTTCATGAACAATTTAGTATAAATGAAAAGTAATAATATTTTAAGAAAAAAATGAGAACAACTTTAATAAAGTAAAAAGTGATAACTAACGAAAGTTTAAAATTATTTCATCGTGAGACTATTTCACACAAGGCTTCCCTCTAGTCCTATGGAACCATAATTATATTTGTGACAAAAAAACAATTGTACGAGGTGAAGCATCCTTACTACAAACATTACAAATTTTAAGTTACTAAATCAAAGAAATTTTATTAACTTATATTTGGTGTAGTGTCTCATAACGGATAAAAATCTAATTGCTTTCTTCTTGCGACCTACCCAACCTTTACTTTTCCTACAAGCACGGAATAATCATTTTCTATATTTATATTTTATATTTATTATCAGTTTTATTTAAAGCTAGTGTTATTGTGCAACTTTCTAATAATAGCAAAATACTGTTATTGTATATGTACATGCACTCCTTGACTGTTTGATGATGAAAATGTTGACATTGATATTCCTATAATTTTCTAGGTGCAGGCCATTTATTTCATAATAGGAAGGAGATTCTTTTGTTGGATTAAAAATATGTTAAGATGTAAGCGTTTATCTTGGAGCAGAGTCCCTGATGCTGTGCAACCCGAGCCCAGTAATTTCTCGTTGCCTGATCCTATTCCTAAATGGAACCAAGGTATGTGGTGGAATTTTCCTCATTTTTCATTTTTAATTTTCTTTCATATACCTGCACTTGGATGTTCTTATATGTTTATGATAAGATTGATGAAACTTTGTTTGATTTTATGTAGCAACTATAGTATTTTTTTAATTATCTTGAAAATGAGTCAAGATATTAAAAGCATAAATTGATTTTTTGTGTCGCAAGTAATATTTGAATTTGAGTTTTTAATTGTTATGAATTTGCATTCTCTTTTATGAAATTGAAATGTAGGTGTGTTGAGTGTTTTTTTTTTTTTTTTATAGTTATGCTGAAAAGATTTTAGAATTAGTGTTTGTAGATAACGATATTTATAGTGTGTGTGCATGTATAAGAAATTATATCATGCAAACTTCTTCTTTTTGTTAATGGGATTTCAATTTTCAGGTTCTGGATTTGGTACATTGAAGATTAACTTAGGTGAATTAGAGGTCTGCCAAGTTACTAAGTTTGACTTCATTTGGGGTTGTAATTTGTGTGTGGATGGGAAGCAAGGTGCTAGCTTTTATAAAGCAAATTTAATCCCAAATGGATTCTTTAGTCTAGGACACTACTGTCAATCAAATGAAAAGCCTCTACGTGGTTTCGTTCTTGTTGCTCGAGAGGTAATAAAGAAACATGATCACAAGTCCGAATATATTCCAGCTCTCTTGAATCCTGTGGATTATTCTTTAGTATGGAGTTCATATAATGGAGATGATGAGGACTTTGATCTATGTGGCTACATATGGTTACCACAGCCACAAGAGGGTTACAAAGCTTTGGGATTTGTGGTAACTAATGAGTCGAAGAAACCCGCATTGAGCATGGTTAAATGTGTTCGTGTAGATCTAACCGATCCATGTGAAGCTCATTGCTTGATAGAAGACATGGATCTTAAGTTATCAAAAGTACCACTTTTTATTTGGAGTATGAGGCCTGTGCACCGGGGAATATACGCTAAAGGTGTTTCGGTTGGTACATTTTATTGCACAACATCTAGTTTAGACAAAGAGCTTAATATAGCTTGTTTAAAAAATTTGGAAACTAATTTCCATGCAATGCCCAATATAGATCAAATTCATGCACTTGTTAGGCATTATGGACCTACTTTGTTCTTCCATCCTGATGAGATTTATCTACCTTCTTCAGTTTCTTGGTTTTTTAGAAATGGAGCATTATTGTACAACAATAGTTACTCAAATGTACAAGCTATTGATAGTGATGGATCTAATCTTCCCTTAGGAGGGACAAATGATGGGAAATATTGGATAGATCTGCCTAATAATGATGTTAGGGATAACATTAAGCATGGAAACTTAGAAAGTACTAAGCTTTACCTACATATTAAACCGGCTTTAGCTGGGACCTTCACAGATATTGCGATGTGGGTTTTTTGCCCGTTCAACGGACCAGGCACATTAAAGGTGGGAATGGTCAATATTGCTTTTAAAAAGGTTGGTCAGCATGTAGGCGATTGGGAACACTTCACTCTTCGGATTAGTAATTTCACCGGTGAACTTTGGAGTATATATTGTTCTCAACATAGTGGAGGTAAATGGGTTGATGCTTACGATTTGGAATTTATTGACGGAAACAAAGCCATCATATATTCGTCGAAAAATGGTCATGCTAGCTTTCCTCATCCGGGTAACTACATTCAAGGTTCATCAAAGCTAGGAATTGGATTAAGGAATGATGCTTCTCGGAGTGAATATTATGTAGATTCAAGCAAACAATATGAAATTGTTGCAGCTCAGTATCTTGGAGATGAAATTGTTAAAGAACCAAGCTGGTTACAATATATGAGAAAGTGGGGGCCAACTATAGCTTATGATTCAAAATCAGAGTTAGATAAAATCATCAAGTGTTTCCCTCTAATATTTAGATCTTCAATAAACAATATTCTTAAAAAGTTGCCTTTGGAGTTGTATGGAGAAGATGGTCCTACTGGACCAAAAGAGAAATACAATTGGTTTGGGGATGAAAGATGTTAATATTTTCAATGTTGTGTTCTTCTTGAAATTGTAGTTTTTACATGACATGAGCTGAAACATTCATAATTAACATTTGGATATTGCATCATTAAGACACAAATAAACATGATAATATTTATAATCTCTGGGTAGATATAAGGATAAGATATTGATTCTCGTTGAAAATCCTAAATCCATTATTGGTGCGAATGAGTATGAGTGTATCACAAGATGTTAGAATACATTGAAAATGTTGAGAAATTTTAAATAGTGGTGAAGATGTTAGGGAACATTTGCTTGGTTGATTATCAATTATATACTCCCTCCGTCCCGGAAGTATTGACACATTTTTTTGGGCACGGAGATTAAGAAGTATAATAATTTAATATAAAGTGAAGTGAGAGAAATAATATTTAATGTGTAGTGGGTAGTTGTATTAGTGGTGAGTGTGATGGGTGTGTGGGTCATGTAAATAAATAAATTGTTTTTGTGTCGGTCCCATGTTCTTAAAAAGGAAATATGTCAATTTCTGTGGGACAACCCAAAAAGGAAAGTGTGTCAATATCTTTGGGACGGAGGGAGTATTAATTAACCTATCTAATTAGTTGTTTGATTGTAAAAATTTTGGCTCGCTATTTATTTATAGCCTGGTAAATAAAGCACGCTGGCCGATTGATCAGAACTCATTGAATAAAGCACGCTGGCCCGGTTGTTGATTGATTAGAACTCATGAATAAAACACGCTGGCTCGATTGATCAGTACTCATTGGAATGGTGGGTTTCATAGGCCTGCTTATAAATTGGGTAGGGGTCATTTGCTTGTGGGTATGTGTTATACATGGATTGTGTATAATAAGATTTGTTTAACTTGTGTTTTTTTGGTATTATGGAAAAGTGAGATTGTTGATAACTAGATATTAATTATTTTAGGTTTGTTATTAAGTATTAACAAGATGGGATAATAAGTAAAATGACATATTTACCCCTTATTATTAATATTATTATTATTATTGTTGTTATTATTATTATTTATTTATTATTTTTATTACTTATTCATCATTATTATTAATATTTTTAAAATTATTAATATTATTATTAATACTTATTCATTATTATTATTATTATTTATTATCATTAATATTATTAATTATTTATTATTCATGATTTAAACATGTGTCAATAACATATTAATTATAACTACCAAGGCTCTGATACCATACATGGACACAGGCTCGCTGATAAGAATCTTAAGGTATTTTTACAGATTAAAATTAACTTGCATTCTGACCATTGAATCATACTTAAATACAAATCTCCAAACATGCACATCAAAATGCCTTTCAAATGGCTAACAACTGGGACTTACAGACAGGAGTAATATATCTAGGACATGATTCAATTTTAAGGCCAGTTAATTTTCATCTAACCTTTTGGATTTTTATCAGTATATCCTAGCCATAAATCATATAAGTGTCATGCTAGCATAATTAATAGTTATGAATCAACACATGAATAATTTAGCCTATTAGGCTAAATATGAACATAATTAAAACAAAAAATAATAAATACAGAAAATAAAAAACTGTAAATACTTACAGAAATCTGCAATCCAAATATACAAACTTTTATTTAATATGTTACAAATAAGGGGGTTGCTCAACACATGAGCTATAATAGTGATTAGAGAAGAGAGAAGGGAGAGTGATTTCTGATCGATGCCTACAAATGAAAACTTCTGCCCTATTTATACAAATGAAAAATGCGTCTTAACAGAGGAAAACGCGTGAATAAACAGTAAAAAGCCAAAATTTTTGGCGTACATGGTAAGATTCTTACAAAAGTCAAAAAGTGCACAGTGAAAGTGCTACAGTAATTTACTGTTTGGACAAATTTGTCAAAAGTATACAGTGATTCACTGTAGAAGCATGATTAGTCTGTTGACGTAAGCCACGACGTCATTTTTTCTGTTTGTGACGTGATCCATTACGTCATTTTCTAGATATGCTTTATTTTTCCAATTGCATTGAATGAGTGGGAGATGCTTCCTTATCTGATAGTAATTTATCTACCAGAGTATCTTTAATTGCGTCAAATATGTTATCTATACAAACATCATTTGGGTCTTGTGCATCTTGGAATGCTTCCTGGATATTTTCAGATGCAATAGAATTGGATTTTGATTCTTCTCCAAATTGAGATACTAAATCCTTTTTCATTTCTTCTATGTATGCAGATATTATTTGCTCATTTGTCAATTTTTCTGATCTCATTTTTGATCGTTTCAGAATAAAATCAAATGGTGATGGAGTCTGAATCTCCCTTTGTTGTTTTTCGTATAAAAGAATTTTTTCCTCTATAAGAGTAAATGTCTCATTTCCATATAATTCTTTTGTAATGGGATCCATTTTTAAAAATTTATCCCATAATTTTACATGAAAAGTTCTATATAAACAGGGAATTCTTGTACTGTTATAACCAAATTCTGAAATCCATTTTAAAATCCAAGGAATAGAAAATTCTATGAAAAAATAACACGAAGCTATACCTTCGATATAGAGTTTTGACTCTTGTTTCTTCAAAAGTTGTGGAGAAATATCAATCCATTTATTAAAAGAACTTTTTATTTTTTCTGGAAGAACATTTGGAGTAGGACCAAAACAGTAAAACCAGTTTATAAACCAATGTGGTATTTCACAGTTATAAACATGTGAACTAACTTTAACAAACCAAGAATGTTTGTGTTTATCATTTTCATATTTTATGACCATTATAAACGAGTCATAGTAATCCCAGTAATTGTATTTAATTACTGCTTTTGTCTTGTTATTAACAAGTTCTTTTTCTCTCATTGGAGAAATTCCCCACTCTTCTAAGGTTATTACTTTTTTCACTATTATTTTACTGAAATTATAAATTTCAGGGCGGGATCCAGAATAGTGTGTGATTTCACATGATCCACTTTGCAGTAATATCTGCTCATAGAAATTTCTAGACTTATATGTTCTCATCGGAATGTCAGACTTATATATTTGCAGTAATGTCAGACTCATAAATTCCTTCATATAGGACTAGTACAAATAGCATTCAAGCCTTTAACTTTAAAAGGTTTGCCAGAAAGTTTTATAGCAGCTTTAAGAGATGGTAGAAATTTAAATTGGAAACAATCTCTAATGGGTATTATATAATCCAGCCTGGCTAATGGACCAGTTTATTTCAATGTCATCCTAATTTATAATTATCTTTATCTGATGTCAATATACTTGATGCTTTAACATTAAATGTTAAAATCACATGGTTATAACTATATTCCTGGAACAGAGGTTATTTATATCTGTTACAAAATATATTATAAACCATTATTTACATTGAATCCTCAATGTAAAAGGATTAATAAAATGAAAAATAAAACTATAATTATTGAGACTAATTTTAATCGATCTAATATTACGATTAGAAGACCCATTAAATGGGAAGAAATAGATTTTCCAGATAATTGGATTATTGAACAAGTTGTTCCTGTTCATTCACAAGTTCAGAACCATAATAATATTATGGATATTGTTCAAAATACTGAAGGATCAGTTAATATACAATTTGAGAATAATAAGTTTAAAAAATGCAATTATATGAGAAATTATATTTCTCCAATAGATTACAGGGTGGAAACACCGCATGCCTCTACTTCTCAAATTAGAGAAGATACTAATTCAGAAGAATTACTTCTGTTACAGGTAATACTCCTGTAAGAAAATTATATATTAATAGAAACAATATTGTCAGAGATTTAAATACTCGTAATATTAGCGAGTTAGAACCGACAATGTCGGAAATGAATTTTTCAATTTAATTTTATGGATTTTTACGAAAAAATAGATTTCAATCCTGGCTCTAAAGCCAGAAAATTTATTTCTGAAGAATTTAAAAATCAAGGTTATACACCTTTTAGAAAATAGTTTTTTGAGAATTTTACTCAAAATGAGATAATGAGTTTTCAAGATGAGTTTTATAAAACTTGTGAAGAGGAAAATATGTTAATTCCATTTGCTGCATGGTTTATTGAAATTTATATTAAGAGTTATATCTCTGTTTTAGAAAAAAATTATAATTTACAAAATGGTACAGTTGTTACAGGAGTATATCCTCCAAAACAAGCTTTTCATATTGAAAAAAAAAGGAAAAGTTCTTCATAATTTTTTAGCCTTTGCTAAACTAATAGAAGATGATACTATTCAGGTAACTTGCAAACATATTAATACTATGTTTGAAAATCAAAATTATACTAATTTATTTCTTAATATAATAGGAGAACAAATACAGTCTATTCATGATAAACTGGATACTATTATATGTACTATTAATAATAGTACAAAAGAACCTACTGTAATAATTACAGAAAAGGAAAAGGAAGTTCCTCTACCTCGCTGCATTCCAGCAATCATTTTAAATATTTGCGAGGTAAAAAATCAGGAAGACTATTATCTTCATATTTTTAATAAATTATATCAAAATCAAAGGGGGCTAAATGAGCCTGCCATCTAGCAAATATTTGCTTAGAGACATCATGTTTAAAATCTTTTTGAAACATGAATTTTGCTGCATTGCAATCAGTAATAATAGTAAATTTTTGATTATATAAATCATCTTGAAATTTTAAAACACATTTTACTATAGCAAGAATCTCTTTAGCTATAGTGACATAATTTTTTTGAGCATCATTCCATTTACCAGAATGAAATCTAACAAGATGAACTTGTTTATTATCTGGATTAATTTGGGTGAGTATACCACCAAAGCCAATATCAGAGGCATCAGTTTCTATGGTTTTTCCCTAATTAGGATTACTAATCATTAAACAATGCAGTGTTTTTACCTAGATTTGATCTTATTAACTGCTTCAGTATGACTATTAGTCCAAGGTTTAGGATTTTTCTTAAGTTTATAATATAAAATAGCTGTATCCTTAACCAAATTATGATAGTAAGGAGCAATGTAATTAAGACTTCCTAAAAATCTCTGTAACTGAGTTTTATCAGTTATCTCATCAGGAAATTTGTCAGCAAAATCTATGCTTCTATTAATAGGAATAATATTACCCTTTTCAATAATATGACCAAGAAATCTAATCTTAGTCTGAAACAATTCCATTTTTTGGCTTAGATATAACTAATCCATTATGAATAATCAAAGTTTTAAAAATATGCAAATGTTTAAAATGCATCTCTATTGATTTAGAGTAAATAAGTATGTCATCAATATAAACAATTATAAACTCACTATAAGAAGTAAAAATATCATTCATAATCTTCTGAAATTCAGAAGGAGCATTCTTCAAACCAAATGGCATCACATTCCATTCGTAATGTCCTATAGGAACATTAAATGCTGTCTTATATCTATCAGATTTATTAATCTGTATTTGACAATATCCTGATTTTAAATCAAATTTAGAAAATATTAGACTGTCATAAAGTCTATCTAATAAATCATTTTTATTAGGGATTGGATGTCTAATCCATTTGAAAACTTTATTCAAAGGTTTATAATTAATAACCAATCTAGGTACCCCTCTTTCAATCTCAGAATGTTTATTAACATAAAATGCAGTGCATGACCACAGAGATTGAGAATGACTAATAAGTCCTTTCTGCAACAAAGATTCAATTTTTTTTACATAATTCTAAGTATTCATAATTTATCTGACAAGGTCTAGCCTTGGTTGGAATATTCTCTCCAAGAAAGCTCACCAGGCCAACTACTCTGAAGAAAAAGAAGATGGAGATAATCTCTTCTATGCAAACCATGTCGCATCAGAAGTGAAAAACGATATTAGTTAGAAAAAAATAAATAAAATATTAGTTAGAATGGTCAAATATGTACCAATCCACCACCGCCATGTATGACTATAAATATGTGGTGAGAGAGCTTGCATCAACTAAGACTCCCATCAATCCAATAAAGCTATTCTTCTAGTCAAAATTGTCTGCTCCACTTTTACTATTCAATTCACTTTCTAATTAAACACTCTCAACTAATTCCCACATCACACGTCACCCATTTACTATTACTAATCCACTTTTTTTTTTGCTTTCAACTAATTTTCTGTTACATTTTCGGTGTAAAAAAAATAAAATAAAAATAAAATAATACTCCCTCCGTCCCATTTTATTGCTACTTTTACTGTAGCTTCTGTGAGAGCTTTTTGCAGTCAAAAGTAGCAATAAAGATGGGACGGAGGGAGTAGTTAGAATGGTCAAATATGTACCAATCCACCACCGCCATGTATGGCTATAAATATGTGGTGAGAGAGCTTGTATCAACTAAGACTTCCATCAATTCAATAAAGCTATTCTTCTAGTCAAAATTGTCTGCTCCACTTTTACTATTCAATTTACTTTCTAATTAAATACTTTCAACTAATTCCCACATCACACGCCACCCATGTACTATTACTAATCCACTTTTTTTTAAAAAATAAAAAATAAAATAAATAAATAAAATATTAGTTAGAATGGTCAAATATGTGCTAATCCACCACCGCCATGTATGGCTATAAATATGTGGTGAGAGAGCTTGTATCAACTAAGACTCTCATCAATCCAATAAAGCTATTCTTCTAGTCAAAATTGTCTGCTTCACTTTTACTATTCAATTCACTTTCTAATTAAACACTTTCAACTAATTCCCACATCACACGTCACCCATTACTATTACTAATCCACTTTTTTTTTTTGCTTTCAACTAATTTTCTGTTACATTCTCGGTGTAAAAAAAATAAAATAAAAATAAAATAATAGTTAGAATGGACAAATATGTACCAATCCACCACCGCCATGTATGGCTATAAATATGTGGTGAGAGAGCTTGTATCAACTAAGACTTCCATAAATTCAATAAAGCTATTCTTCTAGTCAAAATTGTCTGCTCCACTTTTACTATTCAATTTACTTTCTAATTAAATACTTTAAACTAATTCCCACATCACACGCCACCCATGTACTATTACTAATCCACTTTTTTTAAAAAATAAAAATAAAATAAATAAATAAAATATTAGTTAGAATGGTCAAATATGTGCTAATCCACCACCGCCATGTATGGCTATAAATATGTGGTGAGAGAGCTTGTATCAACTAAGACTCCCATCAATCCAATAAAGCTATTCTTCTAGTCAAAATTGTCTGCTTCACTTTTACTATTCAATTTACTTTCTAATTAAATACTTTCAACTAATTCCCACATCACACGCCACCCATTTACTATTACTAATCCACTTTTTTGTTCTATTAATCTTAAATATCAACAGTAGTATCAGAGCCCGGTTGGTTCATTAACTTGGTTAAAATAAGCTTCCGCAAACTACTACCCAAACCATTTCTAAACCAAAAAAAAAATGTCCTCTCTATCAAATACCCTCCAAATCCAAATACTATCTTAAATCACATCATCCTATTTACTTTCTTCCCCACTAAAACTATACTTTCCACTAACCATTCCCAATTATTGTAATATTCACTATACCACTTTCTCACACCTTCGATAATCTCACGCCACCCATACACATATAACTCATCTTTCTATACCTTTTAAATACCAACAATTAAAAAGACCCTATTAATCTCTCTAGATATTGTGCCCTCTCTCTAACTTCCATGTCCTCTCTTTTCGGCAAACCTGATGATGACCACAGTTGTGGCTACCTTAGTGTAGGTATCATCTTGTTGGGCCTTATGTCCAATTTTCGGTGAGCCATGTCGCTCCGACGAGCCACATCAGCTCCTTTCTCCTCCACCAGTAGGAAGTTGAGCAATGGGATTAAACTGAAGAAATCAAAAGTTAGTGACAAAGGTTCTCTCGAGCTAATCCCCTATCTCCCTCTTGTTTGGATTGTTCTATCAACACCCATCTGTCCACCCAGGATTTTTTCCGACTGCTGCCGTCGTTGAGAAAATTCGAAAAGAAGAAGCTCTTACCTTACAGATTGGTGCATCGACAGAAATATTGGAGGAAAAAATTTTTGAAGAAAAGATCTCGGATGATCAGCAAGCTCCTCGGAGATCTGAGATGGAGTCGGAATCTGCAGAAGGGGTTGATGTCTCTCCACCCCAAAATTGCAGCTTGAATGTGCATCTCATCTCTGCCTTGGAAGCGGTGTCCAACTGTACAAAAGTTGCTGAGGTGACATGCAACTTTGTCCAAGAAGACCCAATAGAGGAAGCAAATATTGACACGTATCCACCTTTACCCAATAATTCAAAATCTTTGCACCTTTCTTCCTCCTTTCCCACTGAGCCCCAAAAAAGCTCCACTAACCCTTTTACTTTTAGGGAAAAATTGTTGGGATCCTCGCCGTCTCCTCTCCCCCCCTCCCACCTACCCATCCCTCTTCCCCTCCCATTCAGCCGATAACCTCTTCTTTGGAAATGATTTTGTTGGGAATAAACTTTGTTGCACTCACCCCTTTTAATCCCAATCACTACTCCAACCGATCTGCTCATCCTTCTCCGCCAACTACTCATTTTCGGGGAGCTTCCTCCTCCCACCCCTTCTTCTTCATCATTCAATCCCTGTACCACAATTTTTCCATCTCCCTATCTCTTCCCCTTCCTCTCCTCTAAACCCCTGTGGACCCTTTCTGCCAAATCCCCCTTCCCTCCCGCTTCCGTCTCATCCCCCTTCATCTTTGCAACCTGAAATATCTCGTCAGAATTCCAAATCCCACAACCGTCGCCCCCAACCAAACCACTTTCTCAAATTTGTTCTCCCTCTAGAACCGGGAGTAGTGGAGATTCCTGATCACATGTTAGAAGACGAGAATGATGAATGGAATCATACACTTATTGAATGCTTTGCTGGGAGATACCTTGGATTTCAGGCTGTGAAGGATATCATAAATAAGTGGGGAGTGGAAGTGAAAGTGTTTAGCCATGACAGTGCCTGGATAATTTTCAAACTAAACAGCAAAGAAGATGTTCAGAAGGTGCTACAGAATGGTCCGTATGATGGGAATTTCATCTATCTCATGTTAAGAAGAACGCCGGATGACTTTCAGTTTGATGAAGACGGATTATCCATCGTCCCAGTGTGGATTCGGCTCCCGTCTCTCTCCCTCAAATATTAAGCATTCGATCGATTGAGTCTCATTACCTTTGCAATTGGAGAGCCCATTATGATGGAGTACTACACCACGAATAAGGAGCGTGTCTCCTTCGCACGAATTCTCGTGCATGTCGATGCATCCAGGAGTCTTTCGAATGAAATATGGGTGAAAAATAGATTTTGGTGGATTCAAGCAGAAGGTATTTTATGAATTTAATCCTAAATTTTGCACCTCTTGCAATACACTGGGACATTTTCATCTGGAATGCCGCCGCACTAATGATACAAAATAGACTCTGGGAGATGATTGGCCCTACCAGTTTGGCAAAAGAAAAAGAAATAGGAACCAAAGGAGGTGGCCTAATAATCAAAATCCTAAGCCCAATTCCTTTCATGAGCCCAATCCTTTTATTCCTAATAAATCCAACCCCATCAACCCAATCCCAAGCCTCCGCCGAACCATCTAAATCCCAGTAAACCAAAGCCCACATATCAGCCCACTAATTCTAATCCCATCACCCCTCCTGTTGGTCCCAGCCCAAATCCTAATTCTATTACTAAGGCCACCCCTCCAAATCCTCCTCTTTTTTCCGAGCCCATTACCACTCTTGAAAGCCCTTCCCCTCTGTTGAATTTGAACAACAAGGAAGAGGTCCCAGTTACTCCAAGTTCCAGTCAAGATAATTTGAATTTTGGCAGCAAATTCAAAGGAACCTGGGTACCAGTCTATAGTGAGGAATCATCAGCATCTACATGTAGAAATTACAAGTCTAAAAGAATAAAATCCTTGGGAACTAATGAAGAAGAAGATGACATTGGAAACTTTGAAGATTATGGAGATTGGATAAGCAAGAAGATAACGGAGGAGGGTATCCCATCCTCTGAATATTCTTCATGACTCTTCTCATATGGAACGTGCGTGGGTTGGGGCGCACACCAACTCATCAAGCACTCAAAAAGCTTGTGTGAGAACATAATGTTTCGATCATAGGACTTCTGAAAACTAAACTGAATTCTGCCAAAGTGGATGTAGTGGTGGGAAAGACTCTTCCAGCGTGGGAGTTTTGACATAACTTTGACCTCAGTAATGGAGGCAGAATTTTACTTTTATGGAATCCTTTGAGAGTCTCTTTACTTGATTTCGTATTCCTTGATCAAGCCATCAATGCCAATGTTCACTGCCTCACCACTGCCAAAGAATTTATGCTCTCCATTATCTATGCACAACATATATGTAGATAGAAGTACTTTGTGGCAGCATCTCCATTCTTTATTCCACTCTAACACACTTCCATGGATCTTGGGGGAGATTTCAATTGTGTTAGATTTAATGGTGAAAGGACGAGCAATAATTTCAATCCAGGGACTAGAGAATTCCATAAAACTTCCTCATTGTTGCGAATTGAGGATACATGCTCCTCAGGCTGCTATTACACCTGGACTAACGGAACAGTCTGTTCTAAAATTGATAGAGTGATGACTTGCAAGATTTGGAGAAGTATGGGTTGGGATGTTCATTCTATTTTCTCGGCACAAGGAACCCAATCCGATCATTGCCCATCTATTACTTCCTTCCAAAAGCCTATCCCCCACTCTATAAAGCCGTTTAGATTCTGTAATTTTTGGACTAACCATGATAACTTTATTTCTCTAACTTCTTATCATTGGCAGGTCTTTTTTACATGTACTAGACAGTTCATCCTATACCAGAAGCTGAAATTACTTAAAAAACACTTAAAGGAGCTTTATCATTAGAATTTTAGTCACATTTCAGAGAGGGTGAACAGGGGAAGAGAGCATTTGATTGATCTCCAATCTCGATTTATGATGGATCCGAGTAGTCCAGAACTTCAATCAGAACTTGGAGTGGAGATTAACAAGCAGAAACACTTGGAGGATTGTGAAGCTGATTTCTTGTTGCAAGTTCTAAAAAACAATCACATTAAGAATCAGGATCGATCAACCAAGTATTTTTATTCTCTTATTTGTAGCAATGATGTGATGAATGATATTTACAGAATTTTCACTGATCAGGGTCCCACTACTTCCTACAAAGAAATGATTGATAAATTTCTCTCTTATTATCAATCACTTCTAGGTGAGGAAGGATCAATAACAGAAAGGGTGGAACAAGATGTTATTGAATTGGGACAGACGGTGAGTTTGGAAGAAGCACATAGTCTGGAAGCTAGAGTTGAAGAAGTGGAGATCAAATAAGCACTTTGGTCCATTAATAAGAATAAATCTCCAGGTCCAGATGGGTATACTTTGGCTTTCTTTCAGAGTGCTTGGAGCGTAATTGGTAGTGATGTGGTGGCTGCAGTTCAAGAGTTCTTTCGGAAAGGTAAAATTTTGAAGCAAATCAATGCTACCTTCATCTCCTTAATTCCGAAAAAGACCCATGAACCAGGAGTCCGAGACTACAGGCCTATATCTTGCTGCAACACCATTTATAAGATCATCTCTAAGATATTAGCCAAACGTCTCCGTGATTGCCTTCCTACCTTGATTAATCCAGCTCAGTTTGGATTCATCAAGGGTAGGAAATTGAGAGATTGTGTATTCCTAGCAGAAGAGATTTTCAGAGGATATGTTAGGAGGAATGGTCAGCTCTCCCCCAGGATGGCGGTCAAGGTTGATATCTCAAAGGCATATGATTATGTATATTGGGGTTTTCTCTTTGAACTGCTGGATAGGTTAGGATTTCCTCCTTTGTTTTGTACTTGGATACAACAATGTGTGACCACCACCTCGTATTCCCTACTTATCAATGGCAAACCAGAAGAATTCTTCAAAGGGAAACGAGGCCTCCGTCAGGGTGATCCTATATTCTCGCTTCTCTTTGTCATTTATATGGAATACTTCAGTCGATTGATGAAAAGAACTGTGGAGAATCGAGAATACAGGTACCACTCCAGAATTTGTAAGAAGGTTGATGTATCTCATTTGATTTATGCTGATGATCTTCTAATCCTGGGGTATGGTAACACTAATACGGCCACTACTATTCACCAACTCTTGGATAAATTTGGGAAGACATCGGGTTTGATTGTTAATGCCTAAAAATCCAACTTCATACTAACAGGAGTCTCAAACCACATCACTGATCAGATTGTTCGGATTCTTCCATTCACTAGAGGTACCACTCCTTTTAAATATCTTGGTATTCCAATTTGTGGTAAAAGAATAGGAGTGGAGGATTTCATACCTTTATTGAATGATATTAATAGTATGATTCAGAGATGGTCTTCAAAATTGCTATCATTCACGGGTCGTTTGGAACTTATTACATCTGGTAGTTATGGCATCTTATCATTTTGGTATAGTATTGTTAAAATCCCTGTGGTGGTAGTGAATAAAGTGGAGGCATTGATTCGTAGATTCCTGTGGAGTACAAAGGTAAGTCCGGTAAGATAGAAGGACATTATACAACCTAAGAATGCATGAGGGCTAGGGTTGAAAGACATCCTTACCTGGAACAGAGCCTTATTAGCAATAGCATTGTGGTACATTCACAAGGAGGCTTCTTCACTTTGGGTGAAATGGGTCCACAATGTTTACTTATCATCCACCCATTGGATGATTGTTCCCCCTGCAGCTAATTCTTCTTATCCATAGAGAACAATGATTGCCACTAGGAATGTGATTGAAAGAGAGGATGGAGAAGGGGAAGGAGTAGATAGTGTTTTACAGAATTGTAGTGAGAATGGAAGTTTCAGAGCCAGTCGACTGTATGCATACTTGAGGAACAGGCACATAGATGATACCAGCTTTGCTTACAAACATATTTGGCACAAATGGATTGTAAGGAAGTACAACTTCAGATTATGGATGGTACATCGGGAAAGACTAACCATGAAAGACATGGTATGGTGCACAGGAGAAGATCAACAATGTGGGTTTTGCTTTGATAGAGAATCCACAGCGCATCTCTTCTTCCAATGCCCTTATACCACATACATCTGGGATGATGTCAAGAGATGGATAGAATAGAGAAGAGGAAGAATCAACTCAGTCACGGATGCTTTCTGTAAAATTTGCATGGACACTCGAAGAAGCAATAAGGCAAGGAAGTTTCTCTACATCACTTTTGCTACTATGATTTATTACATTTGGATTGAGAGGAATGCTCTACAATTTGGTACAAGGATGTTGTCACCGAACCACATTGCAGATAGGATCAAGATTCAGATAACATCATTGTATATGAATTCATGATGTATTATTAGTATTCACCTTAAGCATTATGCTTAAGTAGGTGAGATAGGTTGGTTAGAACTTGTATTCGCATCGTACGTAAGTACTCGATGTAACCGTTTCCAGTGAAATAACATTTACCAATTTCACAAAAAGAACCTATTAGATAATCTAAGTTATAGCCCACATTGATTCAGTTTATTTAAAAGGCCCTATTAGATAATCTAAGTTATAGCCCACATTGATACATTAACTCGTGGGAGGTTAAGGGACCAAAGATAATTGGATTATCTATTCCACATCGTGTTTCATCTTCTATACTTGCCATGTATTATAATCAATGCATAAAATATTACCATGTGTGCAATAGTTTAATGATCATTAATTAATTAAGATATATTATCTCAATAAAAAAACAAATTATGAAACATGTTTGGGGATAATTGGAGCACAACATTTCCTAAATATAGAAAGATAAATATATTGTTATAAACTACTACAACAATCAATTGTTTCTTCTATTAAAACTATTTTGCATTATTCTTTTGAGGCAATGAAATGTCAATTATAATGGTTGCGCTTTATTACTATTTTTTCCGCTACATTGATTTTAATTGCCACAACTTACTTCCTAAATTGTTTACCTTATAGTATATTTTTGCATTTGTATACTCCCTCCGTCCCTCCTTAAGAGGGCCAAATGCTTTTTGACACGTAGATTAAGGAGTATTATTATTTAATGTGTAGTGGGTAGTTGTATTAGTAGGAGTGTGGGTCCCAACATTTAATTGTATTAGAGGGAGTGTGTGGGTCCCATGTGTATAAAAAAGGAAAGGGGACTCTTTGGGTGGGACGACCAAAATGGAAAAATGGCCCTCTTAACCTGGGACGGAGGGAGTATGTGTTTGAAGTCGACCTCAGAAGGGATGGGACCACATGTTATACAAATCATTTGGTGGAAAAGATTCCATCAAAATAGATTTTAATATTTAATTATTTTGTGTGGTTTTACTTAAAAATCAACGAATTAAAACAAAAAATATAAATTTTATCGCCGGAGAGATGGAGCTAAGAGGCATTCACTACTAACGAAATTGTTTTTGACTGTTGGATTTTACTTCTAAATATCAATAAATTATCAACAAAATTTACATATGTATTTTAGCAATGGAATCATGTAACGAAGGGAATTTTTATTTTTACAGATAATACTTCGAACTTTGAACGTGTATGAATAAATTAACAATACTTCTTTATCTTTTGAGTTGTTCTGTCGAATTGGTCGCTCAAGATCTTTGATCTCTATCGGACCTGATGAAAAAAATGGGATAATTTCTTATCGACTCGTTGAGAATGATTCAAATCTAGTGCATGACCTATCAAAAGTAAAAGGAGATCTTGTCGGATCTTCACAGCCAGAAAAATGTCAATGTTTTTTTGTTGTTTTTTTTAACCAACAAAATAAAATATGTTATTATTTAAAACGAATTTTCGACAAAAGCATTATATGAATGCAAAGATTTGTGTGAGATCGTCTCACGTATAAGCCCTCATGTGAGACGGATAACAATTGATAATTTTTATAATAAAAAATGATAATGCTATTTTATTATAATATAAAAGAAAAATGCCCTCATGTAAAACGGATAAAAATTGATAATTTCTACTCCCTCCGTCCGCTCGAAAGAGAATTTTTTTTTTCCATTTTGGTCGTCCGCCCCAAAGAGAGTCATTTTCTTTTTTACACATATGAGACCCACACACACCCACTAATACAATTAAAATATGAGGTCTACACTCCCACAATATAACTACCCACTACACATTAAATAATAATATTTCTTAATCAACGTGCACAAAAGTAAAAGATCCTCTTTCTGGCGGACGGAGGGAGTATAAAAAAAAGTGATAATGCTATTTTATGACAATTTATAACTAGTATAAATAAAAAGTGATAACATTTTATAGTAAAAGTGATAATATTCATAACAAAAATAATTTTAAAAATGTAAAATGTTCTCATGTAACACTTGTCTTTATATAAGTTATAAATGAAATTATTAGCAACGTATTGTCTAACGATTTAAATTTTCTTTGCTTAAAATTTATTAAGCATATTTTTATCAATGAAAAATTATATAAAAAAATTGTATTAATCTAATGATAAATCAATAGTATAACAATAAAAAAAATGATTTTATTAGGGTTTACTGTGTAACATGTTTCACTTCACAGACAAATCTCCTTAAAAAATTTAAGCAGCGGATAATTATGAGAATGGGAAATAGGTTATTGGTAGATGCAATAAAATATGGGTGGTGAGTGGGGGGCGAAAATTGTTTGTAGTCGACGTCACGAGGGAAGAAAAGACACATTGCGAGAAACTAAGAGACTCGACGTTTCTTCCAGTGAATGGTGACAACCCATGCCAACAGCCTTACCTCTCAGTCTCTCTTCGCTTTCTCTCTATATATATATGTCTATGCTGTATCTACGGTAAAGATAAATTGCAATCTGCTCAGCCAGATTTTTTTAAAAAAAAATTTAAATTATAATCTTACCTTTTTAATATTTTACTTCAATATTTAGTAGTACAATATAGAGAGTATGAGATCTAAATGTATCTGTGTATAGTCAATATTTAGTTATTACTCTTTCATTTTTATATTATTCAAAATATTAAATTACCATTACACTTGTTTATAAAATAATTGTACAATTAATATTTATTACATTTATACCATCTTATTTTAATTTAATATTCTAATCGATGTTAAAAAAAAATGGAAGAGGGGGGCGTGGTGGAAGAAATTCAGGAGCATAAAAAAGTATGGAGTATGGATATTGCACTCTATTTTATTTTATCTTTATTTGATATATTGCAGCTTACTAGAACTTGTAATATTTTATGTTATATGGATCAATTTATTTTACAAAATTTTTCACATTTTCATATTTTTATTGATGTATAATATATATATATAAATAACTTTTATTAAAATATTTAGATATGAGAAATACCTTCAAAATTTTTACAACTTACTCATCTGATTAAAACTGTAATAAAATTATTAGTTATGAATCTTAAATATAAGTCATATCAATTATATTTAAATATACACTTTTAGATTCAAATTAAAAATAAGTTTATATTTAACCAATTATTTTCATTTTTATTATTTTATTATAGAGATGGTTATATTATCAATATATTATGTTTTATAAAAATTAATAAAAAATATAAATTTTAAATTTATCTTATAAACATTATATAAATAAATTTTAGTTTTATCAATAATCATTATAATGATTTTGAAATATACCAAAGATAATAATATATGGTAAAGCATGATGGATAGAATCTATTGGATAGAAATATTAATTGCATGTCTATAATTACTAATCTAACCTTTTGTTCTTTATTTATTAAATAACTAAAGAATAGACTTATCTCTCCTAATGATCTCTAACATTTATTATACTGCGTCAATTTCCACCACATTTACATCACTTTATAATTGATCCAAACAAAAAAATTATAAATAATAAATATATGACAAAAAAAATATGTTTCCATAATAAATTTGTATTTTCTATAATTTACGTTTAACTATATATATAAAAATTTTAAATAAATAAACTAAAAGAAAGGATAATTACGAATTATTTTATTAACTGGTTTAGTAATTTAAATTTCTTTTTGAAACAAACTTTTTTTTAAAATAAACTAAAAGAAAGAATTAGCTTCAAAACTTCTCAAAAAGAAGTTAATTTTGTAAAATTAAAATTTAATGGTTAAAGTGTAAATTTAAAACTCAACGGATTTGAATTTAACTTCAAATAAGTGTTGTATTTCAGGCTTTGACTAGTGTGCACCTGGACGATCTCATCCATTAGATCAATCTTTAATATAATTTCTACCATTAACTAAATTAAATAATTAAAAAATAAAAATGAAAAACTACCCAATATCCCCCACCTTTCAACATATAAATCATGGGTACACCGGTGCATCAAGTGCACTCCAGAATAACCCTGTATTTCATTATATTTTAACAAAAACTACACGAAATATTTAATTATTATGACAATTTAAAGAAAATAAATTTTGTTCATTATATATATATATATATATATATATATATATATATATATATATATATATATAACCTATAAATCATGGGTGCACCGGTGCATCAAGTGCACTCTAGAATAACCCTGTATTTCATTATATTTTAACAAAAACTACACGAAATATTTAATTAATATGACAATTTAAAGAAAATAAATTTTGTTCAATATATAAAACTAGCTCACTTGGTCATTGGCTTGGAGAAATGAGAAGTATGGGTGTTTGGGGAAACTAACAACTACTCTCTCTGTCCCATAGAAGTTGACACACTTTTTTGTTTGTGCCACTAAAGTTGACACATTTTCTTTTTAATATATGGAACCCACACAAAACAATTAATCTATTCTCATGGAGCCCACATATCACCTCTAATACAACTACCCACTACATATTAAATATTATTTCTCTCATTTCACTTTACATTAAATTATTATACTCCTTAATCTCCGTGCCAAAAAAAATGTGTCATCTTCTCCGGGACGGAGGGAGTAATATTTACCAATTAAAAAAATACATATATTATATCTTATCTTATATATATACTAATTACGAATACGCTGCTATAAATAATTTTTTAAAAGTATGAGGTGTCACAACATGGTTAAATTTCGTATATTTTTTATTTTTTGTTTTAATATTACATATATAATCTTTCTTCTTTTATTTATTTATTATTATTATTATTATTATTATTATTATTATTATTATTATTATTCATGTATATATCTTTAAATCATATATATCTATAAATTAAAATCACCTTTAGTCATATTTTTTATTGAAAATAGATAATTAAGTCAATCAATAAAAATATATCTAATTAATAATTTATTTTTTATTTTTATTCTTTTTTGATTACAAATAGATAATTAAACCAATCAATAAAAACATATATATCTTTAAAAAATAATATAAATAGAGCAAAAAATAATTAATATGCATAATCACGCATACTAAATCTTTAGGGCTATTCATGTTTAATAAGTTGAACTACGAACAAATGTCGGAACCGATTTGAAATATCCCTAAAATTAATTTTTTTAGATTGAATAAGTTTGAACCAATCAAAATTTAAAAAAAAATTAGTTGAACCGGGATCTCCTTATCTTATTCAATCAGGGTTTACCCTCTTTATTCTTGAAGATGGGTAAGTGGGGATATCGCTTCTGCCATGAGAGTTTCGGTGTGAAAGAGCATAACTATGAAAGGGCATCTTCACGGAGAATTCAATTTCACCGGGTCCATGTCGGAGACAGCGGGCAGTCGTTACACCATTCGTGCAGGTCGCTACTTATGCGACAAGGAATTTTGCTACCTTAGGACCGTTAGAGTTACGGCCGCCGTTCTGTTATATATATATATATATATATATATATATATATATATATATATATATATATATATATATATATATATATATTTTATTTATTTATTTATTTTTCAATTTTTGTTTGGTATATTTTAGAACATACTAATAATAATGAATTATGATATTGAGTAATATATAAACTAGGTAGGAAGTATGAATTGTTGTATGAGCTATAAATATTTACTCCATTTAATAATATTTTTATTTTGAATTTTTTTTAATCTTTTAAATAGTAATATCATCTAGATGTAAAGTGATAATATATTTATTAAAAAGTAAAAAACTAATTAAAATAAATAAAATGATCTAACTCAAGTATTGCTATTCAGTAAGACAAAGATTTATATGAGACCGCACCGGCTCACGGAAGGGCTTCTATAAAAAAAGTGATAATATTTTTAATGAAAAGCGATACTCAATTGATAAAAAGTGATAAATGTGGAGTGAACTATTTCATGAACAATTTATAATATAATTAAAAATGTGACAATATTTTTTTTAAATAATAATATTTTAAAAGTTATAACTAATTAAAGAAATATAAACCCTTGATCAACAAATTAACCTAAGATTAAGTAAGAAAAATACGGGGTTGACCCCGAATTTTCCCATTTATGTATCATAGCCAGTTTCCATTTTTTTCCAGTATTTTTCCTAGTCATGGCAATTCAGAATAGAGAATCCATAGGTATAAGTGGTGGAATAAAGGTCTCCATTACTGGTTGATCCGGAAAACTCCCCATTCAGTAATTGTAGTGTTTTTTTTAAACATATCTTTACATTTAATGAGTACTCAATAAATGAAAAAGAATAAATAAAAAAAATCTTGTCAGTTCATCTCCACATTCATTCACACATAATACGTGAAAATTTGATTTATTTAATTTAGGCTAAATATAGTGTGCACCCGGGTGCACACGTTCGTGTTCACCCACGTACAAATATAAGCAAAAACATATACAATTAAGAGTAAAAATGTATACAATTTAATTGTTAATTTTTTTAATAAAAAATTGAGTGTAAAAAATGTACAATTATTAAAATACATGTATACACTATTGAATAAAAAGTTATACACATATGAATGCTTGTTTTTTTAATGAAAAACTTAGTGTGAAAAAAGTATAAAATTATTACAAAACACGTATACAAAAGAGAATAACATGTATACAAAATAGAATAAAAAATTATACAAATATGGGTGCAAGGGTGCAACTGGGTGCACCTAATATACACTCTTTAATTTAATACTCCCTCCGCGTTAAATTTTACGATTTACATTTATTTATTTTAAGTGTATGACATACACAAAATAATTATTTATTCCATATAAACCTCACACGCAATATTAATATAATCACCCGCTACACATTAAATATTATATTTATAAACTTATTATCTATCAAAATATTATACTCCATCTCTTAATCTCCGTGTAAAAAGCAAACGTCAATGTTAGCGCTGGACAAAGGGAGTATAATTTTTTAAAAATACCATGTCTTCAAGTTTTTAAATAGAAAAATATATATTATCCATAACATTTGTCAAATATATATTTTTTTATGAGCTTATCTCTAATGAATTTGTTATATGGTAATATGAAAAATTATTCTTTAAAATAATAAATTAATACTCTCTACCTATATTTATCTCAACATAATTGTAAAAAATTCTTATATATAATAGAATGTGAATAGGAGTAATATTCTAATTATAAAGTGCAATAATTTATTATTTTAAAAAATATTTTTTATGTATTAAAAAGTAAAATCCAGCTGTATGTATACCTAGGTGTAAGGATTGATTCGTCTTTATTTATATATTAATTATTAAAGTATAATTTTTTACTATATCATTAATTTTAATAAAATAAATTATAATTCTTAGAATAATGCATATATATCGGAGGATAAAATGTTTAATTTATTATTTTTAAAATTATAACTGAAAATGAATAACTAAATAAATATATATATATATATATATATATATATATATATATATATATATATATATAACTTTCATTTGTGTAATTAATAATTTAATACGTCATGTATGATGCCAAAACAAAAAATAAATTCGATTAAAATCTAGATGAAATGATCCCTATTTTCATATTATTTAGTAAAATATTACTAAGCTAAAAACAAATTTTGGTGAATTTAGTAGAAATAATTATAAAATATAATGCTATTTCATATTATTTGAGTAAATATCATTTTATATGTTAAAATAATTACAATTAGTAAAATTCTAATTAAATTAAAAAATGTTGATTGTATGTTAGAAAATTTTAAAAGTATTGAATAAGATAAAAAAAATTAAACGATAACTTTTATATAACTTAATAACATACTAATAAACAGAAAATTTAATATATTTAACGAATAAAAAATTACTTTTAATTTTATACTTAAGTAACACTACCAAATCAAAAAATTTTATTGTACAAATTAAATTACTCCAATAATACATGGAGAAAAGTTTTGAAAATATTCAATGCAATAACTTTCATAATTAGTTCTTGAAACTACAAAACTTTAATAAATGCATGTTGGAAAATGATATGAAATTAAAAGAGGAGGGAAAGGGTAGTTCTGTAACATTCTACATATCTTACCCCTATCATTATATCTAAATTATAATAATACCACATTTTATCCTGCTAGATTCTAACCATTTAGCATCTCCCAATAATATATTAATTTGAGAAAGATTACTAAAATTAATAATATATTATTATAAATATTTTTTTAAATAATGATATTGAGTATCAATGTGCATAAACTTTGAAAAACATATTATCAAGATTTATTATTCTTTAAACTTTGCGCAAATTAATGCAGTGACATATTTAATTAGTTCCAATCATTTAAAGTCATCTTAAAACTTAATAAAAAAAAGAAGAAATGATTTGTTTATTACAAGGATGTAATTGTCCATTAACCTCTTTACTTTAAATTAATTTACAATAATGCCATCCCTGTATCTATATGGTAATATCATGTGCATGCCTGCATGCATACATATGCAGATGAGGAGAGAGAATTGAGCTGCTATGGTATGCGCAATAATTTTGACAATTTAATTTGCTTTGATTATTTTGAATTGGTAAAAGGACAAAATGCAGAGGCACCGTTGAGGTTCGCCATTCAGGTAAGAACGCATGGCTGCATGTACAAACAGGAGATAAATGGGAGAGAGTTGGCACTAGGTTTTTTTTTGTTTTTTCTTCCTCAAATATTCAAACTACATATTAACCCTAGTTTTAAGTAAATATTCCTATTTCTATTTATTTCTACTAGGTTTTTTTTTTGGTTTTTTCTTCCTCAAATATTCAAACTACATATTAACCCTAGTTTTAAGTAAATATTCCAATTTCTATTTATTTCTCTCTCTTAAAGAGCAAAACTCCAGAAGAGAACCATTTGAACTTATCCGACAAACCAGAAAAAAGCTACTCAACAAAAACTTAAATTGAAACTTCCGAGACGCACCAGAACATTGATGGTGGTTGTTGGGTTTCCGACGATCTTAGTTGGTCCTCTTCCCTCTCTATTATTTTCTTTTCTTTTCTCCCCCTATAGAATTGTAAATTGCTAATCTACCTTTAGATGGAGTTCATGTTGAAGCATTTTCTTGTTGAAATCTTGTTTTGATGTGCAGAATTGGGAGACAGATATTTAGTACATAGAGAGAGAGAAGTGGTTTTTTTTTTTTTTTCTAGATTTGATGGAACCCTAAAGAGCAGATGGTTTATGTTGCTGCAACTTGCATCTGTACCTTTGTACTAGAGCAATTTCATGCGGGCCCTTTGCACTAGTTTCCTTAAACACTTACAAATCCGTTCACACAATATTTCTTTCTTCCTCAACTTCCCTTGGAATCTAGCTTAATTATTAGTATAATTATATTTAAGTAAATCAACGGAAGTACTGAGTTAAAGAATCAGATGGTTAGTGAAGGAGATCAGCCGACAAAAGTTGAAGCAGAAACCCCAGATGTGGGTACTGCTACTGAAGTGGTGGTTGTAAGAGATGAAGCCATGGAAGAAGAGCATGATAAGAAAGAGGATATGTGGCTGGATCGGGATCAGGAGAACCTTCTAGATGTGAATGAAGCTTCCATTTTCTGCGACGACTTTCCACCTCTCCCGGATTTCCCTTGCATGTCGTCCTCCTCCTCATCCTCCACGCCGGCGGCGTCCAAGCCTGTCGCCGCCTCATCCTCCGCCACATCCTCCGCCTCTTGGGCGATGAAAGTGGAGCCAACAGTCTTGTCCTCCACCGCCTCCATGGAACTCCCGCCACCGTCCGATGGCTTGGGCGATGTGGATTGCGTTGATGTCATGGAGAATTTCGGGTACACGGATCTGATCGATTGCAATGAGATCTGGGACCCATCTTCCGTTTTCCAGAATGAAAACCCCCAAGAGTTTATGGAAGAAGAACAGAAGGCGCCGCCGGTGGAGGCACAGAAACCGCCACGCGAGGAGGAAAATGATGGCTTCAATTTTATAAAGGAAAACCATGAACTCTCCGCCATCTTCTTAGACTGGTTGAAGCGAAACAGGGATTACATCTCAGCTGAAGACATGAGAAGCATAAAGTTGAGGAGATCCACCGTTGAAAGTGCATTTAATCGTCTGGGGAGCACCATAGAAGGAAAGAAACAGCTTTTGAAACTGATTCTTGAGTGGGTGCAGAATTGTCAACTTCAGAAGAAACGGTTGAGAGAAAGTGGTCATCAATCTCCCTATCCTTATACTGAAGAAACTGTTGTTAATCCCAATTTCGGTTGGATGCATCCTCCAACTGATCTCAACTCCGCCTGGCCGGAAGCCTCCACGCAGGTGGTGGCGCCGACATCTTTTCCGGTACCTATGTACAACTGTACGGATCCTTATTCCAATTCCCCTGCTCAAATGAATAATCCTCAAGTGGTGAATGGGATTCCGTACACGCAATCGGCGGAGTATCCTGTGGGCGAACATGCTCAATCATGGGCTGTTTCGTCATTTCCGGCGACCCAATTCAATGAGAATAATAGCGTTGTTACTCCCCAGCAGCAGCAGCAGGCTGTATATGGGAACTCGTATCAGATTTTGAATGGGGAAAGAGTGAGATTGGGATCTTCTGCTACTAAAGAGGCTAGGAAGAAGAGAATGGCTCGGCAAAGGCGGATGTATCCGCATCATCACCGCCATACTAACAATTCGAACTCGAATCAACACCAAAATAATTTGAATTTGAATTTGAACTTGAACTTGAATTTGAATGAACCTCAGCAGGTAGGAGATGGTGGTGAGGAAGCTGATCAGGCTAATTGGATGTACTGTTCAGGCAATGGCAATGGCAATGGCAATGTTGGTGGTGGTGGTGTTCCTTCTTCTCCTTCTCCGACAATGGTTGACGAATCAGCAGTGGATTCGTCTCAACAAAATTCAGGGGATCAAGCTCCTGCCCAGCAACAAAATCATCAACAAATCTGTTCATCTGATTGGAAACAGCAGCAGGTTGGTTTTTATGTATTCTTTTTAAGTTAATGGATGCATGATTATTGAGGGTTGCTAATTAAATTGATTTTATGATGAAAGGGTTTGAAGACTGAACAAAGCTTCAAGCTTCTGCTCCAGAAAGTGTTGAAGCAAAGTGATGTTGGTAATCTGGGAAGGATAGTGTTGCCAAAGGTAATTAAAAACAAGTATTACCCCAAACCCTCCATATTAAAACTGTGCAGTTTTTCTTTGCTGAATTCAAATTTAGTCTAAGATAGAAGCAAAAGCAGTTTACTAAAGTACTAGATAACTACAATTAATAACGTACATAAAGAACTCGTTTGCTAGTGGAAATGAGATATAAAGGAATAATAATGTATAATGAAATTGCTATGGTATGATGGAAAAATGAGATTGATAATTAGTCACTGGTTATGTTATGTTTGTAGAGTTGGTCTCCTGTGTCCCCCCAACAAGTTTTTGCCATGTTTTTGTTTTGAGTTTTAACAAATTGGATGACAAAAAAAATGAAATATTTATCTCATTGTTTTTATTATTATTATTATTATTGGAAAAAAAGGTATAAAGGTAAAATTAAGTTAAATACCTAAGTATTATATGTTTATCGTGGGTATTAATTGTGGGCTGAAAATTTTACGGGGCCCAAAGTACTACGAATACTTCGAGATAAATCAATCACACCTTAATACACCCAAGCAAACGAGATCAAAGAGAATAAGTACTGGCACTAGAGACTCCCAAAATTTATGACTTGAGTTTTATAACTTTTGTTCTTGCTGTTATCTTATGAAAATTGCAAATGTGGTTCAGAAAGAGGCTGAAAGTCATCTCCCAGAGCTGGAATCAAGAGATGGGATATCCATGGCCATGGAAGACATTGGAACTTCTCGTGTTTGGAACATGCGCTATAGGTATTATTAATATGATTAAGATTAATTTTCCAGTTGTAGATTGTGTTCTGAATTTCCATTTCAACTGGATGATTCAGGTTCTGGCCCAATAACAAGAGCAGAATGTACCTTCTGGAGAATACAGGTATTTTAAGTAGAGATAGAACCATACCACTAGGGAATTGATGTTGCTTGTGCAGTGATTATGTAATTGATGCTCTTACTGTGTTTTGATTATGTAATCTATGTTCTTTTAGGTGATTTTGTGAGAGTCAATGGACTTCAAGAGGGAGATTTCATAGTCATATACTCCGACACTAATTATGGAAAATATGTGAGATCTATACTTTTTACTTATATCAAACTTCATCCTTTAAGTATCCATCAAAAAAAAAAAGTTCATACTTAAAAGTATGATCGATTTCAATTTTAGTACTTTTTTATTTACAATTCTCAATTTTGATTTTTTTTGTTCGATTGGTCCTTTTTTTTAAATCTAAATTTAGTCGTTTTATCAAATTTAGTCCAAATTTTCATGTTAAAATTTAGTTATTTATATCAGAATTTGTCCAATTTTGGGGAAAAAAAGAACTAAATTTGAAAAGAAAAAAAACACTAAAATCGAAAAAAAAAAAGAGAGACTAAAATCGGACCAAAATTGAGAACTGCAAATAAAAAATGACTAAAAGGAATTGGTCATGCTTAAAAGAATCAGTTTTGATATTTTTTGCTTTTTACTTTCTATTATTAATTCTCCCTTGATCACTTCATAATTATCTTGTTTGTTGACCCTAGTAGTCCACTAGAAGGCTTCTTAATCCAGTGTTTGGAACTTTTAATTAGCTATCACAATCACTTTTAAATTGGGAATAAAGAAAATGAATATGCAGCGTTTAAATTGTTATTCTACCATATAAGTGTGATTCAAAAATAGGGAGGGGGGAATGCATTTTGGTCAAGTATATATGGAGAGCTCTTTTTCAAAAATGTCTTTTAGTTTTAAATTAATCCCAAAATTGTACGTCCGTCATCCCAGCTTAAATTTGAGTCAAGGGAGGTATTTTTTAGTCCCAAAATCCTTAAAGTGCAACTTAGTTTCATAAAAATAATTAATAAATGGAACTAAAAATGCAATTTCACAAATTTGAAACTATGGGACTAATTTTTTTAAACGAGCCTCTTAATACAGGCAAAAATTGCATTTTTCTCAACTGATGGATACTAGAGGTTGAAAACACCACCTAAGTGGATCCTAGGATTTGAAATCCATGTTTGTCTCATTATTTAATCCACTAGACATTTACTAAGGATTAATTTGAGAGGATATATGATATCAATGTTCTACAAAACTGCGCTATTATCATGGATTACACAACTGCTAAGTAGAACCTTCAAAGTTTGTTTATCATTGTATTTGAATGCGATGCAGATGATACGCGGAGTGAAGGTGCGGCAATCAGGTACAAAATTGGAGGGCAAGAAGCCGGAGAAACCGGCTAAAAAAAACATGCGCACCATATCCCTTGATCTTAATAGCTCTTCAGTTGAACCATCCGAACAGCCCGAAGGATCACCATCCGAACAGCCCGAAGGAACATGAAAAGGGATTGTCGACTGTGTAGGCTGTTTGGTTATTTCTAGTTGACTATGAAGAATAAGTGTCTCGTGTTCTTAGGCCAAATGATGTTGTGTATAGAGTAGTTAAAAAGTCATTTACTAATGTTATATATGAGGTGTATAAATTATGTTGGCTCTAGTAACTACGTTTGATCGGTTGAGTATTATGCAGCCTTAGCCTACTATAATCTGTATTTGTATTATTACTATTAAATAAGTTCTCATCTCTGTGTTAATGCAGTCTTGATAAGTTATTTGTTAATGTGCATGTGAATTGATCCTGCCCACATTTGAAAATCAAGATCAACGGTTTCAATCCCCCATCTCTACCCACATTTAATAGGGGAAGAAGGTTGTGTGAGGCCCGTTGCATAGTTCAAGTGGTAGAGGGGACAATGCCTTTCAGCTGAACTGGTAGCTGCAGAGTGGGGACAATGCTTTTCAGTTGAGCTGGTAGCTGCAGAGTGGGGGGATCGAATCCTTGTATTTGGCATGGATTTTGCCCCTTGCAATCACAGTTTCTCTCTAAAGCCACAAGTCATGGATTTAGTCCCTTGCAAGTATAGTCCCTCTTTAGCCCCTTACAAGCACAGTCCCTCTCTCTCTAAAGCTACTTGAGAACAGTTTCTCTCTAAAGCCACAAGTCATGGATTTAGCCCATTGCAAGTATAGTACCTCTTTAGCCCCTTACAAGCACAGTCCCTCTCTCTCTAAAGTCACTTGAGGCATGAATTTGGTCCATTGCAAGCTGCATAGTCAAATAGTGAGCTTTATGGATTTGATCTTTTATAAGCACAGTTAAATAGTGAGCCCTCTCTATAGTAACTTGAGGCATTGATTTGGCTATTTGCAAGGACAGTCAAACAGTGAGCCCTCTACAAAGCCACCTGAAGCATGCGATTTATCTCCTTCATCAATTTCAGGGTAGGGGCGATGAGGCTTCTAATGGTGGAGTACAACTTGCAAGCACAGTCAAACAGTGAGTCCTCTCTAAAGCCACTTGAGGCAAATCCTGCGATTTATCTTCTCCATCAATCTTAGGGCAAGGGCGATGGGGGTTCCTAATGATGGGGTACATCCTGCAATTTATCTTTTTCACCAATTCCCAGAATAAGAGCGATGCGGGCTCCTAATGATGAGATACACCATTTTTTATTTATTAGAAGGTTGTGTGAGGTCATCCCATAGATTGCATAATAGTATTATTAAAATAAAAAAAGACGAATCCTCCACAACTCATTTCATAATATTATTTTTAAAAAAAGCTCGGGTAATATTTGCAATTTTGAGCAGAATTAATTATTAAAAATTACGCATATCTCATTGAGGAAAAGAAATATATTTTAATTTTTTTAATAGTTGACTTAGGTATAGTATCTCTCCTCTCTACTATGTGTCACTCATTTAATAGAGTGACACAAAAAATGTCACACTAAAGTGGCACAGAAGATTCAGACTCTAATTTAATGCAAAGTAAATTGAAGATATAATAATTTAATGTAAAGTAGATTAAAAATTTAATATTTTATTTATAATTAATAATTGTATTAGTGTTGTTAGTAAGCTCCATATAAATATATTTATTATTTTATTATATATGAATCCCATGTACTTTTTTAAGAAAATGTGTCAATATTAAAAAAAAATACTAATTTGTATCGATTCTTTTGGGATTAAGTTAGTACTCCTTTTTAATCAATGATAAATCGTCTCATAAATTAACAACCAAGAGAGTATTAATGTTCTAATATCAACTTATATGTAATAAACTGTCAACTAGGTGTACACCAGCTTTTTGCGTAATGCCAATATAGCATTATTATAAGGGACAGGCTGTCCATCCTTGATGACTCAAATTCTAACGGTCACTTGCCTTTATTTTGAAAAGGAAAAATTAAAAATAAAAATAAAAATGTGACACATAAACCCTACCACTCCAAAATCGACCGTTTTCTCTATCTTACATCTTCTCTGTAGATAGAGATACTCCGCCATGAACTCTTATTCATTTATTAAATAAATTAAGAATAAAGAAAAGAAATACTCAAGTTTAGGATTTCCTTCTCTTTTCAGAATGGGTTGTTTCCTTGGTTGCTTTGGTGATACGAAGGAGCACAAACGCCGCCCACAGAAGATTTCTCGATCAAGCCCTCAACACCAGGTAAGGATTTTTTTTTTTGATTGAATTCAGTCTTTGATTTATAATTATTATTGTATTTATTAATTTATGTTTTTTTTTAGACAAATTGGAAATTTCAGGATAAATTCTGATTAATTATGTTTTTTTAGAGCATCTCCGAAAGTTTTTTAAATTTTAGAGAGCATTTTTATAAAATAGTGAGGATTTTTAAATTTAAAGAATCAAATTTTTATTATGCTCCAACAAGCTCTTAAAAACAAAAAATTTTAATGCTATTTAAAAATTATTCCTGTTAAAGCAAAAACACATAAAAAAAAGTCAATAACATTTAATGCTATTTAAGTTTGAAGAGGGGATTTGCCTCTTCAAATTTATAGAGTGAAAATGGTCATGTAAATTTTAATGTTAAAATAAAGAGTGTGTTAGAGCTTAATTTTGTTGAAATCATCTTTATATTATGAATATTTTGTATTTTACATGACCTTTTGGAGTTGCTCTTGTAGAGTTTAGTGGTGGCTTTTAAGTTTTTACGCTATGTGGTGTTAATGATGATGAAAACCTTTCTTCGGTTGTGAATTTGGTTTATGAATTTTAATTGATACAATTTGTGATATAGAGAAACAGAGTTGAGAGTGTTGAGAGAAACAGAGTTGAAAATGTTGAGCAGGAAATTGCAATCACTGGGGAACAGTTAGTGAGAGATACCACTACCCTTACCGACTTGGTTCCAGTATTGCGGTGAGCTTTGATTCATTCTCTACTTGTTTTGAGTACGAATTGGATTCATCTTTTGAATCTATTGCTTGTTTTAGAAAATGAATTTCTAATGAAATATAATCTCTTCTTTTGAGAGCAGAAATATATCTGAGGGAGTCAAGCAGCTGAGTGTTAGCCCTAAAAAAAGAGTAACATTTAACTCAAATATCACAACATACGAGCATATCGAAAGTGATGATATATTGCTAGAGAGTAGTGAGGAAAAGCAGCAGGATTCGAAAAACAGTCATTCACATTTATTATGTGAAGATAATGATGATCATTCTGTCACGTCCAGTGTTGGATCCTATCCTCCAAATCATAGATACCATAATTCTAGAGAGAGTGATGATGAAATTGAAGAGTACTGTGATAGCGAGTTGGATGATGAAGAGGAGGATGATTACTCCGATGAAGACATTGATGCTTGGATTTCAAGCCATGAAGTGTGGTCTGAATCTATGGAATCAAGAACAGGAAATACTTCACCACCTGCAATTATTCAAGAGGTAGAGAGTCCTTTGATGAAGACTCAACCTTATGAGGATGTCCAAGTATTTGGACCAAAACCTAGTGTTAGTAGAGATAGGAGTGGTTATGTGAACTCCGTGCTCAATCCTGTGGAGAATATTACTCAGTGGAAAGCTGCAAAGTCTAAAGGCACGCATCCTTTAAAGCCCGTGCAGAAGGAGAATTTCGATCTCTTGGAGGCACCAAAATCTCATCAAACCAAAAATGCGAATAGAGAAATAGCAGTGGATGCAAGCCTATCAAATTGGTTGGTTTCTCCGGATATTACACCATCAAAGGATCACCACAGGGAGTAGGGAGTGATGGGATGCTGATTATATATGCCGTTGCCAATTCGAATTGAAGGTAATTTAATATCATTTAGCCTTGAGAAATTGGTTTGATTCAGCCTCGTGTTTGTAAAGCCTAGCTATATGAGATGTGCATAGTTGTATATGATTGTTCCATTGGTAATTTACTCCTTTCGAGATCAGACTAAAGCTGACTCTAAAGGGAGACAAATGCTGAAGCTTTTGATTCATGTTGAGGCCTCTACTTCCAAGTTTATTTGTTTGAAAGTTGTTTCTGTTTGCGAATTCTACTGCAACTTACTATATGCATATTTAATTAATGTATTTTATTTATTCATTCATGTCTTTTTGCACGTGTGTTTGTGTGTATATGTGATGATGTAATACATTCCATACGAAATGAAATTGAAATTCATTGGGTTGGTTTTTATTCAGTGAATATTCCATTAGTAAAATGTTAAGTTTTAGGGATGTTTTTGTAATGTATCAGATACACCGGTGCACTTAGGGTTAATAGAATAGTTTTTTTAGGGTATAATTGTATTTATTTTTTAAAATCTTAATTATTTTGTTTTATCTTGAGTGGTTATGAAGTAGTTTTTTTTTATCAAATGATTAATATTAACTTAGTATACCCTAGTTTGACTATTAATTTCATTGTTAAATTAAATTAGTAAAGAACTAATAACAAAAATTTGTTGTTAAGATTTATATGCTCTTAAAATTAATGAAGAAAGTGAATTTGAGTTATATTGTGGTGTGAAGTCTAAGTGTGCTTATGAGATATTACTTGCCATGAAGAGTATTCTATTATTTGTTAAAATCCATTTGAGATTTGAGAGCCTCATTGATCATGTACATAAAACACATGATAATTCTTTTTTGGTGAGTATTATTCTTGTGCATGTGTTTTAAAATTTGCCTCTTGTCTTGCTTGAGACTACATGTTGTGTTAAATGATGGTAAATTATTTAAGGTCATATTTGAATTTATGGTAAATTATTTAAGGTCATATTTGAATTTATGAGACACTTAGCCAAATAATTCCCTATCAAATGATGTTTATCCGTAGTTAGACACGTTGAACCTAAAAACCTTATTCTTTGGAAATTTACATGAAATAGCCTTTTTGAACATCTGACTTTGAGCCTTGTGATAGGTGATTAACTATTTTGTAGTAGGGATGACCAATTAAAATAATTTATCAAACCACAAGGAGGTAGGTACTAGTGCTTAAGCGATCTCACGTTTTTTGTAATTTTATAGAGACGAATCATCAATGAAGGTGTTCAAACAAGTAATAAAATCAATCAAAGCAAACAAGCAAGCAATGATCAACAAACAAGATAGATAAATGGATGAGTGGTTTTTCAAGTTAAGTAAAAGTGAGACTAACAATAATTAAGAAGTGGAAATCCTAGGATTAATGCATCAAATTCATATGAATCATGTGCTTAAGACTAAGGGCCAACACTATAATCACCTAAACTCTTTCTCAAGATTGATAGGATATTAATCTCAATTAGTACAAATGATTGGTTCTCACTCAAACAATTCCAACTAGGTACTAAGCTCAAAATGAGAGTCCCTTCACACGATTAAACAACCTCTCGATCAAACCAATCGGATGTCCTATCAAAAGGTTCTAAATTCCAAAGGATTTCTCAATCTCTTTGCAATTTATAATTTACATGATGTGTATGACAAAGTGATTCAATTAATTATCCTAAATATGCAATTGACTTCTTAATCTAATCACATGTTTAAAACAACAAACCACACAAATCATCATAAACATCAAGATCTAAAGCATCAATGATAGAAAATCAATTAACCCAATCAACATTTGGATTCAAATACACAAATCCCAAAATTATCCAACAACTCTCATGTTGCTAATCTCACAAGGGAGATTAGTCTACCATATTCAAAAGAAAATCAACATAGACATTAAGATCCTTACAAAACATGATGAACTATAAGATTTCACTACAAAGTATGGATGAAAACTCCCTTGAAGTGCTTCAATGGTGATCTCCTTCATTCCCTTGCAATTCTTCTCTCTTCCTTGCTTCTTTTCCTCAATTGGATGAAGGTTTTGATGGTGGGATGATGATAGATGGAATGGATGAAGATGATGGTGTGAAATAGAGGAAATGGTGTGTGATCTAGGTGTAGAGGTGAAACCCTTGTGTGGAATATCCAATCTCTCTTCAAATGTTGAACTTGAAGCTATTTATACCCTCTCCAAGTTGGGCCACGAATTTAACATTAGTTGAAATTTTTACACACACTTACACATATTGGCAGGTGAAAATCTAGATTTTTGGCCCAAAAACATGCAACTCGAGTTGGTCTTACCCAACTCGAGTTGCAACACGAGTCGAGTTGCATGTAGTGTAACTTGAGTTAAAGTAGCTCGACTCGTGCTGACAACTTGTGCATCCGCCTGTTCGATCGTGTTGCGAGGCTCTGAAACTTGAAAACCATTTGAAAGCTAGCTCGACTCGAGTTGCAAGTCGAGTAGCGACTTGACAGCTCGAGTTGGCTCACTGTATGATTTTTAAATGTTGCCCTGCTCCGCACGACTTGCTGCTCGACCTGGACATTACCCAACACGACTCGAGTTGCAAGTCGAGTAAGGCCTTGCAACTCGAGTAAGTTCACTGCATAATATTTGACAATTTCCGGACCCCAACTCGACTCGAGTTGCAAGTCTAGTTGGACCTTGCAACTCGAGTAAGCTCTCTGGACAAATTCTGGACATTTTGTGGTCCTCAACCCAACTCGAGTTGCAACTCGAGTTGGGTCATGCAACTCGAGTTGGGTCATTTCAGCCCGTTTCTTGCTTGTTTCAGCTTCCGTCTTTGTTTTTGCTATGTTTTCACCTATTTTACATACATTTAAGTTCATTCTCATACATTTTCATGAAAACACATAACACACGAAATTATGTATAAAATACGGCTAAAATAATACGAAAACGGACATAAAAAGACACTACAAACTAGGTGAAAATATCACTCATCAATAGAAAGCAAAATTAGGGTTCACCGTCGACGGGAGCGGGTTTAGGTCCACTATCCGTGAGTTGACCTTATTTATTTTAATTATATTTATATTTAGGGCTTAAGCCCATTGTTCGTGGGTTGGACTTATTTATTTTAATTATGTTTGTTTAGGTCCTTAGGGTTTTGGTTTATTTACTTTTTGGTGTGAGTAGTAGTATTTAAGGAGTGTATTAGGGTTTATAAATTTTTATCACATTATTATTGAATTAAGGAGTCCGGAGGCTTTTGGGCAAATAGAGTTTTCTGTTTGATTGTTTTTACTTTAGTTTTTCTATTCTTATCAATTGGTTGACCTGCCGGATCCAGTTCTCATCAATATGGCAACAACCCATTCCAATGGAGAGAGATTGGACAAATTGGAGGCAGATCAGGCCGAGATGAAGGAAAAATTGAAGAAGCGCAGTGCTCAATTGACTGAGATCGCGACGTCCTTGGCTGCGGTGTCAAAGGTAATTATGTAGCCATCGTCGATAGGGCAATCGGCGGCAGGTACGATGGAAAGGGAGGCAGCGGCGTTTGTCAAATCCATGATGGCGCTGCCCGTTGATGATCCAGCGCGTAGGGGCACTGCCTTGGCACTTCTGCCGTCATTTGAGGGGGAAGATTCGATCGGGTAGATAGCGAGGGATGAGTAACAATTTGAATTGAAAGGTACCCCACCGAAAAGGAAGGTGGCAGCAATTGGGGTTACCATGGACGGGTTAGCCTTGCACTGGTTGGCATGGATGAAGGCGAGGAAGCCTGGAATGTCGTGGGGAGAGTTCACGTAGGTGCTGTTGGAGTGTTTTGACACACAGTTTAAGGAAAGTAGGTCCGAATATTTGTACAAAGTTAAGCAATCCAGAGAACAAGCTTGGGATGTTGAGGATAATCTTTCTATGCAAGATGAAGGACAAACGTTACGTAGTGATAGCAGCCCTGTGCATAAAGTGAACAATTTTTCTCAATTGGTTATCAAAAATTCTAGTTTAGCAGTTAGCGATAACCAAAGAGGGTTCGTTGGCAATTCTTTCAGGTCTTTAGACCACGGCAGTGCTCAGGGGCTGATCGGGAGTTTCTCTAAGCCGGCTGCGCACCCCAGGGATAAATTCAGGGCTATCCCGGCAATTTACTGCCCATTCCAGATTTACTCAGCTTCCACTGAGAGTCTTGGAGGACTTGAGAGCGCAAGGAATGTGCTTTAGGTGTAAGAAACCTTTACATATGGGCATGACTGCCCATTCAAACAATTGAGGGTGTTTTTGGCTGAGAAGGACAAGGAGTTGGACCTTCAACAGTATGAGTATTGCGCGGTGACGGGGAAAGAGTTAATGGATGAACAAGAAGAACTTTTTGAGGAGGATTGGAGATTTCATGTTTACTCTATGATGGTTATTTGACTGCAACCTTGAGGACAAGGTTGTTTTGAAGGAGGATGGAATTGATAGGAAGCAAAATTAGGGTTTACCGTCAACGGGAGTGGGCTTAGGTCCATTATCCGTGGACTGACCTTATTTATTTTAATTATATTTATGGTTAGGGCTTAAGCTCATTGTTCGTATGTTGAACTTATTTATTTTAATTATGTTTTGTTTAGGTCCTTGGGGTTTGGTTTATTAGTGAGTAGTAGTATTTAAAGAGTGGATTAGGGTTTATGGATTTTTATGACATTATTATTGAATTAAGGAATTTGGAGGCTTTTGGGCAAACTGAGTTTTCCGTTTGATTGGCAAACGGTGTTTACCGTTTGATTATTTTTACTTTTATTTTTTTATGTTCTTATAACCTTGATTGTCATATACCTAATAGAAAATTAAAGGTATTTCAGAGTGTGTTGATGAAGTTTGATTGTAAATTGGGAAGGAATGAAATTGGAGTAGTGCTCAAATCTAGTACTCGAATAAAATTGATCATTACATAGAATTCAATTAAGATACTGTATGAAAGTATGATTTCTTCTGTTCTCCTTTGAGAATTGGAGAATTTTTGGTTAGGTGGATTCAAAGAAAAAGAAATTTTTTTTCTAACTTACTTATTTTCTTTTTCGTTATATCAAAAATGCAATCAAAATGCAATCATCTCCAAGAACAAAATATCTATACTCGAATCAAACACCATAGAATATTGTTTAAATCTAATACCCTATGGAGGATGCAAGAGGTAGTGCTTGATGGATGTTGTCCTTAAATAAAGTGATGAGGAAAAATTAATGATTGAGATATAAAGCGTGATTGATTGATCAGAGTTTTGAGTCACTTATTCATATATTTCTTACATTTAACCAAAGAGCCTATATTACAACTAAAAGAAAATATTTTTTATCCCATTGTCGAGTCATACTTTTAGTGGTGGAGAGTTTGAGATATTTGAAAAGTTTATGATAATGCATGCACTTGATTGAATCTCAGCATATATACTTCTATCCTATCAATGTATATCTTATACACTTGAGCGTTAGTGATTTAAATACTTTCCGTGAGAATAGACCAATGAAGTATTTTAATTGGTGGTGATTGTCTTAACTTGTATGCTATAAATTGATTATTACATATAACGAAAGTTGCATGACCTAAGTTGAGGACAATTGCATTTTGAGTGGCATAGTAGTTGTAATCCTTGTTTCCATCTGATTTCTCACTCTCTTTCTTTATTATTCTTTTTCGTTCCCTCAAGACGAGCAACATTTAAGTTGGGGGATTTGATGAGAGTGAAAATCAGTGTATTTTAGTTACAATTTAACACATTTTTGTGAGAATTGTTGTCATATATTAGCACAAGTCTTTTACATTCTATATATTTGAGAAAAATGTGCATTTGAGGTATTTTGTTGTATTTTAAATAGGAAAAGAATTAAAAGTTTAAAGTTGGAATGAATAGTGAAATTGTGAAAGAATGCAGAAAAACGCATGTTCACATAACATAATTTTTATGTGTTTGTGTAGACATCAAAATCAAGCTTATGAAATATGTTTGGAAAGACAAGAAAAAAAGGATCGTTTTGGTGCAAGAATCACTTTAATTATAGCTTAGATATGGAAGTTATGCTCGAAAGGGTAATGTCGCGCAAGCTAACTCGTCCAACAACTCTAGCCGAGTTGATCCAACTTGATCCCCGACTTTAGCCAAGATGAAGCCTATTTTTGTTCTAGAATTGATATTTTTACACCTACTGTGTGGAGCTTTGTGTGGGACGAAAATTAGAAAAAATGACAGTTTTTGAGACTCACATTTATAAAAAGGCTTGAAAGGAGAGGAGAAAGAGAGGATCCTCAATTCTCACACATCACCCATAGCCTCTTTACACCATCATCACCCATCTTCCACTTCATCCAAATCCATCCTATCATCCATCCCTCAATATTGGAGATCTGGAGTATTGATTCAGGAAAGAGAGATTCTAATCAATTCGGAAAGACAAAGAATGAAATGAGGGCGACTCCTACATGTAGGGTTTATTCAATTTCTTTCTTTTACTTTTCGATCTTGAAGACTATGAATAAGATTTTACCAATTGCCATGGATGTTGTCTGTAACCCCATGAGTTAAGGACTTATTACAATTTTAGGGTTTTGAGGGCTAGATTTAATTAATTTAGATCTTGATTATGAATTTTGTAGAATATTTATTTTTTCTTTATTGGTTTGATTTGAGATATTAATATTCTATTTTCGTAATGTCTTTTGATATTTCATATGATTGACTGATACATGACTTATTTGTTAGCTTGACTGTTTGAATTGAGGGGATTGACTGATACAACCTCAATCACAAAACTATAGAGTTAGATATTTGAATATTTTGGTGGAACTATGCAATCGAGAGTTCAAGAAGGATTCTGAGTAGAACTTTATAGTAACTTTCTAGAGAACTTTTGTTAAGCAAATGTACTATTCAGAGGTACTGTCTTTACTTTGTTAGTATATAGAGAGGAGACAGAGTAATGCTCACGCATCTTAGTAGTAAAACCAAATTTAATCGTTAAATTTAAATCAAATATTGTTAGATGGGATATCATGGTTACGTGATATGTTTATTATCTTTTACATGAATAAATAATTATAAGTCTAGAAAGTCAGATTAATTAGTTTACGTCAAATTTTCCTAGAGCTGTTGTTTCTCTTATTAATCAAAGTTTTGTTTATTTTCTCTTGTGATTTCATTTAATTAGCTATTTAATTTTATTTTACGTAGTTTATAATTAATATTCTCAAAATTGAAATTTGTTACTTGATCTTAATAATTTTAGTACTCATAAGATTGATAATAATATGTTTTCGGATTTGATAATTTAGCTTGGTTGTTTATCATCTATAATTGATATCTTTTACACTTAAGAATTAAATTTGAGTGTTTAAAATCGCGTGAACACTTAATTCTCTCTTTTTTTTTTTCTTTTTTTAAATACTACATATGACTCATCATTCACTATTAATACAATTACTCACTACATATAGATATCTCATATATTCGAATTGGTAAGACGATTAGACGAATTATCCATGAAATAAATTAATTATATTTTAAATTAAATTAAAAAAAAAAAAAAGAGGGCTCTAAGTGTAAACTACACCCTCGTCGTCCTCCCCCTATTCTTTTTTTCTCATGAAAAGTGTGCAGCCGCGGATGTCTTTTGGCTATAGAAGATGAATTCAAAATACTCTCTCATTCCCATCTTAATGGTTATATATTTCTATTTTGGGTTGTTCATTTGGTTACATTTCCCTTTTTAGCATATGAGGCTCACATACATTAATTACTTCTCTCTCTATGGACCCACATCCCACTAATACACCTACTCACTTTATATTAAATTATTATTTCTCTCACTTCAATACACATTAAAATACTATATTCATTAATCCCCGTGCAAAAAGCAAACGTAACCATAAGGACGGGACGGAGGGAGTATAAAACAAAATAAAAAATAATAATCTTAAGAATGAACTGTTCAGGAGTTTTCGTTGCTGTACATAATATTACTCCCTCCGTCCCTCCAAAGTATTTCACACTTTCCTTTTTCATCCGTCCCTCAAAGTATTTCACACTTTACTTTTACTAAATTTGGTAAAAAATACATTATAACAATACTCACTTTTTACACACATCCCAATATAATAGTTACTCCCTCCGTCCCCCAAAGTATTTCACACTTTTCTTTTTCATCCGTCCCTCAAAGTATTTCACACTTTGCTTTTACTAAATTTGATAAAAAATACATTATAACAATACTCACTTTTTACACACATCCCAATATAATACTTACTTTTTCACATCTCCCAACAACTTTACACACATTTTTCGTTAAATCAACTAAAATATATATTCTCTTTCTTACTTTATACATAAAAATACAAAATTTTCTTAAACTACACGCACCAATACGTGAAATACTTGTTGGGACGGAGAGAGTACTTTTTTACATCTCCCAACAACTTTACACACATCCCAACAACTTTACACACTTTTTTCATTAAATCAACTAAAATATATATTCTCTTTCTTACTTTATACATAAAAATACAAAATTTTCTTAAACTTCGAGCACACCAATACGTGAAATACTTATTGGGATGGAGGGAGTATTCTTTTTATGTATGTTTTACATCTTATTATTATTATTATTTTTTAAATTATACACATATATAATGAAAACTTCACATTTCTTATGATTGTTTATTTTGTTTATATAGTCTTTCCTCTAATACGTGACATTTTTCCAAGTATAAAGTCGGAGCAGGAGAGAGATAGAGAGGAGATTCTTGCTCTTAACGGAGATAAGACTGGGACTCAGTTTGCTGACTGCTGCATTAACCATTATTCACTCAAAAGAATCTCTTCTCTACTTTCTCTTCCCCAATAAAGTGACTCAAAAAAAATTGAATTTCGTTCCCCAAATGCACTCGCACACGCACCAATACCACCCCCACCCACACCCAAACACTTTGGAAAACAGTCCTTGTTTTGGCAAAGAGAGTTTAATGGCGATTGGGGTTCACCGCTGCTTAATAAGGTGAGTTAGCTGTCTTACCTCGTTTAGTAGCCTTACACTGCTCATTGTACACACAAAATCCAACACCCCTATTCCCTGTCTTTCTTACTGTCACCATTCTCCTCTGCCCCTCTACACTTACTACTCATTCCATTTTCCCTCTTCCCCAAACCCCAACACCACCATTTCTTCCTTTTCTGCTTCTCTGTTGATTCAACTCTTCTTCTTCTCTCTCTGTAGCCATGCATAACAACGGAAAAGAAAAGTTGGTGGTGGAGGTGGTGGCGGCCCACAACCTGATGCCCAAAGACGGTGAGGGTTCTTCGTCGCCGTTCGTGGAGGTGGAGTTCGAAAACCAGAGGCAAAGAACACAAGTGAAGTACAGAGACCTCAACCCTGTCTGGAACGAGAAGCTCGTGTTCCACGTGAACGATGTCGGAGACCTCCCTTACCGCACAATTGAGGTTAACGTTTTCAACGAGAGGAGGTCTAATAACAGCCGGAATTTCTTGGGTAAAGTCAGGGTGTCTGGCTCTTCCATCGCTAGAGAAGGTGAAGAGGTGCCTCAGCTTCACACGCTCGACAAAAGGAGCCTCTTTTCCCACGTGAGAGGTGAGTTGAGTCTAAAGCTTTATTTGTCCACAAAAGAAGAGGTTAAACAGGTCATACACGGCGGTGGTGGTTCCGGGAGTGGAGCGGTGGTTCCCGGAGGCGGCTCTGGTGGCGGTGGGGTCTCCAAGAAATCGAAGAAAATGCATCAGCAGGGTGGGAACATTGTTGTGCCAAAGCAGATGGGCCTGGGTTTGGGGCAAGGAGGTAATAAATTGGGCCTTTTGCAAAATCAGGGCCATTTAAAGCCCATGGAACCCAGTCCAGGTGATATCAAGCCTGTTGTCGTCACTACTGTTCCAGGAGCGGTTATCCCGGCCGGCGGCGGCGGTGTTGGCCATTTCCGCTCAAATGACTACTCTCTCAAGGAGACAAGTCCTCACCTTGGCGGCGTGAACAAGGACAAAACAAGCTCCACTTATGATCTGGTGGAACAGATGCAGTATCTGTATGTGAAGGTTGTGAAGGCTAGAGAATTTTCAGTTTTTGGTGGTGGTGGTGAGGTGGTTGCAGAGGTGAAGCTTGGGAATTACAAAGGGATTACGAAGAGGGTTTCTCTTGGGAATACAGAGTGGGACCAAACATTTGCCTTTTCCAAAGATTGCATACAATCCTCTGTGGTGGAGATTTTTGTGAAGGAGAACAACAAGGATGAGTTCATGGGGCGTGTTTGGTTTGATTTAAATGAGGTGCCCAAAAGGGTTCCACCTGATAGTCAATTGGCTCCTCAATGGTATAGAATGGAGGATAAGAAAGGTGAGAGACTCAAGTGTGGGGAGGTGATGGTTGCCATATGGTTTGGTACACAAGCTGATGAAGCATTTGCAGAGGCTTGGCATTCCAAGGCTGCAAATGTGCAATTGGATGGTCTGTGTTCGATTAAATCCAAGGTTTATCTGTCTCCCAAACTGTGGTATCTGAGAATTGGTGTGATTGAAGCACAAGATGTGATCTTGGGAGACAAAGGGGCTTCCATGAACATGGTGAGATATCCAGAGCTTTTTGCAAAAGTTCAAGTGGGAAACCAGGTTTTGAGGACTAGAATGGCTTCTCCTTCAGCAAATAGAGGCCTCTCCAACCCTTATTGGAACGAAGACTTGATGTTTGTGGTTGCTGAGCCGTTTGAGGACTATCTGTTGATCTCCATTGAGGACCATTTGGGTCCAAACAGAGATGAGGTTGTTGCAAGGGTGATTCTGCCTATTGCCAACATTGAGAGGCGATTTGATGACAAGGTGGTAGTCTCTAGGTGGGTGAATCTTGATACTCAGTTGGGCAGCCAGAACGAATCCAAGGGTGTGGTTAGATTCGCCTCTCGAATCCACCTTCGCGCCTCCCTCGAAGGCGGTTACCATGTTCTTGATGAGGCTACAATGTACAGCAGCGACGTCCGACCCACTGCGAAGCAACTATGGAAGCCCCACGTTGGTGTTCTTGAAGTTGGGATTTTGGGAGCCACTAATCTTATTCCAATGAAGATAAAAGAAGGCAAAGGTGGCTCCACTGATCCCTATTGTGTAGCTAAGTATGGGCAGAAATGGGTTAGAACTCGTACGGTTGTTGATAGCTTGTCCCCCAAGTGGAATGAGCAATACACTTGGGAGGTTTTCGACCCTTGCACAGTCATCTTCATCGGCCTGTTCGACAACTGTCGGGTCGATAAAAGCATGGTAGCTGGTAGTGGTAATCGGGACACACGAATCGGGAAAGTGAGGATTCGATTGTCGACTCTGGAAACTGATAGAGTTTACACTCATGCTTACCCTCTGATGATGTTGCATCCATCTGGTGTGAAGAAAATGGGAGAACTTCACTTGGCAGTAAGGTTTACTTGCACAAACATGTTCAATGTGCTTCATATGTACACCACTCCCCTGCTTCCGAAGATGCATTATGTGCAGCCATTGTCTGTGAGCCAGCTGGATGGATTGAGATACCAAGCTATGAACGTCGTCGTCGCGAGGCTGAGCCGATCCGAGCCACCTTTAGGTAGAGAAGTGGTGGAATACATGCTTGATCACGACTCGCATATGTGGAGCATGAGAAAGAGCAAAGCTAACTTCCTTCGTCTCACAAATGTTTTGGCTTGGTTCGTTGCTATGGCTCGGTTGCTCGAGACTCTGCGTACATGGAACAAACCCGTCTACTCGACGCTGTTCTTGACCGTCTTCACCGTGCTCGTGCTGATTCCCGAGCTCATAATTCCATGTGCATTGCTTACTATGGCTTTAATGGGACTCTGGCGCTACCACACCCGTCCGAGACATCCACCCCACATGGATACGAGGCTTTCGTACGCTGAGGGCGTGCATCCGGACGAATTGGACGAGGAGTTCGACTCGTTTCCAACGTCTCGAAGCCCGGAGATCATTAAGATGAGATATGACCGGCTCCGGAGTGTGGCTGGGCGGATCCAAACCGTGGTGGGTGATATGGCTACTCAAGGGGAAAGATTTCAGGCATTGCTTAGTTGGAGAGACCCACGAGCTACGTTCTTGTTCGTGATAATTTGCTTGGTGGCTGCTTTCGGATTCTACTTGGTTCCGATCAGATGGGTGGTGGCGCTCGGCGGCGTGTATTATCTCCGGCCGCCTAAGTTTAGGAATAGAATGCCGATGAGTGCTGCTAGCTTCTTCAAGAGGCTGCCAACTAATGCTGACAGCATGTTGTAGTTTGGGGGTTAGTGTTTGCACAGTGGGACTAGGAATGGTGTTGTTTAATTGGTCTGTTAGGCTTTGTCTAGTAACTTATTAGTATCTGAGGGTACTTCTTTGGTAGTCTTGTGATGTCTGCGTTACTGTTCCAACGGCCGATGGATTAAATGTTTTGTACTGTTTTCTACATCGTATTTCTAGATTACTCTCTATTCACTCCCTCTGGCCGTCATTAATATTTTAATGCGCATATTTGGTGGTGAGTGAATCTATAAAAAATGACTTTTGATATATTATAATGCATATACTCCATTTGGTCTCATAAAGTTTATGAAAATGACTTTTGGTGAAGCACGACATAAAATTTAAGAAAAATATATTTTGGTGTAGTGATTTAAGTAAAAGAAGTGTTTTGTTTTAAAAAAATTAATTAAGCAAAGTGTATTATGATATATTCCCTCCGTCTCACTCAAAGCTTCATTTTTTTCATCTTAGTGTCTCACCTGCACAATCATTTTTCATTTTTTACGCACATGAGCCCCACACATATCTACTAACACAATTAAAATATGGGGCATACACTCTCACTAATACAACTTCCCACTACACATTAAATAATAATACTCCTTAATTCACGTGCAAAAAGCAAAAACCACTCTTTGGGTGGGATGGAGGGAATAAATGAGTTTGATTAAATTGTGTAGGTGGTGATATTTCACAAATAAACCGGGTTTACGATGTAAACTTTGTGATCCCTCTTTCAATCATATTTATCTTATGTATTGATAGAGCGTTTAAATTAAAGGAGACCACATGATTTACAAGAGTTTATGATGTAAATTCGGTTTAGAAGAGACTGACTTGTGATATTTATGTAATGATAATGTAAAAATATAAGGATATTAATATTGTGTGTTGTTTCTACTTTTTTTGGTGGGCAAAAGCTTGTGTGTACCCAGGTGGAAGCACATTCCGTGTGCCTTTAGAATTTTGTGCTTAGGGATGTAATCGAACCGAATCAACTGCTCCAAGAAATTAAAATGCTGCCTCACTAAATTGAATATAATGGGCTGCATGTTTATTACGAAATGGGTCCAACCAATATGTAAATCGCCTCCATTAATGGTTGGTGGGCTGCTCTCCTCTATCCAAATGGGCCTAACTTGTTTTGCTCTACCAAATCATGATTTGGGCTACCATTAAAATGCAAATGGGCCAAATGTAAGCTATTGGGTCGTAGCTTGGGTGCTGTAAAATTCCAGCACGCACGCTCTTATCGTTTTAGCTCGTATTTGTTTGTTTTAACTCCGAATCGAACCCTACTTTTTTTTCACACCTTCGTAATTGAATGAAGAAGCTCATTTTATGCATAAATTATAGAAATTTCAACAAAAAATTCCTCTCCACAAAAATTAAGGAATTAAAGAAATTAATCACTAAAAGCAACTTCAATTATATAAATCCTAGCTAAAAATGACGCTCTTCATTTTGTCACTATCAATTTTATTCGTGGTTTAAGACGGTTTTAAACCGTCTCTTCATAATACAATATCACTTTTAAAAATTATCTCTATTTTTGTCATTTAAAAAACCATCTCAACTCTTTTGTCTGGCAGGTCAAAATATTGTTTTGATTAATTATAGATGGTTTTTAAACTGACCGACTGTTTTTTCAAATATCCATTTCCATCTCACAAACCATCTTAATTAGAGTTTATAACCGTTTCTATTTTCATGATTTTTTTAGTGTTATATATGATAAAAAAAAAATTCATATTTATAAATTTGAATTTAAATTATTAAAATAAATCTATATAATTTGACAAATTAATATATAGAACCGTTTTATTTATGGAACCTTTTTTTATTTTCCTAATTATTTTATCTTTTGTTTTCGGTTTATGAACTATATATTTTGCCTTTATGGCTTAAGTTTTACTTTTGGGTTTCAATATTAATTTAAGGATATGATTATAATTAGCCTTATAACAATTGTGAGAACCACAAAAGTTTTATATGGAACTGATTTCATGATACTCCCTCGTATAACTTTACTGAATTTGCTAGTTATATACTAGTTTTAACTATAATATAAAGCTGAATTTTACCAGAAGCGCACACAGAAAGGTCATAAGATATTAAAAAAGAAGGGTTAATTTTGTTTTCATCTACATGAAGAATGGTGGAGAGATGCAAGCTAAAACTATATTAGCTTGTAAACTATTATTTTAGCATATTAATGAGCAAGAAAACTACCACTAACCAAGTAAGTGGAATATCTATGTCAAGCATGCACTAGCTACTCCACGATTCCACTTAAGTATTAGTCAATTGTGAAATTAATTTGAGAAGAAGTTAATTAATGAGGCATTGATAGTAAATTATTAAAAATATTAATCAACTATATATGCGTATAGTCGAGGTGCATATATAAAATTTAGGCTAATTATACTGTGCACCCTAAGATAGAATGCACTCACTTTAAAAAACGTATACAAATATAAACAAAAATATATATAATTATAAACAAAAATGTATACAATTTAATTGTTAGTTTTTTAATGAAAAATTGAGTGTAAAAAAATATACAATTATTAAAAAACATGTATACACTCTTGAATAAAAAATTATATACATATGGATGCTAGTTTTTTTAATGAAAAATTTAGTGTGAAAAAAGTATACAATTATTAAGAAACATGTATATAAAATAGAATAAAAAGTTATACACAAATGAGTGCACCCTTGCACCTAATATCAACTTTAAAATTTATGCAATCATATTAGAACCTCATAATAGTTTTGGAAAAGAACATTAATAAAGTAGAAAGCAATTTGTGTGTGAAATAGGACACTTATCACACATTCCACCCATGTAACATGAGATGGAATAGGGGAATTGAATTGCTTTAAAATTGACAATATTCTGAAATTTAAGTAGTGGCAAACACTTCAAATATATGTAAATACGGCAAATCTTTTAACAGTACTGACTAGTCATTTCATGGTGAGATATATATACGCATATTTTTTTTACCAAATTCGTATCTTTATATAAAAATTATTTACAAAATAATTTAATTAGATGATTATTATTTTTTATCAATTAATGACGTTATCACATTACAAGCAATGTAATTAATTGTTGCCACAAGAAATCAAGAAGTTTAAAACATAAACAATTAATTTCATATATATATATATCTTTTATTACTTAATTCGAAAAGTTCTAAATAGGCATTCCCAAATCTTTTAATTTTGTTCTGATTTCATCATAAAATATTATCTTTTTACTAATTTTATCTCATAATAACTTCGTTAAAGTACCAATTCAATCTCATCCCATTAATTAGAAAATTTTGACATTTTCAAGTAAAAAAAAAGAAAAAAAAATCATTTTGGTTAGAATTTAAAAGTTATGAGAATATTTTAAAGAAATAAAGTTTTTTGGAATTATTTTGAAAAATAAATTTGTATGAAACATTGTTTTTATTTTGAACTCGAAAATCAAGAGATTGTTATATGGAAAAGGTGATCTCCTATTTTATTTTAATTACTATTACATTTCCTATTTATTTTGAACTCGAAAATCAAGAGATTGTTATATGGAAAAGGTGATCTCCTATTTTATTTTAATTACTATTACATTTCCTACTGCTAAATGTTAAACGAATGACACAAGTATAGCCTGTAAGAGTAGATCAAATTAATACCCTAAAAGAAAAAAATATAAACCTTCCCACCACAAATAACTTATATAACTTAGATAATAGGAGATATAAAATTAAATATGGTAACATGGAAAAAGTAATTAAGGTGACAAATATATGCAGCCTTGCTTATAATCAGCGTCCCATTTCCTGAATACCACTCAGCTCTTAAGAGCGAGTCAACAATCCGCCACACCTATAAATACCTCAACCTCCCTCCTTTCACGCCATTCTTGAATATACATACCGAATTAGTTATTTAAAAAAAAAGAAAGCGAGCGATGATACAAAGTAGTGGCGGCGACGGTGCCACTGTACGTGCGCTAGGATTAGGTTACGGGTCAGTGAAATGGTGGCGGATGTTCAAACCGGATCACTGCGACGCCATTAACCGTTTCAACTGCCGGAGTGAATCCGTACAGCATGAACTACCGATTCCTGGCGGGAGATGTAATCGCAAAATTAATAGAGCGTTAGCTTTGTGGGTAATTTTCGGAAGAAATGGCAGCTTTGGCTGGGCAATAACCACATTTTCATTGTCGAGCTTGAACAACACGTTGGTGGTCGGAGCTCCATTGTTGAGAGCCATGTATGGGCCCGTTGGGGAAAATCTGGTGGTGCAGTCGTCCGTCATCCAGTCTCTTCTATGCTTTCCTCTTCTGCTGTTCATGCTCGAATTTTGGCGCGTCCGGATAATATTGATCACTCACAGTATGATGATCAATCGCAGCACCATTCCTCCATGATGCCACGACGTCGTTTGCGTCTTCCAATTTCGGAGCAACCTTGAAGAAAGTTGGGGCGAAGCTAGGGAAAAATCCTAACTGTTATGCTTGTGCGTTTGGCCTCATTTGGGGGCTCTAGGCAAACCGGTACTTATTGATTTTCTTTCAAAATTTGGATTCGATTGCCAAAGGATACTTTTAAAAAGATTTATTGAGGTTTCCGAAAAAAAATAATAATAATAATTGAGGTGCGAGTATGGTCATTAATTAGATATAATCCCACCAAAAAAAATAGTTTGTAATTTCTAAACAAGCAAAAATCAAATACAATTACCATCCCTACTTAACCCACCTCACTTTATCATTTAGTATTTATTCCAAAAATAATATCATAATACCCCTAAAAATTATTACTTTTTTTAATATCAGTATCGGAGGAGAGATGCAAGCATTCATGGGACAATGAAAGTAATATTTTAATAAAAAATAAGTTATGAAACACTGAAATTCTACTATTCCACTCATTAGATAGCCTATATAATCACTACTTGTGCAATGGTTTAATGATCATTGTTGATATAGGAGTAATTAAAAAACAAGTTATGAAATACTCTTTTTGTCCGACATCAATGTATCCATTTGGTTTTTGTACGTGAATAGTATTTTTGCCTTATGTGTAGTGGGTAATTCTATTAGTGGAGAGTGTGGTTCCATATTTTATTTGTATTAGTGGAGGTTTTAAGTCACATATGTCTAAAAAAAGAAATTGATAGATTAAAGATAGACGGACCAAAATAGTAAAATGAATAGATTAAGGATGGAGGGAGAAAGTGTCATTATAGAATCGGGAATCCGGAGACGTCTAAACTCCATATTATCCTTAAAAATATTGAATATCCTGTTATGTTTTGATGTTAAATTTTTTATTACTCGCTTTAAATGAGTGATACGTATATAAGGATAAAAATTTCAACATTTTACCCTATAATATTTTATTTTTGGTATATAAATTTTATTAATATATCCTATTTGTCAATCATTAAACAATTTAGGACAGGAAATGAAACACAAAAAATGTAAAAATTCAAATCCTTTTATTAACGCATCAAATTTAAACGCCAAAGGGAATAATGGAATTGGTGATATATTCTCGCGATTTCTAACTTTTTGATATTTTGTATGTAGGTGGGAAATTTGGAATGCCTAACATAGTGGAAGGATCCGATTCTAATAATGGCCAAAGCAGGGAGTGAAGCAGGGAGTGGTGTAGCTATGTTCACCATGGGTATGTAATTTTTTAATAAAAAAATATTACAAAACTTTTATAAATTACAATTTACACATGAAGCGTACGGGTCAAAGGAATATCATGGTTAATATTATTATTTTTAATTAAATTATTTTGTAAACCATTTATATTATTAACAAAAAAAGTAAATAAAATAAAATAGAAATGGACTCGAGCATAACTTGCATCTTGCTATTAAAAAAAACCACATAAGCTAGCTCTTGATAAAAATGTTTGGACATTTTTGTCCCTCATATATTTTATTATTTATAATTTAATACTAACACATTATTAACATTATAAACATCTTTTCATTTTTTATATCATTTATTTTATTAATTAATTTTCATGAAATAATAAGTTTAATTTTTATCTCATGTATTCCTAATCTTACAATCATCCATTTTTTTTATAATAATAATCTTTGAAAATTTACAATAACACTTGGATAAGAATGGGTGCAGGACTTTTGATGAGAAGGTAATAGCTTGTGGCATGCGGCTGACCGTATACGGTATGGTTATGAGGTTTGTGGGAGGAGCGGTGACTACGGCTGTTGGATCTCTGCTAGTAGGCTTTTGAGCACTACACGTGGAGTGTGATTGTGTATTTTGGGTTATAGAATGAGTTTTTGACTTTTTAATATGTGTGGCGGCTCTACCACAAGCAATCACCTCTTTTGTATTTGCTCAACAGTATGGATTGCACTTGCCCACACTTTGTTGGCATCAACTCTTATAATTCTAATTAAATGTTAACTCATGATTTTTTGTTTTGTTTTGTTTTGTTTTGTTTGTTCCAATTTCTTGCAGGGTTATTTTCGGCACAATTGTATCCCTTCCTCTCTTGATTGCATACTATGCCGTACTAGATATTCTTCTTCATGAATGAACAATACTCCATCCATCTCTCCAGATGTATTTCACATATTTTTGTATTAGCTAGAGTTTAAGAAAATTTTGCTTTTGTTGGATTATTAGCACACAATACCATTATTACGTACAAATTAATTTGAAAACAAAACTTAAATCAACAAGAGGAATTACGTGTTCAATCGCGAATGATCTACATCTACGGGAGCTTTTTATTAGACGAAGGATTGCAGAGGAGATTACATGCACATTCAATCAAGCTAGATGATACATTTAAGCAAACTACGAAAATAAATCAGCAAATCCCAAACTTATAAGACTAAATGAGTGGCTGGTTTTGCAGCTAAATAACTATATGATCAACCAATAAGAAGCTTGATATCTCAACTCATCAATGAACAGAACCATTCCAAGCAGCCTTCATCCAACCAGTCACCAATTGTCCACTAATCTGTTGACACGTGGTTATGCATAATCGATCAAACCTTCCATGCAGCTCGCTGGAATTGAAGCAGACTGACTGTACAACCATTCCACACAGTTAGATAATCAAGGTTTACATGCAACTTAATCACAGCTTTTTAATGTACAAGTAAGAAAGTAAAGAAATATTTTTGTTAATATAATGAAAAATATATGTAAAGTTGTTGGGATGTGTGAAAAAAAGTAAGTATTATGTTGGGATATGAGAAAAATGTGAGTATAATTATAGTGCCACTTTCAATAAAAGAAAAATATGAAATACTTTGTAGAAATGAGAAAAAAAGTAAATGTTGCATGTTTATCAATAATAATACTTTGTGAGAAGAACTATTGCACGTTATAAAAAGATAATAGTAATTTGTGAATGCATTATAATATCTTAGTTATTAAATATTATACGTTTATATATAATAATTCTCCCACCATTCTAGAAAATGTTTAACCTTTACTGTTCCTTAATCTAACTTTTGAGGGTAATTGGTTTTTTAGTAATAAATAAAATATATGTGTTGAAAACAAGAATGACATTACTTTTGATGTTTTGGATTAAAATGATTTTTTTTTTTAATTAGGATGAACCATTTTAAGAGATAATTTTGATGTTTTGGATTAAAATGATATTTTTTTTAATTAGTATGAACCATTTTAAGAGATAAATAAATAAGAAAATGATGAATCATTTTCAAGGAATATAATAATAATAATAATAATAATAATAATAATAATAATAATAATAATAATGCTAAAGCAGTTAAACTGACTTAGCATTACCTAATACATCAATCAGTTTTCATAATCTGATCGAACTTCAAACCGATGAAAGTAATAATTCGAGGCTTTACCGATCGGATCGGTTCAATTAGAGGTTCAGTCAAAAAATTAGAATTCACATATTTTCAATTATATTTATTTAAAACTCGTTGGACCGATTCAATCAATTATTTTCGTTGTTGGCCTGTTCAGACCAATTCAACCTAAAAAACAATTCTTTTTAGTTCATGTTCTATTTTATCATTTTTTATTAGTTTAATTAATCTTTAGGGTGTAACTATAATTTCACCTAGTTCATTTTCTATTTTACTATTAAGGTTTAGATTAATTAAATTAATTTTCAAGATATAATTGTAATTTCATTATTATTATTCAAGATGTATTTTATTCTTGTGGTTTATATCTTATTTTATTCATAAAGTTTACATTAAATTAAATTAATTCTTAAAATATAATTGTAATTTCACTCTTGGATCGTGATATATTTTATTGTTATGATTTTTATTTTTATTTTTACGCTAGATTTATAATTTACTTATTTACTCTCGCGATAATCTTATTATTTTTATTTAAAGAGTAATAGGACAGAAATAAAAATAATGCGGAAAGACTTGTCATAAAAATGCAAAATACTTCGCATAGAAACAATAACATTCTTTTAATGCAGGCATCCGTAAATTATAGTCAGATAGAATTGCACACCGGATCTTCGCTATTTTTGTGTATTATATGTTAAGTGATTGACATATAGGAGGGAGAAATAAATTCAACCATTGCCCCTAGGGCTTAAGATTTAGGGTATAGTTCTCTCTCCTAGGTGTTGTCCATCTAACGGTGTGATGCATGAGATGATGTACTAAATAGCACAGAGAATTCGAGTCGAAATAATTGGTATGTACTTAGTCATGTTTTCAACATAAAATGTATCACAGTGCCTCCTTTCAATATAAGTGACCATTTCATATAAAAATTCACATAAAACAGACAAAAAGTGATAACTTCTATAATGATACTTAATTAATAAAAAGTAATAATGTTGATTTATTAATAATTTATAATTTAAATGAAAAGTGATAACATTTTATAACGAAGTTATAATATTTTATGACGAAAGTGATAACTAATTTAAAAGGTTTAAAAAGGCGATCTCAAATATTTTCTCGAGTAATCAAAAAAATTCTCTATCATAAAACTCCTTTGCTACCCGAAAAAAAAGCAGTATTAACCTTTGCTCGAATCTATAAAAGTGGGTAATGTAAATTTATAGTTAATATATTTTTTTACTTAATAATTCAAGTAACGCGAATATCGTTCGATAATGTAAATTTAGAGTTAATAAATAATAAAATTATCAAGTAATGTGAATAAAGAAATTTTCAAGTAATATGAGTAATTTAATTTTCAAATTAGTTTAAATTTCGTTTTAATGCAATTTATTTATAATATAATATCATTTTAAAGTAATGCAAGTTATGTAATTTTCGAGCAATTTTTTTTTCAAGTAAAAGACTACATTTGACTAAAGGGTATTTTTCTTAATTAGAATAGAAAATGTATGTTGTTAAATTTAGAATAAAAAAAATATTTTACTTTTTTACTTTAGGGTACTGCAAATTTTACCCCCTATTTCATCATTTGAGTTGTAGGGCTAGGCAGTTTCATTTCAAAAAGATGAAACCTTGGATGCGTCGTCGGTGATTCAGTCGCAATCCTATTCCTGGCCACAAATGTGACCACAGCAAACTTGTCAGATTTAGGGTTACAAATAGATTTAAAAAAGGAAAAAAAAAAAAAAAACTCTCTCAGCTAAGAATCAAAAAAAGGAAATAGCAACATCTAAACACGAATCCCCACCGGATTTTCTTTTCTTTTCTCGTCTTATATTTTTTAAGTTTTCCGCCAGCTCAGGCCAACACATCCCAGTTTCACATTATTTCATCTCAAATCTCAGAACAGTTCCATTTTTTTCCCATTTCGTCCTGAGTTATTAACTTAATTTTCCTCCAATAATTAGGACATGTTTATTAGGTTAGTGCTTCATGGCATCGAGTGTGGCTTTTGAAAACCTTGCCTTCACCCTCAAAATCACAAGACACCGTCCAGCCAGGGTTCTTTGAAGTGGTGGTCCGACGGTAAAGAATGGTTTCCCGATTTTAAATTTATAGTTCCCTGAATTACCCCCACTGCTTTAAGCACAAGGATTAATTTATAGTTGGGGGCAATTTCTTTTACCGGATATGAGGAAAGAATGGTGATAGTTTATTGTTGTTTTATAGCAAAGTCATGCTCATTAGCTCTTCGGTACAGCAGAGCTGATGCTTCCACCCTGCACATTCATCCAACATCAATGGCATGGATAGGATAGGCACAGTGCAGAAAGTAACCAGGAAAATACAAAGGAATGTGCATCAGAATCACGACTACATTCATACCAGCCAGGATACACAACGTGTCTTCCCGTCGAGAGGGCCCAATTCACCTATAAGTTTGGATCAACAGAAAACATTTGTTAGAGAAACCCAATATAAAAAATTTCACCAAGACATCTTTTTTTATTTTGAAGATGAAAACTGAGAAACGGAAGCACTTGGTTGGAGCTTATGGGTGTGAGTAATGAGAATCAAAATTCCTCAATCATTTTCAATAATTCAATAACTAATCTCCACCATTCAATCATCTTCAATCCCATTATAATTGACTTCCTCAATAATACCTATTGTCATTCAGATAGTGGAATTTGTACCAAGCGGCTCCTAAGCCTCAATCACACCAATATAAATCATATATGGATATATCCACCTCAAAGACACATTCTCATTTTTTTTTTTCAGTTATATTTGCCAATAGTTTCTTTCCACTATGCCAATCACACCTAGCCATTACTCTCCTCAAGATGTTCTCATTTTTATTCAATTGTTTTCTTTGCTAATAGTTTCTTTCCAAGTTTTTAAAATATTTAATCTTCCAATTTTAATTGGACTCGGTGATTATGTATTTCATATAGGTTGTGTCAGGGCATCAATTAATATTAAAAAGTTGTACTTAACAAATATAATGGCATTCAGAAGTTAAGTAAGCTTAGAAATACCTTGTCAGTACCAAATGAATTTGCGACTACATGGGTAACCTGATCGTCGATTTGATTGACGCAGACAGCACCAAATTGCTCAGCTGTCTGCCACAGCGGATGCATGTGAGGTTTGGCTTCACCAACTGGAAAAACTCTACTAAAAACAATGCGGCAACCCGCTAAAATTTTCTGTTGTTCACAAGATAAGATGGCTCTAACATCAGCTTCATGTAATGATTGATGTGCAAAAAAGTTCTCATGAATTCTCTCAATAACCTGTCATCACAGCACAAACAAATCAGAAAGTGTCGGGATACACACCCAACATAAAACCTCTATTTTTCTTGATCTGGAAAATCACAATTAACCCCCACCCCCTTCTCCGCACTAGCAAAACAACAGAAGAAAAGGTCCAAAATCAGAACCCCTAGCACCACTTTCTTCGGATTAGGTACAGGATTTTAGGGTTAAGGATACAAATACAAGCTATCGCAAAGCTTACAAAAAAGCTATTCTTTTCTTTAATTGTTATTGAACAGAATTACTTGATTATTCGTAAGTAGAATTATCATGTGCTAATTAAACATACCGACAGAGAAGAGGCCAAAGTGCCATCTTCTGGTCTCTCATCATGATCAATCTCCAGAAGTGATGGGCCTGGTAACCCAAATTGCCGTCTACTACAGGGAAAATAGATATACCTGAGAACAAAAGGACAGATCAGATTTACAATACAAAGTAAGTTATAATGAGTAACAAGGCAAATCATTACCGTTCAACAACTATCAAATTTAGCCTGTTATGAGGCCAGACTCTTATAGAATCATCTATGATTACAACACCAGACTCCAGACCAAGAACCCCCTCCAAGTCCTTACTTCTGGGAACTCTTTCATCACCGTCAAATGGTTCCCCATCATCACCTCGCGATATAACTCGTCCAGAAAACAATTCTCCTTTTGGATCAAGCAATTTTGCCATCTCAGTGGCATAATACTTGTTTCCCATGGTGTATAGATGCAGTTCATAAAGTTTGCTTGCCTAAGACAGAAGAAGAAAAAAAGAGAGAAAAAAAAAGGGCCTCAGAAAGGAAACGGGAAAAAAAAATGTGATTTTTATTTAAATAAGCAAAACAGTAACCTTCTCCAAAAAATTCCATATCCCAGGCCGCAATTTGGTCCACATTCCCATATGGGGAAACCGAAATAGATGCCTCTGGGGCTTTTCGCGGTCCTGTTCTTCTTTCTTTCTCAGCATCTCCTCATGCTGTAGATCAACCTCAACAAACTGGACAAGAATACAAAGTTAATGGAGCCTCTTCTTAACGAGAACAAAGTGAAAATTATACATAAATCCCGTGCCTTGGCTGAGTTTAGGAGAGTATGATCCAGATCCAAGACAAGACTAAGCTTGCGAACTGCAAACATTTTCGTCTGTTCTTCAAGCCTCCTTGCCCTTTCTCTCTGGATAGCAGCTTTTTGCTTGTCATCAAATCCATCAAAAAGACGCTCAACATCACTCCAAGCATTCGCATTGAATGGTCGAGGGGGGGCAGAGGTAGCTGCTTCCAATGTTAGATCACTACCAGTTCTTAGGTTGCGGGACTCAGCAACTGCTCCCTTGGTCTCTATTCCAGTTTGATGACCCTGAGCCTGAGCAAGTCGTGTTGAAGGTATAGATGCTTGAGATACAGATACGATATCAGCAATGTTCCTCAAATTACTTGTAAATTGCATGGTAATATCAGGTGGTTTCATGCCACTATAAGCCACTGACTTCTTCTCCACTTGATCCTCTTGCCTTGGGGTGCCCAAGTTGCCCATTATTGCTGAACCAGAGGACGCATTTAATTTAGGTTGATCAGCATCTACAGTTGCACCCTTCTGTGGGGCACTATTATGAAGAATACGACGTGGATCACGAGGTTTCATTCGAACTTTTCCAGATTCCTCCTGCAAATCATATACATTTCATCAAATAAACTGCTACGAAACTGGCAATCAGCACACCATAATATGAATCATGAAATGTTTCCTCAAACAGAACTACTTATGTTTTAGAACATTGGAGCATAGGGGACAGGATGCTGACTTTCCATTTAAATTCCAAAACTAACATTAATCAGGGTATAGTAGAATAAAGAAAAAGCCTAGAAAGGAGAACAGCATGGTTTAGAGCGCGAACATACACTTGAAGGGCAATTGCCAAAGGCATTTTTTGCTTGTAGGGACTTAAAACGGTCTCCCTAAAAATTTCAGAAATTCCTTCACTATATTTTTTAATTAATTTAAACTTTTAAATTTAAAATTTTCAGATGCCCCCCTCAGGCATCAATTTTATTTAGGGCTATAATTGTCTAGGTCCATTCTAGCAATAGCCACCTCAAATGCATCAAACATAACCGCTACATCAAAGATGAAAATGTCAACAGGATATAAATCATGCATAAAATGCCTACTGCAGAGACTGTCTGGCAAGGAACTGTTCCGGCTGATGTCTGCCCAAGCATTGGTACAGAAGATTCAATTCCAGATGTTGATGGAACTGCTCCTATTATAGAATTTGGATTCGCCATTTGCATCATACTTTTTGCATCAGAAGATTTCTGATGTTCCATTTTGAGTATGCTAATCCATATAGATGGATTGACAGCTATCTCTCGTAATAAATACTGGAGGGAAGAAGAAGATGCATCAGGGCTTTTTGCTGGTAAGACTTCAGTATGACTTGTAGATTGCTGTGTAATGTAACTGTTAGCAGGTAGAGTAGTGGTTGGAATGGTCACTGGAGAGGAGATGGTTGCAGTAATGAGAGGCAGGGTTGTGTTTTTGTTAGGATCAGATAACTCATTTCTTCTTCGCTTCAGAGCAGGTCCATCAAAAACTACATCCTCAACTGTTTTCTGCTTCCTACCAAGAAGCTCTGGTTTAGACTCATCGCTGACAACACAAGAGAGACCATCACTAAGATTCCTGGGACCTGTATCAGAATTCGCAAATCGAAGCCTGGGATCCCTACTCTTTGATGCGGAAGATTTCAACACTGGGTTTTGGGAGCTACTTGCAGGACAGATAAACCTACCATTGCTAACTTCAGGACCAACCAAAGAATCCATGGAGGCAGAAGAAGAAAACACTGGCTGACCTGACATTGAGCTCACCGAAGAACTAAAATTGAGACTAACTGAACTAGAAACCTCCCCCATAACATCACCATCTCCAGTAGTATCTCCCTCTTCTGAAGGAGTTGGACTAGGAAGCCTGTCATTCATAAAAAAGGAACTCCGGCCAAATTTCTGCTGATAACTGGAAACAGCTTTGACAGCATCGGTTTCATAAGGATGCATCACAGGATTTCCTCTCTCAAGAGTTTGTCTGGGAACAGGCCACTCAGGCTTCAGCAACCCGTTCTTATCATAAGGCAAAGTGGCAGAAAGGTCTCGCGTGGGAGAAGGAAGACTGTCAGCATCATGATCTTTGTGGAGGTCTAGCAATGGAAGAGCCAGCCCCTTGTGCCTAGGATTAGTTAGTGCAGATTCTGTTCCGTGCGTGTTTAGATTGGCAGAGTTGAAATCAGTATTATCTCGCATCACATGCAAATCAAACCCCTCAGACACTTGTTTCCTTCCATAATTATTATCATAGCTCAGTGAATTATCAGAAGGCCCCTCCACGGACAACATGATAGTCTCCACCTGTGATAACATACTTTCAAATGAGTTCTTATAACTACTACGGGTTTCAATGTTTGATAAATATATTTTATTAGTGTTGGAGGAAAGAGGAGAGGGTATTGGCACCTCTTTCAGCTGCAAAGAAGAAAAAAGAGGAGGATTTAAGCTTGTTACTTGAGCTAGCAACCTGTATGCATATTTTACATTGAGGAAACATTTAGTAAGTAATTATAGACGATACACAAAAAGTGAGACACAAACAAAATGCAATGGTTATGCTACTAAATAATTATAGACGATACACAAAAAGTGAGACACAAACACAATGCAATGGTTATGCTAAGAACCTTGACAAAATTGCTCTGTTCTTCTGCTTTAGTCTAAGGTTCATGGAAGAAAATACCTGCACAGATCACGAGTCACCCGAGACTTAACAGTTAACAGTATTAATAAAGTGAAGGGTGCATAAGGAAATAAATAAATCCAAGACGAGCAGGTCAGTCATCAGAACTGACAGGAACATCATACCGAGCAAAGTGTCTGAATTGCAGATAGTAATAAGTGAACAAGAGTATCTTTCTCCGCGAAAGAACACTTCAATACCATATTTTGCAAGCTTATAGCCGCCATCTCCATGCGTGAACACAATGTATCCCATGATCTACACAAATATAAGACCATGAAATCAAAGAAAAACACTTTCAACTGAAAAAAAACAAACAACAACTCATAACGGAAAGATCTTCTCCCAATCTACTTACTCTTGTGCATCAGCCACATCTAGACTCCCCAGTTCTTCCTTAATCGAATCAACACGCATCCTCATCTCCAGCTCATACTTCTCATCCATATCAGATCCCATCTCAATAGCTTTAACACTCGAGTCCTCACTTTCAACCACCAACTCCGAGTCCAAATCAATTTCACCCTCCTCTAACTCACCTTCCTCCTTCTCACCGTCATCCTCCACATCAATCACAACTTTACTCTCGTTCTCGTTTGCACTTTTCACACTATTAGTATCATTACTACCATCCTCCATCATAACAAAAACATCGCCCAGAGGCTTATTATTCACCGCCTGCGCCCAAGCCAAATTATACAAACCCGAATATGAAGGCTTTGCCGCAATCTGATACTTATACACATCTCTCATCGACCAAACCCTAGCCACAGTTCCGCCGCTAGTATTATTATTACTACCGGCAATAGCATTATTCAGATTAACAGAACTTTTCGGCGGCTGCGTTGGCTGTGGCAGGGGCGGCGGAGAAGGCGCTGAAGCTTGCTTAATATTAAAAGCTTCTTCAGTTATTTCTTCAACAGAGGCGGAATCCGAGATCTCACCCTCCTCTACATCAACTTTTACTACTTGCTGCTCTTTACAATTGTTTTCCATATTTAAGAGGTGGATTTTCTTTCCTAATTAAACATTCAAATCACCAACAAGCAAGCGTATGTTGACTTATATACAAGGAAAGGAAATCGTAAAACTTACTCCATCAAATCAAAGAAATTAAACACAATGTATATTTGCAGAAGAGATTGAATGTGATTAAGAGAGGTGGGCAAATCTAACTCTACAAGATTTGGGAAAACAAAAATAATGGAAGATTTAAAATTTGACTAAATTGAAGATTCGGTGATCAGGGGTTTTAGAAACGGATTTTATTACTAAAATTAAATTGGGATAGAAGTGGATCTTGATCTCTCGGATATACCACTTGATCCTTGGTAGAAAAATTGGAACCCTCGACCAGAAGCCGGGTTTGAATTGAACCAAAAACAGAGTCGACGAATTATTGAATTTGGGGGAAATATATTTAGAGGAGAGAAGAGGCAGAACAGGGTCAGGATTTGGAAAAATAGATCCGCTCCGGTGTATCGTGTACCCGGATGATGTATTGGCTGCCAAACTTTTACTGCTTAAGTACGCCCATGGCACAGAAATATATTAAGTCAAAATTATAAAAATTTTAAATTATCAATTTTTCTTTTTTTAAATAAAAATTTTACATTATCAGTTTATATATAGAATATTTATAATACTTTATATAAAATATTAATAAATATTTACATATATCTTTTACACATATAAATATATGTGATAGATAAGATTATGAGTGAGGTGCGTCCGGGTCCACACCATGCGCCTTTCGAATTTAGTATTATGGATAAAGGGTACACATATTTATACGTATACAATTTAACACAAAATTTTTAAGGCACACGGAAATTGCTCCCGCGCGCACACAAGTTTTTGCCTAAAATTATAATCTTTATCACGAACAGGGTTTATATAGATTTCTATGTAACCCTCTAATCTTTATTACATGTAAATTTATTCTTTAGACATATAGATACATAAATTGTTACTCCCTCCGTCCCAAGAATACATTCATCATTTCCATTTTGGTATATTCCAATAATATTTTCACCTCCTAAAAATGGAAATAATACACGATATCAATAACCTTACAATACTATAATATTACAAAAAATGTCACCTTCTTTTTACACACAATCTAGTCAAAGTCAACTATATCATACATTATATTCTACTCAATTACCCAAAATACCCCTTTTCTTTCTTATCTCACACTACCAAAAAAGTTATTTTTCTTAAACTTCGTGCCAGAAAATACGCGAATGTTTTCATAGGACAGAGAGAGTACTATTCTAAAAATTACTTTTCAAGTAAACTCTGATTTATCAATTATTCTTTAATAAATGGAAAATTACTCTTTAAAGACTTGAATTATTACTTTGTATATAAAAATTATTACTCTTCAAAAAGTAATTTTTAATAATTTGACTGTTTTCCATATGAGACCAATTCAAAATTGGGAATCAATCAATTAAATAATAAAATAATATTTTTTTAGTAATTCCTAATACTCCCTCCGTCCAGCGTCAATCTATCCATTTTACCATTTTGGGTCGTCCACTCTTAATCTATCCATTTTCATTTTTAGACACATGGGACCCACCCACCACTAATACAATTAAAATATGGGACCTACACACCCCACTAATACAACTACCCACTATACATTAAATAATAATACTCCTTAATCCACGCGCAAAAAGCAAACGGATAGATTGGGGATGAACGGAGGGAGTATTATATATATATACTTGTGTGCGCCCGGACGCACGGGGCACACTCCTTGTGCCTTTAGAATTTTGTGTTAAATTTTATATCCTTTAGTATAATGATGTGTACCCTTTATTTTCTGAAGAAAAATAAAAAAATATTAATGAAAAGTGTATACCTTTTAAAATAAAATGGTGTACCCTTATTAATTAAAGTGTATACCCTTTAAAAATATTATTTACAAGTTAATTCATTTAATAAAAGCCTTTAAAAGGGGTATGACCAACCATTAAAGTAAACAAATAAATAATAAATAAAACTGTGTAAATTTTACTTAATATTTCTAATTAACTAAAACAATGTTAATCCATTGAAGCATCCTACAATAAACACACTTAAATAAATAAATTTCAAGGCAATTCTAACTTAAGGTGTACCTTTCGGTACAATACCAGTTCTATGATCAAATCCCCTTTTAACTTTATTAAAATAATAATGACCTTAAAACTTTCATAAAAATACAAGAGTACACTTGGTTTAATATTTAATCCAAATTTTGAATAACAAACATTATCTAAATGACAACAGATTATTAATTGGTAATAACACATGCAGGTTGTACCTAAGGTACAAATGTGACTACGTTTTAAATAAAAACTTTATATTCTTAGATCAAAACCATAGTGACCAAAGGTAATACTCCATTTATCCGCTACAAAGAGGTACATTTACTTTTTACACGTGGATTAAGGAGTATATAGTTGTATTAGTGGGTGTATGTGCCATATTTTAATTGTATTAGTGGGTATGTGTGGATCTCATATATGTAAAAAAAGAAATGAAACTCTTAAGGGCAGACACTCAAAATGGAAAAATGAGACTCTTTAGGAAGTACTTTTAAAAGCTCAACTCATGAAAGAAAAATGAATATAAATTTTCAGATTTTAAATCTTAATTTCACTCCTTTTCAGATTTTAAATCATAATTCACTCCCTCTTGCCATCACATTCGCCACTTGTACACCGCCACGCTAAATTGAAAATGAATAAAATGGGAGTGAGCAAACCACAGCTCAATGGAAGCTAAACTGAAAATGAATATAATTGGAATGAGCAAACCACAGCTCAATGGATACCACGCCACTGTTATAAACTAAATATTCTCATGCATGAAAATTTAAGTACTCACATATTGAAATCTTAACATGATAGTAAGGCACCTTTCGATCGTTACCTATATCACATATTCAATAATACATATATGGTCTGTTACTTATATCACATATTCAATAATACATATATTGAATCTTAGCATGATAGTAAGGCATCTTACGGTCCATTACCCATAAAATATATTTGAAACATTGGTAGGATACCATTATGGTCCAATACCCAAAGAAGGATAAAAAGGTGTCGCCAGTAATGGCACCTTTCGGTAATAGCGCTTTGGTAGATTTCTCCAACGCAATCCACAGAAATTCCACGAACGTCACAATATTTTTTTTGACATATGTCAAAGTGATGGAAAAGAAAGAATCTCTTTTACATACCCTCCCGGTTTATCAAATTTTTTGGAAATAATAAAAAGAAGGATATCTCCGCCTACACTCTGAAAATTTTTCATTTAATGACGTAAATTATCACATATTGCCAAATTTTAGTAAATGGCAGTAAATAAATTCCCATCTTAAAATACTTGCGACAAGATTCAAGCCCTAGGTACGTGCCTCGATCCAAAACCCTTCTCAAGTCTTAAAAATTCCTTGAATCTATAATAGTGGTGGAGAAAAGAAAACTAGAAAGGAATTTTACCACCCTCTCTCTCTAATGCCACCCTCTCTCTCTAATGTGGCGTTGGTTAGATCTCCGAATATATAAGTGAGGACATGAATTTATATTTATGATTAGTATATTCTAGGAGTGATTGCAGTGGTTTTTCAAACTTTCCCCTATTTGACAAAAGATAATTTAAGAAATCATATTTGTAGAGAAAACTTTCCTTGTTAAGAGATTTGATAACTATTTATTTTTAAAAAAAAATCTCTAATATGCTTGATATGCTCACGAGTCAAAATAGGAAAATAATAAGGAAAAGAAATTGTTTTGGACTTAAAAAAAAGAAATTTTCCTATAAAAGTAACGTGTATAAGCTCTAATTTTTTGGTGGTACAAGTATACACCCGAATACGAATTTGTCTTTCTTTAAAAATAAAATTTTAAAATAAAGGGAAAATCTTGTGTGAGACCGTCACATGGTAATATCGTTTTATGCTTTTGTAAATGTATAAGTTTCTAAAAGTGGGTGAACAGTGCACCACGTGCATAGAATAATTTGCCTAAAAGTTATCACTTCTTATCCGTCTCACATAACAAGTCTTGAAGAGGATTCGAAGCTTTTGTAAATGTATAAGTTTCTAAAAGTGGGTGAACAGTGCACCACGTGCATAGAATAATTTGCCTAAAAGTTATCACTTCTTATCCGTCTCACATAACAAGTCTTGAAGAGGATTCGAACCCGGACCTGTAGGCATTGGGAGCTCTTATGGGCATCATGTATGCCAACTTTGCTAAAAGTTATTCTTATTATGTATTCATTACACTATATATGTATACACACACTTATTTCTGCTCATGGTGGATATTGTTTGAACCTCGATTCATTAATTTTGGCAAATTTAATGGTTAGAGACGGCTAAAAACTGTCTCTAATTGAGACGAAAGAAAACCGTCTCAAATACAGTTTCATCTATAAACCATCTATAGTTTGAGACGGTAAAAAGTCGTCTCTAATACCGTCTCAACTTAAAACCGTCTCTAATTGAGGCATTTTGCATCCGTCTCAATAATTGAAAAGGTCATAAACCGTCTCAAAATTACACGATTCGGTTTTCTAGCCTGACGGCATATTCCGTCTCTAAAATCATCTCAAATAGAAACGGAAAAACTCAATTTCTAATTGAGACGGAAGAAAACCGTCTCTAATACCGTGACAACTTAAAACCATCTCAAATTAGAGACGGCAAGAAATCGTCTCTAATTGAGACCGAAAAAATCATTTCTAATACCGTCTCAATGTGAAGCCGTTTCTAATATCGTCTCAATATTAAATTTATTATTGTTGACCAATACTCAACGAGAATTCCATCTCTAATTCTAAAAAGCCATCTCAAAAGCCGTCTCAAATAGAGACGTCTAACATACTGTCTTTAATTTTGGTCTCTAATCAAAGTTTTTTGTAGTGGCTAGTACAAACAGGTAAATTAAACCGAAACTGACTGAATAGTATATACTATTAGATTGTGTTTGGATTGAGTCATTTCAAATTCCTTGAATTTAAAATCAATTCATTTGAATTTCACTGTTTGGATAAATTATGGAACTTTGAAAGGATTTCAAATCCACAATTCAAAAACTATTTTTAAAATAGAATTTTATATATGATAAATAAAAATAATAAAATTTTATTATATTAAAAATTAAAATCTAAAATTTCATTAAAAATATTTTTTTGGGAGGGAACTCTACCACCCAACCTACCTCATACCCATCCCCCTCTCACCACCCCACCCAAAAAAAAAATATTTTTTTTATAAAATTTTAGATTTTTAATATTTGAATAATAAAAAATATTGTCACTCATCCCTACCCCTACCTACCCCCCTCACCCAAAATCACCCCCACCCAAAAAAAAATTTATATGAAATTTTAGATTTTAATATTTAAATAATAAAAATATCACCATTCGATCCTGCCACCCTATCCATCCACCCACCCCATCCCCACTCTCACCACCCCCAACCCACCAAATTTTTTTTAAAAAAAATTAGATTTTAATATTTAAAAAATCAAATCTAAAATTTTATTAAAATTTTTTTTTTTTGGTGGGGTGGGGTGGGGTGGATGGGTTGGGTTGGGTGGTAATATTTTTATTTTTTAAATATTAAAATCTAAAATTTTATAAAAAAAAAAATTTTTGGGGGAGGGGAGGGGTGGTCGGTGTTTCGAGGTGAGGTAGGGGGTAGGTTAGGTGATAATATTTTATTATTTATTTAAATATTAAAATCTAAAATTTTATAAAAAAAAATTTTTTGGGTGGGGGTGGTGAGTAGGGGTAGGGCGAGGTGACAATATTTTTATTATTCAAATATTAAAAATTTAAAATTTTATAAATTTTTTTTAGGGGGGTGGCCGGGGGTGAGGGATTGAGTGGGGGTGGTAGAGTTTAAAACATAATATATATATATATATATATATATATATATATATATATATATATATATATATTATTTTTTAATTAATTTATTAATTTTATATATTATTTTTATATATTAATATACTGTATCAATTACACAACAACGGAAGAATTTTAAATGACACGGTTTCAGTGAGGATTTGAAATCAATTCAAAAACAACTAAAAAAAATTCAAAAACAAATCCATTGATTTGAAATGCATTAATTTAAAATCTTAAATTTAATCCCTCCTCAAATCCTTCCCTCCAAACACAACCTCATGGTTTTATATTTATTCTTAAAGACTGCTAATATTTAATGGTATAATTAAATAAATAAAAAGAGATTGATCATGCAGCTGTATCTCAATTAAGAAACATATATTGCTCAAATGAATTTTAAGATACTGTATTGTACTACATATAACATGAAAGGAATACGAAATATATATAAATGTTTGATTTAATTTTTCAAGGTGCGCAAACTAGGGCAGGCGATTGAAGCGGCAGGGTTAATGCAGGTTCAACGCTGAAAGCACAAGGTACAACCGTCCCGTGGTCTTGATGACACGGAGATGGATGCAGTGTGGTCACATGAATATCTATTGCTTGCTCGCTCAATTTCTTCTCCTCAATTCCTCTGCCCTTGACGTTTCGGAATATCCCATACACCAACATTTGTAGCATCCCCAAAAAAAATCCCACCACATTTGGAAGCTACATTAATTAAATTGTTAGATAGATAGATAGATGGAGCATGTAGAATTAAATAGAGTAGTTTTCTTAATAATTAATTTGCACTCACCGCGACGCATAGATCCTTTTGAAATAAACCATAGGCGAACCACATTATAGCACTGAGAGTCAAGAAAAATGACAAAGGGAATGGCATGAATTCCACACTTCGAGTTCGGACAACTTGAAACTGTATGTATGGAATGGAAGGAATGGTGAGTAAAAAGATATGTTATTATCATGTTATGAATATATAGGGAGGGACTGACCACGATGCTTAAGGGTGCTGCAAAAACACTGACAGAAACAGCCACACAAATCCATCCAACAACTTATGCTCGGATGTGAGAATGGAAGATGAAGAATGTGAGCACAAAAATCAAAGATAAGAGGCCAACGTTCATAACCCCCAAAAGCTTTGCAGTGTGGCTCTGGAATTATTAATTAATTATATAAAAATAATTACTATGAATTAATTAAAATGAGTTAATTGAAGCTACCAACCCTTGCTTTGTTTGATGCATAAAAGAGGAAGATGAAGATGTAAATAGTCTCAATAATGCAACCAAACAAGTTGATGGAGATTAGGAGGATAGCATTTGTCTTGAGTAGTGCATAGTACATCCACAGCATGGCCGAGAACAATGCAACTGCATAAGGCAGCGAATCGAATCCCATTGTTGATTTTTCCTTGTAAATTCCTATGAACGTAGGCCTGCATGCGCCAAACTACTTTTTTATTCATAATTTCAATAATCACAAACACTTGTATTAACCACATTCATACGTGCACCCTAATTTATCCATTATTTTTAAGAAAAATGAACTTTTATTTTTTTAATGAAAAATATTACTTTTCATAATTCAATCTCTCAAAAATAGTAATTTTTTATGTTATAAAGACTAATTTTGTAAAAACAAGTACATGGTGAATTGGATTCATATATAGGAGACCCACTCTTCAATAATTATATATATGTCCCCCCTCCGTGTCAATACAATGGAAAAGATTGTTTTTTCCACATAGATTAATTAAGAAATGTATATTTTTTTTATCAATTTTATTAATTTTTTTAAGGGTAATTGAATAATTTTATGAAATATAAAAAATGTAAAGTATGCTATATTAGGTATGAATAACAATTTTAAAATTAAAATATATTAATATTAATATTTTAATTTTTTATTATTTTAAAATTATGGGGTAAAATATGCATTGAGTGAATCTTTTATTAATCTAATCTAATATTTACAAATAACTCTTTTATTGCCCTAGTTTACGAAAATGACCTTAACTCAATTATTGACTCTTTAGGTATTTATAAATCGATCTATACATCGACCCAACTAAAAAAGACTAGCTAGTAAAAATGTGACTCAATTGCTCGGTTACCATAACTAAGTGACTCAATTATAATACTCCCTCCGTCCTCAGCCTGGGACGGAGGGAGTATAACTATATATATGACTCACTACAAAAAAAGTATTTTTTAGCAATTAAATTTACCAACGGAATTTAATCCGTTGGTAATTACTAATGGATTAGCAACAAAAATGACATTTTTGTTTTAACAACGGAATGCCAACGGATTTATTCTCTATTTTAGCAACAGAATTCAATCCGTTGGTAATTACCAACAGATCAGCAAGGGAATCATTATATAAATTATCAACAAAATTATTAGCAATGGATTACTAACGGAATTATTTATCAACGGAATTGATTTTTCATTGTTAAAAATTTAGCAGCCACGAATTAAGGCTTTTAGCAACGTAATATTTCGTTGTTAAAAAAAATTTTTTTTAGTGAATCGATTGTATACAAATGTGACTCGATTGAGAAAATTAGAATTAAGTCAATGATTAGTTTTCGTGTGTTAGTCAGTTATAAATTTAAACCAAATCATAAATCGAGTTAAGATTATTTTCATTTCAAGCATTTAAAAATTTATGTTTAAATTTGAGACACAAAAAGATTTCAGTAAACCCATTAGGGTTCTATCTTGAATTTCTCCTAAAATTATTCATATAATATTGGGAGTAACGAAAATAAAAATAGTTCGCATTATATCGGAGACGTAGGAATACTTATTGACCGCCAACTTACAATGGAGCGAGGTACACGAAGATCGATATAATGTTACCTGCACCACCCACAATACACACTAGTTAATGAAGACCATCTTATAAAATCAGATACACTATGAGAATTACTAATTCTAGTTCAGATGTAACTTTGTCACTATATATATTACATTCATTTTGCTTGATAAAAAAAAATAAAATATTATCCCCAATGAAATTAATTAATAGATATCGAGAGAGAGAGAGAGATGTAAGGGAGATTACCAAGTATACCAAATGTAAAGGCCCATGGGTGGTGAACATCAAAGATGGCCATTAAGTTATTGTGGGTGTTGATGGAGAGGGATGAAGTCTCATGCAGGGAATGGAGATGTGTGGAAGCTGATTAAGGAATGTTAATTATATAGGTAGAGAGAGGGCAAATGAGGTCATCTTTGTGGCATGACAGGTGGAATATTATGGTAAGTGGCATACGATTAAATCGTTCGCCAAACAGCCCATCTCACGTGCCCTGCCATGATTTTTACGCATCTATTTAACACTGTACGACACCTCTTTCCTAAGTTGGATATATATATATAAAGAGAATGTAAATCGAGTTGAGGGTATAAATTCTGTGTAAGTCTCCCATTCCAATTATATTATGAGTGAAAATTGGGTTTACATATAAACTACTCTTTAATATATAAAAAATTACTCTTTGAAAAGTAATAAATTTTTATACTTGAGAGTAATAATAATTTCATGTCTCTCTTTGAAAAGTAATAAATTTTTATACTTGAGAGTAATAATAATTTCATGTCTCTAAAAAATAATTTTTCATGTACTAAAAAGTAATCGATAAATCAGGGTTTATAAGAATTTGAAGAGTAACTTTTTAATTTAAAAGAGTAACAATTTATATGTCTAAAGAGTAATTTTTTATGTACTAAAGAGTAACAGGATTTACATATTAATGTATGTAAACCCGATTTACACGAGTGTTTGAGTTATATTATACTCTATATATTGCTAGGGTTTAAATTAAAGGGAGACACGTGATTAGTGTGCTGTCGCTGGCACCCAAAAATAATATTTATAAATTACCGAATAAACCTACTAAATGTAGTAGGACGAGTACGAGTCGAACACAATGGAGTAATTGAATTTTTAATTGAATTTAACGTATTTTCAAGTGACACAAAAAGGGGGGGGAGAGATTGAATAGAGTTCTAAATCACTAAGCATGAAAATAAATAACAATTAAAATAGCAAGAATGTAAAATTAAGTGAAAATAAAATTGAAATCTAGTCCAAGGATTTGATCCCTTCCCGTATCCTAATTCACATATATGAAATTCCTAAAATCTCAATAAGTTCATAAACTCAATTCCCTAGGATAATGATACGACCAAATTAAACCGAAATATCCTTAAGATTAATAACCTAGTGTACGACCTCTAGATTAAACTACCCTTAAGCGACCTAAAGAGGTTCGAACCTAAGAGTGCTTTAGAATTTAGATATTAGGACTACTAGGCTATAAAAACGATGGTAGCGAATCATATAACCAAGACCCTATGAATTCTAGAGGTACTCCCTCACTTCGCCACTATATTTGTTAAACTATGACAATTACGGATCATAATCAAGCAAAATGGCATTAGATATCATAACTAACAAGTATGGATGGTCAATCTAAACTAGCAATTGAATATCATGAATCCTATCAAAACCATTCATAAGATAAATTCATAAACAAGTTGGTAATTTCAATCATAGTCAAACATGAAAATTCATAACGGAAAGTTCACAATCTCCTTGGACTAGTAAACGAAATTACATAATTAAAGCTAACTTAAAAGTAAAATTAAAAAATCCAATTCTTGATGATGGTGCTTGTGTTCTCCTCTTCCTCCCCACGTGAGTTGTTGATGTCAGTGGTGTGTTCAACGTGAGTAGAGAATCCCCTATATGGACCTCCTTCTCCTCTTTAAAAGGTGTCAAGGTCCAAAGAATCTCTAGCCATTATTTGTCTTTAATTTAATTGACATAAAATCTTCAACCCATAATAGTGATTGTTTTGACCCCATTCATTATATTGTAACTCCTCTTACAAAAATGTGTTCTTCTAGGCCTGTTAGGACAAGAAATTTAGTAATTAAAGTATTTACGCGTGACACGCAAATAAGTCGTAATAAACATGTAATGAACCACAATTCATACTTAAATAAGTGAATTTCATCCAAAATAATCGTTTAAAATTACGACTTATCAGTGATTTACACGCAAACCGGATTCACATGAGACAAACTTATGTATATATGGGCCACAGTTGTGTGACAGTCTCACACTTTCATAATTAGTTATCATTTTCTTTATTAAAATTTAAAAATATTACTCCATCTATCCCACAACAAGGGTGGCAAAACTTTTTGGCACGTAGATTAATGGATATAATATTTAATATGTAGATGAGGGGGGAGAAATAATATTTTAATATAAAGTAGGTAGGTGTATTAGTGTAGTGTGTGGGTCCCATAAGGATATATTAATTGTTTTGTGTGGGTCCCTTTTACTAAAAAGAGAAATGCAACAAAAATGACAACATGCACTCCTTGTTGTGGGACGGAGGGAGTACTATATAAATAATTAATACACGGATCCATACTAGTATATATATAGAGTTGATATTCGATGCACCCAGGTGCAAGGGTGCACCCATATGTATATAACCTTTTATTCTATATTGTATACATGTTTCTTAATAATTGTATATTTTTTCACACTCAATTTTTAATTAAAAAAAATTAACATCCATATGTGTATAACATTTTATTCAATATTGTATACATATTTTTAATAATTGTATATTTTTTTACACTCAATTTTTCATTAAAAAACTAATAAAACTAACAGAAAATTCGTTAACAAAGTGTATATATTTTTGTTCATAATTGTATATATTTCTGAGAGTGAGTGCACCGTATCTTAGGGTGCACCCAAGTGCACACGAGTATTAGCCATATATATATATATATATATATATATATATATATATATATATATATATATATATATATATATATATATAAAGGGATTCCCTACCGTTCTTTTTTTTACTAATTAGTTTTATTAATTACAATTACATACTAAATATTAAATTTTAAGAATAAATATTAAATTATAGAGTTCAACTACGGTGCTTCTGTGACACTGGTGCATTTGAACGATTTCAATAGTTAGATCAAACTTTAATTTAATCTCTATCATTAATTAAATTAAAAGAAAACTACCCACTACCCCCAACTTTTAACCTATAAATCATGAGTGCACCGATGTACAAGGTGCACCCAAAATCACCCTGACAAAATAAATCAAGAACCAAAGGTGCAATTTTATACAAAAAAATCAACTTAAAGGTGAAATCATAATTACACTATTAAAATCAATACTACATTCTAAAAATAAAAAATAACTGATTTTTTTTCTCAATTTAAGGTTCAAAAAATAAGTAAATACTATCAATTAGAGATCTGTATTATTTTCACTTAGAAACCTAAAATATATAAGATTATCAATCCAGGCCTAAAAATCATAAAAATATTTCAAAAAATATATAATTACAATTATATTAAAAAAACATTTCAAATATGTGATGAATTTATATGATTTTAGACCCTAAATTAATAGTTTTATATATTTAAAGTTCTTAATTGATATAAAAAAATAATTTAGATCTCTAATATTTATCTATTTTTAAAACCTTAAATTGAAAATATTCTTAAATTTTAAATTACCAGGGTAAAATATATACTATGAATGGACAATCCATAAATTGAGGATAAAATATGTCATGAACTATAATGTTAAAATATTATAAATATTAATATTACAAATATTATTAAATTGAATAAATTGTAATAATACCCTCATTGTCCCATTCCTACATTTACATTTGATTTTTGCACGAAATTTAAGAAATACATCCTCCGTTCGCTTTCAAGGGTATCATTTTTCCATTTTTGGCATCCGCCTCCAAGGGTCTCATTTTCTTTTTTATCCACACACACCCACTAATACAACTAAAAAATGGGACTCACACCTCCACTAATACAACTACCCACTATACATTAAATAACAATATTCCTTAATCTCCGTGTCCAAAAGCGAATGGCACCTTTGAATCCGGACGGAGGGAGTACTCTTTCGTCTTCTTCAAATGATCTTTTTTTTTTCATTTTGTGCGTTCTCTGAAAGAATCTCTTTCATTTTTTATACACATGAGACCCATATACACTTACTAATACAATTAAAATATGGTTCACACATTCACTAATACAACTACCCACTACACATTAAATAATAATACTTCATATTAAATAATAATACTTTTTAATTCACGTGTAAAAAATAAAAGACTCTCATTGCATATAAAGGAAGGAATATATTAAGATGTGCTAAATGGATTTTAGTTGTACTTTATTTTATTTTTTTCTTCTTAATTTAATTTGAATTGAAGGCAAATAATTGTGTAGTTAAGACTTAATCGTGGCACACATCACACTTACTAAAATAGAAATAAGTAAGTAATAAAGAGAGAAAAGGATACGTGACCAGAACACCACACCTTACGAACCACTCGATCATTTTCCATATAATTTTGTATTAAAAATAAAATTTTAAGGTAATTTTACACTTACTAAAAATAAGATTCACACGATCATTTTCCATATAATTTTGTATTAAAATAAAATTTTAGTGTAATTAATATACGGTATTAATAGATAGATAGTATAATAGTGTAGTTAAAAGAGTTGTAATAATATATTTTATTGAATAGAGTATTAATAGATATTATATAGTGTAGTTATAGAATTAATGTATTGAAAAAATAGCTATTAAAACATTTCAAATAAAATGTAGTATTTAAATTAGTGTAGTGATAGGCTTTTTTCTAGTAGTGTCTCTATTTGTACCCAACATGTTCTCCAACACTACTCCATTACTTATCATATACTCCGAGGCATATACTTGTACCCGTCCCAAACTCTAATACTCCCTTCATCCCGTTTCAATGTTTATGTTTGCTTTTTGCACGTTGATTGAAAAGTATTATATTTTAATAGATAGTGCGTGGAAAAATATAATATTTGATGTGAAGTAGATAGGTGTATCAGTGTTGGATGATATATTAAGTTTTTTAGGTTGGTCCCATATTCCTAAAAAGGAAAACGTAAACATTGAAATGAGACGCGCAAAACAGAAACGTAAACATTGAAACGGAACGGAGGGAGTATAATTTTTTTTAAATTACTTGTACCTGTTTAAATAGAGTTTGGGTAGAACGGTCATGATTGAAATTGAATGGTTGCTAAATACAGTAAAATTGAAAAGATGGAGAAATTTTGAAAATATAAATAGAAATTCATGTTTGCTTTTATATAACTTTTTAATTATCACTCGCTCATTAACTTCACCTTTCATTTATTCCATTTTATAACTCATACGGTATATATATATACTCACTCCGTCCAATTTCAATCTTTATATATTTCTATTTTGGGCGTCCCATTTCAATCTTTACGTTTCTCTTTTTAGTATATTGGACCCACCAAAATAATTAATATATCTCCATGGGACCCGCATTCAACACTAATACACCTACCAAACTTATATTAAAATATTATTTCTCTCACCTCACTCCACATTAAAATATTATACTCCATAATCTCCGTACAAAAAGCAAACATAAAGTTTGAAATGAGACGAAGGGAGTATAAAGATAAAGTTGTACAAAGAACGAAACAAAGATCGAAATAATAAGGCAAAAACTTGTGTGTCCCCTGGGCACATCGTGCGCCCATATTCTTTAATACTAAATTGTATACAATTTAATACTAAAGAGTATGAGCGCATGGTGTGCCCCGAAGACACAAGAGACCAACTCGAATAATAATATATTATACCATTTGTTATAAAAAAGACTCAATTCAGAATCAAATCATTTCAATTACAAGTACACTACTACTACTACTACTAATAATAATAATAATAATAATAATAATAATAATAATAATAATAATAATAATAATAAGTTATGGTTGTTTTATTATCATGACTGTTGCAAAATGGAATTATTAAATAAGTGGTGTATTAAATTGTAAAAATAAAAGTGGTGATAAAATTGAAAATATTAAATAGATTGCGTATTGAATTGATAAAAATAAAAGATAGTGATAGAATTGAAAATATTAAACAGATCGTGAATTGAATTGACAAATATAAAAGTCATGATAGATTTGAAAACTCCAAATAAGGTGATGAATTTTGTATGAATTAATTCTAATTCTAATTATATATTTTATTTTTATTTTTTAAATTTAAATATGAAGGTGAGACTTAATACTCAAAATATAAAAACTTAAAATTTATAGGTGCACACCAGCATAGCATAGCGGATGCTACAAACTGATATGGATGAGCAGATACAATTACACAGCTGCAGATCAATTATGATATTGTATAAGTTGTTACATAAGTTGTCTCTGGCTTCGGTTTCATCAAAGTGAAAGGATTTTATTACATTTTAAGATATTCATTTTAATTAATAAAAAAAATTAATTGAAATGATAGGTTGAATATCATGATTAATTAATTAATATATTTAAATCTCAATTAGAAAAATTAAGAGTTTTTTTTAAGGGTATATATCATATTAAATTAATAATGGTAATACATAGGGTAAATTACCAAAACCCTCCTCGAGGTTTGTCCAAACTATCAAATAAACCTCGTGGTTTGAAAAACTACCAATTACCCCCTTAAATTTTTTTTTAAAAAAATAGTGAAATTTAAAAATATAATGTTAAATATATGGGTCTTGATGTCATTTTCATCCTTCTTTATTTAAAAAAAAATGTATTTTTATTAATGTTCAAATAAAAAATAAGTTAAAGGAGATAATTGGTAATTTTTCAAATCACAGAGTTTATTTGGTAGTTTGGGCAAATCTCGAGGGGATTTGGTAATTTATCCTAATACATAAAATGCACGTACCTAATGCAATTAGGTGCACACAAGCTTCTCCTCTACTTGTATGAGAATGATTGGATGAATGATACTCATTTTATTCTACTAAAGATCACAGACACTACTATAAACCCGATTGTAAATCTTGATTTTTCCTCACCCTAAGCTTTTCCTTTTTCTTTTTTTTGAAAAAGTAAAGTTTTATTAAAAGAGAGTAGAGCATAAGATGTGCTCATACTCAAATGAGAAAGTACAACACTAAGAGGTTAAAATTATATATCAATTCAAACACACCTCTATCTCCTTCCTTCCTTTATATGCCAATACAAATTCGAGGTTCTCTCAACTATTCACTAAATGTATATCTCTTTTCTTCACTACTTTTGTGTTTGATCCAAAGCCATGTATTAATTTTTGCCTTCATCACTATATCTTCACTTTCAATTCTCACACCATTGAATACTTTATCGTTTCTTGCCTTCCAAATCTGCCAAATAACGCCGTGCCAGATCAGTTCCCAGATGCTCTTTTTATTCAAATCTATCTTTCCTCTGTGATGGAGAAAATATTCAAATAATGTGTTCTTAGCTGTATATTGTTAGGAAATTTTTAATTTCCTGTATAATCTAATTGTGGACAATATATTATTATGTAATTATATTAGCTATTCAATTATTTTATGGACTTAATTAAGTGATCCAATTAAGATAAAAAGTCCATGGGCTATAATATTTTAATATGGGTCAATTGAGTAGATACCCAATACTACATAATTATGTGATTATGGGTGGCTCAATTGTATAGTATACAAAGACTCACAGGTTATAGTCTCAATACACTAAGCCGCATATAAGGAGGCTTAGTTGAGGAAGTCCATTATACCTATCGATCTTCGAGTTCATAATCCGCCTAGAGGACTCAATGGATTAAGGTACGTTTCCACTTTACAGTTTGAATCTTAGCCTAGAGGACTCAATGAATTAAGGTACGTTTTCACTTTACAGTTTGAATCTCAGTTTATCATGATAGGGTCTCAAGTTCTAGGATTTATGGATTTATTTCCTACAAGTGGTATCAGAAAGAACCACCCTATTTATGATTCTTTGAGTTTCGAAAAGGTTAACTTGAATCTTTCAAAGTTGTGATTTTGAATCTCATATTGCTTTTGGTTTTGTGATTGAGATTCTATAACCAATTTGGATGATACTTATTAATTTGATGATCATGTTTGTAATCGCATATATTGAGTGAATGAGCTTTTTTAGTTGATGAGATTATAATCAGTGCCTATTTCTGATTAAGATAAACATGTTGATACTTTTTTTTTTCGTGGGTTTGAATTGTCTTGAGTCATTTTCTTTGATGATTATTATATTGGACTTCTTAAGTTTGAAATGAAATAATTCCATTTGGATTGTGAGTTGTGACAGAAGGCAATAAAAAAAACCATTAAAGCTCTTCCTACTTGCTGGCAGAAACTCTAAATGTCATAAGTGTTTTGGTAAATTTATTTGTTCATAACATTGACATTTATGAATTTTAGTAACTTAACAATAAATGCCTCATGAACAATCAACGTTGGGTATTCACCCTTTTAGTTTAATTTGATCAACCACATTAAGTTTTAGATTCAATGGAATTGCGTTGGCAAATCCATATCCCCATTTGAGATTTAATCGTTTGTGCTTTTGTGAAATTATGTGAATGTTTGTTAATATTTACCACATATCATTAAAGTATCGAAACAGTATGATTTGTATGGAGAAAATATATTACAAAGATGTTGTCAATTGGGTTCAAGTAGTGGGCATCCCATTATAATTCTAATAATTGTAATTTTCAATGTAACAAGTTTTGGTAATTTTGTGGTGATTGAAAATTGCAACTTATAGTGTGGGGTTAATCAATCATATATGTGTCATGATTGCCTTACCCAATTTTTGATATAATTAAGAGCGACACTATTGCCACCCAAAAGACTACTAATGGCATCCAAACTCTTAAAAAAATTGTAATGGAAATACTATTTTAACCTAGTCCCTAAACTTATACTCTCACCCCACCTGTATCTTCAATCCCGTCTGATAACCCGTGACCCTAATTAATCTCTGCTAATACAGCTGGCACTGTCAATGTCTCTCAGCAACCAGATGAATTATTCTTACTTTCTTCTAGTCAAATTGTAATTGCTCTCCCTTCTCATATCGAAAATGAAATTAGGGTTCCAAAAGAGACATAAATTACTGATTTAAGAAGCTTAATTATCTGATCACAATTTTAGCATCTCAATTGCATATTTACAACAGAGTTGTCCCATTCATTCTTACTTGGAATAAATTCTTCTTTTAACTGAGATCGAGAAAATTAGTTTCAATCGATCTACTGGTATTATCTATAACTCTCATCACTCTCTAAAATGACTGGGTTTTTTAACAATGAAATTGGTAAACAAGAATAAGAAATTTATCCAGTTCTTCATCCTCCACATGGAAGATTAAAAGTAGAAGATTCAACATTGGGGATAGAAAGACAAAGCTTGATTGCAACTCTAAGTAAGTGGCGACAGCGGACGAGTTTTGGGTAGGACCGACGTGAGAGAATCGGAAGAATGGAAAGTAGTTCAAGTGAATCTTGGAGAGGTCCAAGGATTTCAGGCAGGAAGTGGGGAGTCGGATCTCATGGTGGTGGGTTAGTAATTAGGGTTGCAGGTTATAATATAAGAGTGAAGGTTAAAATAGTATTTCTACTATAGATTTTTAAAAAAATCGGGTGCTCTTAGTAATCTTTCGATGATTATGAAATATATATTCGGAGACAAATGTGAGAATTAATTATGTATATGAATGTAATATATATTTAATTAAATGAATCCAAATATATGCACAAGGTAAAATAACATACTTATATTTGGATTGAAATTGTGTTTAATCATTACAAGTTTGATTAAATTTGGATATTTATAGAGATGTGTAAGGATTCAATTCATATAATTATTATAGTTTAATATATTAGCATCTTTATTGTAATTATCTTTTCGTTGCCTGACTTGTACTCCATTAAAAGGTTATGTGGTTATCTCTTGTTTCAATGGAAATAAAAATAATTGAAAGCATGGTTCAATAATGGAGTATTACATAATAATTAATGTCTATTCATTATCAGAGGCACATATTCGATAAGTCATGAAGTATCTCGGAAATATGAAGTTAATAAAATGGGTTGCCATTTAATTAATTCCATGATGCCACTTAGGATAACCAATGAGATATTCATATTTATCATGTTAATGTATATGAATTATGTTTAGTATTATGTTGTTAATGGTCAACAATTATTAAGTGATTAAATATTTAATTATTTTGATTACTTGCTAATGGACATGTCAAATTTTCGTCACATTTATTTCTTTGATAAATATGTGTATATATGTGCGTGGCGCTATTTATGTGGTTAATTATTTATTAATCAAAACGGGTGAGTTGGATTAATTATGATGTGATTACTCTTTCACCTCATGTATATACCTGTCAATCAAGGATTATGATGGTAATTAAATAATTATTTAGACAATAATAAAATTTGATGATGGAGTGGCACTACTGCTTACCGTAATGAATGGGTAGCTATTATGTTAATTCTTAAGTTTGGATGGACTCCATTTGGATTAAAATTTCGAAGATATAATAGAGAATTTTTTTATAATTTAGATTAAAGATTGTTGGTCATGTCGTGATCAGATATTATAATTTAGGTGCTGCTAATTATTTTTCTATTTCTATATGGATTTGATATTGATTAAATCCTGAAATATCAAAGTATATTTACCTAACTTAATTTATTCTAAAATAGAATTTGGAACCCTTAATTATCAAGAAATCTTTCATTATTTATGAATGTGTGAGAAGAATCATTTAAAATTCCTATTTGGTTTATGTAATTTGATTAAATTAAAATTGGAGAGATATTTTTTTTAAATGTTGTTCAATTAAACGTAATATTTGTTTAATTGGTCTAGTAATTTTTAATTTAGTCAATCAAAGCATCATGTTGCCATAGCAGTCTCTGTGTGTGGAGAACGATTTTATTGAAATTACATAAAAGAGTGTGAAATTATTTATGTGTTCTGTGTTCGGCCCATAGGTAGGCACAGTTTGACATAATAATAACACACATGTGATAATAAGTATGTGATAATTAATTTTAATTGTTCATGTTATCAGTCGGTCCATAGATAGACTTTTATTTGACAGAACTTATTATCAATACTTGATTATTACACCAAGATTACCCCTGCGATTAATTTTTATTCATAGACGAGGTTAATGTTGCACAAGGTGTCTTGTGATGGGTCCCCAATTAATAATATTGTGCGAGTGTATCTTCATGCGGGTATTGATCGACCCAAAGGTAGATTAATATTTGGCCCAAAATACACAAGCACCTATGGTGGTGAGTACGTGACGATTATTTAGTTTGACATCTGAGTAATAAGTTGGCCCAAAGGAAGGCTATTGCTTGACAGTTTTTATTGTCAGTATTTGACCACTACATGAGAGTATCATTTAAATTAGTATTGTTGTCCAAAGACTTGATACTAATGTTGTGCTCGAATCCTAGAGATGATTCTAAATTATTTAAATTTTGAAAGATTATAAAGTTTAATGCGAGCATGATAAATTATTTTGCAATAATTCTCTGTACAATTAAGAAGTCTGCTAATTATGTTTAACCTATATCAACAACAAAATCATAAATGATGAGAATATCAACAATAAAGTATAAAGGCAATACAAAAAAACTCATTAAGAAAGTTGTTAAAGAAAATTAAAGCATAACTTTATGTTTTCTCTCAAAAGCTTGTGGAATTGTCTTATAATATATCACATTAAGATTACTCAATGTAAGTGGTGTAGTTAAAAGATAAAATAAGAACTTCATAGGATATGGTTGAGAGAAATACTAAAGATTGCAGCTTGTTGTCTCAATAAGGTACCAACTAAAATAGTTGTGAGAACTCTTTGAGTTTTACATATGGTGATATCCAACTAAGGATAGATCATTGAGATCTACTAAAGAAAACTGGACTCAAATAAATACAAGCTTTGGTTATGAATAAAGATAAAAGTTTATAATCCAATTAATCGGATGATATTTGAGACGGGTAATACGATATTCTTTAAAGATGTTGTTTGGGAGGAAGAATAATATTAGAGATATTGTTTTTAAGGAGGAGTCTATTTCGACTCCCACTTATGCTTTTAAGAATTGTGCAAATCCAGAATAACGATATGACAATGTCAATAATATTTGAGGAATAATAAATTCAACAACCTCAAGAATTAATGTCACTAAGTAAACTACTAGAGTAAAGAGAAAGACAATTCGGATGATTATGTAGTTTTTCTCTTAAATAATGAGGACACTATAAAATTAATGGTAGAACATTCAAACAATGTTTATCAAGTCATGTAAGGTCTAAATACTTGAAAGTGGGTTAATGCTATAAATTATGAGTTTAAATCAATACAAGATGATCAGGTTCGCATCTTGGTAAAGGATTATATTCAAAAGGGAAGGCATTGTTTTAAGGGACTTTCTATCTGGTTACTGAGAAATGTTCTTTTAAGAAATCGTGACATTGGTAGCACATTTTGCTCTTGAATCACGTTAGATGGATGTAAAGATAAAGTTTCATGATGGTAACATTGATGAAACGATCTCAACAATTTAAGAACTAAAAGAAAATTCATCTATGCATTCAAGAAAACTTTTCCGTAAAGGAATCACAATCATCATCATGAAGTAATTATCTCATTTGGTTTTGAGATAAATGTAGATGATTATGTAATTCAGTGGGAGATGATTTAAGTTAAACTAGGAAGACAAGTGTAGTCTCAATCAAGTGCCTTAAAGTAAAACTAAAGATTTTAGAAATGTAGAAATATTCTATATGCTTTAACTGTTAGAAGTTGTTGTATGATGAGGTCTGTAAAAGACCTGATTTGATTTTTGTTGTTGATATATTAAGCATATAATTAAATAACTCTAGTATGGATCTTTATAAGGTATTTACAGAGAACTAAGGATAACATGCTTGCACATAAGAGATCAGATTAGTAGGAGATCATAAAGTAGTCTGATTTTGAGTTTGTTGGATGCCAATACAGTATAAGATCCACTTCAGGCTATATCTTCTATTGGTCTGGAGAGCTATACAAGTAAAAGTATTAAGCAAACACTTTAACTCATTAACCATGACAATAGAATCAGTAGCACAATAAGGGGCATTCAAACATGAAATAAAGGTTGCGAAGTTTTGGCATATAAAGTTTAATTGTGGCAGTTAGTTCGCAGTAAAGTATTAACGACAAGAGTACTATAAGTCAAGCATATTGACATAGAATTCTTGGTTGTTAAAGGAAATTTTTTGTGTAGATAAAATTTTATTAGAGCTTATTGTGATAGACTCCAAATGAGGATTCGCCACTTATGTATTCTATGCCCTGTATTTGAACTAGCTACTCATTTGGGCATTATATGGTTTTAGAATACATTAGTTTAGTGGGAGTCTATATTTATTGCTATTTAAAGTTTTTAAGGCACTTTGATTTAGATAATTCAGTTTTCTGCAGAATAAAGTTGATGGCTTTGAATTCATTGTAAATTTACTCAAGTAATTTTTTATTTTGTAATATTTTACATTATGGATTGATCTCACTAAAGATTAAAGTTGAACCAGTTGGAAATAGACATGATGTTGATCACATTGCATGTAATTTCCATGCTACTCACCATATTTGATCTATGTCATTGAGTATATTGATGTTGGTGATTGTCGGGGTTTAACCACGATTTATAATGTGGTGAATGCGGCGGTAGTTCCATGTTAGTATATAAGATAGACCAGATTGTTAAGTATAGCCTGAAGAGGAATAACATAAAGTTGCGCAAGTAAGAACTCTTGATATAATTGCTTTGGGAACAATATATAGCCCAAGTGGGAGATTGTTAGGAAATTTTAAATTTCCTGTATAATCTAATTGTGGGCAATATAATATTATGCAATTATATTAGCTATTCAATTATTTTATGGACTTAATTAAGTGATCCAATTAAGATAAAAAGTCCATGGGCTATAATATTTTAATATGGCCAATTGAGTAGATACTCAATACTACATAATTAGGTGATTATGGGTGGCCCAATTGTGTAGTATATAAAAGCTCACAGGTTATAGTCCCCAATACACTAAGTCGCACATAGTTCTCTCTTCTCCCAATCGGAAGGGATTACGACGGTCCCATAAGGAATAAGGAGGCTTAGTTGAGGAAGACCATTATACCTACCGATCTTCGAGTTCGTATTCCGCCTAGAAGACTCAATGGATTAAGGTATGTTTCCGCTTTACAGTTTGAATCTCAGTTTATCGTGATAGGGTCTGAAGTTCTAGGATTTATGGATTTATTTTCTACGTATATGTGATGTTAAGTCATAGATAAATGTGCCTCCAAATAGTATCAGCCACCACACAATGAATGAATAAATGTCTTACCTCTTCCTCGACCGATCCACACAATTTGCATTCCGCTCTCCCCTTTCAATTATATTATACCCTATGTATTACTAGGAGTTTAAATTAAAAAGGAAAAGAAAGTTTACAAAGGTTTATGACATAAACTCAATTTATAAAAGACTAACTCACTAATGATATATGTTTTGTTTTTTTTTTATTTGACTCAATTCAAAGTATTTTTTTTGATAGATGAGTAATTAGTATCTCTATATCAGATCCACAAATAATACTAAAACAACTCTCATTACGCATTAAAATAAAAAATAAAAATAAATGTATACCTTATGTTGGACTTAGGGATTATTAAATAATGAATGAATAATATTGTCTATTTTTACCATAAAAATAATTAATATTTCATAATACAAGGAAAGTTTAACTTGAATCACCTCATGTTTTACCGGTTATAGTCAATTAACTTTAACTTTACTCAAGTACAGAATGAATAAATTGTACTCCCTCCGTCCCGGGAAGTATTTCGCGTATTGGTGTGCGCGGAGTTTAAGAAAAATTTGTATTTTTATGTATAAAGTAAGAAAGAGAATATATATTTTAGTTGATTTAATGAAAAAGGTGTGTAAAGTTATTGAGAGATGTGGAAAAAGTGTGTAAAGTTTTTGGGAGATGTGAAAAAGTAAGTATTATATTGGGATATGTGTAAAAAGTGAGTATTAGTATAATGTATTTTTTACCAAATTTAGTAAAAGTAAAGTGTGAAATACTTTGAGGGACGGATGAAAAAGGAAAGTGTGAAATATTTTGGGGGACGGAGGGAGTAGTATAAAAGATATGAAGTTTTTGTCGGCAGAAATACAAAAACAAATTAATAAATAATACTTTAAAGATAGATGACCCGACAAAATAGATACCAGTGATGGACAGAGAAAAATGAATACTTTAAAGATAGACGACCTAGTGATGGATAGAGAGGAAAAATAATAATAATAAATTGTTTACCATTTAATAATAAATAGATATAAGTGATGTATTTATTTATTTTTTTCATGTACTACCTAAAGTAAATGTTTGTATAAGTGGTGAATGGTAAATCATGTGTTTGGAACTTTTTACTTAAAAAAAGAAAAATAATACTTTAAAGTTACACGACCTGACAAAATAGATACAAGTGATGGATAAAGAAAATGAATACTTTAGAGATAGAGAACCTCATAAAATAGATACATAAAATAGATACATGTGAGATAGAGGGATCCTTATCATTTAATCAATTCATTTTAACATTAAGTACAAATGGGTTGAATTGCATGCAAGATTTGAACATGTAATTTTTTAGGACAACAATATACACAATATATGTTACTCCCTCCGTCCTGGATATTTTTACCCATTTGTATGGACACGGAGATTAAGACATTTTATTTTTTTAATATATAATGTAAGAGAAAGTAGAGATAAATTAGTAATTTAAAAAGAAAAAGTAAATAAAGTTATTGAAAATGATAAATAAAGTGTAAAAAAATAATTAAAGTTGTTGGGATTGTAAAAAGTAGGTAATAAAATATTATGTATTTTTGCCAAAAATAGAATAGGTAAAAATACGTGGGACACCCCAAAATAGAAAGTGAGTAAAAATACGTGGGACGGGGAGAGTAGCAAAATCCAAATAATAATAATGTATTCGTTGATGGATTATTAATAAAAGAAACAAAAATGGATTGATATAGTTTTTTTATCAATAAAAATCTGAATCCAATATTTTATTAATAAATAAATAAAGAAGAGTTGATGTCGAGTACCGAAATATACTATAGGAATATTTATGTTAGCAAAAATCCAAATAATAATAATAATAATAATAATGTATTCCTCAATGGATAATAAAAAAACAAAAATTGATTGATAAAGTGGTAACACAGTTTTTTTATAAATAAAAATACGAATGTTAGTGTTTTATTGATAAATAAAGAAGAGTTGATATGGGATGTATTGGATGAAAATGGCACAGAAGATTCGGTGTGCTGAACGTATATGTATATTTATATTTGAATAAATTTTTATTCAATAATATTTTTTTTTTATAATTGTATAGTTATTTTATATTCAATTTTTCATTAAAAAAATTAATCGAAAATTATATAACAGAGTATATATACTTTTATTCATTATTGTGTTTTTTTCCATAAACGTTTATATTTTCTAAGGTGAGTGCATGGTGCACACGAGTGCATAGAATAATCTGCCAATAAAAAATATAAAAATTTGTAATTAATTGTTTTTATTTAATTACAATTATTGCATTTATATTACAATTATTCATGAAATAGTTTATCTCTCATAATCAATCATTACTTTTTATTACTTTAACACAATTATTTTTTAAATTTTGTCATAAATAGAAAAGTTAGTTTAGTTTTAAAATATTAAAAAAATTATTTTTAAATTATATACAAATATGTAATTTATTTGAATGCATATGAAAATAAACATTTAAAATATTTGAAATTGTATACGTAATATTGGATCTTGTATAAAAGCTTGGATGATTAATTTGATATGTTATCATTTGTTCCAAATAAAAAATTATGGCTTATAAATAACTTAAATTTTTATTTGATATGTTATCATTTGTTTCAAATAAGTTAAAAGTTATGGTCTATAAATAATTTAAATAAATAATTTAAATTTTTATGTAAAAAACAAATGAAAATTTTTTTAAAAATTGATTGGCTCCAAACACTTTTTTTTAAATAGCTGATAAACATTGTAGTAATTAGGTATAAATGGCGTGGGAGGGTACAGAAAATGTGAGCCTTTATCTTTAGTTCCGCAGAAAGATGGAGCATAAAACATGCACGTACCTAACTGTATAATTACCTATTATTTGTCTTTTTCCCACAGTATAATAATTATCTAGATGTTTTTATTCTATGCATTTAAAAATTTTGGTACTTCAATATATTAAAGATTATTTCAATATTTAAATATAGGTATACCAAAATCAAATATATATAATTTTAAATTTAATTTTTGATATATAATTAACCAAATTATTAATAATAATAAAAAATAAAATAATTAAATAAATAAAAAAGCCGCGGACCACCCTTCAATATACAATCTATGACATGACGACCTGTATTCATTTTTATACAAGATATTAATATACTTATTTTATTAATTTGAAGCTGTAATACTATCTAATTTTAGTATATATATATATATATATATATATATATATATATATATATATATATATATATATATATATATATATAGGCCAAAGACTAGAATAGGCCCGTCTTTTTCTTAAAAATGGTACAACCGAATTGTACACGTCATATATTCTAATATGGGTCAAACCCATTTCTCTGTGTAATTTCGCTGATCTATCTCTCTCTCCTCTCACTTTCTCTCTCCCCCTTTCCCTCGTCTCTCACTCAGTTTCTCATAAACAGGACTCCTCTCACTTTTAATCTGTGCAACCCTGTTAATCGGATCTGGAATGCATATTCATTCAACAATTCTATTTCCCAAATCATGCCACATCGCAAACTCAGTCCCAATCTTTGATAAAATCTTGATCCGAATCTGGATTTTGGATTTGGTTGCCACGTGGAGGCCTCCTGCGGGAGGCGGTGGTGGCAGGATGAATTTTTGGAACCGGTACATGGGAGATGGGCGGGCGTTCACAAAATCCAAAGGAATGGTATTCGCCGGAGAAGAGTACGACGAGGGTGTGCGGTGGAGGGTGAATAAGGAGATGGAAGGTAGTGTTCTGAAATTGAGGATTGGTGGGGAAGTGTGGCTGAGCTACTAGATGAAAGACGTGGCAACTTCATACTATGAGACAAGGTGTATTGAGTGGTGTGACGAGGTTTATTTTGGTGGGGTGGGGTGGGGTGGGTGGGGTACCCAATCTGTTTTGCTCGCCGGAAAGCTCAGCACATCCGGGTGCTTCTTCTTTTCCGTCGACCACCGGCTCTCCATCCTGCCGGAACTCCATGCTCCCTCAGCTGCAATAACTTTCGACGCCTGCTGTCGCTTTGGCGTGTCCGTGTAGTTGCATACAACAGGTCTGCAGCCTTGCAGCAAGTCCCGTGACCTGGCCCCTTTTGGCTTGTTGCCATAAGTAGCATGGGAGATATTTAATTCTTATATCTCTAGCTCTCTCTTTTATTGTTTTGGTAAACTACTTCCGCTGGTCCCTCACCTCTACTTCATATGCTTTGCTTTTTGGTTGACTTGGGTTTTAGAGCCCCACCTTCACTCAACATGCTTTTTTGCTCTTGCTAAAATAATTAGATTACCTTTTTAAAAATTAATTTGATTACTCAAATAAACAAGGATACTCTTTGATTTAATCCTTTAATACTCCGTATTTTAAAATGAAGTCATGTTGATAGATTACTCTATAAAAATAATTAGGTTACTCTTTTGAATAAATAGGGATACTAAATGATTTAATATTTTATTTTTTAAAAAATAAAGCCATGTTGAGAATAATTAAATTATTTTTGAAATTAATTCGATTATTCTTTGGAATAAATAGAGTTACTTTTTGATTTAATTTAATATTTTGATATTTTAGAATGAAGACATGTTGATAGATTACTCTATAGAAATAATTAGATTACTCTTTGAAATAAATAGAATTACTCTTTAATTTAAAACTTATACATTCTTAAATGAAGACATGTTTATAGATTACTCTATAGAAATAATTAGGTTACACTTTGATTTAATACTTATATATTTTAAAATGAAGTCATGTTGATGTATTATTTTATAGAAATAATTAGGTTACTCTTTGAAATAAATAGAGTTACTCTTTTAAAAAAATAGGGATACTCTTTGATTTAATACTTTAATTTTTTAAAATGAAGCCATGAATAATTAAGTTGTAAGCAATACATGCATATATAAATTGATAGGAAAAAATTAGATTAATACTACAAGGGGTAGGTGGCTGCTTTAAAGTAATACCACAAAGAAAATACTATTTCAAGTATCAAGCTTTTCTGAACACTATTTCAATTTTCAGTTTCCACCTCCCAACATTACAAGCTTCTTTCATATTTCTGATTCAAATTCTCCAGAAATCTACATGATAATTCATTTAAAAAAAATTAGATGATAATTAAGTGACAAGCTCCAAGCGCAACAACCTTCCCCAAACTGAATTAAAAATAAATAAGAATGCACAGAACCTTTGCAATTTCCGTATTTAAACCCCTAATAACTTTTGTCAAAATACAAATACGTGAAAATACATTTCACAGCAGAAAAGGAAAGGAAAATACATTTCACAGTGACCAATTCAAAGTATAAACCACAAATCAGGAAAATACCAAATCACATAACAGAAATCAATTACACCATTTTCCAATTTTATCCCCCTCAGTACTCCGACAACGGCTCTGGCTGTGGCTAATGAAGAACACCTCATAGATCACGCTGGTGAGCCCACCTCCGATCAGGGGCCCGGCCCAATAGATCCAGTGGTGGGTGAAGTCCAAGCTCACCAGAGCCGGCCTGAAAGCCACTGCGGGATTCATCGCGGCTCCGGTGAACGGGCCGACGGCAAGGATGTTTGCTCCGACCACCAGACCAAATGCAAGCGGTGCAATGATGTCGATTTCACCCTTCTTCGGGTCAACGACGGTGGCGTACACCGTGTACACCAGCTCGAACTTCAGCACTATCTCGAACACAAAAGTGTTCCATATTGATACGCCGGAAAGTGTGAATGTCGGAGCCGCCGATCCCGCCACACTGCCTCATCGGAGTTCTCTGCCGTATCATCGAGTTGCACCAGATCTCCTGCTGCCACGCGATGCTGCCACCACCACGCACTTCTACCCTGTCGAACACGCGTCCGCTTTCCGCTATTGCCTGAAAATGCAAGGCTCCGACGGAGAGAGAAGAAGGGCTTCAGCCCTGGGAGAAAGAAGAAGGGGTGGGGAAGAGAGAAGAAGGGGGCGATGGGTACTTTCGTTCTGCTCTAGTTCACGTGATTCACAATAAGAAATTGATTTGGTAACAGTGTCCATAGACCCGCGAGATTTAATTAGGGTTGTCATTTGGGATTCGATTCCACCAAATTTTGGGAAGATCGGTCCTACCTAGTCCTTCTCATATATATATATATATATATATATATATATATATATATATATATATATATATATAAATTTGAAATTACTTATCATTAAAAATATGATTACTTGAGATTGATAAAAAGTAATATTTTTATAATAGTTATCACTATAAAATATTACTTTTCATTTATATTTTAAATTGTTTATAAAACAGCATTATCACTTTTCATTATAGAAGTTATCAATTTTTATCTGTCTCACATAAGCCTTAGATAAAACGGTCTCATACAAGTGTTTGCCTCCTTTTATTTTAAATGATCAATCAATCAACTAATTAATCTTTTAATAATTATTTTATTTAATTGCCATATATAAATTTAAATGATAAGATTATTTTTAAAAAATATTATTTTTGTCCCACAACTAAGTAATACACTTTTCCATTTTGGTTTGTCCCAAATTAAGTATACATTTCTTTTTTTTAGATGAGATCCACACAAAATAATTATTATATCCACATGGGACCCCACACTATACTAATACAACTACCCATTACATATTAAAATATTATTTCTCTCACTTCACTACACATTAAAATATTATACTCCTTCATGTCCATGTAAAAAAGGGAGTGATAAATTAAAATATAGTATGAGTTGGTCTCTTGTGTCCCCAGTGTACAAAGTGTGTAAGGGTACAATATTTTGTTCTAAAGAATATACACTTTTATTTATTTATTTTATATTTTTTTCATGAAACAAAGGGTACACATCCTTATATTAAAGAGTACACCATTTAATACTAAAGGGTATCTGGGCGCACGGTGTCCTGGGAGCACACAAGTTTTTGCAATATAGTATTGAGATAGAAGGATAATATAATAATCATAATATTTTATTTAAATAAATTTTAATATTTGAATTTACTATACTAAAATGATAATTTAAATTTATGCATATATAAAAACAAAGGGAGGATTACTACTAGGTATACAAAAAAAACCCTTAATTACTATGAGATACAAACATACAAAACTATTACTATTATTTTCAATATATAGTGATATTCCAATATTACCCCTACAATGTGATGCACATAAATATTGTGTGCAGCAAGAGTTCGTGTGCAGCAAAGTGTGTGCAGTAACAAAAGTGTGTGCGGTAAAAAAGTGTGTGCAGCAAAAAAGTGTGGTGATCCAGCGGTGGTCCGGCGAAGCTCCGGCGGCGGTACAGAATTTTCCGGCGACCGACCATCGGCGATACGGAATTTTCCGGCGGTGGGTGGGGGTTATGGTTTGTGGTTTAAAAGTGTATGGGTTTAGGGTTATAATTGGTATTTTACTTTAATATTTTGTATTAAATAATAATTATTTTAAATCAATGTATCTAGTAGTAATTAGGGGTACAAAGTGTGTACCTATTAGTAATTAATCCAAAAAGAAACTTGAAATTTTATTTTTTTCTTCATCTTTTCAATTTTACTATATATAGATATCATTCAATTTTAATCTTGAACGTCCATTTAATACTTTTATTTCAATCATGGAACTATTTATGTTAATAATAAATTATTTTATTTTTTAATTAATAATATAAATTTAATAAATATGAGAGATATTTTTGACATATTCCATTAATTATCAATCAATATACTAATTTTCAATCAATATATCATTCAATATTTTAGTTAATATATTTTAATTAATTTACCTAAGGTTTATATTATGGTTTTTTTTAAATATTCAAATAATCTATTTAAACTATTTAATTTTAATTTAATTTTAGTGCTCAATTTTTTGTTTAATTTATTTTGATATGTGTATTTTTAATGTAAAATAATTTACTTTAAAATATATCTTAATTTAATTTAATTAATCTATTTTATGCTAAAACATTGTTTTCACTTAATTGATAAAATTTTAGAATATTTTTTAATTGCTATCTGAACCCCATGAGTATTAATAAATGGTTTTGAAATGTATCGTAACAAGTACGAGTAGGACTAGAAGAATATGAAAGATATATATATATATATATATATATATATATATATATATATATATATATATATATATATATATATATATATATATATATATCATGCAGGAGTACACATTTGTTCATGATGAGACATGAGATAAAGTTATATACACTAAAGTGCTTACAAGTAATAGTGATTGAGAACATGTTTGGTACAAAGTATGGATGATAATAGAACGAGTATTTTTCGATACTCGTTCCCTGAACTCTATTGGGACGGGTACGGGTATTTAAGTTTGAAATAGGTACAAGTAATTTAAGAAAATCCCATAGAGTTTAGATGGGTGCGATTATATGCCTCGAGTACCCGCACGTATTTATTTATTGGGTAATATTTAGAGTTTGTACTATTTTATGAAGGTGAACACTTTTTTATGATGAACAAAAATTTAAAAAGTGAAGGCATTTTTGGGACGGAGATGATAGTATAATTTTTATTAAAATATTAATTTAAACATTAAAAATATTAATATATATATAAAATAAATAAATATTAAACGAGTACGATAATCTGCGAGTCTTGATACATTGATTTAAGACGGGTATGAGTGTTATAATTGAATTTTTTGATGTGACTGGTATGGATACTGGTAGTAGATATTTAAACAGAAACGAATAGTCCTAAATAAGCGTGTATCTTACACGCTGTCTGTTCACTATTTTATTTCACTCAAAGTGTAATGGATCAAATGTAGTGCGTGTGATCAAGTCAAATGTCGGATTTACGAGATAGTTATAGATCTAATAATTAATTTTATGTATAACAATTTAATGCAAGACAAATCATGGGGGATTTTTGAAAATAATTAATTAACTAATAAAAATTGAAATTAAATATTTAAACTAATTTTAATGAAAATAAATCACGCAGGCAAGCCAGCCCCAAATTATTAGAGGATCACTAAGCCTAATTAAATTTCTTTGATCAAACAGAATCTAACACTTATAATGAACTGCAAATTCTAGGATTAATAAGGAATTAATTCTCACTCCCTCTATAAGTACTTGTGATATTTCAGTTTTTTCCTTTCTAGGTACTAAATTATTAATCTCTTTTGTCTTTTTACCAATTACCTAATAATGATGTTTTTACCAAATAATTAGTATTCCAAATTGATTGTCTAACTGTCTTAGGATTTATAGGCCAATCCCCTAAGACTGTCATAGGAAACAACAATCATCATGCAGAAACAAAGAATTATATTAACTATCAATCAGTGATACCATCAAGAATAATTAAAAGAATCAAAACTCAAAACACAATGATATGAAGTCTCAAAATATCTTCTTCAATATTGAAATAAGTAATCTGCAGTGTAATAAATCCAAGTTTAGGACAATCAAATCATATAATCAAAACTATCTTAACGACCTAATATTACCAACAAAGAAACTTAGCCCATGAATTTATGGGGCAAATCACAAAGATGTAATAATCCTCAACTATTGTTCTAAAATAACAGAGATAAATAACTGAAAAATAAAGAACCCATGTGGAGGACTCCGTTTCTTCAATCACGATCTCCGTCAAGATCTCCGTCTCCAATCCAAGAAGCAACTCTTGATCTCCTCTCTGATGAATGGATGATGGTAGTGATGGAATTAGGGTGAATGAGGCATCTGATGGTGTGTGGCGTGAATGGGGTCTGGTATAAAACAGAGCTGGAGCCTCTATGTACACGCACGGATGGGTCTGGGCCAAATTAGGTGAAAAATAGGCCGCACGGTATCAAGCCCGGTGGCGGGCTTCAATGCACGGTATCATGCTCGGCAGATGACATGCGCGCCCGATAATAGGGCGCTCATCAAATGGCAACGGGCAGTGCACACGATGTAAAACTCGCCGCAGAGCTCTTCGTTGGCAGTGTGCGCGACTCCACAGTTTTGAGCATAACTTCTTCATCTGAATTTTAATTTGAGTGATTTTTATGCTAACGCGATTCTTTCTTCCTTAAATTTCTCCATATAAAGAAATCACAAAAAAGTCCAATATTTGTATGTAGAACAAGTCATGCAAAGTGGCACAATCATGCTGAGTAGGAACAGCTTGCGCGACGTCACCGTTTTGATCATAACTTTCTTATATGAACTCCGATTGAGGTGTTTCTTGAGCCAAAATGATATTCTCTTCTGTGACTTTCCAACTATATATCACATAATTAATTTGGACTTCCACACAGATACAGAAAAATCATGGAATCTGGATATCTGTTTGCTTGCAAGTAGCACGAATTCATCCTTTATTCCAACTTTGCATTCCTAATTATTTTTTCTGTCAAAATATAACAAAAACCTCTCAAGCACCTTTTTAGTCAATAGTAATTCAAAGTATTAAGATTTGTGCAAATAATAGCAATTATATACTCAAAGAGGTATTAAATCGAAAATACATGAATTTCCACTCTCATCATTGTCATCTCTAAATACAAACAAATGTTGATGTCATAAAAAATAAGCATACAATACGAAATAAATATAAATCATGTTATGTTAAAAAAATACATCTATATATTATATACTCCATCTGTCCCGCGTTAAAGTTATATTTTTTATTTTGGTTTGTCCCAAGTTAAAGTTTATATTTCCTTTTTTGACAAGTTGAGCCCACACAAACTTATTAATTATCCATGTAGGGCCACACATAATATTAATACAACTACACACTTTACATTAAATATTATTTCTCTCACCTCACTATATATTAAGAATATTATACTCTCTTAATCTGCATGCAAAAAGCAAACATAAATGTTAACTCGGGACTGGAATAAATAGTTAGCTGTTTATTTATAAAATATATAAATTCAAATAAATAAATAATTAATTAATTATATATATTTATATATTATGATTAATATAAAAAAATTAAATGTAAAAAGTAAATAATTACTCCCTACGTTTCAAATTCAACTTCACACTTTTCGTTTTGGTATGTCTCAAATTCAACTTCATACTAACTAATATCCTTCAAATATACTTTCATTTCAAAATTGTCATCACCTTTTTAACATTATAATAAACTTTATTATTTATTTATTACCCAAAAATATCATACTACCCCAAAAGTAAGTCAAAAAGTGACTTTTCTTAAATTTCATATCTACGATAAATGTGAAGATAAATTTGGGATGGAGGAAGTATAATATAATATTTTTCGTGCAACGCATGAATGGGTAAAATCTAGTAACATAAATAACAAATTTATGATTGGCGAAGCATGTGGGTTTCATACTAGTCCCTCAATTCTACAAATATTGTTACATTTTTTTTAATTAGGACATTCCACAATTATTGTTACAATTCTCTTTTTAGTATATAGAACCAACACAGACAATTAATATATCTACATGAGACCCACACAACACTAATACAACTACTCACTATACATTAAATATTATATCTCTAAATTCACTACACTTTAAAATGTTACTCTCATAATATCCCTCTAGGCATTAAATATTATATCTCTAAACTTACTACACTTTAAAATGTTACTCTCATATCCCTTTAGTCTGCACCCCACCCAGACAAAGAGATTAAGAAAGTGTATTTTTGTTGACTTTTCAACCAATTTATTAAGAGTAAAGATGTTCATTTGGATTTGGTAGACATTTTAATTAATTTTATAATTAGTCAAAGTCTCTTGTGAGACGGTAAGTACGTGAGACAGGTCGACTCGTTATTATTAAAGTATATTTGTTATATAGGTAAAGTATGTTAATTGTAGTTAAAGTATACTTTTTAAAAGTACGATGAATAATGAATTAAATATATTTTTAAAGTATTATAGCATGATTCACTACAAATATACTTTAACTATTAATAAACGTACTTTATCTATATAACAACTATACTTTAACAACGAATTCACTCGTCTCACTATCCGTCTCACATAAATCCGTTTCATATCTCTTATAATTAAAGTTAACCCAAATGCAAACCTAATAATACATGTAAATAAAGTATAATATTTTAAAAAAATCGAAAACCGAGGTTAACCAAAATAATTACTGAAATCTAAGTATAATTATACATACCCATTAACATAATAATGACAAGATTACGAGAAAAGTTTATATAAGGGCTAAAGTATTACCATTATGCTTAATTACAGTTTCTAATCAATAGTGAAACAAAAGTACGCTCCAGAAGTAAATAACCATTGTTCGCACAAATAAATTGCCCATACATTTAAATTGGTAAGAGAAACTCCTCAGGTTTTATTGAGATAATTCCCTACACTCTCACATCAGCTTTTACCACTAAAATTTTAGCTTTTCACTAAAAGTTAACTGTGGGAGGGAGGGAGTATGTGTTTAGATTAGTTATAATTAACGGCAGAATATATTTAAGTGAGTTAATTTATGTTAATAGGTGTAATAAAGTGGGTGGTATATGTGTAAATTATGGTGTATTAATATAAGGTTATTTTTGTAAATTTTTATTATCATTTTGAGGAGGTGAAAACTTTTGTGGGGCGATGCAAAACGGAAATGTGCAACTAAAAAGAGATGAAGGGAATATATTTTTTAATCTGCGCGCAAACTGTAAATGTAACAATAATAGCGGGACGGAGGAAGTATATATATATGTGCAACACTTGCGTGTGACATCGTTTTGCAATGAAATTGTTATATATATATATATATATATATATATATATATATATATATATATATATATATATATATATATATATATATATATATATATTTTAATTAGTTATTATTTTTATTAAATATGTTACTTTCTCCGTCCACAACTCATCTTTACACTAAAAAAAAATTACACTCGATAACCATATATTTTAACTTTATTTTAAATTTGCAATCGACACATGATGACATATTTTACCATTTATTTATTATCTAAAAATACTAAATTACTCATAAAATTTTGTCAAAAGATAATTTTTCTTAATATATACATGAAAGTCAAAGTGTGAAGATAAGTTGGTATCGGAGAGAGTTTTAGTTTTCTTTAAAAATATTATCGTTTTTTATTTATAGTATGAATTATTCATTAAATAACCCATTGCACCATTATTGCTTTTAATAAATCAAGTATCACTTTTTATTAAAAATAGTATTTCTTATCCGTCTCATTAAATTATTTTTGAGATAATCGAACACAATTATTTTGCTAAGCAAAAAATATGGACAACTCAACTAATCATAGGAGTGATATTTTGCATAAATGATCAATAATTGAATTTCATTGTCATAGTGTGGAGTCATTTTTTAATATGAGGGGCTCCTTGTACACAATGGTTTAATCATTATTGATCGGTTGAGTCATTATAATTTACTAATAATTAAAAAAAATGCAAACGGTTAAAACCTATTTGAAAAGGTAACAGTTTCCTAGATAAATGTGTTTTCAAGAAAACTCATTATAACCAAGATTCTTTTGCCCAGAATAGTTAGTAGATTCCAAAATTATAAAATTATCTAAAACAAGAAAAAAAATTGCACAATTTACATGTGTCGTTTTAAGTATATATATATATATAGCTAAAGCCGAAGTTGCTGCGAAAACCATCAAGTAGAAATCTCAAATGACGAGTACAGAAAACTCAAATGATGAGAAGAAGAATATTAATCCACAGGGATTAATAATATTGGGTGTTAATATTCATTGTGAGGCGCAAATGAAGTTCACAGATGTCTCCATGGTTTTGAAGGTATATATATATATATAATATACTCCATCCGTCTTATTTAAGATTGAGACGGATACAAAGGAAATGTGCAATCTTAAATAGGACGGAGGGAGTATTTCATTCTAAAATATTGTAATTTAACATGTTTATTCATATAGGTGTTGAGGGGATAGAAAATGATGGTAAGAATAATAAGGTGAGTGTCAAGGGGAGAAAAGCTGATCCCATCAAAGTGAGTGAGCGAGTGAGGAAGAAATGCAGGAAACGGGTTGAGTTAATTTCTCCCATCCCTAAAAATGAAGTCAAAAAGGAAAAGAAAAGACCAGAGGTTATTATTTTTGTCGAATATAGACTTGCATGCATCAACAGTACAACGTGGAAGAATAAGATTGGATGATCAACATATAAGATCAAAGGGTTGTGATCGTTGTTGATGTAAGTTCTGGCCCATTGGATCAGCTACAAGTTGAGATGTGGGTTCGATGGATTATGGATAAAGATTAAGTGAAGATTTGTTGTTATCTCAAACATCTGATAGTATGCAACGTATATATGGATTCTTTCATATATCTGTTCCTAACATATATAAGTAGGGTTAGGGTTTATAAATTTGATATCTTCATTACGTTGTAATGTTGTCATCATAAGAAGTTTTCTTCTCCCTTAAGAGTGGACGTAGGCATCACACCGAACCACTATAATTCTTGTCTCTCTAGTTTACTTTGTTTTAAGTTCAAGTTTCAATTCGTGAGAGATAATAATCGTGAGCGTAAGTGAGATATAAGATAATCAACAATCTTGCATACGTTTCTTAAGAATTGGCGCCGTCTGTGGGAAAGCAAGCCACGGATGAGAGTGAAGAAAGAAGATTACAATGGTTACAACAAAGTTCGACGTCGAAAAGTTTACGGAGAAAATTGATTTCAGTTTATGGAGGATGAAGATGGAAGCAATCCTTATCCAACAAGGATTGTCAGATGCTGTGAAGCCGCTGCCAACAAACCAAGCTGTTGCGGTTGATGTTGTTGCACAGGCAACAGATCATGAACAGCAATATCCAAGGCACGTAGTGCAATTATCTTGTGCCTTGGTGATAAAGCCCTAAGAGAAGTTTCCAAGGAGACAACAGCAAGGGGCTTTGGAAGAAACTGGAAGATCTTTACATAGTGAAGAGTTTAGCTAATCGATTGTACATGAAGCAGAAGCTATACTCATTCAGAATGACAGAAGATAAGTCTATTCTTGATCAATTAGATAATTTTAATAAAATTATAGATGATCTAGAAAATATTGATATTGCCATGCAGAGTGAAAATAAGGCTTTAATATTACTTTCATCTCTTCCTAAATCTTTTGAAAGTTTGAGAGATACCTTGCTGTTTGGGAATGTTGATTTAATTACTTTAAATCAAGTTCAATTAGCCTTGAAATCAAAGGAGCTTCATAAGAATTCAGATGCTCAAGTTATTGGAGAAGGACTAACAGTTAAGAAATAAAATAAGTAGAATAAGAACAACAAGAGAGGTGGGGCTGATAAAAAGAAGCAAGATAAAAACAATAAGATCACTCATTTAGTGGAGGACAACAAGAATTGCTTCCACTGTAACAGATCTGGACATTTCAAGAAGCAATGCAATAAGTGGAAGACAATGGTGGCTAAGATTATTGTTGAAAGAGGAGGAAATTAGAAAGTTCATGCGAATCAGGTAATAGAAAATCAAGATAACACTGATCATGATTTTGTTGAGGCACTTTCAGTTGTTTTAGGTCCCATCTCAGATGAATGGGTGATGGACTCCAGATGTACCTTTCATATGACATCCATTAAGAACTGGTTCACTGAGTTGCGGATGTATCAAGAGGGATCAGTGTTGCTAGGCAATGATCAAGCCTGCAGAATTGAAGGAATAGGCTCTATTAAACTTAAGATGTTTGATGGAGCTATCAGACTGCTCAAAAATGTCAGGTATGTGCCAAGTTTGAGAAGGAATTTCATCTCTCTAGGGATGTTAGATTCACAAGGTTATAAGTTTGAATCAGAAGGTGATATTCTCACTGTCATTAAGAATGGTACAGTGTTGATAAAAGAGATCAAGAACAGTGATCTCTACTTTCTTGATGGTTCTGTAATTTCTGGTCAAATTAATCATACTCAAGACAAGGATGATGTCCATGTATGGCATGGAAGACTAGCTCATGTAAGTGAGAGAGGGTTACAAGAGCTAGCAAGACAGAACCTACTAAACATCAATTCAACCATCAAGCTAGATCAGTGTGAGGATTGTATTCTTGGCAAGTCTAAGAGACTTAAGTTTAGCTCTGGAGAACATAATACCAAGGGCAGATTGGAATATGTTCATACTGATCTATGGAGGCCATCAAGAAATCCTACTATAGGAGGGGGAAGGTACTTCATATCCTTCATAGATGACTATTCTAGGAAGGTGTGGGTGAAGATCTTGAAGACTAAGGATCAAGCTTTCTCTGCATTCAAAGATTGGCTTGTTGAGGTAGAAAATCAGACAGGTAGTAAGTTGAAGTGCTTAAGATCAGACAACGGACTTGAGTTTGTGTCAGAGGAATTTAATGCTTACTGCAGAAATAGGGGGATCAAGAGGCATAGGACCATACTTGGAACCCCACAACAGAATGGTGTAACTGAAAGGATGAATCAGAATCTCCTTGAAAGAGTGAGATGTATGATGAGCAGTGGAGGGTTCACTAAAGGGTTTTGGGGTGAACTAGTTACTACAGCTGCGTACTTGATAAATCTATGCCCATCAGCAGCATTGAAGTTCAAGCCACCTGAGGAGATGTGGTCAGAGAGACCTCCAACTTACAGCCATTTAAGAGTTATTGGCTGTCAAGTTTACTCTCACCTCAAGAAAGATAAGTTAGAGCCAAGGGCAGTTAAGTGTGTTATGGTGGGATATCCAAAAGAAGTTAAGGGATACAAGTTGTAGTGTTATGTGACTAACAAGTTTCTTGTTAGTAGGGATGTTACATTCAATGAAAAGAAGATGCCATTGGTTAAGAAGATTGATGTAACATCAATAATTACTGATACATCTGAGTCTGAGGTGGAGCAAACAAAGAAAAGTCTCTAACAAGATAGAAATCAGAATAAGAATGCTGAAGAAGAAAAGGCAGCAGGATCATCTGGCTCAAAAGACACACTTAACAGTTATCAATTGGTTAGAGATAGGTTGAGAAAACAAATAAGGACACCTGCAAGATACATAGAAGTTGATGTGGTGTCATATGCACTATTTGTAGCTTCTGATGTAGAGGTGTATGAACCAAAAACATACATAGAGGCTGTATCAGGGAAAGAAAGCAGTAAGTGGATGGCTACCATGGAAGAGGAACTATTATCTCTACATAAGAATAGTGCATAGCAGATTGTTAAAAGGCCTAAGTCTCAGAAATTAGTAGGGTGCAAGTGGATCACAAGAAGAAACCTATAACCAGTAAAGATGGAGGTATCAGATACAAGGATAGGCTTGTAGCAAGAGGATTTTCACAGAAAGAGGGAGTGGATTACAATGAGATATTTTTTCCAGTTGTAAAACACTGCTCTATCAGAATTCTATTGGCTCTAGCAACTCAATTTGATCTTGAGTTACATCAAATGGATGTAACGACTACATTCTTACATGGAAGTTTGGAAGAGAACATCTACATGAAAATCCCTGAAGGAGTAAATGTAGAGTATGCTGATAGTAAGGCTTGCTTACTGTTGAAATCACTGTATGGATTGAAGTAGAGTCCAAGACAGTGGTATTTGAAGTTTGATGACTACATTACATCAAACGGGTTTAGTAGAAGTTACATGACAACTGTGTATATGTTAGATGCAAGGATGGATGCTATACTTATCTACTATTGTATGTAGATGATATTTTGATAGCTTACAAGGATCTGGTAGGAATTAGTTAAGTAAAAGAAACACTCAGGCTGGAGTTTGATATGAAGGACCTGGAAGAAGCAAAGATGATTCTTGGAATGCAAATAGAGAGGAACAGACCAGCAGGAGAGCTGAAGTTGTATCAAGGATCATACTTGGATAAGGTCTTGAAAAGATTCAATATGGATCTTTGCAAGACTGTTTCCATACCAGTTAAACAAGGGTTAAAGTTATCTTTACTTCAAGGAGCTCAAACAGATGAAGAAAAGATAGAAATGAGCAACATACCATATGCAAGTGCTGTTGGCAGCTTGATGTATGCCATGGTATGTTGTCGACCAGATTTAGCATATGTAATGAGTTTGGTTAGCAGATTCATGAGTAATCCATGTTACATTGGGATGCAGTGAAGTGGGCACTTAGATATGTGAAGGGATCAACATCAACAGGTTTGAGATTTCAGAAAACAACAACATGGGATAAGGCTGTTATTGGCTATGTTGATGCAGATTATGCAGCTAATCTTGATACTAGAAAGTCCCTCACAGGTTATGTGTTTAACTTATTTGGTACTGCAGTTAGTTGGAAGGCTACACATCAGCATATGGTGGCTCTTTCAACCACAGAAGCTAAGTTTGTTGCCCTCACTGAAGCTATCAAAGAAGGTGTTTGGTTGATTGGAATTTTGAAAGAGTTTGGTGTGCAACAAGCCACCATTGAAGTATATTGTGACAACCAGAGTGCAGTCTATCTTTCAAAGCATCAAAGGTATCATGAAAGAACCAAACATATTGATGTTAGGTTATATTTCATAAGAGACATGATAGATAAGGAGTTGGTTGTTGTCAAGAAGGTTAAAACATCAGAGAATCTGGCTGATGCTTTCACTAAAGCCCTACCAGTTCAGAAATATAAACTTTGCAAAGGCTTGATTGGATTGAAATAAGTGAATTAGAGGTGGCTGCTTCTTAAAGCAGCAATGTGGGAGAAGATGGAAGTTTGATGCGATGATGCAAGGTCTAAGGTGGAGTATTGTCGAATATAGACTTGCATGCATCAACAATACAACGTGGAAGAATAAGATTGGATGATCAACATATAAGATCAAAGGATTGTGATCGTTGTTGATGTAAGTTTTGGCCCATTGGATCAGCTACAAGTTGAGATGTGGATTCGATGGATTATGGATAAAGATTAAGTGAAGATTTACTGTAATCTCAAACATCTGATAGCATGCAACGTATATATGGATTCTTTCATATATCTGTTCCTAACATATATAAGTAAGGTTAAGGTTTATAAGTTTGATATCTTCATTACGTTGTAACGTTGTCATTAAAAGAAGTTTTCTTCTCCCTTAAGAGTGGACGTAGGCATCATGCCGAACCACTATAATTCTTGTCTCTCTCGTTTACTTTGTTTTTAAGTTCAAGTTTCAATTCGTGAGAGATAATAATCGTGAGCGTGAGTGAGATATAAGATAATCAACAATCTTGCATACGTTTCTTAAGAATTTTGAATCCATTAATATTCTTTGATCAAATTTATTGTTATCTAATCATTTGAATCTTGGTGGCAGCCAAAGGTGGTTGAGGTGATGCTCAAAATTTATATGCATTGTGAGAGCTGTGCAAAGGAGATCAAGCATTGCATCCTCAGGATGGAAGGTATTTTGAAACGTTTCCTTTTTGGATGAACGTACGACATTTAACGAGACATCTAAAATGATGTATATAGGTGTAGAAACGGTAGATCCAAATATGGAGAAAAATATGGTGCGTGTGAAGGGAAGCATGGATCCACAGAAGCTTGTAGAGTTCATCAACAAGAGAGGCGGCCTAGTTGCGGAGATTGTGAAGCAGACGAGTGCGAGTGGAGGCGTAAGTGTACTGAATAAAGGAAACAAAAGCAAAGACCACAACAACAAAGACCACCACAACTGTGATCAACTACTTGCATATTCACCTCAGTTGTTTAGCGACGAAAATCCTAATTCTTGTTCTTTAATGTAAAATCAAAGTTGAGTTCTTCGTCGTGTTTCATAACCACCCCATCAAAATATGACGAAGCATGATGAAAAACAAACACGAAAGAGAGTCAAAATAATAGCTAGAAGAAAATAGATTATCAACGCAAACACAATCAGAGATGGCACTAATTCAACCACTAATACCTTAACTGAAAAGGCCCCTTTTAACACAAACGAAGCAACCTTGTTTCTCTAATCCAAAAACATAAAGAACACGTCAACTAAATTAAAGAGACCATTTTTCTAAGCCTTTTTACAACATATGCAGCAAACTTGACAAACAAGTCGTTTTTATATTTTACTGTGCCTTACTTTGGACGGTTTCAAGTATGGCTTGCAAGTCGGACTCGGAGCATGATTCATCATCTGAATCATTGGATGCTACCCTGGATCTTTCTTCATGTCTCGGCAATGAACTTCTGTCCGATGAAAATGGTGGAGCAATTTTATCCACGACAGGGTGCAAAGAGGAGGATGTATTTTCCTTTCCACCAATTGGCAAATTTTCCTCGTCACATATGACAACGCATTTTTTCCTCTTTGAAACTAGAGAATCCTGTCTGTTGTAGGCTCTGTTTCTCTTATTTCTCTGTCCACAAGATGCCTCGGACGTAGCACTAGGCATCCTCTCATCATCAGAGCTATCACATACCTCAATGACATCAGCAGAAGCAATCGATGGACCAGCAACTTTGCGAGAACTACATGCCCCAAACACTGACTTCCCTCTGACAGGCATTTCACAGTCGGAGAGCACGATGACAGCATTAGAATCTGCACACATGCACAGAAATATTCTTCAAAGTGCTAACTAACCCAATAATCAATTCAGACTTCGATGAGGACATGTCAGCATCAAAATCAAAAGCACCCAGATATACATATATCACAATAGCAGACCAAGGAAACCAATTATCTTTTAGATATGTTATTCCTAAACCCTCTAGGAACCTAAATGAAAAAACTGCTTGGTGCTCAGCATTATTTTAACTTGGAGGATAGATTTAAGAATATGAAACATGGAGTGAGAACAAACAGATCTACAGAGAGGTGTCACTGTAAAAGGAGAGGTCTGATGCCTCTTTTCCCTTGAAAAAAGAAAAATTAACTTGGTAGATCAGAGCATATCAATCATAATGTTCTGACTTAGAGCATATCAACCATAATGTTCTGACTTGGAAACTAGGCCTTTATAACTCCAAATACTGAAGCAAAGAAAGTAACAAAAGATGAGAAGCTCTTCATGAAATCTTGAAAACCATCAAAATGCTCCAGCGCGACAAAGGAATGAGATTTAAGAATGCAACGATCATGCTAGCTTTACATTAAGGTTTTTCAGATAATTTCTTCATTCACGTGTTAATGAAAAATGGCAACTGAGGTCTTCCCAGTTTTAACTAAAGATACCAACTAGTAGTGAAAGGTTTCTCAGATACAAAACAAGAGTAGAAGACGAAATCAAAGTAATATTAGAATGTAATTTGATTACTCTTTTATGCCAAAACCTATTGAACTGAAAAAAATCCATCCAACATTGAGGCATATATAACAATACATGCAAATCTATTACCCAATGGCAACAATGTATAATCTTTTTAACGAATTATAACAAATATCAGAACCCTTGGACCAATGACAGATACATCCTCCTTTTTTAAAAATATTACTTATTTAGTACTTAAAAAATAGGAGTAATGAATAAAGAACTTCACTGCATGTGAATTTTTAAAAATAGTAACAGCCACTAGATGTTAAACTAATTAAGCAAAAACTTGTGTGAGACCGTGAGACAGATTAGAAATGATAATATTCTTAAGAAAGAGTGATACATGATTTATGAAAAGTGATAACTGTTCAATTGATTAATTTAATGAACAATTGGTATGATACATTAAAAGTGATAAGTGAAACGGTCTCAGATACGGCCCCACGCACAAAACTTGCTCAACCAATTAAGTTAGTCAACTAAAACACCAAATACTGAAAACTTATCCCACCAGAATTTAATTTATTACCTGAAACCTGTTGGTCTTCACCTTCAATATGTTGATCAGAACTACATCTAAAATCAGGACGATTGGAACCAGAAACGGGAGAAACACGAGCCATATTTCTGCCATCCTCTTCAGTCAAAGATTGAGCAACGTCTCTTCGACCTGTACGGCTGTACCCATGCAACTGACATGTTATTTTTATGCCAAGACAATTTCTTCACATTTCTACGTAAGCTAACACTTCTAGTTCTTGATTACACATTGTGCATGTAATCAGAAATCTCCATTAAAAATCCTTGAAAGTGCAGTTCGATCAATCATTTTCTAAGTTGAAATTAATTATAAAATGTTGGAACCACCCACCAAAACAACAAAAAAGAATTATGATATTTGAGGTAGCTCTCCCATACTGCAGATTAGCTAACGAGATCATTTGCGGACTCCCAAGGAGATCATCACGCGATGCAAAACAATTACTTCTTACGACAGGTAATGAGTGATCCAAATGTCTATTTGAGACAGAAAATAAAACAGAATTAAATCTAAAAAACCGTGAAAGGTCATGAAAGTTACCCTAGTAATGAAATGAAAACAGAAATAGTTTCAGTTAAATGAGCCATAGCTGTTGGAACCCTGATGGATAGATTATTACACTACAACCTTATATCACCTCAGCGTGGATTAAATGAGATGCAATAACAGAAAAGCAAAATTATATTAATGATTTTATACCAGGCAAATAACAATTATAAAGTATAGAGAATCAGTGAACTGCCAGCAATACTAGTCTAAGGACTTTCAATCTCATCAGTAAATGAATAGCGAAAGCCAACTCCATAAATCCCCTTGATCTCATCCCTGACCTTACTCATATCCCAACACCAATTCTCATTGTTCCTCCACTTCCTCAAAATCTATTATGTTCCTCACATCCAGATATTCCACGCAACACATCACATATCCACAAGTTTTAGCAGTGTTATTTCCTTACTTACCATAAAAAATAGTAGTGATATTAATAATATTAATAATCTGCAAACATGAGACAACTTAAAGCATTATACTTTAGATCAGTGTGTTCCTTACGACATACCATTGTTTGGCGATTCAATACGTCGGCTGCTGGCGGAATTAGAAGCAGAGGGCACCACAGATGCTGCTTCTGTCATTTTTTGACTCATCTCCTCCACAGTCTGCTTCAATTTCCTCACAACCTCATCAGCCTCTACTTATTTCAGCTTTAGCTCCTCAATAGTTTGGTCTGCAGCCAATTTCTCACGCCTCAAATCCGCAATCTCCTGCTCAGCACTTTTTAGTATCAGTTGTTGTACTCCCGCCAACTGATCATTTCAAATGTTTTATCCGCCAACTCGTTGATTTTTTCATTCAACTCAATGATTAATTCATCCTTCTCTTTTGCCATCTTTGAGTTCTGAGACAGCTTCTCCTCTGCAGTCCTTGCTCTTATCACAAGACTCAGTCAGCTCTTTGGTCAACCCTGTTATTTTTTCATTCAGATCCTCACATTCCCTCCGACGCTTTTGCAGTTTCTCCTCTTAGTTGTACTTTTGAAGCTCCGTTATGCCATGACTTTTCTCTAGCAAACGTGCCTTTACCTGGAACGACTCACAATCCCTCTCAAGATTTTCTATTCTGGTTTTCATCTCCTTTTCACGTTCCATCAATTTTTCTTGCACTTCATTGAACTCGCACTGGCGGAAAGAATACCTAATATGATCTATGAGTCTCGGAATGCATAATTTTTTATCAATGGTGGGCATCCATCTTTCAGTCTCCAAAGAATCCATATCCATCAAAACCCACAATTCTTTTTCTAATAAGCTTCTAAATTTTCCGACTCCAGAAGAAAGAACTTACCCCACTTCAGCGTAAACTGAACTCGTAGAAATTCGAAGAGACCTTCACCTTTTCTTCTCGTTCCTACAGTAGAGTAATCGTCGAACGTTGAGAGGAACAAGAAAACCTAGCAAAGGATGAAAAATGGGGGGAAGAAATGGTGTGGTGACCCGATGAACGAGTTTTAGGGGTATTTGCGCAAGTTTGAATTTGAAATTAGGGTATAACGATTACTTTAGGGCATCTGGTAATGGATATACTAATGAATTTTGATGACTAATTGCCAATGAGTAATTGGTCGATATTTGTTCTCGGAGAAAAGAATTGTATTTGGATTTCTGTTTCTAATGCCGATGAGTGTATTTAGGATTGAGAATGCTTCCGAGTTTTGAGCTTCTTGAGAATAGGGTTGTAAACTACTCCATCAGCTACAAATAGCATCTCCAAAGGTTTTTTTAAAATACAAAATACTCCCTCCATCCACTCGAAAAGTGAACATTTTGCCATTTTGGGCGTCCGCACCAAAGATCCACATTCTCTTTTTAAACACATAGGACCCACACACATCACTAATACAATAAATTTATGGGACTCATACACCCCACTAATACAACTACCAACTACACATTAAATAATAATACTCATTAATCCACGTGTAAAAAGCAAATATCCACCTTTGTGGCGGACGGAGGGAGTATTAAAATTTAGAAGAGAATGTTACTCCCTCCGTCCGCCACAAAAGTGGACATTTGCTTTTTGCACGTGGATTAAGGAGTATTATTATTTAAGGTGTAGTTGGTAGTTGTATTAGTGGGGTGTATGAGTCCCATAAATTTATTGTATTAGCGATGTGTGTGGGTCCCATGTGTTTAAAAAGAAAAATGTGGACCTTTGGTGCGGACGCCCAAAATGGCAAAATGTGGACCTTTCGGACAGACGGACGGAGTAATAAAGATGAGTTCCAATCCCACTCTCTATTTTAACATTTAAATTTACATAATCATATTCACTCTTTAAATTTAAAAATTCAAATTCATTCTTTAAACTTAAATTGCATTAAATGTTATTTACTTTATTGTGTGTTTTGATTCAAAAAAAATAGTTTTTATTAAATAAAAAGAGAAATATGTCATAAGTGTACATTAGAAATGAAAATATAAAGAATTTGTTGGAGTATAACAAAAATATGATTCTTTAAAATTAAAAATCCTCTTTATATTATGAAAATACTCTTCAAATTTTAAATAGTCTCTTGGAGATGCTCTTATGTTTGTATCCGATTTTAAAACATCGTATTTGGATTTCAAAATCCAAGTCCAAATTTTAAAAACCACTCATATGCATAATAAATTTTCTCTTTTTATCTTTCATCTATCCTTAATATACTTTTTTCTCTTTTATCTATTGCAAATCGTTAGATGAACATGTAAAATAAAATAATATATACCCTAAAAATCAACCCCAAGAAAGAAGGTTGAGATTTTCTTCTCCACATGCATGCCACTCATCTAACCCGCGTAACATAAAATATAACACATCTAACTAGTGTAAAAAGACAAAATTTAACAAGTTATTAAAGATCATTCTTTTCCATATATTTTATTTTACATAAATTAATATATTCTTACACCTACAAACCTAACAAACATCACTACCATTAGGCATTTGAAAATCAGGTTGGGCTTATTTAACAAGTTGTATTCTTAATTTTTTATATTTAATAGGCAAGTCTCCACTTCTCTTACTTGACATTAATTAGTGTATAATTTATTTATTATAAAAAATACTACAGTACTTCTTAAAGTTAATAAAATTCATAAAAAATAATTCTTCTTTAAACTCCACATAAATAAGTTCGGACAAAGGCAGTATTTTGCAACTAATGATTCTTCCCCAATCAAATCAACATATACATGTGCATTATTTTTAAGTTTTTCTGATTTATTTAATGTAGAAACAAGTGTATATAGAAGTGATTTATATATCATTTGATACACACACAACTTAAAATATGCTTGGATTACCTGATTTATTTATAAATCTTTTATCTTTTTATACAAACACGTTTAAAATTTAACTAGTAGGAAGCAAGGTAATTACGAAGTGAAGTAAACTACCTTGCCTTATTACATAGCTCAAATTGTCAACTACTAGTTGCTAATTACACATTAAATAAACAGAAAAAAAATATATACTTCCTCCATTCTAGGTAACGAGGATCAGAGATCTTATGTTAAAGTAATGAGAGACAAAAACCTTATGTTCAATATAAGGTCAACATAAGTTCTCTTACCCTAGTTAAAGGGAGGGATAAATAATTCGATTGAGTTGTCGTATTTATATAACCAACCAATAGGCATTAGGCAGTAGTCCCTTCATCATACGATACTATACGATACGTACACCAAAGCTATGCAGAAAAAAGAGCTACCTTTCGGAGATCTCAAAGCCAAAGGCCTAACCTTCGGCATTCTCAAATTTCCATCAAATTCCCCCTTTCATTTATATTTTGTTTTTAGAAAAAATTATCATTGCAATTTATGTATTAATTAATCTTGGTTTTAAGAGGATTGAGTTTTGGGATTATGGCTGCAAGTGCAATCTCTCCACCCGGCACATGTTTTTCTTCATCTTCAGCTTATTCCAATTCATCTTCTGTTGGGTTTTATCAGCATCCCAAAAATGCTGTATTTCCGTTGAATTCTCTGAAAAAATTGGGCTCCAGAAATGTATATTTGCAATCAAAGCGCAACCCTTTTTTTATTGCGATTTTCATGCATGATGGTTAGTGTTATTATTTCTCACACTGTCTCTCCACCTTCGCCACTTGCCTGTAGATTTTCTTTCTTTTTTTACTTTCTTTGAATTGCAATTTTATGCGTAAAGTTTACGAGGTTCTGAATTTATGATCATTATCTGTGGCTGTTTTAGATTTTGTGAACATTGATGGCTTCTTTTATTTTGTTTTTATTATGTCAATATAAGAACAAGGAAAATGCTATCTAAAATGTGGAGTTTATGAAGATTTGTATATGTAGTTTTTGGGCTTTCCTATCAATGTTGTTTTTGGTGTGAGGAGCTCAAACATTCATTTTCTTGTACATGTTGCGTACTCTGTAATGGAATGCACTTGCATTTGATTTGTTATCCTTACATGCTTTGTAAACTGTAATCTTGAGTTTCTCTCATTTGAATTGTCAATAGTCATCTAATTGAATGAATATCTCAGGTGCTGTGATTGTTGAATCGCAAAATGAAGCTCCTCAGAAGAAAGAGTTGTTCTCAGCCACCCCGCCTGAGGAGCAGAAAAAGCCATTTGATTTGAATGTGAATGATGATAAATCAACTGTCAGTATTACCGTCGTAGGAGCCTCTGGGGACCTCGCCAAGAAGAAGATATTTCCTGCTCTTTTTGCACTATACTATGAGGACTGCCTACCTGAGGTGTTTGTTGAAACTTATCTCATCTAGTTTCACTTTCCTTTAATATTTGATGACAGTGAAACACTTCACTAATCAACCAACTTAAAAATTTAACATGAACGTTGTTAATTGTTTTCTGAGTTGTTGAACATTAAAGATGTCCTTTTGGTTGCAGCATTGTACTATCTTTGGTTATGCACGAAGTAAGATGACAGATTCAGACTTAAGAAACATGGTTAGCAAGACTCTTACATGTAGAATTGACAAGAGGTTATTGCTGCTGCCCTTTTGCTTTTGATTCCTTGTCACTCTATTCTGAGTTTTTGGTTTCGTTTTGTGTTGATAATTTTGTGCTGAATTCTTTGGGTTTCTATTCAGGGAAAATTGTGCTGAAAAAATGGAGCAATTCCTACAAAGATGTTTCTACCACTCTGGCCAATATGATTCCCAGGAACATTTTGTGGAGCTTGATAAGAAACTCAGGGAGCATGAGGTAATGTGCAGTGATAGTGTCTAGTTTCATAAATGTTTTAATTTCACGAAAACGTGAAGTTGTCACACTCGGGTACTGCTTTGATTATTTGGAGACCACTTTCATTGCTAGTTCAGGCAATCCTTCAAAAATGTTTCGTCAGATTTTTCTTACTGAAATAAATTTATTGCAACTCTTTATTTGCTCAACTCCATTTAATTTGTCGTAGAGACCTGACATTATCTATGTTGAAAGTCTGCCACCGTGTCAATATTTTTCTAAAATAATTGGTGATATATACCCCTGGTAATATAAAAATGCAATGAAATTCATAGTTTTTCTTCCTTCTTATACTTATAAATTATTAATACTAGCAAGAACTAATGGTAATGAATCCATACAACATAACGCAAGCAGAGATCTTTGCATTTTTATGAGCTGCTGCCAGCTAGTTGTTGGTTTTCTAATTTTTTTTTTGTATAGTCAATTTCATGAATATGACATTCTGTTGCAAATTCATGTGAGGTGAGACATTGTTGTTGGGCTGACAAACCTATTATTTACCACTAAATATCTGGCTTCTGTAGGGTGGCAGAATTTCAAATCGTCTTTTTTACTTATCCATCCCACCAAACTTATTCGTAGATGCTGTTAAATGTGCCAGTTACTCTGCTTCTGCTTCTTCTGGCTGGACGAGGGTTATTGTTGAGAAACCGTTTGGCCGGGATTTTGAGTCCTCTGCTGCTTTGACTAAATCTCTAAAGCAACACTTGAAGGAGGATCAAATTTTCAGGTAGTTTATTTGTAATCCCCTGGCTATTTTCTATCCTTATTGGAATAATGAGATGAGTTAGAGGGATCAGCTTGATAGTTGAGTGTTGATTTCTTTTGAGATGCTCCTCTCCTTACAGGATAGATCACTACCTAGGAAAGGAGTTGGTGGAGAATCTCTCTGTCCTCCGCTTCTCCAATCTTATTTTTGAACCATTATGGTCAAGACAATATATAAGGAATGTTCAACTGATATTCTCTGAAGACTTTGGAACTGAAGGAAGGGGAGGGTAATTTGTCTTGTCAATTTGACATTAAATAAGCCGAATAAGTCATTTATTCATTTATTTTGTGTCACACCAGTTATTTTGATCACTATGGAATTATTAGAGACATAATGCAAAATCATCTGCTCCAAATACTAGCCCTCTTTGCCATGGAAACACCTGTTAGTTTGGATGCGGAAGATATCAGAAATGAAAAGGTTTCTCTCCATGTGCGCTTTTAGAATATAATGTTCAACACTAATATGCAATTGTTGATAACAGGTTAAAGTTCTGCGCTCGATGAGGCCTTTTGGAGTTGATGATGTGGTTGTAGGGCAGTACAAGAGTCACATAAAAGGAGGTGTTACGTATCCTGGATATACAGATGACAAAACTGTTCCCAAGGACAGTTTAACTCCAACGTTTGCTGCAGCTGCACTTTTCATAGATAATGCAAGATGGGATGGGGTGCCATTTCTAATGAAAGCCGGAAAAGCCTTACATAATAGGAGGTTAGCAAATTGAGGTGTAGACTGTTTAGTTTCCTCATTTTATCATCTCTGGACACTCATCTTGTGACTCGTGGTATGAACAATGCATAATGCCTATAGTTTTTTCGTATTTCAGGGCTGAAATAAGGGTGCAGTTTAGACATGTCCCTGGTAATTTATACAATCGAGACATTAGGACTGATCTCGATCAAGCTACTAATGAGCTTGTCATCCGTGTTCAGCCAGATGAAGGTATGTACCTGAAGATTAATAACAAAGTCCCTGGCCTGGGAATGATATTGGATCGAAGCAATCTTAATCTACTATATAAAGCAAGGTATTGATGAGCATTTCTTTTAAGTGTATGATTTTGAATATAGTCTGTCTTGGAACTGTGCTCATTCAATTCACTGTTCCCAAACAAAGTCCTCCAGTGAGAATCTGGAATACATAATATATATGGTTTCACTCTGTAAAGTTGATTGTGGCATGAAGAAACAGCTGATTGGTTGTGTTATGTAGATACTCGAAAGAGATTCCTGATGCATACGAAAGACTTCTTCTGGATGCTGTTGAAGGTGAAAGGAGGCTGTTCATAAGGAGCGACGAATTAGATGCTGCTTGGGCGCTGTTCACCCCCGTTCTAAAGGAGCTTGAACGCCAGAAAATAAGACCCGAGTATTATCCTTATGGAAGTCGAGGACCAGTGGGAGCCCATTACCTTGCTGCCAGATACAATGTTAAATGGGGTGATCTTGGTCTTGATGAGTAGTTTAGCCATCTGAACCTGGTGTAATATTCCATGACCAGCCATGTTCAGTCTTCTTAGAATGTTTTTTAGTTCTCAATCTAATTTTTTGTTTAGGGTTTAGGACGAATAATTTGAAGAGGAACCATTTGATTTTCATGTTAAGTATGAGCTACGTGACGTGATGATACAACAATTTATTGTTTCATGTTTTCATTGAGTGAGATTTGTAAGAGATGTTTAGATCTTTGATGAATTGATTAGTGTTGTGTTTAACATCCAAAAGTAACTAGTTGTTGAGGATTGAGACTTGACAACTTAATAATACGATATTTCTCCTAATTTTTGCTAATTTTGGGTTTTGAATGTCAAGCAAAATATATTGAGCTCGAGGCTTGTGTGTGCCCTGTCGCACGCCATGCTCCTTTAGAATTTAGTATTATGGATAGCATCTTTAGAATTTAGTATTATGGATAATGATACATTGTTTTGTTTTAAAAGGTATACACTTTAATTGATAAGGGTACACTATTTTGTTATAAAGGGTATACACTTTTCATTATACTATTTTTTATTTTTCTTCAGAAAAGGGTAGACATCTTTACACTAAAGATTATACAATTTAACACAAAATTCTAAAGACACGTGCGCCCGGGTACACACAAGTTTTTGCCTTGTAAAATAAAGTGTACACATCTTTATACTAAATGAAATGTGCTCCCGTGTGCCCAGATACACACAAACTTTTGCCAAATATATTAGCATGTTTAGCTCTCTGCTTGATGGGTTACGCAATTTTTATGAATCCTTCGTTAAATGAATAAAAATTTAAAACTATTTTAATAAAAAAATAATATCGGATTATTAATATAAAATCATAATAACTCAAATAAATTATTTCATGAATAATTCGTAAGATAAATAAAAAAATTATAATTAAAAATTATATCTGATGATTTTTTATAAAATAAAAATAAAAAGATATAAAATTTTAATAATTAATAAAATAATTTATTAAAACTCTATAATAAAATAAGAAGAAATTTTCGTTTTCCAAAACTTATGTTTAGCTGCCAAATTCGGATTTTAATTTAATCAAAATTTTAATTATAATAATTAATTAATATAACCAAATAGAGTCATTCTTCTCTTAATTTTTATTCATAATTTAACTTAAAATACATTTTTTCTTATTTATAATTCGTCTCACGAATTAGGATATGTGAGACGATGAGATGGTCTCACCCAAAAAACTCTCAATAATTTATTGTGCGACCAAACTTATTGCGGAGCAGCCGTGTACTCATGTTATGGATGGGCCCATTTCTGTATGGACGGGACTCCATTGCACTAATGTTATGGATGGGCCCATTTCTTTATGGACGGGACTCCATTGTACTAACCCCTTTGGGCCTGACTAGCCCAGATATTATTTGTTGATTTCTTTTCCAGACTAGTATAGTATTATTATTTCTGTTTAATTTAATTAATATTGTCGTTTTCCAGCAATTATTAAGTCAATTAGTTAAATAGTTAGGCTCAAAAGTTAGAGCCGCCTTTTATCCTGAAATTGATGGAGAGTATAACTAAGAGTGGCAGTTGGAGAGGAATTCGTTGTGATGTTAATTAAACTATATATTTATAATAACAAGTACTACTTATGTTATGTTATGTTAGTTGTTGAGTGATAAATAAACTTGTTAATGAGTAGATTAGAAGTGGTCCCTGTGGTCCTCATTTTGTTATGACTTTTCACTCGATCTATCTATCTTTAATTTGTAGCATCACAAGCACACCGGATCTTCTGCATCATTTTCGTGCATTATCTCATATGCCACGCGTTCAGTGATTGACATGTAAGAAGTGAATTAAATCCAATCATTGCCTCTAGGTTTAAGAATTAGGGTATAATTTCCTATCTCCTACGTGTCATCCATTCAACGGTTTGACATAGGAGATGATGTACAAAATGGCACAGAGAATCCGACCCGCATCACAAGAATTGGAATGTTCGTACCAATTAATATTTGTTTGAAATGTATCTGCCTAGCATTAGCAACCTATATATCTAATTCATTATTTCATTAGTCCTTAATTTGGTCTTAATTCCACACGCCACTTTCTCTTTCTTCTTAACATCATGCATGTTGCCTGTCGCATTTTTGGAGCATCTAAGAGATTCTTTCAAATTTGAAAAATGTTTTTTTTTTTTAAGTATTAACGATTTGGCATTTTATTCCATAAAACCGTTCCAGCTATAAAACTTTTTTTTTGTTCTTTTTCTATAATTTATTGTATATTTTGGTGTAAAGGTTTAATATTTATCTTGGGTTTAGGAGGTATAATCGTAATTAGCTTTAAAAAGAGGTTGGATGAGATTACAAAAGTATCACTAGGAGTCTAGGAAGTAGGAATATGTTTAATGTAATACCTGCTGAAAGGATTTTGGCAAATAATCAGTTCCATGCTTGGAATCTCGTTTGTTTAAATTTTTTATTTTTTATTTTTTTTCTACGGAGATAATTTTTAAAATAATACTCCATTCGTCCGGTTCTAAGGTGTCCGTTTACTTTTTGCATGTGGATTAATGAGTATTATTATTAGGTTAATTATACTATAAACCCGGGTGCATCCTAAGATAGGGTGCACCTATTTTAAAAAACGTATACAAATATAAACAAAAACATATACAATTATGAACAAAAATGTAGTATACAATTTAATTGTTAATTTTTTCAATGAAAATTGAGTGTAAAAAAATATACAATTATTAAAAACATGTATACACTATTGAATAAAAAGTTATATACATATGAATGCCAGTTTTTTTAATGAAAAACTTAGTGTGAAAAAGTATACAATTATTAAGAAACACTTATACAAAATAGAATAAAAAGTTATATATATGTGTGCACCCTTGCACCCGGGTGCACCTAATATCAACTCTTATTATTATATTTAAAGTGGGTAGTTATATTAGATGGAAGTGGTGGGCCATATTGTGTATTTTTTACTAAATATGAAAAATTGATACCTTTAAATCGAATTTAAAAAATAGTAAAATAGACACTTTAGAAGCACATGGAGAAAGTATAAGGAACAGGGCAGTTTAAATCCTCTACATGTATATGGAATAGGGAATGGAATAGGTGATATCCAATGGAAGTTGAGGAGAGCATTTTCACTATTTTATTTATATATGGTCAAAAGAGGAATGATGTAGAATGATACCCCTAAAATAAAAACAGTATTTTTAAGGGAAGATTGAGAATCCACTTCCAGGGATTTGGTTTCTTATTTTTCTTTTCCTTGGTTAAAATGAAGAACACGTACAAGAGAATTAAAGAATATTAGGTTAGGTAGATTGATAGACTGACGTACAAATTTATTTTATTTTTTTATTGTCAGTGCCACATTTAATTGAGCCACTTCAGCTAGCAGTTCCAAACATCCGAGTATAATTATAGTCCTATGGTATATAATAAGGTAATGTATTGAACATACAATTTTTCATAATTCATTTAACTTCAGGTGCTATTTTATCTTAATCTAAGTTTTATTTCTAAAGATTATTTTTAATTTTAAGAATTTGTAGTTTTATTCTTATAATTCATGTAGTATTATATTTCTATGGTTTATAATCCATTTATAGCTAGAATTAGGTTTATCTATATGAAGTAGTATTAATTTCTTTAATATAATTTTATTCTCAACTCATAATTAAAAGGAGCAAGATTACAATGGAATCGGTTACATGGTGCAATGGTTTCAAATCACCCATTTTTTATTGTTATTATTTTTTGGAATAATTGCTACGTACACACTAATTAATACTTATTATTACGGGAAGATACATTAATTTAAAATAATTATTTTCCGATACAAAAAATTAAGGTTAATTATTTAATATACCTTCAATTTAATGTGATTTAATAATTTTTATGCTGTATAATGTAATATATTTTTGTTGCACATAACATTTACGATTTTTTTGTTGTATATAGCACTTATGATTTTTTTTGTTGCACATAATATTTATTGTTGGGCTATTATTTTTGCTGTACATAAAATTTTTTGCTGCACATAATTTTTTTACTTCACATAATTTTTTTGCTGACGTAAATGATTGTATACAAATAACTGTTTGTGTGCAGCATATTGTAAGGATAAAGTTGGAATATCACTATATATTTATGTAGTTAGTAGTAATATTTTTTTTAAGTTTGTATCTTATAGTAATTAAGGAGATTCCAATGTACAGTATGTACCCTCTTTTTTTTTCAAAATTTTTTGTAAAATCCTCCAATGGTATTACTTACGTTAGATGGATAAAAAGTGATAATCGAGTACACGAATTCAAATTATGAATTCAAATTCGTGATTACATTCAGAACATATAAAATTATAATGAATAAAAACATACTACTATAAACTAATGAATAAAATTTATACACTTTGTTAACGAATTTTCTGCTAATTTTTTTTAATAAAAATCTAAATACAAAAAAGTTACACATTTATAAAAAAAAGTATATACTATACATTATTGAATTAATATTCAATTAATACATATATGATATACCCAAATCATAGGATATAAACTAATGTAGAAACTTCTCTACCATATTTTGAGTAGAACTTGTGGTCACACTTTCCCTAATTAATTAAGTAATAATTACTACTTAATACACATTTAGTATCATAATTACTACGAAATATATTCTTTAAAAAAATTACTTATAAATAAAAAAGATAAAATCAATTACTCAATATAACCACAACTTAATTTGAGTTAATAATTTTTATGCTGCAAATAATTTTTTTTTATGCACATAATACTTACAATTTTTTTGCTGCACTTAGTTTTTTTGCTGCATATAACACTTACGATTTTTTTACTGCACATAAAATATTTTACATATTTACTGCACATAAATTTTTTGTTGCACATAACGTAAATGATTGTGTGCAGCGTAACTATTTGTGTGTAGCACATTGTAAGGGTAAAGTTGGAATATCACTATAAATTTATATAGTTAATAGTGATACGCATTTTTTTAAGTTTGTAGTAATTAAGGAGATTTCAATGTATCTAACAGTAAGTATCCCATTAATTAATATGTGGTGCTCTTTTAATTAATTTGTGGTTCCCTCCTCAACTAATATTATCTTTTGTTTTTGTTTTTATTTTTATTTTTATTTTTAATTTTAATTTTACTATTCCATTCCTAAATTCTAGGAGCGAAATTTACCCTAAATCACAATGATATAATTACAATTATACCTTAAATTATAGTGGTGAAATGTATCACAAATCATAAAAGTAAAATTACAATTATACTCTAAGAATTTTTTACTTTAGGAGTAAAATATGCTCTAAACCACTAAGAGAAATTATACTTTTAAATAAAAAGGTAAAATTACAATTATACCCCTAAAATTCAAATTCAATTCGTAAAAAAAAACGGAGAAAAAATTATACTAAAAACAAGAGGTACTACAAAATTATAGATAGAAATGGGGTGAGGTGGGGGACGTTCGCTTTTTCCCAGATAACAATGAATTATAGGAGTGAAATAAACAACGAAATACAAGGATAAAATTTATAATACATCACATGCATAAAATTTATCATTATATCCTAAAATTAATAAGACATGAAATAGATAAAATATATTATGAATTATTAAGTTAAAATACATTAAAAATCATAAAATGAAATTTTAATTATATCACAAAACTTAATATTAATTCCTAAAATAAAATAAACATAAATCACAAAGTAATTTCTGCATAAATTACTATCTTCGTCAAATACTTATCTTCGTACTTTCTGTTTTCATCTGTGACACGCTTATCTTCACCGCCCAAAAAAGAAAACTTCACATTAACAACCACCTCAAAAGTTATCTTAATTTCAAAAATATCACTTCCACCTAACACACATAATATAATCTAGTATAATTTATTTATTACTCCTTTCGTCCCATAAAAAGAGTTACATTTACTGTTTCCACGGAGATTAAGAAAAATAGTAGTATTTTAATGTGTAGTGGGTTGAGAGATATAATAATTTTATGTATAGTGGGTAGTTGTATTAGTATTGTTGGTTGGCCCTATAAAAATAAAGTGATTGATTCATGTGGGTTCATCTACTAAAAAAGGAAATGTAACTCTTGTAGTGGGACGCTCTAATTAGTAAAATGTAATTCTTGTGGCGGAACGGATGAAGTACATTAAAATACAACAATATCCTTAAAAAATAAATAAAGTTGAGTAAAAAAGAATCTTAAACTATATATCTACCGTACCAGTAAACGTAAGTGCAGGATGAAGAAAGTACATCGTAAAAGAACATGGAACATTTCCACGCAAGAGATTGCATCGAGCTGTTTGGCATTTAGGAGTAAAAATATTGTACGTATTCAGTGATTGCACGCAACACGGACTTAAAAGTTAAAACGACTGATGAGTAATCTAATGTTTTAGCTAATTACAATCCCATAGGGTAGCTTATAATTATAAATAAATACCATAGCTTAGAATTTTAGTTGACCAAAGTCGAAGAATGAACTGCAAAGGAAGGGTATAGTTTGCAAATAATTATAGATTATATGTGGGTCCCACTGTCGTATGATCGTTGAAACGTGTGGTTGAGATTTGTTGGAGTGGGCCCACACATTTTGATGCCTGCTCTGCCGACACTTCGCTTTCATCAATTCCTCACCACTTCTTCCTTTTCTTCATCTACAAAATTAGTTTGCATCATTCTCACCTTGTTTTCTCACAATCTTTTTGTTACTTTTTCATAAATATTGACAGTAGTATAATTAAATATGCGCTTTTTTTTTAACTCTATTTTGCTTAAATGCAACCATTGATGATGAAGGAAAAACGGTGTCTTCATAAAAAATACTATACAGTTAATGTATTCTTCCATTAGAGGCTCCTACCATTCATGTCCTATAGATTGATTGAGAAAGTAAATCGCAGGATTTGTCTAAAGTGACTTATAAATATGACTCAATGTTTAATTGACTTACAAGAAGCAAAAACATAGTAGAACTTAATTATGAGTTTAAAAGATAATTATACTCTAAAAATTTTGACTATAGCCCTCTAAACCCTAATATAGGTGAAATATATTGTGAATCATATGAAAAAAAATTACATGAATCACACAAAAATTAAATTATAGTTATATACTTAAAATTTTGATTAAATTATGAGAAGAAAATAGTACATATAGAATATCACATGGAACCGTGGGACACAAACTACTGTCATTTATCAAGTAAATTAAATAAAGTGATTTTTCCGAAGGATTGGAGTTAATGTGGACCACACTAGGTATGATATGTGGGTAGACCGTAGATGTATAAGCAATGGGACATTCTGCCAATAAAGAGATGGAGTTGAGAAATATTGATGCGGATCTTACGTAATAATTAGAAATCACATGTAGACTAGAACGTTTAACATGGAAAATAATTTGTCATCTAGTCTTACAAAATTCAAGAGATATAATGGCAACACAATAATATATGCCAAGAAAAACTTATACGAGACTTGCCGCACAGAAAGATTAAGCTTTTGAGAGAAATAAGAAATAGTAATATTTTAATAGAAGGTAATACTCAAATTAATAAAAAGTGATAAATGTACAATTAATTATTTCATGAATAATTTATAATCGAAATAAAAAAGTGATAAAAGTTTTAACAAAAATTAATACTATTTAACAAATCTTAAAAGAGGTCTAACATGAGATTTGCCCATAATATGTACTCCCTCTGTCCCCTTAAAAAATTATCTTTTTTTTTTTGCATCTCACGCAAAGAGTTCATTTTCATTTTTTAAACACATGAGATCCACACAGAGCCACTAATACAACTAAAATATATGGTTCACACTCCCACTAATACAACTATCCACTACACATTAAATAATAATAATCCACTTTTTAATTTATATGTAAAAAGTAAAAGATCCTCTTTGATGAGCCGGAGAGAGTAGGATTAATTGCTAGAAAAATCATAAACTTTATTTTGATTGCAAATTAATTTTTATTTTTGAGAAATAAAAAAAAACTTCACCTTTAGGCATTATTGCAAAACGCATTCAATATGTAATAAAGTTCTCAAATGTGGGATTAAAGATGAGGTTCTTTTTTTAGAAATTTGGTGCGTTTTGCAAAAATTATTAAAAGTGCAGTTCTTTTTTTTGCAATTTCTCAAATGTGGGGATTAATTTATAATAAGATTAATGTTCGTGGTTTTTTTTACAATTAACCCTAATATATACTACATTCGTCTCATAATAGTTATATTTCACTTTTTGATGCGTAGATGAGATCAATACAAAACAAATTATTATATCTTTAAGTGGTCAACACACCATACTAATACAACTACTCACTTTACATTAAAATATTACTACATCAGTCCCCAACTCATCTTCATACTTTGACTTTCACGATATTAAGAACAAATATTTTTTGACTTATTTTTAGAGATAATTTGATTTTTTTATAATGGAAGTAAATAAGTTTTAAAATATGTTATATGTGTAAAGTTAATGATAAATTTGAAATTAAATTATATTACAAGATTATTAGGTTTGTCGATGTTTTCTTTCATAGGATGTGAAGATAATTTGAAGATCGATTGAAATAGAAAGTGTAAAATTGACTTGGAAATTAAGGAAGTATATATCTTTCAACCCGTTATATATTAAAATGCTATATTTTTTTAATTTTTATGAAATAAAGCAATGTATTTGTGACTAGCCATGTATTCTACAGCCTGTTTAATAGCAATATACTAGTATTAGAATATAGCAAGCACTAGAGTCTGAGGGTGAAGAGAATTAGATTAATGGAAATACTCCATATTTATACTACTCATTGTAACTTGTAAGGTGATGATTGTTTTTTTAATTTTTGAATTAGGTTTTGATTTTTAAAACTATGTTATATTTGTTTACAATTTTAAAGTACAAATTTTGATTTTGAAATTTTAATTTTGTTTCGATTTGAAATCGCGCATGTAGGCGTAGTATAATGACTAAGGCGTCGAAAACCCAATGGATTGGGGGTTGTGGTTCAAGTTTGGAGTGATTGAGGGATTTAAAGGAGTGGATCTAAACTTTTAAAACATGAAATTAAATACTAAAGTAATTAAGCAAAAGAAACATACAATGGATAAAGAAATCAAAATATGAGAGAGCATTTCTAGGATCAGTGACGGTGCCAGGAATTTTAATGAGGGGGTCCTACTTATAAGGAATAACCTGGTAAGATTTCAAAAACAAAATACATACATCTGCCCATTCTATATAATATTCAATAACTTCAAATGAAAAGATAAAAATATTTAAGAAAAATATTTGTATATTACTAAATCAAATAGTTCAGTTACATCTTATCATGAAAACAAGCATAACTACAACATTTCTCTCCTATTCTTCATATTCTGAAATCGATGCATAATAACTTCATTGCTAACATTTTGAAACACATCCCTTTCAATGTATGATATTAAACAATCATTCAATAGTTTATCACTCATTCGATTGCGAAGAGAACTCTTGATGAGTTTCATTGCTGAAAAAGCTCTTTCCACTGTAGCAGTAGCAACTGGTAAAATCAATGACAACTTAATTAACAGAAAAACTAACGGAAACACAATATGCTTTCTTGTGGTGACCATCTTCTGAGCAAGTCCTCCTATTCCATTTACTTTAGAGAAATTCTCATTTAAACGAATATCAAAAATAAAGGTCTCAAGTTGACTATCAAGTTCATATAAATCAACTGGAGAAAAATCAGATGGATAAAATTTTGCTAGGCGAAGAAGTTTCTTTTTGTCAAACATAGCAAATGAGTCTCTCGGATCAAAACATGCCATGCACAAAAGCAACTCAGTATTCACTTCATCAAAACGAGAATTTAACTCTAATGCTTGCATGTCAATCACTGAATAAAATAACTCAACTTGATAATGATAAAGATTTGTCACTTTTTCTGTTCTATGTCTTGATCTTCCTCGAGATGCATAGATATCTTCCATGATTGCTAGAAGTATCTTATGTTTGCTACAAAAATCTGAAACCTTATCTAACAAAGTCTTCCAACCATCATCTCTCATTGCTTGCAAACGAGCTTTTGATGCTTTTACAAGATTCATTGCATTAACAATGTCTTGATCCTTTCTTTGCAAAACTTATGATAGATCATGTGTGATTCCCATAAGATGTCTCATAAGATGTAATACAAAGACAAACTCAAATTGATTCACAACCTCTAGTAAATCAATAGCTTCAGCTCTTTGTGAATCATCGCTACCATTTTCCTCAACAAACTCAAGAATATCAACAATTGAGGAAAATAAATGCAACAAGTTTATAAGAGTACCATAATAGGAGCTCCAACGAGTATCTCCAGGTCGTTTCAATGCCATTTCTTGATTCAATCCTCTTCCAGTCTTAATCTCATCATTTGCAATCCCTTTGATGATCTTTTCCATTTGTTTCTCTCGAAGAATATCTCTACGCTTACAAGAACTTCCAACTGTTGGATTGTATACTAAAAGTCTAGCTTTAGTATGAACAATGTCATAACAATATTTGAAATGAGAATCATTGATCAAATGATTGCATCTTATAATTTATTTTATATGCATGATGCAATAGTCCATTTACTTTATACTGTAGATAATATATTGTGCGACAACACGCAGAAGATCATATTATTGGTTTCCTTATAAAGTATAAACAGATGCTCATAACTGAGATAGACGGGGACTCTCTATCGGTATGGTTGTAGTGTGGTTTGGTATTAGCTTGTCTTGGCTATAGAATCACATTAGTGTACTTGTGTGTATTGAGCAGGACCGCCTGAGGTCGTTCTTCTTATACTGACTATATAGAAGAACTTGATCTCTGTTATTATGGAAGTTCGTGCTCTTAATCCCTATACAGTAACCTCGACACGTAGGGCAGTATGTATTTCTTTGATTCATCAATGGGTGAGATTTATAAGTATTAAATCAACAAACTCGGTGAGTTGGGAAGTAGTACTGTATCTATGGTGTGCTGTTGATTGTAGAAGGAATCCATGTCCGTCATAGGTTGATGATGTCCCCTTGAGGAGCTCATAAGGTTTATCATGTAAATCTTGCAAGTGGATTAATTTCCGGCATGATAATAAGGTTGAGTGGTACTACTCTCGGATGATATATTAATTAATTTGAGTTGTCAGTAACTTAATTAATTAATGGGCATTGTATATCTTAAACATGGGGAGACTATCGGGCTTATAATAAGAAGGAGCCCAGAACATAATTTTGGGATTGGACGGGTAGTGCAGTAATAATATTTTAGTGGACAATATTATTATTATTGGATTTAATTAAAAGCTTTGGGCTAAGCTTGGTTAATTAAAATTCAATTGAGGTCCAGCCCAATTTCTCCTCCTGGTCCCTGCTGTAGCCCAATATATAAGTGAACTCAGCTTCCTGGAACCCTTAGATTATTCCTGCGCCTCTTTTGGGGAGAGAAGGGAAGAGAAGCAGATTGAGAGATCCTGCAGACTGTTGCCCACACAACAGCAGGATCACACTTGGGGCATACAGTAGAAGATCAGAGGTAGTTCTCTGCAGTTCATCCTCTACACCAACCCAGAAGTACGGTAAACGGTTTAATTGCTTCCGCTGCTTATTGTTTATCTTTTATCCTAACGATCACGTTTGAACCGCACGATCCAATTGCCAACAAGTGGTATCAGAGCCAAGCCCCAGACTTAACCGGCCCAGCCCGGGGTTGGTGGGATGTTCGGACCTCAAATTGGATGGTCTAGCTGCGGGACTTTGTTTGAGGGGGAAATGTTGGTTGGGTGTCAACCAAAGTCCCACATCGGTTAGAAGTGGGGATGACGATGGGTTTATAATTGAGGGATGGACTCTCCCTAGCATGAGGCCTTTTGGGCGTGATGCTCAAAGTGGTAAAACCGTGCGGGCCAGTGGGCGGCCCAAAGCGGACAATATCATGCTAGTGGATTGAGTTGGCCCGGCTCCCTGGGCGGATAAACCCAACAATTTGTATCAGAGCGATGGTTTCGTGGTGAGACGTGACACGTTAAGGGGTTTATGTGCCATTCCTGGTTTAATGGTCTGATTGATAGCATGTTTAAATTGGATAATTTGATTATGTAAAATAATCTGGGAATTATTTCGTGGGCTTTATACTGCTTATTAATTTTTCCATGGCATGATTTTGGTATGTGTGATTGTTAATTGTTTGTTTATTACTGGACACACACATCAAAATACCCATCTGCACCTTTACACACTTCTTGAATCCCAACCCATTCCATCACTACTGTCACATACATTAGCCGAGTCTGTAAGACATACGTATGAGAAAGAATCAGGTGGGTCTCAACGTGCTATGGGCGAGTCGACGGAGGGTTGAAGCGAGTCTGAAGTGAGTCAGAAGCGATTTCCGATCGCGTCAGGCAATGAACGAAGACATCGCGTTCACACTGCTTCCGGTCGGGTCGGGGCAGATTGGTCGGCGTGGCGGAGATGGCACTACTGCCTTGCTACCGATACGGATCCAGCGGTGACGCATCCTACTGAGTGCAGTGGGAGTCCCGGACGAGTCTTGTGCAGATTCTGATCGGGCCAATGTTTTTGCTTGGCGACATGCGGAAATCATGATTTCGTGATGCGTGCTGTCTGGTGCGACGGGCAGTGAGGAAACCAGGCGGCTGTCGGCGCGGCTTGATTTCGAGGACGGATGAAGACGGCTGCGCTGTTGGCGTCGCATCACGCTGGAAATTGACGCTGCGGGCTGGCTGATGACGACGGCGAGACTTGGTGCTGTTGGACTGAACGGTGATGGCTGCTGTTGGCGATCGTCAACAACGATGGTTGGGGTGTGAGATGCGAGCGGCTGCGATGCTTGCACGGCAGTTGACTGTCGGCTCGTTTTCGGCGGTGGCTGTGGGCGCGGCGCGGCCGCTGGCGACTGGGGCGCCTGGTAGCAACAAGTGATTATGGACGCTTTCTGGGCAGTCGATGAGTCGGCATGCTGACAGCTTGCAGTCGGCGGCCGATGGCTCTGCTCGATGGTAGCTATGATGGAAGTTCACGGCGGGATGAACTGGTCGCTGGCGGTGATGGGCTGATGGCGTCGTTCCGCTGGGCTGATGGCGTCTTTCCGGTGGGCTGAGGGAGGCGCCGGCGGCGGCAGCGGCGGCGCCATGTGACAAATCGCGCCTGGTTGCGGCTGGGAGGAATGATAGGGCAGCACTGTGATTGGGCTCAATTTTTAATAAGTTGTTTATGGGCTCACTGTTTGTGCTGCTGGGCCTAGTTCATTGCTGTTTATGGGGCCCAAAAATTTATTGTAAAATTTATTTTGGGCCTTGTCTTTCCATATGGGTTGTCTCAGTTGGGTCTTTTATTTTAATTAAATGGTTTTGGGCTGTGGTTATGGGCCCAATTATAATTAAATGATAATGGGCTGCTGGGCCAATCCTGGTTTTAATTAATTGTGGGGTTGATGTTGGGCCAGGTTAAATATTGGGTTAGACCTTATAAAAAAAAAAAATTTGGCAAGATAAATGGGCTTAATTATTTTAGTAATGTGCTGCTCATTTTATGCTAATAATGTTTGGGTCGGCTGGGCCTATTTAATTGATCCAACATTTTATGCAATTAATTAATGTTATATAACTGATTAATTGATTTAATTATCAATTATTGTTGTATATGTGACAGGCATGTTCTATGTGATTTATTTATTTAAATTGCTGTTAATAGAAACATGTCTAAGTTGTATATTTTATTCTGGAATATTATATACATGTTAAAACCCTCGGTAATTAAATAACTAAGTGGGAGAGGGGATTGGTAATAAATTCCCGCAGCCTCCATTATTGGTTTGTTAGCGATGTGAATGAACTTGCGCGTCGGCATTAGAGCCTTCCTCCCCATCGGATGAGTTTATTCATGGATTGCTGGAACAGACTTCATTAAATAATTACGTTTGTAATGTGATGCATATGAACTTGCGTGTTGGCTTAGACCTTCCTCCCTATCGGATGAGTTTATATGCGGTTCACTGGTACAAACTTGTAATTGATGACTGTAGGAAGTTATCTGAGCGCGTGTGTACTTCTCTATCTGTAAGGCACACAAGCTTGGGCCGCGGACTTGGGGTCAAATAATGGTGTACACTTAGATGTAAATAATAAGTATCCTCCCCATCGGAGTCACTGCTTTTATTTGCATGGCTAAAGAGGAACCGACTATTAATTATTTTGTCATAAAGTGAGGTTGACAAATGAAATTAATGTGTAAAATCTTCTCTTGTAAATGTTCGGGTTTGTAAACGTCCACACTATCGTGGCTTGCAGACACACGGTGCTTGAGATGTCGGTGAATTTTAATTTTATATTGTTTTGAGGGAATCAATATAAAAGGATAAAATTCGAAGATTTGATCGGAAAATTTATTTGTGATTCTCTGAATTTTGAATGGTTTTATTTCACCAATTGTTAACTAAAAGACATTATATTTACTTGTCCAAATTAAATGATTAGAAAAGAATCTTGGTTTTGAAAATTACTGCTTAAGAAAATACATGTGTATTCTCACAAAGGATGTCTCATGATGCCTATTAAAGTCTCTAGTGAAGAGATGAGAGGTTCATAGAAATATGATGATCTCATGTAACTCTTCGGATACTTGAGTAAATTAAAAAGGCAGAAGATCATGGTTGAATTGATGAATGAATTGGAAGAGCTTGGAATAGAAATTGAAAGGGAAACCTAAATCAATTTATTCTCCATAATTGTCTGGATGTTTTGAGTAAGTTCCACCTGAATTACAAGAGGATGTATATGGTGGGAAACTTCTGACAAAACATGTGGTAAAGGAAAGCCATTTTTCATCATGATGTGAACAAGCTCAATACCTTATTTACTAATAGTTTAAACATGATTAGTGATGGCATCTACTGACACGAAGTATGTAGATACTGGAATCACTAAATGTTTATCACTGAGTAAGGATAAGATTATTAATTACATGGGTAAAACTACAAAGGTAGTGGCTATTGCAGTGGGAGTTGTTTATTTATCTCATGATAAGAATAAACGATTGATTATGAGAAATTGTCTTTACGTACGTTTCATAGAAAGAATTTAATTTCGGTTTCTATGTATTAACGGATCATATACTTCATTTCATTTAAATGACATGGTCATAGTAATGAGGAATGAGGTTATAATCCGTTAAAATACGTTGGTGGATAAAAAGTATACTCTTGAATCATGCACATCCCACAGATGCAATAAATAGTAATTAAATAATGCATCTTCTAATATGAGTAAGAGAAAGGAACCTTCGGAGATGAACTAAACATACATTTGGCGTCTATGACTAATTCATTTTACTTGAGTAGGATTCAAAAGTTGATAGCCGATAGACCGTAAGGTTTATCTGAAGTGGAAACTATCGGACTTGCGAGTCCTGCTTGGAAGCAAAAATGATTAACTGTCTTTTCAAGGCTGTGGGGTGTAAAGCCAAAGATATATATGTTGGAATTAGTTCATTCTGATTCAAGCGAACCTAACAATATCTAGGCGAGAGATGGTTATGAATATTCAAAGATTATTCTGGGAACCGATATATTTATTTGATGTACTGCATGTCTAAGTTCTTGGATTAATTCAAGAATTGTAAGGCTGGTACAGTGAGCGTCATGGAAAATATATCATATCATTATGATTCAATCGTGATGATAAAGACCTCTTAGGATAGTTAGGAACTAATAATCAGAAGTTGAGATTAAATCTCAAATTGACTACACCGGGCATGCCCCAGCTGAATGGTGTGGTGAGTAGAAGGGATAAGGCTCTTATGGTTATGATTAGATAGATGATGAATTATTTGGAATAATTAAATTCATTTTATGGATATACCCTAGATACAGTAATTCGTGAAACGTTTGTCTGTACATGGGATATCCTAGAAAAATGGAGGGTGATTTATTTAGTCCAAAAGATCGAAGGATAATTGTTGACTCAATAACTAGATTTTTGGAAAAGGACTATGTAATAAATCACAAACCCATGTATAAGTTGTTCTAAAGGAAGTGAGAGGAAAACACTAAGTATAAGTACCAAGTGTACAAGAGGATATACCACAAGGTAAACTGCAACGCGTGTCACGACTGATACACAATTACATGTAGTGTCTGGTCATAGTGGGAGGGTTGTTTGACAACCCGTAAGATATATGTTTTGGGAGAGTCGTGAGACTTGGTCCCTAGTAAACATGGTATTGTCCCACGGATACGACGTAGCACTACAAGATGAAAATACGGAATCTTAGTAAGTTGCAATGAATGTTGAAATAGAATCTACGGATTCTATATTAAGTCTGGGAACTTGTATGACCACTAAATGGTGTAAAAACCATTGCAAGTGGTCAAAGGAAATAAAAGAGGATCACATGGAAAGGTGAAAATCTTGGAAGCAAAGCTTGTTGCGAAAAAGTGTACTCAGAAAGAAATGGTTCGATTATGAGGAAACATATTCACTGGTAGCTATGCTTAAATTGATCCAAATTATTTTATTTATTGCTGCTCATATTGAATTATGAAAAACAGCAAATAGATGTCAAGACAGCTTTCCTGATTGGAAGTCTTGAGGAAAACATCTATGTGAAGCAACCAGAGTAATTCATTGCAAAGTACTAATAGCATTTTGATAGTAAGCTTAAAATTGTCCAGCGATGGACTAAAGCAAGCTTTAAGATCGTGAAGCATCTGTTTTGATTAGGTAATCCAGTGGCATGGATTTATATCAATGAGCGGATGAGTCTTGTGTGTTGTAAAGAGTGACGAAAATGTGGTGGTATTTTTGTACTATACGTAGATAGTATCTTGCTCATTGGAGACAATGAAAGAGTATTATCGGGCGTATGGGTACGGTTAATAAAGCGGTAAAGATGAAGGATTTAAGAAAGGCAACATATATCCTTTTGATCACGGTAATACGGATCACAAGAAAGGATATTATGCTTATCTCAAGTTTCATAAAATGATACAGTCTATACTCGTTTAGCATGTAAATTTATCTAAATGAATGTGTCTTTGAGACACAAGAAGAAGATAAAGAGGATGAAAGCGGTTCCTTATGCTTCGGCGAATAAGGAAGCTTAATCTAAGGAATGTTATGAACGATATTGGATATCTGTTTTGCTGAATGCATGAACAGTGGGTATCAACGTAACCCAGAACAAGAATGATGAACTGTGGTAAGACATTTATAAAGTATCTGAGAAGGACTGGAAATTATATGTGGACTTACTGGACAAATTCACTGCTTCTTGTGGATTACGTAGATTCGGATTTTTTAGTCAGATTAGACGGCAGTAAATTCACCTCAAAGGTTATGTGTTTAATCTTAGGAAGTAGAGTCATAATGTGGAGGAGTGTTATATAGAAATATATTTCAGACTCCGAACTCCATCATGGAAAGATGATGAATTGGAGCCTATGAGGCAGCCAAAGTATCTATATGACTCTAGAGACTTCAAGATGGACTTTGAAGTGTTTCTAAGTTTGCCCAAGGTAATCACAATTTACATTGATGATATTGGTGCAGTTGCAAACTTGAAGAAATCACAAGTCCATAAGGCAATTAAACACATGGAGCGCGAGTACCAACTGTTACGAGAAATCGTATGATGAGGGGTAGGTTGTTGTCACCTAGATTGCATCGGATGATGACCTAGTAAACCATTTACAAGGACGTTAAGGCGAGAGCTTTTAATGGTCGCGTAAGTGGGAGTAGGAATCAGATGTATGGCGGAAGACATGACAGCATAGTCTTTTAGTATAAGTGGGAGATTGTTGGATTGTATACTAAAAGTCTAGCTTTAGTATGAACAATGTCATAACAATATTTGAAATGAGAATCATTGATCAAATGATTGCATCTTATAATTTATTTTATATGCATGATGCAATAGTCCATTTACTTTATACTGTAGATAATATGTTGTGCGACAACACGCAGAAGATCATATTATCGGTTTCCTTATAAAGTATAAACAGATGCTCACAACTGAGATAGACGGGGACTCTCTATCGGTATGGTTGTAGTGTGGTTTGGTATTAGCTTGTCTTGGCTATAGAATCACATTAGTGCACTTGTGTGTATTGAGCATGACCGCCTGAGGTCGTTCTTCTTATACTGACTATATAGAAGAACTTGATCTCTGTTATTATGGAAGTTCGTGCTCTTAATCCCTATACAGTAACCTCGACACGTAGGGCAGTATGTATTTCTTTGATTCATCAATGGGTGAGATTTATAAGTATTAAATCAACAAACTCGGTGAGTTGGGAAGTAGTGCTGTATCTATGGTGTGCTGTTGATTGTAGAAGGAATCCATGTCCGTCATAGGTTGATGATGTCCCCTTGAGGAACTCATAAGGTTTATCATGTAAATCTTGCAAGTGGATTAATTTTCGGCATGATAATAAGGTTGAGTGGTACTACTCTCGGATGAGATATTAATTAATTTGAGTTGTCAGTAACTTAATTAATTAATGGGCATTGTATATCTTAAACATGGGGAGACTATCGGGCTTATAATAAGAAGGAGCCCAGAACATAATTTTGGGATTGGACGGGTAGTGCAGTAATAATATTTTAGTGGACTATATTATTATTATTGGATTTAATTAAAAGCTTTGGGCTAAGCTTGGTTAATTAAAATTCAATTGAGGCCCAGCCCAATTTCTCCTCCTGGTCCCTGCTGTAGCCCAATATATAAGTGAACTCAGCTTCCTGGAACCCTTAGATTATTCCTGCGCCTCTTTTGGGGAGAGAAGGGAAGAGAAGCAGATTGAGAGATCCTGCAGACTGTTGCCCACACAACAGCAGGATCACACTTGGGACATACAGTAGAAGATCGGAGGTAGTTCTCTGCAATTCATCCTCTACACCAACCCAGAAGTACGGTAAACGGTTTAATTGCTTCCGCTGCTTATTGTTTATCTTTTATCCTAACGATCACGTTTGAACCGCACGATCCAATTGCCAACACCAACAACATTACATAAGCGTGTAACAGTATTGAAAAAAGACCCAACACTTGTATGCTTTTTAGCAACAGCAATAAGTGTCAATTAGAGTTGATGAGCAAAACAATGAATATAATAAGCAGCAGGATTCTTCCTTAGCAACAAACTTTTTAAACCATTAAATTATCCTCTCATATTGCTAGCCCCATCATAACCTTGACCTCTCAAACTAGAAATACTCAAGCCATGTGTGGAAAACAATGATTCAATACCATTCTCAAGTGAAACTGCAGTTGTATCACTAACATGCACAAGACCAAGGAAACGTTCAATAACACATCCATTTGCGTTCACATAACGTATAACAACTCCCATTTGCTCTTTTACAGATACATCCCGACACTCATCAACTAAAATTGAGAAAAACTCATTACCCATATCCTTAATGATAGCCTTAGTTGTCTCAATTGCAGCTGCACTTATGATATCTCTTTGGATTGTAGAAGATGTGTGCTTGAGATTATAAGGAGCATTATGCAACACAACCTTATTGACTTCTTCACTAAATGAGGCAACAACTTTCAAAAGCTCAATAAAATTTCCTTGATTTAATGATTCTTCAGATTCATCATTTCCTCGAAAAGTCAATCCTTGTGTAACGAGATAACGCAAACAAACTATAGATGCATTCAATCTACAACGATAATCAATTTTTGACTGTTCTGATATTTTAGCAAAAGATACTTCAATGTGTTAACTTTGATTCATCAAATTTTCACAAGCTAATCTACATTTATGATGGTCGCTATTCTTCTTTCCAACATGAATTTTCAATTTTTCTTTTTTACCCCAAGAATCAAACCCTTTAGAAGCAAAAGCGTCATGCCCTCTTTCACTACGACCAGCAGAGAATAGATAACAATATAAACAAAATACTGCATCTTTTTCAATGCTATACTCCAACCATTCACCATAGTCATCAAACCAAGACACAATAAATTTACGTTTTCGATTTCCATCCATTATCTGAGAAAAATTATGCTCACGTGGTTGACATGGACCTTTTAATAAGTAAGATCTATGCACCTGTTCAATCAAGTTTGGTGGATAACTCATTATGTTAGGTCGTAGTCCCGGATCACTCGGAAGATTTTCCAAATCAACTCCAATGTTGTTATCTTGACTTGATGATTGTTGGGGTCCTTAGGGAACTTGAAGTTGAACAATAGGGGCATTAACTGATGAAGATGATGTCTCCACGATATTTGTTGTCTTTTTATAATAGCGTTCCATGATCTATGAAAGATAATAAAATTTAAAGGAGTAAATTTAATTTGCAAATCAAAAAAAAAATATCCAAATAAAAATGGTAATGAGTATCAAGCTGGTTCAAGAAGTTTGAAATTAATAAACTAAATAGTAATACAAAATCTAGAATTACAATTAAATTAGAGCATAAGTATAGGGATTGAAATTGAGGGCACAAACCTAAATAAATTGGGGGAAATAATTTTTAAGAAAAATGTAAGAGAATTTAAGTTATTATGAAAGAATATACCTTAGGATTTGAAAATTGATGGAAGAGTGAAGATTAAATAAAACTTGAGTGATGGTGGATAGTCTTCTTCCTTGCAAATTGCATCTCGCGAACTCACTGTAAACATTTGCAGATTTGTTTTTCTTTTTTTCTGTTGTATTTTGATAGATTAAATTAATTATATTTATTTTATAATATTGGATTGGGCCTAAATAAAATATACTTACACCCCATTTAATTTATTTATGCATTTAATTTATTTATGCATTTGGGCCATAAGTTATAAGCCCAATTATAGGTAACTTGGTATGATGGTATCCAAATAATGAAGTCGACGTCTACCTACATTTAAATTACTTATATAATTAATTAATTAATACTTAATTAATTAAATGTAAAATGACTAATATACCCTTGATTTTTTTCAAAAATTGAGGGGGGGCCAGTGCCCCCCTTGGCACCTGAACAGCACCGTCGCTGTCTAGGATATACACTTTTTCATTTAATTTGGAGTTCCATAAATGTAAAAGCACATGATGTAACATGATAAACACAGGTTCGAATCTCCCGTTACATTTTGATATTACATCTCCTGTTACAAACTGTTGGATGATTGACAAGTAGGATAAGCTATTCTATACCTTAACAATCAACCCTAAGGGGAAAGGTTGAAATTTTCCTCTCCGCATACGTGTCACTCATGTAACAAGAGATGTAACATCAAAATGTAATAGGACATCCAAGATTGGTAAACACACGCTAAAATCATTCTATGATTATTTTCTAAAACTTCGTCTCGATATCTAAATAAACTTTAGTAACCCCAGCTAACTATGGATAGGACCTGTATTCTGGATTTGATCTCAAGTAACATCGTTATTTATATGGTCATTGCTTCCTCAATTCAGCTGTTATCGCTCATGAGGGCATATGTAATGATTTTTCAGTTGTTATCGTTCATGAGGGCGTATGTAATGATTGTAATTAGCTGCGATGTTGTTAATGATCGACATAATGGAAGTAACGTCTGTGATGAGCTGCTAAACGATTGTTATGGCTTGTTTCTTTACAGGTAACGATCGAGATGATGATGTTAACGATTAGCATGCTATCGATCGTGAGGCTATCAAGTAACGATTAGCAAGCCCTTTCTCCTCATTGCTAACAACCAAGAGATGATAAGGTAACGACTGGTAGCTACTTCAAAACTCCTCCATAAGCTCACGGTTTCCTTCTTTCTTGGCATGAATAGTAGCTAACAGTCGACGATGAAGTGCTAACATTCGTAAGATAGAGGGATAGCTATTGATAGTAGACTATCATTGTTCTCTCTAATTAGTTTTATGTGGTAACGATCGAAAATTGTGGAGACTATGATCGTTAAGGCTCTTTCCTTGCTGAATAACGGTCGATAGAAGGGTGACGGTGGTCGATAAGGAGGTATCTTGCAAGGTAGCGATGGCTAAGATAACTGTAACATCCCAATTTTTTATAAAAATATTTTTTGTATAATAATAGGATGTTAATTAATTTAAAAATGGAAAATTAGGGAACATAAACAAATAAGCCGAACTTCATAATTGATAAAAGAGTACTAAAAAGTAGTTCATGGTAAAAACATAGTTTTTTGCCTCTAGTTAAATAGAGGAACATGAGTTCATAATGCATAAAATAATCCATAGCAATTGAGGTGTGCCCAAGCCAATTACACCTCCCACCAAGCCTTGCATCAACCTTCATAATCTGAAAATATTCAGTGTATGGGGTGAACATTCCAACTTGCTCAGTGGGGAACCATATGCATATTCAAATATAAATAATGACATGCATCAACATCATGTATTCATCAACTTGGCATAAAATAGTTTTAAGTTCTTGATCGATCGATAATATCATGAGCACGGCGAGTCTACCTCAGGGATCTTCATACAATCCCGGCCCCTAAGGGACCCTGGCTAATTTCCATGGTACAATTAAGTACAAACGTGCTTTCATGTATGCATTCATAGATTCATGTCATGAACATTGAGAAACATGCATATTCATATAGGAAAACACATAAAAATTCCCACACCTTAGTCTTGATAAAATAACTTGATTGAGAGCCTCTTTGAGAACTTACTTAACTCTTAAGAACTTATAGAATTCTAGAGTGAAATGTGGTGGTGTGAGTAGTGAGCTTGGGGCTTGGGGTTTATATAGGGGTTTGTGAGCAAGTGAAAGGTTTTAGCACTAAATAAATATAAATGTTATCCTAATAATTACCCTATATTAATTATAGATCATGGATAGTAGAAAACTTGTGTGTTAAGCTCACATGTGAAGGAAATGTGAAAGGTCTCATAAGCTTCTATGTTATAACATTTTAGTAGAAATTTGAAGGGTTACTAGTGTGCTTAAATTATTTTATATAGTAAAATCTTTTCTTTTAAAATAATTTTATTTAATTAATTAATTAAATTTAGTGGGTGTTACAATAACGATCGAGATGGATGATTCTTTCAAGATATTATTGATAATCCTCACTTGAGAGATATTGGTCATTATTTCCTAGTTTTTCTACCTAACGATTGAGATGTGGGCTAGTAACGATTGTTATTGCCTTCCTTGCCTTTCTATATATGTTCTCTCAACCAGCATGAGTCATGCGGTATTGAGTGTGAAATTTTTAAGTTTTAAGGTCTAATTTAGCACCCAATTGTTAACCAGTTTATTGTCGTATTTGAGAATTAAATGGTTATTTTTCATACATTTGAGATATTATTGCATTTGAGGTGTTATGCCGTATTTTAGGTGAAAAATTAGAGTAAAAAGAGTAAAAACAAAAGTAGGGATCGAAGAAGGAGCAAAAATAGGTTAAGGCATGAAGGGTAAGACCCTTGACCTGAAGAGGTTAAGGGTCGTGCCTAAGTAGAATTGAGGTAGAAACACGACTATAGCCATTGAAAGGGTAGGGGTCGTTTCATATGGAAAAAGCACAAGAAGGTCGGCTACACTACAAGAAACTGCCGGAATAACGACGGATTTACCGACGAAAAAAAATCGTCGGTAATTACCGACGGTTTACCGACGAATTACCGACGGTTTATTGATTTAATAGGATTTATTTTTAAAAAATCATCAATAAAAATTTCCGACAGTTTTTGCGACGGATTACCGACGGAATTAGCGACGGAATTTTTTTCCGTCGGTAAATCCGTCGGTATTTTGGAGGGAATAAATCCCAGAAGATTACCGACGGATTAAATCCGTCGGTAAATATATAAATTTTTATTTATAGAAAATTAATTTCAATTTTTAATTTAGCGACGGATTTATCCGTCGGTAATTATATTAAATTTTAATTTTAAAAAAAATAATTTTAGTCTTTAATTTACCGACGGATATTTTTCGTCGGTAAATATCTGAAATTTTATCTTTTAAAAAATTAATTTTAGTTTTAATTTACCGACGGAATAATCCGTCGGTAAATATATAAATTTTTATTTAAAGAAAATTAATTTTAGTCTTTAAGTTACCGACGGAATTAATCCGTCGGTAAGTATATTAAATTTTATTTAAAAAAAATAACTTTAGTCTTTATTTTACTGACGAATTAAATCCGTCGATAAATATATCTTTATTTTTAAAAATAATTATTTTAATCTTTAATTACTGACGGAATAAAATCCGTCGGTAAATATGACACAACTCTTTTATTATTTATATAAACAAAACACGTTTTTTTCTTTTTTTTTAAGTGAATCGTTTGTATTTGTAACCCTAAGAACAGAAATCAAAATATCTTCCCCAAATGAAGAACTCAATGTGAGATCGAAGGCTTCCCGTCGACGAAATCGAAGAACCCGCCACCATTTTTCGCCGCCGCTGCTGGAATCCGACGAACAGGGCTTCTTCTTCCAACTTGTCGCTTCGATTTCATTCTGCTCCGCTGGCTCGCAACCCTCTCTAGCCGAATCAACGCTGAATCGAAGATTAGGACATCAAACATTTGAATCAACGCTGAATCGAAGCTATGTCTTCCAACAGTCCTAAAAAGCCCTCTTCTATGTATCCACAGGTCGACCAATCGAACCCTGAATCAACTTCTTCCTTCCTCTCCAACCCTACCGCCAGGCCTTCTTCTCTCTACCCAACTGTTCAGATGAACGATTTAGCCGAAGATCTGTTCCCGGAAACCGAAGAAGAGATCCCGATTGCCGATCGGGATGCTTCCTTCGAGTCATCCGAGGAAGTAATAATCAGGATCCCGGGAGCAATCGTTCATCTGATCGACAAGCAACAGAGCGTGGAGCTTGCGAATGGGGATTTCATGGTGGTTCAGTTGAAATAGGGGGGCAACGTCGTGGCGGCGTTGGCGCGTGTTGGGGACGACATCCAGTGGCCGTTGGCCAAAGACGAGGCCGCCGTCAAGCTCGACGATTCCCATTATTTCTTCAGCCTTAGGGTTCCGCCGGAAGGCGGCGACGCCAATGGCGACAGTATCTTAAACTATGGATTGACGGTTGCTGCGAAGGGACAGGTTGCTCAGATATTTCGATTCGGTACTTGAGAAATTCAGTGCGTTTAGGGTGGAGAAGGCGGCGGCCGGGGCGGAGCAGGGGTGGTGGGGATCGGTGGCGAGGGAAGTTTCTACGGAGGAGATGGAGAAGAAGAAGGAGGAGGTGGAGAAGAGCGACGCCGCTTACTGGACGACGCTTGCTCCTAATGTGGAGGATTACAGTGGAAGCGTTGCGAGGATGATTGCTGCCGGATCAGGACAGGTTGTACGATGTATATTGTGGTGTGGAGATGTTACAGTGGATAGGCTGAAATGGGGGAATGAGTTCTTGAAGAAAAGAATGGGGAATGGCTCCAACTCTGAAATCAGTCCTCAGGCCCTAAAGAGGATGAAAAGGTAATCCTATGTTGTTTGGCTTTATCTTGTTGTTGCACTACAAGGGGATGCAGTGATACATTATCCAAATTGTCTTAACTAGTTTGATTTTTCTTAAACGTTTCCAGGGTTAAGCAGCTGACAAAGATGTCGGAGAAAGTGGCGACGGGGATACTCTCTGGAGTAGTGAAGGTTTCAGGGTTCTTTACAACCTCTGTAGCAAACTCCAAAGTGGGGCAGAAGTTCTTCAGTCTTCTTCCCGGTGAAATTGTTCTTGCTTCCTTAGTGGGTTCCCATTTCTTTCATTCAGTTGCATGGAAATTTTGCATGCCCTCTACTTACGAACTTGTTCATCTACCTTGTTTACTTTATCTTGTTAATTTTATCTTGCTGCTACTCCTTACACATTCAATTTGAAATTTATGTTCATTAATCTCTTGATTATTAGAAATTGAGTGCTTGGAAATTAGAGGAGGTCTGATTTTTTTCTAATAATTTAGTCATTCAAATTTTGATTATAATGTGTTGTAAACCATAGTTACAATTAAGGAGCTATTTTGGTGAAAGTGTGATAGAGTGCCACCTATAGTTCATATTTACAAGCAATGGGCTTTAAAGAAAGCAAGTACTAAAAAATTTTTTAAGTCTAATTATAATTGTTGCTAATGTACATTTTATTTGTACTTTCAGTTTTTTCTTCTGGGGCAGGCAATTTCTTATTCCGAATATGGAGATGAAATAATTATTTGTTACTTACTGGTGAGTATTGTGTGTTCTTTCTTTCTTTTAACTGGTCTTTTGTTGATCAGTATTACATTATTAAGGAGATAATTTACCTAATCTAAATTGATTAAATATTTTATGTATACAGTTGTTGTTTGGATATCAACCTAGTAGATGTGTTGAGCAGCAAAAGGATTAACGAGAAGTACCATCTCATAGATTCAAGAACAATCGTGCACAGATCGAGCTGCAATCGAATGTCTTGACTCTTGAATTGTAGAATAATTGAATAGCATATGTTTGAATGACATATTCTTTAGTTTTTCAATTTTTTGTATCCCTTTGAATTTGAAATTGTGGAAATTTTAGAATTTAAATATTATATTAGATGATGATTTATATTAGGACGTGGTGTTTTGAATCTTTATTTAATTAAAATTTACAATTTTTTAATTAGTATTAATATTAATATTTAAAAAAATAATATTAAAAAATATATTAATTAGCGACGGATTTTCCGTCGGTAAATTAAAAAAAATCATACAAGAATAAATTAATACCGACGGATTTTTTTCGTCGGTAATTAGCGACGGAAAATTCCGTCGGTAAATTCGTCACTATATTATAACCTCCGACGAACTGACATATGAAGATTGCCGACGGAGAATTTATCTACCGACGGAAAAATCCGTCGGTAATTACCGACGGAAATTAAATTCCGTCGTTAAAAATTTACCGACCATGGTTTTAGTGACAATTCCATTTCCGTCGGTAATTCGTCGGTAAAATGTTTACCGACGAATTTTTCATATTTTAGCGACGGAAATTTCCGTCGGTAATCTGGCAGTTTCTTGTAGTGTACAAGGGACACAACCAGACCCTCGGAAGGGTAAGAGTCGTGTCATCAAGGGTTTTAGGCTAGACATGGGATTTTCATCCTCTATTCGAGCTCGTATTTGTTTTGGACGTGGAAAAAGCCATATTTTGAAAGTTTGCCCTACTTGGATCATCCTAAAACTATAAAAGGAAGACTTGGGATAACAAATCATATTTCTCCATTCGTCAATCATCACCTCCACACACTAGGGTTCATAACCCTAACACCATCCCCTTTCACCTTTCATTTCTACCCATCATCCATCTTTTTTCCCCACACATAGAAGAGTCATCTTGTATTTTCTAATTGGGGAGAAAAATGAAGATCTATCAAGAAGGAAGAGAAGACGAAGGATTACGTCAGCATACATGTTTTTCTTCTATTCAATTCCTACTTTTTAGATTATAGACTCATGCATAAGTTTTATTTCATCACCATATTGTTTCCTGTAACACAATGGGATAGTTTTCTTAAGACAGTTTTGGATAGGGGTGGCAATTCGTGCTATTGGGTGTCGGGTTTCATGTCAACACGAGAGTGACACGACAGGATAAGAGTAAATTCGAACACAACGCGATAAGAATCCATTCCGACACGACACGAATACGAAAAATACACACTAACAACACGATAAGAAAAAAATACTACTTATAAGTAATAATTTTTTTAAGAAAATATATTTTATAATTATTGATGAGTATTTTATCATATATGAGTTGATATCCGGTGCACCTGGGTGCACATGTGCATTTATATGTGTATATATTTTTATTTAATAGTGTATATATATTTTTTAATAATTGTATTATTTTTTTACCTTAATTTTTTTATTAAAAAAACTAACAAAAAATTTACTAACAAAGTGTATACATTTTTATTCATTAGTGTATATGTTTTTATTCATAAATGTACTCCCTCCCTTTAAGGGTGTCATTTACTTTTTGCACGTGGATTAAGGAGTACTCCCTCCATCCCGTCCTTATGGTTACGTTTGCTTTTTGCATGGGGATTAATGAATATAGTATATTAATGTGTATTGAGATGAGAGAAATAATAATTTAATATAAAGTGGGTAGGTGTATTAGTGGGATGTGTGGGCTCATGGAGAGAGAAGTAATTAATTTGTGTGGGTCCCATATGCTAAAAAGAAAAATGTAACCATTAGGATGAGACGCCCAAAATGGAAATATGTAATCATTAGGATGAGACGGAGGGAGTATTATTATTTAATGTTTAGTGGGTAGTTGTATTAGTAGAGGTGTGGGTCCCATTTTTTAGTTCTATTAGTGGGTGAGTGTGGATCTCATATATGTATAAAAAAGGAAATGAAACTCTTGGGGCGGACGCCCAAAATGAAAAAATGATACCCTTGAAAGCGAACGGAGGGAGTATAAGTTTATGAAAGTTGATGAACGATGCACCTGAGTGCACATGATAATAATAAACAAGAGATTTATAGAATTTTATTAAACAAAATCAATTGCATAGTCCAATTAGGAAACATTCAAAACAAAATTTATTCAAAATTTTAATGCTGAAGAAACCCTAATGAATTAATGGGTGAAATGGTTTTCAATTAATATCAAATTTTAAAAGGAAAGAAAAAAATAGATTAATCACAAATCTTATGTAGGCGAATACAACATCCTTCCTTTCAAACTCCTTACGAAAGTCGCTTTTTGTGGGACGATGTTGACGGAAGTGACGAGTGACCAGGCAGACTACTCATTGACTTGACTTTACGGATCGACGAGATGAGACGATGAGTGACTGTAGAAGATGACATAAACGAATTCTGCATATTCGAAGGGTGGTTCCTTCAGAAATGAAGATTAGGGATTTCATAGATGGGGAAGATTTTTTTTTTTTAATAAATGACCTCTATTGTCTTGATTTATCGATTGAGTCATGTTCTTAATATCACAATTCTTCCCATACAAGTAATGTGAAGGTAAAAAGTAAATTTTAACATGGGTGGCTATTTGCACCCCAAAATCGTTAAACAAACCCCAATAATTTATATAATTAAAATATGATTATGTGAGAATACATAAATACCCTTTTATAAATAATAAAATTAAATTAAATTAAATCTCTAGGCACACTTTTACCTTGAGGCAATCCTTCATGAACAACATCAACAACAACATCTTCTGATCAACCTTGTGACCCGGCACCACCACCAGGCGGTGGCGGAGTAACACCGCCGCCGCTATCGACTTCATCTGCAAGTAAGCCAGATCTTTCCCCAAACATATCCACGACCCTGCATTGAACGCCACGAACCTGTACTGATCCTTCGTTCCGAACTTCTTTCCTTCTTTCGACAGCCATCTTTTCGGCTTGAATTCCAGGAATCGTCTCCCCAGATGAATTTTATTCTGATCTAACAATTGAGTAACATTTTTTCACTATTCGTTTCCTACAACCGAACAAATATATGTATTTAGTTGTAGTGACCGAACACTTTTTTTTTTCTTTTTTGAAGAGAGCAGTTAGGAGGCCTCTGGGTGAAGAGAGCACTTTTATTGAAGAGAACAGTTAGGTATTCTGGTTTGGGTTGGTGAACAGCGGGCAGAAATTCCTCTGGGTGATGTGGCACGACTCCATCATCAGCGACGACAAGGAGAATCCGATTCCAACAGAGTTGGAATAGGGGATGGGAACAAAGGGTACCTGGTGGGGTGAGTACACACCGTCCACTGTCAACCCCGAAGACGAAACCTTGAAGTTAAACTCCGACGAATTATTGACTACATCCCGGTTCACGTCAGCAACACTTCTGGGGATTCCGCTGATTCTGGTATACGTTTAATAATTGGGGTTCATCTTACAATTTTGGGGGTGCAAATAGACACTCCATTTTAACAGGGCTTCACTTTTTTACAGGACCCTCAATAATAATAATTGGGCTATTAAACATGGTAAGAAGCCATATTATTCATGTGAAAAGTGCATATTATAGTCAACCTAATCAACCCAAATCCCTTATTCTACTTTGGTATTTCTATTCCACTCTCTATTTCATAACTTTTTTCTTATTAAAAAATTATACACTAGTTAATGACCAGTAAACCCTTGGGGCATGTGGAAAAATTTTGGGTATTGATTACAACACGTGACGAGATTATATTACATGAAATAAGAGATGAAACATAGAATGAAATAGGTAATCCCATTTGCCATCTAATGAAGGGATATATGATATAGTTACAAAAGTTTATTCATGGCATAGAGGTTAAGTCGTGGAAATTTGCATATAAGATAATGGGTATATTTTTGTAATTACATGTAATACTGTCAGAAAAAAAAATCAGTCATTTAGTAAATTATTTCATGAATCATTCATAATATAAAAAAAGAATTAATATTTTTAATAAAAATGATTAACATTGTACTAAAGATGATAACTAATTGTAAAACAGTTTCTCAATAGTGTTTCCCTTTTGATGGACATTGCTCTTCAATGAATCAATATTATGACATAATAATATTGTTAATCTTTAAGCAAATTTTTATATTTTGGTGTATGACAAATATTAGTGTGCACCAGTTTTTAAGATACAATAGGATCAAACCTACCCAATTCAATTTTTGACCCATCATATATAATAGATTTGATACCCTAATTTCATTTATTGATAACCGCTCCCGCTTCTGCTTCTCTGCCTCTCTTCTCCTTTGGTCCCCCTCGTGTGCTCCTCCTCTCCATAACAATTGCAGCACCTCTCCTCTCCTCCTTGTCTATGTATCTCCCTACACCCGTTTTGTCATCTAACTTTCTGTATTCGGCGTCAATGAGGTCGGCGGTGGCGCCGGTAACTTCGGTCTTAGCATACTTGTCGGGTTCACGGCGGACAAGGGCATTTACAGCATTGGTCACCACCTTGGCACCGTGCACAAGATCAGATCTGTGCACAATATCAAATTAAAATTTTGAGGTGTGGTGATTGGCGGAAGTGTGGTTAGTTTAGATTTTGAGATGTGATGATGGAAAAAGTGTAGTTAGATTAGGTTTTGAGGTGTGGTGATGGACGGAAGTGTTCGCTGGTGGTGGTGGTCGTAGGTTTGTGTTCATCTTCGTCGTCAAGTTGAATAAGAAACCCACACTAGAGAGAGATAAAGAAGAGGGAGGATAATGGGGGATGAGTGTTTAATTTTAATTTATTGGTGTATATATTTTATAAAATAAATGTATCATGTTTAATTCTTAATTTGTATTATTATTTCGTATATAATGTATATGTTATTTTTAATGAATGTAGAATGTATTTGTTTTTTCTAATTATTGTATTAATTGTAATTCAATAATGTATATGTTTTTTTTTTTTTTTTTTTTTTTTTTTTTTTTTTGATACCGAGGTTCCGGGCTTACGCCCGACTAGTCCTCGAGGAAACAGTCCCGGCCCCTCAGAACTGCCTCCAAGTAAATCGCGGTAACCACACAATGGATCACAGGTTCCTAATATCTTTAACTACTGCGCACAAGGAGTCGATCCCCAAGTGATTGCACTCGAGGAAACAGTCCCGGCCCCTCAGAACTGCCTCCAAGTAAATCGCGGTAACCACACAATGGATCACAGTCACAGGTTCCTAATATCTTTAACTACTGCGCACAAGGAGTCGATCCCCAAGTGATTGCACTCGAGGAAACAGTCCCGGTATCTTTAACTACTGCGCACAAGGAGTCGATCCCCAAGTGATTGCACTCGAGGAAACAGTCCCGGCCCCTCAGAACTGCCTCCAAGTAAATCGCGGTAACCACACAATGGATCACAGGTTCCTAATATCTTTAACTACTGCGCACAAGGAGTCGATCCCCAAGTGATTGCTCCATGCTGGTGATTGCTCCATGCTGACCCTCCCCCTAGCTCTCCAGGTTCCTAATATCTTTAACTACTGCGCACAAGGAGTCGATCCCCAAGTGATTGCTCCATGCTGGTGATTGCTCCATGCTGACCCTCCCCCTAGCTCAGCCGCAGGTTCCCACCGAGCCGCAGGTTCCCACTGAGTTTTAGCCTCCCACACTGCCGCTTGTAGCCCTCAATATTAATTGTTCCACCATTGCGCTCCGGGGGGCTTGAACCCCTGACCTTTCAATAAGGGGCACCTCAATGTTGACCCCTCAACCACTGGGCCAACATATCATTGGTATGTATATGTTATTCTTAACAATTGTATAAGTTGTAATTCAATATCATGTAAGTTTTACTTAAAAAAAAAAAAAAAAAGTATAAGTTGTATAAGTTGTAATTCAATATCATGTAATTTTTACTTATAAAAAAGTATTACTTAGAAGAAAAAAAAGAGTAATACAATTCAATGCAAAAAATAATACACTTTAATACAAAAAGTATTATACTTTAATAAATTCTAATTTCCAAAACTTGAAGTATCATACAGATCTGAGCATGAGCAGATATGTGAAATTTTGAATCAATGGACTCCAAATCGACTAACTCTTCTATATACTTAAAAAAACAAAAAGAGTAATACATCTCAATGCAGAAAGTAATACCCTTTAATATAAAAATTATTACACTTTAATAAATTCCGATTTGTAAACCTTGAAATATCATACAGATCTGAGCATGAGCAGATGTGTGAAAATCTGAATAAAGAGACTTCAAATTGACTAACTCCTCCATAAAAAAAAAGTAATACAGTTCAATGAAAAAAGTAATACACTTTAATACAAAATGTATTACACTTTAATAAATTTCGATTTCTAAAACTTGAAGTATCATACAGATCTGATCTGAGCATGAGCAGATGTGTGAAAATCTGAATAATCCCTGAGATCTAAACATCACAACCAGACATACGAGCAATCACAACCAATGGAGATTTAATTAGGGAGGAATGAAGATCTGAATAAGATAGAAAATCATAGTGTAGATCTGAAATTTGATAAGAACAGAAAGCTCTCAAATCAGATCTGAAATTTGATATGAACAGAAGGCTCTCAAATAAGATGTTTGGCTCGAATGTCGTGATCGAAAGTAGGAGTGGATCCCTGCGAATCGCTCGTAGATCAATATCGTGATAAGAAAGTTTTCCTTTGTCGTCGTGATCATCGCTGTGGTGGTGGAGTGACTGAGGTAGACTGGTGGTGGGAGAGAGGCAGTGAGGGAAGAAGAGGAGAGAGAGGGTGGTGAAATGATGGAGGTAAAGAGACGGTGGGAGAGGTGAGATAGAAGGTGAGAAGCAGAGCGGTGGCTAGAGAATATGAAACAAATTGAGAAAAACGCAAAAGAAGGGTGAAGTGAGAATGGGATTATTAGATTTTTTTTATATATATATGTGACCCGTTTAGGAAAACTGATTTGTTGTTAAGGTACACTCATAGGCACATTAGATCAACTCATTGGTCCAACTCTAAAGTACTCCATATATTTACTTTATTTTAGGTAATCCCACGCACAAAATTAATACTCTTATTCAAATGTTTATCACTTAATCTATATTTAAAAATCAAATGTCTACTTTTAACTTAGGAAGAATAAAATAACACTCTTGTTTACGATGGACAATAACTTTTCCAAAAGTTAGGAATGACATATCGTAACGTACCGAAATTATTGATTCATACAGTATACCGTACTGAAATTATTGGTATTTAAAAAATCATACAGATACTGTATCGAAAGTTTCGATATATCAAAAATCAGTAAACCAAAATTCTGGTATATTATAAATCAATACTGTTTCATACCGAAATACCCTCTTTTATCCAAATTTACCGATTCATACCGAAATTTTAACATACCAATTTAATATTATTGAAAGTTTGAAATATCATTTCATACCTAAATTATTATATAATATTTGAAAATAATTTAATCAAATGATTTATATTAAATATAAAAATAACCATTATTTTGGTATTTGAGTATGATATATATTGAGATACCTAAAATACCGAAATATCGATTTTTTTAAAATTATGAGTATATCGATATCGTATCGAAAATTTGATACGACACCATGTCGTACTGAAATTTTCAACCGATTTTTTCAATAATTTTTATATTTTTCGTTACGATAACTTTGATCGGAATTTCAATATTTTTTTCCACCCTTAAATAACTCCAAGTATTCTATAATTAATTATTGAATATTCAAAGAATAATGTCTTACACGAGATATATATATTTTTTTTAATTTTTTTTTGTTTTTTTGGTAATAGTAATAATCTCATCAAAGAGCACCCACCTTCTTGGTCATTAAAACCCTATAGTAGCCCTTTCCAACCCATCACCTTACCCAAACTCTATAGCTACAAGCCTACAACTACTTCAAAATTGAGTCTCTCTCTCTCTCACATCCATCTAGCTTTTGCCAGTTGCCACTTTACTGATCCATTTATATAAATGGAGTCATTGTCAGAGAATGAATGGCTGAGAAGACCAAGTCAATCTCCTCCTTTTACACATGTCTGAAAGTTTTATTACACACCCCTCCTTTAGTTTAGTCTTCATAAAATTAATTACCAGTTAATCTATTAGGACACAAGTTCCCTTTCTTGCTCCCAGCTTTCAATTTATATGCATTCCTCCCTCCTCCCTCCTCCCTCCTCCCTCCTCTCTCTTCTCTTATCATATCACTTTCTTTGGTACTTGCCATGTCTAGTCTTTGGCAGATTCTTTCTCTTGAGCTCTGAGGTACTACTCTCTCTCTTGGGGTCCCTATATATTTTCCTTATGTTTCAGTCTTTATCATTAAACACCAACTAGCAAAATATAAAATTAGAATATCTGAGGAGTGCTTGAAATCTTGCTGTTGCCACTTTTTTTATCCAGTATTTTATCAAATCTAGGAATCTATTATTTTAGGAAAAAAATGGGCTTTACTTCTTTTATACCGTTTTTAGCATACAATTTGTGACTGATGAGTTTGTTAATTGGTGGAGCTTTTACTATTTTTGTTTTATCTACAAAACAAGAAACATATTAGTTATATAATTAATTTCTCTTTGTTGAGAAGGGCTGTTTGTCCTTGAACCAATGTCCTTAGATCTTTCCCTAATCTTTTTCTTAGTTGACAATTTATGATTATTCCTTTTTTAGGTGGTAATATGGTTGTAATGACTTCATCTGCCAATTTTATTTTGACCCAAATCTTTGTCTTGAGTTGATTTATTGTTTTTACCTCCAATTTCTGTAGATCTTGTGGCAGAGTGGAAGGTAGTTTAAGTATATTACATCTCCCTCTAGAATCCTGTCCTTGTTTGAACTTCTTTCCTCCAAATCTTCTCTTTTTAATCTCCTTCCCCCTTTTATTCTTGTGGGTACTAGGTGGGGTTAATGTTGATTAGGAATGAGAACAATCTTGTACTCCATTTGATGACAAAAAATTGTGGGAATCGGGTTCACGGTGTAACCCGTGGTCCCTCTCCCTATTCTATTATACCTTATGTTTAACTAGAGTTTAAATTAAGGAGGACTACAGGGTTTACACCATGACCCGGTTCACCGGTTGGAGACTAACCCCCATTTGATATATATGATGTTTTTGCTGATTATATATTAATGTCAACAGCTAGCTGTATTCAGCATTCAAGTAGTATCATTTTGCTTGAAGTGTTCACTGATGTTATTTGCATTTGGTAGAATTAGCTTTTTGCTTGACATCTTAATTTGTTTTATAACTTTGTTGGTAGTTGACATAAATGTGGTTTAATGTGGGTAAGGGGGAATGCAGAATCTAGTGATGAAAGAGTGCAATTGGCAAGCTGGAAAGAGTGGTTTATAGAGATCCCTTGGCATTGCAATAAAGTGGAATTGGACATTACAACTCAATACATTAAGTGCATGATTTAGGCCCCTTCATCTGTGCGCATGGAATCTGCAGGTTCCTCCTTTTCTGCGTCGTCCAAACGTGCCAAGGCCCCCGGAAACTTTACACAAGTAGCTCAATGCTTGGTTGATGATTGTAACGCGGATTTAAGCCTATGTAGAGATTATCACCGTCGGCATAAAGTGTGTGAGGCTCACTCTAAGCACCCTAAGGTCACAATTGGGGGTCGGGAGCAGCGATTCTGCCAACAATGCAGCCGGTGAGCTCTTGGTTGTTGATTGTTAATTTGCTTGTTATGTTAAGTGACTTATTTTATGACTGTGAATCCTGACTTTTGGAATTAAATACCTTACCTAAACCCACTTGTGTGCTTGTCTAGAAATCTCTTTCAACCTTAATTTGCATTTTAAAAATGTTCTAGTCTGGCATGCAGTGCCCTTTTTGAAGAACATTCCCAACATTTGGATGCCATGAGAATCTAGTGGATGTATGTATGCATACATTTTGGAGTTGAAATTCCTACACTTGGTGTTCCATCACCGAAATTTTGAAAATGCTGAGGTGTTATCCATCCGGTGAAACACACGATGGAACACCAAGTGCAGTAGGTGATCTCTCACCACATCTTGCACCACTTAACATTCAAAATTTTAATGCATTTGCTATAATTTCTGATGTGATATCTCACTTTCCAATTTCCATACATACATACATACACAATGAAGCATCCCTTGTGTGTCCATCTGTTTTAAGTTCTGAGGTGATGATATATATGTAGATTCCATTCACTGGTAGAGTTCGACGAGGGGAAGCGAAGCTGCCGAAAGAGACTTGATGGGCACAACAGGCGACGAAGGAAGCCTCAACCGGACCGAAACTCTGGGCTAGTTTTCACCAGTACCCAACCCAGCAGCAGGCTGCTCTCATTTAGCAGCCCACAGATACTTCCCAGTTCCATGTTGAGCTCATCTTGGAGTGGTACCGCCGAGATACAGTACAACAATCAGATGAACTACATGGACAGACAAAACGCCTTCCCGGAAGGCTACAGGGCCGTCAATCAGCAGCTTCAGTTGGGTGACTTTCTGGATCCCACCCGGAAAATGTACTCCGATAACTCTGATCGTGCTCTCTCTCTTCTGTCACCGGCCTTGCACCAAGTAGCTCACCCCGAGCCAGTCCACTACTCTCATCACTACCCTTACCATCAAGGAGCTAACCCCACGCATTCGAACGCACCCGATTCGCATGTCCCGGGAGCCTTTCCGAGTGCATCCCAAGGTTCATCCACTGCTGCAGGATCTCATCAAACTCTCACTTTCATGTGGGAGTAGATTCATTTATTCTCAACGTCCTGTAATTAATGGAAATCTTCTTCCTTGCATCATTTTCATCAAACACTGCATTAGGATTCCCTATCCAACTATCCTGGCTTTTTTTCTCTACTGTATCTGTTGGTGTACCTATCTAGCTAATTTAATTTATAAACAATCTACCTAAGTTTTTTTAGATATATAAATGGTGCGAAACCAATTTATTGTTTAAAGACTTAATTGCTCGAACGCAAATGGGGTGAATCCCTTGTGGATTAGTCTGAACAATAGTTTTGAAGATTAAAGAAACGTAATTTTTTTATCTGCTTTTTTGAATTTGTAAGCGTAATATAATATTTACAAGTACTTAAAATGATATAAGTATGATATTTGCGTAACAAATGGATGTGAAGTTAAAATTAAAAGATTATTATAAGACAATTATATTAAGTGTTTTTATAATACATTGGGGCGTACATAAATAGAAATTATTCTAAATTTTGAATATCGAAAATTATTATTTATTAGATTATGGAGAACTATATATATATATATATATATATATATATATATATATATATATATATATATATATATATATATATATATATATATATATATATATATATTTTAAATGTGACATTAGTTATGACTTGGGTGTATGTTAATTTATTGAATTATTTGTTCACATTATGTAATTCCTTTGTCCGATCTATAAGCCCTCATTTGTTTTTTATGTAAATTAAAAAATATTATTATTTTATGTGTAATGAGTAGTTGTATTAGTAATGAGTGGTGGGTCATATATGGAACCTTTTTACGAAAAGGGAAAAATGGAAACCTTTGAATGAGGCACCAAGTAAAATGAGGACCTTTTGGTGGGATGAATTTAGTATATTTTATTTATGCATGTGCACAATCATCGAATTGGTTTCCTTTTTCGATAATGGCCCCATCCATCCACGAGGAGAGTCACGTTTATTTCCCTGAATCAAATTTCCCAGCGCTGCCTATGGGAATCCCTGAACACTCGATTGCATTTCATTTTAGTAGCATCGTTTGTGAAATTTTGCCAATGAATAGGGTCATTGTCTCTTGTTACCCTACTATAATGAATTTATCCAGTTGTAACCCTCAATCGGTACTATCTCCGGCATCTGAATCGTCATCGATCCACTACCTTCGGGATGGTCTGTTAGCAACATCGCCCTCTAATTAGCCATTTGTAGTCGGGATGACCAATTAAAGAATTTATCGAACCACAGGGAGGAAGGTACTAGGGTTTAAGCGATCTCGTGTTTGTCATAGCTTTATAGAGATGATCATAAATTCGCAACAATGCGAGTTTATTCGAGTCACTACGAGAGCCACTCCTCCGGGATGTTGATGGCAATAGCAATTGACAAAAGGAGAGTAGTCGAGAATGGGGCTTTAAACTCAAAGCAAGGGATTCAAGTACCCTTAGCACAAGTCCTAGATTGGAACCTCCAAAAGAGGAACCGGTCCAAGGAAAAATCGAAAACCTGGAGTCACATCTAGAGTCGACGAGTCAACCCAGCACCTCTGGGATTAAAGAGAGAGAGATCAACCTTAGGCCGATGACAGACACTGCTAAGGTTGGTATTAACCTAGCTGATTTCTCTTATTGGCAGGAATACCAGACCAACTGGGAGAAATTGAATACCAGACAAGGAATCCGATCGAAGAAATACCAAGTGGATATATCTGGGGAATACCCCCGAATTTGGATGCGAGAGGGCTCAAATCCAATCGATGTGAAGCAATGGTATGACTTTGGGGAACTAGCCTCGATCTACACTATTGCACCGGGTTTCTCAGAACTTGCAAAACTTCCAGATTGGCTGAGAGAAAAGGTTTTCAAGGAATGGGAAAACAACTCGACTCTATCCAGAGGCGATGTATTGGAGCTGTACTTTACCAGTGCGGCCCCAGAACCAGTCAGGAAAGGCAACCACGAGGCCTTCCATTTCATCAAGCTAAGAAGACCAGATGTTTCAGCATCAAATAAGATCAAAGAGTCTTTTGGAAAGAAACCAGTCTTGGTTTCTAAATTTTCTGAGGAACAGATCTCTACGCGAAGAGCGAGGGGTTTGTATGCATGCATCAAATCCATGGTGGAGTGAAATTCCCATTCAAGTTCGAGCACAAGTCTTTAAATGGGTTTTTTTCTGTTGAATACTTTAACAGGAAAGAAAACAGGGTTTGCGGAGAAGGCGCTCCAAGAAAAACAAGAACTTCTCTGGAGAAACAAGATTCCTGTGAGTAAACAAACTCATCGGAGATATTGCAACATGGCCCATTTTGGGCAGTGGACAAACAAGGTATGTTCGAGCTGTTCCACCCAAATAGAGCCAGAGTTTGGAAAAGGAATAAGGCTGGGCATAGGGATGATCAGAACTGCTGATCCACCCCCAAAGGAGACACGTGGAAAGAAGAGGGTAAAATCTCTTCAGAATACCCAGGAGCCGGGAGAATCATCAGGCACCAAAGAGGACAAATGACTCCTCAAAAAAGCAAGAGCCAGACGACCTTTCCGAAGGGGTAAGAGACATGTGACCGACAAGGGTGGCTCACAAGAAGACATCCAATAAAAAAGAAAAGACCAGCCAGCTGCTAAAGTTGGAATCCAATGGGAATGACGTAAGAGCTTACGTAAGAATATTGATGTAGGCAGTGACGTCATAGAGATTAGAGAGGCTTTGAAATCCGAATTTCGGGTCCGAGAGCCTCTATAAATAAGAGGACTGAGGAAGCAGAAGGCATCGACCATCACCCTCTATTTTCTCCCATTCAATAAACATTGTAGTTTATTTTCTTTCTTTGTATGAGTGTTTCTGTTCCAGCTACCATAGGTAGCTAAAGGAGTTTCTCCTCTTATTCAGTGAGGATAAGTGTATAATAAATTTCTCCATTCAATAAATAAATAATCTTGGGCTACTGCCCGAAACATGTAACCTTCCATTTTCTTCTGTAATTTTAATTTCCATACTTTCTGACGAGAAACAGTAGCAGCATCCAATACACCTGGTGTAGGAAACGAACCAGGGTTGTACTGAAGTCCGCTGAAGGAACGGGATCGAACCATCACACTGCGGGGCGTGTGGTTGGCTGTGAGGAGCAGCTGTAAAACCTCCCGGATATCCGGTGGATTGACGGTCAAAGAAGGTACTACTACTGTTTTAAGTTGGTTAGTTATGGGATTAATATTGTTTAATTTGTGTACGGAAGCATGTTGGGTCTGATATGGTTGTAATGAACTATATCTAGATATAAAAGAAGAAAATTATGATAAAAAAAAGTATTGAAAATTATATACGGATATCAATCGGGTAGAGTAAATAAAAGGATTTATTTGTTTTAAAGAGAAGAGGGGTATTTTTGAAATAAATAGTATAAAATAACTAAAAAAATTTTATTATTATGAAGGTGGCTAGAAAAAAATTAACTTAAAAAATAGTGATTATTTTAAAATTTTTCCGTTATTTAATGTCCAGAATTAGAAAAGTCGGAAATTTGTCACCGGAGGGTGAATCGAAGGGACGCCCAACAATTAAGCCGCCATAGAAATGTGAAGAGCGCATCGTGCCATCACCAGCCATGAACACGTGGCACAGTTTCGTTGGCCCGGTAATTTTCCAGAAAATTAAATTAAACTCGCAGACCACCCCCTTAATTTGGACTTATATTGACTAAAAATTAACTGCGTCCATCTTTATCCTAGACCAGATTCTCATACCATAATTGATAGATGTTTCCCCCTCCTTAAAAAGGCCAAAAAAAAAGGCCATTTTTCCATTAATTAAACTAAGCACAAAAAATGGGGAGGAGGAAACTGGAGATAAAGCGAATCGAAGACAAAAGTGCGAGGCAGGTGACTTTCTCCAAGAGAAGGAATGGATTGCTGAAGAAAGCCAAAGAATTATCGATTCTTTGTGATCTGGATATTGGCGTAATTATATACTCTTGCCGTGGAAAGCTCTACCATTACTGTAGCAATAACAGGTGATTACTCTTCTTGTTAATTTTCCCAAATTGCATGTTCTGATCTTCTGCTCCCTCTTCTTCCTTTCCAATTTCTTTATTTAATTTTTTAATTCCGACTGATTTGAGTTTGGAGCCCTAAATTTCAGATTGCCCAAAATAGAAATCGAGAAGCCTAAATTAGTAAATTTGCATTCTCTTCTTTTTTTTTACTCTTTTTAAATTTTAATTTTTTCGAATTTCAAGCTGCTGTACCGTACTTGCTTATCCCTTCTATACATTCTTGATTTTCGAGAAATAAATTGATTGATTACTAAACGTGGTTTGTACTTTTTTAACATGCCCACTCAAAAGTTGTCTCCATAAACCACGAGAATTGCTTTGTTGTAATATTTTAATCATTAAAACTTGGGCACTTCCGTGGGTGGTATTTTACATAATAGTCATTTCAAAGTCAGAAAATCTCATTTATGACCACTCCTACTTTTTATTTTTATGTATCATCCTTCTTAAACCACGTTTAGCTCATACTTACTTTTACATTAGCCTTCATTGTTCGAGTCAAATTCATTGCTGTTCATGTCTGTTTTATATCAAATTTATTTCTTTGCATGAATTATATTTTTTTTTGTGATTTAAGAAGAAACATGGATTAATTGAATATATGTTTTGTGATTTAAGATGAAACAAAATAAATTGTGAATATGACAAAATTTGTATTTTGAGATCGATGAACATACTTCTTTTCTGGGAAGTATAATTCAAAAAAATATACTTAGTTTTAACTTTTAATACATAAGGATGACTTTTAGGTTCATTTTTTCACTTATGTTTAAAAAAAATTATATTTATTATTATTATTTTTTTTTTATAAAAATTACATGTAGAGCTACATATAATTTTATAAGTTAAAAATATTAAATAATATCTCAATATATCTTTTAATCGTGTTGAGAAGATATTATACGCGTGCAATTAGCAGTTGCGGCAACGGTGCGATCATGTTAACAGCGATATGTAGTAATAGCTTTCCAATGTATCCTTTAATCGTGTTGAAAGATACGAGATATTATACAGAATAAATATTGACTAACATTAATAATTTTCCAATATGTCGGTTGAAAGATACAAGATATTATATTGACTAACGTTACTAAATATTCTCTGGTTGAAAGACGCAAGAGCGAAGTTATATTATATATCTATTCATAAAATTTAAAATACGATATCTAGTAAGGTTATTCCAATATATCCTTTAATCGTGTTTAAAGATGCGAGATATTAAACAAAATAAATATTGACTAATGTAACTATATATTCTCTGGTTGAAAAAGAGGCAATAGCTAAGTTATATAATATATCTATTCATAAAATTTAAAATTAAATTGATAATTTCAAATAATTTATGTATCTTTTATTCTATGAGGAAATATTAATGACCTAATTACAGAAATTATTTTTTTGGATGTTAATCGAAATATTAATGTCCTAATTACATAAATTATTTTTTGGATGCTAATTGTTAAAATAAATCATTATCTTATTATTTTGTACAATTATAATTAAAGGATAAATTAATTAAAAATGTCACCTTTTTGATTGATATGATGCAGATATATATATTTTTATATATAAAGAAATGGGGTATTTCTTATAAGAGACTATCACTTTATAATATTATAAATGTTTAATTATTAAAAAAAGTTATTAATTTTCATATATGTATCAAGATAAATATTAATTTCAATAATTTTATTTAAATTTGGTATCTTTTGCATTTGGTCTCATAAGACGTTCAAGGGTATAACATATTGTACTAATGGGTATATATACTTTAATTCAAATGGTATTATTTCTGCAATGAAAGAGTTAATTAAAATATGAATTATATTATTATTTGAATTAAAAAAATAAAAAAATTAAGGGTATAAAATTTTTTACTCAAATGTACGGCCTTTAATACTAAATGGTACAATTTTTTGAGGCCGTGGAATCTTGGTGTACTGGGTGCTTGGGGGTTTTATCATTTTATTTATTATCTACTCCATTCGACTGAGAGAAGTTTGTACCTTTGACTTTGTACTTAAATTATGAAAAGTATAAATTTTGAGAGTAATTTAGGGTTTTTAAGGTAATAAATAAATAATAAATATATTAGATGTATTAGGTGGGGTGATATTTTTGTAAAGAGTAGGTGTTGTGTGAGACCGTCTCACCTGAGACCATTTTACACTTTTTAAAAACGTTATCACTTTCGTTATAAAACGTTATCACTTTCGCTATAAAATGTTATCACTTTTCATTTATATTATAAATTGTTAATGAAATAACATTATCACTTTTTCATTAATTTCATATCACTTTTCAATATAAAAGTTATCACTTTCTGACGGTCTCACACAAGTCTTTGCCTTTCGTAAATAAAGTGTATACAGGGGTTAATTATATGAGTTGATATCTTGTGCACGTGTGCACTCATATGTGTATTAATTTTAATTTTATGGTTATTCTAGGGTGCAACTGGTGCATCGGTGCGCCTTAGAATTCATAGGGTAAAAGCATGGGTAGTGGGTGGTTATCCTATTTTAATTTTAATTATTTAAATTAATTAATGGTAGGGATTCAATTATAGTTTAATCTAACGGCTAAGATCGTCTAGGTGCACCGGTGCCACAGGTGTACCGTAGTCGAACTCTTAATTTTATAGTTAAAAATATATTTCTTAATAAATGTATTTTTTAATATTTAGTTTTCCATTAAAAAACTAATAAAAAGTTCACTAAAAATTCGCGAACAAAGTGTATATATTTTTATTTATTAGTGTATACTTTTTCATTATTGTATAAGTACGAAATATGGGTGCCTGCAGGAGAATTTGCTTAATTATATTGACTTTATTACCACTTATGGAAGTAAACTTGGGACGAACCAAAATGAAAAGAGTGAAAATTCCTACTGAGGAAGTATTAAGCCTTTTCAGTATTAATTAATAGTTTGTGGGTTATCTTTTTCCCAAAATTAATCAATTAATTTCAATATTTATTTAATTTCTTATTTGTATTGGCTAAATTCTTTTGCCTATGCTTATTATATTCAATGTGTTCTATATATTATTATTGTAAAACAAGGGATAATTCTATGGTGAACGAATGATTTATATTCACTGTGTTCTATAAATTATTGTAAAACAAGGGATAATTCTATGGTGAACGAATGATTTAGATTTACATTCAGATTCTATCAGTTACTTTCTTTTCCTATGCATTTATTCTATTCAATGTGTCCTATAAACTAAATAAGGGGTAGTTTTGTAGTGCATTGAGCGTACCAATGCACCTAGATTTATATGTAATTTACTAGGTATATTTTTTTTTTAAAAAATTAATCATTTTATTTGATCCCATAGTTATTATATGTTAAAAATATGAGTCTAACTTCGGTACACCTAAATAATCTCCATCGTTAGATCAACTTTTTATTTAATCATCACCACTCATCAAAATAAAATTATTAAAATAATTTTGATAACCACCCACTACATCTTTCATTTTACCTTATAAATCTGCAGGTGCACCAGGTGTACTGCAGAATAACCCTAAAAATATCCTAGTCTTATGGCCTGTATTTACTGGATGCACCATTACTTGGGACTCTAAAATAAAATTGACATATCAGAAGCATAATTATCATAGGATCTAATAAGTAACCATAACACAACTTATTTTAATATTATGATAATTTTATAAAATCTATTAGCAATGCATGTACATTAACAAACAATTGCTTATTAAATCTATGAGAGGGACTAGGGTACAACCGGGTGTACCAATTGAATTGGTACACTCTTAGTCCCCACTCTTCTTAATTAATTCCAACTCCTTCATTAATGTTGTTTTTTATTTTATTTAAATGACTATTATACCCTAAACCCTAAACCATAGGGATAAATTATACCCTAAACCACAAGGGTAAAATTACAATTATACCCTAAACCCTAGGGATAAATTATACCCTAAACCACAAGGGTAAAATTACAATTATGCCCTAAACCCTAAACCCTAAACCCTAAACCCTAGGGATAAATTATACCCTAAACCACAAGGGTAAAATTATAATTATATCCTAGACCCTAGGGATAAATTATACCCTAAACCACAAGGGTAAAAATACAATTATATCCTTAAAATTAAACAAATAAAAAACAAAAAAACGAAGAAAAAAAAAGAGGAAAACACATATTGAAGGTGAAGGAAGGAAGTTGTACATTTTGGAATTGGTAGGACAGTTGTATTCTAGTCTTTGCCAAAATCTATATAGTAGTAGATAATTATGTCATGCCATGTCTCTATAATAGGCATTAAAAACAGCGGAAGAAAAAAACTTAGTAGATTGTACAAGTTATGTAAAATGAACAAGAAAGTGATAATGTTTTTTTACATAAATGTGATACTTAATAGATGAAAAGCCGTACAATTGAATTATTTCATGAATCATTCTTAGAATGGATGAATAGTAATAATACTTATAATAAAAAATGATAATTAATTAAAAAAAGTAGAAAGGTTTTATGGTGAGATGATATCATATAAGACTATCTCAAAAAGTAGTTATAATAAATAATAATAAAAAATTGTTCTCACAAAAGGCGCACAGAAAATAATATTTCCTACTGAGTACTGACAATATTTTTCTTCTTATTATTTTTTTATTTATAAATTCATGCATTCTACCTGCTAAATGTTATAAAACATGGTAACTTAAAAATATAGCATGAGATACTTGATACAATTTATGTCGAGGTGAGCACACATAAATAGAATGACTTATTATGTCAAGGTGCGCACACATAAATAGAATAATGACTTATTTTGCACTTATATCCCAATAAGAATACATAATCACCTAAAATCTTTACTGTATCACGGATAAATAAAAAAAATATTTTTAACTTTATTGACATTTGTGGATAATTTGGTTTTAAAGTATAAAGTATGAAAAGAAGAAATGCCATTTTTTTAAATTAATTTGCATTTTTGGGGTTTTAGATTAAATGATATTTCCTTTTAGGGGAGTGAATAATGATGTGAGAGGAACCAATGAGAAAAGAGAACAATCTTCAAGGAGGGAGTAATAAATAACATAATGACAAATTAAAACCCCATGCATAACGTCATAATGAACTCCAGAATTAAAGTACTCAACACAAATAGACAATCACAATAAGCAAATAAGTAGAAACCTTCAAGTTTAAGAAAATACAAAATGTCAAAGACTCAAATGAATACTTATGAGATAAAAAATCATAATTATATTCATTAAATTCTTTCTCTTCATAAAAAATCTAGAAAAAACAGAAAAAAAAATCTAAAATTCTTGTAGTAGTTGGGCGGTGACAGCGCGGCAATCGGTGGCTGTGGGAGGTAGTACTATCTCTTTCTAAAAACCCTATTAGTTTATGGAGAAGGGTGAAAATGAAACTCAAACATTAGTCCATATTTGTAAATAAAAGTCTATATTTTACTAATAAAAGTGAGTTTACCATGTAAAAAACGTTTTTACCATGAGACAATATTAGAAAAAGTAATAAAAAACATACCATACGGTCCATACTTGGAATTGTACGCGAGGCGCGCCTTTGACATCCAAAAAGGTGCACAAAGGTGTGGGTTTTTTTAACATCAACCTAAATCCCAAAAAACCTGGAATCCTAACAACTATGCTCCATGCATAGTTGTTAAAGCGTGCCTCTGGCGAGATGAAGCCTTCGTCACCTGGAGTTCTTTGTATTTTTGGGTTTAGGTTGACGTTAAAAAAAAAGGGTTAATTGCGTTAAAAACCATGAACTTTCAACGGATTGTAATTAATCCCAACTTTTATAAAATTGCAAAAAAAAGAACCATGACCTTTCATGTTTGTGCAATTCGCACCCATCGGGCAGCTGAAGCCTGCCCGATCGCTGACGTGGCGTTGACCTTGACACGTCAAACTTTAGTTGATTGCACGAAAAATCCCAACCTTTACTTAAATTGCAATTTAATCACAACCTTTGAAATTTTGGCAAAAAAGATCATAAATTTTTATTTTTATTTTTAAATTGCTCCATCTAAAAAAAATTTATATTTTATTTTTAAATTGCAATTTAAGTAAAGGTTGGGGTTTTTCTTGCAATCAACTAAAAACTGACGTGGCAAGGTCAACTCCACATCAGCGGTCGGGCAGGCTTCAGCTGCCAAATGGGTGCGAATTGCACAAATATGAAAGGTCATGGTTTTTTTTTGCAATTTTATAAATGTCAGGATTAATTTGCAATCTGTTGAAAGTTCGCGGTTTTTAACGCAATTAACCCAAAAAAAACTCTCGCCTTTTGTGTCCTTAAGGTAGATAGATGACTAGTCGGACCAATTGATAAAGGTATACATAGAATAAAAAAAATAAAAAAATGACACACCTAATAAATCCCTCAAAGAGGCTTATAGAGATTTAACTCTTGCCATAGTATTCCCTCAACAGGGCCATAGATTAGCTCTGCCACAAACAATAAGGCTGCAGAATATAATTTCTTCTTCATGATAAAACCATAGTAACAAACTAAATAATTTAAAAGAGGAAATAATTGACTTGAAATCAAAGCACTAAACTAAATAAACCCTAAACTTATGTCTTCTTTTCTTTCTACCTGATAACTTAATATTAAAATGAATGGATAAGAAATTTTTTTTTTCCAATGAGGTTGGGAGTGATAAATGTATATGTCTTATCTTCAATTCGCGCATTTTTTTAGAAGATTTGACTATAGCAAATTGACTCCCTTGTGTATCGTTCATTTGTTCAACGACTGCCACTGTTCTCTCTAGCAACAACATCAGTTCTAGCTTAGTTGTAGTGGCTTCCTATATATCCTATCAAGCTTCACTTCTTGTTGTCATGATGATTTGGAAAGTCAAACCAAATGTTGGAGTTAGAGAACGAAATCAATATTTCAGAATAATCACGAGACATTATTCCAAAACTCATTGAAACTGTGGCCCAATTCTTTAAGTAATATTTTCTACCCTGAAATCATTAAAGCCTAGCAACTAAGTAGAACATATAAAGAAAAGAAGCACATATGCAGATATGCCAATGACTTAAAAATAGAAAGCTCGAAAACAAGACCGAAAATGAAATCTCAATGAAAATAAATGACTCATCAACTATCTTTGCTCCACGTCCACTATTGCTCCACCTTTCTCCCTTCTCTGATAAATCCAAATCCATAACAAAATGTTTGTGATGAGCTTAGCACTTAACTGCAATTGGGTAGGCCAAAAGAAAGAACAAAAAACTAATAATCAAGAGAAGGGTGAAAAGAGAATAGACTAAACATCAACAAACAAATAGTTTGGGGGCCATGATAATAAGACTAGCTTCATTTATGATCTTCCCTTATTAATAATAAATCAGAAGATGTCAAAGTGTTTAGTATGATTTCTAAACAAGTTCACTACCAAATCATAGGCCAAAAACTTATGGAAGCTTAGTGAAAAATTGCAGTGGAAGATGTATATTGTTGACTGTGTCTCTATAATCAGTCAATTCGTTATAACATTGACCAGCGTTGGACCCATTTATTGAGTTAGAGACCTAAAATGAGGGCAAGTTAGACGCTTTGGTTATAGGCTCCATGTACAGGATATCAGAACCAAGTTATGAACAACATTGGGGCTTACTTTATGTGAGGAAAAAGGGAAAGCATTGGAACGCACAACACTTGAAGCATTAATCAATAAATTGTTTGGAAGCTAGCTTGCAATTCAAGCAATCTAAACTCTACCCGAAATAAGTAGAGTTGAAATCTATTATGAAAAAAAGACCACTTGCTCAATTGATAGTGATGACACCCGGTGTCATGATCAAGCTACTCAACTAAATAGATAGATGATTCATCATTTTCAAGCCACAAGCTGACAAACCCTTTCTTTTTTGTCCTTGGACAAAATTCCTGCCAAAATAGAGTTAGGAAGTCTTTGGGCATGTTATGGCTAGATATGCACCAAAAAACTGATACCGACTATTTGAATTGGAATAAGAACTGACCAAAATAGAACCGAAACAAGTAATATTCTTGTTCGGTTCCGATTCCTCATTTCAGAGAGTTTTTTCTTTTTTTTCTCTTTTTTTAAATCACGATTTTATGCTTTTAAAAGAAAAATTGGGACCCGGAAATCTCAAATAGATACTAGCGGTTCCAAACTACCGAAACCGCCTTAGGACAGGTTCGACTCCGATTCCTCATTTTCAGAAACCGGAAGCATTTTGAAATTTCGCAAATTATCTTAGCTCGTCGTGAATCTAAGTTGAAGTATTATTGACCACTATAGAGCTAAAAAGATTGTAAATTTTGCAATGGTCTAAAGCTTATCTTGGCTTTAGGCAAGTAACATCAATAATGGCTAAACATAAGAGTTTTTAATCAAACACGTTCAAATTTGAACTTGTTGTATATTATACAATTTATACCTAAATTCACAATTACCAACCTAAATAAGTTTGGTGCCAAAGTACTACAATGAATCTAATGTGAGGCAAGTTAAGACAAAGATGAACCAAGTTTGAAATGATTTTCAATCCGAGAGCGAATATTGAAAAAGGTACTTAAATCATTGGAAGCTATTGCAACGAATCAACTTAATATACTAAATTTTAGTTATTATTTAGAATTAAAAGAACTTCAAGAACTTCAGCCTAGAGACAATGTTCAATTTGTCCAAATGAGATCCTGAAAGACTTAACCATGGGTTTATACCTTGGCAAGTCCCCAAAATTACTTTGATAACTAACTTCAATGGCTTGTGTTGATAACGTGCTTTGAATTGCCATTTCTACTTTTTCAACTTTGAACTAATCCTTGTTTTTGTGTGGTTACAACTTTAGCACTAGCCTCCACATTTTGTTCTTCTTCATACACTAGCATAACCGATTGATCCTCATCAATCTTCTCCTCTATCTTCTCTTGCAAGTTTACTTATTCCTTGCAGTCTGATAACTCTTGGTTGGTGCTTTTTTTTCCACACAATATTCTTCATTCTTGTCCATATGTGGCGGCTCCTTCTCTTCGTATTCATAATTGCTCATCCAGTCATATCCTTAACTTTGTCAATTTTGGAACAATTACTGACGAGTCTTATATCCAATCATTTTCATAATCAGTCTTCCAATCACTTTTATATTCGACCAATTCTAAGACAGCTGATGAAAACGCTACAACATCTTTCTCCTCAGAATAAGATGCCTCAAAGTCCCATTCTTATTCGCTTTCGTATCCCATACTTGGCATGATTAAATTACTTTCAACTCTCTTTCAACCAATAATTTCTAGCCATATAACATCCCTTGCCACACTTGTAGCATTTTCCTTGAAATCTACTCCTATCATGAGGTTGATCCTTCCTATCATCATTTTCCATGCTTTCCTTGATTGAGAACACCTTGGCTGACTTTCTTGGTCACCTTATTTCCTCATTTTTCCTCGAGTATTCCATCCGGGTCTTTTCCCGATGTAACTATATAGCAATTCTTCGTCATTCTTGGATAAGCATCACCAATTTGCTTAGCTAAAGCTTCTTGATCAGCTAGCAAATCTTAAACTCCACAAGCGACGCGGTTTGGTTTCCCAACCTTGTATAGCAGCTATAAAGCTTCTATACTCTTGCTTCCATCCATGAATGCTAATTCTCATCATCTTAGATCCATGAATCTAATTCTCATCATCTTAGATTTTGAAACATTGTCTGTGGAGTCAAATTCAGAGATCTCACGACAGAGTGCGTGTACCTTGTTAAAGTACTCGTTTATTGTCATCTCTCCTTGCTTGATTGATAGAAGCTCATTCTTGAGAAGTTTCAGCTTGAACTTGTTTTTCTTCTAAAACAGCGCCTCATGGGTATCCCAAGCTTTCTTTGGAGTACTAGCACCTCTTATGTACTCTAGTAGCTCTTTGCCAATCATTGTATTGAGTGCGAATGTCTTTCCTTCCTTGACATTCCATTTCTTCAAGGCATTGGTTCCTCTTGGTTGCACGAAATCGTCTCCTCCAACTACCTCCCACAAATCATTACCTTGCAGATACGACTCCATGCAGGTCATTCACGTGGTGTAGTTTTGATTATTGAGCTTTTCCATCCAACCTACCGCTCGTAGGTTTGCCATCGTGACTTAGAATTACCTCCCTATAACCAAGCAAGCATCACTCGCGTCACAAACTCCTGTAGTGCACAACGCCTTCAAACTCAATTGTCACACCCCAATTTTTATAAATAGTTTTTTTTTTAATTCTTCAATAAATATTTTTTTAAAAAGGATATGAATAATATTTTCAAATAATTAGATCAATAATGATATTGAGCTCTAGAAAAAAAAAGATCGAATTTATACATAAATGCAATACAGAACTATACTTTCATTGATTCTTATGTTTCTATCTAACTAGTTTGCTTATCCTGGAAATAAATACAAATCATAAAAACATGCCTAGTGGGAAATTAAAATTTTCATATGATCTATTGAAAATAGGCATGCAATAACCACTTGCAATAAGAATTGAATCCTAAGCGTCTCGATTCGGATCTCCTTTGAAGCCTAAAGGCAAATATCATTGTGTTTAAAATAGTGGTGGTGGACAACAGTATCGAAAAGAGGTAGTGGAGGAATTAAGAAGATTTAGTAAGAAGGGAATAAACATGGAAGAAAAAGAAAAAAAAAAGAGAAATGAATTGTCACCCCACATTTTCTTTGATTGCGGCTGGTATAATGATGATTTCTGGGTGAGAAGGAGATCACATCACGACATGTACGCAAGGAGAGCATAATATGCCTCATTTTCTTTGATTGCGGCTGGTATAATGATGATTTCTGGGTGAGAAGGAGATCACATCAAGACATGTACGTAAGGAGAGCATAATATGATTGTAATGGATTGATCAAACTTTCCATCTATATGTATTTTTGGGAGGTATCAAATTGTAAGAAAAGACTTTCTTCTCTAATGGGATGTGGTGGGAATTGAAATATCCATTATGAAGAAGAAGATTGTAGGGTTCATTGTGGGCTTTGGAATATAATTATTAAGGAAACAATTATTTGGGCTTAGAATGATATTGGGCCATTAAACATAATTAAACTCTAATTTTTGGGGTGTTAGATCAATAATCCTCAAACTTGAGACGACAACTGAGCCCTTAACACCTTACGTAACTTGTACGTAATTCACACTTTCACAACATGGCTCTAATACCACGTGTTGGATAATTATAGGATCGAAAGTTGGGAAAATAAGTAATTTATTAAATGACTCGCATAATATTTTACAATTCACCACATCAAGACACATCCTTACTTAGACAATCAATCGAGTTTTCACTCATATCTCTCTAAGCTGCTCTCTCTATTACACTCTTCTTGTTCTATTACAAGTTTATTGAGGATCGCCCATATTTATAAACCATCTAGATTGTCGGCTATTATTCTTTAGCTAGATAACTCTAAAATATTGTTAGAACATTCCTTCCACCGACTATAACTATTCTCTCCTGTTTACTATTAAGATTCTAGCACATTGCCGCCCACATCGAGATTCAGTAATTATCTGGATGATACTAGAAACATCAGTGTTGATCTTCAACACATTTAACTCGTGAGCTAGCCCTATAGAGTCATTGGCTAGTCAATTCGGACCAAAAAGACTTTGATTTAAATGGGCCACTACTTATGCAAACAAAAAATTCCATTTTTAGGGTTAAATGGGCATGCCCAGCAGGCTCGACACGGATTAACGTCTCTACGTTGCACTTCACATGATACGATCAAGGTCCCATGCTAATAGAAGTTGCTTACTTTTCTAGTAGTGAAGGTGACAGGAAGGCTTCTTTTGTAGTAATAATGGGTGGGTCTCATGATATCTATGCCAGTCGTTGGAATCAAACAAAGGTTGAAGGACCATTCAATTCATGTTAGGCATAGCAGTGACCTTGCCTGGTGGAATTCTTGGACCTAGCAGCGAATCGACCAAACTCTTCTTTGGTTGAGTTGCTTTGACGCATACAGATCAAAAGATTTCCTTTGTCCTGAAAATTAAATTGTTCTGCACATATTACCTAGTTATATAAAATTGAAAAATTGGGGCATCTTCAGAACAAAAGAGAAGAGGAAGACGAGTAGAATGATAGGAATATAATAGCACTAGAGCATTGATAATGGTAACTTTTCGATGGTTACTCAAAATTTGTAACCAATAAATACAAGATCTTAGGCATATAATTGTTATTGCGATTGGCGCAAAGGCACAAGGGTGATAGGCGCACCTTTTCTTCAACATGTCTGATTTATTTGTTACTCCGTGGTGCACCTAGAGGTTTATAGGGTATAGTAGGTAGTTATTAAATTTATTTTTAATTATTTTATTTTATTGAGTGGTGAAGATTAAATAAAAATATGATCTAATGGTTGGGATTTTCCACTTGCATCGCAGTTAGACTTTTAATTTTTTCTACCGTAAGTATATCTTACTTTGCACATAATTACCTTAACAAAATAAAGATACAAAGCTCATAACATCATATAATAATACATAATAACTAATAAATAACATAGTAACATAGGACATTCACACAAAATCAACTTCAAGTCTTCAAAGTTCAAATCCTCAACGCCAAATAGATAATTTCATGATCATCATAAGTGATTATTTCTATTATAGAATAAAGAATGAAAGGATAAAAATTAATAGCATGAAGATCTTCTTGCAATAATATTGAACAAATTATCATGTTTTAAAAGCAATTCTGATTGAACAATATTAGATAAGGATTAAATTTTAATACAATTATTTAGGGATAAAATTATTAATATTAATATTATTTAATCAAAATAAGTGTTCAACCGTGAGATGGGTGTATTTATATAGGTTTGCACGTAGGGTATCCCAACCAAGAAATGAAAAAGATATTGTACTTGTTTTACTTTACATTTTTGGAAAGCCTAATGTTAAGGAGTATTTTTTTTTCACGTGTTGGGCATTGTTCTATGCCTGTCTAAACAAATAAACTAATGTACATGGGACACTAATGTATTATAGGAAACTTTACTGTAATCATTTCTTCTTGCAGTTATGTATACTAGAATTATCTATTTATTTTTAGGCCTATTAAGAGTTTAGCTTCTTTATTTCTTTGTAATATTAGAATTTCTAATTTCTAATATTGATGAAAGTGCAATAAGAATAAAATAGCATCAGAGCCAGGGATATAAGTGAACAGAAAAGTTTGCGAACTATTGGAGTCTTAGTTCGATAAAGTATTCGTACGAGCTCGTTCGTTAATCTTAACGAGCCAAACGAAGCTCAAATAGTTTTTCAAACCAAACTTAAACCTAAGGGTATTGACTCGAAACCTCACAAACATATTCGTTAAAGGGCTTGTTAATGACTTGCGAACGCGTTCGTAAATTTTATTATTATGTTCGCGATCTTTAACAAACAATTTCATTTCGAGCTCGAATTAAGTGCGATTTTTTTTCTCGACGAGTTCGAGCTTGGGCTCGAATTTGATTATTCCTCAACAAACGATACTCAGCCTAGTAGTGTTCGGCTCGGTTAAGTTTGTTTACATCCATATTCAGAGCATTATACTTATATAGGTGTTGCGGCACAAATGGCTATACCCACAAAACGACGAGTCTCTTTAGCGTATTTTGTATTCATTCACACGTTCCCTTAAACTTTCCAGAAGGTTACACATTATAAGATTGCGGCTTATGTTGAGTTTGCCGTTCCTATTTGTTACTCATGGACATCGAGCATTAAACCACTTAATGTCAACCACGTACGGACTGATTTCAGTTGATGGGTGCTATAGACCTACAACTAGACATCGAGCATTAAATCACTTATAGGTCAACCATGCTCTGATGTCATTTGATGGGTGCTTTAGACCTAAAACTATTCCCACACGAGTCTTTTCTAGTGTGTCTGGTCTTCACTTTCACACTCTATCAGGGTCACCATCATAAAATTGCTCCAAGCTATGCGTGCTTATCTTTAAAGTTTTAATGGGATGAACCAGAAAAGATGGTCACCTTCCTTGTATGATTAGAAGGAATTAAGTCATCCAACACCCTAACAACTCTAGAGCCTTGAACTTTCCCATAATCTATGGAGGACCTTGTTTGACTAAAGAGTCCCAATTGTTTATATATATTTTAGGATACAATATAAGCTAAAAGGAAAACAACAAGGGATTGAAAGAGCTAATTTAGCTCTATAGCTACTAAAAAGGTATTTCTGCTATCGCATATGAGAAGTTCATAAAGAAATGTTATTTTTCATTATACAGCTTAAAAACATTTGATGGTCTGTTTTTTTTTTTAAATAGGCTCACAAGAAGGCTACTCATAAATTTTACTCCCTCAGCCCCACACTAATCCGCACACTTTCTAAGTTGCACTAGCCAAAAAATAAAATATCACTTGATTCAATAATCTCAAAATACACTTTAATTTCAAAAGTATCATTTTTACATGACACATATAACATACTTAACATATTATTTATTACCTAAAAAGTCTACAAAACTCTTAAAAATCGATAAAGCTAGTCAAAAATTTCTTAAACTTTGTATATGCAGTACCGATGCAAATAAAATCGGGATGGATGGAGTAATACTTTCAACATACTTGAAGAAAATTTCATTTGGAAAAGGATCAAAAGCATAAATATTCCAATTTTTAAAAGATACATTAAAGGGTTTATCTGAACCTTGAGAAATACTTTAGGAGCATGAATGTATTTTTCTATCTTGAAATTATCATTCAATTGTTATAGAGCTAGACATATATGATGTTTGGTTGAGGTGGTTTTAAACATCTACGGGCCGTTTGGTAAGCTGTATTACAAGGTATTATTGTATGTTATGCGGTCTTTTATGATGTTTGGTAGACCACATAAAATTAATAAGAGGCCCTGTATATTAATCTGGGCCCGGTGAATTTCACTGTTTCCTTTTGCACTAATTATCTGGCTTCCATCGTAGTATTATTTCTCGACATTCAACAGTGAATCGAGACAAACCTATGAAATTACCAAATTGGGCATAAAATTTGCAATCACTATAACCCAAATTTTTGAAGAACCAACGAATAGCTCAACCCTACTACCATTTCTCTTCACTGCGAAACTCCTCTTTCATTCCTCATCACAGAAGTAATCGCCCCCAAAAGTAATTGATCTCTCTCCAACGTGATTCCAGAAGCTGTACATTTACGAAGTTGGATTCCACTAATGTCAATTTTCGTCTGCCCTCACATTACTGAATTCCAGTGTTGAAACTTTTGTTGCCTATTGAGAAGGGGATCTGTTTCACCCTCCATCTTAGTTTATTCATTCACAAATGCCCCTTTCTTATTTTGATGGGAATCCTTTTTTTTTAATGAATTAAATTAAGTTAAAAAAAAAGAATTTGATGACAGTGTTGAAGATGGGTGTAAATCTAATGACCTAACCTGTAAAGTTGTGATTTAAAATTCAAATAGGGTCATTTAAGTAATTTGAACACCTATGTTAATTCTTTTATTTACTAACAAACATCTCAAACTTTTCTTATGCGAATATTAATACAACCTATCAAACAATTTTCATTTTTCATATTATGTATGTTTATCTCTATTTAAATCTCATCTCTTATATATACACTCTTATCTTATTTCTCCTATCAAACGAACCGCTAATGAATAGTGATATATGCTTGTTTTGAGTTTTTAATAAGGTAGATTTTAATTTTATGTAAAATCAATATGTAAAAAGATTTCGCACTTCAATATAAAAGGAAAAAACAACTAACTGATATCCTTCTAACATACTTTAATTTCCAAATTTGTCATCACCTTTTTAACACACATTAAACTCCGTATCTACAGTAAACGTCAAGATGATTTTGGGATGGAAGGAGTATTAATTTACATAAAAAAAGAGAGGAGAGATAAAGAGAAAGAATATTAAATGAGATAAGCGAATGGGTATGTTGAGGATTGTAGGGTTCGTAGATGTATATGGGGAGAAAGAATATTAAATGAGGTAAGCGAATATACAAAAGGGTATGTTGAGGGTTTTGTATGGGTTTTGAAAACAAACATCAAGGGTTTATAATATCCTTGTTGAGTTCATATTTTTGTTTTCATCGGTCATTTTTCAGATGTAACCTTTGACGATGTACACCATGTATTAACTGTATATATTATTTGGGCTTACGCCAAGATCCCAATTATTAAATATTATTAGATTTTTTTCAATATAGGGTATGATAGATAGATTAACTCTCAATTAGGGGTCTAAAAATATTTTCCTATCAATTTAAGTCTCGGAAAATTACAACTTAAGGCTTGAAATTATAAAATGGATATTATATGTGTCATGTGATTACCATGTCAATTTAATGAAAATATAAAAAAAATTAAAAGACATGTTAAATATAAGTTAATTTAATATAGTTTTTCAAATTATTTTAAATGATTTTATGGTTTCAGTCCTTTTCGATATAATTATATTTTTTCGGGATCTAAATTAATAGAAGATTCTTTTAGGTACCTAAATAGTTATTAACATTATTTTGTATTCAATGTAATGCAGTTTAAGATTCCATTCATGGGAATCTATTGTAACATTGTTCAATGACGTTGTCTTTTCATTTGTATTTTCTAATTGTTATGAATATAATTTAAAGGCACATACCAGCGTGAGACGTCTCAGGAACTCATTCCGTGAGACAGATAAGAATTGAAGAGTGCTCCGGGTTGAAGATGTTAACTCTCTTATTTTGGGTGAATCTTACACCCTCATGCTTGGGTTGACGCACGCTTACTAGTTATAGGATTTGTTTGGTTTGATTGATCTTTGTAAGTTTTCGCTTTCTTTCTTTCTTTTCTAAAATTATTATTGATCTGTCGCATTTTATTTTTTTAGAAACATTGAGATAAGTGCTTGAAAATAGGTGTCATTACCATTTTATAAGGTGTTTGACATTGTTAAATTGTTTAATGATATTGATACTAAACTTAATATTAGGCTTACTTGTTTTGGACAATCATTATAATTTAAGAAGTTATTTACGTACAACCATTTTTAGTAGAGGCATGAGGTGCGCTAGGACAATTCTTCAAGAGGCAATAGGACAATCTTGTAGAGCCCTGCGCCTCACTACTCCATTTTCCAATTGTCATTTGTGCCTCGAGTTGATCTCCTTTTGTTAACCCCAACTCATGCTTTAAGTTGACTTTTTGTTATCTTTGTAATCAATTCTTTAGTTTGAAAACTTACAATTTTTACTTATAGAATCAATATAGAGTTGATTTATTCAATTTATTAATATAATAATCACATATGAATTGAGACACTGATGCAAATTCTTCTCTTCGGAATTAGATAGATTCATATCTTAAAGGTGGTTGAGAACAAGTTCTTTCAATATTGACTATTTGTCCCTCTATTAAGGGTGTTCCACACTTGTCTACGATGGAGTAAATAGTTCTACGAACGATAGATTCTTACATTTTTTTCCTTTAAATTCTTATATAACACCCATGTTTCTTTCCATCCACGTAAAAGCACTTTTGGATAAATATGTTGAATGGTCTAACTTAGGTAACAATTTTTTGCTTGTTGATTTGGAACATGTAAAGAGGTGTCTGCGTGAAGTAATTTTTTTATTTTTTTTACTTGTCATTAAGCCTTGCACATCTACCAATTATGGTTGCAACCTCTACATAGATATCCATCGGATTTATTAACATTACATAGCTTTGTTTAGTAAAGTATTTTGTACTTTTAAATTACATTTATTTGTGCTTATTTGATTTGACTAGGCTAGCTTGTTATAGAAAAGAATTTGATTTCTTTTTGGTAGAGGTTCAAAGACCCTTCGAGCGTACACGTGACAGATTTGTAGGAAAAGGCTAGTTTATCTACATATGCTCCAGTAAAATGAAATCCTGAGCATAGTATCAAATACATCATTAAGGGAAGATTTGAAATAATTGTGACATTTTCTTATTAATTCTCTCTTTTAGAATCTCTAGAATGATACAAACTCCAATTTAATACTTTAAGAGAGTGTTTGGTAAATTAAAATTATTAGGTAGGTTAATAAAGCTTGAAAATGTGATAAACAAAGAATGAGCATGAGAATTGCCTTAATTCTTTATTAGTTTCATGAGTTATTGTAACTCATCTCCATAGTAATTGAAGGCGCGCCTCGGGTTAGGTGAAGCCCCGATCGCCTGGGATTCTTTGTTTTTTGGGTGTAGGTTGATGTTTAAAAAATCCTCGCCTTTGTGCGCCTTTTTGGATGTAAAAGGCGCGCCTCGGTACAATTCCAAATTTTGGTTTTTTTTTCTTCTATATTTTTAATGAAGAGTAAGAATTTAATGAATATAATGATCAATTTGATGGTGAAGAGGAGAATGAAGATTCTGAGGAGGATCCTAGACCATGATAATTATGATTTTTGTTTCATTGGTAATCATTTGAGTCTTTGACATTTGATATTTTCTTAAACTTGAAGGATTCTACTTATTTGCCTTTTCTGATTGTCTATTTGGGTTGAGTACTTGAGTTGTAAAGTTTATTATGACATTATGCACGACCTTTTAATTTGTAATTATGTTATTTATGAGTTATTATGTATTATTATTTGATATTTTTTTATTTTGACCTTTATTTAGTTGGACAATTATGTGTTGAGTTGAATATATTAATGTATATATATGTTCTAGAGTAGACCTCAAGCGCGCGCCTCAGGCTCCAACAGGGCCTTTGCGCCTCTCGCTTTTAACAACTATGCTCACCTCTCCTTAAGTTCTAATCCACCAGGACCCTTGCTTTCAACAAACGGGCTTAGAAAGAAATTAAACCCGATTAAGTGCAATTAGTGTGTAAATTCACTTTTTTTTAGTAATTTTTGTAAAGCCTATGGATTATTATTAACTCAATACGAACCAAACACTCCCTAAATGATTCCTCACATCCCTATAAATTATTGATCTTATGATATAAGTGATCCGGCTGACTTTGCTCATAATAGTTTATTCTATAGTTGAATAGATCTTGTTCTTTTCCCTTATAATTGTTCATCCATGATTTGATGAACTAGTTGACTTTCAGTTCACAAGCAGGATTATTCTCTCCCAAGAGTAAGCAATCTTAAAACAGTCATTACTATAATGAATGATTGAAGGATTTAGTTATAAGAAGATTTATTTGCTCCTAAAGTCAACAGACTTGAATATTCAACCGAAAACATGGGTGGTGAAGAGTGCCGAGTATAGTGGGGTCCTATCTCAAACCATGCATCTCTTGCATTGCTCACCCTTCATGCATGAAAAGGTGCTAAACATGTACCCACATGTCTTGGGCATGCGTCTAACAACTATGGTTGATATTTACTCCCTCCATTGTCGTAATTTACGTACATATTTTTGTGCTTGGAGATTAAGAAAATTTGCTTTTTAGGCGTACAAGTAAGATTAAGGAAGGGCATTTTGGGTAATTTAAAGCAAAACATGTGTAAAGTTGTTGGGTTGATTGTGAAAAAGTAGGGTGCAATTTTGTAGTATTGTAATGTTGTTGGGGTATTAATATTTTGTGGTTTGCTATATTTAGAAGTGCGCATAAGTTTTGGGATGGATGAAAATGGAAAATGCGAACTAAATAATGAGATGAAGGAGTATATAACAACTCAAAAAAGGAAGTTTGTTCGCTCATATGTAAAGAAATTCTTGGAGAATGTTTTTGATAGTTCGGCAGAAATAAAAAAGATTTCAACTATTGATGCATTGTCGTTGTTATTGGTTTTTGACTTACAGATGTTGCCTTCCTTTGTGATATTGAATTAAATTAAACCTCTTAATGTCTTCATGGGCATGTCATGTATTAGGTTAAAAGGGCCAGAGAGATTTAAGATGGCATGTGTTACGTTTCTAGTTTTTTTCTCAATGAATAAATAAGTGTGGTTGTGCATCAAGTTTTGTGAAGTTCAGATAGATGCTACAATTCCTTTGTAATAGTGTATTTTTTTTCATAGATTTTGCTATGCTGGTAATAATAAAGTTTTGATGTTAGTGGAGAGAATTTTATTAATATGCATCCTGTATTATTAAGTTTCATAGTATCAATGCTGTACAGGGAAGTTTGAGTATTTCAATATGATGTTTTTATTACTTGTTGAATTTTTTTGGTTTTGCTTCCAATTGAGCCTATCCAGGGAAAGGCCCTTTTTTATTTATTTTTTCTTTTTTTTGGTTATTACATAAAGTTTTTTGCCAACTTAATGGTATCCAGTCCCATTGATGAATAAAGGTTTGCAGCAGCACCTTTCCATCAATCTTGATTCGCAGTCAAGCTAGTTTTCAAGAGAGTTGTCTTATCTTTTTGGTTGTTCATTGTACAATTTTATGGCCTCTTTGCTATTATGATTTGGAAGGTTTTATTTGTCTAATTGATATTTGAGAGAGAAAATTAGACGTTGTATGTTGTTCACGAGTAATCTTGAGACAATTCAATGGCGTTCTTAGTGTATTATATGATCTGCATTTGACCGGAAATTTAATTTTTCGTAGAAGGTCATGTCATATTAGAATTCTGAAGTTATTACAAGGGATACTGTAAGGAGTGGTAGTAAGCTATCTTGGAGTACTGAGATTTCACTACTGGAACTACAAAATAATAGAGGTATCACATCAGTGTACGTGATGCATTCAACTCCTCTCTGTAGTTGTACAGATGTACTCATAAACGTTTTCAATGGTTCTTTCCAGTGTCTATCCTTACTTTTTTTGTGCTGTACTTTTTGGTATGGACTTCATCATATGTGGAGACCATGCTTGTAAGTCTCCAAAACAGGGCTACTTAAGAGGATTTAAGAACGTTCCGAGATATGTCATTAATGATTATTTTGATAAGCTTATTTGCGTTATGTATGCCCTGGACTCGTTACAAATATCGGATTTAACATCTCATACTCTGTGATGCATGAGAAATCATTAATGATTATTTTGATAAGCTTATTTGCGTTATGTATGCCCTGGACTCGTTACAAATATCAGATTTAACATCTCATACTCTGTGATGCATGAGAAATTTCTTAGGAGTGTGACCATTTCGCTTTAATATGCAGGACGGTAGATCCTGATGTTTAGATTTATACTTAGTTCCCTATGAAACTGTAGTTCTTGATATGGTTTATTTTAGATATCTAGCAGCTTGTTTACTTATTATCTCAATTCCACATAACTTTTGATTGTTACCCAGCCTGGCTGAAATCCTTGGACGCTATCATAATACTGTCGAAAAAGATTCAAGTCCCTCTACTGCAGATTGTGAGGAAGGGGTAAGAATTCTTTAAAATTCATCCAACTTCTGGAGGCCTATCTGAATTATCTACACGTCGTATCCAGGATTCAAGAGTCATCTTAAAATTCTACTCCTGTTTCCATGCAGGCTGATGGCTCCAAATATGCACGTTCTCTCACATGCGCAGAGCTGCTCCAGATTGTTGAAAGGCGAGCTATGCTCCATCCCTATTCATCGCTTCACCTCAGCATTAAGTGGCTGAACTAACACAAGGTTCACGTGTTTTTCAGGGAAATTGATGATGAGCTGAGTGTGACCGACTATATACATCTACAGACACAACTTGAGAATGCGCTAATACAAACAAGAGCTGTTAAGGTTTCTTCTTCAAACCTACTCTAGTATCTCAAAATATTGACATGCTACCAAGTTACGACTCTTTCGTCTCATATATTCTCGTTTTTAGTTTTTTCCTTGGCTGATGAGAGTGGAAGTAGACCTAGATACAGCGGATCTTCCAAAAATCTATTGTTTGAAACGGTAATCGAGTGCTGAACCAGTGATCATTAAGATTCTTGACAGCTAGAAAAGGATTATATTAAATTGATTCAGAATGTATGGGAAGGTTAGATAGATATTCTGTTGGTGAATAAGCTAAAATTATGATACTATTTGTTCCTTCTGACCTGTTCTTATTAAAAAAAAAATTGTAGAATGTGAAATATTCCCTTTCACAGGGATGTTTTTGGCAGTAGATTACTAGGGTTGGAATGAACAGGGAATTCTTTGAGAAGTAAAAATGTGCAGGGTTGGAAAGGACTTGATCAACAAATCAAAATTATTGCTAAATAATCTCCTTCCAAATGAAAGGATTAGACAATGTTTGGTGAAAAGCACCAAGTGAAAATTTCCTGTAGAAATCACCAAATTGAGTTGCAATTCACTTGTTTTATTTTTTTAAAATTTATTTTTTCCATTCGGTTTTCTCTGTGAAACTTTCTTTTATAAAATTTGAATATATCATAAGAGTGATATCCTGAGCACCTGGGTGCTCTCTAAGTACAGGCCCGTCCACCAGAGTTGACCTATTTAATTTTCGAATAAATCAACATTAAAAATCATAAGAGAATATAATAAATACTAAAGGTAAAGAATAAGTCCTAGACCAAAGGTAAAATAGTAATATCATTCATCCATACATCTTAGTTGAATCATTTAATTTTAAATAAATTGATGATCATAACCCCAAAGAGGGAAACATAATAGATTCTAGAGTCCGGCTATTTGCACCTCAAATTCATTAAACGTACCCCCAGTTACTAAAATACTCCAATACAATTTAATGGCATATTTATATATTACCCATTTAAGACATTTTTATCCTTTAATTTAACCATTTATAATTCAAAAGTAATTCAAAGTAGTTATGAACACTGAAAACCGTTCACAACTGTACTCACTAGCACCAAGGAATAACGCAAGGAAGAATGAAAGAGAACCGTTTGCATTGATTCATTTGTCTGTTGATCATTAAACATGTTGGAATTTCTAGCTATACCTGCACCAGCAAATAGATGAGGTCCAGGACATAGCTTTCCTGTCCTTAACCACCACCACCACCTCCCGAAATAAAACCATACCATTTTTCTTTATATGATTTCCAATAAAAATCCCTCAAGAACATTTTGTGTGATTTATTTCATCGAACATAAATTCTGAGATGCACAACAAATATACAACAAAACTTTACTTGTTACTTTGGCTAGTCAACAAGTTCACAAATTCCACATACATATTATACTTTGAAGTTTGGACCCAAAATAGTCCAAGAGCAGCAAGTAAAGGCAGAAACCTCCTTAATAGCATTGGAGTTTATATTGGGGGTATGTTTAGATATTTAGGTAGGAATAATGGAGATCTTAATTATATAATTTTTAGGGTCCATTACTACCAATTTCTAATAGATACACAAGGCAAAAAATATTACTAATCAATACAAAAGAAATATGTGAAATACCCCTCTTATCTCTCTTTTATATTGCTCAAAAATTATTTTAAAATGTAGGATTAATATTACAAAGAAAAGCTCCCGCTAATCTTTCCATAAAAATCGGTGGATGAGTACGGTTCAAATTTCAAAATTCCCACTAATCTCTCAACCTCTTACTGCATACCCCGGTACAAATTCAAAATTTATTTTGACTCGTGCAGTCGTGCTCAATAATAATTTAAGAAGATAATGCATTATTAATATTAGAAAGAAATAATTCTATAAATATCCCTGGAAATGCAATTTCAAATGCCCTAAGAAATCTTACTCCAATTATTTTGCAAACTCATTGATGTTTGTCCTGGAATGATGAATCATATTATTTTGGGAAATCTTATTCCAATTATTTTGCAAACTCGTTGATGTTTGTTCTGGAATGATGAATCATATTATTTTGGTATTAGATTTTAGGTTTGTATTGTATTCAAAAACAAATTATTTCTTAAGAGAGAGCATGATGGATCATATTATTTTGATATTCAGAATTTACTTAATGATTTTGAATAAAAGAGCATTTTAATGAATAAATCTATAATATACATAATACGTTATGAATATATCGTTATTGAACATTAAATATGCTGAATACTTACTGATTTTGGATACAAAAGCATTTCAATGAATGAATTTGATATATATTAAATACATTACAAATATTTCAGTGGAACATTAAGAAATTTTTTCTAAATAGATTTTTTTTAACATCAAAATTTTTCTGAGTATTTATTGATTTTGAATACAAAAGCATTTTAATGAATGAATGTGAAATATATTGAATACAAATCACAACTGAAATGATCAACTTTTTTTTATGAGTTTTGATTCTGGTACATCGATCTTGTAATACGTGTTGATCTGTGGATTCGGCGGTTGCTCCAACGGAAAATTGGCTTACCTGACCGAGACTTGGTAGTGACGGAGGCTCGACTATAGCAAAGGCAACGGTGACGGAAAACATAATTTTAGGGTAGAGAGAGGGGGGATATTGGATGTGGATACAGTGGGATAGTGGCTCTCACGAAGACACTCCATTTTACCACCACTCTCCCTTTCCTCTCCTACACTCATGACTTCAAGTTACTGTTTATCTGCACCAAGAGACACCACTTTGGAGGTTTTCTTGCTCCATCGTTGTCATGTTTACATCCCCAAATTCAGACACCATCTCACTAATCGTTGCCCTAGAAGAGACTGAGAATTCCTTGTTTGGAAGCATCAGAATTCAATCCCTAAACTTCCAATTTTAATGTTATCCAAGTGGAGCGACATTAAAGGACCATGAATTTTGGATGGTTTGGCGAGGGATTCGTGAGGGGATTTGCCCGTCAACTGGAGTGCGTTTCCGATGATTGGAAAAGTGGGGTTCTTATTAATATTGTTCTTACAAAAGGCATTACATTAAAACCTTTTATATAAATTAATATTGCAAGGATTGGGAATTTTATTAATTTAGAGAGATATTATATATTTTATAAACTAATAATTTATTAATTTAAAAAGGTTATCTGACTTCCAAAATTTTATGGATGTTGTATAATCCTCTTACAATGTACATTAGTTATTGATGACAAATAAATTAAGACATAAATTTAATTATCATTTAAAGAATGTATACTCACATAATCATGTTCTGAAGTTTGAATGATCTGATTCATTGTTTTATACCAAAGTAAAAGAATGGTTCATGAACTTACTATAAATACAGTAGATCAATATATAATGATCCATTATATTGTTTCCAAACCATACACAAGAATGGCCTCTCATCTATATTGTGTGATTGTTTCTTATTTTATTGAATTGTCTTAGAATGTCCAAGTGGATAAGTATATATATTTGGGAATTTTCTAATAATTATTAATTTATAATTTGTATCAAGTAAAAATACTTCCTCCGACAATCTTTAATTTTTCAATCTTTCCATTTTGGGTAGTTCCACAAAAGTTTTCACCTCCCTAAAGAGAAAAAATCAAAATAACTATCCTCCTCCATATATTTTATTTACAAAAAAATCCAGTACCCCTACCTAACACACTTGACATACTTTATCATTTATTTATTACAAAAAATAACATAATACACCTAGAAGTTATTACTTTTCTTAATCTCTATGCCAACGGATAAAAATTATTGAGAATTGGAGGTGGTATTATCTTGTTATTTTATTTATTTATTAGTGTCCAGATTTGAATTAGTCCCAAGTTGGGACCAGACAAATTATTAGTGTTATCGACGTTATTGATTTATGGGGCAGACTTGTATGAGGCCATCTCACAATGAGACCATTTTACGTTTTCATAATTAATTATCGCCTTTTATAAAAGACATTATCACTTTTTTTTAGAATGTTATCACTTTTCATTTATTTTGTAAATTGTTTATGAAATAGTTCACAGCATTGTTATCACTTTTCATTAATTGAATATTTACTTTTTATTATAATGTTTATCACTTCTTATCCGTCTTACGAAATTCATTGTGTAAGCATGTCTCATTTATCACTTCTTATCCATCTTATGGAAGTCATTGCGTAAGCCTTTCTCACACAAGTCTTTGCCTTAATTTATTGAGTATTATTTTATGTAGCTTTTACCTATATAATTAAATTGTCCTTGTGATAATATGTATATTTGAATATAGCCTATCCAAAAAAGGAAAAAAGAATGCAATAAGACCCTATTATGTCCACCAACATCAAGATGTGTGTTTTTTGTTGTAGTAGATCGTATCTCTTTATCAAAACGTGATGGAGACAAAACTAAACAAATATGTACTTTTTGTAAGACGATGTTATAAGTGGAATTAGAGATATTCATAGTTATTTAAGGCGCAACGCGCACCAAGTCACGATTGTGCCTATTGGCACAATGTGCGCCCTTAGAAGAGCCTTCAGTACAAAGATGAAGTATAAAAAACATATCCTAAAATAAAACATAGTATATATATATTGAACATAATTACCTAATAGAATGAAGTTTGAAAACATATAACATATCAATTGACACAGATAACACAATGCTCTAAATCTAACAAGTGATATAAAACAATCAATCATAATTAAAATAAAATAACAAGTAAATTTTTTAGAATAGCAACCAAACTATTCTTACAATCATCGGCTTCATCAACATCAAAGTCCTAACTGGCGGTCGGCAGTTGTCCGAAGGATGATGAGCGGCAGTTGGTTGGAGGTTGGAGAGCATGGCAATGACAAAGGGCAGTGGTTTGTGGAGGAGTGGAGAGTGTCTTTCAAACACTAAAAGTTTAGAATTACTATTAGCCTTTTTTCTGAATTTTGGTGAATAACAAGGTTTATGTTTCTTTTAAATAGGTAAAGTTGTTAAAAATTCCGCAAAAAGCTGGAAAATAGCATAATTCTCAATGCGCGCCCAAGGCGCATTGAATAAGAAGTGCGCCTTGACACCATGATTTCAAGGCGCATGAGCTATAGCTTTGGTCAAGTCGCTTCTTAAGCGTGCCCCAGGTGCGCCCATAGTTGTTAAAGGCCCGCCCGAGGCGTGGCAAAGCCTTGAGCGCCTGGGATTCTTGGTTTTTTAGGGTTTCGGTTGATGTTCAAAAAACCCTCGCCTTTGTGCGCCTTTTGCGCCTTTTTGGATGAAAAAGGCGCGCCTCGGGTACATTTCCAAATTTTAGATTTTTTTTTTCATGAAGAGTAAGAATATAATGATCAATTTGATGGTGAAAAAGTGATTAATGAAGATTATGAGGAGGACCATTGACCATGATAATTATGATTTTTATCTCATTGGTAATCATTTGAGTCTTTGGCATTCGATATTTTCTTAAACTTGAAGGATTTTGCTTATTTGCTTTTTGTGATTATGTTATATATGAGTTATTATGTATTATTATTTGATATTTTTTTATTTTTACCTTTATTTAGTTAGACAAATATGTGTTTAGTTGGATATATTAATGTATATATGTTCTAGAGAGGCTTTTACCTCAGGCACGCCTTGCGCCTTAGGCTCCAACAAGGCCTTTGCGCCTATCGCCTTTAACAAATATGGGTGTGCGTTTAATAACTATGCATGGCGAAATGATATGGTGTCTGACTCATATGTCTGTCACCATGTTATCAAGTTCATTATTTGTTCAAGAGACACACTTGTTGCGCCTTGTTTTCAAGAGAGTTTCAAACATACATGTAAAACAAGAATGGGAATCTAGTCCTAGTCCCCAGTATTCTCTCGAGTGATTCTATCAGGGATTCATATCAATGTCCTTCTTGAGAGCCTTTATGCCTCAATATGCCTTGCGCCACCAACAGTTACACTAAAACTTAATGATTAGGAAAATCAGACGTGATTTTAGTGAATTTGTTAATATGTCCAAAATTAATTGGCATGTGTATTGCCATGGAATCTCTTAAGTTTTCCTTTGAAAGACCCCATCCCGAAAGAGTACTTCTCTTCCTCTTTCTCCTCCATGCATGACCTCTTCCCTCGCTCTCCCATGCATTCTTTTAAAGACCCCACCCCAAAAAGAGTACCTCTCTTCCTCTTTCTCCACCATTCATCCCTCTTCCCTCAATCTTCCATGCATGTCTCTGCCAGGTCTTCACTCTCCTTTGGGCTGTCTCCCAACTCACCTACCTTCATCAGTTTTGTTGTGCTCATCTTTTTTCATGTTGATAATCTTTCCTCTACTTTCGTAGATATGGATTTAGTCTCTCTAACATGTGATAACAATCAAGTGAGGTCTTTTTGATTCTAGAGTCCAGCCATAGTGCCCGTGATGGTGGCAGTGTGGTCGATGTGAGCAGCTGGTATAAGTGTTAGGAAAAGAAGAGCTATTGCCCTTTTCTTCTTATTGTTGTTGTTTGTCTTTTTTCTCTGTTGCTCTTGAAGAGGCTACTGCCCTTTCTTCTTATTGTTGTTTGTGTTCTTTCTTCATTCCTCTTTGATGCATGTACGATCTCTTTTACAGATCCGAAGTTTAACTTGGGTTGCCTTTTATCAATTAGTCTATTTGGTTCCTTGGGTTATGTTTGTTTTGGTATTATAGTGGATTGTGAAAATTCAGATTTTGAAATCCAATAATGTGAACTTAATTAGTATAGCTATTTCTGTTTTTTTGGGGATTTGAGTAAAGATTTGATTAACTTTGCATCAAGTCCATGTGCAAGAGTTAAAACTGTTGTAATAATATACTATTAATTAATAAAGTGAACAGAGAGTATTTTTAAAAATATTTGGGTTTGTAGAGTGTAGTCAGTTAATGTTGTGGGTGGGGTAGATTTATATGTGTTTTTTGGGAATGAATTTCGAAATCCAGACGTTAAAACCCGGAATTTAAGCATGACTGTGAATGTAACGACTTGCTACGGCCTAAAGAAACATGCCTTAGGTAAATCTTAATTTTGTTTGGATTGTCTTCTTATTTTCTCTCCTTTTTTTTTCTTTGTTTGTTTGTAGTCTTCCACACGGCCGAGTTCCTTATAGTACTGTTATTTGTTGGTACGTTTGAGAATTACAGTGTTGTCTGTTTGAATTACTTTAGCATGAATTATAACTCTGGCTACTTAACTGTGTTGTCTTGTAATTACTCTTGGCTTGAGAATTACAGTGGTTGAATTACTTTAGCATGAATTATTACTCTGGCTACTTAACTGTGTTGTCTTGTAATTATTCTTGGTTTGAGAATTACAGTGTGGTCTGTTTGAATTACTTTAGCATGAATTATAACTCTGGCTACTTAACTGTGTTGTCTTGTAATTACTCTTGATTTATATTTATAAGCTATCGCTGTTCATTTTTTTTTAATGTGTATTTACTTTGAAGATATATACTTTTTAAGCTGTAAAAGAGTTCCAACTAGGTGAAATATATAAAATATAGGCTCTACATTACCTTTGAACACACAAACATGCTCATAATGGTGTGCATGTGTAACAAATGATTTGTGTATACTACACACTTAGAATTTTTTACTTTGGGTGAAATTTACAAGACCGGATCTAAATTAGAATAATATGGATGATCTGTATTTGGGATCCCTGAAACGGACTTGCTATGTGTTCTTCCATGTAAAAACATCACTTAGTTTAGACCATAATGGCCAAGATTAAGAAAGTGTTGGTTTCTTTGATTTTTCAACCTACTTTAAGGGCAAATGTGTCCGTTTGAATTAGTTGAGTGTTTGTGATTAACTATTTGCCAATGGCTATATTTTGTAGTGTCAAATTTTGTGGGATGGATCGGAATAGAAATGTGCTTACTTTTCTGGGGTGGTTGGAGTATATCACAAGGAAGACAGAATATTTTGGGCTACTATAAAATTTTAAAATTCAGTAAATAGTACTACTTCATTTGTCAAGTACTTAAGTTCATACTTACTGTACATGGGGCGGTTTGTTTGGAAGGTATAAAAGGAGGAATGGGAACCAAAGTGAAAAAATGTTTTCATTAGTTTTTTGGGTTTAATTTCTCATTTTGTAGGAATCTCTTATTCCTCTCTCAAATGAGAGGAATCAAAACCAAAACACCCGCTTTCCATTTCCATACATTTTCTGTTCCTCCTTGTTATTCCAAGGAGCCCCTTATTTTATTGAACTTTTAGGGATGATTTGGTTTTTTTTTTTTTTTTTTTTTGTATTACATAAATTGAAAATTAAGTTATGTATGTTATGCTGGTAGGACTGACAGGTTTGAAATTATAGCATGTTGTGAGATTATTATATTGGGTATCATTCCCTTTTTTGTTAGTGAAGAAACATATTAATTAAAACAATGAAAACCAAAAGTGCGAAGACAATTAATTATGGGACAAAGGGAGTGACTTCGAAAAGGTATCATGGGACGAATTAATCCAACTGAACTGAAGTGTGCTTTATGAATTCTCATCCAAAAGCTGTCTCTGTATTGATTACTCTGATGTTGTACAACACAGTAGAGGAGTAATATTAAAAAGTTACTGAATTTCTGCTGGTAAATGAACAGGCTCATCTTCTATCATCAGGTGTGTAACTGTTAAATGGTCCTGAACAACCCACCTCATTATATAGAGAATAATGATGATAGGTTAGGTAAACGGGCACATACAATGACCAAACCTAGTAATATTATTGAAGCTACCTAGCTAGTCATTTTTCATATATGCTTTAGTTAGGTGAAGATGGTGGGTTCTATTTACATTGAAGAAATGTAAATTTAATTTTCAAGTTGGGACTATTTGTTATTGTTGGTTGCAGACTTGCAGTAGTCAAAAGCTTAGGCATCCCTATGTTCCTTTCTTTCCATTTACAGTGTTCTTATGTCATTCTATTTTATGCAGACAAATGTCCTGTTGGAGTCCATATCAAGCCTTCATCAAAAGGTATGTATTTCCATTTTCAATCTATGCTATAGATAAGAGGTAATGTATTGATATGAAGTTTGCCAACCTAAGAAATATGGCCCTGCCATAGTGGTTAATATCATTATATATGGTCTCTTGTGGCCTTATGAAATGTTGTTAAGCAAACCCCAGAAACTGCAGTATCTTATTCAAGTATAATTTACAAATATGAACAGAAGTCCTAGAATAATGTTCGAATTATAACACCTAGTACCTTCTATTTTCCTGGTTGGTTGAATCTCTTATTCAGTTCTCCACATCGATAGCTAACTAACAGAAAAAGTATAAGCTATCTTCTAAGCTCCTGTACATAACATCAATGAATCATTATCATATCAAGTACAAGGATACAACATATGTATCATGTATGCAATGTTGTAATGTAATTAAAAGATGAAATAGCTCTATGGAGAAGGGAAAGATTAACCTGATGTGCTGTGTGAACAGGAAAAGATGTTGGAGGAAGAAAAGAGTGCTCTGGAGGCAAAGGTGATGTAATGCCATAAACCAAAACACACATGTATACACCTGATATATGTTATTGACTACACATGTTTACCTGCATGCAGATTGTTGCACAAACAAACAAGGTGCTGCTGGATCTGAACGTGGTTCCTGATGACCCGATGCAGGACACGTGATCAATCATCCCGACCCTGCACCACCACTCTCTTCTCTTTCTGTGTGTGAGTGAGAGGCACAAACACAATGAAATGATATCAGGTTGTAGCAGCTAGGGTCTGCACTATGCTGTCGCTGTTTAGCGAGCTCTTGTAATTAAGCAGCTCTTGTAACTTCATGTATGTATCCATCGTCGTATACTTGCATTTTTTTTAATTGTACCTGCAAATCAAATCTGTCATACCATAAATTAAATTATATTAAATAAAAGTTGTATTAATGTTTTGTTAATCTCGAGGACTAGTCGGGCGTAAGCTCGGTATCAAAAAAAAAAAAATGTTGGAGTGAAACCCTAACATTAACGCCAACTGGCTCCCTCTATTTATAGCCAGGGACGGAAGAGGAGAGATATACATTTTTTGTTGAATTTGTTCATTTTAAATTTTCATCTTTTTACACTTTAAATTAAAAAATTAATTGCTACATTGAATGGAAGTGGTAGAAATGGGAAATGAGCATCACCATGTGATTCTATGGGTTTGAATCTATTCTTTTAGTTAAGAAAATAAAATGACTTAAATTCATACATAAAAATTGAAATTCATACTGACTAAAATTAAAATATAAATAAAAATTATTGAACCAAAATCTAATTTTTAAATATACATAAAAAAACTAAAAAAAAAATAAATCGATACATTACTGATTAAAATTAAAAGAAAAACTCAGAATCAAAATTAAATTCCATAAAACTATGTTTATGATTTTGAAAACCAATTTAAAATTTTCAAAATGGATTTTAAAAATAAAATTAACTATATATATATATATATATATATATATATATATAACTTATTCTACTAAAATAAAAAATAAACATAAATTATTGATATTTATAGTTTTCAAAATTCATCAATAAAATATAAATGATTACTATTAGTAACTTTTAAATTTGTGTAAACATAAATTATATATTATTATCTATAATATCAAAATTCAAGACATGACATACCTAAAAATTTTTGACATTTGATGAACTGTGAATATATGAAATGGAATGAACTCCTATTTAAGGAGAGAGATGACCATTCCTATTTAAATAGAGGGGGAGAGATAACCATTCCTAGGGTGAACTGTGAATATATGAAATGGAATGGAACTCCTATATAAAGAGAGAGATAACCATTCCTATTTAAATAGAGAGGGAGAGAGATGAGTGTGCATGAAAGTATTTAAGTAGAGAGGTAGAACGTGCATGAAAGAAAGGTGGATAGATATTATTGGTGGTGGATGAGGGAGGCAGCACATCTGGTAACAAATTTTATTAATCCTAATAGTTAATCAAAACAAAAAGCTGTGCAAAAAGCTGCATATGTAAGATTTTTAATCAAAACAAAAAGCTGCTGCAAAAAGCTGCATATGTAGGATTTTTTAGTTAGTGGAGTTTTTTTTATTAGATTTATAACTTTTGTTAAAATTATTTTAAAAAATTTATATAAATGGCTAATACATATATACCTCAATTTCGAACTCAAAAGTTTTGATTTTAAGTTTGAATTCGAATTCTTTTTCTTATAATAAAGCTTGTTGTAATTTTTTTTTTAATTTAAGTCTTCCTTATAGAATAATACAAAAAATATCAATAAAAATAATATATATTTATTACAATAATTTGATTTTTGAAGATGTATAATATTTTTTTTAACTATGTTGTACGACTTGAAATAAGAAAATTAATTTTAAGGTGATTTCAGGGCGCACTGATATACTTTGGGTGGTGTTTGATTGGAGTTTAAGTTGATTTAATAAATCGGTGAATAGTGTTATTCTATAATTGTTAGGTTTGTTTAAGGTTTAAGTAGGGTAGGTTTAAACTTTATGTCAAATCAAGTATTAATTGAGGTGAAAGAAAGAAAAGAGAAAGAAAGAAAAGATATTAATTGAGGAGAGATAATGTAGGGTAGGGGGTGGATAAATATTAATAGGGTATGTATGTGTAATATATGAGAGATTTAAGGAGATTTAATAGGGTATATATATATATTTTGAATCTTAATTTTAGAAAAGAAATAAAATTTAGATCGAAACTTCATAAAATCATTTAAATTTAAATTGTAACTTAAATTAAAAATTAGGTGTTAGTATGAAATTATTCACTTATTTTTATTAACATTTTGAATTATTCTAAAGTTGTCATCTTGTGCGTGCATAACTTTTATTGAACATTTTGTATTACTCTAAAGTTGATATATTGTGCATAGTGTATGTTGATGGTTGTTCTTGGCTTGTTAATTAGTGCTTAAGGAGATAAGGATATTTAATAACGAAATCAAGAACGAACACAATCAAACACAATAAAACTATAAACAAAGGGATTAAAAATCAGTAAAGGATTCAATTCCACCAAAGAACTTAACCAATTTTATTACTCCCCTTTAGAATAACACTTTTTTCTCTCAATTTGTTACAAGTGTAATGTCTAAAGAGAGTATTAGTGTCCTGCCTCTCTCATGTGAGAGAGGCTATTTATATTGTCCTAAAACCCTAAATTCGAGCCAATCGTCTTGCGTCATCTGGATAAAGACAAACCGTCTTTAATGAAGCTGTCTGGTACGCCGACCATCTGCAGGAGGAGTCTGAGCGCCGTTTGTTGCACTGCAGGGATTTGCAGGGTGCCTCCGTCCTTTGCTGGCCTCCCATTGGTTGTTGGAGTTGGGTGTGTCAGTCAATCGTTGTCTCCTAGTTAGAATTGCTGCCCAAGATACCTCTTCTTCCCGTTAGTGTTGTCTTCTAGCCTGCAGTACTTGTTCCCTTTCATTATGGTGTCTGTTCTTTACTGTTCTACTTTCACCGTCCCCTTGGGTCTTCGGATGGGTTGGCTTTCGGTGCTGGGGCGTTCATCCGAGGTCTGGCATTGGGGGAGGATGAACGCCGAGGTGGTTTCCTTCCGAGGGCGTTTCCTGGCTTCGTCCCTGTTTGGCGGACTCGCCTTTATTCTTTCTTGGGCTGGGCCTTCGGGCGGTCGTGATCCCTTTTGGGCTGCCTTAATTCCCTTCTCATTTCTGTCCACCGTTTGGGCCGCCGAGGGATTGGGCCTTCCTCTTCAAGTATAATGGAGCTTATTGGGCTTCTTGGACCCATCAAACATGGGAGATATAATACTCATAACAGTGTACATATATGCATAACTTTTAATTCAATAATATATATTTTTTAATAAGTGTATAATTTTTCATATTCAGATTTTTATTAAAAAAGGTAATAGAAAATTTACTAAGTCCGTACATTTTTATTTATTAATTTATACATTTTTATTTATAAATATATAACTTTTATATTCAATTTTATTATTTACTTAAAATTTTTTATTCTATTAACCTTAAAATTAATTAATAAAAACTTATCGTTTTAAGTTAATTAATATAGCATAGTAAATTGGAGAATAGTTAACATTAGGTTAATATTTAAAAGAAAATAATTAAAGCGAATTAGAATGGAGAGCTTCACTGTGAAGGAATGAGAAGAGAAAGGGCCACGATCCACATACGTACTTAATTCTAAATTTTCACAATCTCCAACACTGACTACATTTAGAATATATTGACCAACACAACAATTAATGTTTAGTCCTATCACGCTAGCACTGGAATTATTACTGAAGATAAAAGAAAACTTTTCAAATAAATTATCAGCGTGCACTGGAATTATCACTAAAGATAACTTTTCAAATAAATTATCAATTTTCAGTGTCAATTTTGGGTTTTAGTTTATTATTATTTTTTTATTTCATAGTTTGAATTTTACTTTTTTTTCCCTCAAAGGCTTGTTGTAATTTTATAATTTTCCAATTTCAATAGTATACAATAAAATAATACTCTCTCCGTCCGCTTCTAAGATGTTCATTTTATTATTTTTGGCTTCCGGTTTAAATGTGTCCATTTCCCCTATTTAGTAAAAAATACACAATATGACCCACCACTTCCATCTAATACAACTACTCACTTTACATATAATAATAATATTTCTTAAACCACGTGCAAAAAACAAATGGACACCTTAGAACGAACGGAGGGAGTATAAAATGTCATTAAAAACAACATACTCCCTCCTTCTCATCCTAATGGTTACATATTTTCTTTTTGGGCATCACATCCTAATGGTTACATTTCCCTTTTTGGCATATGAGGCCTACACAAATTAATTATTTCTCCATCCATGGGCCCACTCATCACACTAATACAACTACCCAATATACATTAAAATATTATTTCTCTCACCTCAATACACATTAAAATACTATACTCCTTAATCCCCGTGCAAAAAGCAAACGTAACTATTAAGACGGGACGGAGGGAGTATATTTAATACTCATAAGAAGTATTTTTTTTAAATATAGTATTCACTCCGTCCCGTTTCAATGTTTACGTTTGCTTTTTGCACGTTGATTAAAAAATATTATATTTTAATAGATAGTGGGTGGAAAAATATAATATTTAATGTGAAGTGTGTAGGTGTATCAGTGTTGGATGATATATTACTCCCTCCGTCCCATAGAAGTTGGTATAATTTTTTTGGGCACGGAGATTAAGGAGTATAATAATTTAATGTAAAGTAGAGTAAAGTGAAGTGAGAGAAATAATATTTAATGTGTAGTGGGTAGTTGTATTAGATGTGATATATGGGGCCCATGAGAATAGATTAATTGTTTTTGTGTGGGTCCCATGTATTAAAAAAGAAATGTGTCAACTTTAGTGGGACAAACCAAAAAGGAAAGTGTGTCAACTTCTATGGGACGGAGGGAGTAATTGTTTTAGGTATGTCCCATATTCCTAAAAAGGAAAACGTAAACATTGAAATGAGACACGCAAAATAGAAACATAAATACTGAAAGGGGACGGATGGAGTATGTAAGAAAAAATAGGGGTGAATTGGTAATTTTCAGAGAAAAAGTAAATAAAGTTATTGGGAATGATGAATAAAATATAAAAAAGTGAATAAAGTTGTGATTGATGAATAAAGTGTAAAAAATATGTGAGATATATAATGTATTTTTAATGAAATGTGAATAAATATGTGGGACCTCCCAAAATAGAAAGTGCGAATAAATACGTGGGACGGAGGGAGTATATATATTTTATACTCCCTCTGTCCACTTCTAAGGTATCAATTTTATTATTTTTGGCGTCCGGTTCAAATGTATTAATTTTTCCTATTTAGTAAAAAAGTACATAATATGGTCCACCACTTCTCTCTATTACAATTACCTACTTTACATATAATAATAATAATACTCCTTCATCCACGTGCAAAAAATAAATGAATACCTTAGAACCGGACGAAGGGAGCAATATATATAATACTTAATAATTTTTTTTTTAATAATTTGAGGGAGTTTAGTATAGTTGTATCGTTCGTTCGTTCAAAAAGAGTATAGTTGTATCCTTTTACCCCTCATTATTGCCATAAATGAAATAATACTTTAGTATTTAAAAAAAAAAAATCACATTATGTAATACCTTTCCGTATATGTTAAAAATAAATCAATTACGGCTAATGTTTTCATTTGGCACACACTTCAACCATGAATAGAAACCTTGCATTATATTGTATTAATGTTATTGTTATGGAAACATCAACGTCACCAATTACTATTTCTTAAGACTCTACACTAAAATTATCATTATAAACAAAAATAAAAATTATTTTTAATCTAACTTGTGAATAAAGAGATATAGAAATAAGTTGAATGATTAAATTAAAGGGTAATCTTATATGCACACCTCCTCTCATTAAATACACATTCTATTATTTTATAATTAAAATATATATTTATAAAAAGTCTAATTTACCCTTAACTGATCATTAAATACACCACCTAAACATTAAATTATAAAATATTTTAATGTTTTAATACACATGCTAAACAGTGTTGGTAAAGTCGGCGTTCTCAGCGACAATATTCGGAATATTCAATCGAAAGCTTCTTGTGAAATCTGCACCAAGGCAGACGCAAATGGAGTGAAGAACGGATTGGACTCTGCCGTCTGAAATATCGCGAGCAGCCGCCAAGAGAAGGGTGGCCGGCGATGTCGAAAGCAAAACAAAATCCTCCACATCTCATCACCATTCTACATTATCAAAAAAAAAAAAAAAGAGGATCAAAATATAATGTTTGTCAAATCTAGATATACATTTAAGAGGAGTCTCGTCAAATTTATTCTATTTTACATGTGTTCTGAACAACTATTTACTTTGTGGATAATAGATGGAGAGAAAAAGGAAAATTTAATAGAATGGTTTTTAATCTAAGGACTAAAACTCATTATTAAGTCGTTTAGTTCTTGACCTTGTCCTTTCACTAGAGAATGGATTTATGTATTTGTAATCTCCAACGATTTCATGCATCTTTATCGCTGTAATCATTTAGAATACCTAGAATATATACAAAAATTACCTCTTCACGTCTCCGATAATATAATATATTATACGAGTATTATATAAATTACAAAGGAATTGAAAAATATGTTTAGATTATTATATTCTTGTTATTTATATTTTTTAGCTATAATAATAAGAATGATTATTTAATTATAATCCCCTTAGGAAATACTTAAGAATTCAAGATGCGGAACTTGCATTTACATGGCCGCAAAACCATTCAGAATTCTTAGACAAATTCATCACTTTGCGAAATAATATTATTATTTGAAATGCATTTACATTGGCCGTTAAATTTTAATTGGTAGTAGTGATGGGAGTTGAGAGAGCGGTTAAAGTGGAGGGGAAAGCCATCGGAGATGGAGACGCAACGAATGTTGATGCTAGGTTCTGCGCATTTCGGAAATGACCGGAGTGACGAGTAAATTAGAAAAAATGTGCAAGGTGTGTGAATGATAACTTTAAGAGGGTAAATTAGAAATTTTAAGGATGTATTTATAATAAAAATGAAGAAAAAATAATTAAAGATAATATCTATTTAATAAAAAATATATACTTAATAAAGAGGAATGTGCAAATAACAGTACTCTAAATTAAAATTAAATTAGAATGTGGAAGGTGGGTGGCAATTCGCATTGGCATTGGGGATAAAGAAAAGATTCCCATGCACCGCTTCACGGGCAGGGCAGGAAAGCGGCGGAAGCAGGGAGTTTTTTTTTTATATGCAGGGTTTATTTATTTATTTATTTTTTCATTAATCATTAATTATTAACTACTCTATCTGTTTCACAATGTTTATAAAAGTTATTTTTTAATTAATTTTTGAACTTTTAAAAATATTTAGTATTTTTAAGCACTATTTGAGTTGGACCTACTAGTTCCATCAATTCAATTAGAAATCAGTTTTGGAACCGTTGCGAATACTCCTTAAAAATTGTTTATATAGTCAAATCGAAAAAAATGCCAATCAAAATCAAAATAATCTGTTGAACAGGTCAAACCAAAAACAAAACTTTTATGTAAATTGAATTCACTTTGTAAACATGTGATTCCTCTTTCAATTCATACTATATGTATTGTTAGGGTGTTTACATTAAGGGGACCACAGGGTTTATAAGGGTTTATGATGTAAATCCGATTTATAAGAGGCAAACTCAACCAAAAATCACGGATTCTGATTTTTTTTTAATTTATCACTGAAATTTAAATTTCAAATTTATTTCTTAAATATAACCGTTGAGTACTTAGAAAATTTAATGTATTGACTTTAGAAATTCTTAAATTGCTAACCAATGTGCAAATTTAAAAAATTGATTAATCTCTTTGATTGGTTTCGGATTAAGAGTATTTTAATATGTATTAAAGTGAGAAATATAATATTTAATGTATAATGAGTAGTTGTATTAGTGGTATCCATGAAGATATTTAAATATTTTATGTTGGTTCATTTACTATAAAGAGAAATGTAAACCTTTTTATAGGATGCTTAAAATGAAAATGACAAGTTTTGTATGAAACCGTCTCATGTAAGCCCTTACATGAGACGGATAAAAAGTAAAAACATTATTAATGTAAAGTGATACTCAATTGATGAAATGTGAAAATGATGCAGTAAACTACTCCATCCATCCCGAGCAAAGATTCTTATTTGTTTTTTGCACGTGGATTGAAGATTATTATTATTTTATGTGTAGTGGATAGTTGTATTAGTAGTGAGTGATGTGCCATATGTGGAGCCTTTTACTAAAAGAGAAAAATGAGAACCTTTGAATGTGACGCCCAATAAAGTAAAATGGGGACCTTTCGGTGGGACGGAGGGAGTATTCAAAGTGAAAACATTTTATAGTGAAAATGATAGTCATAATTTTATGAGTTGATCTCTTGTGTCTCCGGGTGCACAAGATATGTAAGGGTGTAACATTTTATTCTAAAGGGTAACTAGGTCAATATTTTTACTTGTTTCAGGCAAATAAATATTTTTATTTACACCATTTTTATTCCACAAATAACTTTTTCACATATTTTGATATTACACGGTTAAATTATTTGTTGTGCGTTATTCACAAGACCAATGACTCTCACATCAATATTTATAGCAAATATGAGTGAAATTTGAATTTTGTACATAAGTTGAAAATGCGTAAATATTATTGTGGGATTAATGGGATACTAATTAATTATTAGAGATTGAAATTAGCTATTAATAATTTTCTTTTCATTTTTATTTTATTTCAATTCTAATATCAAGCAGATTATAAATTAGATAATAAAAAAAAATTAACTATAAGCAATTTTTTTAGTCTCAAAATTCGTACTTGAAATTTGAAGCTATTACGTGTAACTAAAACTAAAAAACCATTTCACTTTCACAATTAATTTTCCTCTTACAATTCCTCTTTTATAATACTCCCTCCGTCCTACACTAAGGGTAGTTTTTGCTTTTTGGCACGTGAATTAAGGAGTATTATTATTTAATGTGTAGTGAATAGTTGTATTAGTGGGAGTGTGGGTCCCATATTTTAATTATATTAGTGGGTATGTGTGAGTCCCATGTGTATAAAAAGGAAAGTGGACTCTTTGGGTGGGACGACCAAAATGAAAAAAAGAGACTCTTTGGGTGGGACGGAGGCAGTAGATGTTTATTCTTATATATGTACTCTCTCCGTCCGCCTTTAAGAGTGTAATTTGCTTTCTGCACGTGGATTAAGGAGTATTATTTAATGTGTAGTGGGTAGTTATATTAGTGGGTGTGTGTGGATCCCATATGTATAAAAAAGGAAATGAAACCCTTGGGGGCGGACGCCCAAAATGAAAAAACGATACCCTTGAAAGCGGATGGAGGGAGTATGTAAATGTAAAATCATACATAAAATAATAAAATATAATTAAAACATATGCAATTTTTATTTTGTCGATTGAACCATCAATTCGATCGTCCGATTTCAAATCATTGAGCTACTAGTTTTATATACAATTCGATTATAGCAATACTATTTTTAATGAATAAATAAAGGGGCGACTATTTGCACCCGAACTTACTGAACAAACTCCAAAAACTTTTTAATTAATCTTTTTAAAATTAATAAGACTAAAATACCCTTATTACTAATTATACCCCAAAATTACTATTCATCCCCTAAATAAATCATCCCATTGAATTAGGGTTTTTCTACTTTCGCTCATGAATTTCATCACACTCAAAATTGGGAGTGTTCTCGCTCTTAAATTCTCTCTTTGATGCTATTAATTGAGTTTTAGGAGGAAATTCGGTTCTCGTGAGATGGAAAAATCAGCCAGAGGTGAACAACGCGATCGACTGAGTGAGTTACCCGACTCAATAATTCTTCAATCCTCTTCCTCTTGCCAATGAGGGATCATGTTATATCGACAACCTTCCTCTCCAAACGCTGGAACAATTTGTGGGCCACCGTCTCCTACCTTAATTTCACAAATATGGATGCTCACGAGGATGCCGTCGATTTTGATAAAGAGAGGTTGATGAACTTTGTTAATCTGGCTCTTTTAATTTGGAAAGGATCCAAGATTCTAGAATTTAATTTGAATATCAATTGCGATTTTAATCAGACAACATTAACTGCTGATGTAAATTTGTGGCTGTGATTTGCTATTGATAATAATGCCGAAGAGCGGTGTTTGGATTTGTTCTATATATCGGATCCGGTGGTAGAATGAGAAAATTTAGTAAAGTTAGTATACATGGCTCTGTAGTGCTTGTACTCGTGTTCATCGATAATAGAATTAACACTTGCGGGTTGTAATCTTAAAATTCATGGATCTCCTTCTTGAGTTCTGGAAGTCTTGCCTCGTTGATTGAAATGAAGATGAGAGAATGGGATGAATTATTTAGGGGGGTGAATAGTAATTTTGAGGTATATTTAATGGGGGCGGCTATTTACACCTCCGATATTACTAGACGTACCCCATTTGCTATATAAACCTCAATAACTATTATAAGAATATAAAATATTTACTATATACACCCCTTTGTACCCATTATACCCTTTTAAATTTTAATTGTTTAATCTTAAATTCATCCATTAACATTCCGGAAGCAACGACGATGGACAAAGACGATGGGATTTTCTGGCATCATGTGTCCAATCGATCTTTTTGCAGAATAAGATTGTAACTTTTTTGGGTTTATGAGGAATTAAGGCTTAATTTTTTTATACTGTTGTTAGATCTTGGTTTTATATCAAGGTTTTGTGGGAGAAGATAGATAAAGCTATACATGTTTTTTTTTTTTTAAGAAAAACATTGATTTGATAAATAGAAAGGCAGTAATGAAAATGCGAATGGAGTAGAATGTTGGTTATAGTTCCAAATCAAATGAAATGATTGATAAGTAAAGGGGCGTTGGTTCTTCTATGATCTCCCTCTGTGTCTGCATCTGAATCGATGGCCACCACCCCTAAAACCACCTCTTCCACCCCTTCCACGAAATCCCCCACCTCCACCTCTAAATATTGTCTGTATAATTTCCTACAGTAGATACATAGATCTGTACGCATTTTGTATGTTTTTCACCCTCTGTAAGATGGAACAACGTTATCTTTCTTGTGTTGTGATTTCGTTTGGAAAATTAGGGATTCTGTTCTCTCTTCAGTTTCTAATCTTCTGCTCTCTGATTATACTTCATGCCGCGATACTGAAACGCCATCCCAACCCATCCGTTCCGGAATCATTCCGATTGCGCGCTTTATTTTAATTACCAACCTGCCGCCAAGACATGTCGGAAAATCCCACCGGTGTTTGCTATCAATGTTACCGGAATATTAATGGATGAATTTAAGATTAAATAATTAAAATTTAAAAGGGTATAATGGGTACAAGGGGTATATATAGTAAATATTTTATTTTTTTATAATAGTTAGTAGGGTTTATATAGCAAATGAGGTACGTCTAGTAATATCGGGGTGTAAATAAACGCCTCCATATTTAATAATAATGATATTTTAGTCTTATTTAATTTTATAAAGATTAATTAAAATATTTTTTGGGTTTGTTCAGTAAGTTCGGGGTGCAAATAGCCGTCTTATAAAGGGACCGACAAATAAGAAAAATGTAAAATCTTTTATGGGATGGGAGAGTACAAATTATAATAATAGGGGGCGACTATTTGCACCCGTAATCTATTAAATGAACTCCAATTGCTAAATACACCCCACTAATAAATTACAATAAATAAGCATTAATCACTAAACATACCCAATAACCATTTTAATTAGAATTAAACATATGGTACAATTTTTATAAATAAACCCCTTATATAAAATATATATTAATTAAAAGAAATTAAAAAGTTAAAATAATAATTGTAATTAAATAAATAAAATTAAAAAGAAAAAAAAGTGAATTTGAGAAAAAATTATTAAAATATTTAAAGAAATAAAATTAACAGATTTAAAAACTTATTAATAAAAATAGAAAAAATCAATTAAAATTAAAAAAATATACTCCATAAATTTGAAAGTAAAAAAAAAAAAATTATATATATATTAAAAATAGAATTTCATTTAATATATGTAGGAAAAAAATTATATTAAAATCAATTTAAAAATCAATTAAATTAACAAAAATACAAACCATAAAAAACTAATTAAAATGTAAATTTGACATTTAAAATAACTATAACAAAATTAATACATAAATTAATCAAAAGAAATATAATTTAAATTTAAAAAAAATCGCATACCGTCATTTTTTTGAACTTGATGAAACCAGTGAAATAATTTATGTGCGGAGGAGAACTTTTTTTTCTTTTTAATTTTATTTATTTAATTACAATTAATATTATAACTTTTTAATTTCTTTTGATTAATACATATTTATTTAAGGGGTTTATTTATAAAAATTGTATCATATGTTTAATTCTAAATAAAATGGTAAAATGGTCATGAGGTATGCTTAGTGATTGATGTTTGTTTATTGTAATTTTAGTGAGTGTATTTAGCAATTGGGGTTCACTGAGTGTATTTAGCAATTGGGGTTCATGAATGTAATTGCCCCTTAATAATATTATGTAATCTTTTACCATTTTAATTCATATAATGGTGTACCCCACCATTAGGGGCCCCACTGCCCTTGCCCTGGGAATTGGTGGAAGAGGTAAGTCGCAGGATACGCCTCAAGTGGCTTATAGAGAAGGTTCACTGTTTAACTTGGGCTTACAAGGGGTCAAATCCATGCCAAAGGCAGGATTCGATCCCCACCCTGCAGCAACCAAGCTAAGTTAGAAGACATTTTAATTCATATATTCTATCTTGTCATAGACTTTAATATTATCCTTAGAGTTTACTAATAGTTCCAAATGTGCAATTATAATTTAACTATTTTAGTTTAGATTTATTTTGCCCTTAAAATTTAATATTTATTTTTATGGTTTAGTGTTGATTCTAAAAATGTAATTATAATTTTATATGGTCTATTTTTTTTCTAGAGTTTAATATTTTCTTTTTTATTTTAGAGTTAATTATAAGAGTATAATTATAATTATAAACGATTAATTAATAAAGGGATAAAAAATAATAATAATAAGAGATAGAGATCAGGGGTTCCAGGATAGACATGCACAAATAAATCGGAACCGGCGGTTCGAACCGGGGAACCGCCGGTTCCGGAACCGGCCAAAAAAAACCGGAATCGGCTAAGGAAGGTTCGGTTCCGGTTCCTCATATTTGGAAAAAAACCGGCGGTTCCGGTTCCGAACCGGCGGTTCCGGTTCGAACCGCCGATTTTTTATTTATTTTTTATTTTTTATGCTTAAAATCCAAAAAAAAAAAATTAAAACCGGAACCGTCGGTTCCGGAACCGAAACCTTCGTACCCCGGTTCGGTTCTGGTTCCCCCTATCTTGGAACCGGAACCGCCAGTTCGGAACTGGAACCAGCGGTTCCAAATCGGGGTGCATGTCTATTCCAGGAGATACTCTCACTTAAATCAATTTTACTGTAATATTTATTGACTTTGGGCTAAACAAGCTACTCGTGTTGACCACCGGTTTTTATTGCATAATATATACTGTCTAGGTGTGTATTATTATGCAGTAATATTGCACAAAAATCAACTGTTGCACGCACAAATTTATGCCAAAATTATGTATATTCTTTTATGGCAAGAAATATTTTTTTTATAAAAAATATAAAAAAAGAGTTAAAGAAATTTGAGAGGAGAACCTATGTTAGTGGGCGAAGCATATAGGATCGAAGTGAAGTGTTAAAAGGCGATTGCAATTGCAAGCGTAGAGAAAAGAAAGAGAGAGGTTGGGGCTAAAGAAGCAATTTATATATGATTGGGATTGAGAAAGAATGAAATGATGTAATTTTGCATGGATTAGTTAGTTTTGTTTTTGTAGGGGTATTAATGAATATAGTATTTTAATATGTATTGAAGTGAGAGAAATAATATTTTATTATAAAGTGGGTAGATGCATTAGTAAGATGTGTGGGCTCATCGAAAGAGAAGTAAATAATTTGTATGAGTCTTATATGCCAAAAAGGAAAATATAACCATTAGGATGAGACGCCCAAAAATGAAATATGTAATCATTAGGATGAGACGGATGGAGTATAGTGTATATAATATCACAAACACTCTGATTTTTTCACCCCTTAAAGTCCTCACCTTCCAATCCTATTATGCCATATGTACTGTTAGAGATTTAAATTAAAAGGGAAAAACAGGGTTTACAACGTAAATCTGGTTCACAGGAGAAATAATATATGGTATGGGATTGGGCCTTGCCTTTGTGTTTGATGCCTTGCGCGTCTGCTTTGGTTAGTTTCCAAAGGGGCTAATTAACTTCTCTTCATTAATCTTTATTATCTCATGATTGCTTACAATCACAATTCACCCACACCAATCCATTCTCATTCTCATTTCACCTTATAACCTTCCTCTGCCTCTATCACTATGGATACACACACACATGCATGATTCATTAATTCCAGGTTATGTTAGTTCCTACACCAATTCAATTACCATGTTGTCTCAATATCTATGTATTTGCAAAAATAAATCTTTCAAAGTTGAGCCTCCTTTTCGGTCTACTCGCTATAGTTGACAAAGGTTTAATTAACTAATTAGTTTTTTTATTTGAAGATATATATATATATATATATATATATATATATATATATATATATATATATATATATATATATATATATTCATGATTATGATGATGATTCATTGATTCTGGATGTGTATGTCACTTATCCGGCCAATTGCATATATTGGTTGTAGATGAACATGGACATACATACATACCTCATAAGTAGTAGCAAAGAGTCATGATTTTGCTTCTAAATACAATCACCCATTAAATAGGAATTTTATTTAATGATTAATGCATACATTGAGTTGTGCGGACTAATACATAATTACTTTTCAAAAAGTATACATGTCGTCACCTCATTCTTTCTAGACCTTAATCTAAGATGAAAAAATTCCAGGAAATTAATATTATCACATGGACTTAATCATAATTAAGATCGAGTTGTGCGGACTTAGTCATTCAAATTCCATAATTAATCTTAGATCTAATGGCTTCAAATGGAAAGGAGTTGATCTAAATGAATAGGGGGCCAGGATTTGATCTTAAATTGATCAATAAACTTTTTAAAATTCTAGATTTGTGCTGAGGATATATTAAAATGCATTTAAGTCCTCCGATTAGCACAACTTTGCAAAAACACCACACCAATTTGCCTGTCGCTCAGCAAATGCTCCACTTCAAATGCCCAACGAATCAATAACACACAATGCATAATTTTGCATAAAATACTTAATCATTAATTTTTAGATCATGAATCAACATTATATTTCCATAATTTTATTTCAGCCTTCTTGATAAAAACATCCACATCAAAATATCGAACAAATTTGGATTATCAGACCATTTTATTTAAATCATTTTACCAACATGCATTTGATTTTTGGGCAGGTGGGTGGGGCTTCATTTTTTTGTTTTTTCTCCTTCATCAAATCAACATTAGAATAAAGTAGCAGATGACATATCCGATTAGAGAAAAATAACTAAACAACCCCTAAAACTGAATGATTTGGTGGAGAAATTCATAAAGCTACATCCAAATAGGAAATAAATATGCACAAGAAAACCCAGTAATTAAAAAAGAAATAAAGCAAATAAAAGAGTCTAGCCAGTGTAGATGTGGACGCCGATGGCGATGAGGAAAATAGTAATAAGACCAAAGAAAATAACAGTGTGCACTAAGATGGAGAGACCACTGGTTTGCATGTTGCCGAACTCCACAACCCGGTTCCGACCCGGAAGCTGGAAAAGGAGCCCCGGACTCAGCAACACGAACAGCACCACCGCTATAACCACTGGCCCCCAATCTGCCATTCTCTCTCTCTCTCTCTAAGAATGTCTTTGTCTATGTATCTCTCTCTCTCTCTTCAAAATTAATAACGTACACCCAAGTCAAGTCTATCCCTGTGTATTTATAGTTGGATGAATTAATTAATTTTAATATTAATGTTAATATTAGGTGGCATGGGCTGGGTGTCATTTAATTAATTCGTGAAGCAAGTAACGAATAAATTAGCTTAGTCATGTGATCCAGACAGCTTCATCGGAACTCTTGCTAAGTACAATTTAGTTACACGCTAGCTTATGAATTGAATGTATTCCAGTATTTAAGTGGAAAATTGACAACATGTGTCATACCAAAGGGTACGTGGCGGAATCATATTCCCCTCTTTATCTTCAATATCACCCTATCTTATCTCTTTAATTAATATTAATCGCACCGACAATTTCTTAATTTCATTCTTTAACACCTTCACTTGCGTGTGCTGCCTACAAATTTTTGTTTAATTAATTACGCTCCCATCTCGTAACAATCTTTTCCTTTATTTATGGATTATGGTTCCAGGTTGTTACAAAAACTTAATTTATTTTATCAAGTGAAAGATGGTTAGGACGTACAAATGAGGAAAATGTAAAACTTTTTATATAATAAAAATAGTTTATGATATACTCTGTTTAAAAGAATTTTTTTCTTCTATTTTGACGTTCGCTCCAAATAGTATTTTTTTCTTTTTACACACATGGTACCCACACAAATTTAATAATACAATTAAAAATAAAATTTACATCCCCACTAATACTGAAAGGATGATAAATCACCACACTGATTATGTGGTTGTGTGTATTGATATTTACTCCCTCTGTCCCTAGGTAAGAGTCACATTTTACCATTTTGGTTGTCCCACCCAAAGGATCCTATTTCCTTTTTTGGAGATATGGGACCCACTCACACCCACTAATACAATTAAAACATGTGGTCCACACACCCACTAATACAACTACTCAATACACATTAAATAATAATACTCCTTAATCCACGTGCCCAAAAGCAAATGAGACTCTTACCAAGGGACGGAGGGAGTATATCGTAAATTACAATTGACGTGATAAACACACAAGAATCTCACAAACACTCAAGAATATAAACACATAAAATGATAGAACTTGAAATGAAATGTAAAGCTTGGGTCGGTTATGAATAACCTACATCCACTTTGGGGAGAAGAAACTTTATTATCACTCAATGCTTACAACTCAGATTGGATTGATCTCAATCTGCAACAAGAAGAAGAAAACCGAAGCTAGCAAACTGTCAAACTCAAAGTGAAAAACTTATGTGATCAAGCAACTTTGAGCCCTTATATCTAGCTAACCCTTCAACCTATTGATCCGGTTGAACCTCCACTTGATAGCCCTCACTTAGTAGTATAGATGCAGCCATCTAGCCGGTTCCAGGTAGCTCGACAAACCACTCAAAAACTGCTCCAAAGTCGGCTGCTCAACACTGCTCCAATTTGGCAGTTTTTGACAGTTTGTATTGTTAGCTCGTTTTAACTGCTTCAACTTACTTCCAGCACACATGCAGCACATTATGATCATTCTCAAGCCTCCAATGATCATACTCCATGTGTTAAACTCCCTCATGCATGCATCTATTGCCATCAATCTCCACCTTAGATGTATGCATGCACAAGATGGTCCCTTCTTCCCATTTTGCTACTTTTAAGGAGCAGCAACCTCTATGTCCTCATACATGCCAACTAAAGTCTTGAACAGCCCAAATTTAGATGCTGACAATGCTTTAGTGAGTCCATCAGCTGGATTCACAGCTGTATCAATCTTCCTTACTTCAACAAATCAACTTTCCATCATATCTCTTACAAAGTATAGCTTAACATCAATATGTTTGGTCCTTTCATGATATCCCTGATGCTTAGCTAAGTGTATTGCACTTTGATTGTCACAATACACCACAACTGTATCATGATATTCTCCCAACTCTTTCAGCAAACTAACAAGCCATACTCCTTCTTTAATTGCTTCTGTTAAGGCAATGAACTCAGCTTCTGTAGTTGATAATGCTACTACAGACTGATGGCTTGCCTTCCAACTCACTGAAGTCCCATACAAATTAAACACATATCCTATAAGAGACTTTCTAGAATCCAAATTTGCTGCAAAATCAGCATCAACATATCCAATGAAAGCTCCTGATTTTGCTTCTCTTTTTTTAAACTTCAATCTAGTTTGCTCAGTCCCTTTGACATATCTCAGTGCCCATTTGACTGCTTCCCAATGCTGTTTCCCTGGACAACTTAAGAATCTATTGATCAAGCTCATTGCATAAGCAAGATCAGACCTACTACACACCATAGCATAGATAAGACTGCCCACTGAACTTGCATAAGGAATTCTGCTCATTTCAGCTACTTCCTTGTCTGATTTAGCTCCATTAAGTAGTGACAGACTCAATCCTTGCTTGACAGGTGTTGTAACAGACTTGTACTGATCCATATTGTACCTTTTGAGTACTTTAACAAGATAAGATTGCTGTTTCAACACAAGTATTCCAGCTGGTCTGTCTCTGCTTATTTCCATCCCCAAGATCATCTTAGCTTCACCAAGATCCTTCATCTCAAATTCTGATTTGAGTACCCCCTTCACTGCATCAATGTCTTGAATGCTATTGCAAGCAATCAAGATATCATCCACATAGAGTAGTAAGTATGTGTAACAGCTGTTTTCTTCCTTGATGTATATACAGCTGTCATAAAGACTTCTCTGAAATCCATTAGCAACTATATATTCATCAAATCTCAAGTACCACTGTCTTGGACTTTGTTTAAGTCCATACAGAGACTTGAGTAGTAATCAAGCCTTTGTATCAGCCCTCTCAACTGTAACACCCTCTGGTATCTTCATGTAGATACTTTCTTCCAACTTCCCATGTAGAAATGCAGTAGTAACATCTATCTGATGAAGCTCAAGATCATATTGAGCCACTATTGCTAGTAGTACTCTGATTGAACAGTGTTTGACCACAGGTGAGAAGATCTCATTATAATCCACTCCTTCCTTCTGTGAAAAACCCCTAACTACTAGTCTAGCTTTATATCTGACTCCACCTTCAGTTGCAAGCGCTGGTTTCCTTTTGAAAATCCACTTATATCCAACTAACTTCTGAGACTTTGGCTTGTCAACTATTCTCAATGTTCCATTCTTTTCAGAGACAATAATTCTTCTTCCATGGCTATGAGCCACTTATTACTGTCTTGACTTGCCAATGCTTCAGTGTAGTTCCTTGGTTCATAGGATTCAACTTCAATTGCTGTATATAGTGCAAATGACACTATATCAGCTTGTACATACCTTACAGGTGGCACTATAGTCGTTTTCTGCCTATCCCTTGCAAGTTGATAAGTATTAGGTTGCTCTTTAACCCTTGATACTTCATCGGTACCTCTATCAGTGGAGTTCTCTTTACTTTCACCTGATCTGTTCATATCTTGAGGCTCCACCTCAAGCTCAGAATCTCTTCTCTGATCATCCTTGATTAGTGGTATCTTATTTTCAATAAAAACATCTCTACTAATCATGAGTCTGTTCTCATCATAACACCATAGTTTATATCCCTTTACTCCCTTAGGATAACCAATCATAACACATTTGAGTGCTCTAGGTTCTAATTTATCCTGTTTCATATGAGCATAAGTTTGACAGCATATAACTCTAAGGTGTGAGTAACTAGGGACCTTACCTGACCAGACTTCTTCTGGATTTTTGAAATTCAGTGCTGTAGCAGGACATAAGTTGATCAGATAAGCTGCAGTTGCAGCTAATTCTCCCCAAAACATCTTGCTTAAGCCTGTACTGCTCAACATGCATCTGATCCTTTGAAGTAATGTCCGATTCATCCTCTCTGCAATGCCATTTTGTTGAGGAGTTCCAGTGACAGTTTTGTATATCTTTATTCCCCTTTCCTTGCAGTATGAATTAAACTCTTCAGATACAAACTCTAGTCCATTATCTGTCCTCAAGTACTTCAGACTACTTTCAGTGTTATTTTCTGTTTCTGTCAGCCAAATCTTGAATGTAGAGAATGCTTCATCCTTAGTTTTCAGAACATAAACCCATAGCTTCCTTGAATAATCATCAATTATGGTCATTATGTATCTTCATCCACCTCTGGTTATTGTCTTTGAAGGCCTCCAGAGGTTTGAATGAACATAGTCTATTCTTGCTTTGGTAGATATTGTACAACTCCGAAACCAAATCTAGTAAGATCTAGTCCTTAGATTTGAGGAATTGAGGGCCGGTAAAATAGGAAAAACAGAGGGTACAAATATTTTGGGTGGAAAAGATCGGAGGTCCACCTTGTAGGTTCTCAGGATTCAAAGTAAATTTAACGAAGTAGAATCGGAGAACATAAAGAATAATGGATCGGGACTGGGTAAAACTAACAACCAATGGTGAAACTTGCTTCCAAATGGGATCAAAATTTTCCATCTCCATAGAAATGAGTCAATAAGTTGCGAGAATGAGTTGAATTATTGTAATAGAGTGTGGAGTTACTTCTAAAAAAAAGAAAATCGAATACTTTATATTAAAGGACGGGACAAAACAACCAAATAATTACGTATTAGAGGTATTAGAGGGGTGGGAGAGAATATCTACTTAACTTTGAAGTCAATTTGCCACAAGTTTCTTCTCTCAAATGAGAATGGAGAGAGGAAATATTTGACAATTGTAAAAAAAAAAATTTACTTATATATTAAATTAATGAAATATTTAGGTTGAGGAAAACGTTTTATTAGTTGCAGTGACAAAATGATTAATCTAGTTTGAGTAGTGTAGTCTAGTCTAGTCTACAAGCTCGCAATGTTTTACCTCGTCAATAAACAAACTTGTGTAGTCTAAGTCTACCATCAATTTATTTATTTATTCTTCCCATCCCCTCCTTCCGGTGTCTTTCTTTTCCTTTTAATTAACTTTACATTATATAGTAGTAGTTAATAAAAAAAAAAAAAAACTTACTTAATAGTATTATTTTATTTTATTTAATTATCCTTCTCCTCATTTTCCACAAGTCAAAATTAGTACCTTCTCTCTCCCTCTCCCACTCTCTCTATTTCAGTTGTGATCACCGCACCCGACGTAGGATACTTCAGATCTTCTCTCTCTCGTCGCTCCGCGGGATTCGATTCAATTCTAGCTTCTGTTTTCTGTACTCAATGAAATGTGCTTGAGTTCGCTCCGGTGAAAGTGTTTTTTCTCCTGCAATTCGTGCGGTTAAGATTCTCGTTCTCGTCCGAGTAGTGAGAATTCTGCCGCTACGATGGAATCAGGTAAATTGATTTCATTATCTTTCTCGTTTACGCTTTTAATTCACGATGAGTTTTACTCTAATAGTTGTTTCATTTTGTAAGTAACTCCATATGGTTTCAGTTTGATGAATTTGAGTTTATTCCAGTGTTTAGCCCAAAGGGGACCTTATTTATCGCCAATTAACACAAAAAAATAGTGAGAGTCGTAAAATCAAATTCGATATGGAAGAATTCACAGGAGAAAGCGGCTGCTGAATATTCTAGTAATTAGATTTTTTTTTTCCTTAATGGTGCGAAATTCCTTGAGAAATTTTCATAGCTGGAACTAAGGATGTTTGCTAGCTTTAGCATCTTCATATTATTCTATGGACATTTACACCTTTCAAACCAGAGAAAATTAAAGAAAAATCATACTATTTGAAAATTGGTCTGCTTCACATTTTCTTTTATAGCATTCCAAGCATTCTATTTGTATGATAATATTAAAAACGTCGAATGAAACTTTAAACTTTAAAGAATTGACATTTTCCCTAGAGCAAAGTACAAACAACAGATAAATTCTCTGAGTAGTTTCTTTAGTGGAATCTATGATTCAGAGGAGCCTTAGTATTATACCATGATGATTGATGCTGTGTATTTTCTCAAGCATCGGTTAAATTGTCCGTGCAATATTATTTTTATTTCAGGATATGATATTAATCATCTGGCTCGGGAAGCTCAAAGTCGCTGGCTAAAGCCCATTGAAGTGTTCTTCATCTTAAGGAATTATGAGGAGCACCAGCTCACTCACCAAATCCCACAGAGACCTACAAGTATGATGAATGCCTATTCTTTTGTCTCTTTCATTTGTTGAAGCCTACATCTCTCCCATTTTTTGCCTTTTGAATTTATGAATCTTTGGTTCCAACAAATTATTGGTTACAGGTGGATCCTTGTATCTTTTCAACAAGCGAGTGCTTAAATTTTTCCGGAAAGATGGTCATCAATGGAGAAGGAGAAGAGATCAGAGAACTGTTGCTGAAGCACATGAACGGCTTAAGGTTGCTGGTTATATACTTATTTTACAGTCAATTAACTTATTCCCTTCTTTCTTTATTTCTTTCTCTTTTTCCCTGTTTGTGGTTTCTAACTTTTCATCTACTTATGAACTACGTAAGTTATTTTTTAAAATCCTTCTTGCAGTAGTGTGGGATCGGTTAATGTATGGAGTTTAGTTTATGTGAAATAATTTTATGACAATTTTCTTATTATTAGGTTGGAAATGCCGAAGCACTTAACTGTTATTATGCCCATGGTGAGGAGAATCCTAACTTTCAAAGGCGCAGCTACTGGATGTTGGACCCGTAAGTTTGTGCATTTCCTAGATTTTAGTATTTGCTACACATGTTATTTATTCATTTATTTATGTTGGAGGAAAGAATGTGCCCCATCTAGCTTTTCCCAGAGAAGCTATTGAGATAAATGAAATGATACTGTGGTTGTAATGAAGTTAAAACAAGAATAATATATATATGCATATACATTACACAATTTAAATAATGAATTTCTGTTGTTTCAGGGCGTACGAGCACATCGTTCTTGTTCACTACAGAGATATTAGAGAGGTAAGGCTGATTGAGTGTAATCATAGGCAAACCAGATCTATTGACTGCAGTGTGTGAGACTGTGAGGTTGATACGGTATTCTTTCCATCATAAGACAATAATTGACTGCAGTTTTTAATATGCTGATGGAATAAACTATTGCCATTCATGTTGAAAAAAATAAAATGTTTAGCATCTTCTAGGCAAGTGGATTTCTTCTTTGACGCATCTGGTTCTGGGCCAAGATGAACTTTCATTACAATCAGCCTATGCTAATTACAACCAGTCTTATCTGAAACCTTTATTGATTTGTGTGTTATTTAGTGAATTTCATGGGTTCATCTAATTAAAAGTAATTCTATCCAATTTAATTTTGGAATACAGGGCCAGGGAAGACAGAATGCTGGATCAGCATCTCAGGTTTCAACATTATCTTCTTCAACCTTCAGTCCCAGTCCCAACTCTTTTGCTACTGACCAGCCAGACTCCTCTTTTGTCATTGGTGAATCTTATGAATTATCTCATAATGATTCAAGTCCTAGCTCGGTGGAGATTAGCTCAAGTCAAGTTATAGAAAATTATAGGATGAATCTTTTGGACAATAAAGAGAGAACAAATGAAACTAGTAGTCCAGATTTAAGTCTGGCTTTACGAAAAATTGAGCAACAATTGAGTTTAAATGATGACGAGGTCACAGATTTCAATCAATACAACTTTGAGAATGAAGATTCAAATGATCTGGATGTGCTACGGGAATATGAATTGTTTGGTGAGACACCAAACTGTACGGGAAATATTCTTCCACAGGCATCAGGTATTTAATGTTTATCTTTAATTTCTCTTTTCAAGCCTAAGAAATCTTTTTCAGAGTCATGTGAGCTAAGGTATGAGGCCAAGATGACTGCTAATTTGCTAACGGGGGATGACTTTTCAGATGATGAAGTACGGCATCATCAACTTCCAGGGACCGAAGATGATATTTGGAATGAGATGTTACATAGCTCGAAGAGTTTGCCAAATAGTAACTCACCAGCACAATTTGGACAGTTAGATGCTCGTAAGATTTCAAATAATCCTTGTTTACTAGTTTTGGAATCTTCGATTTGCAAAGACTCTGATAAGCAAGTTTTTCCTGCCAGCTTCTTTGATACTCCAAGAAGTAGATTCTCTGAATCACGAATACTCTGCTGTACCACAAGCTTATGGGACCACTTCTAACTTTTACCAAGATGGCTTGGGAATGTCTCTTGAACACAACACAAGTTTGACTATTGCCCAAAAGCAGAAGTTCACTATCCGTGAGATATCTCCTGAGTGGTGTTACACGTCTGAGAGTACCAAGGTATTCAATTAGAAAATCAATCTTGCAGTAGATAAGTAGCTATTACATTATATATGAGTAGAATACTCACTGTTTGGCTGTAATTTGCCTCTAACCCAGCATGCCAAGCCAACAATAACTTTTACTAGCCATACCATGGTTCTAGAAAATAAAAGAAGCTGCCTGTTTTTTGAAAGATGAGATTTTGTACGTTTTATTGACATTTATTTGAGTCCTGCACTGTGTAAAACCTTACTAGTCAAACATCAGTGGCTTACACAGTTTGGTCAACAACTTATATTTTGGTCATCAGTGGTGCGTACGCTGTTCAATAAACAACTTATGTTTTGGTCTCTATTTAAACGTATTTGCTTTTCAGCTTCTTTATCTCTTAAAAAAGTAAATTTGTTGACTCAGATTGATGGAAATTATAGTGTTTTTTATGTATAAAAATAATACTCCCTTCATCCCACGAGATGGTTCATCTTTATTGTACCACGGATATTAAGAAAAAGTTACTTTTAGACTAACTTTATTGACTTTTTGGGTAATGTGATATTTTTAGGTAATAAATAAAGTATAAAATATTTTATGTGTGGAAAGAAGGGATGACATTTTTTTAAATTTATGTGTACTTGTGAGGTGTTAGATTATAAGGATATTTCCTTTTTTGTGGGGTGAACCATTATGTGGGACAAACAAATGAGGAAATAGTCAACTATCTTCAGGGACGGAGGGAGTAATATATTTGTTCTTTGCACACCCTAGACCTTGCAAAAGGGCACGGTTTTGGTTATTCTACCATGGTATATTTTATTAAATTTTCGTCGTATAGTTGTTTATGGAGCTTTGTATTAAACTTCTAAAATTAACAATTCAAATCTTCTCTACTAGCAGATCTTCATTATTGGGTCTTTCTACTGTGATCCCTTGGAGTGTGAATGGGCTTGTATGATTGGTGATATTGAAGTTCCTGTCCAGATTATTCAGGAAGGTGTCCTCTGCTGCCATGCTCCAGCTCACCGGCCAGGAAAAACCAATATTTGCATCACTACTGGGAACCGAGAGTCTTGCAGTGAAGTCAGGGAATTTGAATATCGTGCCAAGCCTAATGTGTGCATGCACAATAATCCACCTGTAACAGAAGCTAATAAGAGTGCAGAAGAACTCTTGTCGCTCGTCAGATTTGTACAAATGCTACTATCTGATCAACCACCAGATGAATACAACCCTGAATCAAGAGTTGATTTGTTGGGTAAATCAAGAATGGTTGAAGACTCATGGAGCCAAGTCATTGACGCACTTCTGGTTGGCACTTCAACATCAACAAGCACACTTGATTGGCTTCTGCAAGAACTTCTGAAGGACAAGTTGGAAGTGTGGCTTTCATCTAAATTACAAAAAGACTCTTTCTCAAAGAAAGAACAAGGTATCATACACTTGGTTGCTGGATTGGGATTTGAATGGGCATTGCAACCAATTTTGAATTCTGGAGTAAGCATTAACTTCCGCGACATTAAAGGATGGACTGCGCTTCATTGGGCTGCACGATTTGGAAGGTATCTTTAATTTGTTCCATAAAATATTTTCATGGAATCCATTTTATCATGCAATTTTTTTGTGGCTATAACTTATTTCCTACAGATTGATGGCCTAACTAGAGGTATAAAATATTATATTTTGCCCTTGTCATTCCAGGAATATATTTTGTCCAAAAAACTTTGCCCATCTCAATGGGAAATGTAAGACAAACATTTACCCCAGTTTTGGTTGGTTCAAGTCCTTTTTGTACATCAATTAAATCAGTTTTCGCTGCTATTCATAGTTTCAACAGTCCAACAATTCAATTTTAGGTGATGCAGAGATAAATCACTGAATTGATTATAAGATTGGAAAATTGAATAATCTCTGTTAGTGACGCCTTAGGACTAGCTTTTCACTGCAAAATCACATGCATCTTTGGAAATTAATAGTTTTAAATACTACACTTCTGACAGGGAAAAAATGGTTGCTGCTCTCATAGCATATGGTGCATCAGCTGTAGCAGTCACAGATCCCAATTCGCAGGACCCTATTGGTAAAACACCGGCAACAGTTGCTGCTACCTGTGGCCACAGGGGACTTGCAGGTTATCTGTCAGAAGTTGCTTTAATGAGTCACCTTTCATCCCTCACACTGGAGGAAAGTGTGCTATCTAAAGGATCTGCTGCCCTGGAAGCAGAAAGAACAATTAATAGTATATCAAATGGAAGCTCCTCCAATTTCGATGATCAGGTTTCTCTTAGGCATACTCTGGCTGCAGTCCGAAATGCTACACAGGCTGCGGCACGTATACAATCTGCATTTCGTGCTCATTCATTTCGGAAGAGGCAGCACAGAGAAGCTGCAGCTGCCATTGCTGATGCTGGGGGAGATGAATACTCTTTATTCGCGAATGACATTTCAAAGTTGGCATTTCGTAATGCACGTGACCATAACCTGGCTGCTTTATCTATTCAAAAGAAATATAGAGGCTGGAAAGGTCGGAGAGACTTTCTTTCATTGCGTCAGAAAGTTGTGAAGATACAGGTGTGCCATTTATCTTGTGCGAACATTAAGTTTATTTCCATAAGAGAAAGCTTAGCCATTCATTCTTCTGTATTTTTAGAAAATCAATGGTTATTGTGTCACTAATTAATGATTTTTTTTTATTTGGAGGACTCTATAAGAATGTACTGGTTGGGATTACAAGTTTCACTTAAATACATTAAGGGATGAGATCATAAAATAACTTAGACCTATGATACTTTCAGAAACTTCGGTACAACGTTTATTTGTTTTTGTGTAAGGTCAATGTGGAAGTTGCCTCATACTAAATTAATTCTTGAATGTTAACCTGGAAATTGGAATCTTGATATTATTTGAAATAAGAATTGAAACTCATATCTTCATGTTGCTACTGCAGGCTCATGTGAGGGGTTATCAAGTTAGGAAGAATTATAAGGTCTGTTGGGCTGTTGGTATACTGGAGAAGGTAATATTAAGGTGGCGAAGAAGAAGAGTTGGTTTACGAGGTTATCGCCCAGACTCAGAATACACTGACGACAGTGAGGATGAAGACATCCTCAAGGTGCTCCGTAAGAAGAAAGTGGATGAAGCTATCGATGAAGCTGTGTCTAGAGTGTTGTGTATGGTGGAGTCGCAAGAGGCACGCGAGCAGTATCTTCGAATCCTTGAAAAGTATCGTCAAGCCAAGGTAATAAATACATAGAGCTCCTTCGAAAATCATTTTGAGTTTTATGACATCTTGATGTGCTTATATTGATCCTATTACACGGCAGGCCGAGCTTGAAAACAAGGAGCCAGATTCAACATCTTCTCATCCGGGCAGCACTTCACATCATGACATATCCAATATGGAAAATGATGAGATTTAGCAGTTTGGTCAGTAACTGGTGCAGTACAGGAACACACAAAAGTAATTATGCTCAACTCATTTTAGATACTGATTTGATTTTTATAGTACATATTGTTATTATGCTATGGTGTTGTAGGGACAATGGTGTATTAGTTTGTTAATTTATGGTTAGCACAGAGTGGTTTAGATGCACAGAATATTTCACCGGATTGTGGGAATTTGCTAAAATAACGATTGTTTTCCCATATTTAAGCCGCCATGCTCTTGATTTTATTTTTACCTCTTTATCTTTGTCCCACTTTAATTGTTACATTTTAATTATTTTGGTGTTCCACTTTAATTATTACATTTTAATTATTTTGGTGTTTCAGTCTAATGATTATATAATTTATATTTTCCTTTTTGGTGAGTGAATCCAAAACAATTATTTTCTCTATGTTCCCCTACAAAATTAATACAATTACTATTTATTAAAATATTATACTTCATCCGTTCCACAATACGTTTCACGTTTATTGTTCCATGTTGTTTAAGAAAAGTTACACTTTTTGACCAATTTTATTGACTAACGAATAAGGAAAGTGTGAAGGGTTATAGGACGGAGGGAGTATTTATTAAATCAATGCTCATTACAGTACTAATATATTCCGGCACAAAATGAAAGATAATGAATGGTATGGTATGGAATGTGTTGTGGTCAGTTTTCGTCACAATGACTCAAACGTAACCCAACGTAGGTAAGATGGATCGGAGAGGAATATAGATCAATGGTAAGATAGATTTTCATTGCTAAATGTTGTGTTTTTCATTGTGGTGTTGCTCATAGATTGTGTGTTACATCATTTTCTCTCTATCCCTCTATATTGGAATTGATTCTCCTTTCCTTCTAGATTATTCCTCCTAATCAATGATTGACAAGTGTCCTATTCTAGAATCATCCTATAACATATTTGATGCCTTCTTGATGCTCTCATTCCTCATTGGTTAATGTGGGATCTTTTTCTAACAAACAATTGGGGACCACTATATCATATTTTCTTTTGCTGCCTCTGTCTTTCTCTCGCTATCATCCAAAGTAAACTCGGGCTCTTGGGGTTATTTCCCGAGGTTATCCAACACTTATTCCCGGGTTTGCGGCCTTCGTTATCCCCGAGGGTAATCAGAATAAGCCTGGGCCTTCATTGACTTTCTACCTTCTTGTGCCTGTTTTATTGGGCCACTTTAACATCATCAATTGGGCCTGCTATTAATCCCATAACACTAGCCCCTCAAGCTCGGAAAATGATGTGTAACAACATTTTTCAAGGTTGAAACTTTTAGTCAAACGTGTTGTTTCTTCTTCCAGTATTTTTCTTCAGGTTGGACTTTATAAGTGGCCCAATTCCAATCTAACTGCTCATCCTTCCCTTTCCGACTCTATTGCTTCGTTCCTCCACTTCATATTCCTAGGGTTTTCATCTACTCTTCTCTTCTTCGCGTGGATCAACTACGACCTTTTGTCTTCACTTCCAGGTACTCAATCTTCTCTTTCATTTATGGATCTCGATAGCGATTACACTCCTTCTCTTTCGCCCTCTGGATCTGGGCTCTTTCCCCAAACACCTCCTCTAATCTGTCACTTAGCGAAGACGAGACTCCTATTGACATATCTCCCAATGTCGACATGACCACTTATGTAGATGGGTCAGATTTTGGAGTTAGTATTTGCCATTCAACAATTTCTCTGAAGAAATTGGATGTTCTGAAATTATATTGTCCAACCTCCATTACAATCCACAGACCTAATCTGCAAGGTCATATGTGCTGGCCTCCCTGAGGTTATGTCGGCGCATATGAAATGATGTTACACAATGGTGTGCGTTTTTCTCTTCCTGCTGTTATTTCTCGCTTCCTTCTTCACTGAAGAATTTCTCCAGCCCAGCTCGCTCCTAATGGATGGTCCATTCTATATTGCTAGCTTATTTTGTTTTGTCAATCTGGGTATTCTTTTATTTCCCCTCTAGAAGTCGAATACCTCTATTCCCTTACTGCCGAGAATAATGCCTGGGGATGTTACTATTTATTTTCTCGTAGTCGTCCCGGTCTTATTACCGGTATCCCCAGCTCTAATAAGGGCTGTAAGAATAAGTGGTTCTAGTTTTCTGGTCCTTGGGGCGGGGATACCCCTATTTGCTTAGATAGCAGCTCTTCGGCTTCCCAGAAAGATGTCATTCCTAATTATTTTCAGGATTCTCCTCCTTGTGAGTAGAGTTTCTAGTATGTTCCTTGAGGTATAATTGTTATATCTTCAGTATCTAATGTTTTTCTTGACGTTTTCTGTTCACAGCTTCTGGCATTCCTTCCTTGGATCGTCTCTCTCGTAGTTTCAAAACTCATTTACAGACTATTTCCTTACTGCCGCCTGTCCAGCATCATTTGTCTCGTCTCCTGACTGACCAAAATCTTCAGCTCTACCAGTTATCCCCTGAAATTTCTTCCATGGCCTCCAACACCGGTTAGGCTCTTAATTCTTTTCTTTTCATATTTCCACTTTACTCCTTTTTTATGCTGGTATAATGATCTTCTTTTTTCTCTCCCTTTTTTTATTATTATTTCCAGGGAAGCATTCTCGTTTGGTTCCGGCCAGCGAACGTCTGGCATCATCCTCAGCTCCTTCTTTTTCTAAGAGGCCTTTACTCAGTCCTCCTGAGGATATCTCGACCTTAAAGAAGCCCCGAGTTTCTCCCTCTGACTTTGTTTCCGATAAGCCTATGTCCTCCAACACTCCTGGCTTGATTGAAATCCTAGAGGATCCTCTTCCTCATTTAGGGAGTGATGCCCTAGCTCCTGTGAAAACTACTTCCTCCAGATCCAAAGGTAAATCTACCAAAGAAGGCTCTCGTAAAGTTCTTATTAAACCTCTAGAGGGCTATTCTAAGTCATCCTCTGGAGTTGCTTCCTTCGAGTGTCAATCCACTCCCTTTTGTTCGGTGGACCATAAAAGGAATGCTGCCCTCTCCAAATCCACTGTTTCTCTGGATGGCGCTGGGGCCACTTATTTTCGATTAGTGGATACCAAAATTCCTGCCAGTTTACCGAACTATTTGAAAATCGCCATGAACTATCCCTCTCGGTCGTGGACGGAGAAAAATGCGGCCGCCATCACTCAAATGAGCCCCCAAGCTAAGTCGATGTGTGCTGTGGGCCATCTTGATCAAGCCTCCAGTTTTATAGCCAACCTCTCTGAAGATATAGAGAAACTGTCCCGGGATTATAAAGCTTATTCTCAGGAGTTAGAAGACCTGAAAGCGAAGATTTCCTCGTTTGAGCGGGAGAAATCAGAATTGTTGAAAGCTCGAGATTATTTCCACGATCAGTTTGAATCTAAAAAAGAAATTCGCCATCGTTCTAAAAAGTCTTTTACCGATCTTTCAAGGAAACATGATCGTTGCCAAGAAAAACTTTCTCGTTTGGAAGAAGAGTTCCAGGCTTTGCGCGTAAGCGCGTTCACCGAGAAAAAGAAGCTATCTGATCAAGTGCAGGTTGCAGTCGATGCTTGTACTTTTTGGCACACTGAGTATATAACAGTTTTTAAGTCCTTGACTCAATCCCGTGAACATGATTTGTCGATTGCCCGTATCTTCTGTTTCTGTTCTGCTTACATAACTGTGGTTGAAAAATTGGCTGGGAAGTTAACTCCCGAAGATCTGGAAGCCATCCGTGCTGAATTGAAAGAAAGTTTGGCTGAGATGCCTATGCCTCCATGAGCTAGTTTGAAAGAAGACCTTGATTTTGGCGTCCTTGGTACTTACTCGGATTTCATCACCGAGCACCCTCTTGAAAAAGATGCTCAGTCAGAGAATTTCATTTCCTCTGGCTTTCTAGCGGAGAATGCTTCTGGTGTTGCGGTTTCTCCAGAAGTGCCCTTATTGTCCGATAAGGCTTTCTCCTCCGAGGTTCAAGAAGAAGCGAGCAATGCCGAGCTCCCAGGGAAAGATCCTTCCCCTTCTTCTCAGATGGATCCTTTGGTTATTTCAGCTCCAGTTCAGACGGATACAAACGACCTCCTTGATTTATCAGAAGATATCCCTTCCAAACCATTAGATGACGCGGCCGAATCTTGATGTACTTTTTAAATTTGATTATCCTTCTCCTGTATTTTGTCAGTTTTAAATATTAATGGAAAATATTCTTGATATTTTCTGGGTTCTACACCTCCATATTCCCTTTTTTTAATGGGCCACACGATCCCACGTTTTAACTATCTAAAATTTGAATCTGACTGACATCAGCCCAACTGCATGGCCTAGGGTTTCGTGCCATCCTTTCAACTTCCCATTCAAATACTATATATTTCACTTCCCTTTTCTTTTCACATTCTTCTTCTTTCTTCTGCTCTTCTACTTGCCTTATTTTCTTACTTCTTTTCCTGTTATCTTCTCCGATGGCTCGTAGTAATTCCAGCACTTCACAAGAGTTCACTGTGTCTGTTCATTCATCCGATGCTAGCCCTGAAGAATCGTCGGCTCATGCCCAGCGTCGCTCTAACCGTCACACAGCCTCTCACGGCCGTGGCCGCAGTCGTGGTCGCGGCCGAGGTGGTGTACGTGTTCGTGGTGGCGGTTCAACTTCTCGTACGCCCATCACTTCTCGCCCACAACGAGCCCCTGAGTCTAATACTATTTCGGCTGTTCACCTTCCCCAAAGCTCTCCTGCTACTAGAGATGCCTATTCCTAGGATAGTGAAATTACCCAAGCTGATGTGGATCGTCTTCACGATATTCATGGGTATAACCGTGTTCAATTTCTTACCCTTGGTCCTAATGTCAGGATTAATGTCCCTCATGTTGGTGCCATTCCTTTTAATAAAATGTTGTTCAGTGTCGGGCTTCGATTACCTTTGTCTTCTTTTATCATGCGTTTGTGTCTGCACTGGAGGATAACCCCTGTTCAAATCCTTCCCGCTTCCTAGGTGAATCTTCTTGCTGTTATCTGTTTATTTCGGGTGATTGGGCATCACTTTGTTGAGCCCCGAGAAATTGATTTCCTGTTTACTTTTGCTCTTTGTCACGCCGGTTATTATTGCTTGATGCCCCGGGGGCCAAAATAGATAGGAGGAAGCAACATAGTTGGTCGTAAGTGGGAATCCTCCTGGTTTTGGCTGTAGGGTCACTACCGAGCTACGTCTGGTTTTAATAGTTCTCCGTTATCCTCTTTGTTGTTCCGTCCTTTACCTTCTGGTAAAAAAAAGAAAAACTTTTCCTTCTGCCCCTGAATTTCTTTTCTTGACCCGATCTTTGTTGGCTAGGTATGTTTTATCTCTTTATTGATATTATTGTCTGTTTCGCAGGTCCTGAACGTCCAACCTTTGAAAGTCTTAGCCGTGGTTTTAAGAAAGCTTATAACCAGCTCATGAATATGGCCTTTCCTTTCCAAGCCTCCACACTTCTGTCTGAAGAAATGTTAGTTACCGCCGATCTGGCTCGTCGTGGAGTTCCTATTCCAGAAGGTACCATCTATTTATCGCCTATACTTGGAGTTTATATTTAGTTCTCTTACCGGCCTTCCCTTATTTTCCTTTTGCAGATAAATTGTTTATGTCCCTGGTTCCTTATGAAGATGTGAGTTATGGGTTACCTCGTGGCCGCAAAAGGAAATATAGTGATGATGGTCCTTCTTCTCGGCAACCACGCTCGGCTTCATCAGATTCTCCTGGGAAAAGAACACCCGAAGATCTGGAATTTGGCTCTAAAGACATAGTGGAAGTTATTCCCGGGCATAGATCTTCTGGTGCGATGACACACTCTGAAACCCATTCGGTTATCCGCGATATTGCTCAGCAGTATCAATCAGGTGGATCCTCTGAAGAAGAATCTGAAAAATGCTCGGAAGAAAAGATTTGCTAAGGGAAAATGTCCCGAAACTCAGAAGAAAACCAAATTACCCCAGTCTTCTGTCCAGCAGCCAGCCATTCCTTCATCCAATCTACCCGACCAGGGGTTAAGTTCTGAAGCTGGGCGTGTCGTGTCCAACCTGGCGAACATGGCCCGAGAACTTGATGAGTGCCGAAAGTTGTTTAAACTCGAGATGGTAAACCCTGATCTGGCTTCCTCCTCTGATGAGGTCACCCGGTTGACTGCTCGAGTATCCTTCTTGGAGACACAGAATGCCGAGCTAAATGCTCGTTTACAGATTGAAGCTGACCGTATGAAGGAAGTGGTTGCTCGGGCTGAGGCTGCCAAGGCTAAACTTAAAGTCTTCCGTGATTTAAGCCTTCCTTAATTCTCCAACGACGATTGTTAAACTTCTCTTTTTTTATTTTACTTTTTGCTTGACGTTTGTGGCGCTGCATCCGCCTTCTGGATTCTGATAACTTTCTCTATTTTTCCTCTATCACTATGCTTTTGAATTTCTGATCTCTCTCTCTTTCTTCTTTTTTTTATAAGAATATTGATGGTACTGGTTCTTATAACTTGCTTTTGTTTCCCTCATATACTTGACTTGTGCTTCTAACTACTCGAAAATGTTTTAACTCTAACCTTTCATTGAACTAATTTCTCATGATCTTGCTCATAATGAGTACTTTTCTTCCTTACATCATGGTGTTTGATTGAAAATAAAACGAAAATTGCATAACTTTCTTTGCTTTTGACTTACTGGTAAAACTTCCTCAGATGTTGTGCATTCCAGGGGTGTGGCTCCTCCTTTTGTTTCTCATTGAGCAGCTTGTATGCTCCACCTTTCAATCTTCTAGCAATAGTGAAAGGACCTTCCCATTCTTTCCCAAATGTTCCTGGGGCTGTTTGTATTATCCTTCGCAGAATTAAATCTCCCTGCTTGAACTCCCTTAGTTTCACCTTTGAATTGTAGTCTCTTTCCGACCTTCCTTTTAGTACCTGATTGTGGATATATGCTGCCAGCCTTTTTTCCTCTAGCAAGTCCAACTCCAACTTTAAAGCCTCCTGATTTCCTTTTTCTGAATAATGAGAAACTCTGAAGCTTGGTTCTCCAATTTCCACCGGGATAATTGCCTCTGCTCCATATGCCATGGAGAAAGGGATTTCTCCCGTTGCATTCCTCGATGTGGTTCTATAAGCCTATATTACTCCGGGTAACATCTCTGGCCAACTCCCATCAAGCCCTTCCAATCTGGCTTTGAGTGTATGCTTTATGATCTTGTTCACGGCTTCAACCTGTCCATTAGATTGCGGGTGGTAAGTGGTTAAGTACAGTTTCTTGATTTTTAAGTTTTCGCAGAACTTCCTAATTTTAGCATTGTCAAACTGCTTCCCATTGTCTGTCACTATGGCATTTGGGATTCCAAAACGACATATAATGTTTTTCCACAGAAAGCCCTCCATCTTAACTTTGTTAATGGTAGCTAGAGGTTCTGCCTCTGCCCACTTGGTGAAATAGTCCACTGCTACCACTGCGAATTTTACTCCACCTTTTCCTGTTGGTAACGGAACTATGATATCCACTCTCCATTTAGCGAATGGCCAGGGGCTAAAGACTGATAATAACTTTTCTAGAGGAGATCGAATTATCGGAGCAAACCTCTAGCAATTTTTACAAGCCCTGGCATATTGCATAGCTTCCCTCTTTAATGTCGACCAAAAATATCCCTGTCTCATAACTTTGTGTGCTAAGACACATCCTCCGGTATGATTACCACAAATACCCTCATGAATTTCCCTTAGTACGTACTCAGCTTCTTCAGGAGCCAAACACTTCATTAGTTGTGTCATGTAGCCCCTTTTATACTGGACTGCTTCTAACATTGTATATCTTGCTGCCCTTGATCTCAATTGCCTGGCTTTAGTAGTATCCCCTGGCTGCTCTCCCGAGTTTAGGAACTTAATTATTGGAGTCATCCAATTATCCTTGGCTTTCTCTTCCACGATTAAGACCATGTTATCACTGGGCTTATCTTGTCGAGTGATGTTGATGTTATTCAACTCCTCAGCATTTACAGTCGTTGCTAATCGGGCTAATGCATATGCTTCTGAATTTCTCTCTCTGCTAATATACTTGATGAAAATCTGTCCAAATTTTCTCATCGCCTCCACCACTAAATCTCTGTACTTTTATATTTGACCATCCTTTGTAGCGAAATCTCCTTTGATTTGGTTCACCACTAATTGAGAATCGCTGAAGACTATCAAGGCTTTCACTCTCAATGACGTTGCCATTCTTAAACCATTTAACAGGGCCTCATATTCTGATTCATTGTTTGTTGCTTTAAATCCAAATTTTATAGCGGATGAGAACTTTCCCAATGATAGACTTTCCAGTACAATCCCAGCGCCCGAGGCTAAGGCTGTGGCAGAGCCATCCACATATAGTTTCCATGGCTCCTCTACCTTGTTCTCTGTTGGGACAGGTAATGTTAACTCCACCACAAAATCTGCTAAAGCCTGTGCTTTTATTATGGGTCTTGTGGCGTATATGATGTCATACTGCCCTAGTTCCACTGACCATTTTAAAAGTCTTCCAACTGCATCGGGCCTTTGCAACACTTGACATAACGGTAATGTTATTAATACTTCAATTGTATGCTCCAAGAAATACGGCCTCAGTTTTCTTAAGCTCATGACCAATGCCAAAGCCATTTTTTTTAATACCGGGTATCGAAACTCAGCCTCTCTTAACCCCTGACTGATATAATATACCGGGGTACATTTTTTGTCTTCTGTTTTGACTAGAACTACACTCACCGCGGTTCCAGAGGCTCCGATATACAGTTTCAGCTTTTTCCCTGGCGATGGCTTTGATAAAATCTTGGGATTGGATAATTCTTCCTTGATCTTGTCAAAGGCTTCCTGACTTTCCGCTGTCCATTCAAACTTTTTCTTTTTTCTTAAGATATCAAAGAAGGGCTTGCATTTATTCGATGCTTTAGATATAAATCGGCTCAACGCCGCTATCCTTCCTGTCAAGTTCTGGACTTCTTTCCCATGTTTCGAGGGCTGCATATCCAATATTACCTTTACCTTGGTTGGGTTCATCTCTATTCCTCTTTGACTGACGATGTATCCCAGGAACTTTCCCGAGGATACCCCAAAGGTACATTTCTTGGGATTCAGCGTCATTCCATACTCCCTGAAAATTAAAAATACTTTGGACAAATGTTCAAAGTGATCTTCCTTTTTTAAACTTTTTACCAGTGTGTCATCTACGTACACCTCCACAAACTTTCCAATGACATCCTTGAACATTTTATTTACCAGCCGTTGATAGGTGGCACCTATATTTTTTAACCCAAAAGACATGTTGCACCAACAATATATTCCTCTTTCTGCAAAAAAGGCAGTATCTTCCTAGTCATCTGGATGCATGGGGATCTGATGATATCCCGAAAAGGCATCCATGAAGCTCATGATTTTATGTCCTGCGGTAGAATCAACCAGCCTATCAATAGCTGGTAAGGGATAACTGTCCTTTGGGCATTGCTTGTTAAGATCTGTAAAGTCCACGCAAAGTCTCCAGGTATTCGATACCACCTTCTTGATCAACACCGGATTTTGTACCCTTTTTGGATATTCTACTTCTCGAATGAATTTTACCTCCAATAGTCGTGTAACTTCGGCTTCCAAAGTCGCATCTTTATCGGGACTAAATTTTCTTTTCTTCTGATAGAAAGGTGGAGCTTGCAGATCTATATTCAGGTGATGGCATGCATGTCTAGGATCTACTCCTGGCTTAATAGTAGGATCCCACACGAATACATCTGAATTGTCTTTAAGTAAGATCATCATTTCCTCCTTATATTTTCCCTGTAAAGTCACTCCCATTCTCACTTTGATCTCAGGATTTTCTTGATCAACTTGTATCTCGACAGTTTCTTTCCCTGCCGATGAGATCTCTGGCAATGTAACTCGGGGATCCAACTCAGGAACTATTGAATCTTCCATCAATTGAGAAATATCTTTATATGATGGAGTCTTTTTCATCATGACCTTTTCTCGAGGTTGATCCTCCTTATTCTTTTTGTCCCGGGGTTCGATATCCATTATATCCTCAAAGGCAAGCATCTCAAAGCTCGGATCATAACAGTTCAAGCCTTCCATCTTTTCTATAAATGAACATTCTCGTGCTATCTTCTGATCTCCAATTAAGGTAGCTATCCTTCCATCTAGAGTTTAAAACTTTAGACACTGATGAAGTGTTGATGGGACAGCACCAAAAGTATGGATGAATGGTCTTCCTAGTATGCAATTATAGGATGAGATCTGATCCACTACCTTAAAGTTGATTGAGTATGAGACTTGCACCTTTCCATCAGAACTCTGAACTTGAACCATTAAATCTACCTCCTCCATTGGTTTGGTCACGGCGTTGCTGAATCCCCGGATTTTATCGCGACATGGACGTACCAAATTATGTCGGTCACCTCCCAATTTGTCAAAAACTAACTTGAAAATGATATTCGCGTATGCCCCTGTATCCACTAGGCATCGATGGACCTTTATCCCCGAGATGCTTGCTGTTACCACAAGAGAATCTGTATGCGGGTTTTTTACCTATAAAAATCCTCTTCAGAAAAGGTTATATCCGGTCCCTCAACTAGATACAGAGAATATATCCTCGGCTCTTGTTGATCCAGCTCTCGAAGTTCTACCTTTTTCTTTTTTTTTGACAATTCCGACAGTACCTGAGATGTGCCAACATATTTTTCCTCTTGTTGGATCTCCATCATATAAATCTCTTCGGGCGGATGATTCCTGGTATGGGTATTTAAACCGCTCCCGGGGGTGGTAACCCCGGTGGTGGTGGTAGTAGTAAATTCCGTCTTTCTTGTTGTAACTCTTGCTGTCTACCATGGTTGTGAAGTTGATTTCCTCCTCCTCTTGGGCGGCGATGTATTGCTGATGCCAATATCCCCTTCAATTTTCCACTTTTATATAACCTCCATAATTCATATATTAGATCTCTGCATTGATCGGTGTTATGTCCTGCATATTGATAATATTGGCAAAATCTCCTGGGATCTAATTGTCCGGGAGTGCCCAGATCTAGCGAGGTTCTCTCAAGATCTGTCGATTTCTTATTTAGTAAAAGATCTCCTCCATCGAGCATCTGGTCTCTTCCTGTAAGACTTGGATATTGGGTGGTTCCTCTGCATTCATGAATGGCCTAAAGTTGGCAGGGGTTTTATACTCCTTGTTTCCTTGATTTACTGATTTTTTCTTGTTTTGCTCTTCCACTTTCTTGGCCAGTGCTAGGGTTTCCTCTGCTTGGCTATATTCATTCACCAAAGCCAGAAACGCGCCATAGGTGGCCGGCGGTTTGAATTGTACTACTTTTCACAATGCAGACTCAAGATGCAATGCACCCATTGCAGTGATCAAATAGGCTTCATCACCCATGGATTCCCCTTTGGCTCTCTGATCATTGAACCTTTTTAGAAAAACACGTATTGACTCATTTGCTCCCTGCTTAATACTTGCTAGTTTATGCTTTGGTTCCTTCACTATTTCCAGATAGGAATATTGAGTGATGAAGACACTCACCAGATCGTCCCAACTTCCGATTGAATTTGGTGGCAGTGTAGAGAACCAATCGTTAGCTTTGTTTTCTAGAGTTAAAGGAAACATGCGATATTGAGTCGCCTCTGAACTCCCTTGAGCTTAATCCATAGTAGATATGTATTGATATGTTGATATGGATCTGACTCACAATTGAATAGAGCTTTGTTGGGTACCTTAATCTTCATTTGCCTAGGCGCCGAACGAATTTTCTCAATGAATGGGGTTTTACCCAGATCTGCCTGAGAACGTCCATCTTCTCCTTGTCGTTGCCTTTTCTCAAGATCCTCCACCCTTTTGAGCAAACGATTAACTAGGAAAATATTCCCAGGCTCAGTGACTTTATCCCCTGGATTTATCGCCGGAGTTCGCGGTTCGTCCTCCGGTACGATGGAAAGTGGGGAACTGTGCATTCTTCTTACGGGTACTGACTTTCTTTTCTTAGAAGCTTCCCCATATACTCGCCCATGTTGGGTTTCACCAGATCCTTCAGTGTAAGGCTGGTGTCTCGACCCGTTAGGTCCCAGGCGATCATGCACTCTTCCTCGGGGTGAATTGTTTACACTTTGCTCTGGTTGGTTTTGTCGAGTCCGGGCCTCATCTATGACTCGTCGGGCATCATTAGGTGGGGGATCCGCTCTCCTTTGCTCTGACATTTTCTTTCTCCGTCCGATATTCTGTCGAAGGTCTTTTACCGGGACTTCCCTGCGTCTATTAAGATCTTCACGCAGATCTTCCGCCGGAACTTCCCTCCTCCGGTTGAGGTTATCACGCAGATCTTCGGCTAGAGCTTGTTGTACTTCTTCGAAATTCAATCTCATTTGAGGGACTGAATGAACGACAAATTCCTTGAACAGCGACTGCAACTTTTCTTGGAATTCTCAGATCTTTTTCAGATTGCCCAAAATGGGTATCTTCACTACTGTGGAAGGTGTGCACGCTGTTGGATCTACCGTCTGTTGCGCCGGTGGTATATTCGGGATCTGGACATGTACACTTTCAGAGCTTCGAACCACGCGCCTCTGTCGACGGGTTCCACCTGGAGAAAAAAAGGATTCATCTCCGTCCATCGTCTTTGCTGGAAAACACGATCAGGTGTAAAGCTTGATAACAATAGTTCCCACAGACGTCGCCAATGTTGTGGTCAGTTTTTGTCACAATGACTCAAACGTAACCCAACATAGGTAAGATGGATCGGAGAGGAATATAGATCAAAGGTAAGATAGATTTTCATTATTAAATGTTGTGTTTTTCATTGTGGTGCTGCTCATAGATTGTGTGTTACATCATTTTCTTTCTATCCCTCTATATTGGAATTGATTCTCCTTTCCTTCTAGATTATTCCTCCTAATCAATGATTGACAAGTGTCCTATTTTAGAATCATCCTATAATAGATTTGATGTCTTCTTGATGCTCTCATTCTTCATTGGTTAATGTGTGATCTTTTTCTAACAAACAATTGGGGACCACTATATTGTATTTCCTTTTGCTGCCTCTGTTTTTTTCTCGCTATCATCCAAAGTAAACTCGGGCGCCTGGGGTTATTTCCCGAGGTTATCCAACACTTATTCCCGGGTTTGCGGCCTTCGTTATCCCCGAGGGTAATCAGAATAATCATGGACCTTCATTGACTTCCTACCTTCTTAAGCCTGTTTTATTGGGCCACTTTAACATCATCACTTGGACCTGATATTTATCCATAACATAATGGATTGGGAATCGCTACTCATTAAAATTTAAATAGTACTAATACATTCCAGCACAAAAAGAAAGAATAAAAATTAAAATAGTACTAATAAATTCCAGCACAAAAGGAAAGAATAAAAATGGTATGGTATGTAATGGACTGGGAATGATTCCTCCCAGTTTAGGGAGGAATGGTTAATTTCCACATAAGTACGAATGTTTCTATTCCTCATTCTGTCATATTCATATTCATGACTAAACACTCAAAAACCATTCACATTTTCATTCATTGCCCTCCAAACTCCATGCTGAACACCCTCTAAATATAATAATTAAAATAGAATCGATGAAGTATATTATTTTCTTACACAAGCTTTTATTGTTTACTTAATCAATATATGTGTAATCCTTTGACGACCATGTATTACTCCTCGTTCGCCGAAAATTATATATTTTGCTATTTTGGGGATTCATACTGAAGGTATACATTTTTCTTTTCAAACGCATGGGACCCACACATATCACTAATATATTTAATATATGGGCCCCACACACCTCACTAATACAACTACCTACTACACATTAAATAATACTCCTTAATCTACGTGTAAAAAGTAAATATATACCTATTGGGCAAACAGTGGGAGTAATTTTTATAAGAAAAGGTTGAAAAAAAAAGTCGTGTTTTCATTAATTACTAAGTAGTGGGGTATTTTTTTTAAAAAAAATAAATAAATAATTACCCTAAAGAAAATAGTAAAATACTTTTTTTCTTAAATTTAACCACATCTTTTTCTATCCTAATTGACAAAAATATCTTAAACTCAATTCAAGAAATGTAATCTTTTATTAAATAAGTTTTAACTCGAAAATTACATTACTTGCATTACTCGAATTATTTACTTGAAAATTATATTAACTCAAAAATACACTATATATTCAAAAATTACATTACTTACTCTTATAAACTTTATTGGAGTTAAATACGAATAAATGTTAGAATCGTGTTTTCCAGTGAAAAAAAAAACCTTACATCTAAAATTAGGGTAAAATAGGATAAAAAGAATTTTCTTATACACTATCATGCATTTCTCCTTTATTTTTTCATTATTGAATCCGTCCTCACGGAAATCTATGCGGCCTAGCTTAGGAATAGGTGTAATATTATTCATGAAAATACGCTTGTAAAGAAATAGCACTCCCTTAATTTTTTTTTTATTTTTTTTTTACTATTTCCTAGTTTATTTATCTCATTACACTCTCTACCCTCTAAAAATAAGAGTAAAATTTTTAAAATAAATAATTTCTCACTAAATCATATTTTCAAAAATATCAATTTCACTTAACTCACATAACTTGTTATAATTATTTTCCTTTTTGTTATATGGAACTTACACAAAACAATAAAAATATCTTCACAACTATCTACTTAGTAAAATGTTATATCTTTCACCTCAATACAAATTAAAATACTATACTTCATCCGTTCCATGCTAAGAGGACTAGAGACCTTACCTTAAACATAAGGTCTCTGACCCTCATTATTTGAGACGGAGAGAGTATTTCTTAATCCTCAAGTAAATGTAACTATTATGACGGAACTAAGGGGTAATTATTACTTAAAATAGTACTACAATACTCCTAAAACCCTAAACCTCAAACTCTAAAATCCTAAATAAAATTGGTAAAAAAAAATTTATACTACTTTGTATCCGGTGAAAAACTACCCAAATACGTACAGTAATGGTGAATAACTACCGAGACATAGAGTTAGTGGGTTGGTCTGGTGTAATAAAGAAATTAGGGTTTAAGAAAAACAAAATTAATAGTCCAAAAAAATGAATAATGTAAGAAAGGTGAAATGAGACGTGTCAACAACCCCACCCGCGTGGCGTCCTCTTACAGCCTTATCTTTTGTTTTGTTTCAAGGGAAGGGAAGGGAAGGAAATGGTCAAATGGAGTGTTGTGAAAAGGTGGAGATGATCGAGAAAAGCATTCGTAAAGTGATGGAAGACGATGACAATGAGGATGTAGATGAGTCCCACCGCCGGCAGCTTCTCCAGAAACTGCTGCGTGAGGTAATTCCTAATCCCTAATCTAATTTTTGTCTACTCCAATCCAATTAATATGATTTGCAGTTGGAGTGTGTGAAACACCAAGAGCAGGAGAAGATTCTAAATGAAGTGAAGGAGATCAAGAGGCAGAACAGAGTCACGCATTGCCTGCTCACCGCCTTGATCGTCATCACGTTGACGTGGCAGTTGTCGGAGGTGTCTCTCATCCTCACAATCAGACAAGCACTCAACAACCCCCTCAAATCGGTGGGAGGGTTGCTCAAAGGATTCATTCAGAGAGGGCAGCAGCAGGTACAAGACCAAACCCAAACCCTAACCCCAGAGGAGGAGAAGCACCAGCATTTGGATATTCCACCCCTCAAAATACCCCATATGGATTTTCTACCCCTTGATCATTAATCAACAAAAGGATGTATAATTATATATGTTCTTCTCTCCTTTTCTTTTCTTTCATTTTATCTCTATTTATAATATAAGACTCCCAAGCTGGATGGAGTATCAATTCATCAGGGGTAGCATCGATTCAATTCAAATTCAATGTTTATGCTAATTTCATTGAGTAAAAAGGACCAGCTGGCAACTGCAATATGTATTCTGTGGCATCACTAGTATTAGCATTTCCAAACTTGATATATTGTAAACAAACATGCCAAACTCACTTCAACATAAAATTTTAAATACCTCCCCAAGAAAAGAATTCTGTCCAAAATACTCAGCCACCCACAGTTGGCTGAGACCAGTCCATTTAGACTAGGAACTAAATTTAATCATTCAAGAACCCAACAGTAAATTCAACCTTAGTTTATCACACAAGTAACTCTCAATCATTGTAATAAGCAACAAAACATGAGTAAACAAATTTGTCAACTCTATTTCGTTCAACAAAGAGTCTTAAAAGATCAACGAACAGAACAAATACTGTGTTCAATACCACTTTAAAATGATAACTTCAAGATTATCTGACCGACGCAAGGGCAATCTTATGAATAGTTGAGCCGGAAGATGTCATTAAACACATAAAAGGTGCCCGTAGGTGTTGGCATCAAATGAAACATCTGCAAGGAAAAGAATACATCACTGAAATGATAAGCAAGAACCTTCTTTTCTGGACAGAAACAAGAAACAAATTCAAATACACGTTAAGAAAGGATGAAGCCTGTAATCCATAGCTGCTTTTCACATTTTATCACATAATATTCAGAAAATAATAGACATTTTGATTGAGTAAAGATGCTGATAATGTAAACGGGGATGGATATTCTTAGAAGTCATAGGAAGGTTATCAGGCTGCCTAATGCAAAACAAGATTGATTATCCAATGCCCCCTCCCTTTGCCTCTACCCCTTTATTTATAAACCTTTATTCTAGTAGCTTGTTCATTAATAAGGAAAGAATTCAAAGAACATATTCATCGTTGATTCTGCTCCCCCACAAATCAGCTCCTCCTCCACTAGATTAGTGATTAGCCCGATTAGGGCAGAACACATATGGTCTGGCTGACCCCACTGATTGACTCCATCACATTTTCCCCATTTGGGTGCCTTATCTTTTTGCATTGGCATCAAGATCCTTCTCAACAATATAATAACATGAAAATTTGTTATTCAGCTTCAATCTGCATTCTAAGTTTCATTCCCTCAACGAATCAAACGGAAGGGGAAGGATTGTTACTGTTTGATTCAATATAGCATTGAGATTCTGAGAATGACAGGCTGCAATGAGTGAGCATAAACCGACTGGTTTTTCCAAATCTACTTGTATGTTTTTAGCTGCTGCTATAGCCTAACTCACCTTAATATCACGCCAACAAACAATGCAGATTTAATACATACCTTAAGTGCTCTAAAATTAATAATCCAAAAAGAAGGCCTAATATATTCCAATCACAAAGTATAGCAATCAAGAATATTGTCAGCAGTGCAAATACATGATCCGCAAACTGGAAGTCTCAGTGAATTGAATTAACAAGATACTTGTGTAAATGGTATCACAAGTCATAAGCTGAATATAGGGATGGATTCAAATGAAATAAGTCAGATCAATTGCAACTCCACAGAGGCTGATCTTATCAAGAGAAATTGCAATTGTTATTGAAATGGATTCCCTAGCTACAAAGTCTTCGGATTGATTAAGCTCAAGTAATTCAGAGGAATCAAGCTACAGAAACTCAGTATAAATTTCTAACATGAACATATTAAATTAAATACTAGCTCAATAATCGACAGAGAAATTAGAGAGAAACAAACTAACCTGGCTAAAATTGAGCGCGTGCTGCTCTCCGGCGAGCTGAAGGTTGCCGGAAACAAAAACAAGCATTCCACCGGCAGGACCGGAGGGCTGGCAATCGACGGTGGTGATGTGGTGCTTGCACTGCTGAAACGGCAAACTGGTGAGCTTGGCAGTAATATTTTGGGAGCCTAGGAATTTCTGGCCCTCAAAAGTTAGCATTGATCCATCCTGGTAGAGGCCCTGGAGGCTGGCCCTATTAGTGTCGAATGTAGTGTAGTAGTGCTCCACGAAGGCCTTCGCCACCGCGTCTGGATCCATCGCCGCCATTTTCGCAGTTTAACCCTTGCCTTACCTTGGTTGACTGCCGATGGGGAAAGAGGCGGTATTTAATATAATGGTCGGGGGTATATTTGTCACACCAAATGTGGCGTCTTTTGAACGCCTAATCTGCTCTCTCCTGTTATTAAATACCAACACCATTTCCTTTTTTTATTTCGTTAATGCTTTTCCTATTTTCTGAATAAGTTCTAGGCAAAAGCTCCTGTGCGTACGGGGACATGGAAAGATGCTCCATGTCTCTATGTGAACACAACCCTCCCCTCCAATTCTATTTAAACTTATGTATTGCTAGGAGTTTAAATTGTAAAGGGGCATGAAAATTGTAAAGGCGCACGGAATATGCTCCGTGCGCCCGGGTGCACAGGATCCTCACTCTAAGTTTTATATATTCCAATGTAGGTAATGGATATCGAATCAATGAGATATACAAATCATTAAATTATTCTATCACAATAAAATTTACAATTATGCTTTAGCCATTTTGGGTTGATAGGTCTTGTGCGAAACTGTCTCACGAATCTCATTTCGTGGGACGGATTATTTATTAATTAATTAATATAATATAAAAATTTAAAAATAATGGAAAATGCGGCGGTGGCCGGTCACCCGTCAACTCCTCTCCGCGAAGGCATAATCATGATATTAATGTTTATGCAATTAATTAAGCAATTATTGATATCTTTTTCCTCTATGTATACATTTTAAAATTTATAATTTTATTAATAATTAAAATTACAAATACTAGTACTCCAAATGTAATGTTATCATTAAAATATTTTAAAGTGATAGTTGAATGAATTCAAAAGTGACATTTATAATACTAATAAATAAAAAGTGATAAATTTAATAGGGTAATTGTTGTGGGAAACCGTCTCATGATGAAATCAATTTACGCTTTCGTTATTAGTTATCACTCTCACTATAAAATATTATTACTTTTTATTTTTTTTATAAATTGTTCTTAAAATAATTCACTGTAACATCATCACTTTTCATTAATTGAGTATATTACTTTTCATTAATGATGTTATCATTTTTTATCCGTTTCACGTAAGGACTTACGTGAGATGGTTTCACACAAGTCTTTGTTCATTTAATATTAAATTATTTCATGAAAGACTCTCACGGAATGACTTTTTTGAGATTGATCAGAGTGATAATATTTATAAAGAAAATTATACCTAATTGATTAAAAGTAATGATTGTATCGAGAACTATTTTATAAACAATTTATAATATAAATAAAAAGTGATAGGATTTTAAAAAAAATGATAATAATTTTAATAAAAAGTAGTATCTAATTTCGAAAATATGAAATTATATCACCGTGAAACGATATCACATAAGAGCTTCTCTTCATGAAAATTTCATAAATTAAAAAGTGATAACATTTTTAATAAAAAGTTATATATTAAGAAGGAAAATGATACTCAACTAATATATATAATTATTTCATAAATAATTTATAAGACAAACAAAAAGTGATATCATTTTCAATCAAAAGTGATACTTATATAGAAAAGAAGTAATACACAACCAATTAAATTATATAATAAAAAATTCATAGAACAAATAAAAAGTGATAATATTTTTAAAAAAAAGTTATAACTGATAAAAAAAGTGATAAATGTTCAATTAAATTATTTAATTAACATACGGATAAAAGGTGATACCATTTTAATGAAGACTTACACATTTTTTTTTAAAACAAAATGACCATTCAAATGAATTAATTAATAAACTACTGGTATAATAAATAAAAAGTGATAATTAATATTGAATTCGTCATCTAATTATGTGTGAGGCTTGCGTGCGCCTGGGCGCATGCCGTGTGTCTTTAGAATTTAGTATTATCGATAAGGATACATTATTTTGTTATAAAGGGTATACACTTTAATTAATGGGTAGGTCTTGCATGAGACCGTCTCACGTGAGACTATTTTTTACTTTTTAAAATAATTATCACTTTCGCTATAAAATGTTATCACTTTTGTTATAAAATGTTATCACTTTTTATTTATACTATAAATTGTTCATGAAATAGCATTATCACTTTTCATTAATTTATTATCACTTTTCTATGTAAAAGTTATTACTTTCTGGCTGTCTCACTTAAGCACCTATGTGAGACGGTCTCACACAAGTCTTTGCCTTAATTAATAAGGGTACACCATTTTGTTTTAAAGGGTATATATTTTTCATTATATTTTTTTATTTTTCTTCAGAAAATAAAGGGTACACATCTTTATACTAAAGGGTATACAATTTAACACAAAATTTTAAAGCCACACGGAATGTGCTCTCGTGTGCCCGGGCACACACAAGCTTTTGCCTCTAATTCTTTTGTTAATTATATATTATTTTGACATGATTTCTATTAATTGTGTTTCTATATAAGGATAATTTTATTATATTTTATATATAAAAATTAATATAAATGTAATAAACGTAGCACGGCATATTTTCTTATAAATTAAAAAAAAAAACCATCAAAAAAATTGTACATAAATAAATAAACAACATAAAGAAAAAGAACATAATTACTCTAAGTTGTTTGCGCCTTATGTGTACTGCAGGGTAGTCAAGGTAGCAGGTTCGCTCAGATCCGCGAAAAATCTATTTGGGTTATACTTGACCCGTCTCACGGAATGAGATACGTGAGACGGTCTTGTGCAAGTCTTTTTCTTTTGGGTTCGAGTTAGATAGTAGACATGTGCCTAGCACATGATCAATTAGAAGATATTTTTCAATTGTATTACCATTTGACATATTTTCATAGGGTTATATTTCTTAATACTTAGTATATATATCACTCTTTGTAACTACTCATTTTAGAGTCTTCTAATTGATCATGTGCTAGGCACATATCTACATAGATAACTACCAGATTTTATATAAATTCAAGAATCACACTCATTTTGTTATTATTTTTTGGGTTAATAGTAAAAAGACCCCAACCTTTCATTTTATTGTAAATAAATGATAACTTTTGAGAAATTACAAAATAAATCTCGACTTTTAAGTTTCGTGCAAAATGCACCCAACGAGCAGGAGAGGGCTGCTAGACGTTTGATGTGGCGTTGACTTTTTCCACGTCAGCTTTGAGTTTATTGCAAAAAAAAAAAAAAACTCAGCCTTTACCTAAATTACGATTTAATCCCAAACTTTGAGATTTTAGCAAAAAAATCATCAAATTTTATTTTTATTTTAAATTTCACCCATTATATTTTATATTTAAAATTTAAATTCTAAAAAATTATTAAATAAAATAAGAAATTTATTTTAGATTTTAAAATGTTTTATGCATTATAAATTTTTTATTATAATTTATAAAATTAAAGTATTCTTGACCATGTTTTAAGATTTTTTTGTAATTTTATGTTATATTTAATATGACAAAATAGATACTCCCTCCGTCCCTAGGTAAGAGTCTCATTTTACCATTTTGGTTGTCACACCTAAAGGATCCCATTTCTTTTTTTGGACACATGAAACCCACCCACGCCCACTAATACAACTACCCACTACACATTAAATAATAATACTCCTTAATTCACGTGCTCAAAAGCAAATGAGACTTTTATCAAGGGACGGATGGAGTATATATTTAGATGACAAAAAATTTATACAAAAATAGTTATAATTTATGTAGACTTAATTTATAAACTCATAGTTTTATACTCATAAAAAATAGTACTTAGTTAAGTTTTAATTTATACAAACCAAATTTTCATGTACTCTCTCCGCCCATTTCAATCTTTACATATTTTTATTTTTTGCGTTTCATTTTAATCTTTACGTTTCTCATTTTGGCATATGGCCCACCTAAAACAATTAATATATTATCATGGGACCCACATACAATAATAATACATTTACCCACTTGCATTAAATATTATATCTTTAAACTCACTATTCATTAAAATACTATATTCCTTAATCAACGTGTAAAAAATAAACGTAAGCATTGAAATGTAAGTTTTAAATATTACTACATAATAATTTTTGAGAACATAATTTTATTAGGGCAAATGATCAATTTAGCCATCAATCTTATCTCTTGAAATCAAACAAACCCCTAACCTTATTTCTTATTCATTTAAGCCCTTGCGCTTTCAAGATTAGATCAAGTGAGCCCTTTATCTTTTCAAAAAGGATCGACAAAGCCCCTCATTTTATATCATTTTAGCAACTAAACCCTTAATCTATTTTTGAGCCTTCAACCTTCTTTTTTACTACTCCATAATTATTAAATTAAATATACTCTTTATCTTCAACCTTCTTTTTTATTATAATTAAATTAAATATACTCTTTATCCTCTATAAATTAAAAATACAACACTTAGACCCATTTTTAATCGGCCACCTATTTTCTTTAACTTTCTTTTTTTATTTTTTGTTATTATTTTTTATTATCTTTTTTGATAAATTTATTATTATTATCTTTAAGAGACAAAATGTAATACTGTTCTTTCTTGCTTTATTTTTTCTGTTTTTTTTATTTTCAATTACTTAACATATATACATATATTTAAAAATATTATAGATTACAAAATCTTATATATAAAATAATACTTCATGAATATTTTATATAACAGATAAAATATAATAATATTAGTGATAATATTTTTAATAAAAAGTGATACATAATTAAGAAAAAAATGATACTGTTAATTGAACTATCTCATTAACAAATAAAAAGTTATAACATTTTTAATAAAATTTAATACCCGATAAAAAAAATAATAATCATGCATCCAATTAAACCTTTTTAATTATGATAGATAAAATGTTAATCATTCAATTAAATTATTTAATTTGAATTACATTAATTCATCTTACATTTTTATTTAAAAAAATTAAAACATATTTTTCACCTTACATATATTATTACATTCATAAAATAATTTTATTTATAATTTAAAGTAATTAGATGATGAATTTAAAGAATTTTTTCCTAAAAAAAAAATTGACTACATAAAGTAATTAATTCTAATTAATTAATGTAAAAAAATCGAAGGAGTGAATGTGTAGTATTTTTGCTTAATTATATTAGAAATTTAGGGAAGTTATGTCTTAATTATATTACGAAATGAGGTTCCTACAGAACCAAACGGTAATATATATATATATATATATATATATATATATATATATATATATATATATATATATATATATATATATATATATATATATATATATATTAGTAATAAAGGTCTTAATCTATTAAAATAAAAATAAAAAAAGTGCATGGATGGAAAAAAAAATAGGTGTAGGGTATATTTGATCAAGAGAAATAAGATGGGGGGTTTTCATAAATCTTTGTCTTTATTTAAAAAAGATGAGGGTTTTAATTAATCCAATTTAAAAAGATTAAGGGTTTTGGTGTATAAAAAATAAGATTAAGGGTATAATTGATCTCAATTGATAAGACGGAGGGCCAAGTTGACCATTTGCCCATTTTATTATAGAATATAATTTTTTTATAGATTGGTGCAATTTAAAATAAAAAAAATTTGATGGTCTTTTTTGCCAAAATCTCAAAAGTTGGGATTAAATCGCAATTTAAGTAAAGATTGAGGTTTTTTTTGCAATAAACTCAAAGCTGACGTGACAAATGTCAATGCCACGTCAGACGTCGGACAACCCTCTCCTGCCCGTTGGGTGCGTTTTGCACGAAACTTAAAGATCAAGATTTTTTTTGCAATTTCTCAAATGTTAGGATTTATTTACAATTAAATGAAAGGTTGGAGTTTTTTTTTGCAATTAACTCTTATTTTTTATGAGTAATAGATAGATTTAAAATTCATAGCAATTTTAAGGAAATTAATCATTGTCTAGCACCCACCAATTCAATTACTATTTGAATTTTTCCAAACCATATTTAATTAGAAAATATTAGTTCAACTAAACCTTTTTTTTTTTACGGAATCATCTAACATTATTATTATTGACTCAGAGTATGCAATTTTAACAATAAGTAAGTTAAAGAAAACTTAAAATATATATATATATATATATATAATAAATAATAAAATTAAAAAATTTAGACAAAAAAAAAAGGAAAATTCAAAAAGGCAACGAAAACGTCGACAGCAGGGTTCGAACCTGCGCGGGCGAAGCCCAACAGATTTCAAGTCTGTCTCCTTAACCACTCGGACATATCGACTTGTTGTTATAGGCCAAAACTAAATTATTTTATTAGTAATAAATATATCAGCACAATTTCAACAAAACAAAGTTGTGAAACGTATTAAAGTATATTCCCTTCGTCCCACAGGTTTTATTCCATCGAACTTTGTTTTTTATTAACGGGCTAAGAAGATAGATAAAGCTACCATTATTATTAGTGTACAAAATACCAGCAAAATTTTAAAACCCTTTTGAATAACCCAACATTTCAAAGTTACACCAGCATTTGGTCAACTATCATTCAGAACATTTTCTATAACATATTTGTGTTTATTCTTCTATACCACTATCAGAAAATGTAATTAACGAGCCAGATGATACACACAAAATTTTCACCACAAGGGTTTAGATTGTAAAAACAAAAATTTCCCAGATGAAGATATAAGAGCCTAAATGGATATTACAAAGAAAGAAGTGAGGTTGAAATATGTGTATTGGTATTATTTTTCAAGCCCCTCTAACATAACATACATATATACTATACTATTACTATCATACACTTTTTTACATGCTAACACTCTGTTTTGTTTTACACTGTGTAGAACTAAGCTATGATACAAATGAAACTCCAATGTTTTAGGGCTTCACTTCTAAAGAATGAATGTTGTGCTGAGTTGTTCCACACCCAGCTGAGCAGGGGAGATCATTCTCTTCTACTTCTAACCATCAAAGCCTTTGCAAGCTCACATTTGGGAAATATTATGCACAACCAAATGTATATGTAAATGTAAAAACCCCCTGCCATGCCTAACTCTACTGCTGCTGATGCTCCTCCGACGACTTCTGAAAGAAGCGTGACACTTCCTGATACAGTTGATCAGCTTCGAATGGCTTCGACACGTAACCATCCATTTCGCGACCCAGGCACTCTTCGTTTGTTGCTTGGATCACATCCGCAGTCATGGCCAAGATCGGCACGCGCCACTTACCCCTTTCGATCTCCCTGATCCTCCTCGTTGCTTCAAACCTGCAGAAACACACATGAAAGTTCAGCTTCAACACGCAAGTTGAAATATTTAGGTCAGCTACGCGGTGTCGTTTACCCATCCATTTCCGGCATCTGGATATCCATGAAGCAGGCATCGAAAGAATGGGGCGGTGTTAAGAATGTGATCGCGTCCTCCCCCCTTTCTGCATTCACCACTTCCGCCCCATACTTCTTCAGAGCGCCTGCAGCCACCCTGAGGTTCACCGGGTTGTCGTCTACAACTAAAATTTTCCGCCCCCGGAGGAGGTTGCTGAGGGACAACATGTGAAGCTCTCCGTTGCGATGACTTCCTCTGCTCCTCACACCCATTGCGCGCTGTATGGATGCAGCAAGCATACTCGCTCTCAGTGGTTTCATCACAACAAATGGAGCGGGTACACCGGTGGCAGAGCTCGAGCTCGTGGAATTGGATAATAGTAAGAATTGTGGAGCAACCCCACCTTGTTTCTCTAACTTGTTTCGTAAAACAACCAGCGCGCTCTTGTTCCACATTTCATCCTCAACAACCACCATGTTTACAGCTGTGTTTATATGGCCTACACTATCACTCGGATCGCGTACCACTTCAACGCGGATACCAAGTCGCTGGATGTGATATTCGGAGACCTTAGCACGGACTGTATTGGGATCCACAACCAGAGCTCTCATTCCATGGAACTCCGAGTGTTCCCTAGTCTCGTCATTGCCATTAGTGAAGACAGCAGTGAATGAGAAGGTGGATCCAATCTGGGGCGAGCTCTCCAACCCGATTTCACCTTTCATGAGGTGGACCAAACACTTGCTGATGCTTAGCCCGATGCCCGTGCCACCATGTTTTCTGGTGATGGAGTGTCGAACTTGCATGAAAGGGCTGAATACACGGTCGTGATCATCACGTGGGATACCCTGCCCCGTGTCCTCCACGGTTACAATTATGTTTATTTGGTCGCGCGAGGATGACAGTGGAGCCTCTTGGCTGAAGCTTTTAAACTTGGCCCAGCTTTTCCTTCTGTCGACTACAGGCAACCCACTAAACGAGCACGGTGGGTCTCTCTCGACTACAGGCAACCCACTAAACGAGCACAGTGGGTCTCTCTCGACCGCCACTTCTTCCACGAGATTAACAGTCACAAATATGTGTCCTTTATCAGTGAACTGTAAGCAATCATTCAGTCAGTGAACATCAGCATGACCACTTTCCTAAGTTTAACTAAATCATTAAGTTAAATTCTAGATCATACTCACTTTGATTGAATTTCCCACAAGGTTCATAACTATCTGACGAAATCTACCAGGATCACCAACCAGTGTAGCGGGGACTTTACTAGACACATAAACAGCCAACTGCTCTTGCAATCGCCAACACGAATCGAATTAGACCACGAAAGGAACAACGAAATCAGAGTGAAGACGGGATGGGATTTACCTCGACTTTCTTGTTTTGCGATTTTCCAGAGAAGAGTGACAACACATCATCAAGAATGGCCCTCAAATCAAAATTAACTGCTTCAAGCTCAAGTTTACCAGATTCAATCTTGGCTAGGTCCAACACCTCATTTATGAGTGAAACTAAGGCTTTACCACTCTCCCTTGCGGTCCTCACATAATCTTGTTGAGTTTCATCAAGATGTGTATCCATAAGCATTTGAAGCATTCCTGGCCAAACAAACGACAGATTATCGATTGCACGAATTATGCATCAGATGGAGTATATAACAAAGACACTGACCGAGAACGCCGTTCATAGGAGTTCTGATTTCATGCGAAACAGTAGCCAGAAACTGCAAGACAAGGAGAAATTAGTCTTGAAATAACAGGCTGGCTGTCTAACTAAGGAACAGATCAAACACCTGCGTCTTTGCAACATCAGCAACCTCAGCACGTTTCTTAAGCTCCATCATCTTTTGATAATCATCCTCAACTTTGGCAATTCGATTCACCGTAGCATGGAATATTTGGCCCAGCAGCAACGAGATTATAAGGATGCCGACTGACACAGTTATGGCAAGCCATGGCCAGGGTGGCTTTTGCTTGAATCTGCATTGTATCAACCCCCACAAAGATTTAACATACAAGTAGCAAGTGCAAGTGCAAGTAACAACGAGGAAGACGAAGAAGTCACCTGCAACGCATCTCGTGCTTCCTGAATGGATCTCCAAAGTTGAGAGCACTGACATGATGCAGGCCATTTGAGGAGGCGTTAGAACCGTACATGCTGATAGGATGTGAGGAATTGGTGGTGTCGTATACGTTCACAAGAATAGTTTGTTTGCTAGCAAGCTGGTGAAGCAGTTTCTCCACAAGTGATTCAATATCAAAGATACCACCAAGATACCTATTGTATTAATTTGAACATAAGCTGAGAAGAGTATGCAAATACAATAGAATAGCAAGTGAGATGGGGGGGGGGGGGGGGGCATACCCAGCAGTTGCTTGTATCCTCTCAGCAGGAGTTGCATTGGGGGAGAGATCTTTCTTGTAGACAGCAAAAGTGAGTATTACTCCTAGGCGGTTCGTTTTGAGCAACTTGAATGGAGCGGTAAGGACCCCTTTCCCCGACTCCCTGGCGCGTAGTACATTGTTGCGATCTTCCTGTTAGCAGCAGCAAATTGTAATGGGATTGTGATCATGGTAACACTAACACTAACACTAACACTAACAGTAAGAGTAAGAGCAAGCAAGAAGCATCTCCGTAATGCAATATAATGTAATGTACCTTTCCTGAAAGCATATCAACTGAAATTACATGAGCAACGGTGTCTTGTGCAAATATAACCGGGGCATATTCCTCCTGCACCGGTGATGGCTCCAAGTCCGCCGGGTCATACTCGTCTTCATGAACAGGGGATGGTTCCACATTGTCCATTCTCTTGATGCTCCACCCTTGTTCCATCTCAAACTGCTCTCTCTCACCATGAAGCACCCTCACAGCGTACGCCACTCCACTAGTGAGAGGCCTCTCGAACGATGTTCGCTCTGTATACCTCGCAAACGTGGTCTGATCCATGGCAGAGGGGTTCTTAGCATGGTGAAAGATGGAAATCATGACGGACATTGCCTGAATATGATTCATGCTCACATTGAACTGATCCTGCAACATCCTAGCCCTCTCATCACACATACTCCCCAGAGTCTCCTTCCGCTTCTCCGCGGACAACGAGGTCATGTACCAGAACAAGCACACAGAAGCCACTACCCCAAATACAATCCAAGCTATCAAAAGCTTCATCCACCAATTCCTCCACACCTCCCGACAGCAAATATACTGACTATAATGATGCCGGACCTTATTACCACACTCTACTATCTGATCCCAAATTCTCATACCATCCACACTACTCTTACTCTCATTACTAAGCCAATTCAAAGATATCAAAGACACAAACCAGCAGCATACCATCAAAACAACATGCCCCACCTTCAACCCAAACTCTATTACATCAACTAAATTCATAACCAAACAATTAACAACTCAACACTACCACTCACCCTTGGCTATTGTACACAATCTACATCACCCAACCAATCACACTTGAGAAAATGATGCCATCTTATCCACCAACACCAAAATGCTACAAAATTCAAGCTCAAACACCAAGAATTGAGGAAGATGAGTAGTACCACTGCAAGAATCAAAGAATCCCTAAGTACCAACCAATTTTTTCTTTGGAAATAGAACACAATTCCAGCTTCTATCAAGTTAGCTACCAACCAAAAACTGGGCCGGCTAAACAATCAAAGATTCCCTTAACAAAGAGCAATCAAATCATGAACACCCTAAAAGCATATCTAAAGCAAAAACAACAAAACCCTCCCAGACAAAGAATCTGCACCCTAAAAAAATCTTGTTTTGATTAAGGTTACCTTAAAATTCTTGAAAATCAAACCTATCAGACAAGTGGGATTGTGGGTTCTTGAGTTTGACTCTCAAGTGAGCCAACTATTGGGAGCTCAAGACAACAACTGAGGTAATAATATGTTCGAAAGATTAATGATTGCTGCAGTAAATAATGTTCCACTATAAGAAAAGGAGAGTAAAGGCATCTAAGAGAGGGAGAGGGAAAAAAGAAAAAAGAAAAAAGAAAAGGAAGCTTTGATTAATATGGACACTATGCAACAAGAATCTGTGAAAGCAAGATGAGGGGAATATGGTGGTAGAAATGTCTGCTTGCAAAGGACCATTATCTCTATCCCATTTCATCCATCCATCTATATCTCTCTCTCCATCCGGCCCAGAAACAATGTATAATTATAAAATACTCCAAAGATAAAAATTATTTGGACATTGATTATTGCCAAAATAAACTACTAGAAAGAAAGAATAATAATAATTAAATAAAGAGGGCAGAAAAGGTATACTCCCACTCACCAAGAAAAGAAATCACTGCTTTTGCCAACTCCTTTGATGTTCACATCCACTGGACAAGTCCTACACGCCAACAAGTTCAACTCCATTGTTCTTTTTTGTATTCATCTGCACTTCAATGTCATTACTACCCTTTCTATCATGCTCAAATATCATAAATGCCCACTTCTTTTTCCCCATTTCCATGTATTCATCACTGGATAAATGAAACGGGGTTGACAGCTAAGTTGAAAGGGGAAATGAAAATATAACAAAATAACAAATACTCCTCAAATAAACAGAATGCAAAAGGTAGATGAACTATGGCCCCATGATGTACCCTCGCCTGTCTTTTTGTTCTGGTTACCTCACCATCCGAATATTTACTCTCTCTCTCTCTCTCTTTTCTTTTATGATTTATAAAATTCACCTTGCTAAGATCCAATATTTTACCTCTACATCCTTTAAATTTTTCTTTAGAGTTAAGTAATATTATTATGAGGCTGTGATGTTGAGAAAAAAAAAGGTAATATTATTATGATATACTAGTAAATTATAATTATACTTGTGATTGTTACCGAGAAAATATCAATTTTGGTCCCGTATCTTTTGTCAAATTCAATTTTAGTCCTGTAACTTTTAGTATCTTCAATTTTAATCCTTTTAGTTTCAATTTGGTCCTATAACTTTTAAAATTTCAATTTTAGTCCTATAAGTTTCAAATTTAGTCCTATATCTTTTTGAATTTTCAAAATTAGTCATATTATAAATTATATCATATTTCAAAAGAAACATGACTAATTTTGATAATTTAAAAAGATACAGGACTAAATTTGAAAGTTACATGACTAAAATTGAAAATCTAAAAGTTATAGGATCAAAATTGAAATTAAAAGGATTAAAATTGAAAATACTAAAAGTTACAGGACTAAAATTAAGTTTTGTAAAAGATATAGGACTAAAATTGATATTTTCTCAATTGTTACCCTTCTATGGAATTTGAAGGTTCCCGTCTTACTTTACTCCTACCATCTACTCCTGTTTCGGATTCAACTACAATACTTCATGTTTACAAACTAATCACTTTTTTATTTTTTATTTATTTTTTGGGATAATTTGATAAAATATGTTAAAAATATGATGTCAATTTTGAAATTAAAATGTGTTAAAAGGATAATATTTAGGGAGAATTTATAATGTAAAAAAATATTCAATATTTAATATCAATACCAACACTTTTTTCCTTATATCAATTCTAATCATTTGTACTTTTTTTGACACTTTTGCCCCTATTATTCAAAATCTAACACCCAATGTGTCCCTGTGTTGGTTCCGGTGTAGGTTAGGATGTCGGGATCCGTACCGACAACGATTCCGGTGTAGTTTCAAATGTCGGTTGCAATATCGATACGGAATCCCGTGTCGGTTCCGATGTCAATTACCATATCGGTGCGGCGATCGGCGGCGATTAGGAGCGGTCGTCGACGGTGAGACAACGGCAGTGAGGCGGCGGCGGCGGCCGGCAGCTGGGTGATTGGGTGGGGTAATAGTATTTATTTTAATTTTGGGAGTAAGGGTAAAAGAGTCATTTTACATGCTAATTGGTTCAAAAAGAAAGTATGTTTTTGGAGTGTTGGTATTGTTGTTTTGGTTATTTATGTCTATTGGCACTATTAGTTATGTGATTTTTCCTTTTATAGAAATGTGAAGTTGAAATTGAGATGGACCAAAACGAAAAGTACAAAGTTGAAGTTGGGACGGAGGGAGTAATATTTATCTTCCAAGTTTATTGCTAATCTTCTATTTAGGTGATGTTTGTTTCTAATTTTAAAATTCAAAATTTTGTTTTCAAAATCTACACAATTTTTCATGAAGGGCGAAGTCGAGTAGAGTTGGACTCTTCCAGCAAGAAGAAGCACGCCCCGTTAGTGCTCTGGTTTAGGCGGACCTTCTTCAAAGGTGAAACAACTTCTCGTTTTCAACGAAAACAGCATTACTATCGTAATAACTCCGGCGAACAAAGGAATGATGGAGAACTGAATCGAAACTAGGATACAAATGCTTTGTGTATGCAGATGCTCGTTCGTTTGTGGCATGTTGGAATGCATGCTAAATGATTCTATTTATATGCGTACTAATCACTTAGCCATAATTGCAACGGACGTTGATTACGATGGATTAATTGTTGATCGGTATAAATTCCTTTAATCAACAATTATGGAGGGTTTGGCTTGCGTCCAGTTTCAACGAATCTTTATACAAAGAGAGATTCGGCTTCACAATTTGACTCGATTTTTAAGGATTCTTCTCCCACATTGAACGTGTGATATTAATTTCGTATTATTCCACATTAAGTCTCATTATGTTCTATATAACTTCTCTATTAGATCACCCACTACTCCCATTTAATTGGTCATTGCTAATCAATTAAGTTCAATTAATTTAATTAATTAAATTTGTTCCCCAACATGTTACTCTTGGTTAGTTGGCCAATCAGGATTGACCTCAACCTCAGTGTGGGAAAATAAATATTGGTAGGAGCTCGAACCACCACGACTCAAGTTGATCGCCCATCGGACCTCAGCTCTAAGCATGGAAGAGTAGAGCTTGGACTCAAGATCGATTGGTCATCGAACTCCAATCTAGGGATAAAAAAGTAGAGGTAGGAGTTCGAAGCTCGAACCCAAGACTTCAGCTACGTAGGGTCATATTTAACACGATTGTTTTAAATATATGAAGTTTCCCCAAGAGTTGCATTTCTTAATCCTATTTCTTGCGTTGCATGTTATGACTTTATTGAGCAAAGAATTACACTTTTTTATATGACACTAATTAAATAGTCTATATACTATTTGACAAGTTTAATTTTCATCCATCAATAAAAAGTTAAAAACCTAGGAACTTTTTGCCAGCCATAGAATTGACTTTTATGGCATACAGCAAGGTTGTAAAACAATTAGCTGCAACTTATGACCAACAAACCTATTCTATGATTCAATAGGCTTGTCTTCCTTGTAAACCCATTTATTAAATTAATCAAATCAAACTTATATATTATAGAAAAAGACAAAAGTATGAGATTACAGCAGTGAACTTGTTTAACGTGACACGAAATCACCATAATAAATACTTTATCCGTCCCATAATAACTGTCTTGCTTTTTATTTTCGTCCGTCCCACAATAACTCTCACACCCTAAAAATGGAAATTTCACATTAACCAACAACCTCAAAAGTTATCTTAATTTCAAAAATATCACTCTCACCTAACACATATAACATACTTTATAATTTATTTATTACTTTAAAATACCACAATATCCCTAAAATGTTAATAAAATTGGTCAAAAAGCAACTTTTCTTAAACTCCGTGTCTACAGTAAATACGATAACAATTATGGTACGGAGGGAGTATATTAATGTAATGTTAGATGAGTTTTAAGCTCAATTTTAATTCATATTTAGTAGTAGTATTATATTTGGTTTATTTGTTAAATAAATTAAACTCTTTTAATTAACATGTTTTAATAAGCCTCACGTGAGACTATTAGTAATGTCTCCTCACTATATCACCACAAAAAAATTATTTTTTACCAATAGAATATTCCGTTGATAAAAGCCTTAATTCCATTGTTAAATTGGCTTACCAACTGATTAGCAACGGAATCTGTTGATAAACTGGTGGTTGGTAAATTTTTAGCAATTAAAAATCAATTCCGTTGGCAATCCGTTGCTAATAATTCCGTTGGTAATTTATATAATGATTCCCTTGGTAATCTATTGGTAATTACCAAAGAATTGAATTCCGTTGCTAAAATAGAGAATAAATTCGTTGACATTCCGTTGCTAAAACAAAAATGTCATTTTTGTTGTTAATCCATTGGTAATTACCAACGGATTAAATTCCGTTGATAAATTCGGTTGCTAAAAATTATTTTTTTTAGTGTATTCTTTTGAGAGATTTAAACTCGTTGCATTTTAATTATAAGCTAGTGTAGATCTTATATGTATATTTTACTTAAAATTAAATCACGAGTTATTACATTTTAAAGAACTTTCTAGTTAAAATTTCTCGTGAGACAGGTTGGAATAGATTAACTCATTATTAAAATATAATTTATTAAAATGTGATAAATAATATATCAAGTATAATTTTAAGGTGTTACGATATAATTTATTAAAGTATGATTCACTTAATTGGCTACATATGGAGGAGCATTATAACTGATAAAGAACTCTTAGAAAAAAGGCTCATGTGGGTGATTGGCGATGACAAGTCTGTTGATATTTGGAGAGACCCGTGGCTGCCTGATAGCCACAATTAATTACACCTTCAATCAACTCGAGAAGCCACATCTAATGATTTTAGGGTTAGTGATCTATTTCTCTTTGTCATAAGAAGCAATCTCACACCCTTTCTTGGATGTTTTTTAAAAACAAAATATATTCCATTAAAATTGGTTATATATATGCTGGGGTTCTCAGCACAATTTGAAATGTTGCTGTAAGCAATTAAAATTTACGGTCCAATCACATAGCGACACGTGGATTTTATTGATTAAATATTAATTTATTTTGGAATTTAAATAAGTTAATTCCTAAAATAAATTAATAAATAATTTGAGCCCAACAAATTAAATGGAGCTCAAATTAAATGAGGTCTGACCCAAGTCAAATAAGCCCTAAATTAAATGAGGCCTGGCCCAAGTCAAATAAGCCCCAAATTAAATGAGGCCTGGCCCAAGTCAAATAAGCCCTAAATTAAAAGGAGTCTGACTGAAGTCAAACAAGCCCATACAGATTAAATCAGGCCCAAATAAAATAGGCCTGATTACAGTCCAAACAAGTGGAGGCCCAAGCCCGCAGGATATGACCCAAATAACTCTGGACCAATCAGAATGCAGGACATTTATGAGGGGGTCTTCACCTCTCACCTATATAAAGGGATCTCCCCATTCATTCAACACACTGAAGCTTCTGAAGACACAGACACTTTGAAGAGATTGAAACACGAGCAACGCTCCTCAAGATCTTCAAGGCGAAGAACGATATACGACCCGGGATAAAGGTGCTAAGCCCCCCAGATCGAGTGTTTTCCACACACTAAGTTCTTCAGTGTTCTTCGAGCTAAGAACGACGTACGACCCGGGATAAAGGTGCTAAGCCCCCCAGATCGAGTGTTTTCACATCAAACACGTTTAATCCAAACAAAGGCTCGACGCCTCTGGATAAACGTTACAAGTCCCTAATTCGAGTCCGGACAAGCTTCAGACGAAGATCCGACTCAACACACAAAGTCAGTGCAGTCAACAAAGTCAGCGCACACACAAGTCAAGTCAAAGACAAGACAAAGTCAAAGTCAAGTCAAGCCACGTTGGTTCGAGAGAAGAATCAGAGGATTAATAGAGATCGTTTCCTTAATTATCAAGTTCAATCCACATCGGATTATCTTTGTAATTCAATTTGTATTTATTTTATTATAAATACAAAAAATTTGTTGTTACAAATTTTGGCACGCCCAGTGGGACCATCTCTACCTCTCATCTCTTCTCCCTACAAAGATACAACATGACTCCTGTCAAGATCACAGTAGGAAGGACTTCTGCCTCCAAGCTCTCCGCCTCATTGAGTGAACAAGTCGTTGTTGTTACAAGGAGTATGTCGATGAAAGCTCAGTCAGAGGCCTCCTCCGGCTCTAACTTTTCGGTTGAAATGGCTTCAAGAAAACAGCTACCCATGAAAGAGGATAGTGATGAAGATTCTGCATGCTCACACCCTCGTTCATCCTCAAGCTCTTCATCGGACTCAATTGCAGCCCCGGTAATGATGGCCGGCACTACAACTATTGAGGAGCAATTAGCAAATATGATGAAAGCTATCGAAGGGCTCACGAAACATATAGAAGCTCAGGACACCAAAATCTCCCAATTGATGGAAAAAAGAGATGTTGCGGAGACTAGCCGTGCAAACGGAAAAGGAGTTGTGGACGAGAGTGAGGTGGAAGAGTCCACAAAACGCCAAACTACTGAAAAAGAGCAAACTGAAAGAGGAGTGCAACTTTCAGCTGATGGAATGCTCCAAGTGGAGCAACTCAAAGATATTATACTTGGAACAATAAAAGAAAGGTTTGAAGAGAATGCCAAGCCTACCGTCACTTATGTTAAGCCTTACACAAAAAGAGTGAATAACTTAAGGTTGCCACTTGGTTATCAGCCTCCTAAATTCCAGCAATTTGATGGCAAAGGAAACCCCAGACAGCATGTGGCACATTTCATTGAGACGTGCAATGATGCTGGTACTTATGAAGACTATATGGTGAGGCAATTCGTTCGCTCTCTCAAAGGAAATGCCTTTGATTGGTATATCGACTTGCAGCCTGAGTCCATCGACAGTTGGGCACAAATGGAATATGAATTCCTCAATCGTTTCTACAGCACGAGGAGAACCGTTAGCATGACTGAGCTAACTAATACTCGCCAATTGAAGGACGAGCCTGTGATTGATTATATCAATCGATGGAGAAACTTGAGTTTAAATTGCAAAGACCGATTATCCGGAGAGTCTGCTATCGAAATGTGCATCCAAGGGATGGAGTGGAATTTACTCTACATACTTAAAGGGATTCAGCCTAAGACTTTCGAGGAGTTGGCTACGAGAGCCCATGATATGGAATTGAGCATGGCAGCCAGTGGAATCAAACACTCACCAGTGTCGGATTCTTACAAGTCCAGAGAAAGACAAGAAGCCAAGAAAGGGGGCAGACCTTATGCAAGAAACTCCAATAAAGAATCAATGGCCATAAACACTGCTACAGTTAAGATTCGAAAGAATGGAGATGACAAGAAAGATAAAGGAAAACAAGTTACCCAAGAGTGGGGGCAAAGAAGGTTGACCCTGAAGGAGATGCAAGAAAAAGAGTATCCATTTCTGAACTCTGATGTTTCTGGCATATTTGATGATCTGATGAAAGATAAACTCATCGAACTCCCCGAAATGAAACGTCCAGATGAAGCAAGTCGAACCAATGACCCAAAATATTGCAAATACCATAGATTGGTGGGTCATCCCATTCATGATTGCTTCATCTTCAAGGAAAAGATCATGCAGTTGGCTAAGGAGGGAAAGATTGTGTTGGAGGATGAAGCGGCTGCAAACTTCGCTTCCATAAAAGAAGTTCACAATGAAGGCTCTTGTCATGCGGTGAGTGAGGAGGGCAATGAAGATGAACGAGTTGAGAACAAGGAAAAAGCTTATTCTATGAAGGTGACCTTCACAGATGAAGACATGTTGTTGGGTTCACAGCCTCACAACCGACCTCTATTTGTAACTGGTTATACGCAAGGGCTGCAAGTAAAGCGTATACTTGTTGACGGAGGCTCAGCAGTAAACATTCTGTCATTAAGAATGTTGAAAAAATTAGAGATACCGGTGGATGAACTCAATCATAGCCGATTGATGATCCAAGGGTTCAATCATGAAGGGCAAAGGACTCTCGGCACGATTGTTCTCGATTTGATGATTGATGAGATGAGATCAACGATACTCTTCCATGTCATAGACGCAAAAACTTCATACAATATGCTTTTGGGGCGTCCATGGCTGCACGAGAATGGTGTGGTCCCTTCTACATTACACCAGTGTTTCAAGTATAATGAAGGCAACAGTGTGAAAAGAGTATTTGGCGATGATAAGCCGTTTACTGAAGCTGAATCTTACTTTGCTGATGCTAAATACTTCTTCAAGAACACAAAGGAAGTGAACCGAGAAGAAGCCCCAGCACAAGATAATGGGGGCAGTAAACAAATAAAGGAGGAAGGTAGCACATCATCCACCACTCTCAAGAAGAGCAAAGGCAAAGAACTTGAGGCCCTGGAAGAACTAACATTACCTTTAACAAAAATTGATGAAGGTAAGACTTCTTCTCCACCGCTCAAAGGATTCGTACGTCCTATTGAAGGAGCGAAAACTGAGCATGGTGAAGTATTTGAAGCAGAAATATCTAAGTCATATGGCCCGCAAGCTTTCAAACTCCTTAAGAAGGCTGGGTATGAACCAAAGGAGAAACCGGTGATGAGCAAGTTGCCTCAAGAGACTGTCATCTCATCTGAACATGGGTTCAATGCCACTCAAAAAATGTTGAAAAATAGTGGCCACACTGTCAAGAATGCTAAGCCAGGTTTGGGATATGTCCCTCAAAAGCCAGTCCGCATAGCAATCAGAAGAGCAAACACAAATTATATCACAGAGGGAGAAGTTTCGTCCACAGAAGACATTTTTGATGATAGTGGAAGGAAAATCAAGAGGAGTTCTGTCTTCGAAAGGCTTGGAAGTGTCTTCGAAAGGCTCGGACCATGTGAAAGGAACAAGATTGGAAAGAAAAATAATTTCAAGTCTCCTAGCTTTCCAAAACTCCGAAGTCGAATCCCTTCTCGTATGAAGAGGCAAAATATCTTGACAGTCTCATGTGGAAGAGAGTTGAAGGCTAAGATGCAGACGATTGTCTTTACTAAAGAAGACAATGATGATGATAAAGAAAGTGTAGCTTCCACCAACCATATCACTGCTCTTGAGGATTCTCAAGTGGAGGAAGTGGATGCCGAGGATGCCCCTCCACAATTTGAGGAGGGTGTGAAAGCCACTGTCGATGAGTTGAAAGAAATCAACTTAGGTGACGAAAGCGACTCACGTCCTACTTACATAAGTGCCCTGCTAAGTAATGAGGAAGAAGAGCAATATATCAGCCTTCTACGAGAATTTCGGGATGTTTTTGCATGGTCGCATAAAGAAATGCCAGGCTTGGATCCAAAGATCGCAGTGCATCATTTGTCCATAAAAAAGGGAACTCGGCCAATTAAGCAAATGCAGCGTCGATTTCGACCAGAGTTAATTCCATTAATTGAAGAGGAAATTAATAAGCTTCTTGAAGCAGGCAAGATCAGAGAAGTCAAGTATCCTACATGGATTTCTAACATCGTGCCAGTGAGAAAGAAAAATGGGCAAATCAGAGTATGTGTTGATTTTCGGGATTTGAACATGGCGTGTCCGAAAGATGACTTCCCACTGCCAATTGCTGAACTCATGATAGATGCAACAACGGGACATGAGGTCCTTTCGTTTATGGATGGATCATCTGGCTACAACCAGATTGGTCTGGCTCCCGAAGACCAAGAGAAAACAGCCTTTCGTACTCCGAAAGGAATATATTGCTATAATGTGATGCCATTTGGCTTAAAGAATGCTGGTGCCACTTATCAACGAGCCATGCAGAAGATATTTGATGACATGCTTCATAAGATCGTCGAATGCTACGTTGATGATATTGTGGTGAAATCAAAGAAAAAGAAAAATCATCTCCATGATTTAAGGCGAGTGTTTGAGCGCTTAAGGGAGCATCAACTCAAGATGAATCCACTCAAGTGTGCATTTGGGGTTACATCCGGAAAATTTCTTGGATTTATTGTTCGCCGTCGAGGAATCGAGATTGAAAAGGCGAAGATCGATGCAATCATGAAGATGCATGTGCCTCGGAACATCCATGAACTCAAAAGTCTGCAAGGAAAATTGGCATACTTGAGAAGATTCATATCAAACTTGGCCGGTCGATGTCAACCGTTTAGTCATCTCATGAAGAAAGGCAGTATATTTGAATGGGATGAAGCTTGCAATAATGCTTTCAATAGCATTAAAGAGTACTTGATGAAGGCACCAGTGTTGTGTGCGCCAATACCTGGACGTCCGTTAATTCTCTACCTAGCTGCTCAAGAACGTTCTGTTGGAGCTTTACTCGCACAAGAGAATGATGATGGAAAAGAAACTGCCCTTTACTATTTGAGTAGAACCATGACTCCAAATGAGTTGAAATATTCACCAATTGAGAAGATCTGCTTGGCCCTTATCTTCGTGATTCAGAAGTTGAAGCATTACTTCCAAGCTCATACAGTTCGGCTAGTTTCAAAAGCTAACCCACTAAAGTTCGTCATGTCAAAGCCAGTACTCTCAGATCGGCTTGCCAGGTGGTATCTCCAACTTCAACAGTTTGAGATTATATATGTCCCTCAGAAGGCCGTAAAAGGACAAGTGTTGGCAGATTTTCTAGCTGATCATCCAATGCCTGCAGAATGGGAACTGTCTGATGAACTCCCTGATGAAGATGCCTTCGCTGTGGAGATAGCTTCTCCTTGGAAAATGTATTTTGATGGAGCATCTCATAGGGAAGGGGCCGGTGCTGGAGTTGTATTCGTAACATCCAGTGGCGAAGTTTTGCCATTCTCATTTTCCTTAACAGAAAACTGCTCTAACAATGTAGCCGAGTATCAAGCACTCATACTTGGTTTAGAGATGGCCGTCGATATAAAGCAATTACACCTTAAAGTGTATGGTGATTCGTTACTTGTGATAAACCAACTACTTGGGGTGTATGAAGTAAGGAAGCTTGAGTTGTTCCCATACCACAAGTATGCTCAAAAGCTGATGAGTTGGCTTGGTGATGTTGATATCGAGCATTTACCCAGAAGAGAGAATAAACAAGCTGACGCCCTCGCCAAGCTAGCGTCAAATATAGCTATGCAGGAGGCGCAAGTTCAAATTTCAGTGTGCAAAAGTTGGGTTGTACCACCAATCTTCGAAGATGATGATTATGAAGAAGTCGAAAATCATTTGGTGGAGGTCTTCGAAATTGAAGAAGAGGATTGGCGTCAAACACTCATCGATTATCTCAAGTATGATAAATTGCCAAATGAGCCACGTCAAAGGGTTGATATTCGGCGTCGGGCACCTCGATTTATTTACTTCAAAGGCACAATGTATAGAAGATCATTTGATGGAATTTTCTTGAGATGCCTAAGTAAAGAAGAGTCTGTTCAAGCAATGGAGGAAGCTCATTCCGGAATTTGCGGTGCTCATCAGTCTGGGCCAAAACTACACTTTAGAGTCAAAAGAATGGGCTATTATTGGCCAACAATGGTGAAAGATTGCATGGAGTATGCACAAAAGTGTCAGGCTTGCCAATTTCATGGGAACTTGATCCATCAACCTCCGGAGCCTTTACACCCAACAGTTGCTTCATGGCCTTTTGATGCTTGGGGATTAGATGTGGTGGGGCCTCTCACAAAATCTTCTGGTGGTCATCTCTACATCCTTGCTGCCACCGATTACTTTTCCAAATGGGCTGAAGCTGTGCCTTTGAGGGAAGTAAAGAAAGAAAATGTTGCTGATTTCATTCGAATCAACATCATTTACAGATATGGTGTTCCCCGCTATATCATCACCGATAATGGAAAGCCATTCAGCAACAGCTGGATCGATAAGTTGTGTGAGAAGTTCGACTTCAAACAAAGGAAGTCGTCAATGTATAATGCAGCTGCCAATGGTCTAGCTGAAGCATTCAACAAAACCCTGTGCAGTCTGTTGAAGAAGGTGGTCTCCAAGTCTAAGAGAGATTGGCATGAAAGAATAAATGAAGCTTTATGGGCGTACCGCACCACCTATAGGACTCCGACTCAGGCTACTCCGTATTCTTTGGTTTATGGTGTTGAAGCAGTGGTACCTCTCGAGAAACAAATTCCTTCTTTAAGGATGGCCATACAGGAAGGCTTAACCGAAGAAGAAAATGCAAAGTTGCGCCTTCAAGAGTTAGAAGCTCTAGATGAGAAGAGGTTAGAGGCACAACAAAGACTTGAGTGTTATCAATCTCGCTTATCCAGAACATTCAACAAAAGGGTGAAGATACGTTCTTTTCAAGTTGGCGACTTGGTGCTTGCCGTGAGAAGACCTATTGTGGTTACACATCGTGTTGGAAATAAGTTTCTCCAAAAATGGGATGGCCCTCATGTTGTAAAGGAAGTATACACAAATGGCGCCTACAAGTTGATATCAGAAGATGGCGTAAACATTGGCCCCATAAATGGGAAATTCTTGAAACGCTATTATGCGTAAAACAACTACAAGATACAACGCTCCTTGATATGAGCTAAAACTGTCCACATGATACTCCTTGATATGAGTTTAAACTATCTGACACAAATAATACAAGGCTCCTTGACACGAGTATAAACTGTCTACAAGTTCAAATTCAAGACTCATTGACATGAGTATAAGTTGCCAGCAAATTCAAACACCACGCTCCATGACGCATGAGCCTAAACTGCATGTTACTCCTGGTCCGCACGAGTATAAACTGTGTACGACAAACTCCTGGTCCGCACGAGTATAAACTGTGTACGACAAACTCCTGGTCCGCACGAGTATAAACTGTGCACGACACACTCCTGGCCCGCACGAGTATAAACTGTGCACGGCACCCCCCCAATCAAAAAACCATGTCCCTTTGAACTACGTTATGACTTGATTCTCTTTAAAGAGATACGTAGGCAGCTTGACATTTGTTAAGTTCAGTCATGTTTTCGTTTGTTTGCATCAAATTTGTGAAGTAAAAAAGCAAATTAAGATATAAAGGCAGCAGGTAAACATCCTAAAAGCAGTAAAGCAAAGGCAAAGATGCAGTGATGAATAAGAAGAAAAAAAAAAAAGGATAAGAGAGAATATGGATTTTATTGATAATATCATTACAGTTCAAAAAAAAATATTGAAATGAAATGGTTTCAATACAAATTAATGAAAAATATTCATACTGGATAACTCATCTCGAGCGGCCACCAAAGCTTGTGTAACAGTCCTTAATTCATCAGCAATGGAATCTTCTAGGATAGGTGTTTTCTTTAGTACACCAATGTCCCTGGTAGCAGTTTGGGCTCCAAGCTTTGCATTTTGAACGGATTCACGAAGACGTTCAACCTTTCGGGATACTGTTTCCTTCTCCTTCAACAGGGTCTCAATTTCTTCCGCAATCTGCTTCAACCTAGTCTCGGATTCTTGCAATTGCTTGATATCTACAGCTTCTTTGCCTTTGTGTTCGTCAGCACGCTTCCTTGCATCGGTCAGGCGCTTATTAACTTCTCTCCTGGATAGCCCATCAGCAAGTTTTATCTTCACGGCATCATACGCATCAGCTTTAGTAAATAAGAAGTCAAATGATGCTTCTAAAGCAGATCCGTCAATCTCTGGAGCACTCTTGAAATTATTCACCATTTTGAGTCCCTCATTCCGCATAGAAGATAAGGAGCCGACAGAAGTCCTCTTCAACTTATCTTGAAAGCTTTTCCACACTTTCAAATTAACTAGTTTCCTAGCATCCGTGATCTCGGCATCAAAGTTAAATATTGTAATTTCTGGAGCTTCCATTATAGTAATTGGAGGATGAGACTCGGGCACAATAGGAGAAATTTGATCTGGAAATACATCATCTACTAAGCCTTTAAGGGCTGCAGCGGAAGCTGATCCTTCTTCCTCAAGTTCGTCATAATCAGAGCCAAATACAGCATCCAGATGCTACAAAAAAGGGGATATTAGAAAATAGTTATATATGGAAGTATGGAATTCATAATTAAAAAAGGGGATTGAAAACCTCGGTTTGAGTTATCAGGACGTGCATAGGAGATTCGCCTCTTTTGGTCCTCTTCAAGTTTCGGTCTGTGCTACTCTCATTTGAATAAGAGAGATCACTCTTTCTTTTTTTTGCTACACCTGACGTTCCAACAATCACCTTCTGAGGAGGTGGGGCTTCTAACGGTACAGTTGCTTCATCAATCTTGGCATTATTCGAATTGCCAATAATGTCAACTTCTTCCTCTACGGTGTGGCTCGGAACAATTCTGATTAGATCCGCCATATGATCTATAAAATAAGTCCCATGAAGTTGAGAGGACCACTCAGCATACTTTGGTGAGCAGAAGTTTTTGAACTCTGTGGGGACGCATGGAAAAGTCGCTTTAGAGCGAGAATTGCGTAAGATACATCGCCTCCAAAGCTGGAGCCCTTGCTCTAAAGTAGACTCTCGAAGGTCTGTTCTCAGTTTTCCTGGAGTATCTTCTTGATAAAAGCCAAATTGACGGCTGAATCGATGTGGGCTGTAAGGTTCAATAAAAAATCTTCCATTTTGTCGTAGAGTGAGATAACTCATACGAATGGCAATGAAGAAGCCCCAATCACGCCAAGATGCTTGGTCAATATCAATATACTCCCTTGGATTATTTATGCGGCGAACATTACAAAGCAAGGAAGCATTACTTCCATTTTGAAGTCTTTTGCGAGCATTAGTTGGAGTAAAGAACTTTGCCCCATTCTCACCTGAATATGTTACCATTAAAGGGATCTTCAGTTCATGTGGATTTGGATAATGAGTATTGAAATAATGAGCTAACCAGGTATACACAAAGTGTACGGGGAATGTTGACTTCATCTCAGAGGGTCTAGGATCATTTGAAATTTTGTTCAAGCCTCTATAGATACTCGTCAGAACTGGGACGGCAAGTCCAACTGACCTTCCTGTAGCCATCAAACTCGCTACCTTAAAGGTTCCAGGACGTATTAAATCTACTTCATCGGTAGGGACTACGAAAGAGCAAAGCCAGCAAGCCAGATAAGCAGCTAGATATGTCTCCTCTTGGTGCATAACATCAATACCGAGCATTTTGAAGGGTCCTGTTTCTGCAGAGGTCCATTTCTTATGATCACCAATAACCCCATTTGGGTTGTGTGTTTTCTTGCGGCGGTTCTTCCTACTCTTCTCTACACGTACAGGAGGTTTCTTGTAAGTTATAGGTCGACAAAACCAAAATTTTACCCATCGAGTGAGTGAAACAGAGTCAGTACCATCAAGACTGCGAAGTCTATGGTAGGCGTGCAGTAAGTGCCGACAACTAGATGGAATACGCAAGCCATTGAGGTCACGATCATTGAAGAGTTCAGGTTTATCGGGCACAACCTCTTCATATAAATGACCGGCTAGTGGCAAGCCCGTCCAGTTGTACAAATCCCATAGAGAAATTGATATTTCTCCTAAAGAAGTGAGCAAAGTGTTAGTAACAGGGCACCACGCCTCACAGAAAGCTTTGATGATCTCTTGGTTGCAGTCATATGTGAATAAAGATGCAAAAATTGGGTCATAAATCTTTATTCTTGCAAGATCGTCATGATATCTGCTTAGGACAACTTCAGTCCATTCCCAATAGCCAGGAGTATAACGGAATTCTCCAGGAAAATTCACCGAATTGCCCCACGCTGCATGATCATCAATTATTCGGCGCCCTAATGTGGGCAAAGAGTCAAGGTTTTCATCTTCGGTATGGTTAATCGCCTTCAAAATTACAACTTTGGTTTCACCCAAGTTCAGATCTTCAGTCCAAGTCTTTAGATCAGGTTCGCTATTCTCGCAAGGAATTTTGTCTATAGGTGCACCCATCAAGGGTCTCTCAATCGGAAGATAAGTTGCTCCATCGGATGGTGAGTTCTTATTGTCAAGAATCACCAATTGGTGCTTATTGGAGTCTATGACCATACCAGCGAAGTAAACCATCTTGAAGTTGAATTAACTGCAAGGAAATATGTGAGAATATATCAGCAAAAGTGGTTCAAATTAATTTATATTTCTTTGATTTAATTAATTAAAAGGCCCAAAATGAATTCATGGGTCAGTTAATTATTAAATTCAAAATTATAAATTAAACATATGATGAGAAAGAGTCAAATATTGAAGGAGCCCAAATCCTTGAAAAAAATTGGAGCCCAAATCCTTGAAAAAAATTGAAGCCCAAATCCTTGAAAAAAAAAAAAAAAAGAATGGAGCCCAAATGAATTTATAATAAGGCCCAAAAGAATCATGTAACCAAAGGAAGCCCAAGTCAAAGCCAAATGGGGGCTAATTGAGAATCAAAATAAAGCCCAATTAAAGAAGTCAAAATTTAAAAGGGTGAGTCAAAATTGAGGGCTTCTCTCTTCCAAAGCGGAAGGCTCTCTGCGATGAACCAGGTCATCTGCCGCTCCAACGCCGCTGCATCTCGCCGCCCCTATCGATGCATAGCTGCTGTCGCCTTCCGCCGGTTCCGGATCACCGCGCCGACTCCGCGCGCGCTGCTGCCCACCGGAAGCAGACGCCGCCCGAGCCCACCGTGAGTCAGCCACTTCACCACTTCGCCGCCGAGGGCCGTCGACCGCCGCGCTGCTGCAAATCGCGACCACGCCACCAATCTTCCCGCCTGCTCCACGCTCCACCAGCAGACCGTTCAACACCGCCTGCTTCGCTCTCAGCCAGAAGCCGCCGCAACACACCGCCGATGGGGACGCGAACGGAAGGCCACGCTAGCTGCCATCCTTGCCTCGTTGAAGCCAGCTGGGCACGTTCTTCAAGCCGCAAAAGTTGCTACTCCCCTCACCGGAGTCTGCTGTGTCCGCCATTATCGTCGTCCCGCTGAAATCACGAACAACGTTCCAGTCGTTGCTGAAGATCATCGACCACTACCACAAGCCGGAACTGCAAACGCTGCTCATATCACCACTTTGCTGCCGAAGAGCGCCGCCCCGGGAGACGCGAAGCACCAGCCATCATCACGAATCCTACTTCGCCACCGGTTCCCCAATCACGAGCGCTGCTGCAAGCCGAATTGTTCCCTAGCTCCGTTGCTCACGGTGTTCCAGTCGCAAACCCCCAAAACCACTAGAGAAGCCCGCTCGATCATCGACCACCATTTCTCACGCCACAGACAGCTGTTGCCGAGGGACAACTGAGGGGTAACCTCTGATTCCGTAAAGGGGCAACCGAGGGATAATTATCGATTCCATTATAAGGGACAATCGAGGGGCAACCGAGGGACCAAACTTTAAGGGATGAGGCAACAACCGCTGCCTATCTCCACCTTCACGGAAATGCTCGTCGTCGGCCACCAAGCAATTGCTAGTTTTGTCGCAAACGCCAAACAGTCTGGAGCCAATCGATCATGTGCCACCAGCGCCGCTAGCGCCCATCAGCCGTCGAGAATCGATTGCCGCGCCGTCGCACGCACTATCGCCATCGGAATCAGGTTCCAACCATCAATACTCATGACCCTCGCCACTAATCATTGTTGTAGTAGCCGACAATTGCAATACACAACTGGTAATCGAGGGACAATCATTAAGGGACAAACGATAAGGGACAACCGATTAAGGGACGAGGTTGACAAGAACCGTTAAGGGACAAGGGACGAGGTTGACAAAAAGAATCACAAGTATGTAATTGTACAGTGACAAGTGAAAAAAAGAAGGCAGAAGTAAAGAAGGCAGACAAAAAAAAAAAAGAAATAAATAAATAAAAAAAAAAAAAAAAAAAAAAAAAAAAGGTACAGTGATAAGAACAGAACAAGGATGCGGAAGCACAATAAATGGGCCATATACGATGCTCTTATTGCTAAATTGCTCACATGATAAAGAAATAAAGAAGCAAATTTAAAAGATTGAGGCTTACACTATCAGTGGGCAATGCTTGATGAAGGAATTTGCAAAGTAAAGGAGAATAACTCTTCGAAAAAAAAAAAAAAAAAAATCAAAGACCTTGGGCCTTTTTATATAGTGAAGAGGCTGCAACAAATTATGGAAATTATCTTGGTGAACAAGAAACAAATATGTCCCATATCCTCTTATCTTGGTGGACAAGAAACAAATTTATTCCATATTTTCTTTTTGGATTTGGGCATGAGAAAACAAATTGGGTCACCTAAAATTGGGCCAAGAAAAAAAGTTTATTTGAAAAAATTAATTTTTTTTTTTTTTCAATTGCAAAAGCCCAAATTATAAATGCTGAAAATAAAAAGGACTTTTGCGATTCCTTCACAACAAGACACGGCGTCCGTGAACAAATCGCAAGGGGGCATTTGTAAGCAATTAAAATTTACGGTCCAATCACATAGCGACACGTGGATTTTATTGATTAAATATTAATTTATTTTGGAATTTAAATAAGTTAATTCCTAAAATAAATTAATAAATAATTTGAGCCCAACAAATTAAATGGAGCTCAAATTAAATGAGGTCTGACCCAAGTCAAATAAGCCCTAAATTAAATGAGGCCTGGCCCAAGTCAAATAAGCCCCAAATTAAATGAGGCCTGGCCCAAGTCAAATAAGCCCTAAATTAAAAGGAGGTCTGACTGAAGTCAAACAAGCCCATACAGATTAAATCAGGCCCAAATAAAATAGGCCTGATTACAGTCCAAACAAGTGGAGGCCCAAGCCCGCAGGATATGACCCAAATAACTCTGGACCAATCAGAATGCAGGACATTTATGAGGGGGTCTTCACCTCTCACCTATATAAAGGGATCTCCCCATTCATTCAACACACTGAAGCTTCTGAAGACACAGACACTTTGAAGAGATTGAAACACGAGCAACGCTCCTCAAGATCTTCAAGGCGAAGAACGATATACGACCCGGGATAAAGGTGCTAAGCCCCCCAGATCGAGTGTTTTCCACACACTAAGTTCTTCAGTGTTCTTCGAGCTAAGAACGACGTACGACCCGGGATAAAGGTGCTAAGCCCCCCAGATCGAGTGTTTTCACATCAAACACGTTTAATCCAAACAAAGGCTCGACGCCTCTGGATAAACGTTACAAGTCCCTAATTCGAGTCCGGACAAGCTTCAGACGAAGATCCGACTCAACACACAAAGTCAGTGCAGTCAACAAAGTCAGCGCACACACAAGTCAAGTCAAAGACAAGACAAAGTCAAAGTCAAGTCAAGCCACGTTGGTTCGAGAGAAGAATCAGAGGATTAATAGAGATCGTTTCCTTAATTATCAAGTTCAATCCACATCGGATTATCTTTGTAATTCAATTTGTATTTATTTTATTATAAATACAAAAAATTTGTTGTTACAGTTGCAATTACCTTAATGATTCTATTCTAAAAAGAAGGAAATTGAACTGTTCACTTGATGTAACATAGAAAAATTCAAGGTTCTTTTTGTGAAGGTGCACCAAAGTATTTTTTCCTGTAAACATAAACCTTGTTGGACGATATGTTGATGTTGATCCATTTTGTAGACGGTATGGTGGTGATATTGAGATCAAAGTGCATGTTTTTCAGGATTGCCATTGGGTTAGAAACTTTTGCTCATGTCTCCCTTTCATGTTGATTTCTCATTGTCTAATTCACAATAAACTCTTGATGATTGGGTGGATGAGGTTGGACAGCAAGATGATAAAAACATGGGATGTAAATTTGCTACACTACTTTGGTGTATCTGGTACGCTCAGAATCTACTTATTTTTCAGAATAAGGTATTTGAAGTTGAATACCTCATTTCGATGGGGTCATCCTCTAGTGGGAGTTCGTCCCAAACTTCTTAGAAATGGAGCCCACATATGATAGTAATTTTAAAAATAAACATAGATGCCTAAATTGTTCAGGATACAGGAAATGGTATTGGTGGGGTGGCTCGAGATTTGAATGGACAAGTCAGCTGGTGCTTCACCGAACATCAAGAGTCAGTTCTTTCTGTTGATATCGTTGAGGCCTTAGCAACACGTTGTGGAGTTCAAATTGTACGAAAACAAACAACATATACATCATTCTTGAGGTTGACTCGCGTGTCCTCGACTATGCCTTGATCAAATCAAAGAATGGTCTATCTTAATTTGGCTCTATCATTGAGGACATCTTGCAGGCTTTATCCCCCTCTTTTGAAGACATCTCTTTCCATTGGATTCGTCGTTCGGCGAACATTTTAACCCACAAGCTAGTCAAGTTTGCTTTCAATAATTCTTTAGCAAATTAATCTGATGTTAGTATTCCTCTACTTATTCTGTCATATGTTGATATCATTCCTTCGGCCGATGAATGATCAATTTTAGTATCTTACTTTTGGCTTTCAAAACAATATTACTCTCAAGGAATTATTACTATGTAATACAAAATATACTTTAATATTACTAGTATATACATAATATATATTTTATTACTATTCACTACAAGATTGTCTAATAAAAAGTAGCACTTACCCCTAATCTTATATACATTAATTATAAATAAATATCACGTATTACATTAATTACTCTCATCCTTTCTATATAATATTTCCCACGGTTGTGGGAGAGAGAGAAAAAAATATCAACGATGACAAAAAGAAATCTAGCCTTATCGAATGAATGGCTATCGCTAGAAGTCCTCACTGGTTTTCAATTTCTTTGTTTTCCTAAGCATACTTCTTGAAATGGTTTTCCTTCGACCAGGCTTGTGAATAAATTGGTGGTTAATTGTTCAATTTGAATAATTGAAACAATCTAAAGCACGATTAACAAGCATTTAATTCATCTTGGTATTTGTGTTTCTTTATATTCTTTGTTTGTATGTATTTTGAATTGTATGTATTCAGTGATTTTTAATTATTTGTTTATATGTATTCAAAAATTTTCATTAAAGTATTCAGAATACATGCAAATAAGTTTATGAAATTAGCATGTATTCAGAAATTTAAGTAATGTATTCAGAAATTGGCGGTTGGTTGTCGATGCATTAATGTATTCAGAATACATACAAACATTAGCACTATTTATCCAAAAATTTTCAGTAATATATTTAGAAATTTTCAGTAATGTATTAAAAAATTGGCGGTTGGTGATCGATGGTTAGCAGGCAGCAGAGATTGAACCCAAATTCTTAATACTATTTTTTTATTTTTTTAATCTTTAACCGATAGTTTAATGATGGGTTGATCTCCACTATTTTAGTTGAGAAATTAGTAGGATATTATCTTTTTAATGTTATTATAAATTATATATATTAGTTTCTGAATACAATTAAAAAAGGGATAAAAATGGTATTTCATGCATTTAATTTATCTTGTGTATCTAGTAGTAATATAGGTACATAAAATATACCTATTAGTAATGGACCCTAATCTCAATGTTTATTACACTCTATCAAATAAACTCGTTTTTTCATATTATCTACTTATCTCAGTATAAATAATATCTATTTCTGTAATATTTTTTTAATCTTATCTTAGACTGTAAGAATATAATTATTATTTCACCCTTATAATTTAGAGCATATTTTATTCTAAATTTTAGAAATTTAATTATAATTCAGCCTTCTTAATTTATTTAACCTAAAATGATTGCGTACAAGATGTTGTGATGAAGGAATATTAATTTCAAAACCAAAACAATTATGAGAATGGAATTGTTTTAATTTTAAATCTCAATAAATTTTTATGAATTGTTTCATAAATTTTTATTATATTTTTTATTTTTGTGTCATCCCAATTACAAAGTATTCATATTATTTTTAAGTAGATGAAACTCGAATATTAAACAATTAATATATTTTTATGGAGCCACAAATCGTATTAACATAACTATATAATTATATTTTAAAATATTATATTTCTCAACTTATTATATATATTAAATTGTTATACTCCTTGCTAAAAGTAAGCAGATACATATAAAGGAAATAGAGGAATTGTTTTGCTAATAGATGAATATGTGATTAATTAATTCTAATACTTTGAAATCATGTTTTCTTAAAAAAAAAGATAAAATTGTTAAAATATAAAAAATAGTGTATTTAATTAATGAAAAGAAGACTAAGTCTCTCATGAGAAGTAATTATATGAAATGGTAATTATATGAGACGAATTATGAGACGTGTTTAAGTATGATTATTATATAGGTAAAATATGCTTATTAATAGTTAAAATATGTTTTTCTAAAATATGATGAATGATCATCACAATATTAATTTAGTGTGTTATAATATGATAAAAGATAGATGAATAAAAGCTATAAAAAGGAGCTATGTAATAATTAATTTTACTCGTCTTACATATATCCGTTTCATAAGAGAGTGTCCTTAAAAGAAAATTCATAATTAAATTGAGAAAAGATGGAAAAGTCATATACTTTTTTAATAAAAAAATAAATTCTAATTAAATTAAAAAATAATAAAAATACTTTAAATGCAATTAACCTTAAAAATATCATAATGTATTATTGAAGTATTAAAATATACTCCCTTCATTCTGATTATATGATGTATTGCGACACAAAAAATTTAGAAAATTTTCATTTCAATGCGATGATATAAAAATAAGGGTTATTTTGATTATTTTAATATAATATCATCGAATATAAATTATAAAAGGATGTGACGTTTTTATAATAAATACGGTATTATGAGAAAATTAATATTAGAGGTAGTAATTGAGACACATTAGATAGCACAATACAAAAATAACATCAAATTGTAGATTAGTGTTTAGGTTTATCATATTTGTATTATTATTGTGTCGAGAAATTACATATATTATCACATGTATTATGTAATTTCATATTTTATTGTGTAATTTCGTGTTTAATTTTATTTTCTAACATAGTGTTGAATATTAATGCTAAATTATTTATATTTTTCATTTTTTATTACTGAGCAATATTTTTGTGAGATTATTTTTATTTTTTAATTAGTTATTATTCTTCGTTAGAGATATTATCAATTTGTTTTTTTAAAGTTGCGTAGTGTAATTTCTTGGCCATATTCCAAACGTATTTCTACAATAATTCACACAAAAAGATTTCTTAACTAGGCAAGGAAAAATTGTACGCGAAGATTCACGACAAGAGAAAAGAAAGAAAAAAAAATCCGGAACGTCGTCGTTTTCTTTCCCTGAGGGTAGAGGCCGTGGAAGGGGCAATATGGGCATTAAGCGTGGCAGTCCGGTAAATAAAGTGGAAATTGGAGGCAAAATTGATAAGGTACGATGGGTTGTCAAGGAGTGATTAGGCCATCACTACACCCACTTCCTTTTAATTTTCTTTTTGTGTTGGGCTTTGAAAGCGACGGCCCACGTCAGCCCACCACTATTTTGGCTGGACCAATGACGTTGACCGCCTCACATAATAGCCCATTATGGCTACGTGTTGAATTCCCTCGCCACGTGGCTCTATGGGGTCGTTCTGCTACCTCCCAATGTGTTTCTTGTGCTTATCGCTTATCCACAACCCCCCATCTCTCTCTTCCTTTCTTTTCCATCTGGATGGATAAATACAATTTCCTGAATTTTAATTCAGTAAATGCATTGACTCGCCTTATACGGTAATTTATAACTACAGTATCCGATTAGTAAAATATTCGAGTTTTGGTTCGAACAAATATTTGTTCATAAAACTATACGAATCGACTTAGTTATTATTTTATCAAATCAAACTCGAGCTTGATATGTTCATTCGAAAGCTCACGAACGTGTTTATTTATAAACTCACAAACATATTTACAAATGTGTTTATTTATAGGCTCGCAAACGTGTTCGGACGCGAACTTATTCGGTAGTAAGCTCGAGTATAATTCGTCAATAGGCTTGTCTATAACTCTAGTATGGTACATTCTAAAAGAAAAAAAAAATATCACTACTATAGTTTTATAATCATCCTTGTTATAAATTATTTGATAAGAATAATAAGAGAATCATAAAGAAGAAGAAGAATACAAAAGTAAGGAGAGAGAGATTTCATTAATGGTATGAATGTATACAAAACCCTGTTATTCTTACTTTTTATATAGAGAAGAGAAATTGTACAATGGTAAATAAGCTCTCTTCCTATTCTAATGATATAAGAAGTAATGTCTATATAAAACATTTCACAACACTCCCCCTTGGACATTACGACGTTACAACGTCATATGCATGCCTCGTTAAAAACCTCGCTAGAAAATCCTGTGGGAAAAACCAATCAAGGAAAATAGTACATGTCTTATCATTTTTAATATTTCGTAATAGATGTCTCATTTAAAAAAACTTTCAACTAAGGAAACCTTGTAGGAAAAAACTTAGTTAAAGAAAAAGAGTACATCTTTGTCTTCAGAACCAAATCTTCAGGATTATTTAGAAATTGTTTCTCCCCCCAAGACATTTAACTTGTCTGTCTCATTAAAAACCTTCAACTAAGAAAACATATTAGGAAAAAACTTAGTTAAGGGAAAAAGAGTACATGTTTTACAATTTTCATGTATTGCTTTAGTTGTCTCATAAAAAACCTTAGATTAAGAAAACTCAATGGGAAAAACTTAGTAAAAGAAAAAAGTGTACAACTATTGGTCTTCATGACCTAATCTTCTGGATTGTTTAGAAATTACACTCCCCCTCAAAATAATGGTATTTTGAAATATAACTGCTGATCTTCAGGATCGAAATTTTAGAATTTACTTGGAATAGTCACTCCCACTGAAGACGACAATCTTCTGGGTCTACACAATACATTACTACAAGCAGATATTAAAATATAATTTGGGAATAAACAAAATAACGATAAATAATTTAGATTTTCATATGAGCAAATACTATGTGTAATTTCTTGCTGCTCTTCTGGAGCACATAAGATAAATTTATCATGTCTATCATAATATATTAATTGCTCATCCATGCAACTCATAATTTATTGCCTTATAAAAGACTGGGGAAATATATATTTATCATGCCCTATGAGCTATTAAGTTATTATATGAACAATCTTATCCTTAAACCAGTTTGAAACTTAAACATTATGAGGATCATTTAATTACCATTCAAATCAGTATGCCAATGTCGCGTTGATTTCTTATAAATAAACAAATATATTTTGTATCAACGAGATACTTGAGGATACGTCTAATTTCATATAACTTCTCTTTATCAAAGAGTTATAATATCTTGCTAGCAAGTTCATCGTAAGTGCATATCAGGCCTAATACAAATATGAGAAACACGTGCTTTAAAAGCACTGAATGGAGGGACTTCTAGCCCAAAATATCCTCATTATATACTTCATGTATATTAATAACATTAGTTTTCCACTTCAAGTGATAAAAACGACAATTGGCATATAACATGAATAGATATATCGAAATTGATCTAAAATAATCATCAAATAAATTAACTGGTATTTTTTTAAAATTTTAAAATGTTCTCAATCTACAGATTGAGACAACTCTTTGGTTTATCCAAATTCTTTCATTCCAAAAAATTCGTCAATTGGCATGAGTTAACTTATATAAATTTTTTATACATTCTAAACTTAAACCATTCACATACACACAATTTCATTATTCTTCAAGAAGAAAGAGCAAATTAAAATGTAGTATATCTATATTAACTATTTCAAGGTCTTGACCAATAATATAGCTATATGTAGTGAATTTTATTCTCATCCAAATTGAGAAGTTTTAATCCTTCGTGGATTTTCATGTAAATCATATCATGTTTTATATTTACTGCATATCTAAATATATTGAAAACTGTCATATATATTAAGTAGCGAAACGTAATGCATAATGGAAGAGTATGTATCATATGTTCTTCTGGGACAAATATTTATATCATTTCAGATATTCAAATAAATATTTAGTGAGTTAAGCTCGATTTCAATGCTTTATTTTGTCTTACAAAATATTCGTGCTTCTGGCACTTTGATATAAAATATAAGTTCTGCATCCAGATTATTATTTAAGACAGTAAAAGCAATCAAAGAGGTAAATATGTTGTCGACAACTTTCTATTCCAATTTATATTCTTCTCCCAACTTTTATAATGATTTATATATATATATATATATATATATATATATATATATATATATATATATATATATATATTTATGTAACTAGATCCTCGTCATTTCCCAATATGTTTGGATCTAGTTGTTTCGCATACCCAGTATTTTGATTATTTTGATGCGCGTGCGAATTTGCTGGGTATTTGTCTTTTGGATAAATCTATTAAAGAGAGTTTTTATTATCAAACACTTCATATAGTAACTTTCTAGAGAATTCTTGTCAATCAAATGTATCATCGGAAGGTACCGTCTTTGCTTTGTTAGTATTTAGAGAGAAGGCAGAGTAATGCTCACGCACGTTAGGAAAAAAATCAGATTTAATCGTTAACTTTAAATTGGATAATATCTGATGGGATAACATGGTTATGTGGTGTGTTTTCATATCATCTGCATGAATGAGTAATCTTGTATGTCTAGAAAATTAGATTAATTGGTCTAAGTTGAATTTTCTTAGAACTGTTAATTTTCTTATTGATCAAGTTTCGTGAAATCTTTAGTGATTTTAATTTAATTGGTTCTTTAATTTTCTTGTTACGTAGTTTATAATTAATTATTTTCTTAAAAATTGAATGGGTTATTTATCTTAATAATTCTAATAATCATAAAATTGATAATAGTATGACTATGTTGTTTGGGTTTAATAATTAAGCTTTGTTACTTAACAGCTACCATTAATATACTTAGAGCATCTCCAAAAGTATTTTTATAATTTAAAGATGATTTGGTGTGATATAGAGAATATTTAAAATTTAAAGAGTTATATTTTATATTTTTTCCAACACTCTCTTTACATTTTATCTTCCCAAAAATTATTAATTACTTTTTTTATATTATATTATCTCCTAATATATTTTATTATGGATGTGAATTAATTATAATATATTTTGTGGACATTTTAAGGAAAAAATGTGTTGGAAGTGATGAAATAATTAATGCAATAAATTTTAAAGAGTTGTTTTGACTCTCTAAATTTAAAGAGCCAAAATCATTATGTAAATTTTTTTGTTATTTTGAAGAAATTATTGGAGATGAATTTTTATGTTTGACTCTTTAAATTTTAACTATTTTTATTTTAAAAATCCAAGATGCTCTTGACACTTGATGATTTAATCAAAATGCTTAAAATCGTGTGATCAGCACCACCATAAATCCATCTTTCTTGATTTAATTCTTTCATTCAAGTTTTATCATTTCTTGTATGTTTGAAATTTTGTGTTATTGCTTGGAGAGCTCAACGATTACCCATTAGATTAAATATTCCATTTATTAGATAAAATTATTATAAATGTCTCAATTGGATAATTGTCTTAAATGTCGCTCTATTCCACTGATGAGAAAATGAAACAGTCTGGATATATAATAAAAGGATCATTTATTCAGATTAACTCCCTTTAAATTCACTGTATAAATTTCGTCCACCGAATGGCATTAAATATCTGAATATATATGAACTCATAAAGAAAATGAAAATTAAAAAATGGGAAAAGTTACTGTGTCCGGACACGGAGGGATACTCCATGTCCCCATGTGAACACAACCCTCCCCCTCCAATTCTATTTAAACATATGTATTATTAGGGGCGCAGGGTGCATAGAAACTTCATTCTTAAAAAATTAGCTGAAATCAAAGTGTCGTTATCCCTACAAACAAAATTGCAATAAACAATCATACGTCATCATGTAAGAACACTTAGCAAGATGATTAAGAAATTAATTAAAGATTAAGACATTCTACCTCTTTAGCTGACATCATCACTAATATTGTAATATAAATATTCAGAATTCTCAAAGCCGAAACCCTAACAAATTACCTTTTTCTAGTTCGAATTCATTCTGTCATTTTGATAATTATTTTTTATGACACTCATAGTTGGATGAATGACACGTGAGAAAGAGAGAAATTGTATAATCCAAACTTAAATCTTAAGAGTAATGATTAGATTTTTTTCATTTTTTACGGGTCAATATATATAAAATGTAGCAAGAAGATGATGTATGAAATTGATCACATTACTCTTATCTAATCTGAAAATAAAAGTAGAATTAATTTGTTGCAATAATTAATACTTGGTTTGCCGGCAACGTGTTCAGTCAGAGCCTACAATTTTGGTGATTAATACGTGGAAAAATCCCCTGGGGAGGAAGAAAATGTGGGCATTAATCATTAATTAATTAATTGGAGCACTTAACTTAATCACTTTACTTAATTTAATCTTTAATACGTGATGTTGTTTATGGAAGAATTCAATGGTGGAGTTTGCTTAAATTTGTGTATGATTTAAGATTCACACGTGATTGAAGGTGGGAATTTGCCAACCTTACATATTCTCTTTTCTCCTTTTTCTTTAATTAATTCTTAGTTTTATTATATGTGACCGAACCACTAGGCAAAATATTCCATCGAAAACATAAATTAATTACAGGCTACAATATTTGTAGGATTATTATATATAAAGTGTATTTAATAATGTAAATTTAATATGACAAAGTTTTAAAAATGTTACTTATATGGATCGGTTTGTAAAACATACTCCCTCCATCCCAGGATAAGAGGGTCATTTTTTCATTTTAGTCGTCCCACCCAAAGAGTATCATTTCCTTTTTTATACACATGAGACCCATACACCCCTGTAATACAATTAAATGTTGGGACTAACACTCTTACTAATACAACTATCCACTACACATTAAATAATAATACTCTTTAATCTACGTATCAAAAAAGCAAATGACCCTCTTAATAAGGAACGGAGTGAGTATTAAAATATGCTTATTATATAGATAATATATTTCTTAATGGTTGTTAAAATAGTATAAAATAATCTTATTATTATAAGATTAGGATTAGAATTAGAATTAGAATGTTGAGTTAATATATATAAATTAGTAGTCTTAATTTTTTTTAAAAGGTACTGTATCCCCTAATTACTATTAGTATGAGTCTATTAGATACCATTTTCTTATTCTAATATGGCCCATATGTTTGCAAAATAACCAGCAATGAATATTATACAAGAGATAAATATGGTGTATTTCGATATGATATTACTATACACGGAAAAAAGGAATGCTACGGATGATTTTAGGGGATTTCCTTTTCAAACATTATACTCCATAAAAATTATTTATTATTTTAAAGAGATAATTTCAAGCAGGAGAAAGTATCCCATTTTTTAAGAGTAATATTCTCATACAAAAGAGTAAATTTATGCCCGACCTATTTGCCTATTTTAAGTTTTGTTTTTTAAGAGTTCTTCTCCCTTTATTTGCAAACGTATATTAATTAATATATTCTAAATGTTACTCCTTAAAATATAATTTAACCAAAAAAAAAAAGCCCATATATACTATAATAATCTTCTTATAACTCAAATTGCTGTTTTAGATAGATTTATTTATCTCGAAACAACAAATTTAACAATTAATAATAAATATTAGCTTTGCTATTTAATTTTATAAGAGGAACTTCAATTCTTCTAAATGGTTGTTTTGATATACAAATTTTGGGTAGCCCATAACCCTATCTCTCACCAATTTAATAGGCCGTAAAACATTGGCCCAGTATAAATTCGTTTGATGGGCCATTATTTCACTAGGCCCACACATTTTACGGGCCTAAATCTAAATGTACAGGTCACTGCACTAAGATCATCCAATAATATCACGCCACTTCAGCCATACACGTGTTTGACCCTATCACTTTCTAAACAGTAAGCATAGACTTGATTTTATTAAAAAGCTGAAAGCTTTTAATTTTATTATAAGGGAAAAAAAAGGAAAAGAAAAAAAAAAGAAAAAAAAAAACGTTGAAAATAAAGAGATCGGTGTCCAAATACCTCGCCGAAGTTGATACACCTGTAATTTTTGCAGATTATTTTGTTCGAAATTATACCGGATTTCCGATCTAGCCGTACCGATGGTATCTTACTATTTTCTTTTTCTGTTTCGCAGATTATTATGTTTTCTTTTAATTTATGATGATTCGTTTGGCATTGAATTTCATCTGTTTTCAATGTATATCATATAATTTCACGATTGAAATGTTTCCTCATATTTTATATTTTATATTTTCGTTTTCAGATTTTGTGTTTATTCTTATATTTATAGATGATTTATGAGATTTGGCTGTAAATCATGCGTCCAATATTAGCGCCATATAATTATTTGATGTATTTCAGGCAGCCCTGGTTTTGTTGTGCCTAGAAATGCTAAAATTTCGCTGAATTAATTATTTGTTTCAAGTAGGAAACTCTTTAAGAATCCGAATAACTGATATTGCGCATAATTTCTTAAGAATGCGCTTATGATGATGATAGTTATGGCATATTCTGGTAAAAAGGAGATGTTTTCTTTTGTAAAAATCTTGTAGAAAATCTTCCAGAAATCGGCTAATTTATTTGTTTCCAGCTCGGTGGAAGAAATGTGGCTTTCTACTAGGGTTCTGATTTGATTCGGCATTTAAATTGGATTGAGAGGATAAAACCTGCATTATTTCCTATAATTGCATGATTATTGCTACACTAATTAATTTAAATAACTGGCATTATTATTTGAATTTCATATAGGCATCCAACTCTCACATTCTTGATGTTTTTTTATTTTTCCTCTGTGTATAGACAACATCAAGGAGGCTTGCTGACAGGAAGGTGGAGAGGTTTGAGAAGAATATTACTAAACGAGGCACCGTCCCTGAGATGGGCGCAAAGAAGGGGAGTAACTATCCTGTTGGCCCTATCTTGATTGGTTTCTTCATATTCGTTGTCGTAGGATCATGTAAGATTCCCTACAGCCCTTTGTTGATTAATCACTCTTGTGTTGTATGATGGATGCTAAAAGCTAGAGCATGAAATGATTCATTTACCATTCTATTGTTTCTTGCTACACTAATTATGAAGTTAGGTTTATCTACTCAACGTTGCAATGATGTTATGTTAATTGAACTTTGCCTGCTTCTACATGTTAAAACTTGAGTTATGATTTGAATCGATGTGTTGTATAACTATAACATCTGTCATTCTCTTATACAATTTCCTTTGTTTGTGTATGTAATCTTGGGAATCCTATAGTATGATCTAGAATTAGAAACATGCCCCTATTCTATAAGAGTTGTATGCTTTGTGGCATAAGCTCCATTCAAAAGGTGCTTGGTTGGCGGTAATGGGTGGGGTTAATGGGTATGGAGGGATATTGATTCTCATTGTTGATGCTTGATTGATCTAATGGGAATCAAAATTCCTCGATCATTCCCATTGATTTAATAACTACTTCCCATCCAAATTTAAATCCCATTGTGATTGATTCATTAATGATGCTCATTACTATTCCGATTGAAGAATTCGAACAAATTGACCCTCAATTCATTTATCTCTCTCCCACCCTCTAACTTAACTTAAGAGCTTGTTCAATGTGTTGTTTTTGTTTCTCACTGATGTGAATTGTGTTCCTCAGCACTGTTCCAGATAATCAGGACAGCAACAAGTGGAGGGATGGCTTGATGAGAAGATGGTTAACAGTGAGTGTTATGTTATTAGCCAACTGTAAAACAACACGTCTTCTTATTTCTCTCATCTTTAACAGCTTTCCTTTCCTCCATCACTATACCTTTCCTTGTAATACTTCTTATGTCCACTCAGCCTGTTAGCTCAATCATTCTACACATCTTTGTTGCTTTAGTATCTATTTATTTATCTTTCTTTCAAGATTAGATTACATTACATTATTTTTGCACTCACCATCACTTGGGTATATTGATTATTGTGCTTCTTTGAATGCTAGCTGTTATACAAACCACTTGTTTTTCAGAAATATGACTGGTTTTCTGCCGCTTTTGGACTAGCTTTAATTCTCATTAGAAACACCAAGAGCAGCGGAAAATAGAAACAGGATAATATAAGAATAATTCTTCCACAAACTTAAGTTCTTGGTTGCCCCATGGGCCATGGCTAAACATTCACTGAACTTGGTAAATCAGTGAATACAAAAGTCTCAAAAAATACAATTCAATTTCTAGAGTATTACTCCCTTCGTCCGCCTGAAAGGTCCACATTGTGCTATTTTTGGTGTCCGCACCAAAGGTTCATATGGACCCACACACATCACTAATACAATAACTTTATGGGATTTATACACTCCACTAATACAACTACCAACTACACCTTAAATAATAATACTTCTTAATTCATGTGCAAAAAGCAAATGTCCACTTTGTGGCGGACGGAGAGTATCTTATTAAACTTATTAAGATCTATTACAAGATCTAAAATCTATTTGAAACCACAAAATTACTCTCAAAATGAGTATTGTAAAAAACAATTACAATTACTCCATCCGTCCCGTCCTTATTGTTATGTTTGTTTTTTGCACGTGAATTAATGAATATAGTATTTTAATGTGTATTGAGGTGAGAGAAATAATATTTTAATGTAAAGTTGGTAGGTGTATTAGTATGATGTGTGAGTCCATGGAGAGAGGAGTAATTAATTTGTGTGGGTCTCATATACTAAAAAGGAAAATGTAACCATTAGGATGAGATGCCCAAAAAGAAAATATATAACTATTAGGATGGGACGGAGAGAGTATATTACAAAACTACTCTCAAAAGAAGATCAAAGAAAGACAATTACAATCTTCTATAATATGAGAAAAGACTCCTCATCTCTCCAATTCTCTAAATAGAATAGGCAAATGCAGCTCTCTGAGTGTGGCAACACTAGGAATAATATAATCCCTCCATCCCACTGAAAGGTCATCATTTTACTATATTGGGTGTCACATCCAAATGTCCTCATTTCCCACTTTTTGTAAAAAGGTACCACATGTGGCCACCACTCACTACTAATACAACTACCCACTACACATAAAATAATAATACTCCTTAATCTACGCACAAAAAATAATCGGTGATATTTGAGCGGGACGGAGGGAGTACAAAGAAACACCTTGAGTGTGGAATGTTTTCTTCGTTTCCTTCTTATTTTTACGATCTGTCAACTGCAATTTCCATCCCTTATAAATAGGAAAGTAGGGAGTATTTCGTTTATGTGCTTATCATGATCTCTCTTAGAACATACAAAAAATTTTTCTCTCGCGTATTATAGTGTCTAAAAAGTCAACACAATAACAACCAAGGCAATGCAGATGATGTGGAGAGGTGAAATTCGGCAATGACTAAGGTGGGAAGGGGGTATCAATTTTGAAATGTACAACTTCCTTCCTTCACTTTCAGTGTGTGTTTTTCTTTCTTTTTTTTTTAATTTTTTTTAAAATTTGTTTATTTTTCTTTTTTTATTTAATTTTAGGGGTATAATTATAATTTTACCCTTATGGTTTAGGGTATAATTTATCCATAGGATTTAGGGTATAATAGTCATTTAAATATAATCTTAATCTTAATATATATAAAAGCAGAATAAATCCAATCCTGACCATCTATTTTTAAAACAAATCTCAGTCACCCATTAAAATAATTAAATAATTATAATTATGATATTTTCAAATTAGGAAATAATTTAGTCAAAATTTTGACCATTTATTTCTAAAAAATCTCAGTCACCCATTAAAATAATTAAATAATTATAAGGCAAAAGCTCCTGTGCACCCGGGCGCACGGAACACTTTCCGTGCGCCTTTAGAAATTTGTGCTAAATTGTATACCTTTTAGTATACAGATGTGTACCCTTTATTTTCTAAAGAAAAATCTGGGCGCACGAACAACACTCCGTGCGCCTTTAGAATTTTGTGTTAAATTGTATACCCTTTAGTATAAAAATGTGTACCCTTTATTTTCTAAAGAAAAAAAAATATTAATGAAAAGTGTATACCCTTTAGAACAAAATTGTGTACCTTTTAGTAATTAAGTGTATACCCTTTAGACCAAATTAATGTACCCTTACCCATAATACAAAATTTCTAAAGGCGCACGAAATGTGTTCCGTGCGCCCGGGTGCACGCAAGCCTCACTCTAATTATAATTATTACCTTTTCAAATTAGGAAATAAGATATTATTTATTAAAATTTTAATAATATTAAATTTAATATATTAATTGAATAGATTCAAAATTTTCAAATAAATCTAAGCCACCCATTAAAATAATTATATAATTATAATTATGACCTTTTCAAATAAAGAAATAAGATATTATTTATTAAAACTTTAATAATATTAAATTAAATATATTAATTGAATTTATTCAAAATTTTCAAATAAATTTAAGCCACCCATTAAAATAATTATATAATTATAATTATGACATTTTCAAATTAGGAAATAATTTATTTCTCAAACAAATCTAAGACACTCATTAAAATAATTAAATAATTATAATTATAACCTTTTTCAAATTAGGAATGAATAATATTAAATATATTTGTAAGCAAATAAATTCACAGTCCAATTAAATGGCAACACGTGAATTTTTATGATTAAAATATCAATTTTAATTTATTATATATTTTATTTTTAATTTAAATGAGGTTTACATTAAATGAGATCTGACCCAAGTCAAATAAAGTCTGGAAAGGTCAAAGCCTGCAGAATAGAGGTCAAATCAAATATTGATAAATCAAATTGCAGGGATGAAAAGGTTTAAGCCCGCAGAATTAGGTCAAATCAATCATTGACCAATCAAATTGCGAATTATATATGGAGCTTTCTCACCCTTCACCTATATAAGGAGCCCTCTTTTATTCATTCTAGACACACCGAGAGTGATTCTCTACGAAGATCAAAGACTTCAGAGTTGTCTGAATAGTCTTCGAATTCTTCAACGAGAATCAACTCAAGAACGAAATACATCTGGGATTCAAGTTCTAAACCGCCAAGATTAAGCGTTCTACAGTTAAGTTATTCGATGAACGGGCTATAATCTGGGATTCAGGTGCTAAACTATCCGGATTTAAACATTCTTAAGTCAAGTTCTTCAGTGAACGACTTATAATCTGGGATTCAGGTGCTAAACCGCTCGAATTTAAGCCTGCTTAAGTCAAAATTCTTCCAAGAACGACCTATAATATGTATCAATTTTAATTTATTATATTTTATTTAGGAATTTAAAAAATTAATTCCTAAAATAAAGTCAAATAAAGCCTGGAATAGCAACAATAAACACAAAATAATTTAAAAAATAAATATATTACAATTTTATGGCCTATAAATAAATAAATATTTTTTTCGTGAAATTACATTACATTGAGATATTTAATTTAAAACTTTAATAATCATATTAAATCTTTTTCTAATATAGCAACAATAAACACCAAAAAAATCAAAAAATAAATATATGCAAATTTTTTAATAATTTTATATGGCAAGAATATATACTCATTGTGAAATTACATTACATTGAGATATTTAATTTAAAACTTTGATAGTCTCATTAAATCTTTACCAACAATAAACACAAAAAAAATTAAAAAATAAATATATGCAATTTTGTAAAATATTGGTAATAATCTCATTATTATATATACACATCATTAACGTAATATTTACATTGCAGTAAAGTTTATTACATAATTCTTAAATTTTTTTTAAGAACATAGGTTTTATTTCAAATCAAGAAATAATTTAGTACAAATTCTGACCATCTATTTCTTAAATAAATCTCAATCACTTATTAAAATAATTAAATAATTATAATTATTACTTTTTCAAATTAAAAAATAAGATATTATTATAAATCCAATCATGACCATCTAATTCTTAAACAAATCTCATCCACCCATTGAAATAATTAAATAATTATAATTTTGACTTTTTCAAATTAGAAAATAAAATATTATTTATTAAAAAATTAAAATATTAAATATAAATCCCTAACCATCAAAGTGTATAGGGTTTTAGGGTTTAGAGTTTTAGGGTTTAAGGCATAATATTTTCGGAGGGCAAAATCCTGATCATCTATTTCTTAAATAAAGCTCAGCCACCCATTAAAATTATTAAATAATTATAATTATGACTTTCATGAAATAAGATATTATTATAAATCTAATCATGACCATCTATTTCTTAAACAAATCTCAAAATAATTAAATAATTATAATTATGATTTTTTCAAATTAGAAAATAAGATATTATTATAAATACAATCATGACAATCTATTTGTTAAACAAATCTCAGCCACCAATTAAAATAACTAAATAATTATAATTATGATTTTTTTCAAATTAGGAAATAAAATATTAGTTATTAAAAAATTAATAATATTAAATATAAATCCAATCCTAACCATCAAATGGTTTAGGATTTAGGGTTTAGGGTTTAGGGTTTAGGGTTTTAGGGTTTAGAGTTTGAGTTTTAGGGTTTAGGGTTTTATGGTTTATGACATAATGTTTCCAGAGGGCCAAATCTTGACCATCTATTTCTAAAACAAATCTCAGTCACCCATTAAAATAATTAAATAATTGTAATTATGATTTTTTCAAATTAGAAAATAATTTAGTACAAATCCTGACCATCTATTTCTCAAACAAATCTCAGATACCCATTAAAATAATTAAATAATTATAGTTATAACTCTTTCAAATCAGGAAATAAGATATTATTTATTAAAATTTAAATAATAGTATTAAATATATTATTTGAATATATATTCTAAAATTTCAATCAAATTTCAGCCACCCATCAAAATAATTAAATAATTATGATTTTTCAAAGGGTAGGTCTTGGGTGAGACCGTCTCATGTATGGAGATCAAGGTTGCAGAAAAATAGAAGGTTGCATGTGGGCAGTAGGCCAAGATTATTTATTTATTGAATGAAAATACTTATTACACACTCATTATACTTGAACAAGAGGAGAAGACTCCTCTAGCTACCTATTGTAGCTGAAATGGTAACACTCATATAAGGAAGAAAAACTACTACAATGTTTATTGAGAGAGAAAACAGAGGGGAATGGTCGATGCCTTCTGCTTCCTCAAAACTCTTATTTATAGAGGCTCTCGGACATGAAATCCGGATTTCAAAGCCTCCTAATCTTTTGTGACGTCACTGCTTACGTCAGCACTTACGTCACATGCATTGAATGCCAACTTTAGCAGCTGGCTGGTCCCTCTCTTTGCATTGGATACCTTCTTTTGAGCCATCCTTCTTGTCTTTTACAGGAGTCACATGTCTCTTACCCCATTGAAAAAGTCATCCGACTCTTGCTTTTTTGAAGAGTCATTTGTCTCCTTTGGTGTCCGAAGGGTCCTCTGGTTCTTGGGTGTTCTGAAGAGGTTTTACCCTCTTCTTTCCACATATATCCTTCGCTGGAGGAGGTTCAGCAATTCTTATTCTCCTTATGCCCAATCTTACTCCTTTTTCAAACTTTGGTTCTGTTTGGGTAGAGCAGCTTGTGCATATCTTTTTCGTCCATTGCCCAAAATGGGCCATATTACAGTATTTTCGATGAGTTTGTTTACTCACAGATATCTTGTTTCCCCAAAGAAGCTCTCTCTTTTCTTCGAAAGCCTTTTCAGCAAATACTGTCTTCTTTTCTGTTAATGTATTTAACAGAAAAGACCCATTCATAGACTTGTGTTCGAGCTTGAATGGGTACTTCACCTGATCCATGGCTTGGATGCAGGCATACAAACCTCTCGCTCTTCGCGTCGAGATTTGATCCTCGGAGTAAGTAGAAATCAGGACTGGTTCCTTTCCAGAAGACTCTTTGATTTTGTTTGATGCCCCAACATCTGGTCTTCTTAGCTTGATAAAGTGAAAGGCCTCGTGGATGTCTTTTCCCACCGATTTTGGAGCTGCACTGGTGAAGTAGAGTTCCAATACATCTCCTTTAGACAACGTCGCATTATTTTCCTATTACAACTGCTTTCCCTAGCCAGTCTGGCAGTTTTGAAAGCTCCAGAAAACTTGGTGCAACAGTATATATTGAGGCTAAAGCCCCAAAATTATACCACTGTTTTACATCGTTCGGACTTGAGCTTTCTCTCATCCAAACTCGAGGGTATTCCCCAGATATATCTACCCGGTATTTCTCCGGACGGATTCGTTGTCAGGTATTTAATTTTTTTCAGCTAGCTTGGTATCCCTGCCAATGAGAAAAATCAAATATATTAATACCAGCCTTAGTGGTGCCCGTCATAGGCCTAAGATTGATCTCTTCCTCTTTAATCCCAGAGGTGCTGGGTTGACTCGATGACTCTAGATGTGACTCCAAAGACTCGATTTTTTCTTGAACCAATTCTTCCTTTGGAAGTTCCAATCCAGGACTTGTGCTAAGGGTACTTGAATCCCTTGCTCCGGGTTTAGAGCTCCGTTCTCAATTACTCTCCTTTTATTGATTGCTATCAACAGTCTAGAGGAGTGGCTCTCGTATTTTCTAGAATAGACCCGCATTGTTGCGGATACAGTCTCATATGCGATTGGACACTTTAGTCTGATCAATCTCTTATACTTTTTTAGCCAGCCCAGCATTGAGTACCAGATTCTCGATTCCCTTTTGAGCAACTCAAGGTTGTCCGTCAGGTGCCTTGAAGCAATCAGAATGGAGTCTATCTCACCTCCCTCCATCTCTCGTCAGAAAATCTGCCAAAACATTATCAACAGATTTAATAATGACAATATTAAAATCATAATATTGACATTCAACTTGCCATCTTTAAAGTCTAGCCTTTTTCTGGTTTAGATTCAATTTTGTTTTTTAAAAAAGGCTTTGACACTTGTGTTATCAATTTTAAGAATGAATTTTTTCGCAAGAAGAAATAGCTGCCATTTTTTGAATGCCTTTCGGACTACAAAGAACTCTTTCTCATTGATGTGTCATCTCTTTGCCTCATTCTCCGCAAAGAGTCCGCTGTAATATCTGCATGGCACTTCTCCTTCTATCATGGACTTGGTAAGAACTGCTGCCCACCAATGGTCACTAGCATCTGTGTATAGTACCAGATCATCCTCGTCGTTTGGAATGGCTAACTTTGGGAGCTTCTTGCAAAACTTCTTTAGCTGCTTAACCATTTCTCGGTGTGATTCCTCCCATTTGAATTCAGCATCTTTCTTCAATAGAGGACTAAACACCTTCCGATATTGTGCTAGATTGTTGATGAACATTCCAGCAAAGTTGACAACTCCTAAGAAACTCTGGAGTTGCCTTTTGTCTTTGAGATCTTCAGGAAATCCATGAATCTTCTCTACAATATGGGGTTGTAGAATAATCTCAAACTCATCGATCTCGATTCCAAGAAACTTGATCTGTCTTGTTGCTATTACTGCTTTCTTTTCAGAAAGCACTAACCCTTCCTTGTGACATAATTCTGAAAATACTTCCAGATACGCCAAATGTTCCTTCATGCTTTTTGAGGCTATGAGGATGTCATCCTCATAGACAAACATGAATGAGAAATAATCTTTAAAAGATTATCAATCTTTCTCTGGTATATCTGAGGTACGTTTTTCAGGCCCATAGGCATGACATTCCAGATATAATGACCTTGTGGTGTGGAGAAGGCCGTAAACTTCTTGCTTCCTTCCTCCATTATAATTTGGTAAAATCCAGATTTACAATCGAACTTTGAGAATACCTTGGCATTCTTGATACAGTTGACCAAGTGTTCCCTACTTGGTATATAGTATCCATTGAACTCCAAGATGTTGTTGATCACTTTTTAGTTGATTACAAGTCTCGGCTTTTCCCGATTGACCTCTCCATGATTTCGAACTAGAAATCCTGGACTGCTGTATGGAGATACTCCTGGGGATATCAACTTAAGGTCCAGATGTTCCTTAAGTATTTGCTGAATATCCTTACGATCCTCTTGGTTCATTAGGAAGGCTTATATCTTACGAACTCATGCTCCTTTCCTTCTTTCACTTTGAGCGAGGCTTTGAGCTCATTTTTGTTCCACCAGGCTAGAGGATCCTCGTTGAAGTTCCTCTGTATCTTTTTCTTGACATCCTCCAAAGATGTCTGTTCTTCGATCGTAATGTCTTTCTGTAGGCTTTCTCTCAAGCTTGCTTTGAGAATGTGGATTGTATTTTCCTTTAGTTTCTCTATCTTCCATCCTCCAAGGACTTCCTTATATAGCCTAAGAAATCCCTCCCCTTTTAGTGTTCATCCGATGTGGGACAAAGAAATTAAAGAAAATCCTTCTTTTATTCTTTGACAAACCCAACAAGTTTTTGATTTATAAGTTTTTGATTCGGGATTGTTTTAGAAAAATCTATGAATAATTTTTTTTTTTTGAATTACCTGTTACCTGCTGTAACCATATAAGCATAGTATGTGTATGTATTAATTTAGTTACGACTTACTGTGTGATGAATGTGAGATGATTTTTGAAGAGAGAGCAGAGGTGAGGTCATGTCATTTGGCGATGCATCTTTAATAGAAGCCGTCGGTTGATTGCGACTCCACCCAATTAATTCATTATCCACCTAATCCACACCATTAATAGTAATATTAATTAATACATAAACTTATTTTATTTATCAATGTTTGGATGGAGATTTGAGAAATTAAGTACAGTCAGAGAGATATATGTGGTGACGTGGCCAACCTAATTAATTACGAAAATCAGATCTCTTGCCTTGGAATGGCCTGGTGCCAACCTTAAAATACACGAAATTAATTTATTTATTTTTTTCTGATTTTATATTAAATTTTTTGAAAAATAAATTAACTGCAACAGTTTTTAGTTGGGTGTCAGAAATGATACATAACCGTAGTTGGACCTCATTAATTTAGCTTATAAATTGAATTAAATTAGTATGGCATAAAAGTGGTCCAGCTATTTATTTGGTTAATTAATGATGGACACGTGTGCTCAACTCTCAGTTTTAGATTTACTTTTGGGTCAAAACTCCCTTTATATATCAATCCACTTTCTATATTACATTACACTAAATAAAAAATTCAGATGATTTTGCATATTAAAATAATCATACTAAAAATATTTTTAAATCTTTTGATACGTATATCTGACCTTTTACTCATATAAGAATTTCAATCTTTTCTAATATGATCTTATAAAAGTTAAATATTTTGAATTTTTGACAATTCTAGTAATAAATTATTAGTAGAGATACCACACCAATTACAAAGGAAGCGTAAGCATTGGTGTGGGACGGAGGGAGTACTTAATTAAGGTATACATTTGGTCTGAAGAGAGAATAAATAGACCTAAACAACTTGTTAAAATTTCAATAAACACAACTACTCATTCAACAATTATAGAAAGAAATACTCCTCGGGTATAGTTTAAAGAGTCTCTTTTACTCTTTTTTTTTACGTGGATTAAAAAATATTATTATTTAATGTGTAGTGGGTAGTTATATTGGTGGCCGGTGGGTGTGTAATCCCCATATTTTAATTACTGTATGAGTCTAATGTGTTTAAAAAGGAAATTAGACATTTCAAGGCGAACGTCTAAAATAAAAAAGAGGAACTCTATAAAGTGGACGGAGACAATATTATAATAGTAATATTGAACAATATTATTGACTTTTATAATTATAACACTGTGTAAAGTAAGAAATATTGAAGTAGTAATATTCACTACGAAGCAATAAACTTAAATGGGGAAATTTTCTGTAGAACTTTAAATAGTTTAATGTACGTGTATGAACTATTGTAAAAAATATGCATGATTCACAATAATTGTACTAATAAAAGTTAGAAGGTTTCTGTAATTCTTCTATGTCCTCTCTTTCTTCTCCAAAATTATTTTAGTCTAGAAATTTAAAATTTAGAACATAGTAAACGGTATATAGGGGGCACAATTGTGCCTCTAAAATTAACTTTTAAAATGGATTAAAAGCAACTTAACTTCTTGCATATTCTCAATATTATATATTCAGCAGTATCATCTTTTAAGATTTTTTTCATTTTTTTTTAATAGTTTTACTTTCCATTAAATGTGTAATTACTTTTTAATTGATGTTACGAAGGAGGCATAAAATAATTTAATTAAGAAGTTTTTTCAATATAGGACTCAAAAGATATGTTAACTATTAATTAGGGACCCGAAAAATATAATATTATCAATTCAGAATTTAAAATCATAAAATCAATAAAAATATAATATTGATCCCTCCCTCCTACAATAACTTGTATCGTTAAATACAGAGTTTAACAAAAGTTGTTTCTTGACCAACTTTATTGACTTTTGGAGAGTAATATAGACTTTTCATGTAAAATAAATTATAAAGTATGTTAGGAGTGTTAGGTAGGAGTGATAAATTTGTAATTAAAATTAACTTTTGAGGTTATGAATTGATGTGATGTTTCATTTTTTTGTGGTGCAAATTATTATGGGACGGACGAAAATGGAAAGTGTGAAGTTTATTGTGGGACGATTTGTCATTAATTAATTGTTATTTTAATGATAATTAATTATAAATTATTATGCTAAAAAATAATTTTAATATATGAAATTATAATGTAGTAGTTTTTATTTTATTTTAATTAATTTTATAGTTTTAGGTCCTATATTAATAATTTCATATCTTTTAGATCTTGAATTGTTAGAAAAAATTTTTGAATCCCTAATTGATAATTAATTTATTTTTCGAGTCCTATATTAAAAAAATTTCTTTAATTAAATGTTATCACTTTTTATTAAAAATATTATCATTTTTTATTCATATAAATTCATTCCATGAAATGATTTCATATATTGTATTGCCAGCTTATACGTTTCATATATTGTATTGCCAACTTATAATTAATGCACGTAGTTAAGAATTTATTAATTAATTTAAGGTGATAACTTTAGTTAAATTGATTATATTTGTATAAATAGAAAATGCAAGTACTCTATGTGAAAATTTTAGAATTTACATTTTTCCAAGCTATATATATAATAAAGTATTGGTTTTATTAAAATTAATATGAAGTAACAAAAATTGTTGAGTATAAAGTTGAATGTGATAGGTAATTAGGCCTGAAATGTGATTAATTAATAAAATAGAAGCGAAGGGTTGGTAGTTTGGCATCAAAGCGTGGTCCCTCAAATCCCCTATTATTTATTTGGCCGGTTTTAATCAAGTGAAATTATCTCACTTCACATATTCATCTAAAATTTTATATACAATTTTATATATAGAAAATATTGGTGTAAACTGAGTTTACGGTATAAATTATGTGGTTCTTTCTTCCAATTTTATTATATTCTATGTACTGCTAAGATTTAAATTAAAAGGTACCACATAATTTACATCGTAAGAGCATCTCCAAGAGATTATGTATAATTTGAAGAGGATTTTAGGTAATATAAAGAAATTTTAAATTTTAGAGTGATGCATTTTTATTCACCTCCAACAACTTCTTTATATTTTTTCTCTTCTCAATACTTATTTATTACATTTGTTTTTTCCCCATATTTTTAGAGTATAAAATCAAAGTGAAAGAACCATTATGCATTATAAATATTAAATAATAAATAATCAATTGAAAATATCAAGAAATTAAAGTGTTGGAATTGGTGAAAATTTCAATCATTAAATTTTAAAGAATTGGTTTGGCTCTTCAAATTTAAAGAGACAAAACCATTATGCAAAAAAAATTATTGTTTTAAAGAGGCTATTGGAGATATATTTATGTGTATAGCTCTTTAAATTTTACATTATTTGTCATTTAGAGAGCCTTTTGGAATTGCTCTAATCTCAATTTAAAGGAGACTAACTCTTTATAAACTAATTATATCTCATGTATTAGAATCGTTCTCTAAATTACTATTAAATATACAAGGATTAATGATCATTTAATAGATAAAAAAAATATACTCCATTATGTAAGATAGAACAACACTATAATATTTTCTCACAACATTCCCGGTCCCCCTCCCCCTAAAATATAAATGTTGAATGTGTTTTTTTAATGTTGAGTATTACTATTCATAAGAAGGGTCAATATTATTAATATAACCTCTAAACTCAAGCCGTGAATGTGTATATAACTTAATTAATTAATTTACAAATGAATTAAACAACGTATATTTCCTAATTATTTCGTTAGCTCACATGGCATTATAAACTGATACATCCCCTAAATTCTATTCAAAAGGATAACGAGCCAAAAACAAAAATTAACTCCGTATAATTGCAATTAAGTGTAAATTATTTATTTTCACAATTTTTTGCCTTTACATATTTTAACCTTAATTAATATTTAAATTTCAAATTTAATTATGAATCATGACATTGAATTTGTATACTATCAAATATGCACGGAGAATCTCATTATTCATTATTCGTTTATTTTAGTATATTGAATTTTGAATATTGTTAAATAGTTTTCCTAATTATATCGTGATTAGTGTGATGTCATAAAATAAGAGTTTAATAGTTGTGCATCTGTGTAATAGTGCATTTAGATACTAAATTATTAGACTAATTTTTATTTAATCCTAACCACTAAATAAAATAAAATAACTAAAAATAAATTTAATAATTGTCCGCTATATCCTAACTTTTGTCCAATACTTAACTTTTGCCCAATACTTAAGGTGCATCGGTGTACTAGCTGGATCCCATAACTATCCTATAAAATATGACTAAAATTTGTGTGCCTCCGGAGACCCCGTACACCTAGATATCCTTTGCTATTAATTTGTATACCCTTAAGTATAAGAACGTGTACTCTTTATTTCCTGAAAAAAAAATAAAGAATTTAATAAAAGTGTATATCCTTTAAAACAAAATGTTGTACTCTTACACACTTTGTGCACCTAGGAATACAAGAGACCAACTTTAAAAGTATAGATGATTTTCAATTTTTTTTCAATTAAACCTCTTGTCCGATCAATACCTCAAACTAATGTCTCCAGCTGTTCGATCTTAAATCTAGTTATAATAACACAACTAATTAATTCCACAAAAAATTATGTGGAGTCATAATACGTAGAGTTATCCTTATGCTTATTATTATTTCTCCTCTAAAAATAAGTAAAAGAAAAAATGCTATATTGTAGGAGTAATAGTGTGATGTATATAAGAGTTTACTTAGAGATAAGAGGCCAAAGATGACTACACATAAAATGAATTTCATTCCATGGCAGTTAATCTCTCAATTACATACTCCATATTTTTGTTGATTTTTGTAAATGATTCCCAAATAGTAATGAAGTTGAGCTATAAAAGCTTAATTAAATTGAGTAGGTTTGGAGAAAAGTCCAGTAGTGAAGTATTTTTAAGCCCCACCTCTATATGGAGGGGAGGGCAGCCCAGGTGTAGTCATCTACGCCTAACCCTTTTTTCATGTGAAATAACTCTCTTTCACAACTTAATTGATTGGGTATTAAATTAATAATTAATTATTTATTAATTTATTTTAGAAATTAATTTATTAAATTCCCAAAATAAAATATAATAAATTAAAATTGATATTTAATCAATAAAATCCACGTGTCGCCATTTGATTGGACCGTGAATTTTAATTGCTTACACACTCCTAAGGACAAATAAAATAATCGAGAAATTGAGCAGAAAAAATAACACTACAATCACATAGAAATTTCTCTCTCCTGACCCCAATCACTATACAGTCTATACTATTATAAATCTTTGACTAATCCACATATTTTCTCACAACTCTCATAATATAGAATTTAAGAAAAGAATTTAGAAGAATCAAATACAATTAGTGCAGTGTCTTTGATTGATGCACTTGATATCAAAATCAAGATCTCCTTAAATAGCATTAAGGAATCCTCCCATTTTGATCTCTCCACCGATGTAAGATATAAAAATCTTCTTTATATTTGACAAAAGACCAACAAGAAATTCTAAAAGTGTGAGGTCTCGCGTTTTAATTCATTTAATGTTTTCAAAGAATTCAGGGTTCTAATTTTCATGTAAGCATTATTTTATTTTATTTATTTTTAATCTATATTTAAGCTTTTTGGGCTTATTTTATGTTTTAAATTATATCGTAACCATGTAATTCTTGGAATATGGAACTAATTTGAACTAATCGTATACTCCCGAAGATGGTATTAGGATGTTAATCGCCGTAAACTTGTAATTTTTGGATATTTCTTATACCTTGTGTGAATAATATATTTTTAGTAATTAAAAAAATGATATAATCGAATTCCTTTGGGATCGACCTTAAAATAAAAAATTATATACGTGAGATTAATTTTTTAAAATATCAAGCCAGTATTAAATAAAAGAAAATATCGAATCAAATAAAAAAAACTGCTCGATAATATTTTTTTCAAAAGTTTAGAGAGCTCAATATTTTTATTAATATCATGTCAAAATTGGGTTAAAATTTATTCTTTCATTTGTTTGAAGTTTGAACATTTCTAACAAGTTGGGTAGAAAAGAATTTTAGAAATACTTGTAAAATACTTTTCCATTCTACAAACTGAAATTTTTGCAGTGGCTTGTTGGACAATTTGGAAAAATATTTTAATCCTGGAACTAAGTTTATGATGCCCTCTATTGATTGGGTGTTGATATTCCTTGAAGAGTTTAAAGCTGCAAATAAAATACTTGTCTCCCTAACCCAAGTGAAAATAGTAGAAAAGTGGATCAAACATAATATTGAAGATCTCCGACTAAATGTTGATGCAGCCTTCAACTCAAACAAGGGATATTTTGAAGTGGGATTTGTTGCCCGAGATCACACTGGTGCAATCGTACCATCAGCAACTATTCCTATCAAGGAGCCTCTATCAGTGTTGTTGGGATTAAGTACTATCTATTTTGGCCTACAATTTTGTGTAGGATGTGGTTATGAACGAGTGCATGTATTCTTTGATTTTTCGTTGGCTGTTCAAGCAGTAACAACTCAACAATTTCAATTTGATACTACAAAAGTTCTAGTGGATGAGGTGAGATTATTGATGGAGCATCCTAATTTCCTCAATATATCTCAGATTCGTCTTACGGCTAACAAAGTTGCAGATTTATTAGCTAAATTTTTTTTTATCACTTAACATGTGTGTTCGGGTGGAGTGTGATTTTCCAATCCAGTAAAATTAGCGGCTCAAACAGATAGGATTTAAATGTATAATTCTTAATTTTCATTAAAAAAATACGTGTAAAATTTTAGGCAAAAGAAAGATGGGTCCGTGGAGCCTCCCACAGCGTAGCGTACCCTATCCCTATCAGAATCACTCCACTCCGCTGGTGTGTCAGGGAACACCATTACTATTAGTATTACTAACTGCTGCCTCAAACTTACTGTTTCTTCAAATAGTAAAAACTTTCTCTCTCTTCTCTTCTTTTTCTTACTACACCCACAGGTCTGTGGTAAGCACTCTCTCTCTCTCTCTCTATTATTCTATACTTAAATGTCTTCTCTTTGCTTTTCCTATCTCATATGAGCTGCTAATCCCTGCAATGATTGATCACCCATGGAAACAATGATTTTGGGTTGTTTTTTTTGTTGCTATTTTTGGATAAATTGCAGAGGAATTTCCCGCTACAACCTGAAACATCACAGTATATGGTAAACAAATTCCACTTTGGAAATAGGGAAGATAAAACATAATCTTTTCATTTCCCTTTGGTATTGCTTTTTCTTTTTCCTTTTCTTTTTGTTTCTTATTTTATTTTATTTTATTTTATGACTTGTGGTTTCTGGCACTGTAGAAAAGTTCCTTTGAGTTGGGTTTGTTGATTCCAATAAAAAAACCCTAGATTGGGGACCGTAACTGCCCATCAACCACCATTCTTTATTTCTCTTTCTTTTCTTTTCGTGGTTGGTTTAAAATTGCATTTTTTGGGGGTTTAACTCTGTTGCTTTTCTGTGGTAATTCCTCTTCTCTTTTTGGGGTTGGGTTGGGTTGGGTAGGTGGGGGGAAAGGCTTTGAAAGCGATTGATTTTTAGATGATTCTGACTTTTTGATTCCATAGGAACAGGAACAGGAACAAGAATTGTAATTATGTAATCTTTTTTTTGTGGGTGTTTAATTAATCATGTTTGGATTGGAACCAAATGAGCTGGTGAAAACTGTAACACACATCAACATGGGTCAGTCATGAGTGAGAAATTAACTGAGAAGAGAGAGAGAGAAATCTATTGGAGAGCTGAATTGGGGCTGTAAGTAAAGTAGGTAGTTAAATTCATTCTGTGTTCTCTTATCTATACTATATTCATCATCTTGTCTACATTCATCACATATAACCCCCAAAACTCTTTCATCCCCTGTTCTTTGAATATGCCATAGAGTTTTGACTTTAAGTGTATTGGGTTTTGTTGGTGATTAACTTGTAGCTTCTTTGACTCCACAATTCAATTTGGTATATATGAATGTTTCTTGGTGTACTTCCATGTGTTTAAGCATTTGAATTTCCAGATCCAGTGGAGGGTATAGATGGAGAAGTGGGATTGGGATAAGCTTGTTGGGTACTGTCCCAAGAAGATGCAATTTGCAGAGTGGATGATTGGTGATGATGGGGAAAACCAGGGCAGTGGCCATGCTTCATCTGCTAAGAGCTCCATATCTGACTCTTCCACCAAGGATCCAATTGAGGCCAACAAACTAGAAATCAAAGCTTGTACCACCTCTGCCGAGGCGTTGCTCGGTTTGAAGCTCGGAAAACGCACTTATTTTGAGAATAATGCTGTCAAGAAACCTAAACCATCTGCTCAAAATACTCCCTTGTGTTGCCAAGTTGAGGGCTGCAACATTGATCTTTCCACGGCGAAAGAGTATCACCGGAAGCATAGAGTTTGCGAGAGCCATTCCAAATGCCCCAGGGTGGTTGTGGCAGGCCGCGAACGCCGCTTCTGCCAACAGTGCAGCAGGTGAGTGATATGAAAGATCTTGTTATACATACAATATAATTATCTGAGCATGTGTTGTGTTCTGTGAAGGTTCCATAGCTTGTCCGAATTTGATGAAAAGAAGCGTAGCTGTCGAAGAAGGCTTTCTGATCATAATGCTCGGCGCCGCAGGCCACAGCAGGAAACTATCCGCTTTGATTCCACTAGACACTCAACAACCCTGCCCTTTTATGGTACTCTAATTAAACTCTGCCTTTTTAGCATTTCCAACCTTTGTTTCTTCAAAACTACCTGTGCCCTGTGTTTGCAACAGCTTATGATCTTTGCTTTTACTTTTTAGAATGCAAATAAATTTCATGTCTAAAAATTCCACTTTGATACTTTATGTTATGCTATATTCTACCAAACATTATGCATCTGCAGTTCATGAATTTTTATTAAAACTATCTGCATTTGCTAATAAACACTTTCTCCACAATTTTAATGGCAAACACTCCCATAGTAATTGAACTTAATATATATATATATATATATATATATATATATATATATATATATATGCTTTTCGTAAGCACCAGACATGCAAAATGATTGAGAAGAGTAGATCAATTTGAGTGGCTCCAAGTGTAGAACATTTTCTAGCTCATTTACTTGTGATGATGCACAGGGGGAAACCAAGAGATGAGTTTTGTGCTAAACAATTCTCCAGTTAGAAATAGTGGCTGGGATAGTGCATGCAACTCCAAGTTCACATTAACGCAGGGATATTCTTTGAAGTCGAACGGAGATGAAGAGTTGCGCATGATGAATATGCAAAATGGAGTCTTGGCATCTACTTCGTCCATGGTTTCAAATCCAGGTGAGTTGAAAATGTATGTTGATTGTATTGTCCCTCTCATGAGATCCTCAACGTTGGTTTGTTTTGTTACAGCAACGGAGTATTGCCGTGCTCTCTCTCTTCTGTCAAGCAATTCCTGGGACCACCAGCAAATGCATGGAAGTGATTCCTGCATCATGCAGCCTATGATCCCGGAAGTTGCGCCCCTCGAGCTGTGGGCGAGCGGACAGCAGGATCCTACCAACAGCAACAGCTTTCAGGAGATCCAGCTTTTCAAAACACCGTTCGATGCTAACTTCTATTCCAACATTCTGAATTGAGGTTAGTATGTTCCGATTCCTATGACATGGTCTTGTCAAATGGCCGGCACCGGATTTCTTTTGATAACATTCGAATCACGTTTTGATACTGTAATAAAAACGACACCATATTTGAACATAATCATCTCCTACTCCTATTTCACTCTGATTTGCATGTCTATAATCATTTTTTTGCGTTTTGTTATGAAATGTATTGATCCAGGGCTAAGTATACCTTAACTGTATCATATTAACTTGAAGTTAATGTTTACCTTTGGGTATAGTGTTAAATTTTAGAGTATATTTGTTATTTTATCATTTTGGTTCGTGTTTTATTTTATCTTGACTCATCATATCCATAGCATGTTTTATTCTCTAGTAATTGTTTGGGATGGACTTGCCCCTACACTCGTATCCAACTCACCTTGCTCTATATCTTATTTTTATGTAATTACATCATTTCTCCATCTATTGGAATACAAACAATTTCTATCTTTCTATGTACCAATACAATGTGAATAATTTTAAAATGATAAATACATCAAACAAAATCAATGGAGAATAAATTTTAATTTCAAAATTTATAACTAATACACACCATATTTCGTACTTTTATTTTTTCAATTTAAAAAATTAAATTACCCCCAAAAAAAAAGGCAATATAATGGTAAGTGAGAAATGAGATCCGTGAAATAGACAAGAACATTACTTATTTTTACCTTTATAAGTATGTAATGTAATAATCTATACTTGTGATTCATGATTTTTTTTATGTCTCTATATAATATGGTGATTCATGTACTATTTTACGGATTTAATCTTTATTCTTAGAATCTTATTTATTATAAGAGTATACAATTATAATTTCATTTTTGGGAGTACGTTTGATTTGAGTTTAAGTAGAGTATATAATTATAATTTGATTTTTGGGAGTATGTTTGATTTGAGTTTAAGTTAATTTAATAAATCAATTAATAATGTTGTTCCATACAACTTTTTTTTTTTATTTTTGGTAGAATAGAATTAAACTTTATGTCAAATAAAATATTAATTGATGTGAGAGAAAAAATGAAAGAGGATAGAAAAAAGAAAAAAAAAATATTAATTGAGAAGAGATAATGTATGGTAAAATAAAAAAGTTATTATATATATATATATATATATATATATATATATTGAGGTGCACCAGTGCACGCTAGAATTACCCTTAAATTTAATAAATTTCTCTTTTATATATATATATTTTAACCTATAAACTTGAGGTGCACCAGTGCACGCCAGAATTACCCTTAAATTTAATAAATTTCTCTTATATATATATATATATATATATATATATGAGAAATGAAAATTTTATTAAATTTACGGGTAATTCTAGCGTGCACTGGTGCAACCCAAGTTTATAGGTTAAAATTTCAGTACACCCCCAAGTTTATAAATTAAAATAAGTAGTGAATAGTTTTTTGTTTTTTAAAAAATTAATATTTTATTTTTATAATGGTGGAGATTGAATTGTAAATTAATATAACTGTTAAAATTGTTCAGGTACACCAATGCACCCGGTGTACCCTAGTTGATGTGAGAGAAGAAATGAAAGAGGATAGAAAAAAGAAAAAAAAATTGAGGAGAAATAGTGTATGGTAAAATAATGAAATTATTAGGTATATATATAAGGGAAATTTATTAAATTTAAATTTGAAATAATATATCCAAATCAAACGTATATTCCCTCCGTCCCACCACAGAGGTGGCGAAATTTTTTTGCACGTATATTAAGGGATATAATATTTAATGTGTAGATGAAGAGAGAAAAATAATATTTTAATGTATAGTGGGTAACTATATTAGTTTGATGTGTGGGTTCCATAGGGATATATTAATTGTTTTGTGTGAGTCTCATTTACTATAAAGGGAAATGCACCTCTTGTGTTGAAACGGAAGAAAATGGTAAAATGCACTCCTCTTTTGGTGGAACGGAGGGAGTATATAACAATATTAATTAAATATTCCTTCTCTATGTATAAAATTATTGAAATATATGTAAAAAGTAAGATGCATTTTTTTTCATTTTAAGAAACATGCATAAGTATTGTGAAGTAATTAGCCAAACGGAAAATGCATGTGTATAAAGGATTTCACTCTATTCATATATAGTTATAACGAAGTCTTACTATAGTGAAGTCTTACTCTCTAAATTCCCATAAAAGAGATTTTTTTTTTCACACTTCCTATTACCTATTAGTAGTGATTGAATTTCTATTTTTACTTTGATAGGAAATAAGATATTCAAATAAAAATAAAGAATTGTGCATCAAATTACTATTCATCTATTTTATTTTTAATACAAAATAGGGGACAAGAAATCTCTATGGAAAAAAACTCTATGGGAAGGTGGTGGTTAAATTTGATGGTCTTTAGAGTTCTAACTTTTTTTTAAAAAAAAACTCAATGAAGGAGTTCCTCCGTGGAACACAACACATACTCCATTTAAATAGATTAAATTTTAATTACTAAAATTTATTTTAGGTGAAAACGATAATGACGAGGAGCAATGGACATGACTTCGACTTAATATAGAGTGATGAATACATACAAGAGCTTTGGGATTATACACCACCACCTCTCTCTCACTCTCTCTCTCTCTCTCTCACACACACACAAAGGATAGTGGGCAGGGGCAGCAATCCTCAACCATAGGCACAATCGGGATTACTATCCGGATCTGCAATAATAGACTATCCTAATCAAATTTATATGAATAAACTTTAAATTGTTCATTTCTCATTGAAAAATCCATCATCTTGTATTATGTGGAACAATCACTTGTCAGATGCGTACTCCATCATCTTGTATTACGTGGAACAATCACTTGTCAGATGCATACATGAGATGAGTGGTAAAACAAATCAACCCATTATTAAAATATATTTATAATATAAGTAAAGTATACTTATTAATAAATAAATTATATTTGAAGTGAACCATATTAAGCGCAAAATTATACTTCAATGCATCATTGATTACTTTAAAAAAGAAATTTAATTACCAAAAAATATACTTTATAAGTATAACAATCACATTTTAAATTGCGTTTGCCAATATTTAACTTGGCAAACCTATAAAGTTGACTTTAAAATGATAAGTATGTTTATCTTGCTGAATTTTGAAGAAATCAGCACCAAAAAACATATCTTCATAATGTCGTGTTGTAACAAAGGAAGTGAAGTTATTCAAGGATATTACTATTCAAATCAACTTGTAAATTTCTCCCAACTTGACTACAGATCTACTAGCATTTCTTTTCATGGATCTTCCAAATCCATTACTGAACCTACTTTATCCAACTTCACTACTCCAATCGCACATCGCAACCCAGCATAAAATATCACCACTCTTTCATGATGCAAAACAAGCAAAATCTTTTCCTTTTTGCATATAATTTAATCAATGAACAAGCAGATGTGATTGAATCGAACCTGAAATGCACTCCATTCTTGGCTCATCTTGTTTCAGTAGAAATCATATTTACTAGTATATACCCAAAAATAAACGAGAAAGGAGACGCAACATTCCACTTTTCTTTTAGCCGGGAATTTTTTATGCAATCATCCCCAAGAGAATCATACCAACGAAGAAAATATTGCCAAAGTAATAAGACTACAATACGAGAATATTCTTCAGCAGCAGCCCAAGTATGCCAAAATAACTGGCTTGGGGCCAAAAGAAAAATTTATCTTTACATGTCAGAAATTGGACTGAATCATGTTACTGACCCATCAATTGGGCGACTCTTGTATCTAGACACAAAATTACCATATACAAAGTTCATGACTGTTGCGATTCAGGATCCAGTTTTAAGCTTAAGACACTTGTTCAAATGAAGCTATAAGCACTAGGTTCTCATTTCAGATACATCCATTCTAAAATTAAAACCGTCATTCTTCACTCACTGAGAAAATCTAAGAACAGCAGATGGTTTCACCTGAATATAAAGATTCAAAACACACAACCCCAAGCCAAAACGAAAAATCCTATATGTAGAAACACTATTTATAAAAAGCAAAATGACCATAAAGTGCAAGCAATTCTCAAAACAGCAACCATACTAAGCTGACAATTGAGAGACCTCTTACTCTCAAAACAAAGCCAAAAGATAGGACTTCGCAGACATGTTACTAGAACATTTCATCAGGTGATAAAGAAACCAAATCAAAGACAATAAAGACATAACTAGATTTGTACGTTATCATACCACTAAGTTTGGAGATACCAACATACAGATACCTAGACAATAACAACTTCATATAATTTCTAGCAAGAGCAATCTGGAAGACACGTTATGCAAATTTGTAAGACCACAAGATACCGAGAGAGTTAGTACAACTTGACACGAATTGTAAGAAGGCTCAGTAACTCAACAACGGCAGCAACAGGGAGATGACATGACTGACTTTCAGACACCCATACTGAGCAATGCTGGACGACTCTGGACCTTCTCAGACATGCCTAGTACTCACTGGAACAGTAGACAACTCTATTAATATAAGAAAAGGCAGTAACATAAAGAATATATTACAGGCAAGCACTTCAACAGTCAAAGGAAAAGAATAATGACCTAAAGATAATCATTAGATTGCACATAAACTGATAATGTTTTGTTACATACTTACACATGACCAAAAGAAGCAATGGTTCTAAGTAAAGGGTCAGAGAAGGCAAGCATATCATACAACAGACCTGATCATTTGCATCAGCTGCTTCTGGTTGGGACTCTTTTGTCTCGGAGGGCTTATCAGCACCACAATTCTGTCTGTTGCACTTGGTCCTAAAGGGGTAATTAATGTTGTTGCATTTATCACACTTCCAACTTCCGTCTGGCATATCCGGTTCTGAATAACAACATTATCAGCATAATGCACATTAACATAAAAAACTCTTAATCAATCCAAGGCGTAAACGATATTGAGACTTACTTTGATTCTTGCTTGATTTGGCACCCTGCATTAATCATCACAGAACTTCAGTATATAGTTTAGAAACTGAAGAGACTCAGGATTAAGTGAAGCAACACAATATTGACACATTACGACCTCAACTCTCATAGAAAATAAGTTCAGCATCAATAAGGATATTTCCATTAAAGAGATAATTTGATGGCATCATTAAACAATCATGGTAAAAAGAAAATCATAGAGATAAAAACCTGAGGTCCAGGCTTCGGTGTACTGCATTTTCTCATGTTGCAAACTGTTCTGAATGAAAAATTGACATTTCCACATTTTGGACAAGCCCAATCATTGTCACGAGTTCCATCTAAAAAATTAAGACAGAAATTGTTAATTATTCGAATTAAGCTCTGAAATCATATTTGGACTTAGAAGGCATACCACTAGCCTTCTGAGATTTATCCTCTGGGAAAAACCCAGGCCTTGGCCCCTGCAGGAAGGTAAATGAAAAAATAAATAAATGTTCGAAAAGTAATCATGTTTGCTTCCTAAGTCAAGAAAATTTCTCTTCTTTCCAATGAGAAACATTTCCCAAGCAGCATCGATAGAGAACACTTCCGGGAAGAAAAAAAAAAAAGAAGAGAAAAGAAAAGAAAGCATTCACAACTTCTATCATTTTTAAGATTAATAAAAGTCCAAAACAACTGAAAGACCAACACAACCATACCATGGTGGGGCTCATAGGGAAACCAATGCCATACTGAGCATGATCTATCATTGGCGGCAAACCATACATCCCACCTACAAGGTAGCAACAAATAAGGGACACTCAGCAGAAAGACAAATGAGAACCAGAAATGCACTACATATACAAATATAAAACAAACAACAAAAAAAGACAGAAACAGTGAAGAAAGAAAAGGAAAATAAAAACAATCCACATTTCAGGTTTAATAACAATTGATAGGACAGATAGTGAGAGAAGTCTGATGTTGTAACAACTCAAGATACAAACCATACAAATATCAAGATAGAGAATTTACCACTTCTCATAATTGATCCACCAGAATAAGGAGAGGGGGCAGATAAATGTAATGGTCGATATGGGCTGCCTCCAGAGAAGCGACCTCCATAATTATAATGATATGCAGAGCCTCCTCCAGAAAATGGAACATCATATGGAGGCACAGATGTCCCATTGAACACTGAAGAGCCATAGGGTGGTACACCCATATACATGGATGAAGGTGGACCAGAGCCCACATAGGGAGGTGCAGATAAGTAGCCTTGAGGTGCTTGAACAGGCTTCGGAGCAGATTTCTAAGGTAATAGTGACTACAGTTAGCAAGTTTGTTAAGGACCAGATAAAAGTACAAAAGATAATGATTACTGAAAACTTAAACACAACAAAAGTAAAAGAAATGATCACCACCTCAAATCTCTTTTATACTTGCGTCCTAAAAAAGGGTTAAAACTATTACTAGAAGTGATATTTATCTTTCCATATGACATGCTCACATAAATTTTCAACTTCAGAACCAGACAAAAACTAAGTTAAATTGTTTGATTTATGATTAAAGCATCCAAATGTTAGCTTACTGTGTTGTGATCAGCTGGCCTAGGCTGAGTGCAGTTACGCATATTACATGTTGTCCTAAAAGAGAAGTTCACATTGCCACAGCTTGGGCAGGTCCAATCATCTTCCCTACGGCCCCCTACAAAAGCAACAATTTCAAATAGATACCAAATTAAAGTGTAGTCTATAAAGTCACAAGTAGTTGCAGAAATCAAATCTAACATTAAACCAAAATGTAGGCGGTTTACTTGCAGTGCTATTATTATTTGGAGGGAGAAAAAACAACAACCACTACTAAATCATGCATCTCTAATAAAAATTTAACCTTTTTGAAAAACTGATTTTTGAAATTACAGAAGAACTGAGCATGATAATTAAAGCTTGCAGATAAATATGTTAGCAACAGGCATTGCTCCAACTCAAAAGCTAGCCTGCCCATTTTATGGAACGAGAAGTTTTACAAAAAAAAACACCTCACTTGTCAGCACTGATATCTTAATTAATAGCTAGTATAGCATCTGGTAACTAATGAACTTCAATTCCTCATTAGATGAATACAAATTACTAGCAATGGTTGCATTCCCAATTGCATATATATAATAACTTTTCGGCTTCAAACAACCTTAATATGAATATGAATTAATCCGCAACAAATACCAATGTTTACGGGAGTTTCTACTGCAGCAATTATGAAAAAAATACAAAATATAAAATAAACACAACACAAAATAATACAAATAAGTTAATTGGTTAAATAATGAGAAAAAAAAAACGAAGTTCTAACGATTATATCAGGACGTATTCAACAAAAACCAATATATCAATTGAGATAATTAACATACCATCCGTTCGCGCGCGTTTAGCAGCGGAAGAATTTCTGTTATCAATCTGAAATACAACAAGAAAACTCACAATTACCCATAAATAGATCTAATTGTCGACTAATCAACACAATCGATAGGCACAACATTCAAATTTGATAAACTAGGAAGGATTCAATCATCTAACAGAAATATTCGAGAAATAATTGGGGGAAAACGCATAAAAAAACAAAAAAAATGCCAATGTGTAACAAAATTACCTGAGACATGGCAACAGAATCAGACGATCTTAGGCTTTCGCCGGCGGTTGGGCACGCGGGGCTGCGCACGCGAAGGACAGTAGGGCAAAATTAGAGAGAGAAAGAGAGGGGATGTCAATTATTACAAACGTTTTCTTTTCTGCATATTTTTTTCTTTGCCAGTTAGTCAAACTAACAGTGTCACTCGGGCTCTCTTTTGGGTCATCAACTTTCTTAAATGGGCCCATGGGTATTTGTTCTTATATCGGCCCATGGGTATTTTTCGGACTTTGGGCTGAATAGATAGTAGAATTAATAAATTGACTCTTCATTTTTATTTATTTTCTCTTCTTAAGTCACCTCTCTGAACATGATAAATATCACAGTTTTTTTATTTAAAACTAAAAAAAGAAATTAAATGCTCCAGTTAAAGACTTATGTGAGACCGTCTCACAAAATAATTTTCGTGAGAATGATAAAAAGTGATATTCTTTATAATGAAGTAATAACTAATTATTGAAAAGTGATAATAGTGTTGTGTATTATTTCATGAATGAATAACTTATAGTATAAAGGAAAAATAATACTGTTTTTTTAAGAAAAAATGATAATATTTTTAATAAAAAATGATAACTAAATTACGAAAGTGTTAAACAGTCTCACGTAATACTACTATCACATTCTATAATTTTACCTTTTAAAAAACATCTCAATTTACATAAAATAATTCCAGCGAAAGCTTAAAAGGAAATAATTATCTCAAACAACTAAAATTTTAACATAGAAAAAGATTTAACTTAATTAGTGATAATAAAATCCAATTATAAATGTTGAAATAAATACATAGGTTCAATACATCTTACAGTTAAAATAATATTAAAATTTTAAAGCATCAATTAGATGTGTTAAGCATTCTTTGTTCCACCACGCAAATTCTTTCATCTAAAAATCAATTAGATATGTGTTAAGCATTCTTTGTTCCACCACGCAAATTCTTTCATCTAAAAATAGAAGAGATAAAGGAGTGAGCACAGCCACAACTCAGTAAAAAAAAACTTATTATCAAAACTAGACATCACATGAAATGATAATTAATTCACGCAAATATAATGGACTGTTTACTTAATGGAGTATCTCATTTGAATATTTTATAGATCATCATAGAATACTGTTTACTTAATGGAGTATCTCATTTGAATATTTTATAGATCATCATAGAATACCTACTTTTTTCTAGGCCATAAGACCTCTTTAATAAAAGGGTCACTTACTAGGAGGTACATAAAATAATGCATAATTGCTGTAAACTACATGACTCAAAGTACTATTATTCATAACTACACAATTATGATTATGATACCATAAATACCCCTATGTATTTGCACAATTTGTTTGCACAATTTGATTTTGCACAATTTTGTTTTTGCACATTTTAAATTCCGGCAGCAGGCGGCGGCGGTCAACGACGGTCAGGCCGCCGGTCAACGACGGTCAACACCACCGGTCAACATCGGTCAGGCTGCTGGTCAATGCCGGTCCGGCGGGTGGATGGGTGAGGGGTAAGGTTGGTGGTTTAAAAGTGTATGAGATTATAAGGTTATATTTGGTATTTTACTTTAATATTTTGGATGTGAGAGTAATTATTTAAATTCCTTGTATCTAATAGTAATTTAGGTTAAAAGTGTGTATCTATTAGTGATTTTCCCTTAATAAAATATATTCCTCTTTTATATATAGGTTATATGACCTCCTTTATAATGGTCCAAATGACCTTTTCTTAATAATGTTCATAAGACCTCATTCTTTATAAGAATTCAGAAAACCTATTACTTTTATCCTTCATATATTTGATGTAATGAATCATAAGAACTCAAACATCTTCACAAATAATTTAATGAATCATGTGAGCTCGAACATCGTCACATATAACATTCAATAGAGACAAGTAAGGAAAATCTCGCCTCAATAATTTGACATATTGCTGCGACTAAGCCTCTATATCACAATCTTTTCATATTTCATCAATTTTCACTCCAAGTAGACCTCTAAAATTTGCAAAATTTCAACAGTATCTGTAAAGTTCAAGAAATTATAGAAGTATGCAATAAACTCCACAAATAGGCTAAAAATCATGTCGTAATCATATGAAAACGACCTATAAAAACACAAAATTTTCATGCTAATCACTCCACTACGTGATCACGTCGCGTTAGACCTATTATAATACACATTCAATATATCAAATTCTCAATAATATTATCTAATACAATAAATTAATTAAATTTAGGGACATTTTCTTGTGAGACAGATATATGAGAGATGAGTTGTGAAACGAGTCGACGCATTGTTAAAGTATGCTTATTAAAGTAAAGTATATATATTTATGGGTGGTTAAAGTATGTTTGTCTCATATTATAATACCCTAAAATTATATTTTAATGTATATATAATTTATCATACTTTAGAAAAACATATTTTAACAACCAATAATTACTCTCTCCGTCCCATTTCAATGTTTACGTTTGTTTTTTGCACATTGATTAAGGAGTATAGTATTTTAATAGATAGTGAGTGGAAATATATAATATTTAATGTAAAGTGGGTAGATGTATTAGTGTTGGATGTGGGGACCGTGGTGATATACTCCCTCCGTCCCACTATCTATTAAAATACTATACTCTTTAATCAACTCGCAAAAAGCAAACGTAAATATTGAAACAGGACGGAGGGAGTATATTTTATTTATATAACAATCATATTTTAACACATCTCAAATAGCGTCTAACACAAACGCTGTCTAACAAAAGATTTTGTCATGAATCTATTGATTTAAGAATATTATAAAAAAAAAATAAAATATAACAAATGGTTTGATTTAAAAACACGAAAAATTAAACAATAAAACTATACAATTACTTAATCATTTATATATGTAATATAATTAAATTAAATGGGTTAGTCTTATAAAACCCGGAAGCCATTTGGAGTTGGGTTGGATTTTTTTGTGTGAATAGAAATGCAGACGTTAGGTGTAACCCGTTTGATCGGGTTTTACCCATTTCGAATTCAAATCACACCTGCTGGCCTATTCCATCTCTAATAAAGATAAGACCCATTAATTGAGAAATAATGGAGTAGCGAAAGGGGGTAGGGAGTTGGAGTTTGAAAGGGTATGAGACAGGCATCTCACTAAATGCTAATATACAAGTCTTCCATGTATACTATCACATCAAAACCTAGCAACCAAACTATCCTATTTTTATTGAATAATAATTCAACAAAACCAAAAATAAATACTATGCTGGATCTTCTCCTTGCTTGCCCACATCTAAAATCTACTTGCATCATATACAATTCTTTTTAAGATTTTTCCTTTTTTTATATTACTCCATCCGATCTCAATTTATTTTGACTTGCTTAAGTGGGGGGTTTTTTTTTTTTAAAAAATGGTACTAAGTGTATATGTTAAATTATGTGTGCATGGGTAAGATATTAATGAAAAAAATAAAATTATGAAATTATTGAATTTGACGTTTCCTTTTATGTGGTAGGAAGATGAGTTGTGGAGGGAGGGAGTACCAATTTAGAGAACGGAATAAGATCGGTGCTAATTTTTTTTGTTATATTTTGGTATTACATTTTGTATTATTAATCGTGTGATGAATGATCATATATAGGTAGGATATAATAAAATATATAACCTTAAAGAAAAACATCAACCTTAAGAGGAAATATTGAAAATTTTCCTCATGCATACGTGTTATTCATTTAAGCCATCTAACATGTGATATTATCATTTTTTCATTGAAAATATTACTCCTTTCGTCCCACGTATTTTTACACACTTTTCATTTTGGGTTGTCCCACGTATTTTTACCCATTTTATTTATGATAAAAATACATAATATTTTATTACCTACTTTTTACAATCCCAACAACTTTAATTATTTTTTTACACTTTATTCATCATTCTCAACAACTTTATTTACCTTTTCTTTTTAAATTACTAATTTATCCCTACTTTTTCTTACATTATATATTAAAAAAATAAGACGTCTTAATCTCCGTGCCCGTATAAATGAATAAAAATACACGGGACAGAGAGAGTAACACATTTTAATTATACTACAAATTAATCATAAAGTAATTCACTGCACTACTTTTACTTTTTATTAATCTGAGAGAATATCATTTTTATATAATTATATTACAATATTAGTATTTTTTTTTTTTCACTCTTGTCGTGAGATTATTGACTTTGTTCATTGTTGACATGTATTTTGTATATATATACGCGTAAAAAAACAAGACAAATAAAGTAGGAAAACACAAGTGGGCATTGCATATGTAGGGAAAGAGAAGAGGAAGTAGCAAAACAAGAGAGGAGTTGGACCAAGCAGTACTTAACGCCAACCAAAACACTACAAATCAATATCCTCCGCCGGAAACTTCCAACCGTCCACCACCGCCACCTATTAATAAATACATTTGTCTCACTGAACCACCAAACAAAGATCAAAGCAAGATGAACCCGATGGTGTTGAGTCAGGTGGCAACCGGATTAACCGTCTTGGCCGGTGCAGCTCTGGTAAAACAAGTGATGGATGAAAGCAGCTCTATGATGGCTCCAAGGTGCCCCACCTGCAACGGGTCGGGCACCGTCACGTGCGTCTGCACGCGCTGGTCCGACGCTGACATGGGTTGCCGCACTTGTGCTGCTTCGGGTCGGATGTCCTGCAACACTTGCGGCGGAACCAAAAGGGGTCGACCCATTTCTATTCGGGTATCCGCCACCCACACTCGCTGATTCCTTCCTGCTCCTAATAACTAATTTTTCTTCTTTTATCTAGTTATTAATTCATTTAAATTTTTATCTCTCATTTACTTTCATCATGTAATTAACTGGTGGTGGATGAGAAACCAGAGTATAGGAAATTTAATTTATTTCTTTAGGTGTAATTAAAATTAGTAACGTTATTTTAAATTAGATTAGTCATATTTATGAATATTCATATACAAATATCTAATTATTCATACACAAAATATTCATGTACGAATTTGAAAAGTAATTTTTTTATTTAATTTATTTGGAGTTTTGTGGAATTTGAAATTATGAATAATTAAATACTAATTTTTTATGTATTAAAAAACAATTGATTTATCAGAATTTGCATATGAACTCAATTCACACGAGTTTTTATCTTTAATAATTTAATTAACAAGTTTGCGAGTTTCAAGAATCTCTTAACAAATTTGCTTGCAAATAAAGTCATAAATATATTAGCGGCAATTATATTAGCTAGCTTTTTATTAAATATATTCTTGAACTAGAATCGCAAATTCATTAATGAATAAATTTACGAGCTTTCGAGCCAAATGAATCAAATATTGATAAGCTTGAGTTAGACTAATTTCACAATCTCTTAATAAATCTGTTTGCAAATAAATTCATAAATATATTCGCGGATCTCTTAACAATTATAAATTTGCTAGCTTTTTGACAAATATATTCATAAACTAGAATCGCAAACTCATTGACGAATTCATGAGCTTTCGAGCCAAATAAATCAAATATTGAGAAGGTTAAGTTTGACTAGTTTAGCTCAACAAAAAGTTAAATGGATTTTTGTATCAATGTGAATACAATTCAGGTACAATATATTTGATTACATCCCTAGAGCTCATATATACCATATTATCTCTCATAAAACTCAATAGCATGGATTTCACTTTTCAGTAAAGGAAAGGTTGGGCTTCCAATTAGGCCTAGCAATTTTATATGCTATATATATTGATTTAGCTCTTTGTTGGCCCATTTCTGTTTGAACTTCTACTTGGTAATTATGTTGGACGATACAAGCCCATTCAACTTACGGTTGGCTTATTTTATTTTCTTTATTATTAATCCAAACTAGTTTAAAAATAAATAAATAAAAAATCAAATCCAAACTAGTTATTCTCATTTCTCAAGTCTTGACTTATATCTCAAGGTTCATTGTATTAAAATATGCTAACTAGTATATATTTTAAAATTACTAACTTTATCTCTTATTAAAAAAAAAATGTCACGTATTTTTTTTAACATAAAGATAAAGTTCATGCTTAAATTGAAAAAAAGTTGAAAAACTAGTGTATTTTAATTCAATTAACCCGTATGTCATACACACTTTTGATTATTTTTATTATATCATAAAATTATATAAAAATATGAAAATAAAAATTGTGTCACTTTTCTATTACAATAATGTGAGTGCAGAATAACCCATTTGTTATCTATCATAAACCATGATCTTTAAAAGAGTTAGTTGGACAGTTGGATAAAATATGAAGACGATGAGTACGACTTTGCTTTCTAACATAGATCATATGTCAAACAATCTTTGATTAAATCACATGCATGCATATCTCTTATACATCCTTCGCGTTTGCCCATTAATTACTTCAACTAACTTTATTCATTTTTCTTTCCTTTTATAAAATAAATTTAATTAGAAAGAAAGAAAGAAAGAGATCGAAATTATTGACATTAATGGCTTCTGAAATAATCATCCTACATTATTGATCATTTGAAATGGACTTTTTTTTTTGAAGATATTTAACCCAACATGGCATGTGGATGCGAGCTTCAGATCTATGGCGACATTATTTCCATAACAAATAATTTTATTTCTATAATTGTGTGAGGCAGGTTAGATCATTTTATGTTTTTTATTTGTCTCGTGAAAGTAATTCTATAAGACAGTCTTATACAAATTTTTGCCATTTTTTTTAAGTGTATTTTGTGATATTATTATTTTTTGCAATATATATAAACCTCAGCATCAGGAAAAATAGAAATACTATATAGCATAATATATCTTTCTATATAACATGTAGATATACTTGTATTATGTTTTTTGTGTGATCCAATCAATACTATTATGGGTATTATATCCCACATACTTAGTAGGCCCAAAGCTCAATAATCTTTAAATACTTGAGGAATGAGGCCCAGCCTTCATGGAGCCCAATTCGAAGAGGAATGTTGAACGGACAGCTAAGGCATCCCAAAGAAATCACTACCGGCCCAAAAGCCTAGTTAAGGAAAGGGCAGAGAGAGCCCATTAAAGGGATAGAAGCCTGAAGCGCCCTCGGCAGGGAACCTCAGCAACATCCCCCCCTTACCCGGGAGCTCGGACGAACATCATAGTATCGGAAGACAACACGTCCGAGGATCAGAGGGATAATAGAAGCGGAGGAACAGAGCACAAACACCATCATGAAGACTAACAGACGCAACAGGCTAGAGGATAAAGCTAACGGGAAGATGGGATGTCTTGGACAGCAATCCTAACTAGAAGATAACAGGCAAATGGCACATCCTTCCCTAACTACCAATGGAAAACCAGCAAATGACGGGAACGGTCTGTGAAACCCTGCAAAAGCAACCCGCAGTACTCAAACTCCTCCCCAGGTTGGTCGACATACCAGGCAACTTCATCAAAGATGGCTTGTCCTCATCCAAGTGGCGCAAGGCGATTGGCTCCGGGTTAGGGTTTGTAGGTAGTATAAATAGTCTCTCTCTCTCTCACATGAGAGAGGCATGTTACTCATGCTCACTTGAGACATTACACTTTTAAGAAAGGGGAGTTTTATAAGTGTTGTTCTAAGGGAGAGTAATAAAATCGGTTGAGTTCTTTGGTGGGAATTCAGTTCTTTATTGATTGTGATTTCCTGTTTATGGTTTTATCGTGTTTGATTGTGATCGTTCTTGGTTCCGTTACTAAAATATCTTTATCTCCTAAACACAAATTAACGAGCCAAGAACACGCATCAACAAATACAATTAAAAAAATATAAAATTATACATAAAAGTGCTTGTGGGGAGTGAGTGTTATTTTAATTAAATAGGCCAACAAAGAAGATACAGTAATCAGGAAAAAAATCCTATTACATTTTGATATTACATTTAGTAGACATGTACCAAAAAATTGGAACCGGCGGTTTGAACCGGGTAACCGGCGGTTTTAACCGGAAATGAAACCGGCAAAAATAGAATTAAAATCGGATATATTTAGGTTCGATTCCGATTCCTCATTTCTTGGAAAATAAACCGACGGTTCTAGTTCGAACCGCCGGTTTTTTAATTTTTTAATTTTTTATTATTACGTTTTGAGGCTAAAAATTAAAAAATAAATAAATAATAATAAAATTGGAACCGGTGGTTTTGAACTGGAACCGCCGGTTCCAGTTTGGAACTGAAATTGTCCTACCTCCAGTTCGATTCCGATTTCCCATTTCCAGGAATCGAAACCGGCGATTCCAAATCGACGTGCATGTCTAACATTTAATGGTTCAAATGTTGAATGAATGACATAATAGAGAGATAAAATTTATTCCCTACAATAAAAATGTAAACCCTAAGAAAGAAAAAGATTGATTTTTTTCTTTTATATGTATCACTCATAAATGCATGTAGCAGAAAAAATAACACTAAATTGTATCGGAAAGATTTGATGTGATGATGAAGTGGGTGTATGCACGCGGCAAAAAAAAATAAAAATAAAAAATAAATAAATATATATATATATATATATATATATATATATATATATATATATATATATATATATATATATATATATAAATAAATATAAAGTAAGTGTCGGGTTTAGAAGGAATGGTAGCATCCATTTGCAAGTCGAATTATATTGTCATTAATTATTATGACAATTTTATGTTGACACTAGTACGATGCTCGCGTGCTACGCGGGTTATCGTATTTGTTATTTATTTATTAATTTTAAATTTATATTTTCTAAATAAAATTTAATTATACTATTTGAGATAATTGAAAGTATAATTTTTGTTCAATCATAAAAAAGAATACCTTAAGATATATAAATTCAATCGAGTAAAAAATATGTATTCTCTATTTATTTCATATTAATATATTGCAAGTTATCCTTTATTTATATACCTATATTTATTTCTATAGATTTAAATTTTATGGTATTACTGAATTTTATTTTTTCATTCTATGCACCTGAAAAAATAAATTTTCTAATAATTTGATATATTCAACTCAAAATTAGAGTTAATGAAATTAAGTTTTAGAAAAAATTGAACTTGAATTACTTAATGAATTTTATAATGAATTAAATAATTATCCATTCTTAATGTAATTATAACTAATAAAATTGTCATTTAAAGAATACTTAATTCAGTAAAAGAAAAAAAACAAAACGACAAAGACTTGGGTGAAACCGTCTCACGAATTTTATTTCGTGACATGGATAGGGTCTCATCCCAATTAAGTTGTCTTTTAATTTTTTACGTGTTGAATATCGTTTATTTGATAGAATTATGCATATCTGGTGCAAAACATTACTGTAAGTTCGTGGATCGATACCATGAAAAATATGTCTTTATTTTTTTTGGGTTAATTGCGTTAAAAACCATGAACTTTCAACTTATTGCAAATTAATCCCAACTTTTATAAAATTGCAAAAAAAACCCATGACCTTTCATGTTGGTGCAATTCGCACCCATCGGGCAGCTAAGGCCTGCCCGACCACTGACGTGGCGTTGACCCTGCCACGTCAGCTTTTAATTTATTGCAAGAAAAACCTCAACATTTACTTAAGTTGCAATTTAATCTCATCCTTTGAGATTTTGGCAAAAAAGACCATCAATTTTTTTTTATCTTTTTTTAAATTTTACCATCTAATAAAAATTTATATTCTATTTTTATATTTAAACTCTAAAAAATTATTAAATAAAATAATAAAATTATTATATGAATAAAATATTTATTATTAAAATTATAAAATTAATTATATCTATTAAATTAGTAAAAAATTACAACCTTTAAATATATTAAATTAATTACTCAACTTTATTTTAAGGAATTGATGAAAAATACATCATATATAAATTAATATATAACATTTTATAAAATTAATTCTAATGATTTTTTTTATATAAATAATAAAATTCCTTAAACATCTTATATGTATATTTGTCATATTATATATAATGTGAAATTATGAAAATATACTGAGACATGTTCACGAATACTCTAATTTTATAAATTATAAAAAAATTATAATGTATAAAATATTTTATTTAAACATTAAAAGAATTTAAATATTTAAAGGTTGTATAATTTTCTTACTAATTTAATAGATATAAATAATTTAATAATTTTAATAATGAATATTTTATTCATATAATAATTTTTATTATTTTATTTAATAAATTTTAATAGTTTAAATATAAAAATAAAATATAAATTTTTATTAGATGGTGCAGTAAAAAAAATGATGATCTTTTTTGCCAAAATCTCAAAGGTTGGGATTAAATTGCAACTTAAGTAAATGTTGGGCCGGGTTTTTCTTGTAATAAATTAAAAGCTGACGTGGCAGGGTCAACGCTACGTCAGCGGTCGGGCATGCCTTAGCTGCCTGATGGGTGCGAATTGCACCAACATGAAAGGTCATGGTTTTTTTTATTTTATAAAAGTCGAGATTAATTTGCAATAAGCTGAAAGTTCATGGTTTTTAACACAATTAACCCTACTTTTTTTTTATAAAAAAGTTATACATGATCAAGAAAAAGTGATAATCAATTCTACTAAATTATTTCATGAACAATTTAATATAAGAAGTGATAATAGTTTTACTAAAAAATGATACACAAAGGAAAAGTGATAACTATTAGTTGAACTAATTCATACATGAATAATTTTGGGATTATTACTGTTAGGTATACGTATATATAACCTAATTACTAATAAATACATTGATCTAATATAATTACTGATGAATACATAACATTTTTTTCTTTTTTCAGCTTTAGTCTTATTTACAGTGTTGAACGTTTTCACTTAATATTAGTTTTATTGAACACTAATGTACATTAAATCAGATAAAAACAATGGGTGAGAGATTTAAGGATAATTATAACAACTCTTTTTTTAATTTAATTAATCGTGTATTTTCTGTTTTTCTCTCAAGGATGCACACTAATGTACATTCGTAGGGTTCTTCAATTTAACTGCGTATTTTCTGTTTCTCTCTAAGAATGCACACTAATGTACTTAACAATAGTTTCAATCGTGTATTTTTCGTTTCTCTCTCAAAGATGCACACTGATGTACATTCGTAGGGTTTTTAAATTTAATTAGGTATTTTATGTTTCTCTTTCAAGAATGCACACTAATGTTATATTTCATAATAATTTACATATATAATAATAATATAATTATTATAATAATTATAGTAATATTTACAATAATCGATACTCATATTTAACAAAATTTCTTTAATTAATGAATTCCATTATGGTAAGATATTACTTAAAATTGGTGATATATATATAATATTAATTTATTTAATATGTAACATTAATAATAATTTAATTTAGATGTTAAGAAAAAATTAATTAATTCATAGCATTAAAATAAATAAACTCAATAAGTTAAAAAATAAATAATGAATTTATATGAGATTTGGGGAAATAGTAGAAATTGAAAGGAAATTTGGGTGTGGTGAATTTGGGCTTAGGTAGATAAAGAGTGTGGCAAATATAATTATCTAATTAAGATTTCATCCAAACCAAAAATGAAATTTTCATTTAAAAATGTTTAAAAAAATGTATATATTGAGATTTGAACTCAAGAACTCTTCAAAATCAATCAACCAATAACCCAAGAACTCTTCAAAATCAATTAACCAATAATACTTCATCACCTCACAGTTTACAAAAAATCATAAATACTCTATTACTCTAATCATGACACCTCACATTTTTTAAATTTAATTTTGAAAAGTTATTTTGTTTTAATATATAAGAAGATTTTGTGACATTTGTTTACTTAATTTGCGGCCAACCGGTCAACAATATCCATGAATTTTTACCATCAATCATATTATCACTTTTAATATACCATATATATACTAAAGAATTTTGTAAGGTTGTTTCATGGAAATCATTACGTTAAATGAATAAAAGTGATAAAATTTTCAATAAAAAAATATATCTAATCTAATTAATAAAAAGTGATAATAGTGGAGTATTTTATAAATAATTTATAGTTTAAATAAAAAATAATAATAAAATATAATAATTAATTAAGAAAGCATAAAATGATCTCACCATGAGACGGTCTACCCTAAACTCTAGATTATAGGTTTGTATATGTGATCATTTTAGTTTTGATTGAATTGTTGTTAATAATCCTAAGAAGAGGGTGCAATAGGTCCTAGAATTACTCTCTTCTTGAGACGTGTTTATATTGATGGGTAGATTTATTATTAAAAAATAATTAATACTATAGATAAATATGTGATTTGAAAAGTTAAAGTATAATTTATTAAAATATAATGAGTGATGCATTAATAATGAATAGGGTTATTCCTACCCACCTCACCCCGACACCCTGATCCCTACTCACAGCGAAACTGATGGAGTCTGGCGAGCCGGCTACCACCTAATAGTCTTCATCAGTTGTTGCAATTGAAACAGGGTTGATCTCTGGTGAAGATGAAGCACCGTCAAGTATGTTCAGCCCCCTCCTCACCGGTCAGTGGGGAGAGAAGACCTGGTTTTTACTTGAAGAAGTCCAAGATCCTTGTCAATGGAGTATCCTACACCCTCACTCCATCACGCATGAAGTGTAATCTTAAAACTCAGTGCTCCATCTTAGATCTGTCTCCGGCCAACAAAGATAAAGAATCGCTCAGTGATGCCCTGTTTGAATCCAAACGCTCCAGCCTTATCGATGAAGATGCTATCCCATTGAGAACTCACAGGAACGAAATCAGCGTTATACCATCAGATCTCATGGATGGGAGTGGATCTCCACCGTCTGGATATGGCATCGACACTGATCATCCGTCGGAGAAGGTGAACGGTAATAATTTAAATTCATTAATTCTAAATGCTTTGGAAGCTGTGTCCAATATGAGAGATAAGAAAAAGCGGAAGGGTAGAGCAGTTGTCACTTCGCCACCTATTACTAAGACATGCCCAAAAGGAGACACGTTTCCCAACCCCTCTAATAATTCTAATTCTAATTCAAATTGCTCACCTTTTTCCCCTGCCCCCCTGACAACCCCTCACCCTCACCCTCCTCTTGTACCTTTAAAGACAAATTGTTGGGCTCTATGCACAAACCATCCACTCCTCAGTCACATCTTCCTTATTCCCGATCCATCCATTCTTCTCCCCAAACCACCGCTCCTCCTGCCTCTAATCTTTCCCCCTCTCCGACGAGTATGACGCCTCCGAGAATGACTTTGGTCACTCTTACCCTGTTCAATCCCAACCCACGCTCCGCTCCCTCTTCTACAAAACAAAACCCTCCCCTTCCATCAGCCACCACTAATACTCCTGGAGCCTCAACATCTCGCAATCCCCTGTTTCTTCTTCACTCTATCCCTCTAGCTGATCCCTCACGCCGCCCCGCCCACCCCAACCCTCCTCCACCCACCAGCCATGAACCACATCCGCATCTCTCACCTCCTTTGGCCACTGCTCAAACCAACCCTCCTCACTCCAACAATCACACTGATAATTGTCGTCCAAATCTGAACTATTCCCTCAAATATATTCCACCGCAAGACCTGGGGTTGTGGAAATACCAGATGATGTCCTCGATAATGAAGAGTAGAAATATACCCTTATTGGGTATTTTGCAGGACGTTATCCGGGTTTTCAAGCTGTTAAGGATATTGTAAACAAATGGAGAGTGGAAGTGAGAGTTTACAGCCATGACAGTGGTTGGATAATCTTTAAGCTTACCAATGAAGAGGATGTCTAATCAGTCTTTCAGAGCGCCCCGTATGAAGGAAATCTCAAATACCTTATGTTGAAAAGAATGCCGGAAGATTTCCAATTCGATGAGGCAGGAATTGCCACTGTCCCAGTCTGGATTAAGATGTCTTCTCTCCCACTGAAGTATTGGGCCCCAGAAAGACTCAGTCTTATTGCTTCTGCAATAGGTGAATCGAAAATGATGGACTCCATTACAGCTAATAAAGACACGGTGTCTTATGCTCATATATTGGTGGAGGTTGATGCATTCAATCCTCTGCCGGAAGAAATCTGTGTGAAGAACAGATATGACGGTTTCGCCAGAGAATTATTTATAAGTTCCATCCCAAATACTGCAGAGAGTGTAACTTTTGGGATACTATGCATATGAGTGTCGAGCAAAAGAGAAGCAACAAATGGAGAAAAATCAGCAACAAGATCAACACAATAGAGCAGGAAATGGAGCTTTTCAGCAGGGGAGGCAAAAGAGAAACAGAAATCGAGAAAGGAGGCCACTAAACCAGAACCATAAACCTGACACAAACAAGCACCCCTCTGACATCTTGGAATATAAACAAATGGATATAGAGCAGGTCAATGAAACTCCATTGCCATTGAGACACCTCCACAACACTCCGACTGCAGCGTGTAATACTCCTCAGCGATGGATGCCGATTCTGCAGAGTGGAGAGTCATCAGCATCAACAGGAAGAAACTTCAAGTACAAGAGAGCAAAATCCCTGGGAGATGAGGATGATTTTGAAAAGCTGGATGCTTATGCTAATTGGACGAACAAGAGGATTGATGGGCTCCTCTCTTCCGACTGTTCATCATGAGTCTACTAATATGGAATGTGCGTGGGTTGGGGCGAAGCCAACTCACAACGCACTTAAAAATCTTGTGCGTGGTCATGATGTAGCCTTAGCGGGGTTAGTGGAAACAAAATTGAATTCTAGTAAGGTGGATGAAGTTGTAAGAAAAGTTATACCAGGATGGAGTTGTAATCATAACTTTGACTATTGTAATGGAGGAAGAATTTTGATTACTTGGAATCCTCTAAGAGTTCAGTTGGAAAACTTTAGGTTGTTTGATCAAGCTATTAGTGTTAATATTCATTGTCTCACTACAGCTAAACACTTCACTCTTACGGTTGTCTATGCCCATAATAGATATGTTGCAAGAAGACCTTTGTGGCATCATCTTACTTCACTATTCCACTCTAATACCTTGCCTTGGATCTTGGGGGGGAGATTTCAACTGTGTTCGATATGAGAATGAGAGAACTGGCACTACTATTAATTCGGGCATCCGAGAATTTCATGAAACTTGTTCTATGTTGGGATCAAGGATACTCGCCCTTCGGGGTGTTTCTATACTTGGACTAATGGTACTATCTGTTCTAAACTTTATAGAGTGATGACTTGTAAAATTTGGAGAAGCATGGGATGGGAACTTGATACTTCCTTTCTGCCTCAGGGCACTTAATCCGACCATTGCCCAAATATTACTTCTTTCCAAAATCCTCAACCTCACACTATAAGACCGTTCAGATTTTGTAACTTTTGGACTAACCACGAGAATTTTATTCTCCTAACTTTGTCTCATTGGCAGGGCTTTTTTGCAGGAATTAAACAGTACGTATTGTGCCAGAAGCTAAAATTGATGAAGAAACCCCTCTAGAATCTGCACCATCAGAATTATACTCACATATCAGAAAGGGTGAAAAGAGGAAAGGAATACTTCTCGCCTCCAATTTCTATTCATGACAGACCCAAGTAACCAGGATCTTCGGTTGGAGATAGGAGCTGAACTCAACAAACAGAAACACTTGGAGGATTGTGAAGCTGATTTATTAATACAGGTGCTTAAGAACAATCATATCAAGAATTAGGATCGCCCGACCAAGTACTTCTACTCTCTCATCCATAGTAATGGAGCAAAAAATGGCATTTACAGAATCTTCACTGATCAAGGCCCTACCACTTCCTACCAAGAAATGATTGATAAATTCTTAAATTATTATCAATCAATTCTTGGTGAGGAAAGTCCACTGGCTACTCGTGTTGAGCATGAAGTTCTCCAGTTAGGGCAGTCAGTGAGTGAGGAGGAAGCAAACAGGCTTGTTAGAACGGTGGAGGAGGAGGAGATTAAGGATGCTTTATGGTCGATCAACAAGAATAAATTCCCGGGCCCAGATGGATAGTCCACCGTACTTTCAAAGAGCATGGAGTATCGTAGGAAGAGATGTGGTTGCAGCAGTTCAAGAATTCTTTCGGAAAGGAAAGCTCCTTAAACAAATCAATGTTGCATTCATATCCTTGATCCCGAAAAAAACACACGAACCACATGTAACAGATTCCAGACCAATCTCTTGTTGTAACACTATCTATAAAATCATCTCCAGGATATTGGCAGGCCGATTGCTTGAGTGCCTTCCTACTTTGATAAATCCATCCCAGTTTGGATTTGTAAAAGGTAAAAAATTGAGGGATTATGTGCTGTTGGCAGAAGAGATTTTCAGAGGGTATGGTAGAAGAAATGGCACTATAGCCCCCAGGATGGCAGTGAAAGTTGACATCTCCAAAGCATATGACTCAGTGCAGTGGACTTTCCTTTTTGACTTGCTTGAAGGATTGGGATTCCCTCCCAAGTTTAGAATGTGGATTCAGCAGTGTGTTACTACTACTTCTTACTCTCTTCTGATTAACGGAAAATCGGAAGGATTCTTCAGAGGAAAAAGGGGACTTCGTCAGGGGGACCCTATTTCTTTCCTTCTTTTCGTTATCTGCATGGATTACTTCAGTCGACTGATGAAGAGAGCGGAGCTCCATGGTTACAGTTTTCACTCAAGAATTTGTAGGAGAATAGAAGTTTCCCATCTCATATTTGCTGATGACCTACTCATTCTTGGATATGGAAATATTACTATAGCCATATCCATTGATCTAACATTGAAGAGTTTTGGAGATGTGTCTAGTTTGTTGGTCAACCCACAGAAGATCAATATTTTTACTTCTGGAATTTCAAGTCACATAATGGAGCGGATTTCTGACATTCTCCCATTCAATAGAGGTACCATTCCTTTTAAATACCTGGGCATCCCGATATGTAGCAGAAGGATATGAGTGGATGATTTCACGCCTCTATTGAATGATATCAACAACATGATACAGAGTTTGTCCTCTAAGTTGTTGTCCTTCACAGGTCGTCTGGAGTTAATTATATAAGAGATCTATGGTATTCTATCTTTTTGTGTGGTATTGTCAAAATCCTTATGATAGTAATAAAAAAAGTGGAAACTCTGATTCCTAGGTTCCTTTGGGGGACAAAGGTGAGTCCGGTGAGCTGGAAAGACATCCTTCAATCTAAGAATGTAGGAGGGCTAGGGTTAAAGGATATCTCCACTTGGAATAGAGCTTTACTCTCGGCAGCCTTGTGGGATATTCATAGTGAAGCCTCCTCGTTGTGGGTGAAGTGGATACATTCTGTCTATTTTTCTTCCTCTCAGTGGACAGTGGCCTCTCCAGGAGCTAACTCGACCTATTCATGGAGAATACTTATAGTCATTAGAGATGAAGTGGCAAGTGAGGCAGATGAGGAAGGAATGGTTGGTGTTATGGAGCAATGTATGGAGAATGATGCTTTCAAAGCAAACCGAATGTACACACATTTGAGGAGCAGGTACACGGAGAGCCCAAGCTTTGTTTATAAACAGATATGGCACAAAATGAATTGTTAGAAAGTACAGCTTTAGAATTTGGTTTCTTCACAGAGAACAACTTTCTACGAAAGATAGAGTTTGGTGCACGGGAGAAGATAAACGATGTGGTTTCTGCTTTGATATGGAAACTATATCGCATCTCTTCTTTCATTGCCCATATACAACACTCATTTGGGATGAGATAAAGAGATGGGTCGGATGGAGGAGTAGTAGGTTTAGCACAGTGGCTGATGCCTTTCGAAAGATAATGTTTCATACCCGAGAGAGCAAAAAGGCAAGAAGACTTCTATACATTTCCTTCGCCACCACAGTCCACCATATTTGGAAGGAAAGAAATGCTCTGCAATTTGGTACGAGGATGCTATCACCTACACACATAGCGGAGAATATCAAAATACAAATAGCATCATTGTACTTAAATTGTTAATGTAGACTTTGTTTTGTCTTCATTTGTATTCACCCTAGCCATATGACTCAGGTAGATTGGATACATAGGAGTTTGATCTATATTCGCATCATACGTAAGTATTTGATGTAGTCGTTTTAGTGAAATAACATTTACCAATTTCACTAATATAACTATTATACAACAGAATTTAGTTAAATTCTAAGGCTATGAATAAGCATTAATATAACGATTGATGCATAGTATTTTTTTATTTATATATATATTTTTTTATTTTTTGTTATTTTTTTTGCTCAAGATTGATTGATTTTATAAATTTGCCACCTTATTCGTAAACAAGTTATAATTAATTATGTCCTGATCACACATGATTCGGTTCCAATTATGTATATCAAGTCAGTCGGTGTGTCTTTAGAATTTTGTGCTAAATTGTATACCTTTTATTATAAAGATGTGTATCCTTTATTTTAAATGGTAAAAGCTTGTGTTAAATTGTATATCCTTTAGTATAAATATATGTACCCTTTATTTTAAAGTGTATATCCTTTAGAACAAAATAATATACGCTTATCCATAATACTAAATTCCACGCAAACCTCACTCATAAGAAATTATTTCAAAAGTCCATATATGTGACATAATTACGCGAAGAAAGCAATACTATACTACTATGTTTTTGTGATCAAAGTTAAAGATGAATATATTCATTTAAAATATATATAAAATGTGTTTTGTAAATAAAGTCAATATATGAATTAATAAAATTTTTATACGTATTTAATAAAGTTTGAGGAAGAACATTTTCTAATTTTTTATTAGTTTCATGTAAGATTGTGCCGTACATTTTAGATTGTGATCCATAAAACCTCTAGCTAGTTTTTTTTTATGAATTTAGAAAAAAAAGCCTATATAGTAAAATTAATGTAATTTACTTATTTTTAATAAATTCTAAAATCCATATATATTTTGAACAAAATTAATCATAAACTCGTTTATTTTTAATAATTTTTAAATCCATATATATTTTATATGAGGGATGAAAGTGAAACCTTCTTGGTCTCCATTCCTTTAATTTCTAAATATAATTATAATTTTAAAATTAATATCTAATTTTAAATGTAAATATTAAATTTTGGAAACAAAACAAATTAAATTAAAGAAAAAGACAAAATAAGGAAAAAAGATAAACATTTGTATGGAGCGAGTTTCCTTAATTAGTAATTATATGGACATAGTAGTTTATGTCATATATTACTTCTAAATTTTAATATTTTTTCTTAAAATTTAGAATATTTAAGGGAATTATCTTTACAATTTGAGTAACTCACTTGTCAGACGGGTTTTTTGTGAGACGATTGTGAGACGGGTCGATCCATTATTAAAGTATGTTTATTATATAGATAAAGTATGTTTATTCATAGTTAAAGTATGTTAATAATAAATAATCATATTATAACACCTTAAAATCATACTTCAATTCATCATTTATCATACTTTAGAAAACATACTTTAACAATCATTAAGCATACTTTATCTATATAATATGCATACTTTAACACGTCTTACAAACTGTCTCATATATATATAGCGTCTTACAAGAGAATTTGTCTTACAATTTTTAAATATAAATATTTATCCATCACAAATATTGGTGTAAACTGAATTTACGGTGTAAACCATGTGTTTCTCCCTTCCAATCATATATACCCTATGTACTAGGGTGTTTAAATTAAGAGTGACCACAGTGTTTATAAGGGTTTACCTGGCCCCATTTCCCTAACTAATTTTTCCTCCTTCATTAATATTATTTTTTGATTTTTTTAATTTATTATACTTAAAAGACCATTATAGCATAAACCTTACTCCCTCCGTCCCATAAACAAATTCACACTTTCTATTTTTGTCCGTCCCATAAACAAGTTTACACCCCCAAATAAGGAAATACACACAAATCAATAACCCCACAATACATTTTAATTTCAAAATTGTCACCCCTTTACAACTCACATAACTTACTTTATAATTTATTTATTACTTAAAAATACCAAACTACCCCCAAAAAGTAATTTTTTCTTAAACTCCGTATCTACAGTAACTGTGAACTTCTTTATGAGACGGAGGGAGTAAACCATAAGAGTAAAATATACTCTATACCACAAAGGTAAAATTACAATTATATCATAAACCCTAAACCCTAGGGATAAATTATAGAGACAAATGTTAAAAGTAACCAATTTGAATTGTAAAAAATCATTGCCAACCATCAATTAAATTGTATAGCATTCATACCCAATTGTCCATTTTTTGACCAAAATACCCCCATTTTTTATTTTTTTATTTTTATTATTCAATATTGGTTATGATGTTGGAGTCCTGACACAAAATACCGACATTATGTCCGACATCATCGTCGATCGTAGAACTGGATGTCGGATTCATTGTCGATCATGTATCGGAATGTTATGTCGGGGATCCGACACCGAAATTGACATCCGATATTATGACAATGGTGCCGGAATATGATGTCGGTATCCTATGTCGGGTATCCGACACCATTACCGACACTGATTAAAAAATAATAAAAAAAGAAGGATTTGAGGTATTTTGGTCCAAAAATGGAAATTGGATAGGAATGTTATATAAGTTAATTGATATTTGGCAATGATTTTGAGTAATTTATATTGGGTATTTGGGTTAATCTTCTTAAATTATACCTTAAATCACAAGATAAAATTACAATTATATCATAAACCCTAAATTTAAGAAATAAATTATACCATAAATGATAAATTATAATTATATTCTAAATCTTAGGGTAAAATATACCTAACTCTAAAATTAAACTTTTTTATAAACAAAAATAAAAAAAAAATTAAACAAATAGCTGTAGCCTGGTAGGTGAATTTGGGTTTAGAAAGGGGTGGGGCTCAATCGTCTCATGAAAAAAAAAAAAAAAAAACTTGCCTATACTAGTCATTGCCGTAAATGAAATAGGAGTAGTTAAATACAATAATTTATTGTTATTAAATAATATACATTAAACCAATGACCTGATATTAAAATATACTCCCTTCATCCCATAATATTTTTCTCACTTTCCTAATTTGTTTGTCCCACAAACCTTGTATCCCAAAAAAGGAAACACCACTTTATCAAACAACCTCAAAAGTTACTTTAATTTCAAATTTGTCACTCATTTTTCACACACATATCATTACTTTATACTTTTTTCTTACTTAAAAATACTATAATACCTTTTAAAGTTAATAAAATTGGTAAAAAGTGTAACTTTTCTTAAATAACGTGGAACATTAAAAGTAAAAAGTTTTCCAGAGAGTACTATTAAAGAAAATGATTGATTATATAGTATAGTATGGGAAGGAAGTGTTTGGCATAAACTGAAGTGAATGATTTCCCACATTATAATTAGTCCAAGGTTGTTTGGTCCTTTTCAATTCTCATGGTTGCTGGGTCAACAAGCCAAACCCCGCTGTTTTTCTTTTCCACATATAATCATTATTGCCTGCTTTAAATAATAATAATAAATAAAAAATCTCTAAACTTAGAAAATTAATTCTTGAAAAATATTGATTATATATAGTATGAGTTTAAATGTAGCTTATGTCATGGTGAGATCTTCATGTGCTTTCTTATTTTTTATATTTAAATTTATTTATTTTTGAGAGAAGCCTGCACGTAGTTCCAGATAATATAAATATATTTTCATGTCTATTTGATAGTACTGTAATTATTATATTAAAAAACTAAAGCTTATTAGCAATATTAATTGAGCTAGATTAATTGTATTCGTTCATTTATTTCAGTATATTATTAAGTTATGATCCTAATTTGATTCATTCATATTTTGGTAAATTTTTTTATTATTTCACTATGTATAACTGATATCACATTTCTTTTCAAAAAGTGTTACTACATTTTAATATATATATTGAGCATTATTTTTTAAATACCAATATTATTTCTTTTCAAAAAAATTATAATTTATTCTATACAAGAGAACTATTACTCTTTATACTAAATAACAATTATTTATTATATAAAAGAATAATATGTTATTGTATTGTAGAGTTGAAAAAAATGGCATGAATGCATGCACACAAATATTCTCTATAAATATAAAATAATGTAACATTGTCTTAAAGAATAATAACAAGATATAATAATGGATGAGCTCAGCAAATATCGTATATAAGCAATATAAATTAAATTGGCTCTTAATTTTATCGAAGCCACTTTTTAATACTATTATTATTATATTAATATATAATTTTTGGCATGTTTGAGGGGGTATTAAAGTAGATTTTATTGACAGGTTTGGGCCTAACTATTTCTATGCAAAGCAATTTCTGTATCATCTTGGGCTTCCCATGGCCCGATAGAGCCCACTCTCTGTTTATAATCCAGAATTAATTATACATAGTAGAGATCTAACATATTTATAGATCTCATATTTCGTGGCCATGCAAGGATGTAGACATAATTTTATTCACTTTAATGATTACTTGTATATATACAATCCTCATAGTATATTATTAAATTTAGGAGTCTAAATTTAATGCATTTGGGACATTGGTGCACTTGAAACTTCTCAACCTTTAGATAATTTTTTTACTTAATCCTAACTACTCAATTAAATAAAATAATTTAAAAAAAGTTTAATAACTACACATGCCACATCATTTTATACTATAAATCTGTAGGTGCACTGGTGCACTGGTGCACTGGGTGCACTATATAATAACCCTAAATTTAGATATACTAATTAACAACATTATAATTTTACATATTATACTATTCTCTTCCTCCGCCCACAAGTGTCCCATTTACATTTTACAACGTATATTAAAAAATATTATTATTTAATTTATAATGAGTAGTTGGATTAATGGGTGTGTGGATCCCACATACTCCATCTAAAAAGGAAAATGAGCCCCTTTTGAACAAACGCCTAAAAGGGCAAAACGAAATTCTTACTGGGACGAAAAGAATATATGATATGGCAGCGCTCAAAATATACTGAATACTAATGATTTAATATAGAGCAATATATATAGCAACTCTGCCCCTAAACAAAATATATATTTGGTCATTTTGTTTCCAAAATAAAGTATACATTTTAATTTTTAGTAGATGAGACCCACACAAAATAATTACTATTTTCACATATATGACTCACACACAACACTAATACAACTACTCATTACAAAGTAAAATATTATTATATCTCTTAACCCACCCCCACTGCATATTGTTATTATTTTTTATTCTGTGTGATAAATTCCATAACAAACTTTTGTTGTAAAATAAAAAAGTTGATCAATCCTATAATAATGATTGTGTGTTCAGAATTAGAGATGTGATTAGTAAGTGTAATAAATTAGGGTTAGATACCAGCCAAACATCATGAACCTTAACTTGTTGTCATAAACATTAAATCATGCAAAATTAGGAATATGAAAACCACCTAATCAACCTCTTTTTTTCTCCTCATCGTTAAAGTTTAAACATGTCGGTCTTTTGGATGGCTATATATCATCTTTAATTCTAACCATCAAATTAATTATTCTATTCTAAATTATTACATATGCCCTAACTTATTATTTTCTTATATTAAGCTATAATATCTTATATATACTAATTGCGAATACGCTGCTATAAATAACTTTTAAAAATATGATGTGTCGCGATATGGTTAATCGTTGTATATTTTTATTTTTTTATTTTAATATTATATATATAATCTTTCTATTTTTATATTTTATTATTATTATATATTAACATGTATTATTATATCACTATTATATATCTTCAAAATATTTATTCTTATCAACAAAATATTACAAAATATCTGATAAGTCTTTATTCGATTAATTATTTCAAGAAAATAATTATCTAAATATTATAACATATTGATTGCTACTTTTGTATTAATCAATGTTACATAAATATATTTAAACTTTGTGGCAACCTTAGCAAGATAATTTTATATTTTTTTAATTAATTATCACTTTTTATTACAGATATTATATCCTTTTTTAAAAAAATATTATTATCTTTTATTTATACTATAATTTATTCATAAAATAGTTCAATGTACTATTGTCATTTTTTCACCAATTAAATATCACTTTTTTATTAAAATATTTTTACTTCTTATTCGTCTCACGAAATCTAACAAAAATTATTACATGAGCCGATCTCACACAAATTTTTGGAACTTTAAACAGTACTACATGCAACTTCCTAACCTATCAATTAATCTTGTCTTCATTATTATACATACAAAAAAAAAATTCAACAATGCATAAATTTCAAATGCATTTGTATTATATATTGAACACAAATAATAAAGAAATAAAATGAGAAATTGAATCGATTATATGATGAAATATTCAGATAGAATTAAAGAATGCGAGGCCATGAACACTGGAACACTTTTGCTATAATCACCTAATCTCCATTCCGTCGTCGGGGGAAGGGAGAGGAAATGGGGAAATAAGGTTCTGTAATTTGGTTATATCCCCGTTGTGTGACGGCCAAAACCCACCATAAACGGGGATTAAAATGAAATACGACCGTTTCATCCGTTCATTAATTTGTGACAACCATAAGTCGTCACAAAAGTTTTTTAAAAACATTGTGACAATTTTGAGGCCGTCACATAACAACGCCGTCAATAAAATCGTCACAAAATAGTTTTGATCATATTTCAACCAACGGATACCAAATTATCGTCACAATTCAAAATTTTCATCACAAAAAAATATCGTAACAAATCAAGAACATTTTTGTTGTGTATATATTTTTTTTATGAACTAATATATAAATGCAATCACTATAAATTAAATTCGTGATCAATTAATTTGAGAATGTGAACCTCATTAGTTACTAACATGTCTTCTGTTTTAAAATAAAAAATAAAAAATTACTTGTATGTTTACCATGCTCATTAGTTTTAAATCAATAAACATTGCAAGGAGTATAAAGGAAAACTAAGTGGACACATGTTCATTTTATTTTATACAAATATGTGGATGACGTAGCACAAATTAGTAAATGAAATGGAATATAATATAATATTAAAAAAGAGGAATTTGTATTTAAATAAAAGGTGAAAACAGAGAATGTCATGATAGTTTGAGAATGACTCAAAACTTTTTGTGGGGCCAAAGGAGTTTGCACTCACTCGGATACTACACGACTACCACTGTATTCCCATATATAATTATTTAAAAAATTTACTTAAATAAAACTATATATGTGGAGTATATAGGAGTATAAATTAAATTAAAAGGAGTAATTATGGGTTGCTAGATACGTTAAGCAACAATCATCTCTCCTCTTTTCTGCCTAATCCTCATTTATGGTTCGTTAAGCTAAATTCTCACATATCCCAATTAACTACATTAATTAATTTGTTTAACTACTCCATCCATGATTATCAGCAGAATTTTGGAATTATACCTTTTCACGTTACCTACCACTGCAGCTATTTTATAACCTAATTTATTTTACAAATAGACTGCACTATACTCCATTATTTAATTTTGTTGCGTAGCTCTTATAATTATAATTTTACTCAGGATTAAATTCAAAATCGATCTTTAAAAAAAAAACTTTTACATAAACAACATAAAAATTATGGAGTAATCCAATATATATATATATATATATATATATATATATATATATATATATATATATATATATATATATATATATATATATATATATATATATATATATATGTTGTAATAATTAAAATAATATGATAATTATGTTACAAGTAATTAATTATATAATTGGTTTTTTTTAAAATATTCTTAATAGGCATGAAAAATGGACAAACTATTAATTTAGGATTTGAATTTTTTTTTTATTTTATCGATTAGGAATTCGTATTATATAAAACTATCAATTTAGAGTCTAAATTTATAACATATTGTCTTCTATTTAATTAATTCAAAGCCTGAATTAAGGTCTTTAATTGATAATTTTATATAATTCATGCCCCTAATCTATAAAAAAAATAATTTAATCCTCAAATTGATAGTTTATTAATTTTTCAAACATTGATTCGATAAATGAACCTCATTGTATTACCATTTTTTTAGAGTACTTTTAAAACGCTTCCTTAATTATAAATTGATACAATTTTAAAAGATGAAATGAAATGAACTTAAACATACATAAAGTATTATTCCTAAGATGGATTTAGGCAATTACTATTAGCAAAGGCTAATGAAATAGGTGAAGATGAATTAATTTTTAAACATTACTATTATTTACTGCAAAATAGTTCAAATATATAGGTGGAGATCACCTTAAATATAAATACACCATCCTACCTTTCATGCATGTATGTACGGGTGAATATATGTATCATCACTTTAATTTCGACATTACATGAAACTGTATGTTACTTTTTAATCATTTGCACCTAATTTCTTCATACTTTATTTGTCCTATAATTATAGCTATCAACTTTTAAGTCACATAATACTAATTTTAAGAACCAATTGATTTAAATTTTTGTTAATTCCAGCAGTATACAAGAATTATTGTACTCCACTAATTATGTCCAAAATAAAATATTACTAATAACTTTTATGCCACTAATAAATAAACTTTGAAATATACTATGTGCATGAAGCATGTTTGGTTTGGACAGTGTACTCCCTCCGTCCCGCACTAAGTGTACATTTTGCTTTTTTGCATATGAATTAAGGAGTATTATTATTTAATGTGTAATGAGTAGTTGTATTAGTGGGAGTGTGGACTCCATATTTTAATTGTATTAGTGGGCGAGTATGGGACCCATGTTTATAAAAAAAGAAAGAGAATCCTTTGGGTGAGACAACCAAAATGAAAAAAAATTTCTTAGTACGGGATGGAGGGGTATATATTATCTTTAAGCATGTGATGCGATTTTTTTTTTTAAATAAGTATAAAATTTTAAAATGAGAATTAAAAATAGGTTATGTTGAAAACTATGCTACGAGGATATTGTATAGGGTATATAAAGTCTTGTACCAATCAAAGGTTTGGGGTGGGGGTGGGGGTGGGGGTGGGGATGGGGGTGGGGGTGGGGGTCCTATAAAAAAGAGGTAGACGGCGCCAACTCTAATCTACCATGTTGAGACATGCTTAAAATTAAACATTTTATTAATATGGACCCAATCCATTCATTAATCATCTTCCTCCTTATAATCCATCTAAATTATATATTTAATTAAACTTCGGTTCAACGGATGATTTATGTCATAAATTTTATACATTCTCATCAATACAACATTTTAATTACTATATGCTTTTCAATAAATAAATAAATAAATAAATAAATATATATATATATATATATATATATAGCAATTTATTAGTTTTTTTAATACTAGACTTAAAAAAGAAAATAGATTAATTATTACCAACTAGGCTATCTTTGTTTTAGTTCTTAAAACGTTTAAGTTTTTTAAATACATACTTTAAATTTCAAAATCATCCCTATATACACCCAAAATTTTTATCACTCATCATCAATACATACATTTTCTACACATTTTCTAATACTTATTTTTCTCTCCTTTTCTTCGTTCATACCCCCTCTAAAAAAATTGCATTTTGTTATTTTAATCCGTCTTAATATAAGAGTTGCATTTCTTTTTTTGATAAATGAGATCCATACAAAATAATTAATATATATTCATAAGTCCACACACATACAACACTAATACAAATATATAATTACTCACTATACATTAAAATATTACTATATCAATTTTCTTATCTACACATTAAATATTATCTCTTAATATATGTGAACGAAAAAACAAACATATTTATTTCAGAGAGATGAAAAGAGTATTAATTAATATTCTTTTATATATCATCGCTTACCTCTTGAAGTAAGATTTAATATAAAGTTAAAATTCACCCTATCAAACCTCAAAACAAAATTACTAATCATCATTAATATTCATATTTTTTAATTTCCACATAAACGTCAAACAAAGTAAATTATATCTTAATCATCATTTACTAGAACAAAGACAGTTTTTAAATATTTGCCACTCAACATTTTGAGGGGAAAAAAATCTTTTTTTTTTTTTTTTGAAAATCTGATCCACAAGTGTAGAGGATATAAATGATGAGAATTGTTTGGCTACGATTAATCTCTTTCATTAAAAGAAATCTCCTTTTGCCCTTTTCTCTTCGTACAACGACTAAAACATGAGAATTGTAAGACTCTCGTTTTTTGCTGTATTCTTTTGCTGTCATATTCAATCACATTAATATTATTTTTTTAATCAAAATTAATTCTACTCTAGTCTGTAGGCTTATGATGTAATTTGAACATCACAGACTTAAAATTCATTTTCTAAATTTGGGATATTAATATCTCTAACATACATGGGCTAGTCTCATGTTATGGATAAATATATGTCACACGAAAGAACGTTGTAATTAATTCTGCGCTATGTAAGAAAAATAATTGTGGTAAATTGTGTAATAATAATAATAAATAAATAATAATAATAATAATAATAATAATAATATAAAACAGTACTCAAAATTATTACAAATTTTGACTTATACTTAGTTTAAGTAAACTGACTTGTGATGTAAGAAAAAGTAAGAGTTTTTTTTTTTTAAGTAATTTAATTGAATAATGTAAGATAGAGAAAAAAGTGTCATTTTTTTAAATATTGTTGTATTGAAATAGTGGTGATATTGTGTGTTACAATTGTGGGATGTACAAATTATTTGGGAACATAACAAGGAAGTAGGAAACTGTGCAAGTATTTCGAGCAAGGAATGGATTAAGTTTTTCACTTTTCATTTATAAATATAAAGCAAATATGAAAATTTTAACGAGAAGAAAGAAGTATTATATTACACATTTATGATATATCCTATTTAAAAGTCTAACTTCGGTGCACTTTAGAAGAGAGAAGAAAGATAATATCCATAGTTAGATAAATTTTTATTTAATCATCATCACATAATAAAATAAAATAATTACAATAATTTTTGATAACCACCACTATATCTTTCACTTTATTTTATAAATCTACATGTGCACTGCAGAATAATCATAATTAAATATGATTTTAAATTACGTTTAAAAAAAAGTGAATAAATATCGTACACGCATACGATTTGGATGAATAGTAAACTTGGTGAAATATTAAAGTCTTATTTAATTTATTTATGCATGAAAAATAGAATTCCACCAACTCCTCATCCTCAACCTTATCTGTTAAGAGCAAAAAAAATTAATGTAGTTCCAAATCCATTCGATAAGATAATGATGATTTTAAACACATCCACGTACTCATCTCACTTTACTACTCCATCGGCATATATATATATATATATATATATATATATAAAATAAAATAAAATTAATAAAAGAAAAAAAGATTATGAAATGACGAAAATGGGGTGGGATAAATATATGTTAGTAGATCCCTTGGCATGCACGTAAAGTCAAATAAAAATGAAGTGTTGTCCGTAGAGGGGCAGGCAAAAAGCAACCTCACTCTTGCTTGCACGCTCGATTTTATTTCCAACTTTCAACAATATCAATTTGAGTTACACCAATTATTAATAAAATTAAATTAATTTACATATGCATGCATGGAAGGGATCCATTTGCCCTTGGAATTCTACACCATTCCTAACTAAGTTACTTGTAATCAATCTTAAAGTTATTGGGGATTCACATGTTATAACGTGGAAAAAATCTAACGTATTTCTTCAAACTTCGTGAAACATTTCTAAAAGATCAAGGAATATTATGGATAAAAAGCAATGACTATTGATTTTTTTTTTAAAAAAGTAAAATGGTACAACTCTTCATACTCAGCCATTTAAAACATAGTAAGATTTTTTTAAAAATGGATTTGTTTGATCGTTTAATATTTATAAATAATATTATGTGTTCATGTTATTTTATATTTTATGAACAAAAATTAATATTAATATTTTTGTGAAGAAGTGTTCACGAACATATTATTAAATGCGTTCGTGAACACCTTCACGAACATAAATGAATCTTAACAAACAATTTTTGTTTAAACTCGAGGTGGATAAAATTTTTTCAATAAATTTGAGCTTGAGATAGAATTCAATTACTTCTTACCAAACGAGACTTAAACATATCAAAACTCACTGGATTCCGTTATATCACCATTATTACATGTAATAACGTTATCTTAACTAATAGTCATTGAAAATTTGAAAAAAAATCATGAGAAGTATGACTTTTATATTTGATTAATGACAACGGTTGCTTTTATGGTCTATACTTCATCCGTGTTATAAAAGGTTTACATTTCTTTGTATGTCTCAAAATTATCTTTACACATTTTAAAATAGGAAATAACACTCAATCCAAAATCATCAAAATACATTTTAGTGTCAAAATTGCCCCATTTCCAAGTCACATTATTGATCACTTTATAATATTTTTATTACTTAAATTTCCAAACTACATGCCATTAAAAATAAATTAAAATATAAATTTTCTTAAACTCCTCATATACAATAATTGTGAACTTTATTATGAGAAGAAAGTGAAATTACTCTACTTTAAAAAATAAATTAAAACTTTTGTTATAGTATATGTTGTAGAGGTAACCATTTGTCATACATAAAAGTAATAATCTGGTCTCTTATGCACCAAAATGTATAATGTATTCAAGACTATAACATTATATTCTATATGGCATTCATTGTAATTTATAAGAAAATTATTTTATCAATGAAAGAATCGGTAGAAATATGAATGTTATTAATGTTTTATGAGAAAAATATTTTTCTTTCTTTCAAAAATTAAGAGTATAAAATTTTATATTAAATAGTAGAATTTTCTAAGTCACTTGATCAAGGATCACAATACTACGCAAAAGTAAAAATTGTCCTAATCAAAATTTAATTTCACATTAAAACATCTAGCTATTGATAATGTGGAATATTCCACACATTAAGATAGTGTGTTAATTAAAATTACCAACGTGGTTGAGCTTTCTACTAGTTATTAAACTAAGAGGACTATGGTTACAAGAAATTGGAAACGAAGTTTGTATATCCCGTGCATATCACACTCACCATTTACTCTAACAAATGCGTTAAGCAACATCCTCTGCTCACCCACAACTTCATTTCTCCACATTTTATTTATTAATTTATTTTCATTACATTCTAATTCATCCATTTAATATAAAATAAATATATATTTCACGTACGGACAAAAGAGGAGTTGATGCATATTCACGTACCCTAACTCCCACTCAAATCTTCTCACTTCCTCCTCTTCATTTTCTCTTGCTTAATTTAATCCAAAATTAACAATTAACCCACCTTGTTTTTAATCGTATTCTTACATTCCAACAATTAAAGTGTGTTTTTTATTTTATTAGAATGCGAATTTTAGTAACCAAAATATAAAGTGTGACGTTTAAGTTGGTACGAATGGGTATTAAGTTGCTCTATTATTTGTTATGTGTGTATGAATGTATATAGTAAGTAATTAGAAATAAGTACGGATATTAAGGTATGGAAATGATGTAAAGAAGAGTTGGAAGCAATCAAAATGGTGTAAACATAAACTTGAGTTTCACTTGATCCGCAGTTAAAGAAAGTAAATAGCATTAGCCACAAGTAATTTGTTATCACATCACCCAAGATAATATCATATGTACCCCTTAATTCTTGCCTTGATTTCACCAATATCATCACTTACCCAATCTATCTATCTATATTCCAACCTTACAAAATATTTTAAGTGAAGACTACCCTTTATGTAATACAGTATTTTAATTTCCTACATCACAATTCCATCTCTAAATCTTTTCCGTCCTTTTCTTATTTTGAGTTTTTCCGTAATTTATGATTTATTTTATTTCTAGCTAGATTTAATATTTGCCCTTATATAATGTTAGAGGAATTTCATTTTTCTCCTCATGTTATAAGTTTCACGTGGCATTAAGTGACCTGCTCCAACCGTCAAATGGATTAAAATGACAAATTTTGAAAAGTTAATGGACCAATTTTAAAAACACGAAAATCATACTCCCTCCGTCCCGTTTCAATGTTTACGTTTGCTTTTTGCACATTGATTGAAAAGTATTATATTTTAATGGATAGTGGGTGGAAAAATATAATATTTAATGTGAAGTAGATAGGTGTATCAGTATTGGATGATATATTAATTTTTTTAGGTTGGTCTCATATTCCTAAAAAGAAAAACGTAAGCATTGAAATGAGACGCGCAAAATAGAAACGTAAACATTGAAACGGGACGGAGGGAGTATGTTATAAATTTTTATTTATACTACGAATAATTCATTAAATAGTGAACAATTTTCATAAATTATGATCTTTTTTAAAATTAAAAATATATAATCACTTCTTATCTGTGAAACAAGACTCATTCCGTAAGATAGTTTCACGTGGATAAGTGCTTAAAATTTTTATTCTTCGGCTGCATGACACCCACAATTCACAAAGAAAAATGAAATACTACCTCTAGCAATACAAAAAAAGAAGATGATTAGGAAAGGTTTAAGAGATGATAAACGGAGTTAGAGACGAATTTTTAGATGAAAAAATTGGTTGTCTTAATGTCACAAATTATTTGAGACGGTATTTGCGGTGGAAAATTTTGAGATGGAATTTTGAAGAACTAATTCGATTTGGTCCGATTTATTTAAATACTGTTTTTGAGATGGAATTCAGCGTAAAAAATTCGGAAAATTTTGAGATGGGATTTTGAAGAATCTATTCGACTAATAAATTATAAATAAATATATTCAAACATTAATAAAATGAGGTAAAGTATGCGAAATGGGTAGATGTGAAACGGTTGTGAGACGTGTTGATTAATTATTAAAATATGTTAAAGTATACTTATAATAAGTAGTTAAAATATGTTTGTAGTGAATAATATTATGATACCTTAAAATTATATTTTAATGTATTATTTATCAAACTTTAAAATAACATACATTAAATACCAACAAACATACTAATTTAAAACAATCACAATTTAACAAGTCTCACAAACTGTCTCACATAACACTCTCTTATGAGATGAATATATGTGAGATAGATAGCGAGATGGCTCAATCAGTTATTTAAGTATGCCTATAATATAGATAAAATATGTTTATCGGTAGTTAAAGTATATTTATACTAAATTATACTTTAATTAATCATTTATCATATTTTAGAAAAAAATATACTTTAACTACCAATAAACATTATATATATATTAATAATAATAATAATAATATTTTTACACGTCTCACAACTCATCTCACATAATCACGTGTCACAAGAAATTTTATCCAATAAAAAATGTAATGCGAATTTTGTCGTATCCATAATACTCAAATATTTTAAAATTAATGTCTTCACAAAAATCATTGTACAATTTATATTTTGAGCTTTTTTTTTAAGTTATTGAAATGACCCATAATACTCAAATATTTTTAAATATAATGTCTTCACAAAAATCATTGTACAATTTATATTTTGAGCTTTTTTTTAGTTATTTAAATCATTTCAATTCAATGTACGTCCACGGGCAAGAAACTCATTTATTATATATGTATATTGATTAAGGAGTAGTATTATTTTAAATGCAATGAGTAATTGTACTAGTGGGATATGTGAATTCCATATTTTTATTGTATTTGTAATGTGTGTTGATTCTATATGTCTAAAAAGGAAAATGAGGCTCTTTGAGGCGAAATGCCAAAATAAAAAAATAAAACCCTTGCTAGCGGATAAAAAAAGTATAATATATATATAATTATTAGTGGCATAAAAAAAAATCCCTATATTTACTTGTGGTATAATTTAATACCTTTATAAAGGTCGTTTAGTATTAAAAATTCACTCATTAACCATTTCCACATCATAAATTATGAATGTTCGAAATAGTGAATCTGGTGCTGGGTTTACTCGTCAATAAAAATGGCCTTAAAAGATAAAATTTCTACAGAGGCGCTAGTCAAACGGCGTCATTTTGATATTTAGAGACGGTTAAGGAGTTGTCTCTAACGAGTCCATCTAAAAAACCATTTTTGAAAAATTTGTCTAGAAAATTATATTAAAAATTGTCTCTAAAAACTCGTCTCTAAAAATCCATCTAATAACCCTAGTCAAAAGCCTTCTAAAAAATCCGTCTCAAAAGTCATATCTAAGTTGAATCGGTTGGGTCATTCTCGAAGTGAGCAGACTTATTCGCCTAAAAAATTGTCTTAAATGTTATCTCTAAAAAAAATCCATCTCATAAGTCATTTTTAAGTTGAACCGGTTGGTGAGGATAAGGTCAGCCCTCAGTCTAGGCCATCGGCCCTTTACCTTGGCCCCTAATCATTGGCCTATTGTCATCGGATCGCAACTCTCAGCCCACCTAGAATTATCATCGGCCCATTAAGCATGTCCAACTGACCATAGAGTGACACGCATTCTACATGAAGATAACATGTCAGAATCTCATCGTACCTTCTTACAGATAAGATTTCCTTGGAGGGACATGTGGCAACACATGGCAACATCAAAGGGAGACTATCCATTCAAAATATCTCATATAAAGGAGAAGGCATCTGCTGCAAGGATGACACGTTACTTGATTCTCACTTCAAGGATGACACGTTGCTTGATTCTCGCTTCAACTGAGTTTTTTGTTAACATTTCATTTTCTTCCTCAAGACACCCACATGCAGTGATGGAGGGAGTTAAGGACCGGGAGGGCATTGGCCCTCCTTGGGAATTTAGTAACTTTTACTATATATATACAAAGTTTATTTAGTGTCTTTGCCGGACTTAATGGTTCATCCCTCCTTTTAAAGAAATGAGGTCTTGGGTTTGAGTGCTACATGTGGTAAGAATATGTTTTAATTTTTTTTAATACTTTTCTTTTATATTATATACTTTTTTTTTGCTTTTTTAATCTTCTTTCTTTCTGATTATTTAATTCTTTTTTTTCCAATAACTTTTATTCTATATATAATAATAAATTTATTTTATTTATAATATACAACATAATTCTCGTTGTCTAATAAAATTATTTACACTTTACTCATTTATTTGTATTATATTTACCCCAAAAAAATAATAATAACATCAATAATAAATTTAAAGATTACTTATATTATAATTTTAAAAATGTCACAATATTAACAAACATTAATACTATATTTTATTTGTTATGTAAAAATATCAATTTACTCCTAAAAAGTCTATAAAAGTTCGTAAAAAAAGTTAAATTTTCTTAAACTACATGAATGATTTCACAAGATGGGAAGAACATTTTATTTTTTAGTGTCATTCTAGCTCCCCTGAGCCTAATTTCTGGCTCCGTCATTGCCCACATGTATTTCTCTCTCTACAAATTATGTACTTACAATGTAATGTTCTTTCATAGAACTCTCAAATACAAATATCAATAAATATGGGAAGGGCTCCAAATTAACAGGCGACGGATAAAATTATTGTGTTTGATGAATCCGTTTTAGTGTTCAGTTAATCGTTACTCCAAGCTTAATTAATCTTAATCTAATCTGTTAAAAACGTCCATCAACATCTCTAATTTTCATCTCTATTCACATATATTATTATTATTATTATTATTTTTGGTATTGTAAAGTAGGATAGAGATATTCCACATTTAAAGACAAACGTAAATATTAATCTTAAAGTTAATATCCGTGAAGTTAATTTTGGTGCATCATTAATAGTTTTATTAGTGTTAAAAATGCATGCACCAGCATAGAAAACGTACGTAACGTCGTATTCGGTGACCCCATTAACGTTGGAAGATTTCAACCACCGTAGTCACGCCTGCATGCATAATTACCATAATTTTTGTATTTAGTCAACCCCCCCATCTAATCAAATTATTTAAACAATTCTCAACTTTAAATCATACTATTACTCCATCTATAGGATTATGTGATTTACTGCTTAATATTTTTGTAAAGTACTAGGGGAAAATATTAATAATGCCGACAAAAGCTTGATCTCCTAATTGTAACTGTAAAAAATATTGTTAATTTTTTGTTAAAAATGTGTAAAAAATTCAAAACAAATAACCTCTCAATATCACATTATTAAAAATGACTTTATCAGTTATCACCTAACTCACTCATATTACTAGGGGTGAAATCAAGTTTGAGCTTTGACTGAATTAATATTACTTGTTAAGCAGGTAACAAGTTCAGACTCGTTTAAAATTTTAAAACTTTATTCGAGCTCGACTCGAGCTTGTTTGCTAAATCTCAATTTAATTCGCGAACATATTCATGAACACGTTTGTGAACAAGTTCGTTAACATGTTGAGAGTACGTTTATGAATGACAAATGATCGTCTTGTTCGTGAAAATTTATATAATTTCTTTCTTGAACATTGTAAACAAACAAATTAAAATTTTAAAATGACAAAATACTATCCAACTACTAATAATTATAGGGAGGACTACTAATAGGTACAAAAAAAACCTTAATTACTATGAGATACAAACATACAAAACTATTACTACTAACTACAAAAATATATAGTGATATTCCAATATTACCCCTACAATGTGCTGCACATAAATATTATGTGCAGCAAGAATTCGTGTGCAGCAAAGTATGTGCAGTAACAAAAGTGTTTGTAGTAAAAAAAAGTGTGTGCAGCAAAAAAGTGTGGTGGTCCGGCGAAGCTCCGGCGGCGGCAGTCAGGCAACGGTACGGGATTTTCCGGCGATCGGCCATCGGCAGTATAGAATTTTTCGACGGTACGGATTTTCCGGGGTTGGCAATTTTTCGGCGACCGACCGGCGGCGGTGGTCTGGCTGTGGCTGTGGTGGTCAGGCGGTGGGTGGGAGGTTAGGGTTTGTAGTTTAAAAGTGTATGGGTTTAGGGTTATAATTGGTATTTTATTTTAATATTTTGTATTAAATAATAATTATTTTAACTCAATGTATCTAGTAGTAATTAGGGGTACAAAGTGTGTACCTATTAGTAATTAATTCATAATTGTATTCATATTGTAAAGAATAATATATATATATATATATATATATATATACTATTACATATATAAACAGACTTGCTCATGAACATGCTAAATGAATACTAAACGAGTCTGTTCACGAGCTTTTTAACAAACGATCTATGTAATGCTCAAGCTCTATTCATTTATAAAATGAGCTTAAAAATGGGTTTCGATAGTATTTATTTGACTAATCTAAAGCATATATACAAACTCTTATCAAATCGAGCCACAAACTATTCGTCGAACACTCTATTCACATGCACCCCTACAAACTACCCTCTAAAATATCATATATATTAATATATTACTCTCAAAAGTGAATAAAATTAAAAAAAAAAAAAATAATAGAAGTATTTTTTAAACTCTATATCTACAATACGGCAAGTCAATTGAAATGGAAGGATTACAAATTTATATACTACTAGTAAATTTTTTTATTAATATATATATATATATATATATATATATTATTTTTTATTTTTATTTTTAATTTCGCATACACTACTCGAGCCATTTCATGATATAAGTGTTTTTTAGGGCTAGGCTTAACACCTTCTGCAAAATAAGTATAGTTGTAACATATTAAAGTGGATTTATAATTTCTTTAAAATTATCTTTATCTTGCATTTATATTATTTTAACACTATTAAAAAAAATAAAATTAAGATTGTAAGTATTTTAATTAGAGGTGGTTTCTTGTATCTCCGGATGCACAAGGTATGTAAGAGTACTAACATTTTATTCTAAAGAATATATACTTTAATAAATAATGACATAATTTTTTCAATGAAAAGATAGTTGAAATATGAATTTTAAAAATTAATTTATTTTAACGGAAAATAAAGAGTACACGTTCTTATATCAAAAGTATACCATTAATACTAAAAGGTATACATTTCGAAAAATGCAGGATTTGGAGTCACGATGTCCCATGGTACGCAAGTTTTAATATTTTAATTATATCTGATTATGAGATCCTAAAATTAGATAACACTTATATTGAAATGGATGGAGTACCAATTAAATTTGTATTACATCAACTTATTTGTATTGTTGATAAATAATACCTACAAAATATTAAAATATTTCAAAAAATTAAGAAAATGAAAGTATTTTTTCAAACATAATAGCATGGAGAGAGTATTTTTCTTTTAAAAACAATGGCCAAACTAAGTGAAATAAATAAAAGATGACCTTTATTAATAATTCATGTGGTTACTTTTAATAGACTACCAAGTTGGATGTTCAATTATTATATCTTACTCTGTCATATTTCTCATCCTTTTGTTAGTGATTTGTATGAAATGGAATTCATATGAGAGTTGATAATGGCCTACTCATACATTCATAATTGCTTCATTCCAATACAAAAAATTTAAAAAATCTGGTCGAACATCTTACCTTACGAATTAAGGTGTCATATTACCTAGTATATATATATATATATATATATATATATATATAAGAGGTGATTTATATATTTAAAAAAAATGAAGTATAAAATTTATAAAAAAAATTATTTTCCAATCATAATTATAACGATTTTCAAATAAAAATAAAATATATTTAATTTGATAGTATATAATTATAATTAGATTAGAAAAAATATTATTAAAAGGAAAACATATATCAAAGATATGGATATAATTATAATAAAATGAAAAAATATTTAGAAATATGAAAAAAATTATTTTTCTAATCATAATTATGATAATTTTTAAATAAAATAGTATTTAATTTAATATTATATAATTATAATTAAATTAAAAGAGATATTATAGAAAAAAAACATGTCATATCATATAATTACATAAAATGCAAAAATATATTCAATTTTAATAAAATAATAACATAAATATTTTATCAATAATGAAAAGTATATATATATTAAAAAAATTCAAATTTGAAAATTAAGCATGAGCAATTTGAATTTGTGCTTGTTTGTGTGGGGTTGTATTTGTCTTGTAATTTTGGATTAATTTTTTCATAAATTATAAGCAATTAAACATGTTTCTTCCATTCCGTACATACATTAGAGATGGTTTGGCTCAAGTCTGCATCTCATAGTGGCATGGTAGGAAGGACACCTACAAGTATTCCCCTATCTACTCCTCTACAAGTGGCACTTAACCTTTCCCTAAGATATGACGTGAATGCAACAAGCCCATTCAATGAGTTTAGGAATCTAAATATCGGAGCTGAACCGACAAATTTCACTTTACCACCATCATATGCTGAAGAAGATCGGCATGTTTATAGCATTGCTCCAAAAATACCCAATCATGATCCCTCTGTTTACTATAGAACTTGGAGGAATTAAAAACGACTTGGAGGAATTAAAAATGACATATTACCCTGGGATGCATTTAGATATATAATTGGTATACATTTAGAAATTTAATTATAACTAATTTTATTTTATTATTTATAAAATGATATTTACGTCTTCTCACATAATTATTTTTTAAATGTATAAATTAATGGGATTCGTTTAGTAGATGCGGGTGCAAATAATCGCCTCCTTAAAAAAAATTAATTCGATAATAACTTTTTCAAAAGTTAATATCATGTTAATATCAGAGTTACAAAAAAAAAATTTCGTCTTGAAGAAAACTCCTATTCCTCTTGGAGAATTGAATGTGTGTCTAATAACCAAAGAGTCTTATTTATGGGTGGGGTGAGAGATAATATTATATGGAATATTCTTTTTTCCCTTTATATATATGATTTAATTTTATATTAATTAATTTATTGCATTAAAAGATTTAGTAATTAATTAATGATACCCAAATAAATAAATAAAATATTAAAAATTTAATTATTATTAAAAATAAAAAACACATTATTTAAAAATGTAAGAAAATTACATGTCACATTGGAGCGTTCTGGAGACGACACGTCAGCAAGAAAAGTTTCTGCTATAGTATACATATATATATGGGGGTTGAATAGATCATATATGAGCATAATAAATTAAAATCGGGACACTAGAAGCATATAAGAGTATTTTAGAAATGTAAATTACAAGTGAATAAAAAAAATGTTTTGCTTTTGATTGAAAAAAAATAAAATAAAATAATTTCTTTTGGGCACTTTGTACATCTCCATAAATAGAGTGTAATATCAAAATGCTTATTTTTGAGTATTTAGTGGATGTAATTCAATAATCCACCATATAACTACAAGTGGAGTAGGAACTTATAAATATGAATTGAGTTCCATTTGGAAGTTGATAAGTGTAGCAATACAGCAGCATTTGGAATAATAATTTAGAATAAGTAAAATTTAGTGTTGATTAAGAGATGAAAAGAAGAGGGTAATTGGTTTGACTAAGGTTGAGAGATGACAAAGAGAAGTACAACTCCCCTCCTTTCAAGTAAAGGAACCAACCACCAAAACTGAGTTTCACCATTATTAATTATCCTATTAATCTGGTCAACATCAATAATATTATGTCTTAATCTCAATTATTAAATCATTCAATTAATTCTTAATTGGCGTTAGAATCATCAAGTTTTTTTAGCATAATTATTGTTTATTCCGACAATTTTCTACTATGAATTGATGGGTTTTATTACGATGAATTATACATCTCCAATTTTGATATCCAATAAGTTTTTCCTAGGGCAAAGGGCCAGTTTGGACCCTCATCTTATTGTGTGGATCAAATTGGCCCTTTATCTAACTTTTTGTTCATCCAGCCCCTTAATCAATTTTATTAGGATTAATTTAGTCCTTTTAAAAAAAACTAAATATCAAATAGTTATTTTTATTTCTCTCTCCTACTTAATTTGGGTTAGAACAGATTGAATCCAAAATTAGTCAACATAATCTGTATTCTGTACCACCACCGTGACAGTTCCCGACAAAACAAATTCAATTCTTCCAACTCGGTTGTCCGTCGACGTAACTGGCGGCGAAGATGTTGTCGGAGTCAATGGTGAAAGCAATAATTGCAGCACTCCATGAGACAACAGATCACATGAAAGAACCTCTAAATATTTTTTCCAAGATGCTGCAGATCTCCCCTAATGTGAAGTTTCTGGCGATGCCACCGTGCGACTCCGCGGCGGCACCGGTGAAGTTGAAAAGCAATCGTACGACGGTGGAAAGCCGTAGCCTCCCGATCTCATCGACACAAAATACGGGCATTTAATAGAGGTGGGAATTTCAATTTCTTGAATCAATCGAATAGATCAGCAATCACATAATTACATTAATTATGACCACACAATAGCACTGAGAATGGTAGCTGCAGGAAGCGGAGATAGTGGCGACTGCAAGGCGGAGGGTCGGGGGTTCCGGGCTTGGGGAGATTCCCGAGGAGAAGATGGGAGCTTGTATCGAGTGTGTGTGAGTGCAGCGAGTGTGGTGGAAAAGAGGATTTGGAGAGCGAGATAGCGAGAAGATGAGGATGCATTGGGCCATCAACGTAGGATTTGGGTGGAATGTTTCGGGGTGGGGTGCTTGAATCTACCACTCTTACCCATCGGCGATTTAGAAGAAAGACAATCAGTTTGTGAAATTACATTTATTACTTTCCTTTACCTAATATTTGGGTAAATCACATGTATTAACCCAAATTTAGTAGGAGAGAGAAATAAAATAACTATTTGATATTTAGTTTTTTCCAAAAAGGACTAAATTGATCCTATTAAAAATGATTAAGGAGCTGGATGAACAAAAAATTAGATAAAGGGTCAATTTGATCTCACACAATAAGATAAGGGTCAAATTTGACCCTTTGCCCGTTTTTCCTACAAACAAAATTGTTTTCTTAATTAAAATGATGAAAATTTTACAATTTTCTAAGAATAGTCAAATTTTGAAAGCAATACTTTAAATTAAATTTTATAAAATTTAAAGACAATACAGTGTTTATAATCGGAAACCTATTCAAAAGTTAGAGTATAAAGAGACATTCTTGTATGTTCGTGCATTTGGGTTTAAATTTTTAATAAATTTCGTCATTCTTTTATTTTAAAAATTAAGCAATCTCATGCTAAATGACCACATCATTTAAAAGATTAAATTGATAGAGAGGTATATCATTAATACTTAATCAAGTCACTTTAACACGTCCCCTCACATGCATGCGAAAGCCTTGCAAGTCACCCTAATACGTTTTCAAGCCTTGCGAAATTTTCTTAAATTTTCTTCGAGTACGTCTTCAAGCCTTGCGAAATTTTCTTAAATTTTCTTCGAGCCACTCTAACACACTCCTCACATGACAACGAGGTTAATTTTTGCCTTAAGTCTTGCATGTGAGAATTTTCTTATTAATGGATGCCCGTGAGGTTCAAACTTGGGACCTTCGTTAGCCCTTGACTCTAATATCATGTTAAATGACCACCTTATCTAAAAACTTAATCCGATAAAAAGGTAAATCATTTAATACTTAATCAAGTCAATCTAACAAAATATAATTGAGATATTTTTATGCAAGACGAGTATATATAACTATTATTAAAATATTGATTACTCCCTTCGTCCCGCCCAAATAGTATCATTTTACTATATTGGGCGTCCAATTCAAACTGCATCATATTCCTCTTTTATTAAAAAAGGGCCCACCAATGGCCCACCACTACCCATCACATCTATCTAATATACCTACCCACTTTACATAAAATAATAATACTTCTTAATCTACGTGCAAAAAGCAAATGCACCTCTTTGCTCGGGATGGAGGGAGTATTATATAGGTGAAATATGTTTATAGATTAAAATAAGTTTGTATTAAATCAAACCATAATACCTTAAAATCATACTTTAATTCATCATATAAAAAATTACTTACTACTAATAAGTAACTATATAAAAATTATACTCCCACAGTCTCATAATAACGTTTACATTTACTGTTCCACATTATTTAAGAAAAGTTATTTTTTTACTAATTTTATTGACTTTTAAGGGTATTTTAGTATTTTTTTAGGTAAAAAGTAAAGTGTAAAGTATGTTATGAATGTGAAAAATGAGTGACAAATTTGAGATTATAATAACTTTTGAGGTTATTTGATAAAGTTTTACTTTTTCTCTTTCTTTTCTAGTATGAAAATTATTTGGGACAAACAAATGAGGAAAGTGTAAAAGAAAAAAAGTGTGAAAACGTTATGGAATGAGTACTTATTAAATAAATCGATTTATCTCATATAAGCATCTGTCTTACAAGAAATATTGTCAATATATTACTTATATGATAATAATGAATGGCTTATCTCATAAAAGTATCTGTTTTATAAGGGATTTTTTCAATGTGATATCATACTTATCAAATTTAAATATAAAAATAATATTATTCCTTATTCAATATTCATGCCAAATGAAAATAAGAGATTTTTTCAATGTAATAGCATAATTATCCAATTTAAATATAAAAATAATTTACTCCTTATTCAATATTCACGCTAAGTGGGGTGACGAGGTAAAGGGCCCACGTGGTTTGACATGAGTGGTCGATATCACGTGCTTGATATACATGTCATCTTCCAACTTATCTAATGCCTTTTCTTCTTGGATCAATTTTGATTCTTTTGTTTATTGTAAATTTTCATGTCTTAAAACATGCCTCGGCCCCAACAACTCTCACCATTTTTTTAAAAAATTAGATTTTATTTATCACAAAACACGTATATAAATCGAGTTTATAATGTAAATCATATGATCCTCCTTCTAATCTTATATCTAATCTTATAGTATACTCTATGTATTTCTAAAGTATTTAAATTAAGGAGAATCACAAAACTTACTATGATTCAATTTACAAGTGACTAATTCATTATTTATTTAGTTTTGTAGATTATATTGAATGTATATACTATAAAGTGGTTCTCTTGTGCATTTAATATATAAAAAGAAAATGTTTGGAATATAATATATATTTTAATTAATAAAAATATTATTTTTTAAATTAAACATGTAAAGAGTAATATTAAAGTTTAACTAAAAAATTAAAATTAAAATTTTTCCAGGAATATCAAAATTATAAATTTATATACTAAAATGTATAACATTCAATACTAAAGATTCCAATATTAAATTTGGACGAAACTAACTTTGTGCACTCGATACACACAAGATTTTTCTATAAACTAACATACTCAGTCCTCTGACAAAATATACATTTATTTTTTACACGTGGTTTAAAGAGTATTATTTTTTAATGTGTAGTTAAGACGAAAAAAATCATCTCTAAATGGGGATAAAAAAAATTTTGTCCCATAAGTTTGGCTATGTACAATTTTTTGCCCCAAAAAAGATAATATTTAGGCATTTATCCCACTATCTTCATAATTGCATCAATGTTGCCCCGTTTTCGCCGGAATCGATCACGTGCATGTCACGTGATCATCGGACATGGCATTTCCCGGCCGCTTCGCTGACTTGGCGCACAGTTGGCAAACCAGTCAACAATAATAATAATATATTAATCATAATTAAATAAAAAATAACTAAATAAAAAAAGATCTCTCACGGCACCGCCCTCCACCTCTGATACACACCATCTCAACCACTCCAATGCTGCCGTCCATTATCAAAATCTTGATAAACTGCTCGAATCGACTCGTCCATTCCTCCGCTGTGAGCTCCACCTCGTCAATCAAGACCTGCCATGTCTCCTCGCCGTGCTGCAGGCCGTCGGTGCCGGAGAGTGCTGGCACAAGTACGGCAGCTTTCTGGACCACCTCGTCGGTGTCTACCGGATTCTCAAGATATGGAATGCCCCCGACGCCGTCTGCCTCTGCGGTCTCTTCCACTCTACTTACTCCAATTCCTACGTTTATTTTCGCCATCTTCCCACCTTCTCCCACCGGCCGCGACACCGTACGTGGCCATGACGGCTGCGCCGCTGAGCGCTTGATCCACCAATTCTGCGTCGCCCTGCGCCAGCCGCTCATCCATGACTCGCTCCTCTTCAAATACACCACTACAACAAAAAAGCATTATGACAACATATATAATATGTTGTCCATTAGCTTATTTTAGGAAAAATGCTATGTAGTCAAAGCTCCTGTTGTCTTAGAGTCTATTTATGACTACACATATAATGTGTAGTCTTTGTGCGTTTTTTTCTTAAAAAAGACGCACAAAGAAAACATATTATATGTGTTGTCTTTGTGCGTCTTTTTAATAAACTCTTTATTAAATGACAACAAATTATATGTGTAGTCTTTATACATCTTAAAACAAACCACCATCAAATATAAATTCTTCATTTAATATAACATTGGAACTCTACATAATTTCAAATATTACAATTGTAGTTCAAAAAATCTCTACATAAAAAACAAATGTAAAGAAAATTATTTACAAAAATTACATAATTAGATACACATTACGGGATTGCACCCAAAATTACAGAAATTGGTGAAATTACAAATTACAGAAAAATACAGATTGCTGAAATTTTTAATTTCTGTACATTTACAAAAGAAAGGCAGAAAAGGAAATTACAGATTAAGAAAAAAAATTCTAGCTTCCCTCTTTAATAGAGACTTTGTTGGGTGGCATCATAGCTGGTCAACTCAATCACAGTAGCATTAACTCAGTGCCTCACAGGGCCAATTTCATCACATGCAGCATCAATTAGTGACTCACAGGGCCAGTTGAATACCAAAATAACAATAATTCACCCACAAACTGCCACAAAAACCGTAATCAAGACTCAAATAGCCACTTAAATGCCTCACTGGGCCAATTAATCAAACGCATCATCACAGAAAAGCCTCACATGGCCATTTAACTCAGCTTTCTCATTCAACAATCATTATTTCCAAAAACAAAATAGGAAGAAGTGGATCCTGATAATTAGTGCGAAATTAACCACTACTTATTAGTAATTAGGAAAAGAATTACAAGGAGTGGGTTCCAAAATTGGGAAATAAACACGAAAAAAAAAAGCAAAACAAACCTTAATTAGCAAGGCAGTGGTCGTCGCGGCAGGGGAAGCGGCGGCTGTCGTCGGTATCCAGAAACAGAGACAGCGGCGCGTAAAAAATATTTTGTAAATAAGAAAATATAGATTAGTTAATTTTATTCAATAACTACTTAAATTTCCTTTTACATTTTAATAAACAATTTTAATTATTAAATAATTTTAATTTTAAAATTTTAATAATAATTAAATTTTCTCATCAAGTATTGCATAATTTTTTTAATAAAAATATTTGAAAATTTGAATCTTTAACTTTATAATTTTTAAAAATTTATTTCATATTTAATTAAAATAAAAATTTACTGTTATATATTTAATGTTTAATTAATTTTAAAAAAATCACAAATCTATGAGTAACAACATATTCTAATTATATATGTTGCTTCTAAATAAATTAATTAGAAAATATATTATATTATACATAATTTATATATATATATATATTGTCATATGTTTAAGAAAAAAAATATTACAATAATTTAAGATAACATATATTGTCATATATGTAGTCTTTGTGCATAAAAAAAATTTACAACTACATATGTTGTCTTATAAATAAATTATCTTAAAAAATAACATGTTTCACTTAGTGCGTGAAAAAATATTTAAGACAACATATATACTTAATAATACATATATAAAACATACGACTACACATATTTCTAATCTATGTAGTCTATTAACTGGTGTCTTAATGCTTTTTTGTTGTAGTGCACGGATGCAGAACTCGTTGAACACCTCCGATCGTAGGAAATTTCGTCAACACTTTAACATCCCTATGGCCCAGCAACAAAAACCAGGGCTGTGGATGAACTTCGTGTCGAGAATGGCCGCAATCTGCAGCCTGATAGTGAGAGAAGAAGAGATACACGCAGAGATTGAGAAAAGACACGGTAGGGCGGCGGCGGTAGGGATGAGGATTTGGTAATTCCTCCGGTGTTCGACAACTGTACCAAAATTGTCGATTTGAAAGGTCAAATCGAAGCGTGGGATCTGTATTGGGAAGGAGTGTGCGGCGCGACGGCGATGGGGTTGGAGAAGGCGGAGGAGATTCTGTTGAGGAGTGCGGAGAAGAATCCGTAAGTAGGAGAGGTTCAGGTGTAGATTTAAAAAAAAATTATATAAATTTAGTCAGATGTAGAATATATTTAGAAGTTTGAAATGAAACTAATTTTAATTCATCTTATAGTATGAAGCAAAATTTAATTGAAATTATTATGCATTAATCTGTTTGTTTATGTATTTAATTAATTTAATTTAGCGTGGGTTGTGAGGTGTGAGTATAATTTTGTATTTGTATGGGTGCGGGATGACCCCACCAAATGGCAAGTAGCACGTTTTCGGCTGCTTCGGACATTTGTCTTGTGTAATTGGACCAACTGTAGGAAATCTATGCGTACACAATTTTAGAAGAACAAATTATACTACTGTCTTAAATTGAATAATAATCACTCTTGTAACGTGTAGGCAAACTATTTTCCCACAATTTTATTCTAAACTTCCAAAAGTCAGAATTGTTAGTCAAACACCCTCATTTAAGCGTCAATAAATAAAAATGAATTTTGAGATATTCAAATTCTTCTAAATGACTCACTAAAATTCTTAACCTAATTTACACCTTCAAAACCATTTTTTCTTTAAAAAAAATCATAATTCAATAAGCACATTTAATTATTGCTAAAATTGATTGTAAAGCTATATGAAAATTCAAGAAAATTACAAATTTAATTATGTTTAAATATTATCCAAAAAACACTACTTACTCCCTCCATCTCATGCAAATGGTTAGTTTTTTATTTTTTACACGTGGATTAAGGAATATTATTACTAATGTGTAATGAATAGTTGTGTGGGAGCGTGAACTTCATATTTTAATTGTATTAGTGGGTGTGTGGGTTTATGTGTGTAAAAAAAAGATTTTTTAAGTGAAACGCTCAAAATAGAAAAAAATAACTTTTTGAGTGAGACGGAGGGAGTGTACGGGAAGTTAAAAAAAAACTTGTTCTTTAAATATATAAAGTAAGGAAAATAAGAGATGTTTTAATTTGAATAACTTAAAAGAGAATATTATTCTATAAAATTCTTAGATTATGTGTAAAAATTTAAGTAGATGATAATTTTATACTAATATATTGTATAAAGAATAGTGAATTGATGATTACATTAATCACAATAAGAAGTTAAGTACAACAATAGGAGAGGTATAGACTATATACAATCGATGTGGGATACAACTAATATACATAACAACATACATTCTTAATACGCTCCCTCAAGATGGTGGTGGAGAAACAACACCAATCTTGGACATGAGTAGAGAAAGACGAGGACGAGCAAGTGGCTTAGTAAGAGCATCAGCAAGCTGATCTCCAGAAGACACATGAGAGACTCGGAGTTCTGAAGACTTGACAAGATCCCGCACAAAATGATAATCAATAGGAATGTGCTTTATATAGGAGTGAAAGACCGGATTAGAACACAAGTAAGTGGCACTGATGTTGTCATAATAAATCACTGGAGTGGCTGTCAGAGACGGAAGACATAACTCATGAAGTAATGAGCGAGTCCATTGAACTTCAGCAGCAGCAGAGGCAATGGACCTATACTCTGCTTCAGTGGAAGAACGAGCTACAACACGTTGTTTGCGAGATCTCCATGAGATAGGATTGGAGCCAAGAAACACAATAAGCACCTCAGTGGAAGATCTGTCATCACAGTCACCAACCCAATCAGCATTAGTAAAGCAGTGAAGAGACAGAGATGACGAACTCTGAAGAAAAATAGAACAATTCCGAGTCCCATTAAGATATCGAAGAAGTCTTTTAACAGCACCCCAGTGAATGACAGTAGGAGCATGCATGTATTGAGATAACTTGTTTACATCATAGGCAATGTCAGGCTGTGTAAGCAGCAGATATTGAAGACGTCCTAGAACCTTGCGGTACTGTGTGGCATCAAATGGTTTGGACCCATCAGCACTAGAAAATTTCGAACCAACAACCAGAGGGGTAGAAACTGGCTTTGAATGAAGCATGTTAAGGCTAGACAAAAGATCAGTAGTGTATTTATGTTGAGATAGATGACAGCCCTGTTTCGAATGATGTACCTCAATGCCCAAGAAGTAAGATAAAAGACCCAGTTTCTTAACAGAGAAGTGAGATGCCAAATCAGCCTCAAAGCGAGAGAGAAAACCTGTATCATTCCCAGTTAGAAAAAGATCATCAACATAAACCAGAAAATAAGCAGAACCTCCTGATGGTGATAGACGAAAAGGGATTCATCCGATTTGGTACATCTGAAGCCAGCTGAAACAAGAAAGTCTCGAAGAGCAGTATACCAAGTCCGTGGTGCTTGTTTTAACCCATAAATGAACTTGTTGAGCTTACAAACATATGATGGACGGTCAGGGGCAACGAACCCAGGAGGTTGTTGCATTTACACCTCAGTGGTTAGAGCTCCATAAAGAAAGGCATTGTTAGCGTCAAACTGATAAAGAGGCCAGTGTTGACAAACTGCTATGCTAATAACAATGCTAATAGTAGCAGGCTTTACAACTGGACTGAAAGTTTTTGTAAAATCAATGCCTGGTCGCTGGTGGAAGCCCTTCGCAATAAGACGCGCCTTGTACTTGTCCACTGAGCCATCAGGCTTTCGTTTTATACGAAATACCCATTTGCAGCCAACAATATTTTGAGCAGAGGATGAAGGAACAAGAGTCTATGTATTATTTTTCTGTAAGGTATTGAACTCAGAAGACATCGCATCATGCCAACACGAAACAGACAAAGCTTGTGAAACAGTATTAGGCTCAATATCAGTGAAAAAAGAGGAAGTAAGGCAGTACCTTGGATTAGGCTTGACAATATTATTTCGAGATCGAGTAGCCATAGGGTTATGAACAGGAGCAGGTGGTGAAGGACTTGGTGAGGACTCCGGCTGCAGAGGTAAGGGATCAGGACTTTCAGGTGGTGGAGATATAGAAAACGGAGTAGGGGCAGAAAAGGGCTCAGGATTTGGAACAGATGGTGGCAAGAGAATGGACGAGTCAGGAGTATTATCAGTTGGTGGAGACGGAGAGGAACCGATTTGTTGGGAAAAGGGGAATACATGTTCAACAAAGTCTACATGACGAGATGTGAAGATCTTATTTGAGATACGATCAAGGCACAAATATGCACTTTGAGTAAGAGAGTACCCGAGAAAGACACAGGGTATGGAGCAAGGTGCAAGTTTATGAGGAGTGTAGGGGCGGAGCCAGGGATAACAAAGACAACCAAACACATGGAATTTCGTAATGCATGGTTTCTTGTGAAATAGTTTTTCATATGAGGAGGACATTTGAAGATTTTCTTTGAGTAGACGGTTAATGAGGTAAGTGGCAGTGGAAACAGCAAACGGCCAGTATTGAAGAGGTATAAAAACATGGTGTAGGAGAGCAAGTGAAGTATCAACAATGTGACGGTGTCGCCGTTCGGCTATACCATTGTGTTCTGGAGTATGAGGTGGAGTAGAAAGATGAGTAATGCCTTGTGTGACAAGAAAGGAACGTAAAGCAATGAACTCACCACCGTTGTCAGTGTAGAGAGTCCGAATACTAAATTGAAGTTGTTTTTCAACAAGGGATTTAAAAGCAATAAAGGTAGGTAGCACATCAGATTTACGTTTTAAAGGGTAGAGCAAGACATATTTAGTAAAATGATCAACAAAGATAACATAATACTTATATCCATCAGAAGAGATAATAGGTGAAGTCCAAACATTCGAAAATAACAACTCAAGTGGCATAGTAGCATTCAAGCTAGATTCAGCAAAAGGAAGTTTATGACTCTTCATAGATTTACATGCATCATAATTTATTTTTGTAGTATTTGAAGATGGCAAATTATTACTAGATAAGATATGACGAAGTGATTTAGGGGAGGGATGACCTAATCGAGAGTGCCAAAGTTCATCACGAGTGGAAAGTAAGGCATGAGCAGTGGAGGTGGAATTTTTTGGAGAGAAGGGCCAAAGATAAAGTCCATTAACTCTTGGTCCCTGCAGCAGAATGGTTCCAGTCACCTGATCCTTCACCTGAAAGGAAGTGGAAGAAAAAACAACAGAAACATTATTATCTCGACATAACTGAGAGACAGAGATAAGATTTTTAGAGATTGATGGAACAACAAGTGCGTTTGAAAATAAAAGAGAAGGAAAATTAATAAAGAAAAGAGAGCCTGTGTGTGTGATGGGCAGCGATGTACCATCACCGACAACTACACTGTCTTGACCATCAAACGGAGAGTGGAGAGAAAGGTTTGAAAGGTCCGTGGTGATGTGATGTGATGCCCCAGAGTCTAACACCCAATTATGTTCCGATGATGTGGAGACCACCGAGTGGGCTGTAGGAAGACCAAAAACTTATTGTTGGCGATAGTTGGATGGAGCAGGCTGGCGGCTGATCTGAGAGAGATCTGGGCAGCACCTGGCGGAGTGGCCAAATACACCACATAGTTGGCACTTCCCTTGGTACCCGCGACCCTGCGATGATGACGGCACCGACTGTTGCGGCACGATTCTGTAATGTGATGGCACATGACGTGAAGGAGCAGATCGCGATCTAGCCCGTCCGCTATAAGGTGCGCGCCGATGAGCCTGGAAAGCTGTGACAGGGATCGAAGATGGTGGAGGAGTGCCATGTGCAATCTGAGCCTCCATGCTTAGAAACTTGTCATGAAGCTCTTTAAATGAGATGGCGGAATCACGATCTTGAATTGCAGATCCCAATTCTTTATACGAATCATCCAAGCCATTTAAAACCTTAACAACAAGATCATCATTATCCGTAGAGACACTAAGAAGGGCAAGTTCATCAACCACCCCTTTGATGTCAAGCATGAAGTCGGTGATTGATCGATTTTCCTTCACTGGATTGTGAAGCCAATTCTTCAACGCAAGCACATGCCCCCTGGATGATGTACCGTATATAGAGGCTAGGGTTTTCCATGCGTCGGCGGATGTGTTGGCCGAGGCGATAAATGGAATCAAGGTTGGCGTAATGGAACCGATCAAAGTACTGAGGATTAACTGATCCTGACGAATCCAGTAAGAGTGGAGTGGATTTGGGCGACTCACGCCTTCAATCGTCTCCATGGTATCCGGACACTTGTATGATCCATCAATGAATCCAAAAATATCATACCCGGAGAGAAGGGTGCGTAGCTGGAATTTTCAGGCTACGTAATTGGTTGATGTAAGTTTGAGTGGAACTTGGGAGGAGGTGTTGAAGACGATGAGAGAGGGACTGGAGTTGCCGCCATTAGAGGGGTCGGTAGTGGTGTTCGTGGGTGTTGCCATGGCTGACCAAAGGTGGAGAAGGATGAAGACGAGATATGACAGAAAGAAAAAGAAGAAAAAGTTGGCAGGAGGATCGTGATAGAGGCGATTAGCCGATATTGACTCTGGATACTATATAAGGAATAGTGAATTGATGATTACATTAATCACAATAAGAAGTTAAGTACAATAATAGAAGAGGTATAGACTATATACAATTAATGTGGGATACAATTAATATACATAACAACATACCTCCTTAATATATTGTAAGCGTGTTAATCTATGAGTAATTTGTAAGTATATTTATATAAACTAGTGTGTACGACATGCGTTGCACGTCACATGCACGTCATACTTTGTAATGTACTTCTTCATCTCCTTTTAAATGACACACTTTTATTTTGAATTGTCTCACAAAAGTTTAAATTTTCAAAAAAAAAAAAGCAAAAAGTAAAAAAACAATCACCCTTTTCCATACACTTTATTTTTTTAAAAAATCATTCTTACCTACATACCTAACATACTTTATTATTTATTTAGACAAAAACTTGTGTGCCCCGGGCACATCATGCGCTCATACACTTTACAATTAAATTGTACAGTTTATTAGTAAAGTGTATGGGCGCACGATGTGCCCCGGGGACACAAGAGACCAACTCATTTATTTATTAAAAAAATATCATAATACCCCTAAAAATTATCACTTTCTTAATCTTCGTGTCAGAATGAGAGGTGGAGTTTTTTGTGTGTGGGTGGGAGTAATTTTTTGGGATTTCATGGGTTATCTTTTTTAATTTTTTTTTAATCACTGAGGAAAATCATAGCAACTTAAACCCTAACGACAAAGATTTTAATAAGAGGTAATCAAAGTCTTTTATTTTTATTATTATTATTATTATTATTATTATTATTATTATTATTATTATTATTATTATTAAATTCTGAACCATGAAATTTAGTTTCAAATGGCGTTTGAGTTTTTATTTGCGAACACATAATGGAATAATATGTAATAATTCTTATTGATTTATTTATTTATTTTATTTATTTAAATTATATGCTTTCTCATGTTCTCTTTCATTCCCGAAGCTGATGTAAAAATATTAATTAAGTTGAAAATCAAAATTATTATAAAATTAAGCACCTTCTCAATTTTTTATTAATCATTTTTATAATTGTCAGAACTAACATTAAGAAATTAAAAAATAATACTAACCTAAAATTTATTATTTTCATTATTATTAAGCGATACATAATTCAATTCCACCAGAGAAAAAAGTTAGATACTTCAAAAGGCAAACTTTGAACATATTTGTCTAATTAAAGCATTTTTAAAATCATCAAATACTATAATGTCATGTTAAAAAAATGCATTCTTTCAAAAAAAATAAATACAAAGAAAATACATCACGAAGTAATACATGAAAGCAACGTGCAAAGCACAATTAAAAAACTAAAAGTAAATCACATTACGAAGTAATACACGAATGCGACGTGCAAAGCACGTTTAAAGAAATGGAGCTATTAATTGGAATAATTATTAATTATTAATTTTACTTAAATAACTTTTATAATTTGTATGTAATTAATTATTATCAAGAACTTATAATTGAATGATTATATGATGAATATTTTTTATTAAATAGTTTCTTGATAATTAATTCATATAGACTAATGATCAAAAATAGACATGAAACATATAAGAAATGTAGAGTTTGTAATAATTTGACAAAAAATTAACATATGAAATATTTAGATGATTTGGTGTGTAGCCTCTTCTTCAATTTGGCAAGCCAAATTTATTGTCATCCATACAATTTATTATGTCATCTTGCTGGATCCCAAGTGTATTTGCTCTTATGGGGCTCGTGCCATAAATTCAACATGGCCTTATGATTCTGCATGAGCTTGATCCACATGAACCATCCGCATATTTGCTTCATGAGTTTCCCATAAGTAATGTAATGCACATTAATCTAGAAAGTGATTATAATAAGAAAATTCTAAAAGGAAAATATATTTTTCAAATTTTCAAACATAAATAAAAATTTGTTGTTCAAATGGAAAGAATGAATAACAGAGGTTTGTATAGTAACAAATGAGATCTATTATCCAATCTAAGAGAGCCATGTAACAATACAAAAAAAATGATTAAAGTAATCTTGATATCACACCCTCCAGACACACTCTATTCTTCAAGCATGTAATTCCACACTATCTAAATATAATGGCCACATTGTTTGGCAATAGAGCAATCAATGAATTCATCTTTTCTTCAATGGTGTAATTTAGATGGCTTGATTCACATAAGGTTACTCAACATTTTATAGCATTCAATTTGCCTCTTCATATACTCATTAAAATTAAATGACATTATGAATTCAAATGTTAAAAGATTATGTTCATTGTATTGTAATTAAATATAGCTTATAATAATATTTACAAACTTAAATAATCTCTTTATTATTTTCGTGAGCAATTTTAAATAATAAAATACATAGTGATTCAAAACTTTTAATATATTATTATTAAATAATTAGTTAAAATTTAATATACATGAAAAAATGTAAAGATAATTAATTATTAATAAAATTTTATAATAATTAAAAGATTATCATATTTAATTATTATAGGCAATAGAAAGGCCGGGGAGTTAAAGAGTCATCGATAATTAAATGATAATTAAAATTAAATTATGAAAATAAATAAAATATAAATAATAAAATTGGAGATGTCATTAATAGATTAAAGGTTAAGAGGTAATAAAGGAAAATTAGTAGGGATAGAAATGGAAAAAAAAATTCTCAAATGCAAGCCACTTTTAATATATTAAGATAGAACATTTAGGATTAATTTGGAGTCTTCTACAACTTACATAATCCATTTTACAAAATTAAAATGATTATTACATCAGAAATATTGGAATTATAATTATTGAACTACTATGAAAGTTAGAAAGAAATTAAAATAAAAAAAGGAGTAGAATAAATAGAAGTGATTAGTATTGGCTTGCATTTGTAGCCCTTTAAGCACGTCTGTGTATTGATGTGACTCGAAATTGTAAAATTTAGGGCTACGTGACATGAATTTATTTAGGATTAATTGCAAAAAAAACAACAAATTTTACTCCTATTGCAAATTAATCTTTGCTTTTGAGAAATTGTAAAAAAAATCAGCACCTTTAAGTATTGTTGTAAAAAAAACCCAAAAGAACTCTACTTTAGTAAAAAATTGAGTTTTTTTTTGCAACAATACTTAAAGGTGGTGGTTTTTTTTTTGTAATTTCTCAAAAATAAAGATTAATTTGCAATAGGAATAAAGTTCGTGTTTTTTTTGCAATTAACCTATTTATTTATTTATTAATTTCTCCGACGGCTCACGCATTCATTGCCATTGCCTTACCACAAAACACCATTTTTAATTATCACTCCATTTAATTTCCATCTACAAACAATTTTGCAATTTCAATTAATATCAAGTAAACAACCTTCAAAACATTCCCACTAGCTTATTCTGTTACGAATTCTATTATTATTCATCCAGGAGTATATTTTCCATCAAGGTGGATTGTGAGATAGGTCTATCATTGTTAAATGATTATTGCTATATATATAAAATATATTTATTGTTAATAATATATTTTTTATGTTTATTGTTATATACTAAATAAAAGGATTTTTGTATCACTTTATATATCATCTCTTATGCTGCATAATTAATTGTTGGACAAGTGCATCGTGTGATGGAAGAAAATATTAAATCCTAAAGAAAATTTACAAGCACTAAGATTAAGTGTTAAATTTTCCTATATTTCTTAAATATCATTTGTATAATTATAATAATTGATGACAGGGGCATATCGTTGTGTGAGGATGAGGGGCTCTAGCCCCGCCAAACTTCATAAACATCCTTGGTATATATATATATATATGCAAGATATAAAATTTTTAATAATTATTCTTAATTTGTAATATTAGTTTTAAATTGTCTAAACTTTCTAATAATTATTCTTCTTAACAATTTGATTTTATATTGATAAAGAAATGAGGGGTGCTTTTACCGCAACTTTATGATATCTCGATTTTAATTAATCAATAAAAAAAATTATGTTTTATAATTTTCTTAGTTATAAGCATTGAAAATTTTAAAAATACTTTTAATTTCTTTATACTAGCAATCTATATTTTTATATTATACTATTGTGTATTCCATCCATTCATTAAATGCATATGTATAATTTAAGAAAAATGAATTTTTGAGATGATTATGTGAGTAAGAAGAGAGATATTTCAGATAATTTAATAAAATAAAATGTATCAGCTGATTAAATAAGTGAGAAAATGTGATGACATCTTCGTAGTATTATAAGAGTGTTAATATTATGAGTTAATTAATTCGAATTTTGGAACATGCAAATTATTTTGGGACGGATAAAAAAAAGTGTTCATGTAAAAAAGAATGAAGAAGGTATAATTTAATGCTTGAATGTGAATAATGATCAATCCCCTAAAAATTTCGTCTAATTTCATCCCTAATTGATAATAGACGGTAATGGCACTGAAAATCCTGGATGAACACTCAAGGTATCCTAAATTTTTTTTTCCTAAATCTTCACTATACAAATTTTTAAATAATTATTATATAATTGATGTATCCTTATCCTAATTAGTCATAAACTTAAATTTGACAAGATTATTCTATATTTAAAAAATTGTTTACAAGTGTGTACCCCTCGAGTTCAGTTCAAGACAAATCGCAGTTCATATTTTCAAAAATTTTGGCTTGGTGGGTCTGCACTCTTTAAGTACATATAACATTATCACTTGATGACAAACGTATTGTGACAACGACCATACATAATTAATTATTTCATTTAGATAAATGAATTATAACTCATTAGACAAATAATAAGATTTAAAATCAACTATTATATATAATAAATTTAAATTTGAAGAAATGAGTTTAATTTATATGATATCGAAATCCATTTAATTTATCAACTAAGCCTCTGCACAATACGAGTAAATGTATTACGCCATAAATAATAAAAGGATTATGTTATGTAAAAAAAAATCACATTATATAAATTAAAGTATTTTGGATATTTTATATATATGGAACTTGTTTAATTATGGATTGAGAAACAACTATATTTTAAGAATTAACATGTGGGTGAATCCTAAATCTATAGGAAATAAAATAGATTATAGGAAAATAATGGAGTACATTAACCACGTACATGACTGAAATTACAATCTTATTTTATAATTAATACTAAACTTTGAGGATATAAATTAAATTTTAAAGATAAAATAATGCATTAACTACTTTATTTTATGAATCTTACGTTAAAATAAATTATAAGCTCTTGAAATGAAAAAGATGTTCCACATGGTCCAAATGTTGTCCAAAATTTTTGGTGTTTTTAGTATTTTTTTTATGATGCTAATACTTTAACGTATATTATGGAGTATGATTTTTTTTCCGTTTTAATTAAAATTTAAATAGAATCAAACTAATTATATGGATTAGTGTCCACATATACAATACTGTCAAGTATCACAGCTATATGTGAGACTAAATCAAACTAATTATATGGATTAGTGTCCACATATACAATACTGTCATGTATCACAGCTATATATGAGACTAATGGTAAGATATATATCCAATAATTATTAAATAGGTTTATTATATAGATAAATATGTTTATTAATAATTAAAGATTATATAATATGTTTATTGTGAATTTATGTTATAACACATTAAAATCATTCTTTTAACACTCTAAAATTTAATTTCAACTTACCAAAATCCAATATAAATATAGAATAAAATTATTAATTAACTTTTAAATATTTTTATTGCAAAAGAATTTTATTAGTAAAATTCTAGAATAGGCATTAAGGAATATCAGTTACAATATAAATAATATCAATATACTCATGTAAAACTCCAAGACAATGATAGGATTATATTACATTCGACACTATTGATTAATTTATTAAATAAATTTAAATTCAAATCAAACATACAACATAAAATATGATCTAATTAAGGATGAAATTACAATTATATCTTATAAATAAATTTAACCAAATGAGTAATATAAGACCTAAAATATAAAGGTAAATATATAATTATATCCTTAAAATTAACACTAAACCCTAAAAATAAACTTTTATTTATAAGGGTAAAATATGTCCCAAAAATACTGTGGGGGAGTTATAATTATACTTAGAATTAACATTAAATTTCAATAATAAATGTTAAACTATAGTCCAAGCGACAAAATAGGGTAAAATAGCCTATATAGGCCATGAACTATATAATAAAATATTAAATATATTAAAATTAAAATTGTAATTTATAATAAGTTTAAAAACAAAAAAGGAACAAAATAAATAAATAAAACAATAAAACCAAAAACAAACCTGGTGTCGCATCGCATTTTGGGAGGGGCATGAAACCAGTAACATGGTAGTCTTTGTCGAGCCTTTTTTTTATGTTTTTTTCATCTTTCTCTATTTACTTCTTTCATTAGGAGAGTTTAATGTTAATTTTAATATATTTTATTATCTTTTCACGTTTATATTGTTTTTGTTTTATTTAGTTATTTACCTATGTAATAGATCATTAAGTATTAGTATTACTTAATAAGCTTTTTATCATTTTGTAGGTTTATACATACATATACACCAAAGACCAACTTTATATGATTTAATAAGTTGGGATACTTTCACTTTTCCTAACTATTTCTTTATTCTAAAATTTCAAAATAAAAAAATGTTAAATATCAAATATTATCATTATTAAAAATTTGAATTAAATATAATTTATTATATTTCTTAAGGAAAATAGATTTTTTTGTCCGCTAACTTTACCAAATTTTGAATTTAGTCCATAAGTTTTTCACTTTTTGAAAATCGTCCATTATATTTGCAGAATTTTGAAAATCATCCATTATATTTGAAAATTTTGAAAATCGTCCATCATGTTTACCAAGTTCAACAAAATCGTCCGTTTCAACATGTCATTAGCAGGTTATTCTAAAAAATAAAAATAAAAATATGTAATATATATATATATATATATACTATTTTAAAAAAAAAATCTCCACTAAGAATTTATATTATACTCTCTCCGTCCGCCCGAAAGAGGGCATTTTGCTTTTGTGCACGTTGATTAAGAAGTATTGTTATTTAATATGTAGTGGGTAGTTGTATTAGTGGGAGTGTGGATCCCATATTTTAATTGTATTAGTGGGTGTGTGTGGATCTCATGTGTGTAAAAAAAGGAAGTGACCCTTTTTGGAACGGACGACCAAAATGGAAAAAGACCATCTTTCGAGCGGACGGAGGAAGTATCAATATTTAGTCAAATTTGCTCCACTTTAGTAATGAGATTAATATTGTTTGTTTGGTATACGGAAGTGAAAAATGAAAAGTGAGATAAAATTGGTTAAATAAAAATATGATATAGATTAATTGGGGTGAAAATATTCAAATGACCTACCATAGCAGGTTAAATGACCAAAATGTTGAATTTTATAAAGTTAATGGACTAATTTCAAAATTGTTATAAAATTAACAGACTAATTTCAAAATGAATGAAAGTTAGCAGACGAAAAAATCTATTTTCCCTATTTCTTAATATAGATACTATTATTTAAAGATTTTTGGGGAAGGATTACTTGAATTAATGGTAGTGAATTACAAAATAAAAGGCAAAATGATGTTAAATTGATGGTGGGTTATGTAGACATGCACCAAAAAACTGGAACTGGCGGTTCGAATCGGGGAACCGACGGTTTTAATCGGAATCGGAATCGCCGGTTCCGGAACCGGCCAAAAAAAAACCAGAACCGGCTAAGGAAGGTTCGGTTCCGGTTCCTCATATTTGGAAAAAAAATCGGCGGTTCGAACCGCCGATTTTTCAATTTTTTTTACTTTTTACGCTTAAAACCAAAAAAAAAATTTAAAACCGGAACCGGAACCGTCAGTTCCGAAACCGAAACCTTCGTACCCCGGTTTGGTTCCGGTTCCCCCTACCTTGGAACCGGAACCGCCGGTTCAGAACCAGAACCGGCGGTTCCGAACCGGGTACATGTCTAGGGTTATGTTTATCTCTACCACCAAATTTATAGTAGTTGCAAAGAATTGTATTTTAGTGTAGGGAAAATAAAAATTGAAAAAAAAAAAAAAAGAGAGAGAAAAGGGTAGTTTAGGAAAGTAAGAAAGAAAAGATAAAATGACATGTAAAAACAAAGAGCAGCAACTGAAGGTGTGTAAGTGGTGAATCAGTAGTTTGACCTTCAGTGGTTAGGTCATTGGAGACAAGCCCAGAATTTGCTACCTGAATTTGTTACTTACTCCCACCCTCAACCACTCTCACTGACATCGCGTGCCCCACACGCTCCCCCAACTAACTACGCTCCCCACACCACGCAGGATTAACCGAAGTTAGTTTCTCACAACAAAATTAACTGATTCTCAAAACAGACCCACCAATTTTTGAGACAGATTCAGTGGGAGATTTTAACTTTTAGAAATAATTAATCGGTAAAACAGTTAAAAAAAAAAAGCAGGATTATAGAGTTTATGTTTGGGTAAATATATGAATTAAGGTTTAATTTTAGGGTTGATTAATTGGAGAGAGAGAGAAAGGGGACAGGCGTGAGGATCTGGTCAACGCCGTTTGACGACGCTGTTTTAGGAAAATACATTAGTGACAAATCTGAGACCACAGGGACAGATTCGTAATTTAAGCTACCCAAGGAGTATTTTTTATCAGTTTCAGTATCCTACATATATACACACACAAAGACAAGGGTATATATATAATGGCCGTTTCGTTTCATTCATTTCATTTCTCTCATTATCTATCTATCTATCTATTATCTCTAAACAACACCAACAACAGGGGTGTGGAGAGAGAGAGAGAGAGATGAGAACGAGGAGAGGAGTGAGTTATCCTCGAGTGATGGATACGATTAACCACAAGAGAAGGAAACTGAAGGTCGCCGGAGGATGTGACTTTTTCGATGCTTTGCCGGACGATCTTGTCCTATATGTTCTCTGTAAACTCGCCTCCACCGCCGGAACCCCTGCCCATTTCGCCAATCTCATGATCACGTATGATTCCATTCATTCATTTTCTTTTCTTTTCTTTCATAACCAAAATATCTTCTGTTCTTTAAACAATTGAATTTGTTGTACTCCACTAATTTGTATCTAAATGATGAACAGATGCAAACGCCTAAATCGATTAAGCCTTCATTCTCTGGTATTATCGAAAGCCTCTCAGAAAATGTTGGCAGTGAAAGCAGAGAACTGGTCGGAGGCCTCTCACCGATTCCTCAAACTCTGTGCCGATTCTGGAAATGTGGAAGCCTGCTACACTCTCGGCATGGTTAGTTTATCATCGATCATTTTCAGAGAGAGTTTATCCATTCTGGAAATCCTAATCTTAAATTTAATTTACTTGACACAGATACGATTCTACTGTCTGCAAAATCGAGGCAGCGGAGCCTCATTAATGGCAAAGGCGGCGATTAGCTCTCACGCCTCGGCGCTGTACTCGCTCGCTGTCATCCAGTTCAACGGCAGCGGCGGCTCAAAGAACGACAAGGACCTGCGGGCTGGTGTAGCCCTCTGCGCACGCGCCGCCTTCCTCGGCCACGTGGATGCGCTGCGGGAGCTCGGCCACTGCCTGCAGGACGGTTACGGCGTCAAGCAGAACATCGCGGAGGGGCGCCGATTCTTAGTCCAAGCCAACGCGCGTGAGCTGGCGATTGTTCTAGCGACTAATCCGTCGGCTGTCGTTCCCCGTTCGTGGCGCACTTGCAACCCCCAGCGCCACGCCGCCGGTGGCGGCTGCCCGTTGTTGAGTGATTTCGGGTGTAATGTGCCCGCCCCGGAAGCGCACCCGGCGAACCGATTTTTATCCGACTGGTTCTCGGATAGAGTCCCGGGGCCGGGGCTCCGACTATGCTCTCACACGGGTTGCGGGAGGCCGGAGACCCGGAGGCACGAGTTCCGGCGGTGTTCCGTGTGCGGAGCGGTGAATTATTGCTCGCGTGCTTGTCAAGCGCTGGATTGGAAACTCCGGCACAAGGCGGAGTGCGCTCCGGTGGAAAGGTGGGCCGATGAGAACGGAGAGAACGACGTCGTTGACGACGTAAACGGTAACGGTAACGGCAACGAGGAAGAGGCGGAAAGTTGAGTAGATCGTGACTGTGAATGTGACGGAAACGGCACGGGAGTCCTGCGTGGAGAGAGAAAAGTAAAGTTGGGGGTGGAATTGTAGAAAAGAGGAAGATTGGGGGCCAAATTTTGAGGATCAGATTTTAGTTTAGGGAAATGTAAAGTGTGTTGAGAATTCCTCTTTTAACCCTAAAACAGACTGTGTACTAGTACATACTTTATTCGGCTTTAGCAACTTAAATGATATTCAAAACAACTAAAATTCAAACCCCAACTCATTTCTCCTCTTTCTTGATTATATTCCAAATAATTAATTTACAAGTAAATAAGTGATGATGAGGTACAAGTAAAAGAGTTGGTTTCCAACTCAATATGTTGAGATTTTTTGTGAATAGTTTAATTTAATACAAAGATTGGGGACCAAATGATAATGGAGGGTTGATGTTGCTGGGCTTTATTCACACTTCTCAATTGACAGCATAATCACATGAAATGTGGGACATGATCATGGGCATTTTCCAGTTCTTGATTTTCTTGGAAACAAAGTGAGACAATGATTCTAAGTGCAAATTATTATTAGGTGGAGAGAGATGAGATGAGAGTGTGCATATTAGCATGCTTCAAATTTGCCTTAACTGTAGGGTAAAGACTGTAAATAAGACAGCTCAATTGAATATACAAATCTGAATTACTAAGTAAATTACTTACTTTTCTATGGTTTAAGACCCCTCAACCCAACTTCAAAAATTCTATTCTAACCCTATTCTTGGAAATTATTTTGAAGAAAAAAGAAAAAGGAAAAATATGTAGCAAGAAAAGTAATGACAGAGGGGATCCTAGGTAGCAAGTAATTCCAATGACAATCTAGGCAAGTTTACTGCTCCTTTTTCTGTTGCACACTTTTATGTTTGGTCAAAAAATGTCAGGTAGTAAGAGATTGACCAAAGCACAAGAGAAAAAAAGAAATTAAAATAAAAGAAAAAAAAGAATTGATTAGAATGAGGGTAAAGGTAAAGTTAAGAGTGAGAGGAGACACGCGTTGTGCAAGTGGAGAATGTGCGCTCTCAGTGTCTTCTATGGCTTTATTATCTCTCTAACCCCCATTCCCTACCCTATGGCATTGCTCAAGTGGTAGAGGGAGGGTGAAAAGGCCTTCTAGCTGAGTTTGGTTGCTGCAGGGTGGAGGTTCGAATCCTGCCTTTGGCATTGATTTGGCCCCTTGTAAGCACAAGTTTAACAGTGAGCCCTCCCTATAAGCCACTTGAGACACATCCTGCGATTTACCTCCTCCACCAATCCACAGGACAGGGGCGGTGGGGGCCCCTAATGGTGGGGTACACAATAAAAAAAAAGAAACAGCATTTATATTTGAATTAATTAGGATGTCACCTTTCTATTACAACCCATAAACACACAAATCATTTATACTACTCCTAGCATTTATATATGAAGTGAATGTGAATGGAAGTGTGGGCAAATACAAAATATACTCAATTTTGAATCCAATATCTCACTAGAATTTTACACGAGCTTGTTCAAGTTGATTTGTTCAAATTGTTATTTGAGAAACACTTCCTAATATTTAATTCAATTTAATTTTTGTTACTAAGAAATGCAAAGTCACTACGATGATAGATATGCACTAGATAAGCACCGTCCTCAGAACGGTGCATAGTTGAACACACAATAAGTATAGTAAGTTGTAATCATTACTCGTAACGTCTTAATTTTTTTTTTGAAATGTAACGTCTTAGATTACATTACATGTGAATCACACGTGATTCGTAACTCTTGATAACAGGCGGAACATCAAGGATGAGATCAACCTCATTCTCAAAAGAATGAATTCAAGTTAAGCACATTATTTATCTTTCAAAAAGAGAATCCCATTATTCCTAGGGCAGGCAATTTAGGTGTGTATTTAATGTTGGGAGTGAGGATGGCACTTATAATTTTATAGGCATCATTATCAATATCCCATACATTGAAAACAAACCTTGGCACAAGAGGAAAAGAAATGAGGTGTGGTCCAAAGAGCATAAGCCCAAAACAACCAATTAAAGGCATGTTTGGTTAGTTGAATGCATAACTAATTGTTGGTTGAGAATGTAAAGGACATGTATACTACACTATCCTTATTGCAACAATCTAAGGCACACTGTCTTAAAGTTCCAACTCCTCTTTTTTAGTTTCTTCTTCATTTTGGGCAAATATTCCACATCTTTCTTAATTTCTAACACCTAAATTCATCTCTGCTCTGTCCCCTATCCTTCAACCTGCACTATTATTAATGCTTCCTTCTAACTCCACCCTCTTTTTCCTCACTCACATATATATGCCCTTCTTTTATGACTACCAATAATCCATGTTTTAAATTCATTTATATATACAATATGAATGATAAATTTAAGATTATTAAGATAAACTTGTTAGAGCGAGCATTAACATTGTTGCAATTTTTTGGGTTTAACCCAAAAGAATGAATTAAACTTTCCAATGTGAGATAGAGTTTAAACCCATTACCCACCCTTCTAACTCGTGCCATTTCAAACCATTGAGAACACATTATTATGTTATGCAGAGAAGTGAAAATTAAATAGATAAAGAGAGTGATTGGGTGTATAGTTATCAAATGGGCCGAATTGGCCCGGCCCAGCTCAGGCCCATTATATTAAATAGATCAAGAGTCCAAAAAAGAAATCTTTTTTGGGATTAAATTTGCAATTTTATAAATTTATGCTGTGTAAAGAAAAAATATTTTGAAATTAAGAAAGAAAGTATTGGAATTATTTTACATAGCATGCGTGTCATGTGAGCCAAAAAAAATGCTAATTCCTCCTCTCTGTCTTTTTTTTTTATTCTCTCTTGTGTTCTTCTATCTAATATCATTATACTCCCTCTGTCCCGTTAAAAGAGGATCTTTTACTTTTTTCACATAAATTAAGGAGTATTATTATTTAATGTGTAGTGAATAATTGTATTAATGGGAGTGTGGACCCTATATTTTAATTGTATTAGATGGGTGTGTGGTTGCATGTGTGTAAAAAATGAAGACAAAAACTTGTGTACTTGATACCGGGATTTTAGAGAAGTAGGAGGCAACACAAGCACACACTCGGATACAATTCCTCACCTATGGAATCCACCACAAGTTTGGAATAAACTCGTCGTCTTAAGGAATCCACCGAAAAACTAAGAGGTGCACTCACCACTCTAGAATCCACCAAAAGAGTTTAGAGTAAGATACAAGAAGATAACATCTTCTAAACAAGCTTAAAAGCTCAAGATAAGTTTAATTTAAAATTGGTTGCTTAAGAGCATACATAGGATAGCCATTATATAGGCATGAATTGGAACAACCCTCCAAGTGAGTCAAAGAAAATAAATGAGAATTATACATTCTCAAAGCATTGAAAATACTAACTTGAACTCTAATAAATATAAAACATAATGAAATATAGATAAATACTAAGAATATGTAGATAGAAAGGTCCATAATGAGTAGACGAACCATCAAAAATCAGCAAAGTCGAATTGGTCCAGTATCTTTCATATGATGCACCAGCCTGCTATACTTCAGTCAAATGATCATAACTTCATGTAGAAATATTATTTTTGAGATCTGTAAATTTTGTTGAAAACTAGACTTCAAGAGCTTTCCAACCATATAAAGTTTGCACTATAACTCCTTCCCAGTCAAATCAGATTAATTATCAAAGTTGATTGACTATTTGATACCTCCTGCTGAGTTAATGCTGTATAGTTGGACCATTTTGTTCAAATGTATTGAGTTTAAGGTCTTCATTAATGGATAGTTTTTCCATGTTGCAGACTTCAAATCTTCACCCAAAATTCCCGCGTCATTCTTCCCTGGTTGGAAAAGATTCGTCCTCGAATCTGAACCTTCTTCATCATCAACATATGGTGAAAATTCAGCAACATTGAAAGTAGCCAAGACACTAGCAACTCCACCATTAATCACCATTTGACCACCTAAAACATTGCACAACATTATTGCAACAATTAATATAGTAATTAGGATGACCTGACCAAGAAAGGATTGTTGGAAAGACTTCAAAAACTTCCATTGCATGAATTTGGCAGATCTTTGAGTGCTTCTGCCACCTTCCAGAAGAATAGACATAACTTCTTGTATAAAATTCCAAATAACTCTCCGTTTGTTGCATTTGAAACTAGACTGAAAGAGCTTTCTATCCATATACTGCTCACTATCTGAATCATTATCGATCGATACCAGAATTATTTTGAATTTACCCCATATGCACTGCATCATCTGCTTCCACTGCACACAAACTTGCTTCTGAATTTCCTTCATACTTCGATGCTTATCAGCATTCTTCTTGAATCTTATATTTTGCTTGTCAATCTCTCTGCAAACCTTCTCATGCAATTCCTTGAAGTAAAGATCATGAGTTGCATCCATTGTTTTGATGCAAGGAATGAAATGAGACATCGTTGATAACCGATCAACATCCACAATCACCGAATCCTTGTTCATTTGGGTGCGAGGCAACCCAATAACAAAGTCCATACTTACATCTTCCCATGGACATAACGGTTCCAGAAAAGGAGTGTACAGACCTGAATTTTGCCCATGACAAATACTCTTGCGTCTTTCAACACACTTCTTCTTGACATCTCTTCCAAAATATCCAGCAAGCTGACCTCCACTATGTGCTTCATCAATAAATGTCAGCTTCAAAGAACAATCAAGAACATATAACAAGTTACCTTTTAAGAGATAACCATCATGAATCAAGAAAAGCTTGAATGAAGCTTTTAAAAATTCCTCCCACATTCTGCCAAAGTATGAATCATTATTGTAGGGATCTTTCATCACCTCAAACCCGACCACATTCACTTGCAAAGTAGTCAACAAAGAGTGCCGTCGACTAAGAACATCCGCCACTTGATTTAGCACATCAGATTTGTGCTTGATCACAAGATTGAATGCTTGTAATAACTCAATCCATTTACTATGCCATGAATTCAACTTCTGCTTGGAATTCAAGTATTTCAAAGCTTCATGATCTTCTTGGCTAAGAACTCCTCTGAACCCCACATTTGAAACATATCGATCCACGTCGAACACCTTTTCAAAAATTTTCCTTAGCAAGCCTTTATCCACGAGCTCTTGCTCCTGCCTTTGCAAGTCGTCATGATGCTTCGGATTCATTCGATAAATTACCTTATTCAATAAAGAAGCATCACTTGCAAAATAAATGCAATGTTGAATGTTCTTTATTGGAGGAAGGCCTAGTGGAATCTGTTCAGGTTCCACATCATGAAACTCCTGCAAAAAAGTTTGAAGTTGGAATAGTATGGCATCCACTTCATTCTCCTCTAAAGCCATCGATTCAGACTCCATTGATTCATATAAAGGATTTTCATGAATTTGTGAATAAGAGATCATCACTTTTGATGGTTCAAGAATACTCTGCATCTTTGAATCCCCAAAAATCATTTTCTCATCAACATAATCACGAAGCCATAACAACTCGTGAGAATGATCTTTCGATTTCAACTTCTCCACCATAGTAATAACAACATCTTCACAACTTCCCTCTTCAACAGTAATATCACGTACCTCGTCATTTGACATGAAACTTGTTTGAAAGATATTGTTGTGAAGCCATGGATCATCCTCCACATAGGTGGCATCGAGGCTACGCCGTAACACCAAATCTTCACCATGATCCTCGTAATCAACATCTTCATCATACTCATCATAAATTGGTGTTGATTCATCATGCTCCTCTTCTTCATACTCATCTTCACTTTTGTCATAAACTAGCTTCACCTCTTCTTGCTCTTTCTCAACAGGAGTAATGATCCTCCGATTTGGACAATCGACAGCAATGTGTCCAAACCCCTTGCACTTGAAACAAATTTTTTGATTAGTTGCAGCACTTGGTTTCAAAAATTTAGCACTACCTTCTTTACTTGCAGCAACTATTTGTCTTGTATCCTTTGTGGTTGGACTATTCTTTGAAGTAGAAGTACTCCCCCGGCTAGAAGCACCACCACTTGACGAGAAACGTCCACCGAAATGACTTGAATCTTTTTGTTTGGAGTTGTGAGGAAAAGCATCTCGTAGATAATAATCTGGCAAGAATTTCCTCCTCAACTCCTTCTTCATTTTTTCCCATGTTCTAATCTTCCTCTTGCCATCATGAGCACGCTGCTTCTTAAGGTGCTCCCACCATAAGGATGCATATTTCTTCAATCTGATGGCCACAAGTTTCACCTTGTATTCTTCTTGAATATCTTCGAATTCAAAGACTCTCTCAACCGAATTGAGCCAATCAATGAATTCTTTGGGATCATTTCTTCCTTCAAAGTCTGTAACATCAATATTGAAAACAAAAGATTTCCTACGAACACTGCTCCTTCGAACCCGTACACTTCGAGATGTATTGCCACTTGAATCGTTACTTCCATCACCATGAAATGGATTGAAATCCAAATCATAACTTGCAGAACCACCATCTGAACCATGACACTCAACATCACGTTCAAGATGTTTGCCACGCGCAAGGCGTTGCTTGAGTTGTTGCACTTGTCTCCTTAAATCTTCTAACTCAATATCATGAGTTGTCATTGCTAACCAAAGCTCTGATAACCACTTTGATACCGGGATTTTAGAGAAGTAGAAGGCAACACAAGCACACACTCGGATACAATTCCTCACCTATGAAATCCACCACAAGTTTGGAATAAACTCGTCGTCTTAAGGAATCCACCGAAAGACTAAGAGGTGCACTCACCACTCTAGGAATCCACCAAAAGAGTTTAGAGTAAGATACAAGAAGATAACATCTTCTAAACAAGCTTAAAAGCTCAAGATAAGTTTAATTAAAATTGGTTGCTTAAGAGCATACATAGGATAACCATTATATAGGCATGAATTGGAACAACCCTCCAAGTGAGTCAAAGAAAATAAATGAGAATTATACATTCTCAAAGCATTGAAAATACTAACTTGGACTCTAATAAATATAAAACATAATGAAATATAGATAAATACTAAGAATATGTAGATAGGAAGGTCCATAATGAGTAGACGAACCATCAAAAATCAGCAAAGTCGAATTGGTCCAGTATCTTTCATATGATGCACCAGCCTGCCATACTTCAGTCAAATGATCATAACTTCATGTAGAAATATTATTTTTGAGATCTGTAAATTTTGTTGAAAACTAGACTTCAAGAGCTTTCCAACCATACAAAGTTTGCACCATAACTCCTTCCCAGTCAAATCAGATTAATTATCAAAATTGACTGACTGTTTGATACCTCCTGCTGAGTTAATGCTGTATAGTTGGACCATTTTGTTCAAATGTATTGAGTTTAAGGTCTTCATTAATGGATAGCTTTTCCATGTTGCAGACTTCAAATCTTCACCCAAAATTCCCGCGTCAGTACTCCTGGGGACACACCGCGCCCCCGTACACAACCCTCCCCCTTCATATTCTATTTAAACCTATGTATTGCTAGATGTTTAAATTGTAAAGGGACACGGTGTCTCCGGGGCACAAGAGCCTCACTCAAAAAGGAAAAATAACCCTTTGAGTGAGACGACCAAAATAGAAAAAAAGACACTCTTTGAATGTGACGAAGAGAGTGTTTTTTTCATTTTGTTTATAAAAGTTTGTATATAAGCAATTATTATGGTTCTAAAATATCAACCCATAAATCTAAACAAAAATCATTTTTTTTGAATCAAAATACAATAGAGAAACCATGTAAACCCACTAGAAATCCAAATCCGATATAAAGAGGCTGTGGGCAGCCCATTTTATTCAAACCGGCCCGGCCCATCTCAACTATAATTTTTTTTTTTGCCATAGACGCTCCATTAGCATCCAGCACCGTCACAGTAGAACACAGGGCTCGGATCCTCGCCGTTGTTGTTTCCACCGCACGGTTACTGCGGTGAGCTTGCGATTCTTTAACTCCTCCCCCCCCCCCGTCCCCCCTCTTGTCTATAGGCAAATCTTTACGTGCTTTTACAGTTTGATGGTACGCGTTTGTTCCTGAATCAATTTGGTTTATCACTTGTTTTCTCTTTCTTACTTTGAATCTTGCGTATGGAGTCGAAAATTCGAAGCCCTAACTATTTCAATTATAAACAAATGCTGTTTTTTTTTTACCCTGGGATTCTTTTCGTGTGTCGTTTAGTTAATCGCGAAGAAGTTTTTCCATCCCCCAAATGGGATCGATCCTTAGTTTTCATGAATTTAGGTTTTTGGTTGGGATGTGTTTCTAAGGGAGTTTTTCGCTTTCCACTGTATCATAAAAATTTTGGTAGCTACCCCTAGTGCTAATGGGGGATTGAAGTGTTAAGTAATGTGAATGCTTATCAGATTTCCGTGATGCGTTTATTGTCGTCTGCCTTTGTCAGTTTGTCATGAATCTAGATTTGTACATCATATCTTGCTAACATTTTTGTACAGGACATATTGACCAAATGTGATGATTTTACTGGTTAAGTTTTAACTAATAATATAACTTCCTGATGTAAAGGCTGCTAATTGTCCTCCTGGGATGATTATTTTCCTTTCATTACAATCTCCCTATTCTATGTCTTCTTATCTTAGAACATGAATTGGAATTTGTTGAATAGCTCGTCATGTGTATGTAAAAGGGTTGCATATAGCAAGATTTAGAGAAGTTTTAGTGAACTTAAAGATTACTAAGCCACTGATGGTTGCAACTGCTTAATCTGGGTGGTGGTAAGATCAATAGGTAATTCATACCAATTGTGTTCAGTTGGATTGTGAGCATAGAAAGAAAGGTGCCCAGCTGCGAGTAGGCAAAGCTATGAACCATGGCGGATGAATACGGCAGCGCTGGCAAAATGGCTGCTGGCTTCGCCGTGGCGTGCCAACTCCGGAAAGTGGCAGTGGCCTTTGCTAAGGATTCCGGTGAGAGATAGGAGAAGATGTGGAGTAAGAGATCAAAGGGAAGGTTGCTCCACATTTTGTACAACAATAAGAAGTAAAATTCTTTAGTAAATGTGAGAAAAACAGAGGAATATAGATGTGAGCACTGAGTTGTACAGGTAGGATGTATGATTATTTGGACTTAGGAGGTCTTAATTCTTATTAAATCAATAAAATGGGGTAGGGTGGATTTATTCGCCTGGGGATGCGTGCCCACATGAACGGCAAACTCTGGCCCACACATAGCAGTGGTGTTATTGAGTGGCACTTGTACCTTTTTTGTGATGTTAAAATGAAGGGATGCCATGAGTATGTATATTCAAGTACCTTAACCTTGGATTCTCTTCTCTTATCTGTTTAGAGTTTTAATCTCCTAGAGGTTTTGCTGGGTTTAGATGATAGTACGTATCCGTGCACCTAACTATTAATCATATTTGTAGTTTTTCTGATCAAGTTCATGTTTGACCTGATATAAAAAAAGCAGGGATCTGTTGCCATTGTTAATTGGCCTCTCCATAAATAAACATATTTTGAATGTTTTTGGGTGAACTTGTTGATTTCTAATGATTGATGATTTAGTAAATAAAGTTATATTATTGCTTCTTCTGCTGTATTTAAAGTATCTCTTTAACAGATGTAAAAAATTTGTGAAGAATTGGTTACAACTGTTTTTTTTTTTAATTGCTTTAGTAGTGTTATCCATTTAGGTGCAAAAAAATTAGTAAATCCTAAACTGCTCCCTTTTTCATCCTTTATTTATTTATTTTTATTTTTTTTTAATTTCCAGTAACTAGGTAGCTGATTATAAACTGCAATAATTCTTGCACGATAAGAATTAATTGCACTTTTGTGATTGACTTGTATTGCAATCTTTAATGATTAATCATCTTTCTGGTGTACTGTTTTTCCATCTTCACACAAAACACAAGGGAGATGATAGACATCTAATGGACTAGGAAACATAATATAATAAAGAAAATTTTTAGGGTTAACACTTTCCTCGTTAACTTGGAGTTCATAAACTAGAACACATGCAACATGATAAACACTTTTGTATATCATTTTTTGGTTTTTTCCTATTGCAACAATTTTGGTACGTAAACGTTACTGCATTAATAAATAAAAAGAGAACTAAACTCAAAGAGATAACATAAACAAGAAGAGTATGAATTGTGTAGAACCGGGTGTAGGTGCTTTTTTTCGAAAAAAAATTACTCTTCAAACATTTGAGGGTTGCTCTTCAGAATGACAAGTGTTGCTCTTCACGGTAGAGTAATAATCTGTCATATTGAAGAATGAAACGGTTCCATGGTAACTTTCCTTGGATCCCTTCCATACAACTTTATGCTAAATTAGAATATAGGGTTGTTGGAAAATGCGAAACAAGAATATAGGGTTGTTGGAAGTTTGTTAGTTTGATCCGCACCAGCCATCGTGCCTCTACCAATCAACTCCATTAGCTGCCGCCATTGCTTCTCTGGTGATGTACCTGCTCGCACTACTCTTCCAGTAATTTTTTTTTTCGTGTACTTTGCCTAATTCTTCCTCTGAATCTCTATTGCACCGGGTATCTTGACATCCGCAGCGCTCCACCTGTCAATTCTGACGGTCACCGTCATTGATCTGGCATTGCCCCTGGTCACGCTGTATTCTACCTTCTTTATGTTAATCTTTTCTATCCCCTCACTTCGACGTCCAAGCCTCCAGTAATTGGGATTGAATATTACTTTCAAAACAATAATTTTATAAATATATCAGTTAATTAGTAAGATTTTCGCTGCGGGTGCAGTTGTGATCAGCAACTCCGCATATTAACTTCACGTGTCCTATTTTTTGCTACTTGTTTTGATCATTTGTTGGAGCATCATATACATTAATTTGATTTCTTTTCTCTGTAAAATGGGCTCCCTTACATTAGAGGGAGATGCATTTGATATGCCTAGTTTTGAAAGAATCTCACCTGTTTTTTGGTATGAATAATCAGCTATTTTCATGTGGTGTTGACATTGATCCTAAGTTTGTGAGCTTAAGGTAATGAATTCCACACTTGTAAACGTTCATATGTGGATGTGTAAGCTATTAAGTTAACATAACGAGTATCATCGAACAGGGGCCACATGTTCTCTGAAGAAGAAAGTAATAATAATGAACAAAGAAACAAGAAACTTAACCTATACATGATATAGGATTAGCCTGATTAGGAGGTGCAGAGACTTGAAGTGATCTTTCAAGAATATGCTTTACTCTCTTCTTACGAGGCCTCATATGAAAGAGATTAGGTTTCCAGTGTGCAAAAATATTCAATGAACAAAACCTGGTTAAAGCTTAAAAAAAAAAAAACTAATAAAATATATTTGTTTTGATGGTTACAGATGGGGTTTATAATGGAGTTTGCAGAGAACTTAATATTGCGATTGATGGAAGATCCAAAAGAGAGAGACAATAAAGCAAGGGAGATGCTTTATGACCGAGCAGAGAAATGCAAGAGGACTAAGGAAATGCACAGCTTACCCATGCAACCTTATGGTTTCTGGACCTTTGAGCACCACAACGCTCAACTTTTCTGGGATGCTCAGATTAGCCAAGTCCAAGGGCGTCGCGACCCCTATGATGACCTCCTCGAGGATTACAATTCTGCTTCCTTTACCTCAAAATAATTGGTTAGTGTCTTACATTTTCACATTATTCTTATTTTGCTAATAGAATTTGTTGATTCTTGTATGCACTTCGCAGTTCAGTATCTTCTTTCTGAAGTTAAGTTTGGTATAATACTAATATATTTGAATTTATGAATTATTAGTCCTTAATCTTGTGTACGTTTTTGAGTCATTAGTATTCATTGTTGCTATTATATTTTCTTGTTCTGCATTTGACTGCTCAAACACATTATTGCCATCTTTGCATGTATTAGAGTCTGGCTTCATACTTAGATACACATTGAAATGAATCCTAAATTACCTTCAGTTCCCTTTCGAGGCAGATATTCTCCGGGATAAACGAGATAGTATCATTGTAGTTCCCTTGTAAAAAATTTTAACCACTGTCCGCTGCTAGATTTGTAGATGATTCTGACCGTCGTCTTATGCAAAATCTCTTGGGACAATGTGTAGACTCGATTGTGTTAGGACACGTTAAGGGCTGAGTATACACATGGCCTGGGACCCTCTACTTTACGTGCCTCCCCTCCTATTCAAGTTACACACTGCAATCCTCGAAGCATGTATATTTCTAGATCGCTATAACATAGATTAACTAATACCGCCAGACCCAAATGTAGCTCGATGCCTTGCTTCTGCTGCTACAATTTAGGTTGCCATTCATAATCGTTAACTAGTAGACTAGCTTAAGCGCGAGTTTGGGCGCCTGTGCATTTTCATAAGAACAAAAGCAGATTCTTGAATGACTGAATTTTTGGATCAATGTTGAAACTTGGGATGCTTGATGTCACTTATTTTTTTCTTCATGCAGGGAGTATAGGTCATGTTATATTGGGAGCCAATGCTTGCTATTTTGTTTATCTTACTGAGTGAGCCATAAAGACATGCAAAATCTCCTCTGTATGAGCTAAGCTGTGTAATAAATACATTGGCAAGAATTGTAATTTGGTTTATTCAGAGTCACTATTGCATCATCTTAATTTCTTCTTTGTGAAATTATTGTTATACATCGTGTTATTATGTACAGCTTGATATCATACTATTATTGTTATTATTTTGAGGTATACCTAGTGTTTTCATACATTAAGATTATCTTTTCGATTTATTATTTTAGATAATGTCAACTATAGTATAGATATACCGCATCCTGTTTATCCTAGGATTCTCATTTCATGGGCCAAATGAGTTTTAATGCTTGAATACAAGAAAGGATTGCAAACCTTTATAAATGAACAGTGATTAAACAAATTTTGAAATAACATAACTTCTTTCACTAAATTAAAACACAGGACTTAGTTGCTCAACTGGGAGAATCTAAAAGATAATAGATAGCTAAAGAATTTTTCCTAAATGATAACACTTAAGATTTGGGATGCTGTAACTATAAGATGAAGGAACTTGTCTCAGTTAATACTCGAATTTTTCCAAACTTGAATTTGAACACTATGAAGACAGACTGTAAAAGAGGGAGAAACAAAGAGATATTTAGATAATTAGCTTACTAAATAACACTTCAACTCCACATTTCTTTCAACACACACACTATTCCTTGTCCTCAACCTGCTTATACGCCTTCTCCATCTCTTGGACAGGAACCAATGGTACATATCTAAAGAAACTATACCCTTTAGCTGATAAATCTTTGATAAAACTGTTGTATTTCTGAGACCAATGTGCAGCTGTAGGAATAGCCATGCCCAAAACTCCATGAACAGCAGGGTACTGGTTGGCTTTATACCACACTATGGCCAAATGGGTCACTGTGAAATCCTTGCAGATTTTAGCAGCTTGAGAAATGGCCGCAACTGGACCTTCCACTTTCACCAACTCCGTCACCATTGACACTGCACTCTTTGCAGCAGGTGGAGCTCGTTCATCAAATATGCGGGACCCTTCACCCACCTACAACAAACATTTAGTACACCATAGGATGTGTATAAATCAGATCCTCAGAGGGAGTAGATCCTTAATAACAGCAAATGTTTATTTACTTTTCTGACTCCAGAAAATTTTGAATAAATCAAAGAGCACACCACAAACTAACTATCCCACTGAAATTTACCTTGTTGTCGACAAAAACGAGGATGTCATCGGGAACCCCCTTGAATTTGGAGTAGACGGGCCCCACCACCGCAGCGACGGCGTGCTCCACCTTTCCCAAAACGGGTTTGAGCGGGCCGGAGTTTTGGCTGGCGTAGTCGTAGAGATTCGTTGATCGCCACAACCCTCAAAAAACCCAGGTGCTTCAGCTTCAATTGCGACTCACTTGTCTGATTCAAAGATCAAACCCAATTACAATACGATACGCCTCACGCATTATTAATCCTAACAATAGCTGAAGAAACTCACCTCGTACCTACTCATTTCCACAGGTCTTCCTAGAATTTGATTTCGATCTAGGAGTATTAGGTATCTGTATCAATCAGTGGACGTTATGATCAATGTGTGGGGTTTAAGGAGGAGATGGAAATGGAATATATAAATTGATTTTTAGAGATGGACGGTGACTATGGGGACACGTGTCTTAACAAGATTGTTGGGGGAGATTTCTCGAAATTGGTTCGCCGGGAACCTTCTCGAACTCAATGAATTGCCTTCTCAAAACACAGATCGTTTCAACTAGGACAGTGGTTATTTGTATCTCTAAACATACTTTTAAAAAAATAATTAACTTAAAATATTCATAATTAATAAGACATAACATCTTTTTAATTAAAATTTTATATTGTATTTTGTTGGAGTATTCGAATAATACATTGTGTGTTCGGTTGGAATATCCGAAAGATATTTTCGGCTATAGCAACTGAACAATTCTTGAGGAATAATGGTTAACAAATGTGCCGAGTAAAAAATTATTTGTAAACTTTCATTTCAAACACACATATGACTATAACACATGATTGAATTTCTAAGAATTTATGATCTGAATGATTAAAAGTAAATATTTTAACAAATCCGAGACAAAATTAGGAGTTTTTTTTTTTAAACAAGAGTTTGTAATGTGATTGGATGGAGCAGTCAAACGACAGCATTCCTACAATTTTTCAAACCCGGATAAACATAACATAGTTTAATAGTCTACTTATATCATATTTAGAAAAAAATTCACTTAAAACAAACAACAATCCACTTAACTTCTTTGTAACTCAGGTCCTTAGGCTTAAATTGCTTGCGATCAATGGTCTATCATATTTCCTTTTACAATAAATGAGACTCATAAAATAATTAATATATTTTTAAGTCCACACACAATATTAATATACAACTACTTACTATATATAAAAATATTACTCCTATATCTCTCGCCTTATTACACATTAGAATATTATATTCTTTAATCCTCGTACAAAAAACAACCATAGCAGGATGGAGAGAGTACTTGTTAGCATTTTTTTTAAAATGTTATTTGTCTTTTAATAAAAATTTAATTATTAAGCCAAACATAAAAAAAATAATACAATCATTAAGAAACACATACTCTCTATTTCATAAATAGATACTTTAATGAATGTAAATAGTTTAATAGGAAGGTTATCAGTTTTCTTCAATAATATCACTTTATTTATTAAAATGTTAGCAATTTATTTGTGAGACGGTTGTTCACCTTTTTGCGTGTCCCCAAGTGTAGGGAATCAATTGTAGTTCAGCGTGTGACTAAGTCTATTATCGAACCCAATGGATAATTCTAAGCTTACTATTTAATCTATTTATGACTATTCTATTATAAGACAAATTTGGGTATTTTTAGAGAATTACCTAAATTAAAGACGCAGAAAATAAGTACTAAAAATAACAAAATAGCAAATAAAATAAAGATGAAGTGTTCAAGAGAGAAGATAGATAGCACTAGGCAATCCAGTTAAATCGGTTGAATCAATTCACTAGACAATCAGTTAGAATCCCTGTAGTTCTTATGAAGGCAATCACTTAATTATGTTAAATCCCTCTTTTAAAGTAAACTTAACACGTAAGTCTGGTTTAAACCCTCAGATGCAGAAGAATAATTCCTACTCCATTTCTAGTTACTTCATGCTAAATTCCTAATAGGCTAGAGCACTAGACTTCCCTTTATAGGTACTTAAGAATTAATCCTCAACTCCCACCTAATAATCTAAGAAACAAAATCCTATAGAATGGTAATTAATAAATATATTAAGTGTCCGATATTAATTATTCTAATGAATAAAGGTTATATGTTTAGATCCCCTTTACACATAACATATTGACAAATATAATTCCTTCTATGACACAAACAATAATCATAAACATGCATAGGACAATGACATACTCATGAATAAGGACAGATCATATAAGACAAAAATATAAGGCTCAAATCAAAACATTAATAAATGAATAAGTATACTGCATGTATCCAACTTAAAATCTAGATAATCAATTCAAAACAATTCAACCTTCAAAACCTAACACTATCCAAGAAGTATTAGCCCATGGTGTTACAAGCAACACACGTGGTTAGATATGAAAACAAACCCATGAGTCTATAAATCAACAATAAGAAATTAAAGAAGGAAGAAAAACTCGTTTCTGGAATAAATTTTCGTCTTCTTTTTTCGTCTTGATGATCCTTCTCCATTCTCATTCTCAAGTAGCAAACACCGTGATCGAGTGTGATAGGTGAAAGGCGGGTGAAGGGTAGAGATGGATGACGAAAGATGATGAAAAGTACATATGTATGTGTAGGAGTATGAAGAGTTAGGGTTTGTAACACCCCAAGGGGTCCTTTTATAGTTGAAGGCTGCTAAAATTCGGATTCCACCTCAAAATAGGGCTTTTCACGTTAAAAATGACGAACAGGCCGAAAAATAATGAAACGGGCCTGCTGGAAAGTGGCACGAGTCATGCCAAGGGTGGCACGAGTCGTGCTAGGCATGTTTTGGTCGTGCAGTGGTCGGCACGAGTCATGCCAAATGTGGCACGGGTCATGCCACCCGTCGGCAGTCTGCACGATCTTATGGTTTAGCTCATAACTTCTTCATCCGATCTTCGATTGAGGTGATTTTTACGCTCACGTGATCCTCTCTTCCTTAGCTTTTCAAAAATATAAATAAATCCTCTAAATTCGTTCATTTGAGTATGAAACGACTCATGCAAAGTGGCACTGATCGTGCTGGTCGGCACAGCTTGCGCGTCTTCACCGTTTTGATCATATCTCCCTCATCTGATGTCTAATTGAGGTGTTTCTTGAGCCAAAATGACCTTCTCTTCAGTAGCTTTTCAAATATATATCACATGATTATTTTGGACTTCCATAAAGATACAGAAAAATTATGCAAAAAAGACATACATTTTTTAGCATTCTTTCACAATTTCACTCTTCATTCCGACTTTGTACTTTTAATCCATTTTCCACCTAAAAACATGAAATAACACCTCAAATGCACCAATATCTTAAATATATGAAAATCAATCATTCAATGCTAAAATACTAATATAAATTTCACAAAACGGTGCTAAATCGGACCCTAAAATATGCAGATTTTCACACTAATCAAACCCCCAAACTTAAGATGTTGTTCGTCCCGAACAATGAAATTGAACCAAGAAGAAAGATAGTGTGTAAATCAAATGGAAAACAAAAGATATGACTACTAGTCCATTCAACATACATTTTTCATTAACTCTGGTCATGCAACTCTCATTACATGCAATAATTCATTCATAGCATACAAGTTAAGACAATTACTACCAATTAAAATGCTCCATCAACTTATTCTCGCGGGAAGTATATCACTCTCACTCAAGTGTAATAGATGTACACTTATGGAGTATGGTGTTTACACTCAAATTCAATTCAAGTGCATGCGTAACCATAAGCTTGCCAAACGTCTCAAACTCGCCACCACTAAAAAGTATGATTTGACAATGTGATCAAAAAGGACTTTTATTTGGATGTAATATTGGCTCTTTGGTAAAGGTAGAAAATATATGGATAAGTGACAGAAACTCGGATCAATCAAGTCGCGATCCATCATGATCTATATTCTTCTTACTCACTTCAATTAAGCACATCATCCTCATTTTCTCTTTAATTTTTCTCTTCCATGCACAACATGAACACTTTTTTTCCCTTTTTTCCTTTTTCTTCTCTTTTTTTTTCTCTTGAGGTACCAGTTTCGGGCACTACCTCTCACATCATCCACGGGGTACCAGTTTCGGGTACTACCCTAGGGTGTTTGTTTCATGAAGTACTAGAATTAAGCACTACTTCATGAATTTTTTTTCTTTTCTTTTGATCCTTCCTTCATCATCATTCTCAATCCACAAATCACCACTCTCTTCAATTAAGCTTTATTGGCTATCAAAAGAATGGATTTAAAAGGCTCAATGGGCTGACTAAGGATTTAATGAATTCAGGTAAAATGTATAGGAAAATATGGGTTATAAAGAAAAGATGGCCTACTATCATCTCTCATTATCTAACACAACATGTAGTCTCAAGCAAGACAAGAGGCAAATTCTAGAATACACACACAAGAATGATACTCACCAGAAAGAAACATCATGTGTTTATGTACATGATCTAAAGGCTCAAAATCTCACATGGGTTTTAACAAGTAACAGAGCACTCTTCATGGTAAGCAATATCTCACAAGTACACATAGAACTTCATACCTCAATATAACTTAAGTACACTTCCTTCATCAATTTCAAGAGCATATGAATTTCTGGCGGAAATTAAATAAAATCACCTAAGCATATAACCAGAAACTCCCACTATAACACCTCAACTACTCAAAAATCAAAACAATCTATCATATCAAAATTAATAATAAAGAAACGAATGCACCTGATTTATCTCTTCTCCACATCTTGCAAGCTCCTCGAGTTATCCGACTCGATCAGGCGTAGGCCTCAAATAGAACTCACTTCTTTCATCACCACTCAAACACAATTCATCAATAAAATCATAGGAGAACTCAAAAATTCAACAAAAAATTAACCACACTCCAAATCTAGTAAAAAAATAAGACATACAAGACACTTGGAAAGTCGCAAAAAAATTCGAAAGATCGAAATAAATTCCAAAATTTCTAAAAAAAATTGACCTCCAAGCATCACACACAGAGCGAACATACCTAGGTGCGGATGAAACAAGGGAAGAACATCACGTCCCCCAAACTTAGATGAAAACGTGAGTTGAATCTAAGTTTCAAAGGATGTAATTACCTTAAGTGTAAGCACACACCTGGAGTATAATCCACCTAGCACAAGACACAACAAAACAAATGAAATAAAATCAATAAAAATGATGGGTTGCCTCCCACCAAGCGCTCTTGTTTAACGTCGATGAGCTCGACGAAAATCAATAGGCTCATCGGAATGGCCATGGATATCTTTCATCCTTGCCATCGTACTCTAATCTTCGTGTTTCTTCATCAATCATGTACTTGTGGCAAGGGATGACCTCGTTGGCATTCTTAAAATTTATCTATACTTTGCCAATTATGTTTTGATCATATCTCATTAACCTTTCCATTCTACTCCACCACTTATTCCTTTTTCTAACAAAAATTCTCAAATTCTCTTCTAACACCTTGTCCATAAGAATATGAGAGGAATCATTAGGTAAAACAAAATCAATGAAAATAATATTATCAAATTCAATGCAACTTAAAAGATTTAAAGATTTAGAAATGCTCATTTCATTCTTCAAGTCATCTTCGGTTGCTTCTTGACTTTGCTCTTCTTCTTTATCTTCTTCCTCTTCATCATCAATAGATATATCATTTAACTCATGTAAGCATTCAAGGAATTCAAGAGAAAGCTCATTAGAAAGATCATCAGTAATAGTAGTAGGAAGAGTAAGAAATTCGCTTAGACTTGTTTCTAATGGATCCTTAGACAGGATTATGGGAAAGCTCTCCTTGGCGATTTTCTCTACTACATCAATACTTTGTACTCTTTAAACGACAACTTAGTACCGTCAGACTGCATTCCACTGTGCAATGGAACAACAGTTTCTTCCTCAAACCCTTCTTCAACCTCTACTCTTTCCTCTTGTTGACGTAGACTGAGCATAAGCATGTCCAAAAGCTTTTGTCTCTCTTCTGTTTGCTTCTTTATCTCTTCTTCTTGCTTCTTTATCTCTTCAAACCAATTCTCGGATTCATGAAAAATTTTGATTGAAGTAGAATAAGTGTTCTCTTGATGAGGTTGATATGAATTTCCATTGTAAGCACAAGACCATTCATCTTCATATCTGACTTGATTGTAATAATGAGAAGAAACTTGATTCATTGGAAAATCATAACCATTGTATCTCTCATCCATGTAAAATGGAGGATGAACCATAGTATTCTGATTTCCATAGAATTCCATCTCGTGCATGTATCTCAAAAATAATTCAAAGTCAGAATATGTTCAAAAATAAAATAAAAATAAAAATAAAATCAATTAAAAATTTAACGTCCTAAATTAAAATAAATCACAAAAGAGTTAAATAGTAAAGCCTAGGGAATTATCCCCGACAACGGCGTCATTTGCTTATTCACCTTTTTGCGTGTCCCCAAGTGTAAGGAATTAATTGTAGTTCAACGTGTGACCAAGTCTATTATCGAACCAAAGGAATAATTCTAAGCTTACTATTTAATCTATTTATGACTATTCTATTATAAGAGAAATTTGGGTATTTTTAGAGAATTACCTAAATTAAAGACGCAGAAAATAAGTACTAAAAATAACAAAATAGCAAATAAAATAAAGATGAAGTGTTCAAGAGAGAAGATAGATTGCACTAGGCAATCCAGTTAAATCGGTTGAATCAATTCACTAGACAATCAGTTAGAATCCCTGCAGTTCTTATGAAGGCAATCACTTAATTATGTTAAATCCCTCTTTTAGAGTAAACTTAACACGTAAGCCTGGTTTAAACCCTCAGATGTAGAAAAATAATTCCTACTCCCTTTCTAGGTACTTCATGCTAAATTCCTAATAGGTTAGAGCACTAGACTTCCCTTTATAGGTACTTAAGAATTAATCCTCAACTCCCACCTAATAATCTAAGAAATCAAATCCTATAGAATGGTAATTAATAAATATATTAAGTGTCCAATATTAATATTCTAATGAATAAAGGTTATATGGTTAGATCCCCCTTTACCCATAACAGGTTGACAAATATAATTCCTTCTGTGACACAAGCAATAATCATAAACATGCATAGGACAATGACATACTCATGAATAAGGACAGATCATATAAGACAAAAATATAAGGCTCAAATCAAAATATTAATAAAGGAATAAGTATACTGCAGGTATCCAACTTAAAATCTAGATCATCAATTCAAAACAATTCAACCTTCAAAACCTAGCACTATCCAAGAAGTACTAGCACATGGTGTTACAAGCAACACACATGGTTAGATATGAAAATAAACCCATGAGTCTATAAATCAACAATAAGAAATTAAAGAAGGAAGAAAAACCCGTTTCTAGAATAAATCTCCGTCTTCTTTTTCCGTCTTGATGATCCTTCTCCGTTCTCCTTCTCAAGTAGCAAACACCGTGATCGAGTGTGATAGGTGAAAGGCGGGTGAAGGGTAGAGATAGATGGCGGAAGATGATGAAAAATACGTATGGATGTGTAGGAGTATGAAGAGTTAGGGTTTGGAACACCCCAAGGGGTCCTTTTATAGTTGAAGGATGCTAAAATTCTGATTCCACCTCAAAATATGGCTTTTTCACGTCAAAAATTATGAACGGGCCAAAAAACAATGAAATGGGCCTACTGGGAAGTGGCACGAGTCGTGCCAGACATGTTTTGGTCGTACAGTGGTCGGCACGAGTCGTGCCAAATGTGGCATGGGTCGTGCCACCCGTCGGCAGTCTGCGCGATCTTACGGTTTTGCTTATAACTTCTTCATCCGATCTTCGATTGAGGTGATTTTTACGCGCACGTGATTTTCTCTTCCTTATCTTTCCAACCATATAAATAAATTCTGAAAATTCGTCCATTTGAGTATTAAACGACTCGTGCAAAGTGGCACTGGTCGTGCTGGTCGGCACAACTTGCACGTCTTCACCGTTTTGATCATATCTCCCTCATCTGACGTCCAATTAAGGTGTTTCTTGAGCCAAAATGACCTTCTCTTCAGTGGATTTCCAACCATATGTTATATGATTATTTTGGACTTCCACAAAGATACATAAAATTATGCAAAGAGAACATGTATTTTTCAGCATTCTTTCACAATTTCACTCTTCATTCCAACTTTGCACTTTTAATCCATTTTCCACCTAAAAATATGAAATAACACCTAAAATGCACCAATATCTTAAATATATAAAAATCAACCATTCAATGCTAAATACAAATATAAATTCTATAAAACGGTGCTAAATTGGACCCTAAAATATGCAGATTTTACACTAATCAACGGTGTCACACAAATCTTCATCTCACGAAGTGATTTATTAGATTTTTATTATTTTTTCTTGATCAAATATTATCACTTTTTATCGTTTACATATTTTTCTTATAAAATAATTTAATTAAACATATAATCTTTTTCTAATATATATCTCTCGGGACAAAATTTTACCTTATTTAAAAGCATTTACTACAATGAAATTGGTGAAAATATTTGATATTATCCACTTTCAAGTGGAAAACATTTTTTTTTACCTATAATAAAAATATTTTTTTTCTACTTAACTTTTTCTACTTATTTTATACTACACACACACATATATATATAAGCATAATAGTGCTATATATAGTAAGTTCCAGCCAAAAATGGCTTTCTAAAAAAGAAAAATGACAAAAATATTAATGATGTGGATTACAGCTGTATAACAATCGTGCAGCGAAAGAAAGAATAGCTATTATGTTGAATAGCTATTATGTTTTAATTTAATAATATTTAATGAGATTAGAGATTAATATTTATTTATTACTGTATGTGTTTTGAAAGACGTGTAACCCTTCTCCAATAAGTTTGAATACATCTATATCAAGATGAGTTTGGATTATGATTCTGTCACAATCAAATCACTTCTCTCTTCTCTCCATCGGTGCTGCCAACTTCTCTCTTCTCTTCATTGGTGCTGCCAGCATCACCGCCGCGCATATCTGATCAATATGATATTACATCCTTCTTTCTCTCAAATATTATTTATTTATTTTTTATGAAATTAGTTTCTTGAACTGAATATTTATGGACGGAGGAATCCATTAAAGTTGTGAAAAGGACATTACCTGTGCCCCTAATTTGTCCAATTTGTGGGAGGTTGAATTGATTCAGAGCAATAGTGAGGAATTAGATATTTGTTGGGGGATAAAAATAATACGAAAATTAACTTTCTATTTGAATTTGATGATGTTGGCATGACTTGCGATTAGACGAAAGGTGTTGGAGATGATCTATGAGGAGTTGTTACCTGTGATCTACTAGGGATTAGACTTTAGAAGACGGTTGGAGATGGCACCGGCGGCGTAAGAGGCGGCTGTGATATTTTTAGCTTTGCAGGGTGATGCGCGTTTTCTTTGGACGCAAAATTAATCCCCAAATATTAAGGATATTAATTGCAGCGTAGGCAAGCGACCAAGTAAATATCGAACCCAAAGGACGACATATTATCAATTTAATTATTATCTAAATTAATTAAGATAAGATGGCAATAGGATTTGAGATTTAATTATTAACTACTAAACAATTAATTGAAATAACAAATAAAATAAAAGTATTTAGAAGAATTTGAAAGTGACTCAAGAGATAGAATATGTAGCTCTAGGATAATCCAGTTTCACTCATTAATTTTTCTTCCGTGTGTTGATGTCCGACTCTGCCTTGTGGAATATGAACGCATCACTAAATCATGCATATCTACTCTATAGATACAAGTAGACATGCTTCTAACACGTGTGAATAACCTTGGAGCAAGAGATATAATTCCACCCCCCATTTCTAGGTACTATCAGTATCAATTATTTTCCTGGCCAATTGATACTCTAACCCGATATGATCTCCCTTTATAGGTACTATAAAATTATTCTCTTTATCCTACTTAATAACCCAAATTCAATTCAATTAATAAGTATTCATATATGATAGTTCTAATGAAGTTTCGGAGTCTCCTCACTTAGAATCATAATATGAAATCCTGTTCAGCGGTGAACGCACTCAATCTACAATAAGATATATATTCAGACTCTATATACCAATTGAAGATGCACAAAATGACCGCGAATATAGATTAAGAAAGCACAATCATATATAAAATAAATCCACAAGTAGTGTTAAACGGAGTTTACACACGAAAGTTTAATTAATTGGTAAAAACCTTCACAACCCTAGTTCTACCAAAAAGGCTCTAGCCCATGATGTTACGAAGAACAATCATGTGTGTTGGATAGATTTTACCCGGATGTCCAAAAAATACAAGATAAATTAGAAAATGAATAAAATCCTTGATATGAGAGTCGTCGCGTCCTTCTCCATCTTGAATCCTCATCTTGGTTCTCCTCTTGATTCCACGAACGAATCTTTATAGTGATGGATGGATGAAAGAAAGGATGTGGATAATGATTGGGGGGTGATCCCCCTTGTGGGGTATAGTATTGTTGTGGCCTCTTTCCTCTCCAATATGATTCTATGATGAATAATGATGTGATCTACATCCAATATGGTGCCAAAGATGAATAGGATCTTTGATTCCTTGTCCTTCTGCCCCGATTACACCTCCTTTGAGAGACAGATGGTGTTTTTCGTGGGGCTTCATCTTCCACTGGTACTTCCTGGGTTGCGGGTCGACCTCTCCTTTGGTTTTGCGGATGAGGCTGGTGGGATCCTTCTTCCCTTTGTCTTTCCCTCGGAGGGGGGTGCTCGGCTTCTTGATTTCGTCCTGACCGTGGTTGTCTCCGAGCGTCATCTCCCATGGACACCTACTGGGCAGGGGGAATTCTTATCCCCTGATTCCTTCTTGGTTGTGGTTGCCTTTGGGCTCCCATTTCTGGTCGGCAGAGATATTCACTGCGTCTTCCTTCCGTTGGAGTTTCATTCACGTTCTCTCTTTCTCCAGCGTTCTTCTTCCGTATGAAGTTGATAGTTTCTCTTTCATGTCCTCCACTGTGTTCTTTCCTGGCGTCCTTCCTTCTCTCGAGATCCTCCCGTAGATCGACATGGCTTTCCCTGTGAGGGCCGCTAAAGCTCAACTTTTCCGGTTGAACCGGGAGAGCTTCCGCGGTGTACTCATCGATCACCCTTCGAATTTTTCATTCATCTCTTTTGTTTTTTGGGGGTCGCCTAAATTTGGGACTGGAATAGACATCGCCGGAGTGGGCACTTCTGGAGCCGGAGCACTGATTTGCACATTATTTTCACTTCTTGTCACATTTCGTTGAGCCCTGGAACATTCCCCCCTTTCTTCATTTCTAGGAGTTTTTAAATCCTTCTCCCCCCCATCTCCAAACCAGGAAAACCAAACAAGGATCTAAGAAACCTTTTTCAGATAACTAGAACCGAACAAACCAATAAAAAAGAAGAACAAGAATAGCTAAATGTAGCATTTCCCATAGACTGCACCAACTGTTGATGCGTGTTCTTGGCTAGTTAATTGTGATTAAGAAACAGTGATTATTATGTAACTGATCCAAGAACGATCACAATCAAACAAGGTGGGATAGCAAAACAAACAATCAAAGCTCATAAAAGACCAAATTCCCCACCAAAGAACTTAATCCATTTTTATTATTCTCCACCAAAACAATACTCATAAAACCTCCCAATTACAAGTGTAATGTCTAGTGTGAGAATGAGTAACATGCTTCTCTCATGTGAGAGAAGCTATTTATACTACCAACAAAACTCTAGTGATTGTCCAATCGCGTCGTGCCACCTGGACAGAGACAAACTGCCATAAATGGAGGTTGTTGGTACACCGACGACTTTTTGCAGCTGGTGCAGAGGGCCACCTGATGTCTTTCAGAGTGCAGCAGGTCTTTCCCTATCCTTTAATTTGCTTACCTCCCATTGGTAGAACGAAGAGAGACGTGCCTGTTGTTCTTGTCCGCTAGTGTGAGAGTGTTGTCCAAGGTATCATTTCTTACTGTTATTCTTGTCTTCTTACCTGTCACCACTAGTTGTTCCTCCAGTAGTGTCTGTACTTTCTCCAGCCGCTCTGATGATATCAGTTCCCGAGGTTCTGGTATTCGTCCGAACTCCTTGACATCCCCCCCGATTTCAGAGCCGGGGTGTTATGCCGAGGGGTCTCGATCTTCTGTCCTTTCCGTGGGCTTTCTGCTCTTTGGCCTTTTCCTGGCCTCATCTTCTTGGGCTTCCTTAGCCTTTGTTGATGGGCTCATCTTTTGGACCTCTTCTTGGTTCTTTTCCAAGGTGTCTTTTGGGCCTGAGTCTTCCTTTTTGGGTCTCTATCAGCCCTTGATTTGTCTTTCTCTTCCTTCTTGGGCCTCTTTGTAGCTGGGCTCCTTTCTTCTAGTGCACTAGTTTGTTGGACTTCCGGCCCATTAGGCATGGGGATATAAAACCCATAACATTTGTAAAACAGAATAATTTGTAATTATGTATAGTATATAAATTAATAGCATTTCATTGTTTCACAAAATATAGGGACGTCTTAATTAATTAGGAGTAAACGTTCATAAAACAACACTGATTAATATTATTCCAACAAGATGTGACGCACCAAACTGTAAGCAAGCAGTCGCTTGATCATACATACATACAATTTCCATATAATTCGAAAAGAAAGAATGAAGTCATTCATTTGATACGCTTGCAAAGGGTGAGTCCATCCCCAATGGATAGCTGAGCCAGCTCAATACGAGGATCCTGTGCTAAGAAAGTGTTGAGCTTCATGATATGTCCCCTGCACCCCTTCAAGTAATCCTCCATGTCGTCGTCCTCCGAGGCCGCCACGGTCCCCGCCCACAGCGTGTTGTCGTAGGCCAGGATGCCTCCAACTCTGACAAGCTTCAACAGCTGCTCGTGGTAGTTAATGTAGTTCTCCTTGTCCGCATCCACGAACGCAAAATCGAACGTGTCTTGGTCTCCCTGTGCAAGGAGTTGATCCATGACAGTGGAGGCAGGGGATTGGACGTAGCGGATTTTGTGTGCCATGTTTGCTTTCTTGATGAATGGCAACCCTGTCTCGTATGCCTCTCTATCTGGATCAATTGCAATTATCTGGAATATATATAATTAATTGTCATTACAAGATGATTGTAAGTAATTATTACAAGATGGATGGATGAATTATATATATGTTATAATAATTACTTGGCCATCATTGGGGAGGGCAAGAGCAGTAGATAGGAGTGAGTAGCCAGTGAAAACTCCAACTTCTATAGTTTTCTTGGCATTCATTATTTTCAACATCATTGAAAGAAATTGACCCTCGTCAGCAGTCACATTCATCAAGCTCCTGCAAAATTTTAATCACTTTTTTAATTTTAACATAATCAAATTTAATATTAATCAGCTTATTACAAGATTTCAGGAAAAAATACCAATATTGATACTTGTCAACGGTGGCCTTTCGTAGTTCTTTCAGTTGCTCATGCTCTCTGGGATAAGCACTTGTTTCCAAAATATACTGCACATTAATTATTTAATTAATCACAAACCTTTTTAATGAAAGAAATAAGAATGTATTAATGTTAAAGAAATAGAACCTTGGCAAGTGCCTCGCTTTGCAGAATGGTGCCTGAAAATTGGTCTTTCATTGTTTTGTTTGTAGATGACAAATTAGTGAATATTTGGAGTTGTAATGAAGATATATGGTTGCATTTGCCAAGTATGTGTATTTATAGGAGTGTCCTGTCCTTTCACACACCACAACGCGTCCATTAATTTGACAAAATTCAACCTTTTAATCACACCAACCCACCAACAACTAATCTTCCTACTATAATGCAATACTGCATTTTTTATTTAACACTACAAAATCATGAACTATAATTTTATAAAGTCTTCGTATATATCTTTATTAGTTCTACAGTTGTACCTATAAATAATTTGACAGAGTATTTTTAGAGTGCATCATCACCCAACTAGATGTCAAATTTGTTTAAAAAATATATATACCATACAATTATATCCTAATAATAATATAAATATGCTGGTTTGAATTTCCTACATCATTTTTGTGTAACTAACATCTTCTATGTACATTACTGGATGATTGATACATAAAAAATATAATAAAACTATATCCTAAAATAAAAGTATACTAAACCCTGTGACCAAATATATTTTTCCTCCTCATTTATATTAATGACATGCAAATAATACACGAAAATGACATAGTAAATCTATGAGGATGCACTTAGAATCACTGAAAGCTTCATTTATACTTCCTCCGTACCATAAAAGTTTTCTCTATATTTTTTTTCATTTACTTTCGTTCTACAAAAAATTTCATTTCCCTAAAAAGGTAAAAAATTCAAAATAATTAACATTCCTCATACACTATGTTTATATTAAAAAAAAAATTAAAAATCACCCTACCTATACTTTATACTCCCTCCGGCCAATGCAAAGATAATCATTTGCTTTTTACACGTAGATTAAGGAGTATTATTATTATATGTATAGTGTATAGTTGTATTAGAGGGAAGTGGTGGACCATGTAATGCATTTTTTACTAAAATGGGAATATGAATACTTTTTGATTTGACGCTTAAAATGATAAAATTGATATCTTTGAACTGAACGGAGGGAGTATATCATTTATTTTTAACTCCAAAAATACATAATACCCTTAAAATATTAAGACAGAGATTTCCATAGGATCCGTTCCACTTTAATTATTATAGATAGATCACTCTATAAAAATAATTAAATTACTCTTTAAAATTAATTTGATCATTTTTTTGAATTAATAGCATTACTATCTCCGTCCCGCAAAAAGGTATGCGTACGCGCTTCCTTTGTAAATTAAAAAGGAAACGCGTACCTTTTTGCGGGATAGAGGGAATACTTTGGAGACTGGATTTTTTAAAATGAACTCCTATATTGAATTGTATGCAACCTGCATAGATAATCAGTTAGAACCTGTCCTCTATAGTCATGCTCAAACATATAGAATCCTACCCTAAATTTATTATTCTTAGGATTTAAAATATTTAAAAGTATAATTATCTTTACAATTTTTAGATAGAAATATTTACATATGAACCGAGTTCACACCAAACACACACCTCCCATAATTCACAAATATAAATCTCGAATTCTGAATTCCTTATGCTTAATTTCTTCACTTGAGTTCAGAAACTTCAGCTTGTTTATATTTTTCGTGAATTCATTTTAAGTAATTGCATTCTTTTGTTAATTTATTGTCCATTACACGACACCACACATTTATGATTCAATAAAAATTTAAATGAAGCTGAAGTCACTCAACTAGGTCAATTTATATTTTATTAAGCATTCTAATTTTGAAGACTAATCACTTTCCAAGAGTGGTCATCAATATTTCTCGCATTGTTATCCATACGGCAATAATTTCCATTAAAATGCAATATTAGTAATTTGGGCTTCTTTATTTTATCCCCTACTCATTCAAGGAAAAATAAAACAAAGAAACAATAATGAAATAGGGTAGAGGATACACAAATGGCATTACATAAAAGAAAGAGGGTGAGGGGTGTGTCGGAATTTACAAACACAAATCTATATCTATAAATACACATAAGAAGGAGGAGAATAGCTAGCTAGTAAACCGATCAAATATATTAGAATTGAATTTTAAGTGTCATTTTAATGTAGTATCTCTCGTTTTAAAGAAATAAACTATTAGATATAAGCAAAAACTCCTGAGCGATCAAATATATTGAATTGAATTTTATGTGTCATTTTAATGTAATATCTCTAATTTTAAAGAAATAAACCATTAGATGCCACATTAGACCAACTCTTAGACATACTGTGGAATATTTTACCTCAAATAAAAAGGAAAAAGAAGAGTAATTAATTGTTTGACAATTCAAAAGAAAACGCAAAGAGATGGGGGAATATCTTTTGGACCTACCAACCGAGGAGGTGAGTGGAAATTGAGTGAGATATTGATGCCTAAAATAAAAGGGTAGAAAACAAATTAAGGAGTTGGTAGTAGAATGCGTTGAATTGTACATTTGTTCAAATTTAGGGGCTTCACAGCTTTTGAGGTTAGGGAACAAGTCAACTGTTCATCTCTACTCGAGTTCCTATTGATTCTTCTCTTCTTGGAAAAATTATTACACGTTAAAGAATAGGTCAATGCTACATTTCTGAATTTAAAGGAAAAGAAGTTGAAATGTGCTTTGCAAAAACATTAATGTATCAGTTTTCAGTCCATATTCCGACAAGATTACAAGTTAACCCACTCTCAATTTCAAATATATTCGAGATTAGTTTGAAAGTATTTACAATATATTCAATTAACTAAATTCTACTATACTCTTAATTACTATTTCAATTACTTGCCACACTAAAAGTCAATACTCCTTTATTCTAGTTTAATACTCCTTCTGTCTCATAAAAAAATTCACAGTTATTATGGAGTTTAAGATAAATTTATTTTTTTGGGTAGTTTGGTATTTTTAGGTAATAAATAAATTATAAAGTAAGTTTTGTGAGTTGTAAAGGGGTGGCAATTTTGAAATTAAAGTGTATTATGGGGTTATTGATTTGTGTGTATTTCCTTGGGGGTGTAAACTTGTTTATGGACGGACAAAAATAGAAAGTGTGAATTTGTTTATGGGAGTATCTAATTGCAATTCAGATTTATTAATCCATGTGACGACGTTTATTGTTTGAGGATGGATTGAACTGATTCTACTTGAATTCTGCAACCGCTAACCACCTCTCTTTTGTTTTTCTTTTTTAATAAGTAATTACTTTCTTTGTTTTCCTAATGAAATTCAGAATTACTTCAAATACTAAGTTCTAAAAAAGTGGATTTTTGTGCAATGTTGAAAGGTATAACATTTTATTTTAAAGAATATACATTTTAATTAATAAGATATATTATTTTTTAATTAAAAAATCCTTGATACATGTATTAAGATTTGATTAAAATAATTAATTTTTCTTCCTAAAAAAATCAAGAATATTAATTTTTATATTAAAAGTATAATATTCAATATTAAAATGTATAAAATTGGATTTGACCTCAATTTTCCATTGAGTGTTGACTCTAGTGGTGCGGTGATCAGGATGGCTGCAAACACCTTGCTCGCTTTGCCTCTCACCTAAAACTAGATTTCAGATGGATTGGAAACAGTTTTCTTTTTTAAGAGAACTCTTATCTTCAGTTGCAACTTGGATTACTTATTTTTATTTGGTGTTTATCTGATATTTCACTCATTAATTAAATGACACACGTGTTTATTATTTTTTTAGATTTATGTCATATGCCCCATGGATTTAATAGTAAATTGTAGGGTATAATTTTATCATGTTATAAAACACCAATGAAACATGAAAAGTGAAATAGGGAATTCAAAGTAACTTCTGTTGATTCTTGTGAATAAAGATGTTAAAGTGGTTTTGGTATCTTAACAAACCAAGTGTGCTAGACCACCTGATTACTGGGATCCTTATTAAGGCGAGTGACTCAGGTTCGATTCCCTTTATGAGTGACTCTAATTATACTAACAACTAATTTTGTCCGATAAAAAAAATCTTAACATTATGAAACACTAGGTAGATAGAGGCTTAGATGTTAGCTGTTGAGCTTAAGTTAAAAAGTAAACACTTATTAAACCTATTAACTAAGATTGAGTAAGGGTTAATCCTCAAAATAAACTACCCTTATAATTATATCCTTAGAATTGACTATAAATTCTAAGAATACACTTAAGAGCAAAATAGAACACAATCAAAAGGTAATATAGGTCATGAACTTACAACAAAAATTGAGTCTTTATATAAAGAATTTTTTTTTTTTTGGACAAGCGAATCCTAACCATTGAGTTGTGATTATTCATCTTGTATTTTCGATCAAAATAATAAAAATCCTTTAACCTACGTACATCGCAATTGCTTTCTTTATTAATTATGTCAATTTATAATGTGATTTATTATTTTATTATACTCTCTTCGTCCACTTCTAAGGTATCCATTTTATTATTTTTGGCGTCCGCTTCAAATGTATCAATTTCCAATATTTAATAAAAAAGTACACAATATGGCCCACCACTTCCCTCTAATACAACTACCCACTTTACATATATATATAATAATAATATTTCTTAATCCACGTGCAAAAAACTACCCACTTTACATATATATATATATAATAATAATACTCCTTAATCCACGTGTAAAAAGTAAATAGATACCTTATAATCAGATGGAGGGAGTACTAAATTTTATGTCATCTTAGGACACATTTTGACACTTTATATCTTCTTTTTTTTTTTAAAAGTCAAGGTTAAATTAAAGATTTTATATTTTTTTTTAAAAAAAAAGTTAGGTATGAGACCTAGCTAATAAGCAAGGAATGGATTAATTTTTAAAAAAAATAAGGGATACCTAGAACTAGAAGAAATAGGTTCAATTTGCATGATTGCACTCATTAGTCAACCAAAATAAGATAGTAATATAAAATCATCAATTTGCACTCGACACTTAATATCTCTCTTCAGGAGCTACAAACTTTATTCTATTTTTATTAATTTAACTGATATGCATTAATCATTAACGTCTACCAAAATCTTATATTTTTATGTAATTAATATGTCATTCTTGGGGGTTCCTTGTATCCTCATTGGTCAATGTACTTAACTCCGAAAAAATAAGATAGTAATATAAAATCATTGCTCAGGATTCATCTGCTCAGGATTCATCTTAATTTTTATTCATTGTGAAAGTGTAATTTGATGTATAAGTACAAATATGGTAAAGAATGAAGTTAATTGTGAAATTTTTATTGTTTACAACATGTCCAATCAAATACTTTCTCTTTCCCAAAGAACACATCCCATTTAAAATTCATATTGTTTAAAAAAAATTGTTATTTTCTATCAATTTTGTTAACAAAGTTATTGTAATATTTTTAGTAAATAAAAAATATAAAGTAGAGTTGATATTAGGTGCAACCAAATATAAGGGTGTACCCATATATTTATAACTTTTTATTCTATTTTGTATACATGTTATTTTATTTTGTATAAGTGTTTCTTAATAATTTTATATTTTTTTCACACAAATATAATCTGAAATAGTTATCAAACCATGGTGTAAATAAGAAATTACACCCTCTCCGTATTAAGAAGTTCAAAGTAGATTGTCTGCATGAGCAACTCAACTGGTTAGATGAGTGATATCTTGTACTTATGATTAAAGATCGAATCTCACAGCCACAGCGTGGGAGCAACCTCTCAAAATGAGGGGCTGTATGCAATGGGTAGTGGTCTAGTCCTTATTGATCAGTTGAGTCACCATGATTAACCTCTCCACCACTTTGTTGGGGTGAGGTGGGTGATTTCACCTTTTGTATCTAAGTTCAAAATTTGGGAAAAGTATTGATCAACTTTTAAAGATATTTTGAATTTTTTTATGATAAATAAATGGTAAATATGTTATATGTGTTAAGATGTATCATAATTATAAGGTTATTAAATTTAGTATATATATTTTTTTAATTATGAAAGTGCGTAGATAGTTTTTAACAAATCAATGAGAAAAGTATTGATTTATTTATGAGACAGGAAGAGTATAAAATAATTAAATACCTAGAAATTTGAGATTAGTATAGCTTTGTGATTTATGATAATTAGGTCACTAAAGATTAAATTGGTTTTGACTTTGCTTCATGCATGGAAGGTGACCTAACAATAAGTTAATTCTCCAAACACTAGTAATTTAATTTAGGGTTAACGGCAAAAAAACACGAACTTTACTCCTATTGCAAATTAATCCTCACTTTTGAGAAATTACAAAAAAAAACCACCATCTTTAAGTATTGTTGCAAAAAAAACAAAAAAAAAACATGCTTTTAATTAGAAATTGGGTGCGTTTTGCAACAATACTTAAATGTTGTGGTTTTTTTTGCAATTTCTCAAAAATGAGAATTAATTTGCAATGGGAGTAAAGTTCGTGATTTTTTTTCAATTAATCCTTTTATTTATGTGAGATTGGTCCCACAATTATGTACCTAGGTAGGTCAAGCAAGTGTAAACAGAATTGCAATAAAGTAGAATGATAGTGGCTTTGGGTAGGTAACGTAAGGAAATTCAAATTTTGTAATATACTAATTCACGTATTTATTATATACATTACAATTCCAAATCATTATCAAATCTAATGTTAAACTATGGGGTAATTCTTGGGTGACCCGTGGTCACCCATGACCCTCTCACATGAAGGGGTGGGGGCCCACCCCCTGACATGTGGGACCAACCCCCTCATGTGAGAGGGTCATGGGTGACCACGGGTCACCCAAGTGGTCCTCTAAACTATGATATACTATTAAGTAGAGATGGGATAAAAGTATCCAAAAATATTACTCCAATTAATACACAGTTTCTACCATGTCAAATGTCTTTAGAATGTTGGTTTTCCTTCTTAACATTTCTACTCAACACCATTGTGTCATTATTCATTTCCCCAATCCCTATGATGATGTATTCTGGGATTTTTTGAAAAATTAATATGAATGTACAGGACTATAAAACAAGAGCTGTAGAGCAAAAAGAAAAAGAAAAAGTTATCTCCACCAATCTGGGATTTTCAGCCTTCTACTCCGGTGTACAGAAAGCTTAACCGAAGGAATCTTGTGCTTCACCTGTCTCCAAATCATGTTAACGGCATCTTCTTTCTTCGGAGGGTATTGGAATTCGAAGTGATGGGAGATGTTTTTAAGCCGCAACCACATTTTAACCCATTGCTCTTTAGAAACACTTCTGAGCTCACTCATCATATAGCCTGGTTTCATTGTCTCCTTAACTGAGAAGATGATGGAGAATTCCTTGTAGTCCAGTTCGTCTTCATATGGTAGCTCAATTCTGTCACTCACTATAACAGGAACACAGTGGCTCACAATAGCATCAAATAGACGGCAAGATGATGGTGTGTCCCCCGCAGGATGGAGACAAAACTTTGACGTACGCATGTGTTCTGCAGACTAGAGCAAGAAAAGGAACATGAGTGGGATGTGTCGAAAGATGCCTAATAGATTCTAAAGACTTAACTTTTTTGAGAGCTAAAATGATTACACAGGTGATGTTCTTGAATGGAATACTGATGGAAATTATATCTCAGGCAGATTGGTTTAACAAGAAGAAAACAAACTATTCATTAATCCCACTATATGGGATCCTCTATATGGATCATATTTACATTTGAGTTTGATCAAGCCATTTTTAGGTATTTCTGTTCCCCTTTCAATTAATGATCTTCTACTTCTTTGCTAATTGCAACGAGCACCAAAAAGTCTACATGCACACTTCAAGACCATCTCAGTTCTCAGGCAAATAAATCATTTGATACAATCTTTTACTGTTTTCAGGAAGAAAGAAAGTAATTGCAAAATTTATAACATGAATAATGTTTTGTAAACCAGAACATATTTGTGCAATTTCCACTATATATTTACTAAAAATTGCAAGTTCACACAATCATGTATTTATAATATGATCTCGAAACTAAAATCTTAAGGTGGGAAAAATGATTGATAGAATACTTACGGCTTTAAACCCTTCCTCTGAAGCATAGGCATCCTCATATATGACACCTTCTGTTCCTTTCAACATCTTATGTAGAATAGCACGGATTTTTCCCTCCTGCCATAACAGTATGTTAGACATATCTACTTCTTTACTAAACAAAGAATGGGAAATGATATTTAACAGGCATACATCTTTCCTCTTAGTCCGGCCACGGAAGAAGAGAAGTGTGTGACGAGACTCATAAGGATCCTCATGTTCGTCATTATTGTATGATTCTACCATGTGGGGGTAAGGGGCAACAACGTCTTTTGCCAGTCTAGAGATTTGCATTATGCGGCCAAAATCAGCAACGATGAGTATGGATGAATTAATAGAACCACGATGATGCCTGAAAGCATTTGGATGATGCAGGGGGATTACATGGTCTCTTCCACCAGATCTTTTCCAATATTGTGATGCTCTTAAGATATTTACAATCTCAAACTACACAAAAAAACGTAAGTATCAATCCCACAGAGAGAAAGAACAGATTAACATAAGAAGCCTCATATCATGTCTCATACTAATTTTGTTCTGTTATCACTAATCAGTTATCATTTCTATCTCAGGATCATAGATCATAAGAGAATTATTGCCACCAAGAAAAAAAAAATGTCAGCTCCACAGAAAGTAACTATGAAGGAAGCCATAAAGTAAACTACCATCTAATTTCATGTCCTATACAAATGTCGTTGGGTCATTGGTTATCAACTCGGTGTTCTTCCATTCGTATTTTATTCAGTCCATCATCCAGATTACATCATCTTGTTGATATAAAGTTAATGAACCAACATATAAGAAAGCACTCTGTAATTTTACAGAAAGACAAATCATTAGCAGGAAACAAACTTAACATGTTGCTCCTAAGATTATCATTAATATTTAATAAAGTAGAACAATCAAATGCTACAACAGTAAGCTTATTCAGCAGCTAAGGTAAGATAAAGATCAACATAAATACAAGAGTAAGGAAGTAAATAGACCTGCAACTTCTCATCAACCGAATTCTTTTCTGCCATGTTCTGAACATGTATATTGAAACTTAACGACGAGAAAAACGGAACAAAGAATGCATCAGCAGAATCCGGATCCGAAACCCGAACCGCCTCCCGAGTCGACTCAGACTCATTATTCCCTTCGTACAGAAGGGAAGCCATCATCCAGTACTCCACGCTGTGCTGTTTGTGGAGACCATCAATCCACCTCCACGACGGTATATTGTCCGCGGTCACCGGAGTATTGTTGGGGGAAGAGGGGTCCATCATTTCGACATTGAAACGCGGCGGCAAATCGTACATGTAGACGCGGATAGGTGGCGATCCACTGCGACAGCGGGTACCATTGTTGAGCTGAGGGAAGAAAGAGAACAATTGGGATTTGTAGTCTAGGGTTCCGGCGAGGAGAATTGAACCGAAAAGCAACGGAATGCATACGAACAAGCAAATCAGGGTTCTATTTATCGAATTTTGCATTTATTTCGACTGCGATAATCGAATTTAAAGTTGTGAGTCCATATTTGGGAATCGATTGAATGAAATGGAATTAGGGATTTGGGGAATTGATTTGATGCAGAGGATCACATGAATTGCTTCGCTGACTGTGTAATCTGTGCATGAGCTTCATGTGTGAAATTAATGATTATACATTTTCCCCTCTTTCGTTTATTTCCCTCCAATTTTAAGAATATTCAATAAAATGAAAAATTAATGCATCTCTAAAATCTAAACTCTAAACTCCCAAAATACTTGTTTGAGATCGGGTTTATGTGAGATGCTCAGAAAGTGATAATTTTTATAAAGAAAATTGATAATAAATTAATGAAAAGTAATGATGCGATTTCATGAACAATTTATAACTTTTATAAAGAATAGTGATAATAAATTAATGAAAAGTGATGATGTTATTTCATGAATAATTTATAGTATAAATAAAAAAGTAATAACATTTTATTGCAAAAGTGATAATATTTTACAACGAAAGTGATAACTATTTTAAAATGTGAAAAATAATCTCACGTGAGACTCACGCAAGACTTACCCCATACTCTGAATCCCCTTAATCTATTTTCTCTTTTTTTTTAAATAAAAAGTACAGTGGGTGATAAAAAATTTCACTTTGTCGGGTACAATGGTGATTAAATACTATGGGAAATAGTTGATCTATTATGGAATTGGTGTACACTAAAAACAGAATCCATATTTTAAAATGGATCGTGTATATAATCCTAAAATCTTTGACCGGGTCATTTCTCCTTTACCAAAAATCACGCAGCTTGCGACTACTCTCTCTTCTCCCTCAATTTAGTTGCACCGCCTCCGTCTTCCTTCGCCTTCTGCCGCCGCCTTCTTCTGCCTCCTCTCCTTTTTTTCGATCGTTCTTCTCTTCCAATCTACCAGATCGATCGCCTCCTCTCTATCTTCTCTTTCAACTTGGTTGCGCCACCGCTTTCTTCCGTCAGATCTCAATCTCATAGGTTTCTCATCTTGCTCATGCGCCATTGCCTTATTCCCCTCACTCTGCCAGCTCCGTCATGTCTAGCCTGCGTCATTGCCTTCTCCCCTCACTCTGCCACACTCCGCCAGATTTCAGCCTTAATCCATCCGCCATGTCTTCCCCTTTTTATTGGAGGAATCAATTGTAATTGATTCAAATGTAACTCTTATTTGTCATGCCTCCTGTTTGTTGTGTCTCTATCCATTGTTTGTTTGGATGAATGAATTATTTGTTGTTCATCAATTTCTGATCAATGAACGTGGATTGTGGATTGAATGTAAAATACAATAATGTATATTGTATAACTTTTAATTAAGTAACTAGCATTTATCTGGCCGCGCGTTGCGCGGACAGGAATATTTTTTAAATAATTTTGTATGTAAACTTTTATTTTTTTTATGAAGTTAATAATACTCCCATGGAATTGAAAAGTAATTTAGTTTAATTTAAAACCACAACGATCTCATGTATGACTTGATTGTGATTCTTAAACAGATGTCATCTATAACTATGAGGACTGAAATGCTTAGTTTGGGAAGAAACATGAGAAATATGATTTTTTACCTGGTGATGTTGATCAGATTGATGCGTACATGTTTATCGTTCTAGGTTGAATTTCCCAATTGTTGATATTAGCATGTAATAGAGCTTGAGCATGGAACTAAATATTTGGAAGAATCTGCAAATTCATTGTCAAATTAGATAGAACTTTTCATGAGGAAGATTATAGATATGTAATGATGAGAAAGGTTAGTGATATGTAAAATAATGTGAGTATTGAATTACAACACTGCTAAGCATGTTAAGAACTAACTATGTTTGAACTATGATCAATTATAACCATCATTTAAGAATTCATTTACATGCTAAGCATGTAAAATAACTATAATCTTGTTTCACCCATTTTGGGCATCACACCCAAAGGGTCCTCTTTTCTTTTTTACACACATGGGACCCATACACACTCACTAATACAATTAAAATATGGGGCCTATACTCCCACTAATACAACTACCTACTACACATTAAATAATAATACTTTTTAATCAACGTGTAAAAAGTAAAAACAACCATTTGCCTGGAATAGAGGAAGTATATTTCTCATAAATTAGCTGTAATTGAACAAATGATTAATTTCTCATACCAAGTATTCTAATACCAAGTAATTAAATTAAATATTAAGGAATATACTATTTTAATTTATATTGATTTGAGAGATATAATATTTTAATGTATAATGGGTAGTTGTTAGGGATGACAATAGGATACCCACTATTATAGGGGTACCCGTACTCGTATCTGTTTAAATATAAACTAATCATATCCATAACCGTAATCGATACTCGTTTATTTTATTATTATTTATATATATTTTCCAAATTAATTTAATATTTTAATAAAAATTATGCAATTATTAATTAAATATAAATATAATATAAAATTTATTATTTTAAATAAAATTTAATAAATATAATTAAAAAAACTTATTACTATTAAGAGTTGATATCCTAAACCCTAAGCTCTAAAACCCTAAACCCCTAAACCTTAAACCCTAAAATCCTAAACCTCTAAACCCTAAACCCTAATTAATTATAGGCATATGGGTGCATGTTTAAAAATACCCGTACTTGTGCCGTTTAAAAATTTATTATGATACCCGTACCCGTTCCATACCCATTTATCAATACCCGCGGATATCCGTACCCATTTAATATTCATTTATTTTATATATATTTATATTTTTATTATTTAAATAAATATAATAATTATAATTACGTTATTATTAATTAAATATAATATATACTCCCTCCGTCCCGCCCAAACGTCACTATTTGACTGTATAAAGCTCTCACAAAATATACAGTAAATGGTGATGTTTGGATGGGATGGAGGGAGTATATATAAATAGATTATATATATATATATATATATATATATACACTATAAGTTCTATTATTTAAAATAAATATGTTGTAAATGTAATTAAATAAAATTTATAACTATTACTCCCTCTGTCCTAGGCTAAGAGGACCATTTTTCTATTTTGGTCATCCAACCCAAAAAGTTCGCTTTTCTTTTTTACACACATGGGACCCACACATCCCCTTTAATACATTTAAAATATGGGACCCACACTCCCACTAATACAACTACCCACTACACATTAAATAATAACACTCCTCAATCTATGTGCAAAAAAGCAAATGACCCTTTTACACTGGGACAAGGGGAGTATTATTATGGAGTTTAAGAAAAGTTACTTTTTGACCAACTTTATTGACTTTTTAGGGGTATTGTGGTATTTTTAGGTAATAAATAAATTATAAATTATGTTATGTGTGTTAGGTGGGAGTGATATTTTTGAAATTAGGATAACTTTTGAGGTTGTTGGTTAATGTGAAGTTTCCTTTTTTGGGTGGTGAAGATAAGTGTGGAACGGACAAAAAAGGAAAGTGTGAAAATAAGTATGAGATGGAGGGAGTATAAAATATCTCATAATATATAAATTATATAATACTCCATATATTAAATTTTATAAAAAAATATATATAAATGGGGTTCTCGCGGGTATTGAGACATTATCCGTACCCGTTACAAATCCTAATGGCATTTTTTACAACTATCCGTACCCATCTCAAACCCGTTTACAACTACCCGTACTCTTCTTATTAAGGTTCGGGCAGGACGGGTGCCCAAAAATACCCGTCCTATTGTCATCCATATCTAAACCACTAAGAAAAAGTATAACATTAAAAGTCTTTTGCTTTATAAAATAATCTTGTTAATTAAATATTTTTGTAAATAATGATTTTATAAAATATAATTGAAAATATGTAAAATTTAATTTTTTTGATCGAACCTTGAATTGTTGCCTTTATCGGTTCAACATCTGGTCTGGCTATAACAACACTTATTTTAAACTACTTATTTTAATAATTTTATAACAACGATGTACCCGTCCCAAACTCATTTACAACTACCCATATCCTTCCATTAGGGTATCCGGATCTGTCCCATTGCCATCTCTAGGTTCGTGCTCTATTCTTTATTTTTATTTATGGTCATTGCGTATGATACTATTATTACACAAAAAATTAAACGGAATTATAACATTAGAAGACATTAAAGTAAATCTTTGTATTAATACACATTCAAAACACTTCAAATATTCTTTTGAAATATACTTTAAAAAAATTCTTTTGAAATTAGTTGATTGAAAATTTAAATAAGAGTTTCTTGGATACCCAAATTATTAAAAAAAGCTTACACTTTTTTAATTAAATATAATATTTCATCATACATAACTTATATAGTACAGTAAGTATTAAAAATATTACATAATATGTATAAATGGGTACCCACAGTTATCAAATGAGTATACTTGTATTTGACACAAATCCTAATTGGATAATCTTTTAATTATTTAATAAATATAATTATATAAAATATTTCATAATATATAAATTATATAATTTTATATAATTAGAATTTTTGTATAAAATATATATAAACGGGAATTCGCGAGTACCCAAGGTATATACTCGTACCCGTCCCAAATCTTAATGAGAATTTATTCAACTATTCATATCCATCTCAAACTCGTTCCAAACCCGTTTAAAATACCCTTAATCGTCCCAATAGAATTCAGGTAGTGAAAGTACCCAAAAAACTTTCTCGTTGCAATCCGTACCTGTATCCATTTATAAATCTACCACTCATACACGTATAAGTTTCATTTAAAATTTTATTACAAATTTGTATCTGTCCCAAAATAATTTATTAATATATGGAGTACAAATTATTTGTACTCTTTTAATACTAATTTATTTTTTATATTTTTTTATTGATTAGATTAATATGTTAAATAAGATTATAATATTACTAATAAAAAATAAAATAAATTTAAAAGCAAAGTCAACCCTTCTTGGTAGCAACATCGGAAATATAATTTTTAAATAGATATGATTAAAAAAACTTAAAACTTTTAATTAAATATATTATTTTTTTATATAATATATGTATAAATAGGTATCCAAATGAACTTAAGATATATATTTGTACATGTCTCAAATCTTAATAAGATTTCTTTTTAACAATTCGTATTTATCTTAAACTTATTTATAATTACGCATATCATTTTCAATAGGCTTGGGATAAAATGAGTACCAAAAAATATAATAATCTGTTAAATGTCCTAATGTGAAATATAGTCATATTAATCTGTCAATTCTAATTTGAATACTTTTTACAGTGTGCTTAGGTAAAAGATAGAAGAAACATCATCTTTATCTTAAATAGCAGTTAATTCAATTATGAAACCTATCCATCTTTCATATCTTTGTTTTATACATTAAAACATGGACCTTAAGTAAATACAATAATGTATATTGTATAACTTTTAATTAAGTAATGTATATATTTAATTTTATAAGTGTATTTTTTATATTAAATGTAAAAATTAAAAAATATGAGGAAATATTTTCGTATTGTACTAGTTTAATTAACTATAATATGTATTTGTTTACATAGATGTATTTTTATACTAAATGTAAAATTAAAAAATGAATGAATATATTAATAAAAAAAAGTATCCTTATGGAGTATGATATACATTAATGAGTTACAACATATATGTTACAACTTATACACTTTCATATTAAAATATGTACACTTAAATATTAAAGTATATACAAATGATTGTATTACATCTTATAATAAAATGTATAATATTTTATGCTAACATGTATAACAAAAATAAATAAATATATTGATTAAAATATTGATAAAAATAATATCAATATTTTTTTAAAATAATACATTTATTGAGAAAAACATATACAGTATTAAATTACAATTATTACATTGATTATAAAAATGCATATTAAAAATAAATAAGATTTAATATACTAGTTTTTATATATAAAATTAAGTATACATTTAATCATAAAAAGTGATACATTTATTAATAATTACTTATGCATTAAGTAAGTACAAATAATACATTTATCAATAATTACTTATACACTAAGTAACAATGATGTATACACTGTTATTAATCCAGTTAAGATTGTATTTTCAATACTCCAATTCACGACTTGATGCCATCTCAAATCAAGATCCATGATACGAAAACAACAGTCAGAATCGAAAGCATGACGAGAAGAAGAAAAGAGAAATGCAAGGCGCAAATAGTGTGTGGTTCGCTATCAACATCAAAGGTGCCCTTCATTTCGGCTAACAGCCAACCAATTAATAATCTCTTTACACAATATTAAAACTAAAATTTAAGAACAAACTCTAAAAATTATCAATTAACAATCTCTTTACACAATACTGAAATTAAAATTTAAGAACAAACTCTGAAGATTTTGACAAGGGGAATAAATGTTTGGGATAAAATTTGGAATCATCTAGAAATTTAAAAAAATAATTAGGTAAATTTACGAATCAAATTTACCTAAAATCAGGCTCTAAAATATTTAAAATCATCCTTTAAGATCTGTTATTCCACCGGCGGCACCATCATTATAATCTCCTAGATCGCCGGAGAAAATAAATAAAAAGGAGAAATATGGAGGAGAAAGGGGGAGGCAGGCATCGCCGTCGAGAAATACAAAAGACCGTCGTCATCGTTCTCCGCTACCGCCCTTTTTTTACTGGCGAGTATCGAGAAATACAGAAGAGAGAGGCTTGATAAAATGGAAATCAGCGTCGCTCCTCTCCCTGTGCATACCGCCGCCTTCACAATCGCCTTCCATAAATTCAGTGAGAAAAGGAAAAGAAAAATAGGATCGTAGAAAAAAATAGGAGAGCGCGTTAATGTCCCAAATAAAATATTTAGGATTCGAATACTTTTATATGATGGATCAATGAGTTTGGTGTACCTTAATAATTGGTGCACAATAGTAATTGCCTATGGGAAATCAATGTATACTATGGGCAAATATTTTTATAAATTTTCTTTAAAGTCCACTTTTTAAAAACATATTTAAAAATGCTCAAAATGACAAAAAAAGGATATTGACTCGATAATGATGTGATTGTAATTTTTTAAAAAAGTCATTATCGAGTCAACTTTTTAAAGTTGACTCGATAATGACTTTTTTCAAAAATTACAATAGTATCATTATCGAGTCAAGGTTTTTTTTATCATTTTAGACATTTTTAAACATGTTCTTAAAAAGTGTGCAGTAAAGAAAAATTTTAAAGTGGGGATTTTAAAGTGGGGTGGACACTGTGCTTCATTACTTCTATTATAATAATCTTTCCTTCTATTTTAAAGAATCTCTCTATTTTTTTTAATGGATTAAAAAATATTATTTTTTTTATGTATAGTGAGTAGTTTTAATTGTAAGTGTATCAATCCTATATTTTAATTATATAGTAGGTGTACGTAGGTCTCATATGTCTAAAAATGAGGCATTTTGGGGCGGCTGCCCAAAATAAAGAAAAAAAAAACTCTTTAAAATGGACGAAAAGAGTTATTTTTTCAATTAAATTAAAAATTGGACACAAAATTGGATCACATATTCCATGTGTATTCTGCATTATGCTGTTGTTGGGACAGGTGATGGAATACCAGAATTTGAACTCCTTTTTAGGTGTCTTGTGATTTGCAATGTTGTAAATGAAATTTGAACTCCTTTTTAGATGTCTTGTGATTTATGTTGTACATTGACTTGTAGCCCAGTGGATTCATTCAGCCTCTCTAGCTCTTGTTAAGGCCAGGCCCACCTTTCAACCCTTAATGGGCTTTCCTTAGCTTTCTCTTGCTTCATTTATGGCTGCATTTTATAAAAATAATATACTCCCTCCGTCTCATTAAAGTTATTATATTTTTTTTGCACGGAGATTAAAGAGTATAATATTTTAATTTAAAGTGAAGTGAGAGAAATAATATTTAACGTTTAGTGGGTATGTGTATTAGTTGTGTGTGTGGAGTGTGTGTGGGCCAATGTAAATATGTTAATATTTTTTTGTGTGTATCTCATATGCTTTAAAAGAAAATGTAACAACTTCTATAGGACAACTCAAAAAGAAAAATATAACAACTTTTATGGACGTATGGAGTACTATAAAAATAGAAATAGTGTACCCCACCACTCTTGTCATAGAGATTGGTGGAGGAGGTAAATCGAAAGATATGCTTCTAGTGACTTATAGAAAGAACTAACTGTTTGATTGCACTTGCAAATGGCCAAATTCATGTCTCCGCCCACCTTGTAGCTGCCAGCTCATTTAAAAAACTTTTCTACTATCTCTCTGGAATTGGTAAATTTTTATTTTAGAACCATCAATTACAATTGCTTGCGCTATTACTAGTCAATTAAAAACAACAATTTCAACTCAAGTGTGTTCACCAGGTAATATTCTTGAAGTTCAAGAATATATTTTAGAATTATATGATTTCTGCAATTTTTGCGTGGCTCCTCAACCCCTACCCAAAAAGTTGTTTGTTTTTTTCCATCTATATTTGATTGACAAATATGGTGTGAATGCTAAAAACTTGACCTTTTAAAGCTGATAGAGCTCGTTTGCCACTATGTTACCGCTCTCTTTACCATTTTAGTTATGGTTTAGGATCGTTCTTTGCACTTCATCAATTTTACTATAAGTTGTGCAATCTTGTATCATGTTTCAGCTCCACATTTTAAGATTATAATGCTGGACAAGTGTTGTTTGCAGGCTTTGAAATTTCTTTCACTTTCTTTTTTTTCTTTTTTTCTTTTTTTCCTTGAGCTGATACGTAATTACTTTCCTACCCTATGGTCTTTGTTCATAGGGCATCTTGTTATTTTCTCCAACAATTTTATTTTTTAAATAAAATTTGTATTGATGACTTTAAAGTATAAGAAATGCAAAAAAAATATTAAAATACAATTGTTAGAGAATCAGATTTAGATTAAAAAGTCATTCATTAAACACAATTTGATTCATTGTTTGTAAATTGGAATTCTTTTTATAATTATTGCCATTATTATCTGCAATCCACCATTGTATAGATTGTTATTTGCTTAGTTATGTATCCCTCTGAAGAGCCCAATCGATCCTATATTTTTTGAACTCTCATATTGTTCTATTCATTACTCCCTCTATTCGCAATTACATTTACGCTTACTATTTTTTAATACTTATTTTTATTGGGATAGGCAGATCCCCATTCATTCCTAAGGGACAAATAAAGAAGAACATAAAAAGCACAATACAAGAATTTACGTGGAAAACTTCAAAATCGGAGAAAAATCACGGATCGAGAAAATACCACTATGTGAATTTTTTTTACAATCACACAGAATTTTTCTCTCCCGATCCCAATCCCTACACTCTTACAAATCTTTGACTAATTCATACCTTTCTCCCCATTCTCACAACCGAGAATCCAAGAAAAGAATTTTAACTAGAATCAAACACAAAGATTAAAGTGTACTTGATTGGTGCACTTAACATCAAAATCAGAGACCTCCTTAAATAGCATAAGAATTTCTCCCCCTTTTGAACTCCCATCCGATGTGGGACAAAAACAGCCTCTTTTATATTTGACAAAAGACCAACAATCTCCACCTTGTCAAAATAAAAGAAGATCCATTGTCTTCACCGACAATCATTCTCAACCCTGAGAATCCCTTAGAATCAACCATTCTAAGAATTATTTTCTTCACCGATAATCCATTCTCAATCCCGAGAATCCTACTCAACCATATGAGTAGACCACTTAGAATCAACCATTCTAAGAAATTTTTGCGGCACATATCGAAAACACATGCTGATATTTATGATGTTACTTCCAGCACTTGGCTACCCCTGGAAGTCCATCAGCTATTGATATACATTCACTACACACCCTATATCACCTGCCAAGTCAATGTCCGTGTGCAAACTTATAGACCAGCTAATATTGTTACACCTTTTCCATGACAACTAAACATGTCATAAGAATCCCCAATAATATTAACTCAACATTCAAAGCTGTTGCCGCACCAGCTCCTCCTTAACCAGAAACGTCACCATTGCTCTACCGTAAGCAATTACCGTGCCATTGCTCCACCGCAATTACCGCACCATTGCTATACCTTGAGCAAAATTCGTCTGTACCAATATGACGTCGCTGCCTTTTATCGCCAAGCTACACTAGGTTTGTCCGAACTCTTTTTTCTATTGAAAGTGTCGTCACTTGAAGTCGATCCCTACTCTCCAGAATTCACGATGCTTATCCCCACTTATCGGTTGAATTCATGCTATTCTTTACCAATCTAGCGCTCCCCGATACCAAGTACCACATCACCATCTTCCCCGTTGAATTGTCGCTTCCCCACACCACCATTCATTATCGGAAAATCTCGTTTCTTTCAAACCTCCTTGAGCCGACATCCATGGAAAATCCTATGCCGCTTTTAAGCCAACTCTACCACCGGAAGTCCCAACAATTAACACTGCAGGTCCAAGAACTCCGTCAAAAACTGCTGACCTACAAATCCTATCTCTTGCCACGCCATTATCGCCACAGTCCGCTGCATTTCACCGCAAGAAAAGATATGCCACCGCATCCGGCTGATCTTCTGACCCCTTGTGCCACTAGCTTTTTTCACTTCTTTCATGTCACCCTTAGCCTAATGAATAACCTTCTTCCTCTCATAAAGTATTTTCTGATGTAGAAGGTCAGACTATTCTGCAACCACAGAGAATACTAAGAACTATATAAGTGCCCGAATCGGGTTCTGATACCACTTGTTGGGATAGACATATCCACATTCATTCCTAAGGGACAAATAAAGAAAAGCATAAAAAGCACAATACAAGAATTTACGTGAAAAACTCCAAAACCGGAGAAAAACCACGGATCGAGAAAATACTACTATATGAAAAATTTTTACCATCACACAAAATTTCTCTCTCCCGGCCCCAATCCCTACACTCTTATAAATCTTTGACTAATTCACACCTTTCTCCCCATTCACACAACCAAGAATCCAAGGAAATAATTTTAACTAGAATCAAACACAAAGATTAAAGTGTACTTGATTGATGCACTTAACATCAAAATCAGGGTCCTCCTTAAATAGCATAAGAATTCCTTCCCTTTTTGATCTCCCATCAGATGTGGGACAAAAAACAGCCTCTTTTATATGTGACAAAAGACCAACACTTTTTTATTAACTTTATTGACTTAGGGTTACTTTAACATTTGTAGATAATAAATAATAAAATGTAAAATAATATTATATGTAATAGATAAAAGTGGTAAATTTGAAATTAAAACAATTTTATAGATTATTAAGTAAAGTGTTTTTTTTAATGTAAAAGTTACGGTAGATAGGACAAATAAGGAGGGTATGTGAAACCTTTTATGGCATAGAGAGAGCATATTTTAGAATCATACTTGGCTTCATGAGTTAGATCATAATTTTTATTTATTTATTTTTAATTAATAAGTCAGGGCGTGAAATTACGAAAACTCTTTATGTAGCTTTCTAACCCTCTTAATCCATTTTTAAAGAGAATCGAACCTGAATCACTCACTTTAGTGAGATGCCTAATAACTAGTTGAGCTAACCCAAAACACCAAACATTATTTTGGTGCTTGAGGTATACTCCATCCGTCCCACAAAAGATTGAATCCTTAATTCCGCATGGAGATTAAGAAAGTGATAACTTTTGGGGGTATAATAATATTTTTTATAATAAATAAATGATAAAGTATGTTAGGTAGAGATGGTTTTGTTAAATAAAATGGATGAGGAAGGGTGATCGTTTTTACTTTTTACTTTTTTTTAAATGTGCAAACTTTTGTGGGACAACCTAAAATGGAATGTGTGTCACCTGAAATGGGACGGAGGGAGTACATGAAAGTTGAAACTCAAATTGTCGAGGGTTGTTTCCTTGAAATTTATAGTATATTTGAAAATTATAAATAGTGATAATTTATATTTATTTTTGAATTTTTACAGAGTTTGTGTTAAGTTTATGTTAAATTCATGTTTAAGAGGTGTGTGATACATGTTAAAAAAGAATAGTATTAATTAATGTATGAGAAGATATATATACAATGAGAGATAAAGAAATAAATAATATTGATTGAATAGAGATAATATATAATACCAACCAGCATATATATGTCTAAAATGCATCCAATGAATAACAATATTAACACTAAACAACGTTTATAACAATTCTATTAAAATGAACCTTAAAATACCCAAACTACCCCTACTTAATTTAAAATGGAACCCCCAACCAATCCCCACCCCTCTTACCTCCCCCTCCCATCAGTTCGATATGATATTAAAATGGAACCCCCAACCAATCCCCACCCCTCTTACCTCCCCCTCCCATCAGTTCGATATGATAATCAACACGAAATTCGTACCTACATATAAGATTTAGAAAACATATTTCCCAGTTAATCAAAAGAATGGTACAACAATATATAGATTGAGAGAGTTATAACATATATCCTAAAATCTCTCTCAAATCAATTACAAAGATGCAGGATTTAACAAAATAATAGAATATATATTTTATCTTTTAAATCAAATCAATCACAAAGATAATATCCTTTAATACGACATTCATATTGATATTGAAATCGATACGAGATCTGTACCGACATCGAAATCGCGAGATCCGTTTCGACATCAAAATCGACATCTTTACCAACACTCACCCATAGGTCTTACTAGTGTAATGCCCGTGCCCATAGGACTTACTAGTGTAATGCCCGTGCCAATACACGGGAATAGAAAATTTTTAATATTTTAAAATTTTTACCTAAACACTAACAATAATGATATAATAGAATATAATTGTATAAATTAAACAGGATCATATATTTTGAATATTCTATATATAAAAAAAGATTGGTGTTTATTATTGAAGATGTAATTAGATAAAATAAGGTAATTAAATAAATTAAAGGAGGTAATTAGAATCAGGAAAAGTAAAATCATGTATTAATCATGGATGATTAAATCATGCAATTATGGTATTTAATCATGGAGTTATCATTTTTTACGTATATACAATTATTCAAAATTAAAAGGAATACTCATAATTCAATAATGAGAATTAAATCAATTAGCTTGAAAGTCTCATAATATGTCCCTTTTTTATACTCAATTGCATAGTTTACCATAATTATTCTAAATTAATATATGGGTAAAAAATTAATTATTCCATTTTAAAATTCATTAATGAGTCTAGACGATGGAGTACAAACACCATCATTCTGTATTCAAACTAAATCTGTATAAATTTCATAAATGTAAAACAATATAAATAAAGTTATTAAAAAAACTAAAAAAGATTACAAAAGTATTTATTAAAATTCCCGACATCCAAATAATATCATATTTTCAGTCAACATATAGCTCTTTTGTGCAGATTGAAAATAATAATAATAAAAATAATGATAATAATAATAATAATAATAATAATAATAATAATAATAATAATAATAATAATAATAATAATAATAAAAACTACAATACCTTATACTTCAAACAATTATTTGTAACATTTAACTGAAAAACAACTCACAACTTAGAAATATGAGCAATTTGGCATAACAAAGCATTAAGTTTCAACCTAATTCCTTAAATAAATACCAAAATTGCTATTTAGTACTGCCTCCACTCCATTCCGCATTAATCTTCGTCATTCCACATTAATCTTCGCAATTGTTTGTCTTTGTAGAGTAAGAGATGAATATTTGGAGAATTCTAAACTGATAAAGACATATTGCAATATAAATATTAATCATAGAAAGCATGTACCATTAACATAAACATGAACCTCATTCAATTTTTTATTCTTCTTCTTTAATTGCAATTTTGTTCATAAATCGAACATAAGCAAAAACTAAAAAGGGATGAAATGCACAACAATGGGTAATAGAGAGATACGGTAATATTGGTGACAAACCTAATCGGAGTGAAATGCGATCCCGTATCTGCATAGTAATCGGAGTGATCGATTGCAATGTACCAACACTCTCCTCCATGAGAGCTGTAGGTACGTGCAAGTCAAACATAATATTTACCCAACTTCTCTACAATCCTTCATAGGATAGAAGTCATAACCGTTACTTAGTAAAATAACTTTGGAAGTAAAAAGTAAAAATTAAAATTATTCAAATAAAAATGGCAGAGAAGTTTAAGGAAGACAGAGGAAGAGAGAAGTTAATAGAACCTAAATCATTGAAAAAGTAATCGTTACTTAGTAAAATAACTTTGAAAGTAAAAAGTAAAAATTCAAATTATTCAAATAAAAATGACACTACTTAAGAAATTGACACGTCAGCTTAAGATGTGGGAGGAGATGACACGTAAGCATCCAAAACTCTCAATTAGTATCTTTAAGATAAGTTGAATAGTAGAAATATTAAAATTCAAAAAAGTGTATATCGGTTAAATTTGTTATATAAATTGTTTGTTATTGGTATTAATAATTTAGTTAAATAAAGAGATATTTTTTTATATTGGCCCTAATGTATAATAGGTGGAATGAGAATTAATATGATAGATAGGTATATAAGGATTTGCTTTTTAAAGCATAGGGATGATTTTTAAAATGTGGGAGTGATCTTGAAATTTAAACCTGAGTTTTAAAACTCAAAACAAATATAGTGATGCTTGTTTTGAGATTAATATAAGTAGATTTAAAACATTTAAAATAATTTTTTTAAAATATTACTTACATTTTATCTATTTTATAAATTATTTACGAATTAATTAATTTGAGTAGATATTACTTTTTAGTATTCAAGTGCCACTTTCAATTAATTTTTTTTTATTTTATAATTTTCTACTAATTTTTTATTAAATAATTTAATGGGATAGTTACCAATTTTTATTGAGTACCGTTTTAAAAGAAAACAAAATTTACACACACAAAAATTTGTGTCAACTGTCTATATTAGTTAAATTAATTTAACTTTTAACTCTGATTCTTGTTTTTCTATACGTTTAATTTTTAATTTTAGGATTTAAGGTCAACTTTTCAAGAATAATAATGATTATAAATCTCTCTCACAATAAACAAGAGTGTACACAATTTTATTTAATTTTTTTTATACTCCATAATGATGGTTTGTTGATGGAGTTTTACTTTCATACAACAATAGTACAAAGAATTAAATCTGGCGCAGGAAATTATAAGAGATTAAGAGAAGAAAATTTAATACTACTTATTATATGCATGACACGACATCAAATAATAGCAATAGGAGGATTTAAAATTATTACTCCACGTTAAAATTATTTTACACCTACCTATCATATTCAACCACTCAACCACGTTTGAAGCTTTAATTGGTTTGTCATATGGATCACTTATTCCACAACGATATTTCATCTTATATCCGCAAATTAAATGCTTGTTACACTCACGTATCATAATCAATGCTCAAAATTCAAACACATGTCCCAAAAATTTAATAGTCATTTGCAAGGACGGAGCCAGCGTGGGGCCGGGAGGCACTGGCCCCCTTCAATTTTAAAAAATTATTAGTATATATGTAATGAATATTTACTAAATAGTAATGTTGCCAAAGTGGTTTGCCCTCTCTCTTTTGTGAATAATAAGGTCATGTGTTTGAAATTGGGTGCCACATTTTTTCTCTTTTTTATTTAAAAATATTCTCTCTTCTATAATTTATTTTTTCTTTCCTATATAATATTTATATCTTTTTTATTTAAAAATATTCTTTCCTCTATAAATTTATTTTTTCTTTCCTATCTAATATTTTTATTTTTTTATTTTATTTTTATGTTTTAGTGGAGTTTTTTTTCCTTCCGCAGTATTATATTTTTATTAATATACTTATAACATGTTTTCTTTAATATCTAATATTTCTATATTTTTATTTTATTTTATGTTTTAGTAGAGTTTTTTTTCTTATTTATAAATCCGAACAGCTTTATTATTATTATTATTTTTTGTCTAAATTGTCCAATTTATCTCCATTTTGTCTTACGTTAGGCACCTAAAAATGAACTTATTTTAAACCACGTGTGCAAAAAAATCGTATATGAAAAAATATTTTTATACGTATTATTTGGGCCCCCCTCCACAAAAATCCTAGCTCCGTCCCTGGTTTATTTGTAGGGTAATCCTGGCTCCGTCCCTGGTCCCTGGAACATAGAATTCAACTTGTTTATTTGTACCCTTACAATATATATTTCCAAATTATAGAAAAAATTGATACTCGTATGCAACGCGCGTAATCGTATTTTATATTCCCTCATCTCCCTCACACCACACAACGCCATGCTGGGAAGGCACAATAGAAAGAAGGAGAAGACCACATCATCCCCAAGCTTATCAAGATAGAAGATTTAATTTAATATTCTTAATTATATATACATATCTTATTATAATTATAATTATTCATTCTTAATGAAATCCTTATTTCATCGTATCATGGTATGAAAGTTGATAGAATTAATTAAAAATATAAACAATATTCATCAAACTTAGCATGCCCAGACTCGAGTTATGTAAACGCGTGAGAGGATTTTGAATCAAGACACCTAAACACTTTGTGAGTGCTAGTTAGTTATTATAGCCCATAAAAATGCAGAAAATACAATTATCAAGTTCAAATTTATTAGCCACATAATCTCGAAAATATGAAAAACGATAGCCAAAAGGATGAACTAATAATTATGAGTCATATAAAATAATAATTCAACTGGAGACCCCCTGAAGACTGAAGTAGGTAGACAACTGATAGTAAAATTTGCACTGCTAAATGCTTCAACCCAATATTATGAATGAACATTAGCATGAACATCATTGCTAGTCCCGTTTCTTATCACAAGCCTTCACTCTCAATGAAATTCTTATTTCATCTTATCACAAGGCTCACTCTCAATCACACCAAAACCTTGCAACGGGAAAATCCTTCGCAGAGAATAATCCAATAATTTATGTTTCATTTTGCGTTCTTATTATTGATTTTGCGTTTCAACAATTTATTATATTCTTCACAGAGAATAAAATACTTATGTGTGGAAAGAAGGGATAACATTTTTAAAATTAATGTGTACTTTTGAGGTGTTAAATTCAACGAAAACTTTCTTTTTTGGAGGAGAGTGAACCATTACGTGGGACGAACAAATGAGGAAATAGTGAACGATCATTTGGGACGGAGAGAGTATAAAATTTTTCGGTATACCAAAATACCTAAAATTTTAATATACAATACCGATACCATATCAAAATTTTCGATACGGAAAATCATATCGTACTGAAAATTTCGGTATATTGAAAATTCGACATTTTTCAATATGGTCCGAATTTTCTGTATTTTTTCCCACCCCTCCTTAAGATTGCTTAATTTGTAATTGATTATGTTCACACACATAGAATTATTATTGATTCTGTTTACACACAACTTTGACCAGATCACATGTATGTTTTCCGTATTTTCCCCATCCCTTCTTAAGATTGCTTGATTTGTAATTGATTATGTTCACCCGTATTTTCCCCATCCCTCCTTAAGATTGCTTGATTTGTAATTGATTATGTTCACAAACAGAATTATTATTGATTCTATTTACACACAACTTTGATCAAATCACATGTATATGCGTGATAGGATAAAGTCCAAAAATATCAATTTCACCCACCCACTTTTAATTATTATTATTGATTGATATTGATTGTAATTGATTAAATAAGACGGTCTAATTAGCTTCAAAATTTGTTCATTCAATAATTTAATTAAATAATAATTATCACTTATTTACATTTTTCATCAATTATATCAATTTTTATTAAAAACAAGGGTAATAGTACAAATTTGAGCCGAAATTGAATCATATATAATCGAGTATACTGTATACTAATCAAATGTGCATTCAATTTCTTGTTTCAGGTGTGACGAAATCAGTATGCTCGACTTCAATGCAAGTACGATCCAGATTCTTCTGAATATGCTGAAAACAACATATTAAATCTCTTGAGAACTTCAAAATCGCCGAGGAAATGGCGTTTCTGCGGCTGAGCTCCGGCGATGTCACCGGATTCAAAGTCTTTTTCGCGCTTCTGGTTCTGTACGGAGTGATATCGTACTTTGCATACTCCGCCATTCACATGAAGTTCATTACCCCTCTCGGTGCTGACGCGCCTCCCGATCGCTTCTCCGAAGCTAGAGCAATAAAGCACGTGCGCGTACTAGCGGAAGAAATTGGCGGTCGCCAGGTAAGGGACGACGTCGTCTTCGTTCCTTTCTTTCATTGCTGTAATTCGCTTGATACGGTTGGTTCTATGCATGTGGCGGGCGTTGTTTTCATGTCGATTCAATCTGGTCAACTGTTTGGGTGTCTAAGAAATTGGAATATTGATTATCACGACAGGAGTAATGGCAGGTTGCTGACTATAATTAAAGGAACACTACCTGAATAAAGATTCGATTGTGTGTGTGTATATATTCAGATATTTGATTTCCTGTTTGTTCGACTTCGATGCATATATTGCTTTACATGCTACACTACACTGTTTTGTTATTTGTTCTCTTATTTTTGTGGACTCAAGATAACTAAAGTATGATGCATATGACTTCCGTTTCTCCCCCTACTATCCTACATCTAGCCTCAGAAGAAAAAAAAAAGAAGAATTTTATTTTGGCCGTCATTGAAGCATCTGATGGTGTTGAGATTGATTTCGTCTAGGAGGGGAGTCAAGGTCTGCGACAGGCAGCTGCATACATTAAGAGGCAGTTAGAACTGATTAAAGAACGGGCTGGCTCAAATATTAGGTTGACTACAGTTAGACATACTATTTAACTTGTACATGTAATGACATTATTTCAAGGTTTTGAGTGATATAACTTTCAAAATTGGGATTTGTATTGCAGGATAGAGATAGAAGAAACGGTTGTTAATGGCTCCTTCAATATGATGTTTTTAGGACAGAGTATATCATTAACTTATAGAAATCATACAAATATTCTTATGAGGTACTTTACATAGTCCATTTGTATTTCTATTTTAATTTTACTATTTCTTGGTTCTGAGTTTAACCGGTCTGCAATGTCATAATTAGTTTATTAGAATAATGGAGTATTGAATCAGCTTTCTCTAATTAAAGTCGATGTTGCAAATTTATATCTTGACATGTTCAAGAATTCCTTTTCCTTCCGTTTCATGTTATATTTGTTCACAGTTCAGTTCTTATTGGATCTGTGTGCAGGATTTCATCAGTTGATTCTCAATACAATGACCTCCCTTCAGTTTTATTGAATGGTCATTTTGATACTCCACCAGGTTCTCCAGGAGCTGGTGATTGTGGCTCATGTGTAGGTGGGTTGTAACATAATCACTTTTGGAATTTGGATTATATGCATTGTTTTGATGTAACTTTGTTATTCCTTTTCACAGCATCTATGCTTGAATTAGCAAGGGTAACTGTTGACTCTGGTTGGCTACCTCCTCGCCCATTAATATTCTTGTTCAATGGAGCTGAAGAATTATTTATGCTGGTGAGAGTTCATATATAACAATTTCCATACTTTGCCTTGATCTTTTATTATTGGTGACTTCAAAGTCCCTTGATATTTATGCTGTCATATTGTTATAGTTTTCTTGTTTTATTTATGTTGAGATGATTTGTATTATCTTTAAACTTGAATCTAAAGCTGTGAATGAATGTGGGAACTAAAAATAATTGTACATAGATGTGGTGACTGTACATACCATCTTGAAAAATTACAAAGCACAAATCATACACTTGCTTAACGTTCATGTGAATCTCCAACTAAAGTGTGCACACAGTGTGCTATCTAGGTGTTCTCCAGAGTACAGTGATACGAATTTAGAACTCACATTTTCTCAAAGGTCAGCACACTATATTTGTTCTTCAGCTAATTAAAAGAGGTTACACAGCACTGCTAAGAGGTTAGTGAAAATCAAACAACATAAATTGCAGCTCCATTAACTTAGAGAACATTGAGGCAGTTTTTAGGCCACTAGGTCAGTAAAATGGTCATTGAAAATAAAATTCCTGCAAAATTAAGTAAGAATATGATAGAATTTTAATTCACAAGGAGTATAAGGCAAATGAACGATTTAAGCATAGTACAGAAAGGAAAGATTAACATATGATGTGTTCTAAATAGCCGTTTCATATCCAACAATTTGCTTGTCTAAGGATAAGTGAACTGTTCTTGCTTCAAGGAAGCAAATGAATAATATACTTTATATTTAGTGCTGACTGCTGCGTGCTTCAGGAGTCAGCTCTTCTGTTCTTTTATGATAAAAGAGTTCGTGCCTTTTTGATGAAATCTTAGTTTGTAAATTTTAGGTGCATAATACTGATTTAATAATTTTTTATTTGATTCTGCCTTCTTATATCTGAATTGAATTTGTGAATTTCTTCATCAAATTATTGGGAGCGATAATGCATAACATTGTTTTTGATATGGACAAATTTTGAGTCCGTGTGACTATCATAATTGCACAACTGATTTTTGCAAAGCAAATTTATTTATTTATATTATTTATCTTATTTCTTTTTCATCGTCAAACTTTAAAAAGAAAAATTATTTAGAACAACAGAATAATATTCAATCATCAATCAATCCTTAAGAATCCTCATTCTTTCTTTTTCTGTAAAGGAAAGAAAAAAAGGATTAGGAAAGACTACTAATTGAAAAGAAATAAAGGAGTCATAATCCCTCTTGATAGAACAAGTAGGAATTTATTGCTCCTTATTTATCTATTCTATTTTAACAACGTATGATATTTCAGGGATCACATGGTTTCATGACAACACATAGATGGCGTGATACAGTTGGAGCTTTTATTGACATTGAGGCATCTGGAACAGGAGGCTTTGGTAAGTTCGTAGATTTCTTGTGTAGTCCTCCTGAATATGATCTAAATTACCTTACATGCAGCTAGTGATGGCACGCTATCTACTCCACTCTGGTGGTTCCTATTTTACCTACACAGTTAAATTTTATTTTAAAAGCTAAGCCTTTTTTTTCTTTTTTTTTTCTGGTATTTCTCAAAATAGATTTAGTGTGCCAATCTGGACCTGGATCTTGGCCTTCATATGTTTATGCTCAGTCAGTTGAATATCCTATGGCAAATAGTGCAGCTCAGGTTTGCTTTTTCCCTTCATTTTTCATTAGAAGGCATAGTTTCTGAAAGTTGGGTGTTTAATGTTTATTTATTCTATAAGAAGGATACTAAGAAATAGAATAGGTGTTTTGAATTTTTATTTATCGAGGAGATAGTCCGAGAGCGATCGCCTATTGATATGGGAGGGATGAATGCATTTACCATCTGGATTTGTCTTGTTTGTGGCGCTGGTACAATTACTAATAACCTGGTTTTGCTGGTTTACTTGCAGGATTTTTTTGGTGCAATTCCTGGTGATACAGACTACAGAATGTTTGCCAAAGACTATGGCGACATTCCAGGTTTGGATATAATCTTCTTGCTTGGGGGTTACTACTACCACACCTCATCGGATACAGTGGATAGACTATTGTATGCATCAACTGGTATTTTGGTATCAAGCAGCTTATTTGTGATACTTATTTTATGTCTTGCCTAAATTGCTTATTCTGTGTATAGACCAGGAAGCATGCAAGCACGAGGGGACAATCTGTTTAGTTTAATGAAAGCTTTTTCCAATTCTTCTAAGTTATTGACTGCCCAAGAACGAGAATCCCTTAGAGCTGATGCTAGTGGGTCTGAGGGTGGAAGACCAGTTTTCTTTGATTACTACGCACGCTTCATGGTATGCCACAATATTGGTCAAGGATTTAGCTGGCCCATAATTTATACTCCCTCTCAACATTTTATGCACACTTCCCATTTTTATCAGTCCCAATATTTTCTGCACACTCTAAATATGGAAATGTCACTCAAAATCATAACCTAACAATACACTATAATTTCAAAATTGTCATCCCTATCTAACACATGTAACATGCTTTACACTTTATTTATTACCTAAAATGGCTAAATCACCCCCAAAAGGTGAGTTTTCTTAATATCTGTATCTACAGTAAACGTGCATAAAATACTTGGACGGAGGGAGCATATGGAAATGAGATATATTAGGAAAAACAATACAAGTAATGTACTAATGTGGCACTTATTTTTTGATGAACAAATCTATTCAGGTCATTTACTCAAGAAAGCAAGCCCTGGTATTACACACCATCCCATTTGCTATCTTTCTCCTTATGCCGCTTTTATTGCGCTTGCCTTCTGGTAGTTTATTCTGTTTTTTCAGTGCCTACTATGGCTTTATTAAAGGTAATGAGTATGTATTGAAATTTAAGAATTATGTGATTCCATTAGTATGCTGGTCCTTAATTTTGTTACATTTTGTATAAAGTAGTCACTTAATGATGCAGGATTATTGTTCCATGCCAGTGGGATTATACTCGCCATTATTTTCCCCATAATTTTTTCTGTCTTGCGGTTGCTATTCACTGGCCATTCGATGAACTGGTTTGTGTTCAGTCTTTTAGTTTTGTTTTTGTCTCTGTTATTTTAACTTGGATGATAAATTTATTGGTGTTCCTTTTGCCCTTTAAAAACTTTTTTTTTTCTCTCTGTTGTAGGTTTGCTAATCCATATTTGGCCTTTCTAATGTTTGTCCCTTGCTCAATTGCTGGTCTGTTAGTTCCAAGAATTCTCTGGAGACAATTTCCTCTCTCTCAAGAAGTTTCAGCTCTTGGATTATCACAGGAGGTGCAAGTTTTGTTAGAGTGTAAATTTGGTCATGATACATGGTTAATATTTGTGTCGCTGTTGATAAAGATTTTATTACACAACATTTCTGTATCATTCTCTGTCTAACAGCTCATGCCCTCATCATAATCTACAGAATCTGCCTTACAAGAAGATTTCTTCTTATGCAGCCACCATGAAGGGGTGCCATGATGTTGCTAGTTGCTAAAGCATTTATTTTAGTGCTCTAATGATGTGTCAATTTTCTAGGATACTTGTCTAACTGAAAATGAAAACAATAACGTTGTAGATATCTGCAAACTTGGCCCAACTATGAATATTATCCATTGGATATAACTTGTGTAATTAATGTTTAACATAACCTTAGTTTGGTGAAAATGATCAAATATTGATTATGAAAATCATAATTTTCATATATGTTTGCAGGAATTGGTCGATGAAGCAAGGTTCTGGGGAGCATTTGGGTTCTATACTCTCCTGACTTTGGTGTGTGAAACTGTTTCTTATTTTACTCAATTTATATGAGTGCATATGGTGATATAGCCATCATTTATCTATCCTAATAACATTGGGTATTATATTTCATTAATAATCACTGAACTTCTGAATGCAGGCATATCTAGTTTCTGGGTTAAGTGGAGGTTTTGTGACGTTCCTTTTGTCATTGTTTATGCTTCTGGCATGGATCTTCTATTTTCTATCAACCAAATCCTTTGGTCACCACTCTCTCAGGTGCCAACATTAATAAAACTCTTCCTTTTTGCTTTATTCCCGTGCATACGAAGTTCCAAAATCCTAGTGTTATAGGTAGTTTAGATATTATATTATTAATTTGGTCATTTACAATTTTATTTAACTTGTCCGCATTGTAGTATCACCAAGATTTTTCTGTCAGGTCGACAGCATGTTATGTGGTTCCTTTGGTACCTTGCATAACATATTCAATATACTTTGGCGGATTTCTTGTCGCATTCCTCATTGAGAAATTGGGAATGACAGGCTCTCATCCACCCCCACATGGTTAGTTATACTGCTTTTTACATCCCTAGGACTGAAAATTAGAGGCTTGTAATATATTGCTCTTACTTGTATTACACTGATGAGTAATAAAAAGAGTTTCTCAGATAGAGGAAAGATAGGCTTGTGATATTTAACTCCGTTTCTGTCTCTGTCTCCTGATTATACTCACAGCTTTCAGAACTAGACCCATAATAAATTGGGGACAATTGCCTAGCGGGAGCATTATTTTGCATTTTTTGTTGAGATATGCTTCTGCACGTACACTGTTCTCAATATTATTATTGTTATGGTTTTAATTCTCTAAAAGAAATGAATGTAATTCTTATTCAAGTAGTAGAACTATTTTTCTTTTACCCTCACAATGTTGCAAACATTTGCAGGATATTTTCTTCCTGATGTAATAGTTGCAGCTGTAATTGGATTAGTAACAGGCTGGTGTCTTGGTCCTCTTTTACCTGTTGTCGGGAAATGGTTGGCAAAATCATCAATTATCCAAGTTCTGCTTCATGGAAGTATTCTTGCTTTAGCTTTGTCATCTCAATTCTTTCCATACAGCAACAATGCTCCAAAAAGAGTTGTTTTCCAGCATTCTGTTCAGACTACAGGTGAAGTATTCTTGCTTTAGCTTTGTCATCTCAATTCTTTCCATACAGCAACAATGCTCCAAAAAGAGTTGTTTTCCAGCATTCTGTTCAGACTACAGGTACCGAAGTATCATTCCACGTTGGCTTTTCATTTTTTAATCTTCTAAGATAAGATTTGTTAACTTGCTGTGTGTTGGTTCCTGATGCTTTGACCAGTTGCATGAAAGTTCCATGTATGTTCATATTGTGTATATTCTATAGCTGATTAGGGTTGTGCTCAGTGTCAGTTATGCCAAGTGAATATACCACTGATTTTGTATTCAGAAGTGGCTTGTTCTCGAATCTGTTTTGAAGTATAAGTGTATCTATAGTTCTGCCCAATTTGTAATCATAATTCATGACTAGCAGTTCATTATACATTTGACAGATGGAAATCAAGTATTGGGTGCTAGTTTTGATTTTGCTGTAGTTGACTCCAACTCCCTGATGTTTGTTTTCAAGCATGCTCCTGAAGTGGTGAAGGAACTGCATGGTGACCAAGAATTAAGTTTCAAAACTGTTATTCAGTCAGATTTTGAGACATGGAAGGTACTTTCAAATCTTTACGTCTATATATTCAACCCTAATGAATTGTCATATTCTTCTATGTAATATATAATGTGAATGAGAGGATGAGTTGACAGTCTTGATATCCGCCTTCTCTCAATATGTGGCTAGCTCTCATTAGATGAGTTCATAAGAAAATTTACTAATGAATCATTATTACAATTCAAAGGGTTCATAAGCAAAATTACTAATGAATCATTATTACAATGCAAAGGGATTTAAGTTGTTGGCTTGCAGGGAATTTTTCCAGTATCTGCTTTGTTTTCGAATACCTTGAAGTTTCCAACTACTACTGAGGATATCTTGGATCAATACAGATATTTCCCGCTTTTAACATCCGACATATCCACAAATATGTCCATTGGGGGATCTAGGAGAGTGAACTTGGAATTCTCTTTGGGGTAAGATTCCTACCTATGTGGATTATAAGTTGATAATGATACACCGCAGGCCAAATAGTTTTTTTAGAACTATTTCTTATGATACTCGTGTTTTAAAGCATGCATGCGTACCCTATTGCTAATAAGAAGAAACAGACTATTTATTATTCAAGCTCATGGCTTCACCAATCCTTCTCTTGAATATTCCTTTTTGCTAATTAATCTGAAATCGCATTTTTGTGAAGAAAGAGGCGGAAAAGAATAAAATTTTCAATGATTAGAAATTGATCTATAGATATGTCTGAGAGAATAAATGGATTTGTGAATTTTGATTGACTTTTACATCTATTAAAATATCCTTCATATCAAGAGAGATCATCTCTAATAGATCAACTTGCTGTTGCGTCTATTCTACCTATTCATGAAGTTGAGTTTCTGTTCCACATTATACATTCTGTAGTTTAGTCCAAAAGTCACCAGATGTAAAAAATTGTTTTTGTTTATGTTTTTGTCTTCTCTATTCTGGTGTCTCAGTTCACTGAAGGAGGTTTGGGTCGCAGTCCTTAACATTACAGGACCATTATCAAATTGGTCATTTGCAAATCACACAGTTCCAGGTTATTTTATATTTTCTGGCCCAGTCCCATGATCATTTCTTGTTCTTAGTATGCTCATCTTAAATTTATTCACAGCTCCTGTTAAATTTGGTAATCGGCCACCATCATACATATGTAGATTGAGTGGTGCAGGGAAGGAGAATTGGACATTTTGGTTGGAGGTAACTGTTAATTTTTGTAGCTTTACGATCTACTTTCTACTATACTTTGATTATGATTAATGTCATTTTTTTAATTATATACGGCTATGATGGACCTAGTATTCGTCGGATAATGAACATTGATATCAGCTTGTAACTTCCTGGAAAAATAACTACGCTAGCATTTTTACATGCATATAGTCATTGTGCATATTTCATGTAGGGATGCTTCACATACTCTATGGTTGATATTTTGTTTTTACATGTATATTTATAAATACAAGCACACAAGCGAGCTTTAATCAAGCATTAATAAATCACAAATAGTATTCGAGGTTTTGTTAATTGAGTGAAACCTGCAGGCCAGCAGCGAGGAAGCTTTGAGGGTGGATATAGCCGTTGTGGATCTATATTTAACAGAGTCGAGTAAGAAGTTGAAAGGCCTGTTTCCCAGTTGGATGGATGTTACTAGCTTTACAAGTTTCATGTCCTCCTATATCTTGTAATTTATTTCATAGCACTCGCTGTACTGAATGTATTATACTTGATTGAATTCAAACTTCTTTTGTTTCTACTAATGTAGATCTTGTTATCAGTGTTTTTATCACTTGTCAATATGTTTATTACTACTTGGAAGATCTATGTTGATGGTTGAACCCTAAACCCTTGCCAAATTGCAACCTAGGGAATAGGTTTGATTGGACCATACCATTCTCACAGGAGAAGGGGAAGTTTGTAGTGGTTAGTATCAACTGCTTCATGAAATCGGTAGGAAGGGTAAAGCCATTGGTCATAAAATTTTAGACTTTGTGTGCAAAAATATCATTTGCAAATTCACAAATATGCAATACAATCTATAAAAAGTAAAAACTTACAAATACTTTAACCAATTTTATTCTCAAAATACTTTAATCAATTTTATTGAGGTTTGATGTGATACTTTATGCATACAATCTATAATATGTGATACTTTATTTTTTGAGTGGTGAAATACAATGTGGTATATGAAATTTAATTTGGGAAAAGAAAATGAAATTGACGTTTGACCGTATCAATCTACTCCTTATTATTGATTTTCAAAAAAAAAACAAATTATGACCAAGGTTTAAATTGAGAATTTTTTTTGAGACTTATATCTATATATATATATATATATATATATATATATATATATATATATATATATATATATATATTTGATTTTCAAAAAAAAAAACAAATTATGACCAAGGTTTAAATTGAGAATTTTTTTTGAGACTTATATCTATATATATATATAAAATCACATGTGGTCAACCTATATTTTCCCCTTAAAACCTTGGTCAAAATCTCTCAAATAAAATCTCATCAATTTATCAATTCTCTTTTATTTCTCTCAATATTTTCCCGCTTAAAACCTTGGTCAAAATCTCTCAAATAAAATCTCATCAATTTATCGATTCTCTTTAATTTCTTCCATCATAATTATATTCATTTTCCTTATTAATGTATGATGATTTAAATATAGAAATTATGTTAAGATAATTTATTTCACCATCGATTTTCTATTATATTCATTTTCTTTATTAATGTATGATGAGTTAAATTTAAAAATTTTACATTTGGATTGATTTGTGTTATATATTTCACTCTACAAACACTTTTAAAATTTTACAATTGATTTACAACTTAAAAGATTTTAGGCATCGGTTCTTTGATTTCACGCTCTACAAATTTACAAATTTATAGATTAAATTGAGGTATCATTTAATTTCTTTCTTTTTTTATAAGATGATAACATTTTAACTGATGGTCTAACATAATATATATATATATATATATATATATATATATATATATATATATATATATATATATATATATATATATATATATATATATATATATATATATATATATATATATATATATATATATATATATATATAAAGTAAACCTTATTTTTCCCGCTCAAATTTTTTGGTCAAACTTCTCTTCCATTTCTCACATCTTTTTATTTTTTCTTCAGTTTCTCCTCAATTTCTCACCATTATTTTTAGTCAAAATTTTCTTTTATAAATCCATTAGGAAATCAATTAATTGCATCTATTCGGTTAGTAAGTGAAAAAACATAATTTTCTTATTTATGTTTGATTTTGATTTTATTTTTATATGCTTTTTTTAATAAAAAAATTAACATGTTAAAATTTGAGTTATTAATTATTCGGAAAATTTGGGTTGTATTTGAAAATAAGGTTAAGTAATTAAGATATTATTTGAAATTGTCTATAACATATGGTTACGTAATGGAATATAAATATTAATAAAAATTAAAATTATTATTTTTTTATAATTACATTAATTTATTAACATGAAAAACGAATAAGGGTCGATGTTTAAATTTATTTCAATTTGAGTTATTAATAATTCGAAAAATTTGGGTTGTATTTGAAAATAAAGTTAAATAATTAAGACACTATTTGAAATTGTTTATAACATATGATTACGTAATGAAATATAAATATTAATAAAAATTTTAAAATTATTGATTTCTTATAATTACATTAATTTATTATACATGAAAAACGATTAAGGGTCGTATAACGTTGATTAAAAAAACTATTTAATTCATTACACATATAAATAACTAAACTAAATACACATACCATCACAATATAAAATCTTATATATATGTATTCTCTTAGTTCCATTATAATAGTTATATTTTTTTTGCACGGGTTGTTTTTTGTACGGGGATTAAGAAATTTAGTATTTTAATGTGTATCAAGGTGAGATAAATAATATTTTATTAATGTGGCGGATCAGTCCCATTGAAAAATTTTAATTATTTAATTGTGTGGGTCTCATACAAAAAAATGTAACCACTAGAATGAAAGACTCAATTTAAAAATATATAATTATTAGAATGTGATGGAAGAAATACGTAATTATATATATTTATGTGTCCACGACACACACACACACACACACACATATATATATATATATATATATATATCATTACAAAAAATCTATATTTATATTATTTTATTTTTTAAAATCCCTCCCCGTTAAACTCACGGGTTAAAATGCTTGTTATAAATAAATGAGTGTATATTAGATGCACATGGGTCCAAGGGTGCACTCATATGTGTATAATTTTTTATTTTATTTTGTATACTCCTTCCGTCCCACAGCAAGAGTCACTTTTTTCCATTTTGGTCGTCCCACCCAAAGGGTCCTCTTTCCTTTTTTACACACATGGAACCCACTCATTTCCTCTAATACAATTAAATTGTATATATTTTTTCTCATAATTATATATAATTTTATTTATATTCATATATGAATGCACTCTATCTTAGGGTGCACTCTATATTTAGCCTAAATAAATTGAGCCTTTATACAAATTATATGAAAATTTTCGTAATAGTAATAATTATTGCGGTCCTAACGTTTTTTCCCTCATTATTTGATCAAACTAGTTGTAGTCAAAATTGGGTTTGTATACGTTATAAGAAATGGGCTTTTATCCGTTGGTCATGGGCTTTATATTAGTTGATATTGAAACTAAGCCCATTCTCTCACAAGGGTCCTTAGGGTTTTTGTATAAAAGCTAGTGCAACAAAATGCTCAACACCTCGTCTGCAGAGAAGAGATCCCCCAACCATCTCCTTCCCCGCCGCCGAAGCAGCTGCTACGATGGTATTTCTCCCTTTCACCACACTAAATTCAATCAAATTGGATTTGCTAGTCTGCATTTCTGCTTAATTTAAGCTTTTAATCTAGATTTTCTGTTGAAATAATGCAGGTGAAGTACTCGAGGGAGCCCGATAACCAGACCAAATGTAGGGTTTTTTGGTTCTATGCTGTATCTGATTTTTTATGTTTATTTTTAATACGGTTGCCTTTAAATGTGATTTTTATTCAATGCAAGTATTATCTGATTGGATTGTCTTATATGTTTATTGCAGCTTGCAAGGCTCGGGGATCCGATCTCAGAGTTCATTTCAAGGTAATTTTCTTTAGTTTTATCTTCATTTTTTTTCCTCATATACGATTTACGATGAACGTGGAATCACAACAATTAACTATAGTTTCGTTTTACTTTAATTTGCTACGTTGCGTGATTTCTTTGGTACACTTCATCATGGTCTGCAGTGGTTTGTACCGCTGGTAAATTTCAACTGTGATATAGTTTAGCCTGATTTAAAAAGCAGGGATCTATTGCCATTTGTGAATTGGTCTCTCGTAAACTTCAGGGATAGCAGTTGTGTAGTGTTATTGGGTGAACCTCCTGAGTTCTGATTCTTGATGGTTCAGTAAACGCTGCTACATTAATTTCAAGGTTCAGTTTTTGTTTGTTTTCATGTTATGCTCTGCCTAACATAAATAACATAATGTTTGGTAAGGCCATGATTAAAACTGCCTGTGTTTTTAGTCAAGTAGTATGCCTTCAAGTTACCTTTTCATTCAGTTTTTTAGCGTCTGAATTCAAACTATAAGCCAGAGTGGTTGTAATCTGAACTTATCTCGACCTGATGGAAAAAAAGCAGGGATCTGTTGCCATTTGTGAATAGGTCTCTCGTAAACTTCAGGGATAGCAAGTGTGTAGTGTTCTTGGGTGAACCTTCTGTGTTTTGATGATTGATGGTTCAGTGAACACTGCTACATTAATAATGATTTCAGTTAATGTGTTGATAGTTTTCGTGTTGTGCTCTGTGTTTAACTTAATTTGAACCAGGCCGTTGTTGATTACATTTTACATGCTGTATTTAACTTGATTTGAGCTTGAGGTTTGATGTCAGGATTCATTTAGTAATATGCCTTAAATTTGAACTGAAAAATTCTGCAATTTCAAATAAAGATATCCTAGTCTAAAATCATATTTGTAAGTTATTCTAATTAAGTTCATGTTTAATCTGATTAAAAAAGCACAGATATGTTGCTGTTTTTCAATATAGGTCTCCTCTAAATAACATATTTTGAATGTTATTAGCTGAACTTATTGACTTCTTATGATCGATGAATAATGCTGTATTATTGCTCCTGTTGTATGTATAGTGTCTCTTTAGTTTCTTAATTCAGCTGACAAATTATAATCTTGTGAAGAGCTGGCTGAGCAAGTGTTGTTTTGGATGTGTCCCTATAATAACTTTCCGAGTAATTAGTACTAGTTACAATTTTTATGTATTTGCTTCAGTAGTCCTATCCCATTTTGGGGTAAAAATTTTAAATCTTAAACTTCTTCCTTCTTTTCCCCTGCTAATAAGCTAACTGATGAACTGCATTATTCCTTTCACCTTAAAAAATTAATTGTGCTCGTGTGGTTACTTGTACTGTAATCATTAATCATATTGCTAATGTGCCATTTTTCCAACTTGTGTTTGCAGAACACAAGGGAGACAGCACACGCCATCAGAAAGCTGCCTCTGTCCAAGGCCAAGAGATACTTGGAAGATGTGCTTGCCCACAAACAAGCCATTCCTTTCACTCGTTTCTGTGGTGGTGTTGGGCGTACAGCTCAGGCCAAAAATAGACACTCTAATGGACAGGGACGATGGCCTGTGAAGTCAGCCAAGTTCATCTTGGATTTACTCAAGAATGCTGAAAGTAATGCTGAGGTATGCCTTCATTTCTGCTTCTCCATTTTTTTCCCAAGTGTTTTAGCTTTAATAAATTACTTTTTGCAGGTTAAAGGTTTGGATGTAGATTTGCTCTTTATTTCTCACATTCAAGTAAACCAGGCCCAAAAGCAAAGACGCCGAACATACCGAGCCCATGGGAGAATTAACCGTAGGCCTCTTATTTTAAACTGTTAAATCGCATTTTCTGAATAATTACATACTGTGGCTAACATGATGTTCGTCTCAGCCTACATGTCTTCTCCTTGCCACATCGAGTTGATTCTATCAGAGAAAGAAGAGCCTGTCAAGAAAGAGGTAAATTTCATAACTGGTCCAATGGTTCAATTTGATTTTAATGATATCTTATTGAGATTATTATTTGTTGTTTTATCTACAGCCTGAATCTCAGTTGGCAACAAGCAAACCTAGGAAGTCTTAATCTGGGTACCGAAAAAGTTTTGAAATTGTCATTTTCTTCAAAATCTATTCTGTTTTTTGCGATTTATTCGGGCTATAAGGATTTATGTTATGGTTTTGTTAACGTATATTTTGACCCATATTGTAGAATGCTTCTTCAACTTTCCTTAAACCACAATTTCTAGTTCTATCTTTTGTCGTTTTGATTGCACTTCATTTTTCTTTCTTTTTCTTTAAGAATGTTGTTGTACACTCTACCATCTAATAAACGTCTTCCTCGATCCATGTTCGAATTTTTAAGTCAAGTTATTTTCTCACTTAAAAATTAATTAGAATTTTAACCTAAATATTTTCTTAGTATATTTAATTTTTTTAAACTGCTATGATGGCTTAACATATTACAGCTAAATTTATTTCACTAATTTTCTTCTGAAATATCAATGAACGAGCTTTTCTTAAAATAAAAGTGCAATTAATAAAGTTAAGCCTGTTTAAAATAAAAAAAAGTGGCAATTTTTGTGGTAATTTAAAAATTACTTGTGATTTTTGTTGATCCGAATAAGCAAAGAGAAAAATACATGTTCCATTAATAGAGTACAATTTCATTGAACTTGGAAGTTCATATTTTTTTTTTATACGTTTATTCAATCACAAGAGTATATGCACTCAAATAAATAGTTCCTCAATTCACTTGTATATATTTAAAAAGGATTAAAAAAAATCAATTGCATAATTTACCACCACACAATTCAATTTATTTTTTAAAAAATCATCTAAACCTAGTAAAAATTTCAAAGCATATAGAAGGACAATTTAATTTATTATTTATTTATTATTTAATTGCATTACTTTCAAAAATCAATAATTTGATAAAAAGATCATCTCTTAAACTGTTTACAACACAACGTGAGGAGCTAAAGCATGAAGACGAGAATACCCTCTCCGTCCTGATGTAAGAGCCCCATATTTTAATTATATTAAAGGGGCGTGTGGGTCCCATGTGTGTAAAAAAGGAAAGGGGACCTTTGGATGGGACGACCAAAATGGAAAAAAGACCCTCTTTGAATGGGACTGAGAGAATATTATTTTTTACGGTTTAAACTTTTAATCTAATGAGTTATTGTTTTTGACCTTTTGAATTTAGGGTTTGAAATTAAAATTTTCAGTGACATCACATTAAATGACATTAGCAAAACAAACAATGTGAACTTTAGTTTATAACGGTGTACTCCCTCCGTCCCAGAAAAGTTTGCACATCATTTTTCGGCACGGAGATTAAGAAAGTGATAACTTTTAGGGGTATTATGGTATTTTTTGGTAATAAATAGTAAATGATAAAATATGTTAGATGAGTTAGGTAAGGGTGATATTTTTGTAAATAAAGTGTATAAGAAAGGGTGATTATGCTTGACTTTTTACTTTTATTGGAAGGTGCAAACTTTTGTGGGACAATACAAAATGTAAAGTGTGACGGAGGGAGTATATTTTTGTAGCCAGCCCCAGGGGTTGCTCCGAATGCCGTTGAATATTTGAACCTTCTCCGACGATTCTCCTCCTCAACGTCCACTGTCATTTTGTACCAAATCAAAGGCAGAAGAACATCCTCATGTACAAGTATTAAAGTTACTGGGGTTTCTTGATGAGTTACTTGAGATTCAAGATTTCATTCATGTAATGCAACTTCTTTAACGACATTTTTTGTATTTTATATCCATATAGATATACTCATGTAAATCATCTATTCTCATTTATACTCCTTAATTAAGTAGAAATTAAGTTTTAAGTTTTTCAATCACATTCGACTCAAATAATAATGAAGTACTACTCATGTAAAATATATATATATGCATGCAGGCATTGATTAGTAAATAGATTTTCAAAGTAGAATCCATCAAGGTTATATCCATCTGATTATGAGCCTCACAGCTCAGTAGCTTTGTTCCACACAAGATGGTTGCATTGATACCGCATTCAGAAATCATATCATTAACCATTGGAGCAACACACAAAGAAAGAAATTATGGAGCTTCTCAAGTGATGTGATAAGAGGAATTCTTCCAACACGACCATAGAAACGAGTGAAAGGAATCGCTTGTTTGTGCGCTCTTGGCCTTGGACAGAGGCAGCTTTGTGATGGAATCATCCTGCAGTTGTTTTTTAGGGAATTAAAGTTAAATGTATAACATCTAAAAGACATGCGCTGCCCACTGTCAATACCTTATATCTTGAAAGTGGATACTATGTTGAGAAATCTCAAATTAAACCTGGACCCAAGTTGATTCCTAAACCAATTCTTGAAACTCTGCAATTGGAAAATCAACTCCCTTTCTCCAACAAACTCACCTTAAAACCTGCCATTGACATCCAACAAACAGCAACACAACCTCTGTATACAACTACAGCATCATAACCATGAACCCATAGAGTTGAATTTCTTAAGAGGCCAGCTTTTCTTTAGCTCTTGTACTCATTTGATTAGGACATTAAATTAAAATAATAACAAGCTATTTGTGTACATGTCTTAGTTATGTGCTTCTCCATGACAAGGAATATTCTGCTTTGAATCAGGTTCATACTGTAATTATGTGGATTATTTAAAGTAGCACAATAATAATATGTAAAATTCATTTATAGTTCATATATATCCACAAGAGAATTGTTGTTCAAAGTGAAATCCTTGCTATTTGGACGCACTCATCTAACAGGCTTCTCATAATTCTTGCTTCTCCGGGAGGCGGTTGAGCCTTCAAGGGCCCATTTCTTATAGCCCGAAACATGGGAGCAGAACCATCAGCACCTGGAATTACTAGGCAGTCTATGTACACATCCACTTGTGTTTCTCCATCTCCAATGGTAATGAACCCGAGCCTAGCTCCACCGGGGATTTTGTCAGTCTGTGAATAATGAATAATAATAATAATGTTTTACTTAAAAGTAGATCATGTTGAATTAATAGAAAACCAACCTTGAGTGGAGCTGGGAGCGGTACATTAGCACCTTGGCATAGGCTGTTCCCCCACTGTAAAATAATACTCCAGCCAATGTAAAAGGAATAGTAAAACATTAACCAATGAAAACAGCATCTTCTAGTACCTGAAACAGTAATGTTTCGAATCGAGCAATGTCAGTGTCCAAGGGCAGTTTCATGGTTCCTAGAGAAACCCCATCTTCCTCGGGCGAAATTCTATCAGCTGAGGATGCCGCACAAACAGCATACACGTTACGTTTCTCAGCTATGCCAACAATGCAGCTTCTGGGCGTAAAGGTGATCAACGTTGGGGAGTTGGATTTAATAAAGCAAGATGGCAAGGATATTAGATGAGATGCATCAACGACGCTAAAAACTAGTTGTCTAATGCTCATGGCTAGCTTAGATTACCTGACTTCTCTAGTATTTTTTTTTATGAGGTTAGTGTAGGATTATGATATGGATATGAATATGGCCTTCTCATTCAATATCAACCACATGTATCCCTCCTATTTATACTATCTAAATCAAATTCCCTCTCAATGCACTTTACTTAAAAAAAAAATATATCATCCTTAGCAAACCCTACGAGTATTCAACTTCTTTTATCACTAGTGAGCAATGATAACGGAATTTTGTAAGACTGAATATAAATTATAGCATTTATAATATATCGTTTAATTGAACTATTTAATAAATATTCATAGAATAAATAATTTAAAAGTGATAACTAGTAATACTCCCTCCATCCCATTCAGAGAGGGTATTTTTTTTCATTTTGGTCGTCTCACTCAAAGGATTCCCTTTACTTTTTTACACATATGGAACCCACACACACCCTTTAATACAATTAAAATATGGGGTTTATACTCCCACTAATACAACTGTCTACTACACATTATTCTTAATCTACGTGCAAAAAAGTAAAGAACCTCTTTTCACGGGATGGAGGGAGTACAAGATTTGCTCACTTTCAATTCAGCAACATCAACTGTATCATCACCACTTTTCTTTCTTTCTACTTCAACATTTTCCAATACCATTGATGTCCGAATATAAAAAGTAAACTATTCATGGTGAGCCAATAGCCTATCCAAAACTGAATTTCACATCTACACAATTAAAATTACATCAAACACATAAGGAAAAATCTTACGGGACAACGAATTAACAACAAAATACGACGACATAATGCATGTGAATTTGAAATCAGTTTGCTCAAAGTCTATACAGTATACAACTGCGACATCTGCCACTATTAGGCCATTAACAGGAGCATCTATCCATCCTCATATAATTAATCTCAGCATTTCATTAGGAGGAACAAGCTTCAATCTTGGGAAGAAGACTTAGCCATGCTTCAGCCATACTGTTAGCCAGGTGTGTCTGACCCTTGGCAAATTCATGAAAAGATATACCCATATCTAATGTTTTCTCTTCCTGAAATCGTAAAATCTCTTCATTCATTAGCTTTGCGATGATTTTCTCATTGCCTCCGCACCATCAGCTTTAGCTGCCTCAGAAATTCAATTATCAGCCATATAACATAGGTTCCAGAGAGTACCAAAAAAAAAAAAAAACTGTTATTCACAACCTCTTCGTAGTCATGCTCAGCTTCAACAAGTTTTTCTGAACGTTATGTTCAGTTTTAAAACAATAATAATAATAATCTTTGCTCTATTATACAATTCACACTGTGATCATATGTTTGTCGCATCGTGCACTTCACAACCCAAAAATAGTAAAAATTTCAAAGCATATAACCTTTTAATTAGTATATTTTAATAAATGTCATTTTCACCTAACCATTTAACTTAATTTATCATTTACTACTTATTATTAAAAAAGAACGCATTACTTCCAAAAGTCAATAATTTGATAAAAAGATCAACAACTCTTTAACTATCTACAATAAACGTGAAGAGCCTAGGGGGACGCAGAGTATTATTTTTGATGGTTCAAGTTTAATCTAATGAGTTATTGTTTCCTGACCTGTTGAGTTTAGGGTTTGAATTTAAAATTTACAGTACATTAAATGACATTTTCTTTTATTGAAATTTTAACTTAGGGTGGATAGAACAAAACGAAAAATGTGAACTTGAGTTTAGAATGGTAGTGTATTTTTTTTTGTACCCAGCCCCAGGGCAACCTTCACGGATTTAGAACCCCTATCACCTAGTTCTGAATGCCGTTGAATATCTAGAGCAGGACGGCCATCTCTGAGGATTCTCCTACTCGACGTCCACTGTCATTTAGTACCAAATCAAAGGCCGAAAAAATTCTTCATCCTCAGTTACAAGTCTCAAAGTTACTGGTGTTCCTTGTTTCTTGCAATTTATTCAGTGCTTATGAGTTTTAACTTGAGATTTAAGCTTCCTTCATGTGCTGCAACTTCTATAACGACATTTTATTGTATTTTATATCTGATCAAGTAAACGTAATTAACGTATATAAGATATACTTGTGTAAATCATTGATTCTCATTTTCACTCCTTAATTAAGTAGAAAGTTTAACTTTTTCAATCACATTCGACTCAAAAAATTTCCCACAATTGCATAATAATGAATTACTACTTTAGATATTGAGAACATTCATATGTATGCATGCAGGCATTCATTAATAAATAGTATATACTTGTGATTTTCAAAGTAAGTCTCATCAAGGTTACATCTATCTGGATATGAGCGTACCTTTCTTCCACAAACATCGTACTCCATTTGCCTTCGTAACGCTTCACCCATCCATCAACTATCATTGCTGAATTTCACCTGCATTCAGAAATCATATCATTAACCATTGGAGCAACACACAGAGAAATCATGGAGCTCTGGAAAAGGGGAGTTATCTCAACTGATGGGATGAGAGAAATGCATCGTTGATGCAAGAAGGCTTTTTTGCATTGTAGTAAAAATGTGCGATCATCTGAACCAACTCATCTGCAGATCTACTCTCTGGAAATGATGCAAAACTGCATCAGCTACAATACGAATTTAGAGTACATATGATATCAGGATTTAGGCTTACCTTTCTCTCTATACAGAATTTTGTTTCCACGCAAGAACAGAATCTGTGGGCAATCTCTAACTTTAAGCGCGTATGCCAAATCCCTCTCAATGTTCACATCTATCTTAACCGTCTGCTCACAGAAAATGTTTTTTGAATGTAGCAACAGAGACCAAGAGAAATAGAAGCTATCTGGAAAGGAAACGACAAGGAAAGAGAATGAGGTTTAGCATGTAATTTCACACACCCGAGGAGGTAATCGATCTTTTGCTTTCCAGTATACCTCTGCTGCTTTTTCCAACTCCTTCAAAACCCTCCAGTTATCACTTGCCCTGAGATCTTTAAAGCAAGTCATTGAATATTATCTACAGTTGATACTATTGAATAAACCATATATCCTTCATAAATTTATTAAAAACATGAAAATACTGTCACTCGCCTATTGTATCTTTCAAACACAAGGACAATTAGAGGGCTGGGATGAAAAGCAAAGCTCTCCCACTCAAGACAATTGATCTCTTTCACCAATCCATAATCAATCTCCCCCTCCCAATCAATATTGGTTCCGTCTTCGCCCACAACATTTTTTATCGAATGCTTATCAAAATACTCTGAGGCTCTGATTCCCCAGCCTATATCAGCATCCAAAGGCCAATCTGGATCGTCCTCCTCAATTAGCACCCTCTTTCCTCCTGAAGCACTATTTTCATTCTCATCATCATCTTCTTCATCATCTGATATGTCATCATCAAGGCTAGCATTACCATCAATTCTCTCCTTCATGAAGTTCTCCATATTCTCCAGAATTTCTGGATTCTGCTTTTTTATAGTCTCTAGAGTTTGTTCTAGTCGATCACGAACAAAATCCTCAACAGCAGCTGCTTCACCCCTTCGACCACGCCTTGGCTTTTTAGGGATCATTCCAGGAAAAGACATATCCAAGCTTTTACTTTCACTATTAGGTTCTTTAGATGTTCGGCGTCTGGTTTTCCTTTTAGGCTTAGATTTTGAATTATGGCTAGGATTACTATCAGGATTAGCATCGGATTGTTCTGATGCAGCAAGGCAAGAAAGATGCTTAACAATGTACCTGGAATTCCCAGAAGCTCGTAAAAGGTAATTTGGAGATGAAACAGAACTTTTGTAAGCACACATTATGGTTCTTATCGGAGAAAGCAATGTGACAGAGTGTAGAACAGAACCCATATTCACTACTGAAAGCATATTCTGTTAATTCAGAATGCAGAAACTCATAGTCCTTGAGAATCAGAATTTTGATTCCAATCAAAGAAGCTGTTTAAAAAAAACAAACGGACCGTGTCAGAAAAAAAGAGCTTCAAAAAAAAAAAAAGAAAACACCAAACAATATATTCTATTATAAGGGGAAGCAAATGAAATAGACATGAGATTTTGGAAAAGATTAGTCAGGGCTAGTTTGGTAGATGAGATGGTACAAGGAAGTATATATATGAATTACAAGAATTGCAAATGTAAAGATGAGATATAAGTTGACAATATAGTTGTCTGATAGCATATATTATATAGAACATAGTATAGTTTTAACATTATCGTTTTGTAGAAAAGATAAATTACTAGTGTGTAAGGCACCACACTTGGTGGGTTGTTGACCCGGTGAAAGTTATATTTTGGTATTAAATATGAAGAAGTTTTTATTATAGTTTAATTTTTATCACATGAAGGCCCATGAAGTATGAAGATAAGATTTCATTAAAAAGGTGTTGAATGAGTGCAACAAGATGGGGATTGTTATAGGTGAGACTACGAAAGTGTCATTTTAACTATAAGATCCAAAAATACAACACACCTGTATTTTGCAATAGGTGTCTATGGATTAGGGAATATCAATCAAAGCATTTTAGAAATCTATACACTATTCTCAAGCCTTTGCTTATTAATATGACCAAAAATCTCTATTGCATCGTCAATGTTATGGAAAAAGAATAACATTCGGACTTTGGGCCCTTGATAGCAGGAAAGATCATGGGGGCTCTGAGGGTTGTTAAAAGAATCGATTGGTAAACTTATATCTCATCAGTAAATTTTTACAGTGACATGTACTCATAAATTTTTTGTCTTAATACGTGTTATGCACCTGAATTATGCATACAGAACAGGACTCTTACTCTTGTGAGCATTTGATTAGGTAACAGCTTAGAAAACCATAAATCTAGGGAATTATCTCTCTAAGGCATTTTATCAAACAAGTGGTCAGCATTATCCCATTGTTGTTACACAGCAGGGCTGTGAACCCCATATTCAATCTTATCCAAACAATCTAAACGGAAGGAATAAGCAGCAAACAACATGGTTGTTTAGTGTGTAGCTAAGAAGGGTTGGATGCATCCAACATGAGATGATGGAGTTATGATGAAATCAGTGATACATACCTGAGTTGGGAGGTGAGGTGGTGTGAGCGGATAGGGATAGGCAGAGAGATTAGATTACCCAACTTTTCTACTACAACTACTCACTCTCTCTTAAAAACCATTTCTTTTCTGCATTTGCACTAAATCTACAATTTTCAACTCATATAATACACATAATTCAGGCAATGGTCGGTTTTCAAATCCAAGCACATTCAAATTTTAAAAACCACCCATATATATACATATTATATTATCTCTCCTCAATTAATACACTTTCTCTCTTTATCTCTCCTCTCTCATTTAACTTTTTAAATAAATTACTATATTGATTTGATATAAAATTAAAACTTACCCTACTCAAAACCCAAAAAAAATATAGAACACATTATTCATGATTTTCAAACGCCATATAAACTCAAACCAAACAGTTTTTTAATGGATTCCTGATTCAAATTCTTTTTAAATATATTTATATAATGTAATAGTATCTTATTTTATTTTAATAGTAATATTTTAATAATGAGTCATTTAAATTTTATAAGATTAAAAAGTGGTACGTTATTCTATGTTTGTTGATACTGTTTAGTATTATCAAGTGGTGTTTACATAGCATGATTTTGTTCTATGTTCACTGATAAATTACTCATACAAATCAATGTTTGTTGATGGTATAATATTTTGTTCAACAATTTGTTGATGTTTGTTTCTAACACGGATTAAATCCAGTTCAATGTGCAACTAAGAAATTTACAATCTTGCAAAGGATCCTAGTTGTAACTACCTAATAAACACAAGTTTTTGTGCGCTTAAAAAAAAGAAAGAAAAAAAAAAGAAAGAAGAAATGGCATCTAAACTTTTGTGGGTATACAATATTATTATATGTTATAAGCATTAAATTGAGGGTTAATACTACTTAAAAATCCCTCTTTTAACTCTTAAGCCTTAATTGTAACAGTGCAAAGACACCGACCCAAAGGCTTAATCTCAGAAGTTTCCCATTCAGAGGCATTTGGATCATACAACAGTGTGTGGTACTCTGGATCCTCCTCCAACGACAGCAGCAGCAGCTTCCCATCCACCGTCCCGAATCGGAACCCGTTGCTCGAGCTTCCCGTCAACGGCACGCGCACCGTGCTCCAAGTGTTCCGGACCGGGTCGAATATCGTTAACTGACGCTCATTCTTCCACTCCATGCAACACAGCTTCTCTCCAACAACAGCATGAGCAGTAACCATAACACAACCATTTTTCATCTGCAACCACGTGCGCCTTTCCGGGTCGTAAACGTCGATGAATCTTGAGTTCCCGATCGTGAAACTCGACCTCCCACCCATTACATACAGCTTCCCCCCCACTCCATATGCAAAACACCCCCAGCGTGGACGCCTCAGGCTCTCGACCATGCTCCACTTATCCGTGTTGGGATCATACACCTCCACACACGAGAGGGATTCTCCGTGTGTCCCGCATCCTCCTACCACATACATCAGTCCGTTGACCTCAGCACAACCGAAGTCGTAGCGTGCCACATTCATGCTAGCCAGTTTGCTCCAGCTGGAACAAACATTTTGTTAGAAGTAGTACATATTTTAATGTGATGATTTCAAGTGAAATTAATAGGTCAACAACATATACTTGGTGAATTTCTTTTCTGCAATGCAATTGAAACATCTTAAAGCTGACAATGTCACAAATTACAAGCACGTGGAAACAAGAAAGTAACCTGCTGAGGTAAGAATCGTATTGGTAAAGGTCTGAAGAAACTGAAGCAGTTCCATCGGCCTCAGAAAAACCAGCAATAACCATAAGCTTTCCGTTGAGAACCACCACGCCAAACCCGGCTTTCGCAGGACCAGGCATAGGTGGGAGTTTATGGTGTTTGTGTCCTAAACAATCTAAAACCTCCCAGTGGCTCTCTTTCCCATCAACATCAACCGTAAGGACATAAAGCCATTCCTCGAGCATCCCAGCTAGCTTCCGGACAGTAATGAATTCTTTGCTTTTGATAAACGACCTCCATCGTTTGCACACAGCACCTAAAGAGGGGATCTGAGATAGAGGAAGGAGAGCAAGGCAGTGTTTGGAGATATCATCAGGCAATCCAGGCAAAATAGAATTGTTACAATCATCGGAGGAAGAGAGGTCATGTTGCAATATGATTGAATTGGAGAAACACATGTTTGATTAATTCTTCAAAGAAAATAAACTAGAGAAATTCACGGAAGCTTTCACTGATGGATATTTTAGTACACCAAGCCATAAAAGATGTCGAATCATTGTCAAAACCAATGAATTCCAGTGGATCGTCCAATTGGATTCTAATTCCATACCACTTCCAGTGGCCTGGCTATTTCTTAAATCAACCCGTTCGACTCCAAATTCAAAATAAGCATTCTTTCCCTCAAACATTTCCCACGCAACTACAGTAACTTGTAATTCAAAAGAAAATACAAGGAGAAAAGGAATATCTGAAGTACTAGCAATCGCTAAATGCCAAAAAAAATTATACCAAACAAGGCCATTATCAACTTTAACCTCCGGTTATTTCCATTTCTTACTGATGGTAATCACCTGCAGTTGATCACAGTATTAAGAGGTAAAGGAAAAGCAAATTCATCAAAATGTTCCAGTTATGACTAAAATTATATACAAAAACATTGAAATCTAATAGTTAGTAATGTCACTTTTCTTCATGTTTCAAAAAAATCTTAGCCACCAATTGCTGAATTTGAGCAATTTTGAACAAATGCCTCAACACAAACAAGCAAAAAACCTACATCTAAGCAAATTAAACAACTCCAATTACCCAAATTACTGGATGATGATAATAACAGAGAAATTGTGACCAACTTCAAATTTATTCACAACTCAAAATTAATAGGGCCATAGATAAACTCCATTTCTCACCAACCACACCCACCTACCCAAACAAGTGAAAAACGTTGTGTTGTGTTCATACTTGCATTATTGCATATAAATCTTATAGCACAAAAGAATACAGTTTTAAATCTCCTAATCATAGAGCTGATGAAAAGATCATACTCCACCATATAAACCTTGAAAGGGTGAAGATGCTAGCCAGCATTGCAATTACAACACATTCTTAAAAAAGAACAAATAACCGTACGCTATTGCATTATAAATTCAGCTCCCAGGAAAAAAAGAAAAAAACAGAATCATTAGAACGTCCAAACACTCGTACAAAATGCAGATAAAAAAAAAGATCAAGAAAATAAACAAACTATGAATTAAAGAAAAAAAAAAAAACACACCTGCAGATGGGGAGATGGTATGCAGAGGTGCAACTAAAGAAACGAAACATTAAATAGTAAGAAGATGATGCGGATAAGTATTGGGAAAAGAGCCCGTAAGAATTTATTTGTCAACGATTATAGGAAAATAATATCATACTGAAAATAGGAAGATATCATATGAGATTGAAATGACAGATGTATGCCACGTCAGATCATTACAATTGGAACAGATCCTTAGCCAAGTTTTTTCATTTTTTGCCACAAAGTCAAAATAGTAAAAAAATAATGAGAATAAAGAAATGAATAAAGGTGGTAGATGATCCTTCACCATTCAATGAGCCAAGACTAAATTGGGTTGGTTGTCCCTCCAAATATGCTAGGGTTGCTTGTGTCACATTAAACCTAATTTATTTTAATTCTTAATAGGAAAAGAAATAGGGAGCCAAGGTATTATCACTTCTATTTTATGGACAGGGCATCAATTTCAAAAGAAAAACTTAAAATTTAAAAAAAAAAAATTCAACGGTGTATTTTATACACAAAGGACTCTTTCAATTCAGTTGTTGTTAAAGGGTAATATACAACATGAAAACAGTTTGATAATAACTACAACGTCCAGTCAATTCTCATAAGCAACTCGAGTTCCCCAAAATATTATCTATCAAGAAGTGGAGAGTCATACGTATGTATTCTTCAAACCCGGCTTTGGAAGAGCGGGTCGTTCCTCTTCTAAATGAGAGCTACCCAACTCGTCCCATTTCGATTCCTCCAAGAAAAGAAAAAGGCGACGCAGTGGAGATCACAAGCCGAACTTTTTGGGTCGCAAGTAAGTGGAAGCGCCCTGCTTCAACCCGGGCATGGAGACTCTTTGCTGCTCTTTAGTCCTCTTTATCTTGTCCTTCTCCTTGTTTCTTCTTTCCATCTCCTCCTGCACTTTCCTCAAGTTCTCCATCTCCTCCTCCATTGCAGTTTTCTCTTGTTTCTGTTTCTTCTTATGCTCAATCATCGATGTATCCGAATCTTTCACAGAGAAAAACATGGGCCCCAGCTCGGCCAGCCACTGGGGTTCGACTGATGTAGCACACTGCATGTACTCTTTTGAAGTCAAGACTAATTCATGATAAACTACGTAATCTGGGGTATAACCCAATCCGTATATAGCACTGCTTGGATGCAAGTGGCAGGGCATTCCGTTTCTGCAGTTCACGTACTCACCAACCCCCTTGAGACGGGCAGCATTATGGAAATATGCAGAACATATTGCTTTTCTCACGATATCCCAATCAGGACCACACGATGTTAGTGGAATTTTGAGCGTCTTCAGAATATCGAGTAACTGGGATCTCACTTCTCTAGCCTTTCGTAAACCTTTAACGTGTAAGAAATGGTCATTGCACCAATCACCCCGATACTGATTAGCTTTCCATTGCTGGTACACATTTAGAAGAGTAAGGTGGTCGGATTCTGGCACGAAGAACTTTTCCCTGGCGGCATCGCTCTCCTCTGCTCGATCCTTGGGTCTAAAGAAAACTGATGGTACTGAAAGCATGGAAACAATTGTCAAAACCTCATTAAGGCATTCCAGCAGCTCCCCAATTAGAAGCATTTTAGCAAGGGGCGGATCAAGAGGAAACTCCACCATTTTCCAACCCAGATCCGTTAGATCACCGACATTATTCAAAGCACCCAATACCCACAACTGGTACATGGAATTGAGGATGTTCTCTTGAGGAGGGGGATCCATAAAGTCAAAATCCAATAAATTGTCTATCTTGAGACTTTTGAGCAACAAAACCACATTACCCAGGTTTGTCCTCTGGATTTCTGGAACTGGACTAGGAAGCATTTCATTAAGATAAGCACTCTCAGTGTAAAGCCGATAACAGGTCCCAGGCCCAGTTCTTCCAGCACGTCCAGACCGCTGGTCAGCAGCAGCCCGACTAACAGGGAACACTTGCAGAGCATCCATTCCCATACGAGGGTTATACACCTTTATTTTTCCATATCCTGTGTCGATGACATAGAAGATCCCATCAACAGTAAGCGATGTCTCCGCAATATTTGTAGCAACAATACACTTGCGAGCTCCATCTTCAGCATTCTCGAAGATCTTAGCTTGCAAGTCTGCAGGTAGCTGGGAGTATATGGGAAGAATTAAAAGTTTTGGCGCTTCCTTTTTGCTTGCAAGTTGCTCCATGCGTTCTTGAAGAGCAAAACAGGTTGCCTCAATCTCATCTTGACCAGTCATGAAGATTAGTATATCACCAGGAGCACTGGTCACATGAATCGTCATTGCCTGCTTCACGGCAGCTTCAACGTAATCTTCACAAGGACTTTTACTATACAGTATCTGAACAGGAAAAGTCCTCCCAGGAATGTGAAATATAGGTACACTGCAAGGCAGAAGTGACAATCATTAGATTCAGAAGTAGAAAGACAAAATTTTAGTCTTTCCTCTAATAGCTCGAAGAAAATATGATTTTTACCTCCCGAAAAAATCTGAGAATTTCTGAGCATTAAGAGTAGCAGATGTCACGATGAGCTTGAAATCTCGACGTCTGGCAACGACTTTCTTGAGGATACCAAATAACACATCTGTGCTTAGAGACCGTTCATGTGCTTCATCCATTACAATGACTCTACATGATGAGATACAGAATTAAAATAAATAAAGCAACATATTTATATAGCACAGACACTATTCAAACATATAGACTTGCAACAAATCAGTATCTGGGTAATTTGATTATTTACCGATACTTATCCAAATCGGAATCTTTCAGCGTCTCCCTAAGCAACACACCATCAGTCATGTACTGCAAAAAGAATCAGTGACAATATGCCTTGTCAAACATGTACTAACGTATGACAATCAAAAACTATTACAAGCTACAATAACAAAAAAGAATGACTAGTTTCATTACCTTAATTACAGTGCTAGGCCCAGTTACATCCTCGAATCGTATTGCATATCCAACTTTATCACCAAGTTCAGTTTCCATCTCTTCACTGACTCTTTTCGCGACGCTCATGGCAGCTACACGTCTTGGTTGAGTGCAACCAACTATGCCATTGGTTGTGTATCCATCCTCATGAAGATACTATGAACAATCACATCAGGAAATATTCAGTCACTACTGAATACAAAAATGCAAACAATTTCAGATATATTACAAAGATGAAAAAAACCTGTGTTAATTGTGTTGTCTTTCCAGACCCCGTTTCACCAACCACCACCACCACCTGATTCTCACGTACTACCTGCATTCAGTCAAGAAGAGATTGAGCAAGAACTATTAATCTAATCCTCCTTTTTTTTCATTTTCTCTTTTAAAAATAATACAAGTGGAGTACATTCGAAAGGAAAGGGTAATAAATTAGCAATCTTAGCCATCCGATTTTTTGTATCTACCATTTACGTCTTAAACATAAATAAAAATGAAAGTAGTTTGTTTGATGGATTTGGCCAGAAGAAGGAAATAATTAGATTATTATTATTATTTTTTAAATTAAAGGTATGATGACAAAATTCGGAACAAAATAAGACAACCCAACCTTTGCTTCCTCTATTCACCAAAAGGATTGAAAATGAAAAGATTAATATGCAACCGGGTGTACATACACCTGGGTGCATTATTTACACTTTTACCTGTAGGACTTAAGCTTTACCTTTAAGGTTTAGTATCAATTCAAAGGACTCTTGTATTTTCAAGTCAACATCTTTTTCGGGGTCGGTTATTTACTCATTTATTCTTAAAGAGTTTAAGCTTTACCCATAGGGTTGAAATTAATCCTTGGGGCATAATTGTTTCACATCTATATCTTTCAAATAAATCCAAGTATCCGCATACACCAGTTGTACACAAGAGAAGCTCGAAAAGTAAAAGTGATTAACAGATGCAGTATGCAAATAAATAGTAACACAATATTTGACATAAATATGTACAAGTAGGAGGTACATGGTTTAGGCTAAATATAAGAATTGAAATGCATCATTCAGATTCTAATCCAATCAAAACCTTCACGTAGTGGCAAAGCAATCAAAATCTCAGCTTTAGTACTACTGAAATGAAGCATAACATCTTCCAGCACCATGTGTTAGTTCTATAGAAGGTTAAATTAAAGGATAGCCATTTTAATATAAAAATATAGCAAGGAAACAACTCATACCTGCAGCAACTCCTCTCGTACAGAAAATATTGGCAAATATTGTCGTTGTTGTGCTAATGTATTTGATTTAGCAAAATCACTCACTCCTTCTCGCTTCTTTAAATGCTGAGCAAATTTGGCATCCTCTTTGAAATCTATTTCACCTTCTTCACCCACGACAGCAGTATCCGCATCAATCTAGCAAGCAACGTAGAAAAAAGAGTTTTATAACATTACCTTTCAATACTAAAAGATAGTACGTGATCTAGAAATAATTTTTTTTTTTGATTGAAGCATATACCTGTTCAGCAGTTTTCTCAACACCAAGAATATCACCGAGCTTCGAACCAGCAAGCTCCCAAAATCGCTGTCGGGACTTACTTGAGCTCTGCTTTTCACGGATTTCCCTCACCAAATTAGAGCCTTTCCGCGATATTATAGCCATATCAGATGTAGGATCTTTTAATGGCATAACAGGCTCGGCTTGCTTCGTGAAAACAATCCTCCCATCAAGGAAAGGGGGTTTTGTATCTGTTATGAAAAGTAGTTAGAAACTGTACATAACTTCACCTCGAAAGTTATCAATCAAGAAATCAAAATATATTCAAGAATAACATTGGTATATACCATGAACAAGAAGAATAACTTTGCGCTCTTCCTCATCATCGAACTCTGTCTGCACCTCAGTTCCCCTAACAGCTCCTGATCTCAGAAGTTGCCGGTCCTCCCATTGAGCATTATCAGCAGTTAGCTGCGATAGTTTTTTGCTTTGCGCAAGAGTCATCTTGCTTCCATCTCTCCTGACCTTTAGTTAGACAAATATATATAGTTGAAGCCATAAAAAACTTCCATGACAAAAAATATATACATGCATGAAGGATAGTCACACTAAGTAAAAAAGTAAGACAACTTCTTAACTTAACAAATTCAATAGAAGTACACCAGAGCAAACTACATGTTAGAGGCAACAGTGCAAGTTTATCTGCATTCATCATCTTAAGGGAGAAGAAATTGAAGTTAAGGCCGGGATGCCTTAAGATTAAAAGACGAGAATTTCTATTTCAACCACCACTATAATCAATTACATTCACAATAAAAAAGAATATGTTCAGCAATCGCAAGCATTTCTAATAATGTAAGCAAGGGCTCATAAATCTGGCACAATCTAAAATCACACATTATATAAGAGCAGGACGTCAACACATACCCTCATGGTCAAGCATATTGTGTATTCTGTGGATTATAAAATGATGCATATACATTTCAGCTACAGACATTGATAAGATATAATATTGCCCATAAAAAGCCACAGATTCATTGATTATTAGCTACAGCTACTAACAACATTTTCATGAGGAACTTTCTCAATATTAACAGAGAGTATCAGAAAGATGGATCCACATCAAACTAAAGCAATTGAAAATGATACCAGTTTTTTAGCCAATTCTGTTTCTTTCTTCTGAAAAGATGCCTCATCACCAAGAAAAACTGAGGAGCCATCTCCATCATACATAGTGCTGCCTTCTTCTCGATCATACCTGTGATACAGAAATGAGTCTAACAAAGACAAAACATAACATTTCAGAATATATGAGATGTGACATAAAAATTACTTAAACATCAAAATATCCAAAAGAAGATATTGATACATAAATTGCAACTAAATTTTGACAAAATTGTTCTCCATGCACTGCATCCAAGAGTTTCTTTCCATAACTGCACGACTGAAAGATGAATTTACTACCTTCTTTTGAATGTTATTTTTTTCAAAGAAAAAGCAACATAAAGCCATATCTGCACATGGACAAGCTCCATTCATATAGATCCTAAAGCAATAATTCAAACAAATGCCAGACACAGTAGACTGAAGCAAAAACGAAAGCTGTAAATTCGCAAAAAATATTAGGACAAATTTACCAGGCACGATCAGAATTGTATTCCATCTCTAGGCGCATACTCTCTGATATCTCATGAGTTTGATCACCTGATAAATTTTCTGCACCATTTTCTCTGTCCTAGAACCAGAAAAGAGAACGAAGAGGGAAAGGTTTAAAAAAAATTATTGCATTTATCTGAAATGCAGGAAAAGGAAATGAAAACAAAACACAAACGAAAGAAATAAGAAAGAGAAACTCCTTACCTCAGTCGATTGTATGTTATCTGAATAGGAGTTAGCCTGACCAGATTTCCTACCATACCGGGAACTTGAAGACCTCGCAGTCGATCCAGATGCTCGAATTGGTGTGGGGGAAGGAGCAATGCTATCCCAAGGAGATGCTGTACATATACAGTTTCATATATAAGGTCATAAGTTACAAGCAGAAACTTGCCAAAAAAATAAAATACAGACAAGATAGTTCCATTTTCAAAACCTTGTATAATTATTACAATTACCAGAAGAACTGGGCGTACGGCCCCCCAACCATGGGGAAACAAGCCGTGCATCAGGAGATGCCCCAACAAGCATGGGGGACGGAAAGCGTTGATGGTTTCTACTACTGGAACTTCGCCCATCACGACGAGGAGTATCTTCCCATTCCCATCTTCCATCATCCCAGTTAGATCTGGCTACAATGACATACATCACATCAGAATAGGTTCATCGCAAAAAAAAAGTAAAGATATACACTAGCCAAATCCATATAACTACAGTCATTTCAGATTGCATATATTTTCCAAAATCTGAAGGTTCATTCAATGAACAGATCATTAAAGACAGAAAACTGAGAAGAGGAAGTACCAGGTGATTTCATAGAACTATCATATCTACCTCTCTTTCTGCCATAGTCTCCATAGTGCTCTCTTTCTTGGCCGTAAGATGACTCTCTAGGAGTCCTCCCTTCCCTGTCAGAGCTATATATATTTCTGCCATAGTCTCCATTGTGCTCTCTTTCTTGGCCATTAGATGACTCTCTAGGAGTCCTCCCTTCCCTGTCAGAGCTATATCTATTTCTGCCATAGTCTCCATTGTGCACTCTTTCTTGGACATTAGATGACTCTCTAGGAGTCCTCCCTTCCCTGTCAGAGCTATGTCTACTGGTGCTTTTATAGAACTCTTCATGTCTGTTCCGGCTTCTATCATGGATGGCATAGTCTGAACTAGGACTCCTACTCCTGGGACTTCCAGAGGCTGCAGTCGGAACCTAAAAATATAATACAAAGGGTAAGTGAAATATATCATAGCATATTTGTGATCACAGGTAGTGTATCATAATACTAGCAACCAGAAAGAAGCATTCAATTTTTTGGATCAAAATTTAATAGCCAAAAAAATACAACTACTGTTCTGAGTTCTAACTATTCCAGCTTTATCATCCAGTGGGAAGGAAACACAAAAATGCATATAAAAGTAGGGAAGTCTCAATTTATGCTAAACTACAAGTAGACATAACCAGTCCCATAAATACATCAAAAGATTCCATAGAAGAAAAGAAGATAACTACTGGGAAAATGAGTCCAATGGAAGATAGCATAATAAACATGAAAGCTACAGAGAAATGATGGTGAAATTTTCAATAAATGTGCATTAAAAATGATAGGAAAAAGCATAAGGAGATGTATACTGTATATACCTTGCGTTTATCTGGACGATGTCGTTGGAGCACTTCCCTATTCTGTAGCACTTCAGTTACGACACTTCCTGAAAGAATAGAACACGGAATAATTGATAAAAAAAGAATAATATAAACTCAAATAACAAAAATAAAATCATAGAAGGGTGTTCGCAACACACCCATAGAATGACATTTACCTAGATAAGAAAATTATTTCACCAAAAAACCACTCAATTTCAATAACATCCATTCCAAAACTACAACTATCGATCAAGAAATTCATGGGAAACACAATCTAACCATATGGCAAACAAATACAATCCTCAATGCCAAGATCTTGATAGATTCACCAAGCAAAACAATTTCCCTCAAACCAAAGCAACCTTCTCAAAAAACACCTTCGCCTTTAACAAATTCATAGATCACAATACAAATTTTTTTTTATCAACCAGTGGAGGGACAATAGAGCTTAGAATACACTTGGCCTGTTGGCCAATCAAGATACAGAGGAAAGATTCACATTAAAAAACAATATTAATTTCTGCCTGACCAGATAAGAAAGCAGGCAGGGGCAGCGCCAGAGCAACAACAACAGCTGTCAGAATAGTCTAGCAGGGGTGAAGCGTAGGCCAGAACACATTGGGCGATGAGATTCATAGGAAGGATTGCTGATTTTTCATTTTTATCAAGGTTAACCTAAGTCAGTCTTTCAGCACTGTTTTTTAGTTTAATATTCTGAGAGTATTTTCATATTTATATTACCACTGCTTTTTCCCAAGTTCATAATAAAAACATGTTTTTATCTGAAAACTTACATACAAACCATAGTTTTTTCTTGTTTATATTTCTGTCACTTTTTTTTAATGATTTTTTATTTTATCTAAAATTATATACAAACACATTTTTTGGTGAGTTGATCTGCAGCGCATAAGGGGAGGAACAGCGCCCTTGGCTTTTTAATTTTGAAGTCTTTTGAGCTTATGCATCAACAGAAAGATATATTTGTTCAAAAAGTGTAAAATACCTACAAGAGAGTAAAATAAAATATAACACAATAACTGAAGAATACCTGACTTAGATGACCCACTCAAACCAGATTTTTCACGGTATTGTCTATTACTGTTGATCCGTAAGCTGTCAAATGCATCGTTCTCCCCATCATCAACTATTGTAGATGAAGACTTTTCCTCATCTTCATCTAGAGATGAAATAACAGAGGCAACTCTATCTTTGGGAACCTTAAATGAACCCTCGACCTTCGACTCCAAGCGTTTTGCATCTGCAAGGATGTCAAGACCTGTTGCAGAAACCAATTACAACACATGATAAGAGTCCAAAATTGAATATCCATTTAGAACCACCACAAAAGTTTCATACGAAAATTGAGAAGGTGGGAAGTTTTAGGCATCTTAATTTAAACTAAGCCAAATTATTGATGTTCCATCTTTGATTAAAATGAGAGGATGATTCCTACATAAAGGAATTTCTCACTTTAGAGTAGGATAAGATAATACTAAAATAGGGGGCAACCTGCTTTCCTTAGAAAATAAATAAAAATAATGAAATGCTACAAAAAACACATGAATTAGATAAGACACGGAGATGAATATTTCATACATAACAATTAACTAAGCCTTTTAAAAAACCCCGAAATACATATACAACAGTTTTACGCAGCAGTATGTGTAACACATATATTAAAAAAAAACACTATAGATTAAAAAAAAAAGCCAAATACTCCTAAAGTTTGTGTGCGATTGAATTCACCTGTGTAAATTAGGGAAACAACCAAGCTAATCTAATGGAATATTTTGTTACATTTTATTGCTTTTGAGAACTCTTTGCGTGATATCAAACTCGTGTACATAAATTTATGTAACTAAAACTAAAACAGTTCAAATTGATGCAAAAAAAAAAAAAAAAAAAAAACTCTTGCAATTATAGGAAATCCATTATCCAGAGGAATAAATTGAGTCTCTTACCTAGAATTGATTTTCTCTGTGGTCTGAAAACAACCCTATCCTTTCCCGTTACAAGCAAACCACCAGTTCCAGAATTCTCTGGTGTTAAAGTATCTGTTAACTTGTCAACGTCAAATGGCCCACCAGCCATGTCTGTTTCTACTGCGGGGTCTTTGCTGAAGCAAAACTATCCAATGAATAAGACTGCAAATGGAATAATCATTCATCAAAACCAAACTGGTATACAGAAGTCACAAATACTAATACACAGCCACCTATATATAGGAAAAACAATACAATGCTCTTAATTTCTTGGCAAGGGAAATTTCTAAATTTCTAATTACATAATCCCTTTTTAAAATACTTCTAACTATATTAATAATAATACAAAATCAACAAGAACAAAGACTTTTGTTTATTTTTACTTTTGTTTATTTTTAATACATGAATGCATATCTAATATACTACTGCTGATGGAAATTGCAAACTCTCACTCTTTATGCAAATTCCAACTAAATGACACAACCAGAAACTAAATATTACAAATTTAACAGAATAATACTTTTACAAAACCAAAAAATTATTAAACAAACTATAGTATGATTTATTTGAACTTAAGTTCTCTGCTCTCAATAATGACCAGAGGGCAAGCTTTGATACAACATTAAAAAACGAGAAAAGGTATATCTAAGCCCCTTCCCTAATCTTTCCCCTAAGACCAACTAAGCACCAAGAGATAGTTTGGTAGGTGAGATGAGATATAAGAGGGCATATATTTAAAGAAGATTGGTAAATATAAAGATGAAATAATTTTACAAATAGTGTAATAGACTGTTTTGAAGGTCATATAAATATATAATTATGGTTGTCTGATAGAAAAGATAACTAATAAAAAAATTAATTATACCATTTTACCCTTTATTAGAAACTTCTTTCTAAATTAAAAATAAGTAAAATCTCTTACAAAATCTGAATAAAGTATAAAGAACGCACAAAGACAACTTTATTTAAGAGATATACTAGTTGCTTATTACACAAAAAATTTTCTTTATATTTTCAAATTTTAATATTCATTTCATAAAAAATGAGAATGTAGTTGTTTTAATTTTAATGAATATTTTTATTATATCATAAATTAAACGTACAATATTTTAAAAAAAAATGAAAACCTAATACGATTGCACTTTTCTTTATCCCACTAATCCTTCATGACCTCAGAGTATTTTCATATGCAGTTTTAATTACACTCTCCCACTAGTCCTTCAAGAACTTCTCTGAATATTACTTCTTAAGATAGTCTCTTTAAGTTTTTTTAACTATTGTGATACGATATTCTGAGATGGGGAAGTTGTAAAAGAAATTAAATTTAAAAAAAAAATCTGAAATACACAATGGAATTTGAGAACTGACTTCCACGATTAATCATTCTAAGACATAGTTACGATGTTATATTGCTTTTCTTTTCCCCTATTTTCTGTAGTTTGTTTCAGAAACCCTAATCAATTCCTCCCAAATTGAATAAAAATTAAGGATCAATATTATAACAATAAAAATACACTATAATTTAATTAACCAAGAATCAAAAGGTTTAGATAGTACTGCAAGCCCATTATATCTACCTCTCAATTAAAATCATGTATCAAAATCAAAATCAAAATCAAGAGAAGGAGGTGGTGGCGGTTTACCTTGTGCGCAGAGGTGGTTCGTGCTGTACGACGAGCGTTTGAAGCGGGAGAATAGAGGTGCCACGTGAAACTTAATGGCGGCAACGCGACGAGGGTAGACTGGTGAGGAGGGGCGGCGGGCGATCGATCGGCTTAGACGGGGCTCGGCGGTCGGCAGCTTAGTAGGATTTGGCGTGGGTTTGGGGGAGAGATTAACGACTCAATAATTTTGGATTTTCATGTTTATATATTAAGACCCATTTGGATAAGACATTCAGATATAAGGAGAAACAGCATATTTAAGCCCAATCTTTTAAGCGGGCACTCCATAGATATAACTATAGATATGAGAAAGTATTAATTGGGCTGGCCCGCTGTTCAGGCCCAATTTGAATCATCATGGATTTCATTGTCTACGGTATGGGCTTACCAAGGCTAGCTCATGAAACAATTGAAAATTATTTATGGTTTAATTCTCGAATAAATAAAGATTTTTTGCTTTCATCACAAGTAAGTATAATCAAAACTTTATAGCTTTGCAAGGAAGTACAATATTTTAATTTTATGTTCCATTTTGAACTAATAGCTGATACATCCGAGGGTGTATTAAATTTTTTTTTAAATAGATGTATAATTTTTTATATTTAATTTCCATATAAAAAAAAAACTACTAGACTTTTCAAAAATAAAACATGATCCACAAATTTACAATATTAAATAAATAAAATTACAATGATGTTTATTTAATGTTGTACAATTGTGATTTTCGGTTTACTTATTTAAATGAAAAATACGAGGTTGAAAAGCTTAAATAGAAGTAAACTTTATTTTTTTAAAAAAAACACAATGTGAAAGGAGATAAATTACACCATGTATAAACTTGATTTCTACTGGAAGTGCAATGCTGTTGATAACTCTGGTAGATTAAAAAGAATGTATAAACCAAAGTAAACTATCTGCTGCCTCTTCAACGGACAACTACTTCCCTTTTGTCTGATATATGATCCACAATAAACCATTACCAACCAACATCATCATGCCCCAATATTCTCTAGATTTTCAGACACTGTTTTCATCCTCGGTCGAACTTCAGGGTCTGCCTCTGTGCATGCGAGTGCTACATGGAACGCAGCCACTACTTCCTTCTTCGTGTGCACTTCCTGGAGCAGCACTGGGTCCACCATATCCGACAATGGGCTCTCCTCGTCGAATCCTTTCCTCACCCACCTTACCAGGTCTAGAATCTCTGTAGAAGTCGAGCTCGTTGGAGACGAGACCTGATCTGGGGACTTCCCAGTTAACAACTCGAGCAGGACGACACCAAAAGAGTAGACGTCCCATTTTTGGGTCGGTCGGCCACCAGGGAGACGAGCCTCTGGTGCTCTATAGTTGTTCACTTTTTCAGGCTGAGGTTGTTTGAGGTAAGGAAGGGCACCACCGATGAAGCCTCCGGAGGAAGAGGGATTGTTTCCGGTGATGGTGATCAGACGGTTGAGGCCGAAATCAGAAATGTGGGGTTGGTAGTCGTGGTCGAGGAGGATGTTTGATGGTTTTATGTCTCCATGGACGAATTTCCTCGGGCTGCATTCGTGTAGGTAGGCCAAGCCTCGTGCGGTTTCCTTTGAGATTTTCAGTCTGATGGACCATGATAGGGTGGATGATTGTTGGCCTGACTTTCCTGCATTAGTACAACACAAGAAACTCTCTTGATTGAAACATTCTAAAGAAGGTAAAAGAAGAGTTCAAGAATAGTGTTTTCAATCCCAAACAAGATTGTCAATATGTGGAAAGAGTTTGCATAGTTTAGATCAATGGAGGAGGCATCTCTTAGTGCTTCTGAATTTTGTGAACCCCTGTCTGCCTATATTTCTTCTGATTGTACTAAGTGTGCCTGTCTACTTGGTACCTACATTTGTCTTGATATGTCTTTACCAACAACTATTGATGACATTTGAACCAACTAAAAGTCTTAAATCCAGAATATATTCTGAAAATACTCCCTTGAAAAACATTAAAAGGGTTTGTTTCTTAGTAACTATTAAGGAGATTCTGGAAAGCAAAGATTTGGGACAGACCCACATCCAACCATTTCTCTCTCTATCATACATAATTATTCTTCTAATTCTAAAATCTAAATACAGTTTTTGATAAATAAATAAAAAAGTATGCTTAAAGTCATGTTTTGGCATAAAAAGAACTCCATGGTCCACCTAGAATCAACATTATCATGTGGCTAACAAGGCAGAAACATCATAGCCAAAGTTAAGCACTTTCACATGTCTAACAAAAGTGGTAATGATAATATGCCAACAAAAATATTAGTTCAAGAAATGATCCCACTTACCAATTAGTTTGCACTTAGAAACAAACAAAAAGCTAATCCTATCCATATCTCTAAAATCAATCAAATATGCAATCTTTGATAGTGTAACCAATTATCATCAATAGAGAAGCTCCTCTACCAACATTAAACTTAAGTTTCAATCAAGTTTAGCAAAATGCTAGATGAAGAACAATAATATATATTACCACGAAGAGCCGTAGCCAAGTTCCCATTCGAAATGAAATCACTTATGAGAAGCTTTTCGTCGGGCGCCCAATAATACGCCCGTAGCTTCACAACATTCGGATGCTTTACCCTCCCAATAGCCTGAACTTCCGATACAAACTCCTTGTACCGTTGCTCCCCTCCTTCGCCTAACCTCCTAACCGCCACCGGCACGCCATTTCCAAGCACAACCTTGTAAACTATCCCCAACCCACTCTTCCCCAACACATAAGCTGATGCTCTCAGCAGCTCATCTAATTCAAAATTAAACCCCTTGTCAATCGCCACAAGGTCGCCCTCTCCACCACTCATGCCGCCACTAGCTCCACCGCCACCACCCTTCTCCGACTCCACTTCCGACTCATTACTAGGAAAGCCATTCATACAAGGGAAGGCACACAAGCTAGTCCTCTCATTCCCCCCAAGCTTCCCTTTCCCAGTACAACTACACCCATGGGAATCCTTCTTCTTCCAATAGATATAAACCATAACTAATCCTATAAAGGCCACTCCTACTGCATCAGCTACAGATATAAGTATGATCACCCCCGGTTTCAGCCCTTTTCGCTCGCTGTACACGTCGTTATCCTGACCACCGGACTGAACGCCGGGCGATGAAGCATCTGAAGTGTTCTTACATGACTTCTGTAAAGGAAAACCACATAAGTTGGGATTATTCAAGAATGCAGTCGGACCCTGATTGGCAAACGACCCTGTTTGAGGAATCTCACCACTCAAATCATTACTCCTAAGATCAAAACTCACAGTCAATGCTAAATCACCTAAACTCTTGGGAATTTTCCCTGAAAAGTGATTGAAAGACAAATTCAAAGTCCCTGATAATGACTTCAACTCCCCCATGTCATCAGGGATTGAGCCATTAAACTCATTTTCAGACAAATCAAGCTGCTCTAAATTAGCCAACTCAGGGAAAATCCCCTCTGAAATGGAACCAGAGAACTTATTTCCAGCAAGAATCAGCCTCTGCAGTTCCCTGCAGTTACGGAGGAACTTAGGGAGAGAACCGGAGAGAGAGTTGTTGGAAACATCAAGATTCTGTAATCGAGGGAGATTGCATAGAGTGGAGGGTAAAGAACCGGAGAGGTTATTCCCGTAGAGGAAGATGCTGTGCAGTGAAGAAGCATTGAATAGCTGATCAGGGATGGAACCGTAGAGATTATTCCCGTGCAAATTCAGTCGCCGGAGATAAATCAAGTTGCCGATCTCCGACGGTATGTAGCCCCGGAGACTCCTGCCGGCGATGGATAACCCGACGACACGTGGATCATCCGACCCGGAGACATTCATACAGGAAATTCCGGTCCAGCGGCACGGCGTGGCGTCGTTCTCGTTCCAGTCGGGTAGGGCGGCGCCGCCATCGACGGCGGATTTTAAAGAGAGCAGAGATAGGCCGTCGGGAGTCAAGGAAACGACTGTGATTATAAGATTAAGCAAAAACAAAAAGGAGAAATGGAACAACATTTGTGATTTACACCGACTAACACAACATACAGCTTAGAGAGAATTCAAATTCAAGAATCTATTTTTGGAGGAGAAAGAACATAAACCCTCTTGGATTTCACTCTGAAAAGTTAACAATTGCGATAATTGAGATTGAGTATTCCTAGAAAACAAGCAAAAAGATCATTGAAGAAGCTTTAAGGGAAAATAAACAGAGAGCAGCTTTTTGCTTGCTGCTCAGATTGAATGCAGAAGGGTGAGATGGAAATGGGGTTTGGCGATTGGGAGTTGGAAGAATTTATGAGAAAAAGACTTGAGAAGAAGGCGGATGGGGCCTACATGGCGCCAAAAGAGAGAGAAAGGAGGAGGGCTTTTATCTCTCATCAACACAACAGCAGAGAAATAGTAGTAGAAGGAAAGCAAGATGAGTGTTTCTAAATTAGTGCTAACTGTTGTACCAAAGCATTGAATTAGGCAGCAATTATGTTAATCACGTTGGAAAATGATGCTTCTTTCTCCATCATCAATCTCCTCTGTTTTCTCTGCTTCTCTTCAATAAAATAATTAAGTATACAGATATACCTTAATTCATTTGAAAAATCAGTAATTATACTTAAATGACACTACATGTTCAATACAAGACCATAAGAGCTTGAAACAGGGTATGGATGGGGGTAGGTGAGGTGGGGTCCAGAGAGAGTGAGAGTATAAAAGGGCAAGTAAATAGCTGGTAATAACTGTCTTTTCTGTTGGGGCTACCTCAGCAGTGTCTGATAAGGGCTCTTATGCTCTGTATTTATTTAATTTCTTAATTTCATTATTACTACTCACCTTCATAAGAAAAAATTGCTTTTCAAGGTAAGAGACAATCTTTTGTAATTCAATGAAAATAATGAATAAAATAATTGACTTTTAATTAATAAAATGTAAAATATATATAATATTATTTTATTATGATGTTATTTATATTGAAAATAGTGTTTTAATTTTAGAATGATTTGCACATTAATAATAAGATGAACGAAAATAAAAGTGAAAAAAATACAAATAAAAAGTGAAAAAGAATACGGTTTGATGAAGGAAATACTACTCCCTCCGTCGTAGGAATACATTCGCGTATTCTCTGGTACGGAGTTTAAGAAAAGTAACTTTTTGTTAGTGCAATGTAAGAAAGAGGGGTATTTTGGGTAATTAATTTTGACTTAGATTGTAGGTAAAAAGAATGTGATATTTTTGTAATATTGTAGTATGGTAAGATTATTAATATTGTGTATTATTTTCATTTTTAGAAAGTGAATGTATTCTTACTACGGAACATAAGTATTACTTTAATTATAGTAAAATCATACATAGATAGTTTGATGAGGTAAAATTTTGTTTGTAAAAAAAAAAAACTTGCAATAATGCAAGAAGAATAATAGTTTCAATATTTCACAGTAGGAGTACTATTTATCATGTTTCATTTTATTAGGACATTTCATACCATACGCATTAAGTGTGCATTTATGGGTATATCATTTGTTATTATACAATTAAATTAGGGGGCTATTTGCACCCGAATTTCGAATCTGTTAAACGAACCTCATTAAGTTATAGATTTAAAATATATTTATGTGAAAAAATGTAAATATCCTTTTATGAATAATAAAATAAGATTATTTATGACGTCCCTAAATCCCAATTAAATTTTTAAATGCACCCGAATTTGAAAAACACTGATCCTGATCCTGTTACTCCGGCGCTTTCACGAACGCCTCTCCGAAGCTATCCCTCTAATTCTTGTTTGCGTTGAAACAATTCAACCAATAATTCTCTATTCATGTAAATTCTTTTGATTACAAGTTTGTTTATACGTAAACGGACTCCACTCATCGCCCCAAAATTCGACTGTGTTGATGTTGTATAGCACGGCGATAAGAATGTGAAAGTTTTTTCGAGTATGATCAGTTGATTATTCTTCGATCCCGTTTATGATGTCTTTAACTTGGAAATACCTCACTTTATGCAATAAGAATTTATTCCCAGCGTGATTCTACTCTGAATTAATATGATAAGTTTTACGCTTTCATGACAAATTGTAACCAGATCCATTTTCCTGCTTTTCTTCCATGGGACACCTTCATGACGTCTATTTTCTGCACTAACCCACTGTCATGTAGAAACATTTTTGCTCTACAATTTTTAAACTGGATTTCGGTTTATCAAATTTGTAGGATTGTGATTTCTTGTCATCTTTTGTTGTTGTCCTAGTTAAAGTGAATTGATGTGATTATCATAATCTTTTTAATTTTATCTTATGATTTCGTATTTTTTTTGTTATTTAGGATGTAGCGATATTATCAGAAACAAATATATTTTCTGTTTGGATAAAGTGAGGAGCAGTTTTGTGTTTAATTGGGGTGCATTTAGAAATTTAAATGGGTCTATATAATAATTTGTGATAATTTATTTTATAAAAGGGTATATATGTCTTCTCACGTAAACATATTTTAAATTTATAAATTAATGGGGTTCATTTTGTAGATCCGGGTGCAAATAGCCGCCCCTTAAATTCAAAATGAGAATTTGTACTTATGACTAGCATAAATACAACAACAAACTATATATTCATTTGCATAGTATCTTTTGTATAATTAAAGGAAATTAGTGTGATTATTTGAACACATTGTCCAAAATTAATGAATAATTAATGGATTCTCATTCCCTCCTATACTTTGCATAAAAAGTTACGTATTAGATTCGCACAGGAATATACTGTATTTTTTTCATGCTTTTTTTTTTAATTTGTCATTATATGATTGAAAGGTAAGAGGGACTATTGTTCATGAGGATTATGTTTTTTTATATATATTTTTCTTTCTTCTCTCACATCATTCAACAATATAACACATAAAAGATTACATCAAAATAACATAGGAATTCAAAATGGAGTTTAATAATCTAATTCCTCATCTCCACTATAGAAAATGAATAATTAATGCTCCAAATGAATCTTTGATTCATATTATCAAAATAGCATAAAGAATTTGAAATGGAGTTTAATAATCTAATTCCTCAAATTCACTATAGAAAATGAATAATTAATGCTCCAAATGAATATTTGATTCATATTTGAATTAATACGTTAATAAAACTTAAACATGTAATTATTAAGGTGTGAACATGCAAAATTGCTTAAGGGATATTGTAGCTCACCCTTAGATTCCATTTCAACGGCCCTTTCTTTTTATTAATAGTTTAGAAGATTTTTTTTTTTTTAAAAAAGCCCATAAAATGCAATTAGTTAGTACATTCCTTTAATTTTAGTAACTTTTTAAAGCATATATTAACTCAGTGAAAACAAACACTTAAGAAATTTTTATTTTTTTTATAAAGTTATACTGTGCATCACATGACTATTTTTTAAAAGAAATAGTTAGATCTAACATGTTTATTAGTATTATGCATAACAATTATTATTACTCTTAAGAGAAATCTCTGAGAATCTAGTTTCAGAATAACAATTTATCATATAAAAAGATTATAACTTCTTAATTATTTCGGATGATGTCACACAAGCCATATTGAAAGCTCAAACATGATTTCCTTTTGAAATCTTAATGTTAAGCAATTTGGGATAATATATTTTTTTATAAAAAAAGTATTAATTAGTTTTTGGAATTATATTCGGTATTTGAAAGGAAAGGGTGAAAAGAATCTTCACAGGCAATATTCCTACAAAGATGTACAAGGCAAAACAGATAGTGCCTTTCCTCCCATCCATCTCTAACTGGTCACTTCCAAATAATTGGTGACAATTTCTGTATTCTTGATTGGTGAAGAAATAAATATTCCCACAATATTTTCAGATATTATCTAACTTCAGTGATAATTCACAATCATTCTAATAAGTGCCATAAATAATGTTTTGCAATGAATAATGGACGAGCACTATTAAATTATACATTTGTGTTTTCACCCACGTTTGACTTTCACTATCCATTATAAAAAAAAATTATACTTTTAATTATATAAGTGGAAATAGAATCATTACATTTAAACCTCAATCATGATAAACATGCTTAGAAGCTAACAAAAGTGCGTGTGTGAGTGTGAGATATTTTTTTATTACCCAAAGTATATTTTAGTACTCCATAGTTTGATTGTAATTTGGACATATATTGGGAATACAAATGTTGTTTGCTTTTTAAATAGATTGATTCGTTTGTATGTTAGGGTATCTCCTAATGTATGAAGATCATAATTCACAAACCACAACCACCAATGGTATCCCCCATCTTTCTACTTCGAGAAAAAGTAAGTCACAATCGAAGTATTTGAGTACAAATTCTTTCAGTCTACAATAGAAGAGAACTATCAAATTGGCTGCACAGGTTAGCCTACTATCTACGACTTGGGCGAGACATTTGCAGGACGGGGCTCGTTATGAGCTAGCTAGTTCTAATCCATTTGGACAATCAAACTCTAATGAGATTATACATATATATCTTAAATTATAAGTAATTAAGGATGTACCTATGTGTTATATGTGGTGTGAGTGGGGAATCATGTTCCAAATAGACACTCTGACTCTTGTCATTGATGGTAATCATTCCCCTATAATAAAATCAGTAGGAAAATGTGTAAGCAAGAAACAATCTTTAAACTTCATAACAAAGATAATTCTACATTAAAGTATAATGGTGGGTCCAACTACCACATATAGTGGATTCATGCAGCTGACACACACCTAGAATTAGCTACCAAGCAAAGGTTTCCAATTGCATCATTCTACTCTGGTGATAATTGTTAGAGCAATCCTTTCATCATGACCTCCAAAATATACACATACTATAATAACAAACTGAAATATCTGCAGATATTGAGACACTGCAACTATACACAACTGAAATATCTGTAATAACAAACTCAAATATCTGTACAGATTCTTGAAGCACTTTCCACTTTTAGCAAGTGTATAACCAAAGAGAAGTGTCTAATCAATTCCACCAGAAATTTTGATAATCACTCAACATAGAATTGCGAAACAATAGAAATCAACCCCAAAATAACAAATACAGAGGGTTCAATAATGTAGCACATACTTGATAATTAGTCACTTTCTCAATCACAAACTAGATGCTTAGCAAAATGCCATGTTCACATTTGTCTCTCACATAGCAGAGGTGCAACATAGTGAATTCTTACCATGTTTGTTTCATTTTGAAGACTTCCACTGAAGAGTAAAATCATCAGTTGTCAGTCCTTATCCATGAAAGCACATGAACAAATTGAAAGTATAATGAGTGACAACTTTGCGCATATCTTCTGTAAGAGAATAACTTTGAAACGCACAACACAAGCAACTAAAGTTGGCACTTTTACTAAAGCAGGTGAAGCAAGAGAAGAGTTCCCATATCAATCATTAATCAGCAGTCACCATTAACTTCTATCCCAAAGAAAGAACTCAATTGAAACAAAGGTTGCAGTTAAATGAAAGATAATGCTGTTGAATTCAAAATAACGAGTTACAAACAAAAGTCACTGAAATTCTAAATTCTGTCCCTCCTTCATGCAATAGATACCTCTGCCATCTCTTGTTCCACCACCGTTGGTTCTACAGGGTTGTAGGTGTAGTGCAACTCGCCAACATCATCACCGGACAGCTTCTTCCATCCATTTGGCCCAACATGGTATACTGGAAAAAAAAAAGTCATGTCAAAAGGACAGGAAAGAGTAATAATAGTAAGAATATCAAATCAAGAAGGGTGGGGAGTGCGTACCACTAGCAACACCACCACTGGCACCATCACGAAATGTGGCATGATAGATTGATCGTCTTGCCAGCTCTGCAGCTTCCTCAACAGACATATCATAACGATACCTATTCAACAGGAAAGAAGCCTGATCAGAGTTCGACTATTACAGGATTTCTTTATGAAACACCTAAAGACATGACTAAAGAAAATGGAAAAGCAGCAGGAGCTAGGGAGTCAAGAATTCAAATAAATGGGAGGTAATTAAAAGGAGATTTTTTACTACCACGAGTCTGAAATCACATAGAACCTGGAGTTAGCATGTTATGTAGATACATGAAGAAACCATAAAGAAATTATATGCCCTGATGTGCACAGTAATTATATATTTGAAGCAATATGAAATGCAAGGTGACTTATAGCTGACAAAGACAGAGATTAAGGATAATAATCTACCCGCTGTCCAAAACACCATAAGCATATGGTGAACCAGAACCAACAGAGAAACGAGTGCCTTTGAGCCTCCCACCTTCGCTGTCCACATAATAAAGATTTGGACCCTGCACAAAACAGCAAGAGATTTAACACTTTTTTCAAGGACAAAAAATGATATAAATTCACCATCACCTTTTCATCCCATCCAGCTATCATAGTTCCCACAGACAAACCCATTCCTCGATATGAATACAATATGTTTGCCAACATTTTGGAAGCTCCGGCAACAGAAATCCTTCTCTTATTAGCCAATTCATGCAAGCGACACTGAGATATGCACAGAATAAGCCAGTCATAATCTTTCACTAAAGTTTGGTGTCTTTGAACAAGTGCCTTGTGACAAGGAAGGAAACCAAAATAAAAAAGACAGATGCGTGCATCCTTAAGGATGACAAAGCCAACTGTAAGCAATCAATTCAAAGCACAGAGAGGAACATCAAACATAAAGTTCTTTTTCTAAACCACAAGGTTAAATATTTTTTTAATCCATGCTTGCACTTTTTTTTTCCTGGTTCTTTCATCATTAAGAGAGATAGGAGAAAGAATCTTAGTTTCTATTTCAAACTAACAAAGGAGGCATTTCCAACCTTTTAAAATCTATATTTGATTTTGTGCAACTCAAAAGAATCCGACCAAAGAAAAAGTAGAACCTCAAGCCCTCAATATAATATTCACACCCACTTTGAACCACATAGGTCATGCTCATGCACCTTCTCAAGTAAAGATTATTTTGGAACCAAATAACAGATAATGTGAAAATAAGATGCAAAATCCAATTGATGTACCTTCATTCCTAGATTTCTGTGCCAGAACTGGCAGTCGGCAGCTCCTCCAGCCATTGTACCAAGCATGTACGGGTTAATTTCTATGATTTTCTTGACAGATTGTGATGCTGCAATATTCAAACGATTGTTAAGGCGTTTTAATTTGGATATTGGAATCCATATAATAATGTTGAATATGGAAAGACGCATCCAAATCCAACAGGTTAGACATTAAAATTTAACTAATAGTAAGTTTGCACTCCAAACAAATTCTACCCATAGGATTCTAGAATCAATTTAACACTGCAGCCCAGAATGGATAAATTATGTACACAATCGTCCATAAGTTTAAAATCCCTAAGAAGTCAAATGTAAAATGAATGAGAATGAGGGCCTCACATATGTAACCGCCCATGCTTGCACGGGAATCAGCAGCGACCATTACTCCCTCTTTGAAAATGAAAGCGAGAGTTGTTGTCCCCTTAGCAGGCTTCACCATCTGTACTGCAGCTTTCTGGAATCCATCAAACTAAAATGCAAACGAGGGAGAAGAATAAAGAGAAATTTAGATTCCACGCAGTAATAATAATCAAAGAGGCGAGATATAAGACATCAAGCTCACATCAACTGTAGTCGGAAGTTTAAAAGATGGTGCAGCCAAAAGATCATTATCCAATTCATCATCGTTTCCCTTGAGAGGCGCTGTAGGGTCAAGCCCACTAAAATCAAGTCCCCACATTGTTCGTTCCTTTTGGCAAAGAAAATCCAATTAATAAACCAACTTCTAATCAGTAAATCATATATACACACTGTTTTTCTACATGATAAGATACAATCAATATGAATAATTCATGCCCAAGCTTCTGAACTGCAATGTGATTTCTTGCAAGTATAGGTAACACTAAAACAAGAATTACCACCTTGAAATTTCTTATCTAATTAAAAAAATACCAACTAAACAGCACTTCACAGAAACACATTATGCCAAATTCAACAGGTACGCAAAGATACCCAAACATTGGAAATTCTGAAAATCGACGCTAAGGATAATGACAATAGAAGATACACCAAGTATCTCACAAAAAGCAGATGGATCAACAACACGAAGCAGGCCCACAAAAATATATAGCGACAAAATTCAGATGGAAAAGAATCGATAAACATCAGTTGATTGTGCAAAACAATTGATAGGGTTTGTTGGAACGGTGGATTACTAAGTTAAATATATAGCGACAAAATTCAGATGGAAAAGAATCGATAAACATCAGTTGATTGTGCAAAACAATTAATAGGGTTTGTTGGAACAGTGAATTACTTGCTTCGGGTAATCAATGAGTACCTGATTTCTGCAGAAGAATCACGGATGAAGAGAACTATGAACAAATTTGTGCCAAGGGTTCCAAATCAGAGACTGTATAAGAAGCCAGTTTCTTGAGCAGCAAATCACGATGGATTTTAAACTATGGGCTGGGCTCACTTTACTCCAAATCAATTATGTAATCAGGCCCAGCCCAGTAATTTTAATTGCGATTCCATTTTTAAGTCCACTTTGAAATTGAGGGTTACTTAAAGTGGATTTTTGGTTGGAGAATTAGTGGTTAATTAATAAAAAACGAGTTACTTTGTTATTATTATTTAGAAATATTTTCATTACACCTGAAAGATAGGTAAACAAGGGACTTGGAAGATTTTTGCCATGATCGAAAAAGAGTATATACTATATACTAAAGGAGGGTTTTGGATTTATTATGTGTCATCATGTGAGTAATTTAGGTGATGTGTCATTTTTATAGATTTTTGAATTTTTTTTAATAATAAACTTGCTTAGGAAAGAAGATAATGTAGTTACTTTATTTTAAATAATCAATCAAAATATTTCATTTTTCTTTATCTTATTTAAAAATTTACCTAAAACTTTAAGTGTTTTAAATTTTTTATTTTTAAATAGGATTTATATAAAAATTATGTCAAATTAATTGTCTTTTCATGATCTTTAATTTGACATTCATATTACTAATAATATATGATTGGAGAAATGGATTTTTAAATTTAATAACAATTTTATATTGTAAAATATTCTTTAATAAAATATATTAATAAATAAAATATTTTTAGAAGAGTAAGAAATTATTTAATAGATTTAATCTATTTATCCTTAGAATTTTAAGTTTAATAAATTTAGTTCATTATAAAATTCTAAATGAGGAATTTCATGAAAAAAAAAATTAGTTTAATATTAATTAATTTTCATAATTTTTTTATTGTTAATTATTTATTTTATTATTTTTAATAATTAATTTTAATTATACAATAATTTATAATTATTATATACATTTATTGATTTTATTTATTAAATGATAATAGTTAGGGATGGTAATGAAATGGGCATTTTAAGTATCCATTCTATTCAAATCTTAATAGGGCACGTATGGGTAATTGTAAACGGTTTTGAGACGGATACAGATAATTGTGAAAATCACATTAGGATTTGGAATGAGTACGGATAATACCGCAATACCTGCGGGTACTATAAAAAATTATATTAAATAAATGATTGTGCTATTTTATGAACAACTTATGGTATAAATGACAGTGATAATAATTTATATCGAAATTAATAATATTTTATGGCGAAAGTGATAAGTATTATAAAAAGTGTAAAATGATCTCATGTAAAGTGGTTTCATGTAAGACATATCATATTGCATATATTAATGAATAAGAGAATTTATAAAGTTTGTTAATAATTTTTTTCTAGATTTTTACTTAATTTTTTAATAAATTACTGAATATAAAAAAATATATACAAATGTATATACCCTAAACTTTAAAACCCTAAACCCTAAATTTAGGGTTTAGGATTTTAGGGTTTAGGGTTCTTAATAAATATTAAGAAATACATATATACATTAGTATTGAATAAAATTAATATAGATTGGTGTACGCATGTATTCGAATGCATGAGATAATTCATTATTATTTTAAATATTCTTTTTGTCATTTTGATCTTTCCCATTACAAAGTACTATTAATTTTCTTTTTATGTAAATGAGATATATATAAAAATTTATATTAAAGATATGGGTGCACAGCATGTCTCGAGACACACAAATTTTTGTCTTATTATAATCCTTATTCTACCTATAAAGTTAGATATTTTTATTAAGGTTAGATCTTGCGTGAGACAGTCTGAAATTAGGTCATTTTTCACTTTTTAAAATAGTTATCATTCTCGCTATAAAATATTATCACTTTGACTATAAAATATTATCACTTTTTATTTATACTATAAACTGTTCATGAAATAGTATTATCACGTTTCATTAATTTACTATCACTTTCATATATAAAAGTTATCACTTTCTCACCGTTTCACATAAGCCCTTATGTGAGATGATCTCACGCAAGTCTTTGTCTTTTATTAATATAATTGATAACTTTTAATATTTTTTTATTTCATTAATATATTTTAAAAATAATATTTTAATGATCCCGGGGTTTCGTACTAGTAAACTATAAATAAAGGACTTGAAACCATGAAATTTTAAGTTAATGTATTTTTATTAATTCATGATCTGAAATTATATGAATTGATGCTTTCTCGATGGGCTGCCCTTCGGCTGTCGAGAATGAGTGGGGTGGTCGTGCTTCTGGGGAGAAACCGCAGCAACTGAGTGAAAATCTTTTCACCCAATCCAAAGTTATAGTAATATTCCTCACTTTTAGGGGTTTTTTTCTATTGATTTTGCGTTTTTACCTTGTCATTTTGGTGTAATGTCAGTCTGGAACACTTATGTCCTGGGTTCTGTATTTCAAGAGTTTTCCGATTAGTGAATATTCATCAATCTTCTAAAACAGATGCCAAGGGTGTTGAGGGGGTGGGGACTGGGGAATCTTCCTTTTGTAAGTAAGAAATGCGAGCTTAAATTGATGCATTTGATTTGGTGTGCAGAGCGAATATACATTGATGATATGCTTGATGAATTCATGTTTTCTCTTAATACTGAGATAGGAGATGGAAGCATTGAGGAGGTACTGTTGGGATAAACACACGAATAATCAAACAATAAACTATTCGTCTACGCAGCGGAATGATCAATTATCCCTCTCTTGTGTGAATCTAGCAGGAAACAATCCTAATAATAATATGCACGATAAAGCAAGCAATCAACAATGCACGACACAATCAATTTAACGTGGAAAACCTCCTCAATGTGAGAAGGTAAAAAACCACGGGACCGAAGCCCACCAAAAACTTCACTATGAGACAAAGTTCAAGAGTTACAATCTGCCACCACAGACGAACTACCACAAACGTATCAAGACAATTAATACTTGATAACAAACAACGAGATTAGAAAGACCTCACCAAACTACGCAAACTGACGTTCTGAGTTCGCAACTGTAGAACCCTCAGAATCCGATCTCCACCGTCCAGAATCAACCTCTATGAGTCCTGAACGTGCTGTCCAAGTTACAGCTCGATCCAACGGTTAGTTTGTGAGAAACGACCCTTTCTCCTCGACTGCGCAGAACAGAATCGCCCAGAAATCTGCTTCTGTCTTCGGCGTATTCCCGTCAACCCAAAGCTCCAAACACGATCTCCACCGTTCAGAATGTACCTCCACGAGTTCCGAACGTGCTGACAAAATTTCAGCTCGATCCGACGGTTGAAACTCCGGTTATTGCTTCTGCACTGTTCTGATGTTCTCTCCTCTTTTTGCCCTCGTTTTTGTTTTGCTCTCGGAGTTGGAGTGTTACCTTCACCCGAACACACACAGCCTATTTCTACTGCCAAGTGATGATGGGCCAGAATGTGATGATGGTGGGCTAGAATGTGATGTTGGGCCAGAATTGATTTGGGCTCTCCACATATTTGGAAACCCAACCCAACAAATCTCCCCCTTTCCGATTATGTGGAGAGACTAGCCATTCCGGCTATCACACGACATACCTCTAACTTCTCTCTAGGCAATGCCTTCGTCATCATGTCAGCACCATTATCATCTGTATGAATCTTTTCAAGTTCAAGCAACTTATCATTGATGACATCCCTCATCCAATGATATCTCACGTGAATATGCTTCGATCTTGAATGAAATGCAGCATTCTTGCTGAGATGGATAGCACTCTGACTATCACAAAATACTACATACCTCTGTTGCTTCAATCCAATCTCCTCCATAAACCTTTTGAACCATAACACCTCTTTACATGCTTCCGTTGCAGCAATGTACTCTGATTCTGTTGTGGAGAGTGCAACACACTTTTGCAATCTTGATTGCCATGACACAGCGCCACCTGCGAATGTCACTAGGTAAGCAGAAATTGACTTTCTGGTGTCCACATCTGTTCCCATATCTGAGTCTGTGTAGCCAACTAACTCGGGCTTCCCACCTCCAAAGGTGAGTCTCAAACTAGACGTACCTCGTAGATACCTCATTATCCACTTCACAGCATTCCAATGCTCCTTTCCCGGATTAGACAAATAACGGCTAACAACACCAACTGCATGAGCTATGTCAGGCCTCGTACACACCATTGCATACATCAAGCTTCCCACAGCTGAAGCATATGGGACTCTTCTCATTGCTTCCTTCTCTTCATCGGTTGAAGGACTATGATGAGCACCAAGCTTAAAATGAGTGGCAGCAGGAGAACTAACCACTTTAGCTTTGCTCATATTGAATTTCTCAAGCACTTTCTCAATATACTTCTCCTGTGACAAGTGCAGCTTCTTGTTTGCTCTATCTCGGGTGATGTTGATACCAAGGATTTTCTTTGCTGGCCCCAAATCCTTCATGTCAAAGGATTTGCTCAACTGTTTCTTCAACCTGTCAATTCTTGAAACATTCCTGCCAACAATCAATATATCATCAACATATAGCAATAATATAATAAAATCATCATCCGAGAACTTCTGAACAAACACACAATGATCAGAAATAGTCTTTTGGTAGCCTTGCTCCCCCATAACTGACTCAAATTTCTGATACCACAATCTAGGTGCTTGTTTCAAACCGTATAGACTCTTCTTCAATTTGCATACATGGTCTTCTTTTCCCTTCACCTTGAAACCTTCAGGTTGCACCATGTATATCTCTTTATCTAGCTTACCATGAAGAAAAGCGGTTTTGACATCCATCTGCTCAATCTCCAAGTCAAGACTAGCAGCCAAACCAAGCACAAAACGGATAGAAGACATTTTGACAACCGGAGAGAAAATTTCTTCAAAATCAACTCCCTCTTTCTGACTGAAACCTTTAACAACCAATCTAGCTTTGAATCGAGGCTTTGAGGTGTGTTCATCTTGTTTTAGCCTGTACACCCACTTGTTCTTCAAAGCATGCTTCCCCTTTGGTAGTTTCACCAGATCAAATGTGTCATTTTCATGCAAGGATTTCATCTCATCTTGCATTCCTTCCAACCATTCATTCCTGTGTTCTCCATGAACTGCTTCTCCATAGCATTCAGGCTCTCCCCCATCGGTCAAGAGCACATACTGATCAGGAGGATACATCCTAGAAGGTACACGAGCTCTACTACTTCTTCTAGGTGGTTCTTGAACCTCCTGTTCTGGAACATCAGGTGGTTGTGGCTGATCGATATCCTCTTCATCATGCAAAGGATGATCGACATGCTCATCATTACCGAAATCAGGCTGATCCTGATTCTCCTCTTCAGCTTCTACTTGACCTTGACTATGAGGAACAATTTCCAAGTCAATCAAGTCATCACCAGGTGTAGAAACTGAGCTATCCGTCTTCTCAATGTCTCTTATGGTTTGATCCTCAACAAACACAACATCCCGACTTCTGACAAGCTTCTTCTCCACGGGATCATAAAGTCTGTAACCAAAATCATCTTGGCCATAACCAAGAAACACACACTGTCGAGTCTTCATATCCAACTTAGACCTCTCATCTTTGGGAATATGCACAAATGCCTTACATCCAAAGACCCGCAAATGATTATAGGAAACATCTTTTCCTGACCAGACTCTATCTGGAAGATCAAAGTCTAAAGGAACACACGGAGTAAGATTTAAAACATGTACAACAGTACTCAGAGCCTCACCCCAAAATGATGAAGACAATCCTGCTTCTGATAGCAGACACCTTACTCTCTCGACCAATGTTCTGTTCATCCTTTCTGAAAGACCATTCAACTGAGGTGTCTTTGGAGGAGTCTTTTGATGTCGGATACCATGCTCTCTGCAATACTCATCAAAAGGACCAATGTATTCCCCTCCATTATCCGATCTGATGCATTTCAACTTCTTCCCAGTCTGTCTCTCAACTAAGGCATGAAACTGCTTGAATGCATCGAGCACCTGATCTTTCGTCTTCAACGTGTAGATCCAGGTCTTTCTTGAGTGATCATCTATAAAAGTAACAAAATATAAAGCACCACCAAGAGTTCTAGTTTTCATAGGACCACAAACATCAGAATAAATTAAATCGAGTATACCTGATGCTCTAGTAGGAGTTGAGGTCTTGAAAGCAACTCGAGTCTGCTTTCCCGCCAAACAGTGAGAGCACTTCTTTAAAGATGCATTCTTCAAGTCTGGAATGAGATTTCTCTTCTCTAAAATCTTCAATCCCTTTTCACTGATATGACTGAGTCTGCTATGCCACAACTCAACTATCCCCTCATTCTTAACTGCATTAATAGAGCCATCAAGTAACTTTGCTTGCATCAAATACAACGAAGAATGTTTTTGACCTCTAGCAACAACTAAAGAACCTCTTGTAAGCTTCCACTGACCATCGAAGAACACACTGCAGAAACCTTCATCATCAAGTCTCCCAACAGATATCAAGTTCAACCGAAGATCAGGCACGTGCTTCACATTTCTCAAAACTAGTGTAGCACCATTACTAGTCCGCAAACATACATCTCCAACGCCAATGGCTTTAGCTAAGCCATCATCACCCATCCTAACATTACCATAGTCACCTGACATGTAGGATGTGAACATCTCTCTACGAGATGTTGCATGTATGGATGCCCCACTATCAATCACCCAACTGCTTTCACCATATGCAAGATTGACCACTTCATAATCACGAAAGATAAGAAAATCACCTGTTGCAGCAGACACTCGATCATTATCTTTCGTTTCTTCATTCTTCCTTTCTTTCCCATTTTCTTTCTTGTCATCTTGCTTGGGTTTTCTGCAATACTTTGCTATGTGTCCTGGAGTTTTACAATTCCAACACTCAACCTTGCTGTATCTGTTGGATTTACTCCTCCTGCCTTTTTGCTTGCCTGTTGGACCTCTACTATTACTTCTCCCCCTCTTCTCTGTAACCAAAACCTCTGATTGCTGTGAAGGGCCCTGCGATTTTCTCCTCGTTTCCTCATTCAAAACGCTGCCCTTAACCAAATCCATTGTAATGGTACCATTGGGGGCTGAATTAGACAAAGATGTCCTGAATGTCTCCCATGAATCCGGCAATGTACCAAGAAGCCATAAGCCCTGTACTTCATCCTCAAACTTGATATTCATTTCCGACAATTGATTGATAATGCCCTGAAATGAATTCAAGTGATCCGTCATAGGAGTGCTATCTTTGAATTTCAGATTCATCAACTGCTTGATTAGAAATAACTTATTGTTCCCAGTTTTTCTAGCATACAGTTCCTCCAACTTTTTCCACAATGATCGTGCATGTGTTTCTCCACTCACATGGTTCAATACATTATCATCCACCCACTGCCTAATGTAACCACATACTTGACGATGCAATATTGCCCATTGCTCATCCGTTTTATCATTAGGCTTTTCAGTTTCAAATACAGGCAAATAATAATCTTTCACATAAAGAAGATCCTCCATCTTGCCTTTCCACACATGATAATTGGAACCATTGAGATTCACCATTCTATTAGTATTGGTTTCCATATTCACCACAAGGCACAGAGCAGAAACCCGCTCTGATACCACTTTGTTGGGATAAACACACGAATAATCAAACAATAAACTATTCGTCTACGCAGCGGAATGATCAATTATCCCTCTCTTGTGTGAATCTAGCAGGAAACAATCCTAATAATAATATGCACGATAAAGCAAGCAATCAACAATGCACGACACAATCAATTTAACGTGGAAAACCTCCTCAATGTGAGAAGGTAAAAAACCACGGGACCGAAGCCCACCAAAAACTTCACTATGAGACAAAGTTCAAGAGTTACAATCTGCCACCACAGACGAACTACCACAAACGTATCAAGACAATTAATACTTGATAACAAACAACGAGATTAGAAAGACCTCACCAAACTACGCAAACTGACGTTCTGAGTTCGCAACTGTAGAACCCTCAGAATCCGATCTCCACCGTCCAGAATCAACCTCTATGAGTCCTGAACGTGCTGTCCAAGTTACAGCTCGATCCAACGGTTAGTTTGTGAGAAACGACCCTTTCTCCTCGACTGCGCAGAACAGAATCGCCCAGAAATCTGCTTCTGTCTTCGGCGTATTCCCGTCAACCCAAAGCTCCAAACACGATCTCCACCGTTCAGAATGTACCTCCACGAGTTCCGAACGTGCTGACAAAATTTCAGCTCGATCCGACGGTTGAAACTCCGGTTATTGCTTCTGCACTGTTCTGATGTTCTCTCCTCTTTTTGCCCTCGTTTTTGTTTTGCTCTCGGAGTTGGAGTGTTACCTTCACCCGAACACACACAGCCTATTTCTACTGCCAAGTGATGATGGGCCAGAATGTGATGATGGTGGGCTAGAATGTGATGTTGGGCCAGAATTGATTTGGGCTCTCCACATATTTGGAAACCCAACCCAACAGGTACGCCTTCCTGATTTACTTATAACAGAATTCATATACCAACTTATGTTAATCTATGACATATGTGATCTACCTACATTTTGCTGGGAGTCTTCAACTTGTTCATTAGCTCATTTAACTTTTATGCTATATGTGGATATATTTGTAAGATTCTACCGCTTACATACCGCCCATGAGGAATTTTGATCCACTACTTCATTTACATATTGATGCGATGGGCAGTCATTTTTGCTAATGGATTAGTTTTGAGGAGCATGAATGATGGATAACTATTTTGACCTACTTCTTTTTAGTTACATGCCATGAATGACTGAATTTACATCATTATCTTTATTTTGCCATAAACATTGCTAGTACATGCTGGAGACAGGAGACTAGCTATGTAGCTTGCCATCTGTGTGTATACCATTCATATTTCACAAGCTTCATCATAATGGTGTAGTTAACAGCCATAGCTAATTACCTGTTAACATGGAGATGCTTGACGAATGTCGTCAAAATCACAAAAAAAAAAAAAAAAATCCATGCTCAATATTAAGCTACTCCTGGGTGGAGGGATTACAACTTTGAAGAACATGTTCCAGCTTGACATGCTCACTATTTGGTCACATATCTTCTGTTTTCTTGCAATTTTTCCTGATATGAGGATGTAATACACTATTACTATTGATAGCCTGACTCCATAATTTAATGTCTTTTGATGTTTACAAATTTACAAAATAATTATTTCTCTTGCAAAAATTTCATTTAGATTGCAGAAAAAGCGATGGTGATGCATGAAGAATGCTTAGAAGGTAATTTCAACTTGATAAAGAGACTTCAGCAAACAAGCATTCCTTCCATTTCATATAAAAGACAAGTAATGGCCTCTCCCTTTTGCCTTTATATATATACATATTTTTATTTTATTTTTATTTTTATTTTTATTATTATTATTTTTTTTAGCCTTATTCTAGTGTTGTGTGCCATATTTCTGCATTATTTTTGTGCCAGTTCCAATTAATGGCTTTGTAGAAGTTCTGATCCTAGCAAGATGTTAATTCATTTGATGGCAATTCATAGTATATATACCAACCAAAATAAATGATAGCAGCATGGGTGATTTTAGAATTATTGTCCTCAGAGATGATACAGGTTTAATTTTAGCTGAAGACACCTTCCAATAACTTAATAGAAAATTTTAAAAAGAGCTGCTGCTGTGGTTTTGATTGTGTTAGTTTGTGGAAAATGGACAGTTAGATTTTAATATGGAAGCACGTGCTGGGTGGGAGTATAGGACAACTGAGTATGGTTGTAGATTATAATCACAAAATGAAATCTATCCACCAAATGTTTTCATAATGTTTACATTTTTCATGTAATACTTCATTTAAAAGCTCATTTGCGCTCGCCTGAATACTGCTTATGAGTTGTGTTAGATAAGCTTCATCATTGAATTTATACCTAAATTTAATATAAGTTCAAAAATTTTATGGCTAATTTGTGCATGCACGTTTGGCAACTAATAAAAATTAAAATAAAATTGTGTTTCCTGTTTTTCATTCCCTTCCATATTTCCTTTTGCATTGTTTTCAGCCCAATGGCGACAATGAAGATGGCAGTGAGGATGATGATGACGGCGATCAAGAAGAAAATAACTACTCAAAGATGGAAGTTGATGCTCCACAACCTCAATCTAGGCTGAGCCAAAATGTTACTGTAAATGAACCTACTCTTACTCAGAGAGGAGCACCTGTGGTTGAAGATGGATGGACCCTAGTTTCTGGGTGAAGCAGAGGTAGAAATAATTAATAGAGAAAAAAGGTTTTGATCTGTCTTTCCTTTCCCCCCTGGTTGGTTTTTGTGGGGAGATTTCTAATACTTATTAGTAGTATGAAATTAAGGCTTTATCTGCAGTATAATTATTGACATTAATTTGCATCTTCTTTTAACTTGTACCATTTGTGTATTGGGCCATGCAGCCTTTTATGCTTGATTGGGTTTGAGTGTATGTATGTCCACTTTTAGCCCACAAATTAAACACTCAATTTTATGTATCATTTCTCACTCACTGGAATTGGTTTATTTAGAGATTAATAATGCACTACGATTATTTACTTGAAACTAGATTAATCTGATTCTGTGTAATTCTTTCAAACTTAAACTTGTAACCCTTAATTAAATTTGTGATTTAATAATTCATTCATTGTGATGATGCACTCAAGATTTGAAATTATTAAGAAGGTAAAAAGAATAACTCATTTATTTTTTCTGAAAATACAATAAAAAGTTTTTAATTAAATAACATAAAAATGACGACATTCACTAAAATCAACATTCATCATTTTATTATATATTTATTTATATTGTGTTATAGTTAATGATAGAAGATATATATTTTAAAAAATCAATAACACAACTTTATATATAGTATAAAGTTGTAAGCGTTATGATCATTAATTAACTTATACGGAGTACTCAAAAAGATAAACTATAACTGCTTTGAATTCATGTGATGAAAAATATGAAATGATATTACATTTCTTTAATATATAAAGACAATAACAAGTTCTTTACTAGATAAATTAATTTATTTATATAATGAAGTTATATTCGTTGATAAACTTTTTATTTCTTTTTAATTGAGGATACAATGAAGTTATATTCGTTGATAAACTTTTTATTTCTTTTTAATTGAGGAGAAGGGTAAGAAAACTCTGTTATCGTATGAATTGATTGTGGATATTAGAAAGGAGAAGAGAGAACGACAGACTGATCATGTACATTGGGAGGAAAAAAGAGAATGACAGTTGATTGTATATCTTCAATAAGTAGAATTCTTTTTTTTATTTTATTTAAGATTTATTGTTGAGTAGCCATTTTAAATTAAAACTTTTTTTTATGAATTTGAGAAAAATTTAATAAAAAAATTAAGTTTAATTGTAAATAATACTCCAATTTCTATTTTTTTAAAATTAAAATTATAATAACATTTTAGTCAAAGATAATTTAAATAAACTTTTATTTTATCTAAATTGACACATTACATCTATTTTTTTTACTATAATTATGGAATAAAATACTATTTTTTTAATTTATGCAATTATTATAGTTTTAAATATAATTAAAAAAATCTCAAAATATATACTAACTGAAACCCAATGAGTCAACTCGGGAACAACCGATCCATCTTCTCCATCACTGCCTGGATCGAATTTGATTCTCTAAAAATGATGATAGTGATTGAATCTCCCACTTTACAACCAGACATTATGCTCTCGTTCCACGACGTCGTATAGCCACTCCTTTGCATTCAGAATTATCAACATCACACGCAGGTAAACCAACAATGTCGTGCACTTTCGATTCTCGAAGATACACTCATTATCTATTATGCCATTTCGCTGCTTAAAATCGTCACTTTCCATGCCTAAATCTGACCTTTCGCTCGGTAACGATCTCCAGACCATTTGTATGTTTTCAATTTTGATTTGAAGTGTACTGATATGGTGGAATTTATTATTCGTCAATTTATTTTCGGATTTGGTTTCCGAAAATGTGAAAAAATTTGATGTCGCCGTAATTAGGTTGCTTGCTCGAAGATTAAATCATTACCTGTCACTCTTAGTTTATTCTTTTCGTCAGATTCACCCTAGTTTTGGCGTGTACGTGTTGTTTTAGCTTCTTGCCCTTTTGTTTAAATTGTTATTTGAAGATCAGGTTTTAACTTTCTTTTCCATTTTTTTGGATATTCATCCTGCTAACATGGAATTTGGTTCAGGTATGTGAATATAATACCTCATATTTTTATATGATATTAATTTCATGATCAAGATTAGCATGCTGTTGTTGCAGCTGCTTCCTTTTCTTCAGTAATTTATTCAACTACTAGTAGTTAGTATTGTAAGAGAAAGAGAATGGAGAATTAGCCTTTTTTTGTAATTAACTGAAGCTAATCGATGATTACATGAACTTACAAAGATAATTATAACTGCAGCAGCATGGTTAGATATGATGAATTCACCATTTTGTGGATTTTTTGAACCATGAGAATCATTTTTTCTACTATATTTAAGCCTTTGGTTTCTTTGAATTTTCTTGCAAAGCAGAGGTGGGTAGATGACACAACTAATGTATTTGATTCAGGTATTCCAGGTGATGGGAGATGTTTGTTTCGTTCAGTTGTTCATGGTGCTTGTTTAAGATCAGGCAAGCCCTCTCCAAGTGAAAGCCAAGAAAAGGAACTTGCTGATGACCTAAGAGCAGCAGTAAAAGTGTTTTTTTTTTTTTGGTATTTTAATATTAAATAATTTACATTTTTTTTAAGAGATGGGAAACCACTTGGTTATGCAGGTGGCTGATGAGTTCATCAAGAGACGAGAAGATAGTGAATGGTATGCATATCCAATATCCTGCTATTTGAAGGAACTCCGAAATGTTTGAGTTGTGTTCTATGTGAATTTTTAAAATTTTAACCTATGAAAAATACAATACTTTTTAAGTTCCAGTAAGAAGCACATAAACAAAGGTGCATAATCTGCTTGAACTGTGGTTTCTTTCCAGGTTTGTTGAAGGTGATTTCGATAGTTATGTTGCTAAGATGAGACAGCCCCACGTATGGGGAGGAGAACCTGAGCTACTAATGTCATGTGTTACAGTAGGTTTCGTATTTTGCTCTTTGTTTCTGTAATCGGCATTGCATTAGCACTGAGGATAGTGTCTCCAGTTTTATACTTGCCCTTTTGGAAAAAAGCATCACACTTATTTGGACAAGTAATGTTCAAGAAATATGTTGAGATTAACAAGTTTCAGGCTTCCAATAACTGTTCACATGGGATAAGAAGAAGAATTGCCTCAAGGTTATAGCTGAATACGGTCAAGAATATGGAAAGGAGAACCCAATTCGTGTTCTATATCATGGTTACGGGCACTATGATGCCTTGCAGACCCCTTCAGATGGTCTGCAGTCGAAGCTGTAAGAGTGAAACACGAACCCTCATCCCACACCACCACTCCCCAGAAACGCAGTATGTGTCACCTTGATTCTAACGAATAACGTTTATCTCTTCAACTTTGTAGGAGCAGGAGATGGTGAAACAACAATCTTTGAAGGAATTGATTGTGGTCTAAAAAGGAAAGCATGCAAGAAAAGGAAACAAAATTCTCAATGGAAAGATTGTTACTCCATCATTGCTCTATGGTTCTCATTGTTTAGAACAACTTCATATTTATTGTAACAGTATCCTATTTCCACTCTTTAATACACTTCTTAGTGAAGATAAAATTATTGCACTTCACAATAAAGCATATGCATATTTTCGATATCCTTTTTCTTTGTCCATTGCTAAATGTAATAAGTTCAATGTTCCTAAAATGCTTTCATGACATGGAGTATTCACTATACAGTGGGGATGCACATACATATACATATACAGATACTTGTACATATACATATATATACACACACTAGAAGGTGTGGGTTAGGGCACTATTCATCGTCGTTCCATACCTGTCGGAGCAGTTGATACCTTAGGACATTTCTACCACCCTTTTCTTTCGCTATCGAGTTGAGTTTTGCGAAAGCAGAACTCTGAAAGCTATCTGGAACCATAGAAGTGAAGTGTGAGTCGAGTTCATCTAGTTCATCATCACTGTTGTAAGATTTCTTGAGTGATGATAATCTGCTACTCTGAAGCACTTGGTTCCCTACTTCTCCCACACAAGTTAGTAAAGCTGCAGGAGGGGGTGTGTATTTCGTAGGACTTGCAGTACATGGAAAGCTCATGAGTAAACCGTCCGAGACCACCTCCTAAAATCAAGAAAGAGTAACTAAATAAGACGACGTTAGATTAATTAATAAATGATACCATACATGGGATGGGCTGACCTCAGTTTCGAGGGAATCAATGATGCTTTGAGGAATAGGATCTGGACAGAATTCATCCGGAGAGAAACTGCTTAGAACCCTTTCAATTATTGTCGGACCAAACATCGGGCAAACCTTCAAACATGATACAGAAGATGAGTAAAACTCTTGTATGAAATTTCTATTATCATGATTTGATGGTGGCTCACTTCTTTTCTGATGGAAGGATCAGCAAGCATTCCGAATGGGAGCATCATGAGATCACTCAATGAATGGAGGAGACGAAAAGTCTTGAAAGATCTTGGTTTCTTGCCATCTCCACGAATATCACTATGCTCGGTTGAGTCGTCTTCTAGGTCAAACAGATCTGAGAGCCATCTGGACCAGTTCCCAAGCTGCAAGACATTTTAAAGGAATAAAGAACCCTGATTAGAGAAAAGAATAACCAACATGTTTTGCAATATAGACAGACAAATTGTGGCATGTGTACTTACAGAGTTTTTCAATTCAACACCAGCACCAAAGCTAAACCTCCCAGCTGGGATCGGAAGGACCTTGGAATCACTAATTGGATCGGAAAAAGGATCAGTAGGCATTTCTTCTGCAGATTCACGTAGAATAGCGTTGAACATTGCCATGTCGAGCCTATCAACTAACTGCTCCATTACCTGAAAACACACACCAAAAACTATTAACTGTCCTTTCCATCAACTATGAAGGATACAAGAATGATCACCAAAATTCAATCATGCATATTTAGTCAATCAAATTCATGAGGCTCATTGAAGGTCATAGTGACTAGTAAGCACATCTCTGATCTCACCACTAACTTGACCTACTTCACAAGATTACATGTATTACCAGTTGTAAAGTATTGAATAGTAAGATATGTTAAAACTGGCTCTTTGTTCGCTAAAATATGGCATGTATAGATGTTAAGCATGTTTCACATACACCATACCAGTCTAACCAGCACAGACAAGCAGCCACACTTGTGCCCTGCTGCACGTAGCGGACAAAGCCTTTCACGGGCATCTTTGAATGCTTTCTTCCACAACTCTGTCGAGAAATTTCCCTGCTCATGATTACCCAAGCTGTTTCTTCTCCCACAGGTTTTCTTTGTACCTGAACCTGAGGTCACATCACTGCCTTTTGCAACAGATGGCTGCATGTGCGGCGTAAAAGTCTGCAGTTTGAAAAATGACCACAGTGCATCTAAATGTTACTTACTTAAGAAGTTAGAGAAGTGATAGGAAATGAGAGAGAATTTTCAAGCAACCTGCCACCATAAAGATTCAACAGTACGAGAAAAGAGCCAAGATTCAACTTTTTCCAGTGCAGTTATAAATGAAACAATGTCCTCCCTATCATCAGATTCATCAGCTCCAGTTCCAACAAATTTTCTTTCTGGTGGGAACTCAGCAGCAGTTTGGCTAACAATGGCCCTCAACATTATTGCATTCGACAACCAGAAGGTCAGCCTGTAAAACACTAAGTAGGTGAGATACTGTGAAATGTAGAATTCAGAAGCTTGATCGGTATGCATAACTTACCTTGGAACATCATGCCCACATGATTTAGAAACCAGAACTAGCCCTGACACCGCAGCTCTCGCTGCACTCGCTCGTTTAGCTTGAGAACCTTCTTTGCAAGCATTAGTATAAAATCTAGAGAGTCTTCGAGCTGGAGTGTGAACCTTATTTGCTGAACTTGCATGTTCAGCAACTGCGGAATACAAGCCAACCTCAGTAACTGCTGCTTCCCTTAGTTCTTCTTCAAGCATCTCAACTCTCATTTTCCATTCATTTTTAGAGTCAGAGAGAGCAACCTCTGGTTCTTTACTTCCAATCACAGCACTTATCTCATCTCTCTTTTGATATCCATCAGGCTTTTTCAGATTAAGGTCTTTACCCCCTGCATAAATGTTAGATGGGACTTCATTTCCTTTAATTGAGCGACGTCTTGAGACAGACTTCACATGCTTTAACCAAGCTTCATTATTGCTAGGTAGTGGAACAGCTGCTTCTTTCTCACTCATATCTGTTGGATTCTCAACGATAGGATCTTCAGATACAATTCCAAATAATTTAGTCTCAGGAAAATGATTCATCTTCCCCACAATTTGGTCATCCAAATCAGAATCTTTCTCTACCCTTTTCTTCCTAACATTTTCCTGGCTGGCATGCTGTGCATCATTTATCTGTTCATCTTCTTCTGGAAACTCCTTTTCTTGAACAGAATGGGAGTACAGAGAGTTGAATTCATCAAGATATTTGCTATAATCATCAACTGATTTAACTGTAGCTTCAGGTGCAAGTTCTTGGATGGATTTCCCTTCCACAGATTGTCGAATGCTTCCAACAGCTCTATCTTTGCTCTCAGCAATCACTTCATCAGATCCAAGAGAGACTCTTCCCTGCAAACCAATTGCTACATTGGTTTTGGCTACATCCAAGCGGCTTACAGAGGACAAAGAAGATCTAAGGAGAGGGCTTTCAGAATTCTTCTGAACAGATGTTGTGCTTCGCTCATAAAACTTGGAGAAAGAAATGCTATCATTTTCGCGGTTCCCAGTCTCAGATGAGCCGTCTGTAGATGAAGGTCGCCCACTCGTCCTCTGCTCTAAGTCAAATCCAGCATATCCATACCCATGCTGAGATGGTGAAGATGTTCCAACCTCAAAGGTTGATGACCCCGCAGTCCTTGATGATTGTGAAGAAGCATCATCATCCGTAATAGAAGCAATTTCCAAGTCATCATTATCATTGTCCAGTGATGTTGCCTTCGATAAGCCAACATTAGGCGATGAATCAGAGGTGTCCTTGTCAACTGGCTCCAAACTAATCACCAACTGCACCAAGTTATTGGAGCTCCTCTTCAAACTTACAGGAAGATTAATTCTTAAGGTATTCTCTATCACTCCATAATCTGCAAGGTTCAATTGAGCAGTTCCCAGAAGCTGCCCTTTAGCCTTATCCTTACGCGGCACAAACAAGCTGAACTCCAAACAATTCTTGTGAAATTTGTCATGGACCTTCTTGTCTTGACAAAGAATCAAGGGAAGCTTGAACGAGTCGTTGAATACGACTTTTGAATCTTCAGCAGTGGAAAGAAAGGACCCAGAATACTGATTCCCATTTTCCCACTGAAGGAACAGAGTTTGTACAGATCTTAGAGATTCTGATGGTGGCCATGGCCTAATCTCCTCGACATGGATGACATAATTTACCTTCACCGAAGCCCCTTTTCTGTGCTTCGACCTAAGCCCAAGAACCATGGCTAGAGAAATGTATCAAGAGCTGTTAATGGCTATCTCTGATCAAGAACAACCCCAAAAAGAAAACTAAATTAGGTTACTTCCGTCAACAAGAACATCATTGCCAACAGATATAAACACCATTAAGAGGTTAATGCCAACTGACATGAACTAAAATAGGGGAAAACACCCCCAATCTTGAAAACCACATTACTCTATTAATCAAACATTAATAAAGACTGTATAATCAATGCTCATAGTGACCTAAATAACTACCATCCAACTCTCTGAAGAAATCAGAAATAACCACTGCACAAATATTCTAATCTATATGTATGCACATTTGCACTAGCAATGGATCATCAGATGCAAATTAACAAAAAATCAAACATCAAAGAGCATAGAATTGGGTGAATATCAACATTAAATCAGCTCATTCAAAATTCTCTCTTTTCCACTCTTTCCCTCTGAAACACACAGAAAGCAGCAATAAGATTGAGAAAAAGTAGAACCTTTAGGCTAGATTCAAAAGTGCAATGATGAGGAAGACTGATAATTCTGCTTGGTGGACCAGTTTCCAATCTTTATCTCATTTCATAGCAGATGGGATTTCACTTTCTTTGGTTGTGGAGAGAGAAAAGAGGGTTGATGAAGAAGATGCTGATGCAGTAGCAACCTGTGTAGAGATATCAACTGGTTTAAGCTTTTTTTCTTTTTTACTGTAAATGGAGCTGTCGACAAATCTAAGCTAACAAATACTAATGCATAACAACGGTAGAACGTTGATTAATAGTACTATTACTATTGAAAAGTGAATGGTTTGACTTTAATAAAACAATACTTTTCTATATTAAATAAATTGGAGTTTTTTAAATTAAAATTAAAATACATGTGTGTTTGTAAATGTATATACGTATTTACATGTTAAATAGGAGTATTAATAATCGTCCGCAATTATAGGCTACTCAAAGAGACAGACATGATGGATATTGGATAGTTGCTCTTTTATAAAAGGTAGCGCAAATTACAATAAAGCCCAAAAAAAAATAGAAGTAATGATAATAAAAAAAAATGTAAAATTGAAAGTTGTGAAAATGCATGATTTCCTAGAGTAGTTACTCCAGTCAATTTTTTACCCATTTTATTTTATTATTATAAGATATACTCCAGTAGATATTCTTGAGTTAGTTATTAAAATATAGTAATTTTAAAATATTTTATTCAAATATACCTGTTGCATGAAATATTAACGGAATTAGTGAAGTCGCGGTTGGCAATGGCGCTTGAATTGTTGTATGAGAAAAAAGCAATTGGCAATTTTAAATAAATGCCACTTCAGTTGGCGACTCTTGCCTTTAACCGAACTCATCAATTAATGCTAACATATACTCCCTCCGATACTCGTTTTTTCACATGGATTAAGGAGTATTATTATTATATGTAAAGTAGATAGTTGTATTAGAGAGAAGTGGTGGATCATTTACTTTTTAACTAGATAGGGGAAATAAATATCATTGAAGTGGACGTCAGGTTAAATGGATACCTTGTAAATGGCCGGAGTAGTAATTAATACTACTATACCACTCATCAAAAGTACTAATATCACTTACCATTTTTCAAATAATTACATCATTACTTTAATTACTAATAACGATTTTGATTTGAAATTAATAAAATACAATCATTATTCAATTACTACCGTCATCCCAAATTAAATTTTATACTTTACATTTTGTTAGTCCCACATAAAATTTCATCACTTAAAAAAATATCAATACTCTTTCTGTCCGCCTTTAAGGATGTCATTTGCTTTTTGCACGTGGATTAAAGAGTATTATTATTTAATGTGTAGCGGGTAGTTGTATTAGTGAAGGTGTGGTCCCATTTTTTAGTTGTATTAGTGGGTGTGTGCGAGTCTCATATGTATAAAAAAGAAAATGAGACCCTTGGGACGGACGCCCAAAATTAAAAAACGATACCCTTGAAAGCGGTCGGAGGGAGTACTTAATCTCAAAAATACATCTTAATTATAAATGAATATTCTTGCCTAACACATAATATATTTTATAATTTATTTATTATTTTAAAATACTGTATTACCCTAAAAAATTTAATAAAGTTGGTCAATTTTTTTTCTTAAATTACGTATCTAAGTTGCATAATAAGTTGAAATTGAGAGAATATATAAATAAGTTACACGTATATTTTTAATAATTTATTTAGTACTCACTCGATTCATCGATAAAATATTCATTTGAATTTTCATATGGAATAAAGGGTATTATTACTACCTTCGTCCCATAAACAAATTCGTATTTGATAATAAAACTACAAAAATAATACGTGTGAATTTGTTTATGGGACGAAGGGAATAATAATACCCTTTAATCTATATGAAAATTCAAATGAACTCTTTACCAATGAACAGATTGAGTACTAAATAAATCATTAAAAGTATGTATGTGACTTATTTATATATTCTCTTAATTTCAACTTATTCTGCACTATTAATATATACGTAATTTAAGAAAAAAGTTTTTTACCAACTTTATTAAATTTTAGGGTAATACATTATTTTTAAGCAATAAATAAATTATAAAATATATTATTTATATTAGGAAAGAACAATAATTTATAATTAAGATATATTTTTAAGGTTAAGTATTAATATGAATTTGTTTTGTGATGAAATTTTATATGGAACAGATAAAAATAGAAATTATAAAATTTAATTTGGAATGAGGGTAGTATTGGGTAATGATTTTATTTTATTAATTTGAAATCAAATTCGTTCTTAGTAATTAAAGTAATGGTGTATAATTATTTGAAAAATGGCAGTAATTTTGACAAGTGATATGGTGGCATTAATTACTCTTTTTCTTGATCTTTTTCTTTTCACTTTTATTTCCGTGTTAGCAGTAATTAATGAAATGAAGCCTGAAGACAAGACGCGTCAACTGAAATGGCATTTCTTCAAAGTCGCCAACATCAATTGCGCTTTCTTCTCAAACAAAAATACAAGCGCCACTACCAACGATGACTTCATTTGTTCCATTAACATTTCATGCAACATCCATATTTAATTAAAATATTTTAGAACTATTATATCTTTATATATAATAAAACACACTTTAAAAATCAAAATTGAACTAATTTTTAATCTATACTATTGATTTTGATTACTAAACCTTTTTTAATCTCATCCATTCATCACATTATTCAATCTCATCCATTCATCACAACTATGATATTAGATTTTGGTCAATTTTTTTGTCATAATAATAATACCTTATTTAATTTAAAATAATACCTTATTTAAAATGATTCCTTATATGTGTGCTGGTCATAATAATAATATCTTATTTAATTTAAAATTATACCTTATTTAAAATGATTTCTTATATATGTGCTGAATATTATTTTTTCATTAAATATAATATATAACTACTACTAATTTTAATTATTTCAAATTATTATGTTAATTATTCCTAAATAATTTGAATTAATTTTTTCAAATTATGTTAATTATTTCTAAATAATTTGAATTAATTTTAAATTATATGGTTTAGGCTTTAGGGTAATATTATTTAATTATTATAATAACTTATAAAATTAATTTAAATAGATTATATTGATTTAGGGTTTAGGAATATGGTTTTAGGGTTCAGGGTTTATTGTAATATTATTCAATTATTATTATAATAACTTATAAAATTAGGGTTTATGTCATATTTTTGTAATATAATTATTTTATATTTAATCAGTAATAATTTGAGTTCATTTAAAATATTAATTTTAATCAATAAAAAATACTTTAAAAATAGTATTAAATGGTTATGAATAATTTACGAGTATTTTTTTATGCACCGGTATCCGATCCATAGACCGGCTAATCCGGGGAGGCCAGAATCCACCGTCAACTAAAAGACTTTGGGACGGATACAAATATTGTAATGAATTTTTAAAATATTAATTTTTAAATGATATTTATTTATACACGGATACGAGTATTACGAAATAAGACAGTATCTTACATAATTAATAAACACCCTAAAAAAACGAGTACGAGTAGTTCAAAAAAAATATCATTAGAATTTGAAATTAAAATAAAAAATTATACTAATATTTTTGTATTCAGTATCCACTACAATAAACATGCTGATTGATGTCTATTTCATCAGTCAGTGGATGTTAAAGTCACTAATGTTAAAAGTAGGCGCTGATAAACATCAGCTTTTAGTCATAAGCATATAATTAATACATAGTTGTACATAAAATCGTGCATAGCGACATACATATTTTAGTAAATAAAGAATGCATATAGTCGCATATAAAGTCGCGTGTAGGGTTGTATGGAAAAATTTGTATATGAAATTTGCAGGTATAATTTATATATTAAGAAATATTTTATTTATTTAATCAAAAATTATAAATTTTTGTATCATATTTATGTAATAGAATTATATTATATTTATTTTATATTTAATTAGTAATAATATAAGTTGATTTAAAATATTAATTTTATTTTAACCTAACTAATTTACTTTGGTAATATTAAATCTTGGTCCTTCATTAGTTATTGTAACATCTCATCCCTTCATTGTGATTACTAATCTTTAACAACATCTCATCTATTTATTTTATTTTTTTATTTTATCTCACCCATCAATTGATTATTTATATATTTAAGTAATTTTATTTTTTTACGTGAATTCATAATATCATTTGGACAATCTTTATCTTAAATGAATATTAAATGAATACGGGTAACTCGCAAGTTTTGATAAATGGGTATGAGATGGGTACGGGTATGATAATAATTTTTTTAATGGGACGTATATATATACGGATATTTAATAAACGAATACGAGTATAAGTATCAAAAAAATGCGGGTACCCTACAGGTTGCTATCTTTATTCCTACATGCTATAAATTTACATTTTATATATTTTTTTTCAAAATTTATGCGTATAATAATACATAATACAATATTAACACTCTTAAGGTACCACAAAATTAAATAATAGATTTTATTATATTTATCATATTTTTGTATAGAATTATATTATATTTATTTTATATTTAATTAGTAATAATATAAGTTGATTTAAAATATTAATTTTATTTTAACCAAACTAATTTAGTTTGGTAATATTAAATCTTGGCCCTTCATTAGTTATTGTAACATCTTATCCCAATGATTACTACTCCCTCCATCCCGAAAAAGTTTGCGCCCCTCTTTTCGGCACGGAGATTAAGAAAGTGATGACTTTTAGGGGTATAATGATATTTTTTTGTAATAAATAAATGATAAAGTATGTTAGGTAGAGATGATTTTTTTGTAAATAAAGTATATGGGGGAAGTGTGGTTGTTTTTTACTTTTTGTTTTTTTGGAATGTGCAAACTTTTGTGGGACAACCCAAAATGAAAAGTGTGTCATCTGAAAGGAGACGGAGGGAGTAATCTTTAACAACATCTCATCCATTTATTTTATTTTTTATATTATCTCACCCATCAATTGATTATTTATATATCTAAGTAATTTTATTTTTTTACGTGAATTCATAATATCATTTGGACAACATTTATCTTAAATGAATATTAAATGAGTACGGGCCGGTAACCCGCAAGTTTTGATAAATGGGTATGAGATGGGTACGTTTTGATAATAATTTTTTTAAAGGGACGGTTACATATACGGATATTTAATAAACGAATACGAGTATAAGTACCAAAAAAATACGAGTACCCTACCGATTGCTATTTTTATTCCTACATGCTATAAATTTACACTTTATATTTTTTATTTTTTAAAATTTATGCACATAATAATATATAGTACAATATTAACACTCTTAAAAGGTACCACAAAATTAAATAATAGATTTTATTATATTTAATTAATAATAGTATACTAATTTTTAATAAAATATTAATTTAAAATGAGACGGGTACGAATACATGTAATTATTATTTAAAAGGATATGAGTATGATTATCCCAAAATAAGCGGGTATCTTACCAATTTCCATCTCTATTCCTACATGCTATAACTTCACACTGTTTTTTTTTAATCTAAAAAATTATGCACATATTAATATAATACTTCTACGGTACCATAAAATTATTGTTTGCTTTTTCTATAAAATTTATGCAATGTGTTATAAATAATTACTCTTTTTTAAGGAATGTAAAAATTAATATCGAGTACATTTAAAATAATATTTTAATCAATTTTTTTAAATTATTTAAATAATTTAAATAAATTACAGACCCTTAAATAATTTAATCAGTTTTCAAACCTTTGATCTCAAAAAATTACAATGTGATAATCCTTCCACCTACTTTAAAGGTGGTCATTAATTTTTTTTCACGTGAATTAGTGAGTATTAATTTTTTTATGTATAGTAGATAATTGTATATATAGTGAGTAATATGTTGGACCATTTTACTAAAAGAAGAAAATTGATAAATTTATAGTGAACATCTAAAATGGTAAAATAAGGACCTTTAGGTGATGTTTGTTTTGGGGTTTTGGGGAGTTTGAAAATCATGAATAGTGATGTTGTGTTTGTTTTGAGTTTTTGATAGGGTAGATTTTAACTTTATGTCAAATCAATGTGTAAGAATATATTAATTTATGTAAGAAAGTAGATGAGAGAGGAGAGATAAAGAGAGAAATTATATTAATTGAGGAGAAAGAATGTATATAAGTATATATAGGGGTGGTTTTTAAAATTTAGGTGTGGAATTTCAATTCCAATTCTGGGATTTTAAAACCCAGAACAAACATCCCCTTAATTAGGGTGGACGGAGGTAGAGATGTTAAACGGGCCAGCCCTAACCCATTAGGGCTGGCCCTAACGGGTTTCGGGCTAATCGGGCTTCGGGCTAAATCGGGTCTGTTTAAACGGGCTATGAAAAGGTGAACCTAACCCTAACCCTAACGGACTACGGGTTAAACGGGCCGGGCTCGCGGGTTGTACGATAAAAAATATTTAAAATTTATAAATTATAATTTATTATAAATAATATAAAAAATTCAAAATTAACTAATACATTATTTAAAATTTGAGAGAATTAAGATTAATACATGCAAAATATTGTTAAAAGATATAAATTAAAAGAATTTGTGATATTTAAATTAATCTTAATATATTTATTCAAGTATTATTTTATTTATTAGAGAAAATTTTGGGTTAGAGTAAGAAAAAAGATGAGAAAGAGATGAAAATTAAAAGATGGTTAGAGTTTGTCCAATGATGGGTTGGGAGTAGGGTGAGATTGGGTGGTCGATGTATAGATTATGGGTGTTAAAATTAATTAAACATAATAATAATAATAATTTCCAACCCTACGGGCCGGCCCGGTTAGCCCACGGGCCAACCCTATTAGCCCACGGGTTAATCGGTTCGGGCCAAAAAGCCCGGATGTTAAACGGGCTCAAATTTCTTGGCCCTAACCCTAATTTTTTTCGGGTTAATCGGTTCGGGCCCACGATTTACGGGCTTATTAACAACTCTAGACGGAGGAGGTATATGTAAAAAATAAAAATAAATAAAATTAAAAAATAAATAAATTAAACATCAACAATGTCCACGGGTTATGATGGCTAATTTTAGTAAATAACCCAAATTTACTCCATTAGAATATTTACTATTTTTAATAGAAGACCTTGATTTGGTTAGAACATAACGTTTAATTACTGCTTTAAAAAGTTTCTAAAATTTTTTTTACCCATATTTGAGTTGCAGTAATGACTTTCGTAAGATGATAAGAAGTGATAATTCTTATAGTAAAAAGTACTCCATCTGTTCTGATCATAGGTCCCCATTTATTTATTTATTGTACTTGGAATAAGGAATATTATTATTTTATGTGACCATTTGCTTTTTTACACTTGAAATAAGGAGTATTATTATTTTATGTGTAGTAGGTAGTTGTATTAGTAGTGAGTATTGGGTCATATATGCATCCCTTATTCTAAAAGGGGAAAATAGAGATATTTGAATGAAACGCACAATATATTAAATGGAGACCTTTGGTAAAATGGAAGGAGTAATACCTAATTAATGAAAATTTATAATGGTATTGTGAAGTATGAACTATTTTATGAATAATTTATGGAGTATTATAAATAAAAATGATAACATCTTTAATAAAAATATATAACCATAAAATTTTACAAGACCATGAGGTAGACTTGTGATGAAAGTTATAACTTTTTTTTAAAAAATAAATGACAAAGTATGTTAAGTGTCTAAGGTATGAATGATTTTTTTATTATTATTATTTTTTTTATGATAGAATGAGGTTGAATTCTCTATTTCACACTTCATATTATATTAGTACATATTTCATGATATAAAAACTACACTCTAAAAAATACCAATTAACCCTAAAGTGGATTAGGCAATCCGATATCATGAGAGTGTAGTTGTTATAACATTTTTATCTTTTTTAGGATATGAAATTTTTTGTAAGGACCAAAATAGATAAAAATAAATAGAATACGGAGGAAATATCTATTACAAGACTTGTAATTTGAATAAACTTGAGAAAGTTGATAGCGTTTTTCTTCCTAAATGAGGTGGATCGGACATTTATTTCAAGCGGCTAAAAATCTTATGTAATGTACTCCCGCCATAATTTTAATTATGGACAATTTATTTTTGTGTAAACTCTAATTAATTTCTCTATAATAACTGTATTTTAAGAACAAATTAAATATACGTGTGCAAAATGTGTATATCACTTTGTTTTATTCCATTTTCCAGGGGGAAAATATGTTTATTTCTTGTATTATCCCCACATATTAATCAACGCTTGAAAAAGCTAATTACTTGACTCTACCAATTACAAAATATATGGAGTGCATACATTCAAACACGCTTCAAAAAGACCAACTCGAAACGATCATTCTAGAAAGATCAAATATAACGACCCAAAAACGAAAAATTAAAAAAGAAAAAAAAAGAAAATTCAAAGCAATAAAATGAATTGATAATTAAGTATGAGGGCAGTGTCAATGTCGGCATGTTAGCTAAGTTAAATTAAGACGGACAGAAATAATATAATTGATGTTAACACGCAGGGCGGATCCAGAAATCCTTTGGGGTTGGGCTAAGTTTATTAAAGAAAATAAAAAATAATAATAATTATATATATATATATATATATATATATATATATATATATATATATATATATATATTCACACATATGGAATCACCTTCTTAAAAGTGGATGGTAAATGAACCAAATTTTAATATTTATTGTAATAGTCTCGTAGAATATATAAATTTGAAGAGATAATATTTATTTTTGAGCTTCTTTTGGGTGGGCTTTAAATATTTTTGGACTGGGCTAAACTTAAAATAACAAATTATTTACCTATAATATAGTGGGCTCTCGGTGGGCAGTCCTGGGTTTCAGCCCGGGGCTTATAAATCCACCTCTGTTAACACGATTAAGGCATATGAATAGTAATTAGGGGTTTAAAGCGAATAGAGCGTGCGATGAACAGTTCGTGATTTAATGAATACTTAGCGAGATCCATTTATAAGCTCGTGATTCAATTCGTTAAGAGCTCGTTATGTTCGTTCAATTAATTTAATGAATACTTAGCGAGATCCATTTATAAGCTTATTATGTAAAGAAATAGAATTTGGGAGCATTGCATAACTCATTTGTTAAAAGCTCGTGAACAAGCTCATTTAGTATTTATTTAACGTGGTCATGAACCAACTATGTATATATATAATTTATTAGTACTATTATTTTATAATATAAATATAATATTAAAAATATTGAAAACATTTATACACGTTGAATTTTCTTATTTTTATGAAATAAAAAAAAATTAAAATGATTAGTAGTTGACTAATACTATTTTGTTATTTTAGAATTGTGGTGTGTTTATTTATCATGTTCACGAACGAAATTATACACGTATCCACAACCAAAAGTTTCACGAACACGTTATCAAACATGTTCACGAACAAAAATTACACGCGAAGATATTAACAAACATGTTCACGAACAAAACGAGCCTCCATCAACAAGCTCAAACTCGAAAAAGGTTTTAAAATTTTAAACAAACATGAGCCCGAGCTCATCTCTTGCTTAACAAACGAGACTCAATCTTAGTAAAGTTCAACTCAACTCGTTTACAGTCCTAAATTAGGAATAAAACACCCAAATAATTCCAATTGACACCAATTATTTTACTTTATACATACAGCAGCATTATCAATGTAATATCAATATAAATATAAATCCGAAATTCTTTTCAAGAAAACAAAGTCATCTCTTTGTAAACCAAATGGGAGAAAACATAACAAAAATTATACTCACAATGCATGAAATACATGTATTAGAGAATATAATTCGATGAAAATATTATAAATAAAAAACAGATTGATAAGCAGAACAAACAAAAACACATCCTGTGTGAAGGATATGAATCAACCAATTGGTTTGAGTATTTAGACACCAACTGAAGAACATGTTCAATTATTGGCAGGATAAACTGATTTGAGGAATTCATTGGACGAACACCATCCTAATATCGGACTCAAAAATATATAATCTGTGAAAATTATAATGCAGTCATTGAAGATACAACCATCAAAAGTGACCATGCTGCTTCAGGGATGGATAGAATTTTGAAATTCTCGACATCATCGGAGTTTATTCAATGAGATCCTAAGGGAATGAATATCCCTGCAAAAACATGAACCAAGAACTGTCTCATGAGATAGACAAGTTTAAAAAAGGCTTAGATGAACAAACCATTCATGCGACAAAACAACATTTTGAGAGTTCAGCATGGGAAATGCATTCAGGGACATCATTACATACCAGACTCATACGCATGAGGGGGTGAGTGCAAGAAAATATATATATAAGGAAAGCCAGATAGAGAGAGAAGCAGATGTATATGTTATGGTCGAGCACCAACCTTTAGGGAAATCAAGCAGCAGCAGCCTGTTGTAACTCTCTATCGGCACGCTCCCTAATCCTCCTTTCCAGTTCTGGTCTAAAGTGACGGATAAGTCCCTGAACAGGCCAAGCAGCAGCATCACCCAAGGCACAAATAGTGTGCCCTTCAATCTGTTTGGTCACCTCTTGAAGCATGTCGATCTCCTCCAACTTTGCATTTCCCACCTTCATTCTCTCCATGATCATCCAGAGCCATCCTGTACCTTCCCTGCAAGGTGTACACTGTCCGCAACTCTCGTGCTTGTAGAAGTAAGAGAGCCTTGCAATAGCATCTACAACATCAGTGGACTTATCCATCACAATAACAGCAGCAGTTCCCAAACCCGATTGGACAGCCTTAAGAGCATCAAAGTCCATGAGCACATTCTCACATATGTCTTTGGGAATTAATGGAACAGATGAACCACCTGGAATAACAGCAAGTAGATTATCCCAACCACCACGAACACCACCACAGTGTCTTTCTATAAGTTCTTTCAGAGGAATACTCATCTCCTCTTCAACAGTGCAAGGCTTGTTAACATGCCCTGAGATACAAAATAGTTTTGTTCCGGAATTGTTCTTCCTTCCAAAACTAGCAAACCACTCTGGACCACGCCTTAGTATGGTGGGCGAAACAGCCACTGTTTCAACATTTGTGACAGTTGTAGGGCAACCATATAACCCTGCATTTGCTGGAAAAGGAGGCTTCAATCTAGGCTTTCCTTGCTTACCCTCAAGGCTCTCCAGAAGAGCAGTCTCTTCTCCGCATATGTAAGCCCCAGCACCAAAGTGGATATGCACGTCAAAGTCATAACCTGATCCACAAGCATTCTTTCCCAACAATCCAGATTTATAAGCCTCTTGCCTGGCTTTCTCCAGATTCTTTCTTTCGTTCACATACTCACCACGAATATAAATATATGCAGCACTTGCTCTCATTCCAACACCAGCTATAAGACAACCTTCTAGTAATTTATGAGGATCATGTCGCATTATTTCTCTATCTTTACACGTTCCAGGTTCACTCTCATCAGCATTAACAACAAGATAGGAAGGACGCCCATCGGAAGTCTTTGGCATAAAGGACCATTTCAGCCCAGAGGGGAAACCAGCACCACCACGCCCTCGAAGACCCGATTTCTTCATTTCATTGACAATCCAGTCAGATCCCTTAAGAACTAGATCTTTTGTCCTGTACCAGTCTCCACGTTTCATCGCACCTTTCAAAAAGGGATCATGCAGTCCATATACATTAGTGAAGATGCGGTCCTCATCTTTGAGGCCACCAAAGTGGGTCTTCTCTGGAGGTGGAGGAGGGGGTGGAGGCTGTGGGTTAGAAGATGTTGTTGCAGCTTGGGTGCTGAATGATTTTCGGGCTAGGCCCCAATTCTCGCTGGAGCGCCGAACCAGAGCAGCCCTTTGTAGAGAAAGAATGCCTTTTATAGGTGCCTGTTGAAAAATTAAAATAATTCACAAGATAAAAAGTTTAGTAGCACGGATAAGTAGTATCATCTTAACCCAGTTCAACCGATTAAAACTCTTAAACAGGTGAGGAAAGGAGAACCAAGGTTTAAGGTACTTGAATATATATACTCATGGCATCCAGAATGATGAGCTATTCAACAAATTCCAATTCAAGTTCTAAGATAAGAAGACATAGAATAGGGAGATTGTAATCATCATACCAGTGCGCAGCCTTTATGTCAGGAAGTTATATTATTAGATAAAACTTAACCAGTAAAAACATCACATTTGGTCCATAGAACCTACATCAAAATGTTGGCCAAAAAAAAAAAAAACAAACAAAAACAAAAACAAAAACAAAAACAAAAACAAAAAACTATGATATACGAATAGATATATGACAAACTGATAAAGGCAGACGAAAATAAAGGCATCAAGGAAATCTGATAGGAATTACATTACTGAACACTTCAAATCCCCATTAACACTAAAATTAGTTACCAATTTTTTTATGAAAACAACGGAACGCAATAAACTCCATTAGAAACACATCCCAACCAGAAACCTAAATTCATGAAAACTAAGGATCGATCCCATTTGGAGGGATATATAAACTTCTTCGCAATTAACTAAACGACATACGAAAACTTCTTCGCAATTAACTAAACGACATACGAAGAGAAACCCAGGGGGGGAAAAAGGCATATGTTCACGATTGAAATAGCTAGGGCTTCGAATTTTCAGCTCCATACGCAAGATCCAAACTTCGCACATAACATAACAACATACAGATAAGGAAACAAATGATAAACCAAATTGATTCAGGAACAAACGCGTACCATGAGGGCATCAAACTGTATGAGCACGATTGGTTTGATTATCAGACTCAGCAACTTAAGATTTGCCTTTAGACAGAGAGAGAGAGAGAGAGAGGGATTGTGAGGGAGAGAGTGCAAAAAAAGAAAAGGAGGTGAAGCCCACCGTAGTTACCGTGCGGTGGAAACAATAACGGCGAGGATGCAAGTCTTGTGATCTATTTTGACTTGTACTCTAATCCAACGGTGCAAATTGCTTAGAATTCATCCGTATGATTTTAGGAGATATCGTGGCATCTATGGCAACACAATTTTTTTACTTGAGATGGGCCGGGCCGATTAAATGAAGTGGGCTGCCACAGCCTCTTTTTATGGATTAGGCTTTACTTTTTTTTTTATTGATATCGAGGTTCCAGGTTTACTCCCGACTAGTCCTCGAGGAAATAGCCCGGCCCCTCAGAACTGCCTCCAAGTAAATCGCGGTAGACACGCAATGGATCCCAGGTTCCAAAACAGCCCGACCCCTTAGAACTGCCTCCAGGTAAATCGCGGTAGACACGCAATGGATCTCAGGTTCCTAATATCCTCAACTTCGCGGTAGACACGCAATGGATCTCAGGTTCCTAATATCCTCAACTACTGCACACAAGGAGTCGATCCCCAAGTGATTGCTCCATACTGACCCCCCTGCTCAGCCGCATGTTCCCACCGAGTTTCAGCCTCCCACACTGTCACTTGTAGCCCTCAATATTAATTGTTCCACCATTGCGCTCTGGGGGCTTGAACCCCTGACCTTTCAATCAGGGGTACCTCAATGTTGTCCTCTCAACCACTGGCCCAACACTTCATTGGTAGAATAGGCTTTACTTGGTTTATATGGCAGATCATATGGGTTTAATTTGAGAGTAAAACTGTATTTGGATAATAGATCAAATATTAATTCAATCTTAACTACCAAATAAAATAACATAAATACAATAACTATCCATTGTATTCTACTTCCTCCTCCATCCAGGAATACAATCACGTATTTGGTGGCACAAAATAAAAAAAAATTATTGTAATGATGTAAGAAAGATAAATGTATTTTTTATAATTGAATAGAATAAAGTTTATAATGTGATTAGTTAACTTTGATTAGATTGTTTGTGAAAAGAAGGTGGTATTTTTTTGTAATATTGTAGCATGGTAAAGTTATTAAATATTTTGTATTGTTCCCATTTTAAAATAGGCAAGTATTCAACTATTTTTAGATAAAATGATTAACTTTTATCCTATATAAAACACCGTGCATCTTCCTAAACGTTGTTACTATCTTGAGCACAATCTTCAAGTTCCTTCGTAGTCTTGGTCTTGGAACATATGTTAATGCTACGTCCTATCCTCTTACAGAACACAATATGGGGAGCATCCTCAACTTTTAATACTAAAATACAAAAAGTAAACTTTTTTGGTGCTATATTAGCGATACTTTAAAAGCAAAAAAATTCTATTTTCAAAATAACCATGCATCAATGAAAAAATATCAATTTTGGTACTTTAGATTTTAGAATAGAACAAATTGAACTTCAGTTCTCAAGTTTGATAATTTTTCAAAAGTGGTTCTCTGGTGTTCGATTTTAGTCATTTTCGTCCACTTTTGATCATTTTTGTCCACTTTTGGTCCTTAAAATTATCGGAAAAAAGGATCAAAAGTGTATTAAAATGACTAATTTCGGACACCGGATCAGGACAACTTTTGAGAAATTACCAGTTCTTTTGACTGATATTAGATTTGACATATCCTAAAAGACCAAAATTGATATTTTCCCTTTTACAATCTTATATAAAGTATAATTATTAGCTAGTGAATCATATTATAATACTCTAAAATTATTTTAATGTATCATTCATCATACCTATTTAGTACATCATATTTTAACAACACAAAAGTCATATTTTGCTTATATAATAATTATATTTTTATAATAAATCGACTTGTCTTATAATTTCTCGCACATATACTCATTTTATAAAGGCAAAGATCTGTGTGAGACCGTCTCACGTAAGTCCTTACGTGAGACGGTCAGAAAGTGATAACTTTTATAAAAGAAAGTGATAATAAATTACTGAAAAGTGATAATGTTATTTCATGAACAATTTATAGTATAAATAAAAAGTGATAATATTTTATAGCGAAAGTGATAACGTTTTATAGCGAAATTGATAACTATTTTAAGTGAAAAATGGTCTCACGTATGACGATCTCACGTAAGACTTACCCTTTTATAAGTAGGTGACTTATTTGCATTTTATCTTAAAAATCACCCATAAATCATAATCGTGCTTGACCTTTGTTGATGACTTCAAGATGAAGATTAATAGCAGTGCAGGCGAAATCCGGCTGCTTCTAAATTGAAAGTTTATTTGGTAGTGTAATAAAATAGGAGTAAAAGTTGCCTTGTTGTCTGTTTGGTGATGGAATCACTTTCATCATCGTATCTTTGCTTAGCCGGTTAATCATATTTAATTCACTAATAAGTGGATGCATATATATATATATATATATATATATATATATATATATATATATATTAAAGGCCAGTGTTAAAGAATTTTCTAATGCGCTGTTTAAGATGATAAATTTTTGTGAAACGTTATTTCGATTCAAGTAACTAGAAATTACTCATCCGTGCGTTGCAAGGAAAGAATTAAGTATATTATAATTATGTATTTTTATATTTAATTTTTTTAATCATAATATATATATATATATAATTATTTATTTATTTATTTGAATTTATGTATTTTATAGAAACTACTAATTATTTATGTATAATATATAAATGTATTTTTTTTACATAACGTAATTTTATATTTATCAATTAAATCACATTGTTTATAGACTTATTATTTTATAACATTAAATTTGATTCGATATTTAAGATAAATATAGTATATATATTAACTTTCTACTATTAATTATATTAAAATTATTTTATTTTTAATTTATATCTATTTATTTTTGAAAAAATAAATGTAATCTCTCTATAAAACTCAATTACTATTTTTTAAGAAAGATATAATATACTATAATTTATATTTTATTTTTAATTAAATAATATATGGATAAATAAAATATAAAATATTATTTAATATAATAAATTATAAATATAAAAATAATATTATTAAAATAAATTATAAAATTTCGAAAATAAATTTCATACATTAATCCTAAAGATTAAATTAAAAGAATATTTATAGAGATGATCCTAATGGAAATATAATTGAATAAAAAATTAAAATAAAATACAAAATTTCGAAAATAAATTTCATACGTTAATCCAAAAGATTAAATAAAAAATATATTTGACTTGTGCTTTGAATCTCAAATTCTAAAATTTCTAAAATTAATTTTTGATTGTCCAAATTCATCACCCAAAACACTGACGACTTTTTTTTAATGATTGAAGCTGCAAATAAGATCAAATAAAAATAAGAACAATAAGATCTAAAAAAAATTTATAAAAATAGAATTTATAAAATATAAAGAAAACAATAAAAACGAAGGAAAAATCATAAATCATCATAAAAAAAAAATGATACCTCATAGGAAAATGATTGAATTTGAACATAAGATCAAATAAAAATATAAAAGATAAAATAAATTAAAGTATAAAAATAGAGTTTATAAAATTATAAAGAAAATATTCTAAAATTAATTATGGATTGTCCAAATTCGTCACTCCAACTGCAAATAAGATCTAATAAAAATAAAATCAATAAGATTTAAAAAAATTATAAAAATAGAGAATATGAAAAATACACAAAAAAAATGAAGAAAAAAAAATAAATTATAAGATAAACGAAAAATAAAAAAGAAGAATGATACCTCAAATGGAATGATTGAACCTGAAAAATAAGATCAAATAAAAGTATATAAGATAAAATAAATTAAAGTATATAAATAAGGTTTATAGAATTATAAAGAAAATACAAAAATCGAAGAAAAATGAAAATAAGATTACAAAAACAAAAAAAAAAATTAAATGATAATGATTGAACCTGCACATAAGATCAAATATGAGAATGATTGAACATAAAAATAAAATCAAATAAAAATATAAAAGATAAAATAAATTAAAGTATAGAAATAGGGTTTATAGAATTATAAATAAAATAAAAAATAGAAGAGAAAAAAATAACAAAAAATAAAAAAAGAAAATTGATACCTCAGAGAATGAACCTGCAAAATCAAATAAAAGTAAATTATAAAAGATAAAACAAATTAAAGTAGATTGAAAATAGTACGAAAGTGAAATAGAGAAGAAAAAAAAGCACCAAAAAGAAGAAAATAAAAAGTAATGATTTGATTATATAAAAAAGGTTTATACAGAAGGATTTTAAAGAATGAACGATTGTGATTGAAAGAAATCAACGGCGTAGGAAAAAAGGTGGAAAATTACCAAAGATTGCATTCAAAGATTTTATATTATATATAGATTAAATTAAAATACAATATATTATTTGGTATATTTATTTAAAATTAGTATAATAATTGACAATTAATATAATATATGCCAATAATATTTTTCATATTTACCAAATTTATTTGTTAATTTAAAAATAAATAAATAAATTATGAAATAGACGCTTAAGATTAAAATTGAATGATTACTAAATTTACTAAAATTGAAAAGATAGAAATTTTTTTTTAGAGTGAGGCTCCTGTGTGTCCGGAAACACGAATATATTATATGCGCCCGGATCAACCCGTATTCTAACGGGTCATATATAAATTAAATTTTTTTGTCAAAAAACACATTCTTTCACCTCCGACTGCGTGAATTCATTACAGAGGGCATCACTCCATCGCAATTCCCTCAACTCCATCGCACACATTCTTTCACCTCCGACTGCGTGAATTCATTGCAGAGGGCATCACTCCATCGCAATTCCCTCAATTCCATCGCACCTTCAGAGGGTTACATTGATCTTTGCTCAGATTGAAGACGCAATTCCCTCAACTCCATCGCTCAACGGATTCCCACAACTCCATCACTCCGGCGAATATTTGCTCGAAGACGGAATTCACTCAACGTGCCTCAATCGATTCACATTCTCCCTCGGTTCTAATCTCCTCTTCGATCTCTCATTTCCTAATTGGTTTGTCCTGTATCTTTTTCTCCATCACCTATGTGCATTCTCTGGTTCTTCACGTTGTTTTGGTACCATTTCAGGATTTTAATTGCTTATTACATTTGGTTACTGTGGATAAAAATTGAGGATTTTATAGTTGCTTATTACATTTGGTTATTGTGTATACTGGTTGTGGATGAAAATTGTTGATTTTATTTGCTTATTGTGGATGATGATGTTGTTTGATGATAGTTCAATATAGGTGCTTGTGGATGATGCTATTGTTTGATGATAGTTCAATTTAGTTGCTTGTGGATGATGCTATTGTTTTATTCAGTGGTTATAGAGTTTGTATTTGGATGTATTATACCCTTTTTATGACAACAATGTACCATTTACTCATCCACAGAAAAACCTTTGCAACTTAATACAATTTACACAGCCGGTATACCCTTTACATGACATATGATGTACCCTTTACTCATCAATAATGTACACTTTACTCATCCGCAATATACCATTTGCTTCAGGCCATAATACCTTTTATAATAAATGTGAAACACTTTAAATTTCGTACCCTTTGTATGACAATAATATACTCTCTGCTGATCAAGAATGTACCATTTACTCATTAATAATAAACCCCTTGCAAATCCATACAGTTCACATGAAAGCAATATACCCTTTCCATGAAAATTATGTACCCTTCAACAGTAGTTGATATACTCTTTAGTTGTAAATAATGTACCTGCTTGAACACCCAATCTATAAACACAATTTTCTTCAATTCTCAAATTCTATCCCCTTATTTCTACATCTTTATACTTCATATCCAATTTACTGTATACTCTTTAGTTGTAATGACTGTTACCTGCAAATTTTTTGTTTATTTGTATAGGTAAGGATATTATGTGGCAAGGTGAAAGGGATTCTAATGGAGGAGATCAATGTGCAAGTTCTTGCTCGTTTCTTTTATCAATTAATACAGCAAGTCATGGTTGTCAGCTAATTCATAGTTATTTTATGACATGTCTTTGTAATCATCTTTTAATTCCATCACCAAAGTAAGATTTGAATAATGTACCCAATACTCATAAAAAATGTACTCTTTACTTATATGTAGTATACCTTTTCTAGGACAAAAATATACCTTTTGCAACTTCATACAATTTACACGACAAATATACACTTTGCATGACAAAACCATGTACCATTTACTCATCAATAATGTACCCTTTAGTTATCAATTATACACCATTTGCAAATCCATACAATACACATAGAAACAATATACCCTTTGCATGACAAAAGTGTACCCTTCAACAGTAGCTGATATACCCTTTAGTTGAATTTCTGTACTTGCGTTCAAAATTTTTATTTTTTGTTGTACCTACTATTCTGCACTTGTATTAATAAAATTGTCTGTGTGCAGATCTTATTCTACTCTCTTCATCTCAAGATGATGTTTTTGATTTATCATGCATATTTGAAAACAACATGGACCCAACTCATGATGAAACTTTTGAGGGAATGGGAATGTATGAAGAAAGTATTACATTAATAAGTGGTGAACATAATGTAATTGATTTATCATGCGTGTCTGATGAAAATATTTCCACAAGCCATGGAGAAAATCTTGATGGAGAAGATGTTGTAGAAAGAGAAAATGAAGGTGCGTTCATTAAATTTGACTATGAAAATTACTGTAAAAAATGCATATTATTTTTACTTTAGTTTATCAAAAATAAATTTATGTTTCTCAATAATGAAAGATTACTTATTTTTCTTATATTATTTTTGTTTCATAGGAAATAGTCAGGATTGTGAAGACATATCTGGTTCTTTAGTTGGATTGACTAGAAAAACACTTGATGAAATTTATAAACTATATTGTAAGCATGCTAGGGTATTGGGATTTAGTGTACGTAAGTCTACAAGCAGACACAATAGTGATGGTCTTGAGACTAGAAAGACTTACATATGTTCATGTGCTGGAAAAAAACAAACAAATAGTGAATCACATGATACATCATTAGAAAGAAAATCAGTTAGAGTTACAAGAACAGAATGTAAGGCATTCATGAGGGCGAAGTTGAATACTAATGGGGATTTTGAAGTTGTGGATCAGGATATGTCACATAACCATCCATTAACAAGGAAAGAATGGAACCATCTCCATCGTTCGGAAAGGGAAATATCGATTGAAAAAGGAAAAATGATAGAGGATATGATCTCTGCGGGAATAAAGACAACAGCTTCATATAGATACATGGCTCAAAATGCTGGTGGAGAAGAGAATTTAGGCCATACATTAAAGGATCATAAAAACTATGTGAATAGGTGGAAGATGGGCAGAATTGAAGGTGGTGATGCACAAAGTCTTATTGAATTAATTGGGAATCAGGATGAAGAAGAAGAGAATTTCTATTACAAGGTACAAGTTGATAACGATTGTAGATTGTGTCGCTTGTTTTGGAGAGATTCCATAATGAAAGAAGACTATGAAACTTATGGGGATGTGTTGGTGTTTGACACTACTTATACAACCAACAAATATAACCTGATTTGTGCCCCTTTTGTTGGAATAAATAATCATTGGAAAAATGTCATGTTTGGTTGTGCATTTATTAATGATGAGACAAGTATCACCTTTGAGTGGCTGTTTCAAAAGTTCAAGAGGTCTATGGGAGGAAAAAGCCCGACTACAATTTTTAAGGATCAAGACGCTGCAATTGCAAGTGCTATAAAAAAGGTAAGACACTTAAACTAATAAGCAAATACCATCGTGTAAACTTCATGACTTTAACTATAATATTCTATTCATGCTGTATTTTTATGTTGCAGGTTTTCCCAAATTCTAGGCACAGATTGTGCCTATGGCACATACAAAAAAATGCCATAAATAATTTTGCAGAGTTGAAATCTAACAATCCCTTCAAGGAGTCGTTCAAAAAATGCTTATCGGGCTGTTCGAATGAAGAAGAATTTGAAATTTGTTGGAATGATATGGTCTCAACTAATGGACTTGAAGGTGATACATGGTTTACAAAATTGTACAGTGAAAAGGAGAAATGGTGCACTGCATTGAGTAAGGATTTCTTTTCAGCTGGAATAATATCATCACAAAGAAGTGAAAGCACGAACCACGCTATTGGATTCAACGCCAATAAAAGCACAAGCTTGACTGATTTCTATGGTATGGATTTAGAATAAAATACTTATATGATCTTGTTGAAAATTTGATTAATGAAAATTCATTTGAATGTGCTACTTAATATGTATGCTCGTACTTATTTAAACTTAAAGGAGTATACCTTTTATAAGTGTCTTGTATACCCTTTGATGTTAGATTTTGTACCCATTAGCATTAATCAGTATACCTTTTAGTTCTGCTCAACATAGAAGTGCAAAAGTCCTTAAGGTGGTTGGTTTTTGGTTGGGTGCATAAGTGGTATGAAAGGATGTTGTAATTGCTTCCTTATGATTGTTCAAATATCATTACAGTTTTATTTATATTTTGTGTGATTGTTCAAAGGTATTTTTGGAGAAACAGTAAAACGATGGAGGAGAAATGAACAACTTGATGAATTTCAATGCACAAGAACAAGACTTGAATCTCGTTGTCGAATGCCTGAATTGTTGAAACATGCTTCTGAAGTGTACACAATTACAATCTTTAAGCATTTTGAGGAAGAGTTTGAGAAGTGTATAATTGCTCGGTCAGTGTATATTGATAGTGAAGACACAACAATGGTTTACAACGTTTATTCTGTTGATGCTGATGGTAAAATCTATCAAGTAGTCTTTGAGATGCAGATGAAATTGATCATGTGCTTTTGTAAGAAATTTGAGGAGTGTGGGCTGTTGTGCTACCATAGCTTGAGAGTTCTACACATTAACTCTGTAGAACGTATACCAGATTGTTATATACAAAAAAGGTGGACAAAGCTTGCCAAGTCTGAAATATGGGACCGGTTTAGTGGAGGCACAGAAAAGAATGGAGATAAAACATCTTGGAGTCATGAAGCAGCAAGAAGACATTATAATTTAGTGTTGAAGTGTCAGGGTAATGAAGAAGCAAAGAAGTATATAGATGATGCATATGCAAGAGATTTGTTGGCTATTGATGCTCTGATAGGAAATTCTTCAGCACAATCAGAACAAGTTGTCCAAAACAAGGATTTATCTAATATTGTATTGGATCCAGTTAAAGCAGTTACGAAAGGGAGGAAAAAGAGGATAAAGGGACACTTTGAAAAAAGCAAAAAGAGTAAGCAGAAAAATTTAGAGTTAGCAAAGGAATTTGGATCTAAAACTCCAAATGCTCGTTTACTTTAGTAATGGATATGTTAAATATTGTGATGAATTTTGATGAATTAATAAATTTCTTGGATTCTGAATGAGTAAACTATTATATAATTATGAAATATTTTTATTGAAAACTCATTATGAAATTCAGGAATTGATAACTTGGTATACCCTTTAGAATTGAGAGTTGTACCCTTAGTACAAAATTATATACCCTTTGCACCATTCTAATATACCCTTTGCTTGAAACACCATCAACAACAAATGTTCTAAAATATATACTCTTTACATGACAAACAACATGCCCTTTACTTATTAACAATGTACTCATTACTCATCAACAATGTACTCTATGAAACTTAACAAATTTACGTGACTACTATACCTTTTGCATGACAAAGAATGTACTCTTTACTAATAACTAATGTACCTTTTACTAATTAACAACGTACCCTTTGCAAAATTCGAGAGAAATAACATCACAGTATTCCAATTACAACCTCATACAATTTACACGACCAGTATACCCTTTACATCACAAATAAAGTACCCTTTACTCATCAATAATGTACCATTTACCTATACGACATATACCCTTTTAGCCATGTCATAATACCTCTTATAATGAACTTGGAACACTCTAAATTCCGTACTATTTGCATGACAACAACGAACCCTCTACTCATAAACAATGCATCCTGTACACATCAACAATGTATCCTTTCGGATACATACAGTTTACATGACAATATTATACCTTTTCCATGACAATAATGTACCCTTACATGATAATAATATACCTTTTGAAGTAACAATCATATTGATTAAATTCAAATGCAAGTTCACTAAAGTGTAAATGAAGGACAAAAAGAAATAATGATTCCTTCACATACAATGACATTGTCTCACTGTATTGATCATAAACCATAGCAAAAACTAATTATGTAATGCATAAAGAGTTATCACTCTAACTTGATATGATAGCATTGTATTAGTCATCAATACAACATATCAACAAAATTAAAACAACTCCAACAAACACCATCAATTATGCCTCTTCCCCAGATCAACTTTCTCCAATTCTTTATATTTCTCTTGAGCAGCCTTCTTTTTCTCTTCTAAAGCCTTCAGTGCTTTTTCCTTATTCTTCTCAGCTTTTGCCTTTAAAACACCAGGCTTCTCCTCATAGAATTCAAATGCAAATTTAATAACTCGAGCCCTCATGTTATTTTGATTTGATAATAAAATTTCCGCACAGATCCCAGCCCTAACTACAAGTCGAACATCAGGCTACATAGAAAACAAATGTCATAATAAGTAATTTTATAAATAAACTAATTTTTCATTTTGCATATAAACATATAAGAAAAATAAATAGCCAAATAAATTACCTTGTACAAATCAGGAGATGTATATGACACTCCATTGAAGTACCTTAGATGGTGCATCAAAAACAGCCCGGAATCATTGGTGCTTTTAAAGGTTTGCCATTTTAATGACACATACTCAATTTCATAACCCGAAACTTCAGATGCTTTGGGATGTTTAGTTTGATCCATAAATTTCTCAAACAAACCAACCTACATAAAATGGTATTGATTTGTAAAAATTGATTATGAAAAAAAAACTCATAAAATAAATCATCAACAAAAATTCTTAAACTTACAAGAATTAGTATTGCTCCATGAAACAGGTTCTTCGTATTGCAACTTTGATACTTCCTACTATCTAAATATTGAACTTTTTCATCCACAAAATTGATAGCAACAGCTGCATAATGAAATTCGAACAAGAATGGAATAAAAACCTGCAATAAAACTTGCATTAGTTAAAAAAATATTTGCTTTAATTCAAGGTAATACTTTAATATCTAAAGGGTATAAAATTTAAACAATAAAGGTATATTACCATTTGAGCAGTACAAAATTTATCCACATTGTTATTTAACCATGATTCCCAATTTTCAGCAATTCTTGGAAACTCAACATCAATAGAACTTTGACCAAGGACAATCTTCTCCAAAAATTCCTAAAGAAAAAAAAAAGGAAAGAAGAAGCAATTGAAGTAAAATTAAAACATAAAATGATTAATAATAATATTAACTTAAATTATAATAGAAAATTTTACACTATGGTCCAAACTGAAGGCGAAACGAGTCAATTGGCCTTTAACAATGGAACTGTTTATTTCCAAGCACTATGCATTCATCATGGATTCATCTATGAAACAGTTTGGCTGCATGGATAAAATACCATCCTTCTCCACAGCCAAATTATAATCATGTCTAAAAAACCGTTTCCTAACAAAAAAAATACAGTCATTAAATAATTTTTACTAATCATTAAAAAAAATTGAATATATGTATGAGTATATAAAGAACTTACATCTTGTAGTGTCCTTCACAATCATAGAAGCTGTAATCCAACACTTCACGATGAGTCCTAGGCAACCTTAACAATTCCCTCTTATGCTTTAGCACGTACTTGGAGACGTATCCAACATCTTTATCAATACTCCAAAACTTGCTATCCGCGTCAACTCCAACAATTTTCTCCTTTCTGCCAACCGAATTGATGGCATCGGTTAATTCTTCATCTTGCAAATCTTCTGAAATTTCATCCTCCACAGGCGCCACATCCTCCTCATCCTCCACATCTAAAGCATCCTTAAAGTATCCTTCTTCACAATACTCATCATCGGAAGGAATAAGAGTGAACCTAGGAGTATCATCCACCAACTTCTTTGTCAACCTCACAATATTGGACACATCATCCACATATTTATGGAGTTTTTCATCCATAAAAAAACACTGATCAGGAGAAGAACTGACTTCTTCTTTTTCCCTTAGTGTTTTTTCCAAAGTGGTTATCTTTGACAACTTGAAGAGCATTTTGTCAGAAAATTCGATTGCATCATCTCGCAGGTCGCTCATCATATCATACAGACCCTAAAATTAAAATAAAACAGAAAAATATACACATAAATCAGTAAATAATAATAATGAACATAACACAACAACTTAACAAAGAGTGCTATCTAAAGGTCACAAAATTCCATTATCAAACTATTAATAGCATATTAGAGATAGAAAGATTTATACCTCAAAACTAACTCCACCAGCAGATTGTTTTCTTGCTTCAACAGCCTCCACCATCTTCAATTGGCCATTTACAGAAAGTGGGAAAGTTTTCTTGTCTAATACACCACATCCAAATTTACCTGCTGTAATCTCCTCATCACAGCGAGCAAACATTTTCTCATCTGTCCAATGTGTAATCAACGGTGTGGTGATTGGTTGGGGTATACCCTTCCATACAAGTCTATGGAAATAGAATATTTGAAGCAAAATAATACAACCTCCAACATTTACAGTGGATTTATCATGGTGTGCCTTCAATTTACAAAGCTCATCCAAGACAAATTCACACCAATCAAGATTACGAATTTCATTCACATTCTCAATAGGCTTGATAATACTGTTTCGGAGCAAGCGGTTAGGAGATGGGGCTAAAAAAGATGACAAGCAATACAGGACAAAAACACGTTTAAAATCATCCCCACCCGAAGCCAATTTCTCACGTAAAACACTTTCCAAAATAGGAATCTTACACCTAGATTTAATTCCATAAGACTCATCGAGAAATTTTGTAACTTCAGACTCTGTATGTTTTGGATGTTTTGAAATGGGAAAACCTTTCTTTCTAGGAATGCACAGAATATCATAAACATCATCAGCTGTAATAGGAATAGTATGAAACCCGTCAACTGTTAACAACCGTGCAGAGGCGTTGAAGTTGTCAACCAACCATTTGAGCATGTCAATGTGATACAACTTAGATATTTTCAACTCTAAAAGTCCTCCAAATCCAATATCCTTGACATCAGATTTTTGTTTGTCGGTTAACGATTGAATCAAGGAATGTAGACCCTGAGGTCTACATAAAATGGTGAATGTCCTGAAAAAATAATTACAGAGTTATAAAACAACAATAACGAAATATCAACTAACAAATGTCAATTAAATTCCATACACTATGCATGACAAAAATATATCATTTATAAAATACTTTTTGCAAAAAAAAAAATACTCTATCACTTTTTGGAAGTCATACAGTTTCAATAACCATTATACCCTTTGCATGACAAAGATGTACCCTTTACTTATTCACAGTACACCTTTTACTCATTAAGAATGTACCATTTCCAAACCTTAAAGATACCATGACCATAATATACCTAATGGAAAAAAATATGTACCCTTTATTCATCGTCAGTATACTCTTTGCAACATAACATAATCCCTTTAACAAAACCTGGAACACTCTAATATCTGTACCCTTTACATGTTAACAATGTACACTTTGCTCATTAAAAATGTACTCTTTGCAACAATAATGAATATGAACAGATTCTAGAGGTAATCACACAATTTAAAATTAATAAATAAATAGAGAAAGATAATACCTTGGTTTGGGTTTTTTTGCCTTGTTTGATGGGGCTTCATTTAATTCCACAGCAGTAGATGACGTTCCCTCCACGGGTTTGGGTTTTTTTGCCTTGTTTGATGGGGCTTCATTTAATTCCACAGGGGCTTCATTTGATTCCACAGCAGTAGATAACATTCCCTCCACGGGTTTGGTTTTTTTTGCCTTGTTTGATGGAGCTTCATTTAATTCCACAGCAGTAGATGACGTTCCCTCCAAGGGTTTGGTTTTTTTTTGCTTTTTCGATGGGCCTTGATTTAACTCAGCTGCAACATCCTTTTTCTGTTTCAATTTGTTCACACGTCTTGAAGGACAAGTTTTTGATCTCATGATTGTAGAGCATACTCTGTACAAGTAGAAGTTTCACATTAACACAAAATTAGGCCACCTTTAAATCACAACTGCAACAATGTTGCATCCTTAAAATAAGATCAACTAATATAACCAAAAGAACATCAGGAAGTAATGTGAACCCACACAACTCTCCTGAAAGAAAATGTATTAACACAGATGCATGTCTATCATCATATCAGAGCACATTTTTCAGAAAATTTACAGAAAAATTAATATTTAAATGCAAATAAGGTATGTTGAAAAAGTTACAGCATAGAGACAATAATACATTACCATCATTGGACTCAAAATACACAGCATGCATTTATACCTCAGAAGAAGACGGCTTATATAGCTTAAAGCACCACAAAAACCATTATTAACAAGTGAAGGCCTTGATTTCCATGAAAATCCATAGTTAAAGCAAATGGAACAGATGAAGAGTGATTAAAAGTATTCAAAAAACATGAGATGCAAAGTGATGACATGGACTGAAGAAAATGGTAAACACAACCTGGAAACTCGTTATGCACTTTTCCTTGCTAGCCTACACATATGACATATCCAAACAAGCAGTTGAACATTAGAATGAAATATTTCCCTTGCAGATTGAGTTCTATGCACGAAAAGGAAATAAAAAGGAAACAGCTGGTCAATCAACAAATAACAACAGCATAAACTAGTTTCAACTTCTAAATCTTCAAACCATGACATCTAAATATATGTCAGCCCAAAATTTCTACATAATTCAATTGAAATATCCATACATGTAACAAGTATTAGCAGAAACTATGCTCGTTGAAATCTATAAAAGTAAATAATGGAAACTTCACAATTATAAAGAGAATACTTAGGGCTGTAGAGTTTTTCTTACATTGACAAATTAGAAAATGAAAACTACAGAAATAAGAAATCAAAAACATTTAGGGGGAAATGACATATGTAATCTAGAGAAGAGTGAAAAACCTTGCGAATCTACAGTCGAGAGGTATTCTACGGCCAACACTTTGAATCGATGTTGCCACCACAAACAGCGTTGGTAATCGGCGACGAGGAGTTGTCGAAGAACAGAAACGAGAAATAGACCTCGCAAGGTTGAATTACAGAGAGAGTGCGAGGGGATTAGAGAGATTGCAGATGGGTTTTGAATCTAGGTTTAGAGAGTGCATTTGAGAATTACGGCTGGAATGAATCTAGGGTTTTTTTTTTTCTTAAATATTCCGGGTCGGGTCATAGTATGGGCAGGGTCAAGGTTTGGGCTCACGGATCTAAACCCGTGTGCCCGGGCACACAAGAGCTTTTGCCTTTTTTTTAAGTTTATTAGTTTGTTTTTATATATGTATATAGGTTAAACATATATTGATAAAAAATTAGTCAAATATGTCAAAAATATTTTTCATATTTACCAAATTTATATGGTAGAATAAAAAAGTAAAATTTAAATAATAATGTTTAAATATTGATTAAAAATTAGTTCCAAAAATATTTTCCATATTTACCAAATTTATATTATAAAATAAAAAAGTAAAATTTAAATAATAAAATTCATTATTAGTATAATTAAATTTTATGATTGAAATCAAAAGCGGTAATTGGACAGTCAAGATTAAAATTGAATTATTTCTAAATAGTGTAAAATTGAAAAAAAAATGAAAAAAAAAGTAGAAGTTTAGGTTTGCTTTTATATATGTATAGATAGATTTGTTATATAGATAAAATATATATATGGATAATTAAAGTTTTTTTCCTAAAATCGTATAATAAATAATTAATTAAAATATGATTTTAGAGTATTATAATATTATTTATTATAAATTTAAATATATTTTAATTATTAATAAACATATTTTACATATATAATAATCAATTGACCGTCTCACGTATATTAATCTTATAAAAGAGCTTCCCTATAAAATTTTGCAAAAGTTCCGTGCAGTTATAAAAAAAAGAGAGGCAAATATTAGTGTGAGAAATAATTGTTGAAAAATAATAATAAAGTAGTAAATTATTTTATAAATCATAGCGTAAAAAAAATGGTAATTAATTAATAAAATATAAAATGTCCCACATTGTGTGACGATCCATGCATGTGGTGGTAATAAAAAAATATTGCGGCGGGATAAAGTTTCTCTTTATAATCGGATTGAATTCGATTAAGGTCTAACAACTTACAAAGATCTACTAAAATTCAATTTGTGTAATAGATGAAAACAAGTTTGAGCTATGAACCTTCCTAGGTTTAAAGATAATGATGTCAATTAATTTACTACGTGGTGCTGTACCAGTGCATTTGGGTTAATAGGGTAAAAGTTAAGGTATAATAATTAGTTATTAAATTTAATTATTTTATTTTATTTTATTTTGTGGTGAAAATTAAATAAAAAATTGATCTAACGGTTAAGATTGTTTAGATATACCGGATGCACTTCAAATTTTTAATTCACACAAAATCTTAAAAGATAATGCAGTTAGATTCTTAATTCACACAAAATCTTAAAAGATAATGATTAAATTATATAGAAAAAATATTACAAAAACTTTTAGGTATACATATACAACATGTAATAAGGTGTATATGCACTTTTTTTTGTAATAATTATTATAAATTATAACGATAATTACTATGTTATGAGAATATTTACATAAAATTTAAGGTAAATGTAAAATTTTAAGAGCAAAATAGAGCCTAAATCACTATTTTTTAAATAACTAAAAATGATATTAAAAAATAAGTATATTGTTATTTTAATTTTTTTAGTATAAAAAATAAAGCAAATTATTGAAGATAAATCTATTAAGTTAACTCTATTTTGAAGTAAAACTTACCGCAAAATGAAGTCAGTGCCCGAAAATATCCAACGAGAAACAAAAGGGGTATATTTCATAATGAAGTCAGTGACCGAAAATGATCCAACGCGAAACAAAAGTGGTATATTTCATAATCTAGCGAAAAGAAAAATAGTATTATAAAAATGGGGGAGAAATTACTTATCCGTCCCAACTCCAATTTTGGTTCATCTCAAATTCAATTTCAAACCTTATAAAAAAGAAAGCAATTAATTAATATTCTTTTAACATAAGTATATACTTTAATTTCAAATTCATCATTATATTTTTAACACACATAACATATTTTATTATTTATTTATTATTATCTGAATAAACTTTGGAATCACTGCTGAAACCGATTTAATGCAATACTTTCTATGAATAAAAAATGGAGGGAGTATTGGTTGAATAATTCAAACAAATACTCCCTCAGTCCGCTTTCAAGGGTATCATTTTTTCATTTTGGGCGTCCGTCTCCAGAGTCTCATTTCCTTTTTTATCCACACATACCCACTAATACAACTAAAAAATGAGACCACACCTCCACTAATACAACTACCCACTACACATTAAATAACAATACTCCTTAATCTCCGTGCCAAAAAGAAAATGACACGAATCTGGACTGAGGGAGTAATAAAGTAATAAAAAGTGTCATCATCACAAAATCATCCTCAAATAAAAAACGTTTATGCCATAATTTAAATTTAAACTATAATTAATAAAGAAAATAAATTAAAATTTTGAAAAATTAGTTGAACCAAGTTTTAGTCCTCACTCCATACTCTCTCTCCTTCTCAAGCTCTAAGCTCCTCCCCTGCTCTTTCTCGCACACAGTTAAAGCGTGAACGTAAAATTGCGCCAACAATCACCAATGACGGCGATAATCACCACCACTCCCGGTGGCGGAGGCCAGTCCTCGATCGGAAGGAGAAATCAGGTTTTCCCGGTGAGACTTGACGTCGAGCCAATTTCTCCACAGCTCGTCGACGCGGCTCACGTCAACGATCTCCAGCGAGCTTTGGAGCTCGTTTCTCTCCCATCTATCGACGTTAATTTCATCGAAACAGTTTGCTTAAAATCCAGAAAAACTGAGATTGTGCTGAACGGAGAATCGGCGAGTGAGGTTCGCGTGGAATTCGAGGAGTTCAGGACTGACGTCACCGCTCTTTTCCTCGCTTCTCATAACGGAAATGTTGCGCTGGTCAGAGAATTGCTGGTGAGATGTATTTTTCAAATGTTAAATGATTAATTACTTAAACTTTTTTCATTTTTGGGCTAAATACATGCTAAATTACGTCTCTGCGTTTGATTTGGATGTGTTGATTTGTGATGTTTAACTTTTGGTTTTATGCTAATTTATTGCATTGAATTCTGAAGATCTCGTTTATATCATTTACATAATCATGAAATCAAGACAAAGCCTATTTCACTATTTGATGGTGACGTGAAAACTGCTTCATACATGCTTGAATCATGGTGCAAAATTTGAAATACATAGTACTTAATTTTTATGTTTAGTTTAAAGTAATATCTTCCACCTTGCAGAATCGGAAGATATGAAAATGGCGTGTTCGTGTCTGGATTTAGTTTGTGTTGATTTCTGTTGAATCGATTTTTTGCAAGTTGTCTTGTTTTCGGAGCTGAAAAAATTCATTCAAGTTCAAATTGCACATCAATTATTTATTAGTGAGAGAATTAAATAATAATAATTTCTTGTTTGTCTTTCTTTAGGCCTAAAGTGTATAAGTTAAGGTATATGTTGCTTTGGAGCGTGGTAATGGGCTTGAGATTATTATTATACTAAAAGATTTCTTACCACAATACGCTCTATTTGTTCAAATTTTTCAGTCACTAGTTTGAAAGCGACATAATTGTTTATTAAAAGTGAAAAGAAAAAGCAAATTAATGATGGGGGCTATTATGTCACCCACGGTCGTGGCAATTTTGAGCAATTCTCAGCAGTGCAAGAATTTTGTGTCCTTTAACAGCTAGACTAGATGGCAGTCAGATACACATTAGCCGATCCAATTTCTTCTTTTTGATTTTCTAGTCGTAAGATTGTGGCTTGATCTTGTTTTCATTTGTAAGGACAGAATCTTGGAGCTAATGTTAACCAAGAACTCTTCCGGGGGTATGCAACCACAGCTGCAGTTAGGGAGGGCCACATCGAAGTGTTGGAGATGCTGTTGAATGGTGGGGCAGCTCAAGTGGCATGTGAGGAGGCTTTGTTGGAGGCGTGCTACTTGGGGCGGCACAGAGCTGCCGAGCTGCTCATGGCCTCTGATATGATCCGCCCCCATGTTGCAGTGCATGCTCTTGTCGTTGCCTCTTGCAGAGGGTTCGTTGATTTGATTGAAACACTTATTATGGTAATTCATGCTACTGTTTAATGTTCTGTAAGACATACACATAAACATCGAGTTAAATGATTCAAGAATTAATGTCTGGTTTGAAACTGGTCACTGTGTAACAATCGATCTTCAAGCCTAGAGTTCTAACACAAGGCAGAAAAGCTTTTCTTTCTAAAGTTTTCTCTAAATTGCAACAGAGTGGAGTGGATTTCAATGAAAGTACAAGGATATTGCTCCAATCTTCCAAACCCTCTCTCTATGCCAATGTTGACTGTAACGCCCTCGTTGCAGCTATTGTTAGTAGGCAGGTCTCTGTTGTTCAACTACTCTTAAAGGTAATACTTTAAGAACTGCTACATTCTTAGAATGACCTCTTCGTCTAATGCTGTCTTATGTTTTTTTGGAAAAGGTTGGAAGCAGAACAGATACCAAAGTTGGCCTTGGCGCTTGGTCATGGGATACAACAACTGGTGAGGAATTCCGAGTTGGTGCTGGCTTGGCCGAACCATTTCACATTACTTGGTGTGCTGTGGAGTATTTTGAAGCCAGTGGTACAATCTTACGTATGCTTCTTCACCATCTCTCTCCCAACATTCCCCATCTTGGAAGGACGATAATTCACCATGCTATCCTATGTGGCAATACAAAAGCAGTTGAAGTGCTTTTGAGTTGTGGAGCTGATATAGAATTCTCCATCCAAACATCTCAACGCACAGATATACGACCTATACACTTGGCTGCTCGTCTCGGGTTGGCTGCAGTTCTTGGCCTCTTGATTAGTGCTGGTTGTAATCTCAACTCCAGGACAGGATCTGGTGATACTGCACTGATGATTTGTGCTAGATATAAGCAGGAGGAGTGTCTTAAGCTTCTTGCTTCATCAGGGTCTGATTTCGGTTTGTCCAACGCTTTTGGTCAATCTGCATTGTCGATTGCTGGATCAGCACGCTGGGCTCTTGGCTTCCAACGAGCAGTTCTTGATGTGATTCAAGCTGGAAAAATGGCTAGATCTAGCAATACTGTAATATTTTCTTCCTTGTTGTTTGTGACTCGTGCAAATGATGTTGAGGCCTTAAAGAAACTCATCCAACAACCTGATTTGAATCTTGATGAGAAAGATGTGAATGGATTCTCAGCTGTTATGGTAGCTGCTTCTGGTGGTCACGTTGAAGCTTTTAAGCATCTTGTAAACGCCGGTGCAGATGTGGAAACACAGAATAACTACGGTGAAACTGCGATTAGCATAGCAGAAGCAAACCAAAAGAGTGATGCATTTGCAAAGGTACTATCTGCATATGTTTATACAAAGATCAACAGTTCCAGTGGATCCCATCCTGTGCATCACGCTGTGCGTCTTAAGAACAAGGGATCAGTTCAAGAACTGGTAACCAACGGTCATGATGTTAACTCTCTTGATTCGGAAGGATATACTCCACTGATGTTAGCAGCAAGATCAGGTGATGGCACAATGTGTGAGCTCCTAATCTCTTGTGGGGCAAAGTGTGACATCATGAATGCAAGGCATGAAACCGCACTTTGCATGGCGAGAAAAGGAAACGAAGGGAAGAGTGCAGATCGCGTAATTCTAGATGAGCTAGCTCGTACACTGGTGATAAGTGGGGCTTATGTGAAGAAGCACACAAAGGGAGGGAAAGGAGCTCCCCATGTGAAGATGTTGAGGATGGTGGAGGCGGAAGGCGTGCTGCGTTGGGGAAAATCGAGCAAGAGAAACGTGATCTGTCGAGGGGCGGAGGTGGGGGCGAGCTCGACGTTCAGATGGAGGCGTAGGCAAAAGAGTGATGCAGATGATCCAGGTGTGTTTCGGGTGGTAACTACCAAGAACAAAGAGATCCATTTTTCTTGCTCTGGAGGAGTTGAAAAGGCTAAGCTGTGGGTAAGGGGAATAAGGTTGTTAACGAGGGAGGCTATTTTTGGAAGAAATATATTTGAAGATACACTACAGTAGTCGCTCTCCTTTTTTTTTTTTTTTTTTTCTTTGGGTGTTTTATTAAAGCAGTGTGCACCTAAGGTCCAAAACTAAATGTAATGTGAATTTTGTTATACAACTTTTAGATATATGTAAAAAAGTCCATTTTCTTTTAAAATTACTATATAGATTCATATTATAATAATATTGTGTAGTATTATTTTTTATATTATATTGAAGCTATTATATTTATTCTTAGAGTGTATTGGATAAAACCAATTACCTATTATTCTTTTATTTATGATTAATTATAAACAAAATATTATATCTTTACAAACTTAAATATAATAATAATATTAATTCAAATTGTAATTGAGCCCAATAAAATAAAATTAGTAATTGGATTTGAAACTTTCTCCAAATCCCCAAATCTCCCAAAACCCTAGCACTTGGGTTTATAATCTCTCCAATTTGAATTAATTTTCCCGCGATCCCCTCGAACCATTGCGAAATCTCTCCAATCTGCAATACCGCCGATTTGATTCTTTCTATTAAGATCCAAGTTAAACCAAAATTCTGTAGTCCACATCCGAGAGAACAAGAGATTCAAAAGATTTGAAGAAAACCAGGGAGAAGGTAGGAGAACGAATCGCATCAACTTCTGGATTCGGAGCGCCTTCTACAGTACATGTTCTCCCTTTAGTTCTAGTCCAAATTATTAATCGCTTCTTGTTCGAAATCTCGTTCTCTCAAATGGCAAAATTACCTATACTCCAATTTGAAGAGAAAATTGTGGAAACTGTGGATAAAAGTCCCGTCGTTGTAGTAATTGGAGAAACGGGCTCTGGAAAAAGCACACAACTTTCTCAAATTCTTCACAGAAGAGGTTACACGAAAGCGGGGTGCATTGCTGTGACTCAGCCTCGTCGGGTTGCTGCTGTTTCAGTGTCTAGGTAATTTGCGCGCTTGCTCAGTTATACTGAAAATTATTACATGAATTTGATGCGCATTTGCTTCTGAGTATACATTAGATTGTTCGTAAGCTACTGATCATTGGCATACTGTTTTCTCTACCTCCTGTTTCATGGAGAAAAAAGATATCTGCTGTTTCACTTTGCTGAATACTTGTGAAAAATTGATAACCATAAATTGCTGAAATCCTTTTCCCTGCTTTGGGTGATGCTTTGACAATAGAATTTCGCAGACTTGGTAATTGAATGTTATCAGCTTTGGCCAAACATTTAAGCTTATGACTTTAGTTGTTCTGACTTTAGTGGAAACCAAGTCAATAAACTTGCATCTCTCAACTAATAGATCTGTTACGTATAGTAATTATCTGGCATTTCTCACATAGTAGTTCACAAGAAATTGAATCACAGATATATACATGAAACTGTTAAAAACTCATACAAAAGGAAAATAGAGAAATTATGGCTGTATGAAATTCTGAATAACTTTCCAAAGTTTGAGCAGGTACTTTTCTTGCTAAGTATAACAAGTGATGAATTTAAAATTTTTTGTTCACGCGGTCCAATTAATTAATTTTGTAAAAAGTAAAAAAAATAAAAATTATATAATTATTAACTCTAAATTTATTTCATAACAATATAAATATACATAAAATATTTTGTTTAAGAGCTCTAATTGCACTTATAACCTATCAAGAGATAACAAAATAAATGTAGAGTTAGTGGACTGAAAATTGAAGGAAAGAAAAATATTACTTTGATGAGAAGATCCGTATAAATTTTTGGTTAAAAATTTAAAAATTGAAAATACTACTATTTCTGATAATGAAATAAAAGATCTTTTTTTTAAGTCCTTATGAAAATAAACTATTATGTGTATAACAGAAGTAAAGCTCAACATTTCTTCTGGGATATGAACCTAAGAGCTCAAGCTAAGTAGTCCAGCACACTCACACTGTACCAACCTTGTTAATAGGCATTCATAAGATCTTTATATATTTATTTGATTTTAATTTACTATATGAGATTACTATATTACACTTAAATTTATTGGGAGCCTAATACCATTGGCAAATATGTGGGTCCATCCTTTAGGATGAATTACGCATGCAAATAAAGTTTTTTCTTAATTTTCAAAACATCAATTATGATTCTTTTATTTTTCTTCTATTATGTCACATGTTTATTTAATTTAAGTGCGGGCCTTTTCTTTATGCTACTTCTTATCCTCTTGTTGTATTGAATAGGCGTGTTGCCCAAGAACTTGATGTTACACTTGGGCAGGAAGTTGGTTATGCCATACGCTTTGAAGATAGAACTTCAGAGACAACACATATCAAGTAATGTGACTTCATCGTTAGTACTGAAGATTAAAATTGTGAAAATGACAAATGATTTTTAAATTGTATTTTGTATCAATTGTGCTAATTGGATGTGTAGATACCTTACCGATGGAGTTCTACTTCGTGAAAGTCTGTCCAATCCAGAGCTGAGTCAATATTCTGTCATTATATTAGATGAAGCTCATGAGAGGAGCTTGAATACGTAAGTATCTCATTACTCTTAATTTGGATTTTTTTTTCTTTTTTTTGTTGCACATGCTAGTTGCTACCTTTCCCTTGTAAAAGTATATTTGTTTGATGATATCTCTGGGTAGGGACATATTGCTTGGATTGATGAAGCGATTGATCAAGGTGCGAGCGGCCAATTTAAAAGTTTTGATCACATCAGCTACTCTTGATGGCGAAAAAGTATCCAGATTCTTCTCCAATTGCCCTGTCATCAATGTTCCAGGGAAGTTGTTTCCTGTCGAGATACAACACATCTCAGAAAGGCCTAAAAGTTATATTGAAGCTTCTTTGAAAGCAGCTCTTGGTATGTTGTTGATTTGACTAATTGTTCTCTGTGTTTTCTTCTAGTCTGAATTATTCAATTAGATGGTTCATGTTTGTTTTCAGATATACACTCTCAGGAACCTGAAGGAGATGTCCTAATTTTCATGACAGGACAGGTGGACATCTTTTATCTTGTCTTCTACCATATCGTTCGTTGCATTAACGTATGCAACAGTTTATTGCCATGTATGTTATTTGAATTGATATATTTGATGAAATTTTACTGAAGGATGATATTGAGAAGCTGGTACTGAAATTGGAAGAGAGAATTCAAAACCTGGAGGAAGGGTCTTGTATGGATGCTGTAATTCTTCCTCTTCATGGATCTTTGCCTCCTGAATTGCAGGTTTGTTATTTCTTAATCACATGCTACTATATTTGTTTTGCATGAAATTGACCGTCTTTATCTTTTTTTACACCAATCTTTATATGTTTTTTGAAAGCAAATTTCAGCCTTTTGTGTTTATACCTATGCTTTCAACTTAATGTTATTTTGATATGCTGTTAATGATTTCTCTACATGATTTGATCTGGTACATTAAAGTAGCTTTTGTATATGAGATATAGTTTTACAGCTATAAGGATCTTGTGTGATATAAAATCAACTTAAAGATCTGCTTGGAAAGGTCTTTGTTGATTTAATTTTTTTAAACTGTACTGTTTGTGATATATACAATGTTAACTTTGTTCTCCTTGCTTTGCATTTATACTTTATTTGTGATGTTTCTTTTTCTGCATGTACGTGTTTTTTTAGCAGTATCCTCTAATGGGTTTATTCCTTATGTCGTGAATATATGATTTCTATTGTGTTTGTCTCTGATCTAAGGTAGCCTCCTTAAGCAAATGCAGTTTGCTGTTTTCTGTCTGTAACTATTATCCTTTAACATTTTCATTAACTCTGCAGGTCCGTGTATTCAGTCCCCCACCTCCCAATTGTCGCCGATTTATAGTGTCTACTAACATAGCAGAGACATCTTTGACCGTCGACGGTGTGGTGTAAGATACTTGATGCTCCTTGATTCTCTGTCCTGTTGGTTCATTTCTAAGAATTTTATAGGTGTAAATATTGAGAATTGTAATTTGATTTGCAGGTATGTGATTGATTCTGGTTTTGTGAAGCAGCGTCATTATAACCCATCAACTGGCATGTATTCTCTTGACGTTGTCCAAATTAGCAAGTACGAGATTTAAAAAAAATAAAAATTAGTGAAACATAACATGTTTTGTGCTTATCATATGTGCACACGAGTTCATATTCCCATATTTAATCTGCAAATGATTCTAGCCCTGTGTGGCTATGCTGTCCCACTCTCTGTCTTCAAGTGTACAGTTCTACTTATATGCGTGGGGACTTTAATTGATTGATATTTCTGCATCTGTTTTACTACATCTAGAAAAATTTTGCTCACCTCAATCTACGGTCTTGATGACCTAGGTTTTGGGTTTTGAATACTCCATTTCCTCTGCAGCAGCTCCACATCTAATTATATTTTCTGACTCCACATCACGAGTGCCGTCTGATTTTCTGATAGCCATGTCTTTGGGTGGTGAAGCATAATGGATATTGCTAATGATGATAGTTTCTTCTAGCTTAGGGCCATGTAATGAAAAAAATATGTGGATGTTTGATTGGTGAATAACTTCATATATATTCCTTGTTTGAAAAGGAAAAGGTTGGGGAAAATGATCTAGGCTGTCTATACTTCTGGAGAAGCCCAAAGAGGTATCTAGAACTTTCCTAGCCTCCTGACAGCACCTCAACCACCCGACCAATACACAAGCAACTGAAGAAAAATAATAATATTCATTGTTCTGCTTCCATTTATTTTTCTGCCTTAGTAAATAAAGTCTTGAAAAACTACCAGTTTCTGTGGCATTACTGACAATTCTATGTTTATGATTTGATTGCTTTCCTTCTATGTTCCCATCATCTAGTCACTATTGAATCTTCATCACTTGTAATCCATGTTAAATTATATGATGCGATACATTCCAATTTGTGCATATTCTCATGACAAACTGATTTTCAGAGTACAGGCAAATCAGCGTGCAGGAAGAGCTGGAAGAACACGCCCTGGAAAGTGTTATCGTTTGTACCCTTCTGTAGCTTACAAGGATGATTTTTTGGATGCTACGATACCTGAAATACAGAGATCTTCCCTTGCTGGAAGCGTCCTTTATTTAAAATCATTAGACCTACCTGACATTGATATTCTCAAGTTTGACTTCCTCGATCCACCTTCGTGTAAGAAGCATTTACTTTTCACTCGTGAGATTTATTATCTGCTTCATCAAAATGTTGAAACCTTAAATTATCTTCTCTGCAGCTGAGGCTTTGGAAGATGCCTTAAAACAGCTATATCTCATTGATGCCATAGCTGAAGATGGTTCGATAACAAGTCTTGGACGAACTATGTCTGGTATGAAATTGTCAAATAGAAATATTGTCCTTGCGCAACATGCTCCCATTGTTTTGTATATTCGTATTAGATTTTTTCTTATCTGCCTCTGATGTTAGTCAGTTATTAATTTTTTGTATTCCTTTTGTTTTGTCCATTTATTGCTTCATCCCCCTGGTGAAACTAGGATATCACAACTAAGAAGTTGTATCTTTGTAGCTGCATTTATTGCTAGTTCTACGTTTGCCTTTGATTCTACCTTCTGAGTCTGTTGCTGGCACACTGAAATGCACAAATCAACGATTTATTTGTGTCCACCTAGATCCTTATGATATGCACTTTGGGTCACGAATACACATTATGGCAGATTACATTTATCTGACTACTTGGCAGATTTGATGCCTATGGCAGGAGAAATAGTCTTTAATTCCCTTTCTCTTTCTTCAGCATTATCTTTACGTGCATTCTGCTATTTACGGAGAAATCTATAATTATTATAAAAGATGCTTTAAATGTGTCGTATTACCACCCAAGATCCACAGTCATTTTCAGTTAAACACTGCCCATGGTATATCTCATTTATGACTGGATCTTATACTAGCCCTGAAAACACGAGGAAAGCAGTGTTGGGGAACAATTCTCTTTGGGAGTTTGATTAAGAGTTTATAGCCTCTATCTTTTGCAGAACTTCCATTGGAACCTTCACTATCAAGGACTTTGTTAGAGGCAAACGAGTGTGGCTGTTTATCTCAAGCTCTAACAGTTGCTGCAATGTTATCTGCTGAAACTACGTTGCTTTTAGGGCAAAGGTAGTTCTTTAACTTGTCTTTATTTTGTGTGTCCTATGAAGGCACTTGCCTTTATAGTTATGGGTGTTGCCATTGTTTAGAAGTCTTTTTATGGTTTTCCCATTTAATTGTTTTGGATATTGCATTCAGATTAAAACGCTCGAGAAAATGGATTTGAATCCATAATCACAACACCGCTTAGATTCTTTTGATGAGTTTGTTGATAATTAATTTCAAACCCAGATTTCTCATATCAAATCTCATTTGAGTGCTTTGATCAATTGAAGGCTTGGTTAAAATTATCCTTTTAAAATGTTTAACTGAAATTAAATATTTCTTCAGTCCCAATATAACTTTGTGTGATATAGGTGGAGATGACGTCCACTAAATATAAAGTCATTCCATTATGGGAGAATTACTACTGGCTATACAAAAAAACCCTTAATTACTATGAGATACAAACATACAAAAATATTACTACTAACTACAAAAATATATAGTGATATTCCAATATTATCTCTATAAATGTGCTGCACATAAATGTTGTGTGCAGCAAGTGTTCGTGTGCAGCAAGGTGTGTGCAGTAGAATAAAAGTGTGTGCAGCAAAAAAAAGTGTGTGCAGCAAAAAAATGTGGTGGTCCGGCGGAGCTCCGGCGGCGGCAGTCAACTTCCGTTCAACGCCGGTCAACGCCCGGTCAACGCCGGTGGATTGCCGGTCGACTGCCGGTCAACGCCGATCAACGCCTGGTCAACGGTGGTCCGGCGGGTGGGTGGGTGAGGGGTAGGGTTGGTGGTTTAAAAGTGTATGGGTTTAGGGGTATATTTGGTATTTTACTTTAATATTTTATATATAATAATTATTATTTTAAATCATTGTATCTAGTAGTAATTAGGGGTATAAAGTGTGTACCTAGTAGTAATTAATCCTTCCATTATTTATTTATTTATTATTATTATTTTGGCAAATTCTTGGTGCTTAAAGTGGTATAAATTCCTCATATTGATTATTCCCAAATTCGATTTGTATTACAGTAAGAGCTTTGAGAAAAAACGGAAGCACACTCCTTCAAACCTTCCTGATGGTTCTGGGTGGGGTGACCATATACAGTTGCTGCAGATTTACGAGCTTTGGCATCAAACTGACTACAACACAGACTGGTGTAAAGAGAACAACTTACAGGTTTTTTTTTTTTTTTTTGGGTGCAGAATTTAATTTGTTGAGATCTGTACTTGTAAAGATTGACTTGATCATTGTGGACATATCTTGCTCTAAAATATTCACCCTGAATTAATTATGTAGAAAGATTGATCTATTCTTGCACTTGAACCTGCTTATCTTAGGTAAGGGGAATGAAGTTTGTCAAGGATGTGAGAAATCAGTTATCTCAAATAATGCAGAAGATTGCTAAAGGTTAGTGTTTGCATGTACTATATATATATATATATCCTCTTCGAACTGTTGTGTGCACATATGGCTCTTATTAATGGTCATACCCAAATGGTAAACAAATAAACTAGGAAATGTATGCTCCTAGATATGCCATATCCGCACTAGCATCCCAACCTTGTTCATTCCCAACTTATACCGTTGAAGGATGCTTGTACATCTCTCGTCGTCCTAGTGGAATTTAACAAACTATAGATTAGATGTTACCGTGTCTTGAGAGCAGACTTTTCTAACTTTTGATCTCAAGTTATTTCTGCTCAAGTTCTGATGTTCAGCTATGCATCCTCTTGCTAGCTTGAATTGGAAATTCAATCATTTGAGTTGCTTATAATATCTTTCTGATATCTATCTATATTAACAGGAAACATGGATGTGAAAACAAGTAAAAAGCGGAAAGAAGACCGAGATTACCGAGCTTTGAGGAAAGCTCTTTGTTCTGGATTCGCAAATCAACTTGCAGAGCGAATGATTCGTCACAATGGCTATCGCACCCTTGGTTTCAAGTCACAATTGGTTCAGGTATATATGATTTAATAAGACCACCGTATATGGGTTCACAGCAAAAAATATATATATATTTTTTACTGTTTTAGGTACATCCATCATCAGTTCTGAAACCAGATGAAGATGGATTGCTCCCAAATTATGTCGTCTATCATGAGCTCATTGCTACTTCACGGCCATACATGCGAAACGTATGCGCTGTCGAGGTGCATTGGGTGAGGCCTGTCTTAGCCAAACTCACGAAACTAAATGTCCGCAAACTCAGGTGAAACAACCCTTTCACTTCTCTTACAAATCACAAAGGTTACCTTTTAGATTTAGCAACTTTGGAGGTCTGTTATGTGATCCTTTGATTATTTGCAGTGGTGGAGGCGATGAGCCTGATGAAAGAGCTGAAATTGAAGAGTCAAAGCTGCAGAAGGAGGATTCTTTTGAGACTCAACCCCTTGACGACAAAGAGAGTAAAATCCTCGCTGCTCGTGAACGCTTCCTTGCTCGTAGCAGTAAAAGTAAAACCAAGAAATAACTCTAAAGTATGGAGTTAGATTTTTGTACTATGATTTTTGGCTGACATTGAATAATAAGTGATATATTTTAATAAAAGTAGCAGTAAAAGTAAAGCCAAGAAATAACTCAAAAGTATGAAGTTAGATTTTTGGGTTAATTGAAAAAAAAAAACCACGAACTTTACTTCTATTGTAAATTAATCCTCATTTTTAAGAAATTGCAAAAAAAATCACAACATTTAAGTATTGTTGCAAAAAAACTCAACTTGTGACTAATAGTATGATTTTTTTGGGTTTTTTTTTGCAACAATACTTAAAGGTTGTGATTTTTTTAGATATATTACTATCCAATACAAATTATATATCTATATTACTGAAAGATACAATAGGGTAAATATATTACTAATAGATACAATATATTAGGATAAGATACCCACAATATCCCTATAAAAATATAATCTCAATTAATTTTTTTATTAATACTTTCTAATTTTAATTATTTTTTCTCTTTCTCTCTCTTTTCTTCGTTCTTACTTCATCTCTCCAGAATCCCTTGATTTTTTCTTCGAAGTTCCCCTTTCTGCATCCAAATTCCTTGATTTATTGTTATCGAATCAAGAGTTGTTTCTCCACTGCCTAGGGTAGCTTTCCAATCAGCGGCCGCTCGCGTTACATCTGCCACCGGAGATCCACCATGGTGCGTCCATTTGCACTGGGTCATCTGCTCGCGCCCTCCGATCTCTCCCTTGTCCAGGGGCTCTCAATCATCCAGTCGCCATTTTTATTGAAGAAATCATTCCCGACGAAGAAGTATCGCCTACTATTGGCCGCGCCGCCTCCGCTGCTTGCAATCCAGATGTCGGATTTCGCTCAGGTTTTCGACAGATCTCCAGCCAATCATGGCTATCTCCGACGCGCTTACAAGCCGTCGCCCTCCCTCTCACGAGGGTTTTCACCACGCCGCTTGGGTCTTTCGCTGATATTTCCGCCAGCACGATTTTTCAAACGCGAGTCCCTCCTCCTAGGTTGCTTTGCCTCGTGTACCTCACTCGTGCAAGATTATTATTGGATTTTCCCCAATCCTCTTAGCCCTGCTGACTACGACTGTCCACAATTGCAAGAAAGACTACGTCCACTGTCGTTTGACAACAGAGGTCTTTCCTACATACTCTTGTTTCAACCTTTTGATATTATATGGAAGAAGTATCCTTAGTTCTGGATTTGGTGCCTCCGAAGACAGATTCTGATGGGCATCGCTCATCCCCTGGATAATGCATTAGTGTATGCCTTTAATAGTATACTATGTCTGCTGATGCATCTTATTATTTGATGATGCTTGAAGCTCATCTTTTGATTACACTCTGCGCTGCTGGTATTTAATTGTGTATATTTCTAATGGTAAAAGCGTATTGAGGGGTCGACTTTTTTATCCCAATCTTGGCAGATTCTGCCACAAACCTTGCTGACAGTAAGTTTTTTACAAACATGTCATGTTGTTGTTTTCTCGATTCCTCAATTTCAGATTGTATATGAGTATCACAGTGGCTCTTCTTATGGAATACTTGTAGATTTGGAAGTGAAAGAGCCTTTTACTCTAGTTTGATTGGCATGTTGCTGTTGTGTCCTCTTTGACTTTGTTTTGTTTGGGTTTATTATTCTACATGAGATGATGCCCTTAGTTTATTTTGCTACTCTTTATGGATAATTTTATTCCGTTTGCTTGGATATTTGAAACATGCCATGAGTCTGCTCTTTTTTGCATCTGTCAAGCTTTGTTGCTGTATTCTCTTCATGAGGTGGCTACTTATTTTTAGTCTTGAAGAGGCCAATTGTTTGTGAGACTTAATGTCTTCTGGATAGTATCTCTGACTTATTTTATTGGTCTTTTTAGACCACCACCTAGCTTAGACTATGATTATTTATTTTTCAGCTGATTGAACATGGAGATAGAATTAGATGTGTTAGGCTGTTATTTCATAGGGTTGTCTGTTCGGCTTCTATTCAAAGACTCTTGTTTGGCTTATTCAAAATATATGTATTCACTCTATTTCAGTTCATTCATTGAAATGCATTTGTATACAAAATCAGTAGGTATTTAGAATATTTGATGCTCAATAAGAGTGTATTCCGAAATATTTTTTAATATTATCAAATGTATTCAATATATTTCAGGTTCATTCATTCATTGAAATGCTTTTGTATTCAAAGTTAGTAGGTAGATTTAATGTTATTAATGATGTATTCAATTTAAATATTTGTGTATTCAAATTAGTAGGTATTCAGAATATTTAATGTCCAGTAATGATGTATTTAGAAATTAAATACCCATAATATGGGATCAACTCACGCTTCTCAACGTGGAAATAGTTGAATTATTCCCAACGGATTTTTAGGAGAAAAAGGTGGAACCAAATCTGTTTTTAATTTTAATATATAAAATATATTTATATTTTAATATATTATTGAACACAATTTAGAATATTTAGAAATTTTCAATAAAATCAGTAATTATTTTTAAAATTTAATGTTCATTAACATGTATTCAAAAATATTTTCTCAATATTCACGGAATATTCAGAATGTATTCAATATATTTCACATTCATTGAAACACTTTTAAATTAAAAAAAGTAGGTATTCAAAATATTTAATGTTCAATAAAGATGTATTCAGAAATTGAAGATACATATGGGGCTTCTTAACTCACGCTGCATCAGCGTGGAATTAGTTTAGTCAATCCTAACTTTATTTTAGGAGAAAAATATGGAATGAAATCTATTTTTAATTTTAATATAAAAATTTTTTATATTTTAATATATTATTGAATACAATCCCATTAAGGATAAGAAAGGAATTTCAATTATTCAAAATATATTGATGTACCTGTTAGTAATAATATATATATATATATATATATATATATATATATATATATATATATATATATATATATATATATATATATTGTACCTGGTGGTAATGGATCTTTTTTTTTTCAATTTAAAAGTGATGATTAATTTGCAATAGGAGTAAAGTTCGTGGTTTTTTTTGCAATTAACCCTAGATTTTTGTACTATGATTTTTGGCTGACACTGAATAATAAGTGATATATTTTAATAAAATTAATATTCAAATTAACAAAAAATAGAAGACTTTCGTGAGATCAATAATAAGTGATATATTTTAATAAAAAGTGATATTCAAATTAATAAAAAATGATAGTGATGCAATGATTTTTTCATGAATAATTCGTAGAATAAATAAATTGTGGTAATATTTTGAGAAATTTTCAAGAATGCCACATTCAATACTTTTTTTAAAAAATGCCACCAACAATATTTTTTTTTGAAATATGCCTCTTTTTAATTTTTTTGACTCAAATACCCCTTCACTCATTAAACTTCATTCTCTTTTCTTTTTCTATAGTTCATTTTGCCTCATTCTCTCTTCTTACTCTATCATTCATTCTTCAAAAATTTTAAATATTTAAGAAGACAACCCAAAAGGGAAGCGACAACGGCAAACGCAACCCAATATGAATCTAGGTCGCACAAAAGGTCGCGCACAGGGTCGCAAAAAAAATCGCGTACAATACCGCACAGTTGGTCGCGTACAGGGTCACAAAAAATATCAAGTATAGGATCGCACAGTTGGTCGCATAAAAGGTCGCGTACAAGGTCGCACAATTGGTCGCACGATATTGTATGACCTTTCTTGCGACTGTTTGTGTGACCAATCATGCGACTATATGTTTTTGCTTATAGTCGCATAAGTGTTGCATGCAGGATCGCACAAGAGGTCGCATACAGGGTCGCATTGATGGTCGAGTGTGTTGTCTCATAAGCAGTTACATAATTGATTTCACAAGAAGTTGCTTATACTTGAAGCATATAGTCGTACAATAGGTCGCACCAACAGTGCATGTAGAGTCGCTTATGTGGTTGCATGCAGGTTTGCGTGTGGTCTCATTATAAGCATTTGCGTGATTGTTTATGTAACTACGTTTGTAACAAAAAATGCGACTAAACTATTTATAATAGAAGCCCATAATCACATAGTTGAAACATATAGTATAAGAACAAATATTATAATCCTCAATTTGATAGCTCAAAAAATAATAATTAAAGCAACTTCGAATACATAAAAAATCAATGGTCCAAACAAAAATACCTAAATTTACAATGATTTGAGTACACAACTCAACAAAAATGCTAAGCTAACATGTTTTGCAAACTGCATTGTTATAAGTTCATCTAATAACTAAATAATTGAAGTACAATTAATTACAGTGCTACGAGTTCATTTGAGAATAGCTCCACACAAAATCGTTTCCTCCACTCCACATATTTTGAAGGATCGATCTTATCAACTAAGTGGCTAGTGGTAAGACACTCAATAAACTTGATAGCTAAAAGACCACTATCATCTCCTCTACGTTGGTTAGGTGTTTGGTCATAGATTACCAAAGTACATTCATTTTTGGCGTCTTCAATACACTTCTTTCCACTTCGCCAGGCACTGCCCAGATCTCTCTCAGATCAGCCGCCAGCCTGCTCCATCCAACTCTCGCCAATAACAAGTTTTTGGTCTTCCTACAGCCCACTCGGCGGTCTCCACATCATCGAAACATAACTGGGTGTTAGACTCTGGGGCATCACATCACATCACCACGGACCTTTCAAACTTTTCTCTCCACTCTCCGTTTGATGGTCAAGACAGTGTAGTTGTTGGTGATGGTATATCGTTGTCCATCACACACACAGGCTCTCTTTCCTTTATTAATTTTCCTTCTTTTTTATTTTTAAACACACTTGTTGTTCCGTCAATCTCTAAAAATCTTATCTCTGTCTCTCAGTTATGTCGAGATAATAATGTTTCTGTTGTTTTTTCTTCCACTTTCTTTCAGGTGAAGGATCAGGTGACTGGAACCATCCTGCTGCAGGAACCAAGAGTTAATGGACTTTATCTTTAGCCCTTCTCTCCAGAAAATTTTACCTCCGCTGCTCATGCCTTACTTTCCACTCGTGATGAACTTTGGCACTCTCGATTAGGTCATCCCTCCCCTAAATCACTTCGTCATATCTTATCTAGTAATAATTTGCCATCTTCAAACACTACAAAAATAAATTGTGACGCATGTAAATCTATGAAAAGTCATAAACTTCCTTTTGCTGAATCTAGCTTGAATGCTACTATGCCACTTGAGTTGTTATTTTCGGATGTTTGGACTTCACCTATTATCTCTTCTGATGGATATAAGTATTATATTATCTTTCTTGATCATTTTACTAAATATGTCTGGCTTTACCCTTTAAAATATAAATTTGATGTGCTACCTTTGTTGCTTTTAAATCCCTTGTTGAAAAACAACTTCAATTTAGTATTCAGACTCTCTACACTGACAATGGTGGTGAGTTCATTGCTTTACATTCCTTTCTTGTCACACAAGGTATTACTCATCTTACTACTCCACCTCATACTCTAGAACACAATGGTGTAGCCGAACAGCGATACCGTCACATTGTTGATACTTCACTTGCTCTCCTACGTCATGCTTTTATACCTCTTCAATACTGGCCATTTGCTGTTTCCACTGCCACTTACCTCATTAACCGTCTACCCAAAGAAAATCTTCAAATGTCCTCCTCATATGAAAAACTATTTCACAATAAACCACACATTACGAAATTCCATGTGTTTGGTTGTCTTTGTTATCCCTGGCTCCGCCCCTACACTCCTCATAAACTTGCACCTCGCTCCATACCTTGTGTCTTTCTAGGGTACTCTCTTACTCAAAGTGCATATTTGTGCCTTGATCATGTCTCAAATAAGGTCTTCACATCTCGTCATGTAGACTTTGTTGAACACATATTCCCCTTTTCCCAAAAAATCGATTCCTCTCCATCTCCACCAACTGATAATACTCTTGACTCGTCCATTCCCTTGCCACCACCTGTACCAAATCCTGAGCCCTTTTCTGTCCCTACTCCGTTTCCTATATCTCCACCACCTGAAAGTCCTGATCCCTTACCTCTGCAGCCGGAGTCCTCACCAAGTCCTTCACCACCTGCTCCTGTTCATCACCCTATGGTCACTCGATCTCGAAATAATATTGTCAAGCCTAATCCAAGGTACTGCCTTACTTCCTATTTTTTCACTGATATTGAGCCTAATACTGTTTCACAAGCTTTGTCTGTTCCGTGTTGGCGTGATGCGATGTCTTCTGAGTTCAATGCCTTACAGAAGAATAATACATGGACTCTTGTTCCTTCATCCTCTGCTCAAAATATTGTTGGCTACAAATGGGTGTTTCATATAAAATGAAAGCTTGATGGCTCAGTGGACAAGTACAAGGCGCGTCTTGTTGCGAAGGGCTTCCACCAGTGACCAGGCATTGATTTTACAGAAACCTTCAGTCACTATTCGCATTGTTGTTAGCATAGCAGTTTGTCTACACTGGCCTCTTTATCAGTTTGACATTAACAATGCCTTTCTTCATGGAGCTCTAACCACTGAGGTGTACATGCAACAACCTCCTGGGTTCGTTGCCCCTGACCGCCCATCATATGTTTGTAAGCTGAACAAGCCCATTTATGGGTTAAAACAAGCACTACGGACTTGGTATACTGCTCTTCGAGATTTTCTTATTTCAGTTGGCTTCAGATGTACCAAATCAGATGAATCACTTTTTGTCTACCACCATCAGGGGGTTCTGGCTTATTTTCTGGTTTATGTTGATGATCTTGTTCTAACTGGGAATGATACAGGTTTTCTCTCTCGCTTTGAGGCTGATTTAGCATCTCACTTCTCTGTTAAGAAACTGGGTCATTTATCTTACTTCTTGGGCATTGAGGTACATCGTTCGAAACAGGGCTGTCATCTATCTCAACATAAATACACTACTGATCTTTTGTCTAGCCTTAACATGCTCCATTCAAAGCCAGTTTCTACCCCTCTGGTTGTTGGTTCGAAATTTTCCAGTACTGATGGGTCCGAACCATTTGATGCTACACAGTACCGCAAGGTTCTAGGGCGTCTTCAGTATCTACTGCTTACACAGTCTGACATTGCCTATGCTGTAAACAAGTTATCTCAATACATGCATGCTCCTACTGTCATTCACTGGGGTGCTGTTAAAAGACTTCTTTGATATCTTAATGGCACTTGGAATTGTTCTATTTTTCTTTAGAGTTCATCACCTCTGTCTCTTCACTGCTTTACTGATGCTGATTGGGCTTGTGACTGTGATGACAGATCTTCCACTGAGGCATTTATTGTGTTTCTTGGCTCCAATCCTATCTCCTAGAGATCTCGCAAACAACGTATTGTAGCTCGTCCTTCCACTGAAGCAGAGTATAGGTCCATTGCCTCTGCTGCTGCTGAAGTTCAATGGACTCGCTCATTACTTCATGAGTTATGTCTTCCGTCTCTGACAACCACTCCGGTGATTTATTGTGACAACATCAGTGCCACTTACTTGTGTTCTAATCTGGTTTTTCACTCCCGTATAAAGCACATTGCTATTGATTATGATTTTGTGCGGGATCTTGTCAAGTCTTCAGAACTCCGAGTCTCTCATGTGTCTTCTGGAGATCAGCTGCTGATGCTCTTACTAAGCCACTTGCTCGTCCTCGTCTTTCTCTACTCATGTCCAAGATTGGTGTTGTTTCTCCACCACCATCTTGAGGGGACGTATTAAGGATGTATGTTGTTATGTATATTAGTTGTATCCCACATCGATTGTATATAGTCTATACCTCTCCTGTTGTTGTACTTAACTTCTTATTGTGATTAATGTAATCATCAATTCACTATTCCTTATAAATATAACATTTGAATGAATTAAATCATTTAGTGATGCATCTTGGAATGTAAGAGATCGAGAGAGGTAATTAAGTAATGATACGTTAGGTTGCATGCCCAAAATGTTGCTTGCCTTAGAATCACAAAGTTTCTACTTTCCCGTAATTGATTGAAACTATTGTTTTGATCTCCAAAACCTGCTTTCAGCTATATTCTGTGGAACTTTAGGAACTTCAGTAACTTCAGTCCTTTTATTGTTAAAGATTTAGTAAGCTCTAGAATAATCTTTAGTTTATCTTCAACAAAGTCTTCGACCTACATTAGATATAAAAGGTCATGAACTATAATACATGAAATAACTATGGTGAACATTAAAAAATCAGTCTACTCACAATAAATAAATTATTAAATGACAAGATTACTCAACTATTCCAGTAAAGATGAACATGTTCTTTCTCCAGTTCCATCTCCTTTTCGTCCTCAAAAGTCAAGATTTAGGCCATAAAATGGCTGAAAGCTTGAATCTTTTGATTATTTTCAAGTTTTATTTTTCGTCATTGCTTCGATTATGCATTACTCCATAGACTTCCTTTTTCTTGCCATTTTATTTGCATTTAGGAATTCATGGTATAAATAATTGAATAGAGAAAAAAAAATTCAAGATATTATTTATGGTACTTTTTGCAGGTCGATAAAGTCTCAGCAAGTTTCCCATAAAGAATATTGTTGTCACGGCAATCTAGAAGTTATAGCCACATTTTAGTACATTCAGGGACTACATTTTCATGTATCAATGGACAAAGTTTGTGCTCTTATTCCGTTTTTGTTAGTGCTCCCAATCTAAAATGAATACATTTTAGAATATAAATATCCTTGAACACCTTTGCATTCGGGGAAGATTTGTGTGAGACCGTCTCACGTAGACCTTCATGTGAGATAGATAAAAAGTGATAATATATTATTAACGAAAAGTGATACTCAATCGATGAAAAGTGATAATGGTGCAGTGAACTATTTCATGAACAATTTATAGTATAAATAAAAAGTGATAATATTTTATAGTGAAAGTAATAATATTTTGTAGCGAAAGTAATAATGATTTTACCATTTTTTATCGCTTATGTGAGATGGTCTTACGCATGATCTACCCTTCCATGAAATAGTTCACAGAGCTCTTATCACTTTTCATCAATTGAGTATTATATTTTATTAAAAAAATTATTACTTTTTATCTGTCTTGCAGAAGTCATTATGTGAGAAGATCTCACGTAAGTCTTTGCCAAACATAAGATGTATGTATTGAGTTTTAAATAAATAAAAAATAAAAAATTATAGTAACTTATTTTAAGATATACTCCCTCCAGCTCCTTCATATGTATCTATTTTTTCATTTTGATCCGTCCCAATATAATATATCCATTTTCTTTTTAGATTGATATGACCTAAAAAAATATTATTATACTCAACTCACTACACATGGGACAAACACTTAACAATAATACAACTACTCACTATACATTAAAATATTGTTTCTCTTATCTCACTACACGCAAAAAGTAAATGAGTAGATTTTAAGGGAACGGAGGGGGACAGAGAGATTATTATAGTATAACGTGTCAGCAACGTGCGAATCACGTTTTGAAAATCTAGTTAACACAAAAGAGCTCCAAGTAAGCGAAAAAAATTCATACAATATTCATTCATTATTGAGTAATTTATTGATAAAGGTTGGAGCCTAAATATCAACCTCTATAAAAACTCTATTTTAGAAAGAAAGTACTTGTATCAGATCGTCCTACAATTTCATTCTTCAGACGATCCTCCATTAACCCTTTAAATATGAATAATTAAAAAAAGGTAAAAGCTCCTGCGTCCCCGGGACACGGTCCGTGTCCCTATGTGAACACAACCCTTCACCTCCCAATTCTATTTAAACTTATGTATTGCTAGAGAATTTAAATTGTAAAGGGGCACCGAAATTTTAAAGGGACACATATCTAAATTCGTATGCCGGGCTCACAAGAAACTCACTCTTATTAAAAAAGACGCGCGGTTAACAGTTAATTACCGCATTCCTTGTTTAACATGTGAATTCAAGTTATTTTAAGTAGATTAAAAAACAATTGTTCGTTGGCTGTTCCAAATTATCTTGTTTTTTTTATTAATATATTATACATTTTAATTTAAATAATAATAACTGGGTTACATTATTTATTATTATTATTAATCTTCTTAATTAATTTACAAAGCGAATGAAAAATATAACATACTTAATAAAAAATGATATATTATAAAAGAAAAGGTAGTAATCATATAGTTAAACTATTTAATGAATAATTGGTAGAAAATATAATAAGTGATAACATTTTTAATAAAAGATGATACATAATAATGATAAAGTGATAACTATTCATTTGAATTATTTCATGCATAAAATATATGACAAATGCAAAGTGATAACTTTATTAATATAAAGTGACACCTAATCATGAAAAAGTAATAAATGTCCCGTTATACTATTTATTAAATAAATTTGTAAGATGAATAATTAAAAGTGATAATATTTTAAAAAAAAAAACCTAATTAGTAAAATGCGTAATTTATTAATTGAACTATTTTATAAATAATTAATAGGACGGATAAAAAATATATTATTATTAATGAAAAGTGATAATTGGCTAATTGAACTATACAATAAAAAAATTTGAAATGAATGAAAAGTTATAACAATTTTAATAAAAAGAGATATTTGATTAATAAAAAGTGACAATTGTTAAATAAATTATTTTATAATTAATTTGTAAGAAAAAAATTATAATTATTATAATAAAAGTGATATATATATATATATATATATATATATATATATATATATATATATATATATATATATATATATATAATCATGATAAAATAAAAATATTTTATTTAATAAAAAGTAAAATAAAAGCACGTGATACAGTTCCTAATAAGGAAAAAATTATTTGGGTTTTGATAATAATATATAGAGAAAAGGTAAAAAAAAAAAGAAAAAAGGGAGAAAAAAAATGTTTTGATAATAAATAGTGCAATGCGAGTTAGATAAAGGATCGTCTCACATGATAGGATTCTCGAGATTATTTCGCACAACATTCACCCATTTTAAAAATGTGACAAAATTTACAACTTTAATTTCTTGAAAATCTTAATTTCATATTGTAATAACAAATTTTTGTATTTATAATAAAATAAACACAAAAGAATTACAATGATAATCCAGATGGATTAAACTTGATGATTAAGGAAACAATCTCTATCTATCCTCTGATTCTTCTCTCGAACCAATTTGGCTTTGACTTTGACTTTGACTGCGTTGACTGTGTATGTTGAGTCGGATCTTCAGTTGAAGCTTGTCCGAACTCGGATTTGGATCTTATAACGTTAATCCAGAGGCGTCGAGCCTTTATTTGGATTAAACGTACTTGATCCGAAGAACACTCGATCTGGGGGGCTTAGCACCTTAATCCCGGGTCGTATGCTGTTCTTGGCGCGAAGAACACCGAAGAACTCAGTATATGAAGAACGCTTGATTTGGGGGGCTCCGCACCTTAATCCCGAATCGTTTGCCGTTCTTGACTTGAAGATGCTTGAAGATCTCAAGGGAGCGCTGCTCGTGTTCTTGATCTCTTCAGAGCGTTTATGTCTTCAAGTATTTGAGTGTGTCTGTAGTGAATGAAGGAGGGCTCCTTATATAGGTGAAGGAATGAGCATGCCCCATAAATAACTTGCAATCTGATTGGTCTATGACAGATTTGGCCTGGTTCTGCGGGCTTGGGCCGTTCCAAATATATCACAGCCTGATTGGTCATTGCTTAATTTGACCTGATTCTGGAACCTTCCATGCTTTACTTAACTTATGGGTCAAGCTTTACTTAATTTAAACCCTACTTAATTTGTTGGGTATTAAATTAATTATCAATTATTTATTAATCTATTTTAGGAATTAATTTATTAAATCCCCAAAATAAAATATAATAAATTAAAATTGATATTTAATCAATAAAATCCACGTGTCGCCATTTGATTGGACCGTGAATTTTAATTGCTTACAAATGCCCCCTTGCGATTTGTTCACGGACAGTATGTCTTGTTGTGAAGGAATCGCAAAAGATTTGTTTCTTGTTCACCAAGATTTCATGACCCTTACCCAAAATTATCAAAGTTATTTGTAGTAAAGAATCTCCTACAATTTTGTAGAGCTTGCACACCTCACAATAATCTCCATAATTATCCATGAGTCCACTAGTAGCTTCTATAATTATCCACAAATAATTTCCATAATTATTCATGAGTCCATAATTATCCATGAATCCACTACTATATAATGATACTTCATGAACTCAATTTTTTTCATCAAAGCTATCCAACAAACAAGATATTCAACTCGTCGAGGTGGAGAGTAGTCGACGGCGGACCACCCATGGTGGTTGCTTGTCGGGCTCGCACCGTGAGGTGGAGAGCAATCAATGGTAGACTACCCATGGTAGTTGCTTGTTGGGCTCGCACCTCCGATGATGTTGGGATAGAGAGTAGTCAACGGCGGACCACCCATGGTGGTTGCTTGTTGGGCTCACATCTCCGACGACGTTGGGATAGAGAGTAGTCAACGGCGGACCACCCATGGTGGTTGCTTGTTGGGCTCACATATCCGATGACGTTGGGATAGAGAGTAATCAACGGCGGACCACCCATGGTGGTTGCTTGTTGGGCTCGCACCGTGAGATGGGAAGCAGTCAACGGTAGACCACCCATGGTGGTTGCTTGTTGGGCTCACATCTCCGATGACGTTTTGGCGACGATATGAAGAAACCTGACCAAAGAGAAGCTTTTTAACATACTCAGGCAGTCGAACCAACGATGTCGAGGTAGAGAGCGGTTGACGGCGGATCACCCATGGTGGTTGCTTGTCGGGCTCATACCGCGAGGTGGAAAGCAGTCAACGGTATACCACCCATGGTGGTTGCTTGTTGGGCTCACACCTCCGACGTGTTGATGCAACGAGAGCGGGCTACCCATGGTAGTTGCTTATCGAGCTCATGCCTCTGGCAGCATTGATTTGAAGAGCGGGAGGGCGATTGATGGCAGACCACCTATGGTGACTGCTTATCGAGCTCATACCTCCGGCAGCTTTGATTTGAAGAGCGGGAGGGCGGTTGTTGTCTGCTTTCGATCGGACCAGCCGGAAGATGGTCTCGTCGCTTTAGTGTGATTCAGACTGGATTCGGTAATGCTCTTGGCGACTGGGAAGCAGAATGGCGTGTGAGAGCGGTGGCTGATGGCTGCTCTCGACGGCTGCTCGCGGCGGCTGCTCGCTAGCGAGAATCCGGCGTGAACCCTGGCGGTGGCACGTCGATCGAGCTCTGGAAGTAGCGCGCGCGGAAACGTACCTCGGCAGCGAGCAGCGCTCCTTGGGTCGCGAATCCGACTGTGTTTGGCTATGATTTTCTTATGTGAAGGGCAACAGCGAGCTTCAGGCGGCCGGGTGCGTGACCGGTGGCGATGCGAGGTGAATCCCCGGTGGTGTTGACGGGTACTGATAGCTGGTTGTTGTTTTTCGAAGAGAGAGGAATTGGTTGAGCAGCTTAATCCCCTTTTGCTGGAGAAACCCATTCCACGCAATTTCATAGAGGAAAAAAAAAGAATAACTTCAATTTTGACCCCATCAAGTTAATTTTGACTTGCTCAAACTCACCCAATCTCAAATCAGCTTGCTTACTGCATTCAAGTGCTTCCAATATTAATTGGGCCCTTTATTTTTTTTATTTATTTTTTTTTATTTTCAGTTTCTACTTGGGCCATCTGATCCTTCTTATTCACTTGGGCCGCCTACTGCTTCATATTTTGGGCCAAGAGTGCTTATATTGATTTTAATTTTCATGATTTGGGGCTTAAATTAATTAAACACACATGAATTATTTTAATGGCTCACTTAAGCATCTTGGGCTTCTCCATGGGCTTAATTTATAATTTTGGTTTTTAATAATTAATTGATCCCATAATTTATTTAGGACCTTTTAATTAATTAAATCCATAAATTTAAATTAGCTTAAACCTCTTTCTTTGCTAGCTTTAAGGGACAACATGGATCACCCTCATCACTTTACCACCTTCATCATTTCACCACTGTCTTTGCATTCAACCACATCTTCTCTTTGTCAACCTTTTTCTTCTTAACTCATTCACACTTCAATTTATCGCTTGCCTCGCAAACTCGACTCGAATTGCTTGGATTATGACTGAACTTAGTAAAATGCTAAGTTGCCTACGTACCTCTTCGCAGAGGATCAAGTCATTACGTAGTTCAAGGGGACATGATTTGATTTGAATGGGGGGGTGCCGTACACAGTTTATACTCATGCGGGCCAGGAGTGACTATTCTTTAACCACTTTAGACAAAGTAAGATATTTAATGCTTTAACCACTTAAAATATCTGAGTGGGGTGAATTGATAGTTTAACCACATATAATTACCTTTGGTGGGTGTCATGCACAGTTTATACTCATGCGGACCAGGAGTTTGTCGTACACAGTTTACACTCATGTGGACCAGGAGTTTGTCGTACACAGTTTACACTCATGTGGACCAGGAGTTTGTCGTACACAGTTTATACTCATGCGGACCAGGAGTAACATGCAGTTTAGGCTCGTGCGTCAAGGAGCGTTGTACTTGTATTTGTTTTACGCGTAGTAGCGTTTCAAGAACTTCCCATTTATGGGGCCAATGTTCACGCCATCTTCAGAGATCAATTTGTAGGCGCCATTTGTGTAGGCTTCTTTCACAACATGAGGGCCATCCCACTTGGGTAGAAACTTATTTCCAACGCGATGGGTGACTAATATAGGTCTTCTCACAGCAAGCACCAAATCGCCAACTTGAAAAGAACGTACCTTAACTTTCTTGTTGTATGTTCTAGAAAGGCGAGATTGGTAACACTCAAGTCTTTGTTGTGCTTCCAACCTCTTTTCATCTAACGCTTCTAACTCTTGAAGACGTAACTTTGCATTTTCTTCCTCGGTGAGGCCTTCTTGTATGGCTATCCTCAAAGAAGGAATTTGCTTTTCAAGAGGCACAACAGCCTCAACACCATACACCAAGGAATACGGAGTGGCTTGAGTAGGTGTTCTATAGGTGGTACGGTACGCCCATAAAGCTTCATTGATCATTTCATGCCAATCTCTTTTTGACTTGGAGACCACTTTCTTCAACAAACTGCATAAAGTTTTATTGAAAGCTTCGGCAAGACCATTAGCAGTTGCGTTATACATTGAAGATTTCTTTTGTTTGAAATCAAACTTCTCACATAGCTTATCAATCCAACTATTGCTGAACTGCTTTCCATTATCAGTGATGATGTAGCGCGGGACACCATATCTATAAATGATATTGATCCGAATGAAATCAGCAACATTTTCTTTCTTTACTTCCCTCAGAGGCACAGCTTCAGCCCACTTTGAAAAGTAATCTGTTGCAGCAAGAATGTAGAGATGACCACCAGAAGACTTTGTAAGTGGCCCTACCACATCTAAACCCCAAGCATCAAAAGGCCATGAAGCGACTGTCGGATGTAAAGGCTCCGGAGGTTGATGAATCAAATTTCCATGGAACTGACAAGCTTGACATCTTTGTGCGTAATCCATGCAATCCTTCACCATGGTTGGCCAATAGTAGCCCATCCTTTTAATTCTGAAATGTAGCTTCGGTCCGGATTGATGAGCACCGCAAATTCCGGAGTGAGCCTCCTCCATTGCTTGAATAGTTTCTTCCTTACCCAAGCATCTCAAGAAAATTTCATCGAATGATCTTCTATAAAGTGTACCCTTGAAGTAGATGAACCGAGGTGCCCGACGCCGAATATCAACCCTTTGTCGTGGATCGTTAGGCAACTTATCATATTTCAAATAATCCACAAGCGGTTGGCGCCAATCTTCTTCTTCAATTTCGAAAACCTCCACCACATGATTTTCAACTTCTTCATAATCATCATCTTCAAAGATTGGTGGTACAACCCAACTTCTACACACCGGTATTTGAATTTGTATTTCTGGCATAGCTATAGTTGATGCTAACTTAGCGAGGGCGTCAGCTTGCTTATTCTCTCTTCTAGACAGATGCTGAATATTAACATCACCGAGATAACCCATAAGCTTTCGAGCATACTTGTAATAGGGGAACAACTCAGGCTTCTTCACTTCATACACTCCAAGGAGTTGATTTATTACCAATAGCGAATCACCATACACTCTAAGGTGTAGTTGCTTTATATCGACGGCCATCTCTAAACCAAGTATGAGTGCTTGATACTCAGCCATATTGTTAGAGCAATTTTCTGTTAAGGAAAATGAGAAAGGTAGAACTTCACCACTGGATGTTACAAACACGACTCCCGCACCAGCTCCCTCTCTATGAGATGCTCCATCGAAATACATCTTCCAAGGAGAAACTATGTCCACAGTGAAAGCATCTTCATCGGGGAGTTCATCAGATAGTTCCCATTCAGCAGGCATTGGATGATCAGCTAGAAAATCTGCCAACACTTGTCCTTTTACGGCCTTTTGAGGAACGTACACGATCTCAAACTGTTGAAGTTGGAGATACCATCTTGCAAGCCGATCAGAGAGTACTGGTTTTGACATGACAAATTTTAGTGGGTTGGCTTTCGAAACTAGCCGAACTGTGTGAGCTTGAAAATAATGTTTCAATTTCTGAATTACGAAGATAAGGGATAAGCAGATCTTCTCAATGGGTGAATACTTCAACTCGTTTGGAGTCATGGTTCTACTTAGATAATATAGAGCTCTTTCTTTACCATCATCATTTTCTTGTGCAAGTAAAGCTCCCACAGAACGCTCTTGAGCAGCTAGATAAATGACTAATGGACGTCCCGGTATTGGAGCACTCAACACTGGTGCCTTCATCAAGTATTCTTTAATGCTGTTGAAAGCATTATTGCAAGCTTCATCCCATTCAAATATGCTGTCTTTCTTCATGAGATGACTAAATGGTTGGCATCGGCCAGCTAAGTTTGATATGAATCTCCTTAAGTATGCCAACTTTCCTTGCAGACTTTTGAGTTCATGTATGTTCCGAGGCACATGCATTTTCATGATTGCGTCAATCTTTGCTTTCTCAATCTCAATCCCTCGACGACGAACAATAAACCCAAGAAATTTCCCGGATGAAACTCCAAATGCACACTTGAGCGGATTCATCTTGAGTTGATGCTCTCTTAATCGTTCAAACACTCGCCTTAGATCATGGAAATGATCTTTCTTTTCCTTTGATTTCACCACAATATCATCAACATAGCATTCGACAATCTTATGAAGCATGTCATCAAATATCTTTTGCATGGCTCGCTGATAAGTGGCACCAGCATTCTTTAAGACAAATGGCATAACATTATAGCAATATATCCCTTTCGGAGTACGAAAGGCTGTCTTCTCTTGATCCTCAGGAGCCAAACCAATTTGATTATAGCCAGATGACCCATCCATAAATGAAAGAACCTCATGCCCCGTTGTTGCATCAATCATGAGTTCAGTAATTGGTAATGGAAAGTCATCTTTCGGACATGCCATATTCAAATCTCGAAAATCAACACATACTCTGAGTTGCCCATTTTTCTTTCTTACCGGCACGATATTGGAAATCCATGTAGGATATTTAACTTCTCGGATCTTGCCAGTTTCAAGAAGCTTATTAATCTCGTCCTCAATCAAAGGAATCAACTCTGGTCGAAATCGACGCTGCATTTGTTTAACCGGTCGAGTTCCCTTTTTAATGGACAAGTGGTGCACTGCGATTTTCGGATCTAAGCCTGGCATTTCCTTATGTGACCATGCAAAGACATCTCTGAATTCTCGCAAAAGGCTGACATACTTTGTTTCTTCCTCAACATCTAGCAGAGCACTTATGTAGGTAGGACGTGGGTCATTTTCATCACCTAAGTTAATTTCTTTCAACTCATCAACAGTGGCTTTCACTCCTTCTTCAAATTGTGGAGGGGCATCTTCAGCATCTACTTCCTCCATTTGAGAATCTTCCACAGCAGTAATATGATTGGTAGAAGCTACACTTTCTTTATCATCACTATCATCTTTAGTAAAGACGATTCTTCGCACCTTAGCTTTCAATACTCTTCCACTCGAGATAGTCAAGATATTTTGCCGCTTGATACGAGATGGATTTTGACTCCGGAGTTTTCGGAGGTTAAGGGACTTGACATGATTTTGCCTCCTACACTTCCCTTTACAGGGTCCAAGCCTTTTGAAGACACTCCCAAGCCTTTCAAAAACAGACATTCTCTTGACTTCCCTACTACTTGCATCAAACCTATCCTCCGTGGATAAAGCTTCTCCCTCGGTGATATAATTTGTACTTGCTCTTCTAATTGCAATACGGACTGGCTTTTGAGGGACATATCCCAAACCTGGCTTAGCCTTCTTGATAGTGTGATCACTATTTTTCAACATTTTCTGAGTAACATTGAGCCCCTGGCCTGGTGGGTTGATAGTTTCTTGACACACCTTACTCACCATCGCTTTTTCCCTTGGTTCATAACCAGCCTTGATAAGGAGTTTATAAGCTTGTGGACTATACGACTTGGTTATTTCAGTTTCAAACACTTCACCGTGTTCGGTCTTTGGTCCTTCAATAGGACGTGTGAATCCTTTGAGTGGTGGAGAAGAAAGTTTACTAGCATCAATTTTTGTTAAAGGCAACGTTAACTCTTCCGAGGTCTCAAGCCCTTTGCCTTTGTTCTCCTTGAGAGTGGCAGATGATGTACTACCTTCCTCATCATTTATTTGTTTATTGCCCCCATTATCTTGCACCGGGGCTTCTTCACGTTTTACTTCCTTTGTACTCTTGAAGAAATATTTAGCATCGGCAAAGTAAGCTTCAGCTTCAGTAAATGGCTTGTCATCACCGAATACTCTTTTCACGTTGTCACCTTCACTATATTTGAAGCACTGGTGCAATGTAGAAGGAATCACGCCATTCTCATGTAGCCATGGACGCCCCAAAAGCATGTTGTAGGAAGTTTTTGCATCAATAACATGGAAAAGGACTGTGGATTTCATCTCATCAATTAGCAAATCAAGAACTATTGTGCCGAGAGTCCTTTGTCCCTCATGGTTGAACCCTTGGATCATCAATCGGCTATGGTTGAGTTCATCCATTGGTATTTCTATCTTCTTCAACATTCTCAAGGACAAAATGTTCACTGCCGAACCTCCATCAATAAGTATGCGATTCACTCGCATCCCTTTAGTATAACCAGTCACAAATAGAGGTCGATTATGAGATTGCATACCCAACAACATATCTTCATCCGTGAAGGTCACCTTCATGGAGTAAGCTTTACCCTTAGTTTCAAGCTGTTCGCTTTCATTGTCCTCGTTTACGACATGACATGAGCCTTCATTATGACTTTCTTTTACAGAAGTAAAGTTTGTGCCCGCCTCATCTTCTAACACGATTTTTCCTTCCTTAACCAGTTGCATGATCTTTTCCTTAAGAACGAAACAATCATGAATTGGATGACTCACCAACCTATGATACTTGCAGTATTTTGGGTCATTAGTTCGGCCGGCCTCTTCTGGACGTTTCATCTCAGGAAGGTCAAGGAGCTTATTTTTCATCAGATCATCAAATATGCCAGAAAGGTCTGAGTTCAGAAATGGATACTCTTTTTCTTGCATCTCCTTCAGAGTTACCCTTCTTTGCCCCCACTCTTGGGCAACTTGCTTCCCTTTGTCTTTCTTATCATTTTCATTTTTTCGAACCTTGACCGTCATAATATTTGTGGCCATTGACTCTTTGTTGGAACTTTTAGCATATGACTTGCCCCCCCTTTTGAAATCTTGTTTATCTTTAGACTTGTAGGAGTCCGACATCGGTGAATGTTTGATTCCACTAGCAGCCATACTTAATTCCATGTCATGGGCCCTAGTAGCCAACTCTTCGAAAGTCTTAGGTTGAATTCCTTTGAGTATATAAAGGAGATTCCATTCCATCCCTTGGATACACATCTCAATAGCAGACTCTCCGGATAATCGGTCCTTGCAATTTAAACTCAAATTTCTCCATCGATTGATATAATCAATCACAGGTTCTTCCTTCAACTGACGAGTATTAGTTAACTCAGTCATGCTAACAGTTCTCCTCGTGCTGTAGAAACGATTAAGGAACTCATGTTCCATTTGTGCCCAACTATCAATGGATTCAGCTTGCAAATCGATATACCAATCAAATGCATTTCCTTTGAGAGAGCGAACGAACTGCCTTATCATATGATCTCCATAAGTACCAGCGTCATGGCATGTCTCAATAAAGTGTGCTATATGCTGCCTCGGGTTTCCCTTGCCATCAAACTGTTGGAACTTGGGAGGCTGGTAGCCAGCTGGCAACTTCAAGTTGTCCACTCTTTTCGTGTATGGCTTGACATAAGTAACAGTAGGCTTGGAATTTTCCTCAAACCTTTCTTTTATTGTTCCAAGTATAATATCCTTGAGTTGATCTACTTGGAGCATTCCATCAGCTGAAAGTGGCAACGTTCCTTGAGTTTGCTCCTTTTCAATAGCCTGGCGCCTTGTGACCTCTTCCACTTCACTATCGTCCATGACTCCTTTTCCGTTTGCATGGCTAGTCTCCGCGATGTCTCTTTTCATCAATTGGGAGATCTTTGTGTCTTGAGCCTCTATGTGTTTCGTGAGCCCCTCGATAGCTTTCATCATGTTTGCTAATTGTTCCTCAACAGTCGTGGTGCCTGCCATCATTACTGGAGCTGCAACGGAGTCAGATGAAGAGTTTGAAGATGCAGAATCTTCATCACTATCATCTTTCATAAGTAGTTGTTTTCTCGAAGCCTCCTCAACCGAAGGGTTGGATCCAGATGAGGCTTCCGAACGAGCTTTTTCTGACATGCTCCTTGTAACAACAGCAACATATTCAGTTAATGCCTCTGAGAGCTTAGAAGCAGCAGTCCTACCTGCAGTAATCCTGACAGGAGTCATATCGTACTTCGAGCTTGTAGAGAGAAGAGATGAGAGGTAGAGACTGTCCCACTGGGCGTGCCAAATTTGTAATAACAAATTTTTGTATTTATAATAAAATAAACACAAAAGAATTACAATGATAATCCAGATGGATTAAACTTGATGATTAAGGAAACAATCTCTATCTATCCTCTGATTCTTCTCTCGAACCAATTTGGCTTTGACTTTGACTTTGACTGCGTTGACTGTGTATGTTGAGTCGGATCTTCAGTTGAAGCTTGTCCGAACTCGGATTTGGATCTTATAACGTTAATCCAGAGGCGTCGAGCCTTTATTTGGATTAAACGTACTTGATCCGAAGAACACTCGATCTGGGGGGCTTAGCACCTTAATCCCGGGTCGTATGCTGTTCTTGGCGCGAAGAACACCGAAGAACTCAGTATATGAAGAACGCTTGATTTGGGGGGCTCCGCACCTTAATCCCGAATCGTTTGCCGTTCTTGACTTGAAGATGCTTGAAGATCTCAAGGGAGCGCTGCTCGTGTTCTTGATCTCTTCAGAGCGTTTATGTCTTCAAGTATTTGAGTGTGTCTGTAGTGAATGAAGGAGGGCTCCTTATATAGGTGAAGGAATGAGCATGCCCCATAAATAACTTGCAATCTGATTGGTCTATGACAGATTTGGCCTGGTTCTGCGGGCTTGGGCCGTTCCAAATATATCACAGCCTGATTGGTCATTGCTTAATTTGACCTGATTCTGGAACCTTCCATGCTTTACTTAACTTATGGGTCAAGCTTTACTTAATTTAAACCCTACTTAATTTGTTGGGTATTAAATTAATTATCAATTATTTATTAATCTATTTTAGGAATTAATTTATTAAATCCCCAAAATAAAATATAATAAATTAAAATTGATATTTAATCAATAAAATCCACGTGTCGCCATTTGATTGGACCGTGAATTTTAATTGCTTACACATATCATCCACCACTATAAAAATGTGGATGATAAAAGATATTATTATTATTATTATAAATGTGGATGATAGAGATATTGGGAAAATTTTACATTTGGTTCCATAAGAATATTATAATTGAAAATTTTTATTCCTACTCAACTTATATAATATCTTTATTGCCAGATTTTCCTCTTCCTTTTATTTTTCAAAATAGACATAGTCCATTACGACCATATCATGCCCATCATGCTTCCGTACATTAATTAAACTACATTAATCTCATAGCTAACCAACTTAGAACAGTAACAGTACCTTTTTTTACTGTCAATCCACCGGGTATCTAGGAGGTTTTACAGCTGCTGCTCACAGCCAACCACGCGCCCCACAGTGTGATGGATCAGTCCCGTTCCTTCAGCGGATCTCAACACAACCCTGGTTCGTTTTCTACACCGGGTGTACAGGATGCTGCTACTGTTTTTGCTGGAAAGTATGGAGATTAAAGTTGCAGAAAAATGGAAGGCTACATGCGGGCAGCAGCCTGAGATTATTTATTTATTGAATGGAGAAATTTATTACACACTCATCCTCACTGAACAAGAGGAGATAACTCCTTTAGCTACCTATTGTAGCTGCACTCAGAACACTCATACAAAGAAAAGAAAGAGATACAATGTTTATTTTAGAAAGAGAAAACAGAGGGTGATGGTCGATGCCTTCTGCTTTCTCAGCTCTGCTATTTATAGAGGCTTTCGGATATAAAATCTGGATTTCAAAGACTCTTTACTTTTGGCTGACGTCACTGCTTACCTCATTGTGCTGGCGTCACTGCTTACATCATTCCCATTGGATTCCAACTTTTGCAGTTGGCTGGTCCCTTTTCTTTATTGGATGCCTTCTTGAGGGCCATCCTTCTTGTCAGTCACATATCTCTTACCCCTTACAAAAGGTCATTTGGCTCTTGCTTTTTTGAAGAGTCATTTGTCTTCTTTGGTGCCCGATAACTCTCCTGGCTCTTGGGTAATTTGAAGAGTTTTTATCCTCTTCTTTCCACGTGTCTCTTTTGCTGGAGGTGGATCAGCAGGTCTGATCATCCCTATCCCCAGCCTTATTTCTTTTCCAAACTCTAGCTCTGTTTGGGTGGAACAACTGGTATACACCTTGTTCGTCCATTGCCTAAAATGGGCCATGTTGTAATATCTCCGATGAGTTTGTTTACTCACCGGAATCTTATTTCTCCAGAGAAATTCTTATTTTTCTTGGAACGCCTTCTCCGCAAACCCTGTCTTCTTTCCTGTTAAAGTATTCAACAAAAAAGACCCATTCAAAGATTTATGCTCGAACTTGAATGGAAACTTTACCTCCACCATTACTTTGATGCAGGCGTACAAATCCCTCGGTCGACGCGTAGAGATCTTTTCTTCAGAATAAGTAGAAACTAAGACTAGTTTATTTCCAGAAGACTCCTTGATTTTATTTCTGCTGAGACATCGGGTCTTTTTAACTTGATAAAATGAAAGGCCTCGTGATTGCCTTTCCCTACTGGTTCTGGAGCCGCACTTGTGAAGTAAAGCTCCAATACATCTCCCCTGGATAGGGTTGAGTTGTTTTTTCATGCCTTGAAAACCTTTTCTCCCAGCCAATCTGGAAGTTTTGCAAGTTCTGGGAAGCCTGGTGCAACAGTATAGATTGAAGCTAGTGCTCCAAAATCATACCATTGTTTCACATCATTTGGATTTGAGCCTTCTCGCATTCAAACTCGGGAATATTCCCCAGATATATCCACCCGGCATTTCTCCGATCGGATTCCTTGTCTAGTATTTAATTTCTCCCAGCTGGCCTGGTAATCCTGCCAATAAGAGAAATCAGCTAAGTTAATACCAACCTTAGCAGTGCCCGTCATAGGCCTAAGGTTGATCTCTCCCTCTTTGACCCCAGAGGTGCTGGGTTGATTCGTCGACTATAGATGTGACTCCAGGTCTTCGATTTTTCTTGGACCGGTTCCTCTTTTGGAGGTTTTAATCTAGGACTCGTGCTAAGGGTACTTGAATTCCTTGCTCCGGGTTTAGTGCCCCGTTCTCGACTACTCTCCTTTTGTCGATTGCTATTGCCATCAATAGTCCGGAGAAGTGGCTCTCGTAGTGACTCGAATAGACTCGCATTGTTGCGAATACAATCTCGTATGCGATTTGACACTTTGGTCTTATCGGCCTCTTATATTTTTCCAGCACGCTTTGCATTGAGTGCCAAATTCTCGAATTCCCTTTGGAGCAACTCAAGGTTGTCCATCAGGTGCTTTGATCCAGTTAGGATGGAGTCTATTTCAACTCCTTCCATCTCTCGTCAGGAAATCTGCCAAAACATTATCAACAGATTTAATAATGACAATATTAAAATCATAATATTGACATTCTGCTTGCCATCTTAAAAGTCTAGCCTTTTCTGGTTTAGATTCAATCTGAGAGAATAATTAATTCCATGCCGTAGTCACTCTGCAACAAACACTGAGTCTCCTTTATTTTACCAAGAGCAGTGCGAAATAGGTGTTTGAATTCGAGAGACCAAAACACCCAAACTCTTATATGGCTGCGCACGTTTAGGAGTGGATAAAATTACCAAAATTTTGGTATACCGTAGTTATCGTATCGAAAAATACCGAAAATATCGAAAAAATAGGTATACCGAAATTTTCGATACGGTATGGTGCGGTATCGAAATTTTCGGTACGGTATCAGTATATAAATTTTTAAAAATTGGTATTTCGGTATACACCAAAATACCAAAAATATATCGGTATTTCGGTATTTCGGTATATACCGTACTCAAATATCAAAATAATAATTATTTTTATATTTAATATAAATTATTTTCAAATATTATATAATAATTTCGATAAGAATCGGTATTTTAACGATATGAATTGGTAATTTTCGATAAAATAGGATGTTTCAGTATTTCGGTATAAACGGTATTGATCTATAGTGTACCAAAATTTCGATAACTTTCAGTATGGTATCAGTATGATTTTTTAATACTGATAATTTCGGTATGGTATACGGTATGAGTCGGTATTTTTGGTACGGTACGGTATGCCACCCCTACGTACTTTCCCGGAATGACGGCGGTGGTCTACGATGTGGTGGCGCGTGCTCTTAACGGCAAAGTTGATATATTTTTAGGATATGTTTACTAATTTTAGGGTATATTTTGTATCATATGTTTAATTTTAATTAAAATGGTAAAATTGTCATTGATGGGTATGTTTAGTGATTGATGTTTGTTTATTGTAATTTTAGTGGGGTGTATTTAGCAATTGGTGTTTGTTTAATATATCCGGGGTGTGAATAGCCGCCCCCTTACTAAAATCCTCCTCGAAATTTGTCCAAACTACCAAATAAACCTCGTATTTTAAAAAACTACTAATTACCCCCTTTAAGATGTACTCCCTCCGTCCCACAATACCCTTCACACTTTCTACATTTGGACGTCCCACAATACCCTTCACACCCCATTTTTGGTAAAAAAAAGATAAATATATCCCCCAATTACCCATCAATTACAACATTGCCATGTGGATTAACACCACTAATCCAACTAATTTGGGCCCATTAACAACACAATTAACTGGATTAATCCATTAATTTGGGCCAAGGTCCACTCTCATTTGATAACCACCCATTTCAATCCTCTCTCTCTATCTCTCTCTCTCTCTCGGCTTCTAAACCCCTCTTCCTCCGCCGCTTCATCCTTCGATCTTCAAGCCTCTCAAAGGCGAGACGAGCAACCCTAACCCTTCTCCTGCTTCTATAATCTTCGACCCAAATCTTTTCTTCTTCGGTATCAATCGTTCTCTTGCGATGACGAACCCTAAACCCTCTCTGTCCGATTCAACCACTGTTCAACCAGACACTATTTCTAAGGTTGAAATGGTAGATCTATGGTCTGAATCTGAGAATTTATGGAGCGAAATATTGGTTGGGGTTGACTCCTTGCCGTCGGTGGTCGAAGGAGATGAGATCGACACGGATATCGTCAGATCCACCTTCGAAACGGTGGTTCCTGACTCCCTACCGATGGATTCAGCCATCGAGCTCCCTTCCGTTGATGGAGAGTTCGCCGGGACAGATTGTGACACCGTCGTTTCCGACTCTCTTTTTCAGTATTCCAATGACGCTGGGTATGTGGTCGAGGACTTCGGCCTGGAGGATGACCTTTCAGGAACCTTCCCCCGTCAGTCTCTATTTCGAAGGTATTTTGGCATATCCTGCGATTTCGACCATAACCCTATGGTCCTGGAGTCCGAGAATGGGAAAGATGAAAATGTTCATTCCCTCTTGCCTCTGAATGAAGAATTCCTTCATTATCAATAGTTTATCTACGAGATGATTTGTATCCTGCTACCTGTATATCGGTATATCTCTAACTTATGTCTTTTTTTAATTATTGTAGCTTGGGATGCCCTGTGAGGCTTGGTACGTACTTTATGTGCTTTATTTGCCCCTGTGAGGCACTTGATTGATGATGTTGGCCCTGTGAGGCATTGATGGCTGATAATGTTTAAATGGCCATATGAGGCACTTGATTTATGTTGGCCCTGTGAGGTATTGATGGCTGATAATATTTAATTGGCTCTGTGAGGCACTTGATTGATGTTGGCCCTGTGTTTATACATGTGACACATTTGTTTTAAATTGGTCCTGTGAGGCATCTGTATTGGCCGTGTGAGGCATTGATGGCTGATAATGCTCTATTTGGTTCTTATCTGAATCTTTGAGGTATTTCCTTGTTGATGATGGGAAAATTTTGATCATATTTGGCCCTGTGAGGCACTAAATGTTGGCACTATGTGATCCTGTGATGCATTCTGGTGGCTATTGATGCTTTGCTTGCTCCTTAGTTGGCACTATGTGTTGTTCGGTGGGTAATAATACTTGTCCCTGTAATCTGTAGGTTTTAAATTAGCCCAATGATGAATTTATTCAGAGTGCTAAGGCTTCAATGCTGTGGTAGTCCATTGGGATCATGCAATATAAACCACCCAGTGATTAAGTTAATTGAGTCACCAATAGGTATATACAACCCTATTTAGGAAACCAAGACCCGATGACGATGTTATTCTGAGGGTTAATTACCTATCTTCATTGAACAAGCTTAAAAAATCTTGTTCTTGTCCCTGATATTAGGTGTTCAGTGTCACTATTAGGTTTCATACCTATTTTGGAGATGTTTGATATTTTTTTATATCATTGCAGTCACCAATAGGTATAAGAAGCCTTTTAGGAGACCATGCTCGGTGATGAAATTCTCTCTGAGAGCAACTTGAACAAAAAAGTCATATGATTAATATATGATGATTGTTTACAACTTAAACAACAAAAGGACAGTTTATAGTCCAATTGTTTGTGCTATAAACAACAAAAAAGGCATCAATTCCTATTAGTTGATTGTTTACAGCTTAAACAACACATAAACATCTTAAGGACATTGCACAGTCCTATGTTTATGTTGTAAACAACAAAATTTGGTCAGTTTCAGTGCTTAACCAACAAAAAAGGTCACCTATAGTTGATGATCAAACCCCAAAACATTGCACAAGTTCTGCAATGTCATAAACCAGTTTTTAGTTGGAGTCCTTCCCTAGCAGCTTCAAAATACAGCCCCAACCAATTTTGCATCAATCTCAAGATTGATTGGCAAAGTTCCCTCCCTTATCATCTTAGCTTTCCCCAGGTATGGCACTTTGTAGTTGTTATCCCTATCTACCTTTATTATTTTAATTAGGCAGGCTTGTAGGCTAAGAAACACATTGTTGAGGGTGGCTGGTGTTAGGTTATCATAGGAGATCCTCACATTCTTGATCAGTTCATCCACGTTGTAGCTTGCTGTTTCCCATTGTAGTGACTGTATGGCCCTAAACCACCCTAAATCATTGATATTGGTGTCTGGAGAGTTTGGAGGCTGGTTAAGAAGTCTGATATTGAATCCATCAGATCTTGCAACCATTCCAAAGTCCACATCAGTATCAAGTATGTGTGGTTTTGCATTATCCTGTTGGATAATTATATCCTTGCTCATATATGATGGCCACTTAGCCTTTATGGTTGGAATTATCTGTCAATTAGGGTACATATTCTTATGAAAGTAAACTAGTAAAGACAAGATTTATGAAAATAATCATGTAAGGACAGTAATTGTTTCAAAATAGAAAATGATCCTAAAAAGACAGTCATGAGTTACCTAATTGATTATGCAATCTCTTATCACTTCTTTGTTGACGCTGTCAAATGGTTTAGTAACCGTTGTCCCCCTTGCCATATTCTTTGACTTCCTTTTTGCGGGCTCAATCCTTGAGAAGGGAAAGATGCCAAGTTTACCATCAAACAAAACATGGCCCTCACTTCCAAGTATAGGCCTAGATACGACACACATGAACATTACTTTGGTTATGAATTTCTTTGACTTGCATGTGCGGTGTGGCTCTTTCTCTCCTGGTATGATATAGTACCTCTCATTCACCCTTGTCGTGTAGAATCATTTTTCATCAATATGGACCACATTGTATATTTCATCAAATATTATTTTTTCTGTATTACTGTCATGATGAATCTGATGCAAACAATAGTTGAGCCTTTGAAGCTTGTTCTCCGGAGTTAGCTCAGGCTTGATTGAGTTTGTATGAGCTTTGATCTCTCCCTTCTTTATCCACCTTCCCACTGTTGATTTGGACACCTTTAACTGCCCAGCAAGACCTCTAATTGTACCTCTATTTTCAAAAGCAATCTCTTTCACTTGATCAGGATCTAGGTTAACCCTTTTTACTTTGCAACACCTTTTTTGTTTGAATTGAAGTGGACTGCCTTGCCTTCTTCAATATGCAATTTGGCAGCTGCCTAAACATTGAATATTGTTCTTCTAGTAACCCCAAATATCAGTGTTGCCTCCCTATCTTTCCCATGGTGAATGTTTCCATGGCTGCTATGCCTTAAAAGGAATTGAAAAATCAGATTTCTTGTGTGTGGAGTGAGATTTGGGTTTGAGGGTGCCATTTAATGTTAACTAAGTGCATTAATGTTTGACCTTTTGTCCCACCATATTTATTGTGATGACTTGGGAGGAAATTTTTCAGAAAATTCAAAAAGGATTCATAAGAAAATTAGAGGGTTAGTGACAAAAAAATCCTCCAAAAAATTATCAAAGGACAGTTTGGTGGGAAACAAATCCCAATGATGAAATTAAAATATGGGGGAAAAAGGCTTCAAAAGAAAATTAGAGGAAAAATGGAGGTTTGTTGAAATATTTGGTGGGAAAATAAAGTAAAGGAGAGTTTTGGAGGGAATAGATCACTTTTAAGTGTCATAGGAGGAATACAAGTTCCAAATTAAGGAAAAACAGGCTGATGGTTCAAATTTGTGTGAATATTGTTTCTAACAATTTATCTAAAGGGCATTTTCTATAAATGTTGTCATATTCACATGAATTCACTTAATTGTTTGTCTTTTCAGTAATCTATGAATAGGTAGATGAAGATCTCTCTAACTTCTTCAATTGAGAAGAAATCTGTAAATTTTTTATGTAATGCTTCAATTTTGTAATTTAATGGAAGTGTGACAGATTTCTTTAATTTCTGTAATTTATGTAATTTTATTGTAATGATGTGAGATTTTATTTTAATTTTTGTGAGATTTTATTTAATTTCTGCTGATTTTTTGAAGTTACAATATTTAAAAAAATAATTTCTGGAATATAATTTTTTTTGGTATTTTTAATTTATTTTTCGATAATTAGGGTTTGGATTAACTTTAATAATAAAGTTAATCCAAACCCTTAACCCTAATGTTTGGACAGTTTTACCCTTCAAAAAATGAGTTGAAAAAGTCAAAAAATAATTTTTCTTAAATAACGTGGAGCAGTAAACGTGAAGGGTTCTCCAGGACGGAGGGAGTATTTGATTTAGACATTGATAAAAATACTCATGTATTTAATATTGTATTTTTAAATTTCACTATTTAATTTTTTTAAGTATAGTGATGTTTGCAGATGATTGATTGTTGCACTTAGTGTATTATAGCTGACCATGTGTTCTAGAAATAATATGTTAGTAAGCCACTGGTAGTGTATACTCTTTAGAACAAAATGGTGATTAACTATAAAAGCGTAAAATGATATCACTGTGAAATGAAATTACACAAGTCTATCTCTTTAGCGTAACATCTGTTACATCTCATATTTAAACTGCTAGATGACTGATCGTATGGAACAAATATATGTATTTTAAAAATGAGCGATTCTGATGTTGATCGATATTTAAAATTGTAAAAACAATTATACTTTTAAATATTTTAAATATTAGGAGTAATATTTAAATAACAAGAGATCCAAACCCAACATTGAGAAATTCATGTGAAGATTATTAAAATTATAGGAATGTCATTGGAATATGAAAGTTGTTCCAAAGAAAATGTACGAGTATTCTAAATTTCCTAAGCTGTTTACAAACTAAAGTACAGAAAGTGGTGATCAGCTCCTAATATATAATCATGTTATGAATAAGTTAGTTGAACATCAAACAGGAAAAGTAGTTTACACCTCATGTACTTAACCTTTTCTTTTAAGTGTCCAAAAAATTGGAAAGGAACATAATTTGAAGCAATATGATATCACTGGATTTTGGTATCTCTACAAATGATGCTGAAAATGTTAAAGAGGCACAAATGAGTTTTGTGGGCACTAGCAATGACCTTATATCTTCTTTGAACTACTGCTAGAAGAGGAGGCTAATTTGATGAAGAAATATCCGAGGCAGCTCTTCTCTGTAACACAAGGGATGCACATCAAGATGTGTTACTCTTTGTATATAACTTGGGTTTATAATGTAAACCTACAAACCTTTCATTAGCCTCCTTGTAAGAATAACTTGAAGCAATGGCCAAAAGCTGTCCCACATGATTGTAAGCCAACTGAAAAAGGATGCAGTAAAATTTATGATAAACATAGAAATCAAGAAGGGTAAGCAGAAGAAAATACCAACAACAGAGAGTGTGGTAGAATGTACTCATTTATAATAATTTAAGGACTGATGTATAAGGAGTTCATGTGCACAACTATGCCATTCTCATTTCACAAGTTCAATATTTTTATTTATTTTTTTGTCTGCTGAGCTTAGTAAGAAAGACGATATAAGTTATACCTCCACCAGTCGAACATCCCACATTGTAGCATTTCCCTCATCATCACCAGTAACATGCATGCTGAAAAGGGCAGAAAATATAGTAATGTGAATTTAAAGGTACATGTAGCAAGCAAGAAATGTGAAAGACACACGTACGATGGGCTGAATGCAATGTCATTTATCGACACAAGCTGATGTCTTCCGCTGCTGTTCTTTGGATAGCATTTGAAAACAAATCTGCACAAGTCATCACTTAAGTGATATAGTTGAATGATAAGGAATTGCATGATGTGATATATATATTGCACAGTAAATCGTATCTCTAATTAGATCTAAACTAAAATGCCACTTGTGTTGTGCTGTATTAATTTTATATATATACGCACTGATTGTGAAATATAATAATAATAATAATTATTATTATTATGTGGTTGCTACACAAGGAGGACCAAGAAGCCCTGGCTGCTGTAGATGAGAGTTTGTTTTAACATGAAACAATTAAGAGGCATCAAAATAGTAATTTTAAAAAAAAAATTATTACCAGGTGAGTAATGCATAATATTTAGGGAATTAGAATTTTAACAAGAGACCTTTGTTAGAATTGGAATCAACTAATTACTCAAAACAAAAATCATTTGGGAGTCAGAAGAGGTGGAGTACCATCATGTGTCAGTAGGGGAAGTCAAAAGAGGTCGGTAGAAAAGATGATCAAGATCGGTGAAATATTGTTTTTCAACATACTGCAAATATTTTTCACATGTATATATGTATATGTATTCTCATTAAACATGATTTTGTTGTATTCATCTAAGTCATAACGGTTCAAGTACTCCATTTGGGTCACCATGAAATCACTTAATCAAAGCACACTTCAAACTCAGAATCTTCTTTAATTACTAAATCATTAATTTTTAAATGCTCAATGCATTCTGTAGGCAATTAAAATTTATTGCCTAATAAATATAAATGCAAAGGAAAATATATGAAATATTGATTAAATATTTATTTATTAAGGAATTTAAATAAATTAATTCTTGAAATAAATAAATAAATAATTGATAATTAATATAATTATTTGGGCCCAAATTCAAGTCAAGTGGGCTCAATTCAAGTCAAGTGGGCTCAATTCAAATCAAGAGAGCCTGACTCAAATCAATAAACCCAAGAAATAAATCATGTGAGCCTGGCCCAGATCGATAAGCCCAAGAAATAAATCATGTGGGCCTGATTCAAGTCAAACAAGCCCAGCAAATCAAGTCCAGCAGGCCTAGTTAAATTAATTAGGCCCAGGTTAAATCCTACGGGTTTAATTAAATTAAATAGGCTCGTATCCGGTCCAGCAGGCTTAAAGCCCAACATATCTTTTGAAGGAGAAAATATCTCCTAAGTGGTTATTTTCTCTACCTATAAATAAGGACCTTCAGTCCTCATTCAAAACACTCTGAAAATCCTGAAGACCTGAAGAACTCTGAAGATTCAAGTGAAAATCAAGTTCGATCAAGTCAAGTGAAGAATTCTGAAGATCAAGATCAAGCAAAGATTCAAGTGAAGAGCAAGATCAAGATCCAAGCCCAAGCTCAAGATCTTCAAGTCAAGTTCAAGATATATTCAAGTCAAGAATCACATCCGATCAAAGACCAAGGTGCTAAGCCTCTTTGATCCGGTGTTCTTTATCAAATTCATCCAGCAGTCTCCGTGAAGTCAACGTTCTACCAAATTGAGCGGCATACTTCACGACAAAAATTCAAGTCAACGTTTGATCCGAACAAAGGCTCGACGCCTCCGGATAAACGTTTTAAAGCTTCAAGACAATCCCAAGCTCGGACAAGCTCCATCCGAAGATCCGGCTCCGAAAGTTGAAAAAGTCAAGAAATCAACTCAAGAGAGGAATCAGAGGACAAATAGAAGCTGTTCACTTCAATTCTCAAGTTTAATCCATCTCGGATTATCATTGTAATTTCTTTTGTGTTTATTATTTAATAAATACAATATTTGTTGTTACAAATTTTGGCACGCCCAGTGGGACCGTTTCTACCTCTCATCTCCTCTTCGAGCAAAGTAAGATGGTTCCTCTAAAAGTCAAAGTCAACAGATCAGCTTCCGTCTTCAAGTCTTCAGAATTACAAGTTGAAGACGTTAATGTGACAACTAGAAGCATGTCAAAGATGACACGATCTGAAGCCTCTTCAGAGATAAATTCTTCAGTTGGAATTACCTCTGGAGTGATACTATATGATGATAAAGATGAGAAAAATGACTCAGCTAGCTCAACTCCTATACTCGAAGAAAGCTCATCGTCTGATTCATCCATAGCCTCGACGATGGCAATAAACACTTCGTCTGTCGAAGAGCAGTTGGCAAGCTTGACTGAATCCGTTGCTGCACTTGCCAAACAGAACCAAGAACAAAGTACTTTGATTTTCAAACTGATGGAGAAAATGGCTGGTGCTGAAACTAGCCGTGCGAACGAAAAGCAAGAAGAAGATGCTGAAAATGAAGTAAATAACCCCGCAAGACGCCAGTCGACGGGGAAGAAGGTGATTGAAGAAGAATTGAACGTTTCCCATGATGGAATGGTTCCTATCAGCCAGCTCAAAAGTATCATACTTGGGACAATGAAGGACCAATTTGAAGAGAGCTCCAAACCTCCATTCATGTATGCTAAACCTTTTACCAGAAGGATTGACAACTTGAAGATGCCATCAAACTATCAACCCCCTAAGTTCCAACAGTTTGATGGAAAAGGTAATCCAAGGCAACATATAGCACATTTCATTGAAACATGCAATGATGCTGGAACTGACGGAGATCATATGGTGAGACAATTTGTTCGTTCTCTAAAAGGAAATGCTTTTGAATGGTACACCGACCTGGAGGCTGATTCTATAGACAGTTGGGATCAGATGGAATATCAATTCCTTAATCGCTTCTATAGCACTAGGAGAACGGTTAGCATGATAGAGTTGACTAACACTCGCCAGTTAAAAGAAGAGCCAGTAATTGAGTACATTAATCGATGGAGAAATTTGAGCCTAAATTGTAAAGATCGATTGTCTGAAGTTTCTGGCATTGAGATGTGCATAGCAGGAATGCAATGGAGCCTTCGTTACATACTTCAAGGGATTAAGCCTAAAACCTTTGAAGATTTGGCCACAAGAGCTCATGACATGGAACTAAGCATGGGGATAAGTGGAGTGGTTGAACCGCCGATTCCAGGATCCTACAAGCATAAAGAAAAGCAAGAGGCCAGGAAAGGGGGCAAACCCTACAACAAATCTTCTGAAAAGGAGTCCATGGCGACAAACGCACCAACTGTCAAGTTTCGAAGGAATGAGAACGAAAAAGAAGATAAAATGAGAAGTGATCCCCAAGAAAGGGGGCAAAGAAGATTGACCTTGAAAGAGATGCAAGAAAGAAAGTACCCCTTCCTTGATTCAGATGTCCCAGGCATATTTGATGATCTGTTCAAAGATAAACTCATCGAGCTTCCTGAAATGAAGCGACCAGAAGAGGCGGGACAAACTGACAATCCGAAATATTGCAAGTATCATAGACTGGTGGGTCATTCTATTAAAGATTGCTTTGTCTTTAAAGATAAAGTTATGCGATTGGTTGAGCAAGGGAAGATCTTCCTAGATGAAGATGCAACTGCGAACTCTATTTCTGCAGGCGGTGATTATTCATGTCATATGGCAAGCGAAGCTCAGCTACCTAAGGGCGAATCTGAGAATGAAAGTGAGACCCATATCATAAAAATAACCTTCACAGAGGAAGACTTACTGCTCGGTTCACAACTTCATAACCGACCTTTATTCATAACTGGTTATACTCAAGAGCAAAGAGTTAATCGAATATTGATTGATGGAGGTTCAGCTGTCAATATCTTGCCCCTATCCACGCTTAAGAAGTTAGGAATTCCTACCAACGAGCTCGGCAGTAGTCGATTGACAATTCATGGGTTCAATCAAGAAGGCCAGAGAACACTTGGTACAACGGTCTTGGACTTAATGATAGATGAGATGGTCTCAACGGTTCTGTTTCATGTCATTGATGCTAAAACATCATATAACATGCTCTTGGGACGCCCATGGCTGCACGAAAATGGAGTGATTCCTTCTACGCTACATCAATGCTTCAAATACTGCGATGGAGGCAACATAAAAAAAGTGCTTGGCGATGAAAGGCCATTCACAGAAGCTGAGTCATATTTTGCAGATGCTAGATATTTTCTGAAGAGTAGCAAGGCTGTCAAGCCAGAAGGAAGTTCATCGCAAGAGAAAGGTGACGATAAACAAGAAAGAGAGAATGCAGATGATGTTTCATCCACAAAGTCTATTGAAGGTAAACAGTTGATCAAGACTGTAGAAGGGTTGACACTACCTCTGACTGAGGTTGACACTAAGAAGCCCTTTCCTCCTCCACTCAAAGGGTTCACTCGCCCAATTCAAGGAGCTAAAACTGAGCATGGAGATGTATTCGAGGCGGCAGTTTCCAAATCATATAGCCCACAAGCTTACAAACTTCTTGTGAAGGCTGGTTATAACCCTCAAGAAAAAGCTATGATGAATGAACAGTCTCATAAGACTCCTAGTGAATTTAATACCACTCAAGAGACATTGAAGAGTAATGGTCGCACTTCCAAGTATATTAGGACAGGGTTAGGATATGTTCCACAGAAACCTGTTCGCATTGCGATCAAAAGGGCAAACACGAACTATATCACTGAAGATGAAATTCTTTCTGAAGAAGAAGAGTCTCACGAAGAGGATAGAAAGGCAGAAAGAATCTCAGTATTCAAAAGACTCAAACCAGTTGGAGCTAAAAGGACTTCTAAATTCCCAAGGTTCCCAAAAATACGTAGTCGGATCCCATCTCGCATGAAAAGACGACATTTCCTGACTATATCATGTGACACGATGTTGAAAGCTAAGAAGCAAACAATAGTCTTCACCCAAAGTGAAGAAGATGAGCGGGAAAGTGTAGGTTCATCAGATACTATTCATTCCGTTGCCATGCAAACAAATCTACACAATGCAGAAAGAGATCTGCGAGGCAAGATTCTCGAAATGAAGAGAGATGGTTATGTAGTGGAGAGCATTGTTAAGGTAGGAGAAAATGAACAAGTTATGTCTAATCCACATTTTCAAAGGCAAGAATTTCTGGAGGACGTTGCTGCAGTAAATCATGTCACTATACAAGAAGAAACCTCAACTGAAGAGGAAGATGCCGATGATGCTCCCCCAGAATTTGAGGAGGGTATTAAATCTACTGTTGATCAATTGAAGGAGATTAATTTGGGTGATGCTAATGATCCACGTCCAACCTATATAAGTGCTTTGCTGACATCTGAGGAAGAAAAAGCTTACATTGAGCTTCTTCAAGAGTTTAGAGACGTGTTTGCATGGTCATTCAAGGAGATGCCCGGATTAGATCCAAAAGTGGCAGTTCATCATCTAGCAGTAAAGAAAGGAGTCAAGCCAGTTAAGCAGATGCAGCGTCGATTTCGACCAGAGCTGGTTCCATTGATTGAAGCTGAGGTTAATAAGCTCCTTGAAACGGGAAAGATACGAGAAGTCAAGTATCCCACTTGGCTCTCTAACATTGTGCCAGTAAGGAAGGCAAATGGGCAGCTTAGAGTGTGTGTTGACTTCCGTGACTTGAACTTGGCATGCCCAAAAGATGATTTTCCACTACCAATCACAGAACTTATGATTGATGCAACGACCGGGCATGAAGTACTTTCATTTATGGACGGATCATCTGGTTACAATCAAATTAACCTAGCTCCGGAAGATCAAGAGAAAACAGCCTTCCGCACTCCTAAAGGAATATACTGTTATAATGTTATGCCATTTGGCTTGAGGAATGCTGGCGCTACGTATCAACGAGCTATGCAAAAGATATTCGACGACATGCTTCATAAGAATGTCGAATGTTATGTGGATGACATTGTAGTGAAATCAAAGAAGAAAAATGATCATCTTAAGGATCTAAGGCAAATATTTGAGCGTCTAAGAAAATTTCAACTCAGGATGAACCCGCTTAAGTGCGCATTCGGAGTTTCTTCTGGTAAGTTCCTTGGATTCATTGTCCGACATCGTGGCATTGAGATTGATAAAGCAAAGATTGATGCGATAATGAAGATGCAGGTGCCCCGAAACATACATGAGCTCAAGAGTTTGCAAGGTAAGCTGGCGTACTTAAGAAGATTCATAGCAAATTTGGCTGGCCGATGCCAACCATTTAGCCATCTTATGAAAAAAGGTAGCCCATTTGAATGGGATGAAGCTTGCACTAATGCATTTAATAGCATTAAAGCATATTTGATGAAGCCGCCAGTGTTGGTTGCTCCAATAGCCGGACGTCCATTAATTCTCTACATATCTGCTCAAGAGAAATCAGTTGGAGCCTTGCTTGCACAAAATAATGATGAAGGAAAGGAGTGTGCGTTGTACTATTTGAGTAGAACAATGACTCCAAATGAGTTAAAGTACTCACCGATTGAGAAGCTCTGCCTTGCTCTCATATTTGCGATTCAGAAGTTAAGGCATTACTTTCAAGCTCATACTGTTTACTTGGTCTCGAAGGCCAACCCACTAAAGTTCGTCATGTCAAAGCCAGTGCTCTCTGATAGGCTCGCAAGGTGGTATCTCCAATTGCAGCAATTTGAAATTATCTACGTCCCTCAAAAAGCGGTGAAAGGGCAAGTGCTGGCAGATTTCTTGGCTGATCATCCCATGCCTGCCGAATGGGAATTGTCTGATGATCTTCCCGATGAAGATATATTGGCTATTGGAATCACTCCTCCTTGGAAGATGTATTTCGACGGAGCCGCTCACAGAGAAGGAGCCGGTGCAGGAGTAGTATTTGTAACCTCAGATGGAGGAGTTTTGCCATATTCATTCAGTCTAACTGAAAATTGCTCTAACAATGTAGCTGAATATCAAGCTCTTATACTTGGTTTGGAGATGGCAGTGGATGTAAAGCAGCGACACCTTAAGGTATATGGAGATTCGTTGTTGATAATCAATCAGCTGCTTGGCTTATATGAGGTTAAGAAGCCTGAATTGCTTCCGTATTATAACTATGCTCGAAGGCTTATGAATTGGCTTGGAGATGTAGAGATTGAACATTTACCAAGGAGTAAGAACAAGCAGGCCGATGCTTTGGCAAAGCTAGCATCAACCATAGCAATTCCCGAAGCGCATTTTCAAGTACCGATCTGCAAAAGTTGGGTGGTACCTCCCTTCTTCGAAGATGAAGATGGTGAAGAAGTTGAGTATTGCGCTATAGAGGTTTTTGATATTGAGAAAGAAGATTGGCGTCAACCGTTCGTGGAGTACTTAAAGTATGATAAGCTTCCCAATGATTCACACCTAAGGGTTGATGTCCGGCGTAGAGCACCACGATTCTTCTATTACAAGGATACACTCTATAGAAGATCGTTTGATGGTATTCTCTTAAGATGCTTAAGTGATGAAGAAGCTCTTCAAGCTATGGAGGAAGCTCATTCTGGAATATGTGGCGCCCATCAGTCTGGACCCAAGTTACATTTCAGAATCAAGAGGATGGGATATTACTGGCCTTCTATGGTGAAGGATTGCATAGAATATGCACAAAGATGTCAGCCGTGCCAGTTTCATGCAAATCTCATTCATCAGCCTCCCGAACCATTACACCCAACAATTTCTTCGTGGCCATTTGATGCATGGGGCTTAGATGTGGTGGGGCCATTAACGAAGTCTTCCGGAGGCCATCTTTATATTCTGGCTGCCACTGATTACTTTTCCAAATGGGCGGAAGTTGTACCCTTGAGAGAAGTGAAGAAAGAAAATGTGGCTGATTTCATCCGCATCAACATCATATATAGATATGGAGTGCCTCGATACATTATCACAGACAATGGGAGGCCATTCAGTAACTCTTTGATTGATAAGCTTTGTGAGAAGTTTGACTTCAAACAAAGAAAATCTTCTATGTATAATGCAGCAGCTAATGGGCTTGCCGAAGCCTTCAACAAAACACTGTGTAATCTATTGAAGAAGGTGGTCTCCAAGTCGAAGCGAGACTGGCATGAAAAGATTCATGAAGCTTTATGGGCGTATCGAACTACCTATAGAACGCCTACTCAAGCTACTCCGTACTCTCTTGTATATGGGGTTGAAGCTGTGGTGCCCCTTGAAAAGCAAATACCATCTTTGAGAATAGCCATACAAGAAGGTTTAACTGAAGAAGAGAACGCACAACTACGTCTCGAAGAATTAGAGGCACTTGATGAGAAGAGGCTAGAAGCACAACAAAGACTTGAGTGCTATCAAGCTCGCCTCTCCAGAACGTTTAACAAGAAGGTAAAGATACGTTCTTTTCAAGTCGGAGACTTAGTCCTTGCTGTAAGAAGGCCTATTGTCATCACTCACCGAGTTGGAAATAAATTCTTGCCCAAGTGGGATGGCCCACATGTTGTGAAAGAAGTGTATACAAATGGTGCATATAAGTTGATATCTGAAGATGGTGTAGGAATCGGCCCCATAAATGGCAAATTCCTGAAACGCTACTATGCGTAATCAAATCCAAGGAACGCTCCATGACGCACGAGCCTAAACTGCATGTTACTCCTGGTCCGCATGAGTATAAACTGTGTACGACGAACTCCTGGTCCACATGAGTATAAACTGTGCACGACACCCACCAAAGGTAATTATATGTGGTTAAACTATTAATTCACCCCACTCAGATATTTTAAGTGGTTAAAGCATTAAATATCCTACTTTGTCTAAAGTGGTTAAAGAATAGTCACTCCTGGCCCGCATGAGTATAAACTGTGCACGGCACCCCCCATCCAATTCAAATCATGTTCCTTTGAACTACGTAATGACTTGATCCTCTGCGAAGAGGTACGTAGGCAGCTTAGCACTTTGCTAAGTTCAGTCATGTCTTTGGTTTATTCACATCAAGTTTGTGGGGCAAACAATAAATTGGAGCATGAAGGAAGCAAATAAATATGAAAGACAAGAAAATAAAATAATGATGTAACATAAAGGAGAAGTAAGGAAGAGAATGGACTTTATTGATAATATCATTAGATGTTCAAAAACATAAAAAGGGGAAAGCAAATAAATAACTAAGGGAGCAAATTAAAAGAAAATCAGTCCTATGCTAAACAAGAAAGTTATCAGAGAGTATGCTTTGTAAAACAGACTTCAGAGCTGCTTTCTCATCTTCAGATGATGATTTTTTCAAGACGGTTGCATTGTCAAGCATAAGGATCTCTTCTCCTATGAGCTCAACTTCCTTCTTGGCACGACAGAGAGTCTGTTGGAGACGATCAGCTGCTTCAGACAAAGTTTTCTCTCCCTGCTGCAGATTAGTTATTTCTTTGCCTATTGACTCCAACTCTTCCCAAGTACTCTTTAGTTTTTTTGTCTCTGTCATATGAGTGTCTCTGCAATTCTGAAGGCGACCCTTGACATCGGTCAAGCATTTTTCATGATTTCCCGTGGATGCCGCTTCATCAGACTTCAATTTTGCAGCAGTATAAGTATCGGCCTTGTCAAATAGAGGTTCCAGGGCTATCTCTAAAGGAGAACAGTCGATTTTAAGAGCCTTCACTTCATTTATTAAAGAAAATATTTCTTGTCTCAGAGTTGATAAAAATTCGAGAGGGGTCCGTTTGAGTTTTCTTCTTATTTTACTCCATGCACTCCGAGCAAATTTCCCTTTAAGGTCACGAGTAATCTTCTTAGATATAAATTCTGAGATCATGGGACATGCCTTTGAAGAATTCACCCCTGTGGTTGACGCATCACTTTCAGTAGAATCATCACTCTCGTCAGAATCGTCACCGCTACTAGAATTTGAAGAGATGCCCAAGATCTGATAAGAGGAGAAATATGTTAGTATAAAAATAAGGATATACAATGAGAATAAGATAAGGGAAAGGGGGGAAACCTCATCTGCCAAAGTTTTTGAAGTAACAGCAGTAATTAATTCAGTTCCTTCAGCAGCCTTAGAGCCAGAAATTTTCGGCGCAACCTTCGATAATAAAAGAAAGCTTTGTAAGGAAAAATAAAGGGAAAAAAGGAAAAGAGGAGAGAGAATGGAAGAAACCTCATTATCTTGTTTTTCAGTATGAACAACAGATTTCTTTCTCTTCCAATGGCGTTCATTAGAGGCGCTACGACTTTCTGTAGAATGAGGGGAACTTTTCTTCCTTTTATGTACTGTAGGTTGTAAAACCTCATCATGCACCGGAGAAATATCCTGAACTTCTTGATTATCATCATCAAGGTCATTAATGATGTCCACTTCTTCCTCTAGAGGTTCTGAAACTAGGGTGGTCAAAGCCTTGATATGATCAGATAAGTAAGTTCCGTGGACTTGCTTCCACCACTCCTTATATTCAGTAGTGGAGTAGTTTTTAGGAGCTGGGGTTGCACATGGAAAGTAAGATTCGGAGGTAGAGTTATACGAAGTACAATGTCTCCAATGGTTGAATCCTTCTTCTAAAGATGCTTTCCTAAGGTTGGTTCTAAGCATCTTAGGAACATCTTGTAGGAAGCCAAATTGACGAGCAAACCTATGAGGGGAGTAAGGCTCCATCACAAAATGATTACCCTGCCGCAAAGTGAGATAGCTAGTACGGATAGCCACCAGATGAGCCCAATTATCCCATTTCTTATTTCCATCATCTGTGTAGTGGATCGCTTTGTCTTTTGAAAAAATATTGCAAGTCCATAAGGCATTATCAGCTGTGTGGATTCGTTTACGAGCATCTTCAGCATCGAAGTATCTTGCTCCCTGCTCTCCAGAGTATGTCACCATTCGAGGATATGCTGTCTTACTTCCAACCGGAAAATGAGTTTTGAAGTAGTGAGCCAGCCAAGCATGGACAAAATGAACCGGAAAGGTTGACTTAATTTCAGATAAACTCGATGAGTTTGAAATTGCATTCAAGCCATGGTAAATGTTTGCCAAAACTGGAATAGCGAGACTCACTTTTTTTCCTGCAGCCATTAGGCTTGCCACTTTGAAGGTACTCGGTCGTATCAAGCCTACCTCGCCACCCGGAAGTGCAAACGCACAAAGCCAGCAAGCTAAGTAAGCGGCTAAATAGGTCTCTTCTTGATCAGTTTGAGAAATGCCCAACTTTTTAAATTGATCTACCTCAGTAGACGTCCATGGCTGGTGACTTGAAATAACGCCAGTCGGGTTATAAGTTTTTTTAGGCCGAGAAGTCGTCTTTCTTTCAACGCGTGTAGGAGGTTCAAGGTATGTTATAGCCTTTTTAGACCAAAAATCTACCCATTGGTCAATGGTTACATTTCTTCTGTTAGCACCCTTGCAAAGTACGTGATAGGCGCCAAGTAAAGATCTACAGCTGTGCGGGATACGTAAACCATCCTTCGTGGAAAGCAATTCTTCTGCACAGGGCACAATTTCATCATACACATAACCCGCTATGGGTAGTCCCATCAAGTTGTATAAGTCCCATAAAGAAAGTGACATCTCTCCGAATTTGGTGAGTAAAGTGTTGGTGGAAGAACACCAAGCTTCACAGAAGGCCTTCATGATTTCACAGCTGCAATCATAGGTAAAGAGGGATGCAAAGACAGCATCATAAAGCTTTGTGTTTCGGAGAATGGATCCGCATCGGCTTAAAATATCTTCAGTCCATTCCCAGTAACCCTTGGTGTAGTGGACTTCTCCAAGGAATTTGATTTCCCCCCAGGATGCTTTTCCTTTTGCAATGCGGCGTCCCAAAGAGGGTAAAGGTGTTGAATTGATTTCCGGCTCAATGTCAGCTCCCTTCAAGGTCCAACTTATGTTATTTTTACTTGAAGAAGATTCACGAGACCAACATGCCAAGAAAAATTCATTTTTGCTTCTTGGAGGGACATAAGCACAGTTCCCTAGCAAAGATTGCCCGGGTAAAAGACGAGTTCCTTGGGGCAGAGGTTGGTGTGCATCTTCAAGAATGACCAAGTAGCTTGCACCGGACTTTCCCGTTACAGTTTTGAAGAAAACCATGCTGAAAGTTGAGTTAGCTGCCAAATAAACAAGGGAATATTAGAGATGAGAGGATGGGAAGATGTGTATAATTTAAGTTTATGGATTAAAAGGCCCAAAACAAATTTATGAGATCGATTAATTGTTGAAACCAAAGTTGTAAATTAAACATAGGAAAATAAAGCCCAAGTGGTTGTGAATGAAGAAATTAAAATTTTGGACCCAAGTTCAAAAGAAGATGGGCCTAAATTAAATTAAGGTTGTTGGGGAAGCAAAATTGAGCCCATTAAATGGGCCCAAATTAAATTAAGGCTTGTTGGGCTAAGTAAGTCAAAATTGGAGGGATAAGTCAAAATAGAGGAGAAAAGGGATTCTTCTTCAAAGCCGAGAGCTTCTTTGAGCTTCGCCAGAATTCGCTCGTCACGCCCATCGCGCCGCCGCACGCCGTCCTTCGCTGCGTCAGGTCGTCGTGCCTCCAGCCCTCCATCACCGTGCGCGGCTCCCTCCATCACCGCCCAGCCGCCGCTGTCGAAGATCGCCCAGCTGCCGCTGCTGAGACCTCCCTCGCGGCTGCCCACCAGAGCTCAACACGTGCGCGCGGCGGTGCCATCGCTGAGTGGCGCCGAAGCATCGTTAAGATCACTCCTCACCAAGCAGCCGCAACCGCCGCACGCCGTCCTTCAGCTGCGTCGGGTCGTCGCGCCTCCAGCCCTCCTCACCAAGCAGCCGCAGCCGCAGCCGCAGCCGCAGCTGCCGCATGCCACCCATTGTGCCGCTGCCCATCACCTTCTTCGGTGACTCCGTCTTCACAACCGTCGCCTGTCACCCGAGCATCGCCACCCAGTGGATCTCTAACATCGAGGGCATCCGTCGACATCGCCTCCACAACCTGATCGTCGGCCTCGACGTCGAGTGGCGCCCTTCCTTCAACCGCAACAACAGCCCCGTGGCAGCTCTACAGCTGTGCGTCGGCCGTGGCGAATTCCACTCATCACGTCTCAATATTGTCGGAGATGAGAGCCCAACAAGCAACCACCATGGGTGGTCCGCCGTTGATTGCTTTTCACCTCGCGGTATGAGCCCGACAAGCAACCACCATGGGTGATCCGCCGTCGACCGCTCTCTACCTCGACGTCACTGATCTTGGCTTCCCGGGTACGTTAAAGTCTTCTCTTCTCTTCTCTTCGTGGAAAAAAAAGAAAGGGAAACAAGGAATAGAACGGGCAAGATACAAGCTTACCTTGGTTTGATTATGTGAAGACAAGTAAGCAGTTTTGAAAAGGGGAGAGAAAGGAAACAAGAAAAGGATCCACCATACAAAGCAAGTAAGAACAGAGGAAAAAGAAGTTACTGTATGTGAAGCTTACCTTGGTATGGTTATGGCGTGAGGGTTGATATTGCAATTGTGATAAATCCTTGGAAGAAAATCTGCAGAAAGAAAATTAAATTGTAAATCAGAGGCTATAGTGTGTCAAAGCAAGAACACTTCTTATATAGAGATGATATTTCCTGTGGATAACTCTTCTAAAGATTATATGATCATATAGATAACTCTTCTAAAGATTATATGATCATGTGGATAACTCTTGCAAGGATTACGTGAGTATTTTGAGATAATCTGAAGGAAATATTTGTTTTATCTATTTCCAGTATTGAAAGGAAAGGCTCAAGGAGGATATGGGCCAAGAAAGAAATTGAAAGCCCAATTCAAGGATTAGCCAGACTAAAAAAAAAGAGGAAGAAAAAGATATGTGAGTATTGCAATTTGTCCACTTCAAAGAAAATTTTAGTGAACAAAATGCAAGGGGGCATTTGTAGGCAATTAAAATTTATTGCCTAATAAATATAAATGCAAAGGAAAATATATGAAATATTGATTAAATATTTATTTATTAAGGAATTTAAATAAATTAATTCTTGAAATAAATAAATAAATAATTGATAATTAATATAATTATTTGGGCCCAAATTCAAGTCAAGTGGGCTCAATTCAAGTCAAGTGGGCTCAATTCAAATCAAGAGAGCCTGACTCAAATCAATAAACCCAAGAAATAAATCATGTGAGCCTGGCCCAGATCGATAAGCCCAAGAAATAAATCATGTGGGCCTGATTCAAGTCAAACAAGCCCAGCAAATCAAGTCCAGCAGGCCTAGTTAAATTAATTAGGCCCAGGTTAAATCCTACGGGTTTAATTAAATTAAATAGGCCCGTATCCGGTCCAGCAGGCTTAAAGCCCAACATATCTTTTGAAGGAGAAAATATCTCCTAAGTGGTTATTTTCTCTACCTATAAATAAGGACCTTCAGTCCTCATTCAAAACACTCTGAAAATCCTGAAGACCTGAAGAACTCTGAAGATTCAAGTGAAAATCAAGTTCGATCAAGTCAAGTGAAGAATTCTGAAGATCAAGATCAAGCAAAGATTCAAGTGAAGAGCAAGATCAAGATCCAAGCCCAAGCTCAAGATCTTCAAGTCAAGTTCAAGATATATTCAAGTCAAGAATCACATCCGATCAAAGACCAAGGTGCTAAGCCTCTTTGATCCGGTGTTCTTTATCAAATTCATCCAGCAGTCTCCGTGAAGTCAACGTTCTACCAAATTGAGCGGCATACTTCACGACAAAAATTCAAGTCAACGTTTGATCCGAACAAAGGCTTGACGCCTCCGGATAAACGTTTTAAAGCTTCAAGACAATCCCAAGCTCGGACAAGCTCCATCCGAAGATCCGGCTCCGAAAGTTGAAAAAGTCAAGAAATCAACTCAAGAGAGGAATCAGAGGACAAATAGAAGCTGTTCACTTCAATTCTCAAGTTTAATCCATCTCGGATTATCATTGTAATTTCTTTTGTGTTTATTATTTAATAAATACAATATTTGTTGTTACACATTCCAATATTACCCTTTCAATACTTGGATATTTTCATTTATCATTCTTCAATACTCCTTCCCAATGGCAGAAAATGAGAAAGTAAAGCCCCTTAATCTGTTGGGAAGAATTTTTGTTTTAAAAAAAAATAAAAGCAATATTCTTTTATCTCTCATGTCTTCCTAACCAGAATGCTTTGCATTTTGTAGGAGAATACATACATACGCTGTATTTATATTGTTATATGTCTATGTAACAAAATAAATAATCAATTAATATAATTTCTCTGAAAAATTACATTACCAGAACAAACAATCGATGTTGTGAAAATCTTAGAAGAACGAACGTGAAAGTAGAGGTGGAGTCAAAGAGGTGGAGGGCCATTTTGAGTTGGTAGAGGAACAAATTTGAAGTAAAGTGGAGGCCAATTTTGGAAAGTAGAAATGGAGAATAATCTGCATCTAAAGAAGCTAAAAAGAAAAAGAAGAAAGAAGATTGACCTCTGCTTGGGAGAGGCTAGAGATTCTTTTCAATTACTCTTCGATTTCTCACCTTCGTCAAAGAAAAAATATTTTTATAATTGGAATTAGGTAATTTTTCAAACAAAATCATTCATCAAAGAAAGAAGTATTTTTAGAATTGGGATTAAGTAATTTCTCAAACAAAAGCATTGAAATTTATCATACAAAATCATTGATTTTAATACACCTAAAAGATTGGAGCTGATACATCCACTCTTGGAAATTCCCCCGGATCTCACAAGTGAATCGAAATTTGGAAGAGTGAAAGTTGTTGTAGCAACAATAGAAAGACAAAGCTACTAACGCTTTCCTATAGACTCAGTATAGAAGGTCGAATTCTGCTCACTTCCTCTCCTCGCTTTCAACCTCTCCTGATTCCCGCGAATTGGAGAGCTTTTTCAAGTTTTCCTGTTCGAGTTGTTTGCCTTTTCTTGCCTTTCCTTGACAAGAGAAAAGAAATCCGCAAACAAATATAAGTAAGGATTAACCAAAGTGTACCTATAAGTTTTTGCCGATACACAGAAGAATCCAGTAATCACCACAACAAAATTCAAAATTCACCTTGGAGGGTTTGGTTCGTCTCGGCCGACCGCATCGTTGATGGCGCTGCCATCTCTGGCAATATCTTGGGCCAGGACGCCATCTCCGGCAATATCTTGGGCGGCGCGATCCTGGCAGTGAGGAATCCGAGGGAGGTGACTGTTGGTTGGGTGTCAACCAAAGTCCCACATCGGATAGAAATGGGGATGTCGGAGGGTTTATAAGTGTGAGAGAGTCTCTCCCTAGCATGAGGCCCCTTTTGGGTGTGATGCCCAGAGTGTTAAAACCGTGCGGGCCAGTGGGCAGGCCCAAAGCGGACAATATCATCCTAGTGGATTGAGTGGACCCGGCTCCGCTGGGCCAGATAAACCCAAAAAGTGGTATCAGAGCCAGGCCCCAGACTTAACCGGCCCAGCCCGGGGTTGGTGGGATGTTCGGACCTCAAACTGGATGGTCTAGCTGCGGGACTTTGTTTGAGGGGGAAATGTTGGTTGGGTGTCAACCAAAGTCCCACATCGGTTAGACATGGGGAAGGCGAGGGGTTTATAAATGAGGGATGAACTCTCCCTAGCGTGAGGCCTTCTGGGTGTGAAGCCCAGAGTGGTAAAATCGTGCGGGCCAGTGGGCGGCCCAAAGCGGACAATATCATGCTAGTGGATTGAGTGGGCCCGGCTCCGCTGGGCCAGATAAACCCAACAAGTGGTATCAGAGCCAGGCCCCAGACTTAACCGGCCCAACCCGGGGTTGGTGGGATGTTCGGACCTCAAACTGGATGGTCTAGCTGCGGGACTTTGTTTGAGGGGGAAATATTGGTTGAGTGTCAACCAAAGTCCCACATCGGTTAGAAGTGGGGATGGCGGAGGGTTTATAAGTGTGAGAGAGTCTCCCTAGTATGAGGCCTTTGGGTGTGAAGTGGGGATGACGAGGGGTTTATAAATGAGAGTCTCTCCCTAGCATGAGGCCTTTTGGGTGTGAAGCCCAGAGTGGTAAAATCGTGCGGGCCAGTGGGCGGCCCAAAGCGGACAATATCATGCTAGTGGATTGAGTGGGCCCGGCTCCGCTGGGCCAGATAAACCCAACAAGTGGTATCAGAGCCAGGCCCCAGACTTAACCGGCCCAACCCGGGGTTGGTGGGATGTTCGGACCTCAAACTGGATGGTCTAGCTGCGGGACTTTGTTTGAGGGGGAAATATTGGTTGAGTGTCAACCAAAGTCCCACATCGGTTAGAAGTGGGGATGGCGGAGGGTTTATAAGTGTGAGAGAGTCTCCCTAGTATGAGGCCTTTGGGTGTGAAGTGGGGATGACGAGGGGTTTATAAATGAGAGAGTCTCTCCCTAGCATGAGGCCTTTTGGGTGTGATGCCCAGAGTGGTAAAACCGTGCGGGCCAGTGGGCGGCCCAAAGTGGACAATATCATGCTAGTGGATTGAGTGGGCCCGGCTCCCTGGGCCAGGATAAACCCAACAAGTGGTATCAGAGCCAGGCCCCAGACTTAACCGGCCCAGCCCGGGGTTGGTGGGATGTTCGGACCTCAAACTGGATGGTCTAGCTGCAGGACTTTGTTTGAGGGGGAAATATTGGTTGGGTGTCAACCAAAGTCCCACATCGGTTAGAAGTGGGGATGGCGGAGGGTTTATAAGTGTGAGAGAGTCTCTCCCTAGCATGAGGCCTTTTGGGTGTGATACCCAGAGTGGTAAAACCGTGCGGGCCAGTGGGCAGCCCAAAGCGGACAATATCATGCTAGTGGATTGAGTGGGTCGGGCTCCCTGGGCGGATAAACCCAACAAGTGAGGCATTTTGGGTGTGATGCCCAGAGTGGTAAAACCGTGCGGGCCAGTGGGCGGCCCAAAGCGGACAATATCATGCTAGTGGATTGAGTGAGCCCGGCTCCCTGGGCGGATAAACCCAATAAGTGGTATCAGAGCCAGGCCCCAAACTTAACCGGCCCAGCCCGGGGTTGGTGGGATGTTCGGACCTCAAACTGGATGCTCTAGCTGCAGGACTTTGTTTGAGGGGAAAATGTTGGTTGGGTGTCAACCAAAGTCCCACATCGGTTAGAAGTGGGGATGACGATGGGTTTATAATTAAGGATGGACTCTCCCTAGCATGAGGCCTTTAGGGTGTGATACCCAGAGTGGTAAAATCGTGCGGGCCAGTGGGCGGCCAAAAGCGGACAATATCATGCTAGTGGATTGAGTGACCCAACAAGTGGTATCAGAGCCAGGCCCCAGACTTAACTGGCCCAACCCGGGGTTGGTGGGATGTTCGGACCTCAAACTGGATGGTCTAGCTGCAGGACTTTGTTTGAGGGGGAAATGTTGGTTGGGTGTCAACCAAAGTCCCACATCGGTTAGAAGTGGGGATGGCGGAGGGTTTATAAGTGTGAGAGAGTCTCTCCCTAGCATGAGGCCTTTTGGGTGTGATGCCCAGAGTGGTAAAACCGTGCGGGCCAGTGGGCAGGCCCAAAGCGAACAATATCATGCTAGTGGATTGAGTGGGCCCGGCTCCGTTGGGCCAGATAAACCCAACAAGTGGTATCAGAGCCAGGCCCCAGACTTAACCGGCCCAGTCCAGGGTTGGTGGGATGTTCGGACCTCAAACTGGATGGTCTAGCTGCGGGGTTTTGTTTGAGGGGGAAATGTTGGTTGGGTGTCAACCAAAGTCCCACATCGGTTAGACATGGGGAAGGCGAGGGGTTTATAAATGAGGGATGAACTCTCCCTAGCATGAGGCCTTTTGGGTGTGAAGCCCAGAGTGGTAAAACCATGCGGGCCAGTGGGCGGCCCAAAGCGGACAATATCATGCTAGTGGATTGAGTGGGCCTGGCTCCGCTGGGCCAGATAAACCCAACAGTGACTAGGGCTTCGACAGATTAGGGAAAGTCCAAAAGCTATAGATTAGGTTATGAGCTTTGAGTTTTTCCTATACCTCCCATACCAACGTTTTTGGTCACCAACATATCCACAATCTTCTCTGTACCACAACCACGATCCCACCACAGCGGCACGTCTCCACTCTATTTGGTCCACATCAATATCATCCAATTTTCGAACCGAACCGCCTCTTTCATCCTTTACCCAATCTCATACTCCAACACAGCTTTCTTCAAGCTGTCCAAGTTGAACTCATCCACTATATCTTCAATACTTTAGAATTTCTTGGATGGTGGCGAGGGTTTGGGGAAACTGCTGCTTCATTCGACAGTGAGAGTGGGAGATGGACTTTGGACTCACACCTAACTATTATTATGGGCTCTAGCAAGGCCCATTATATGATACACCCAACCCATTATTGAAGAGTATTGGAAATGTAAATATGGGCAAGCCCGTAGGTTTCACCTTTTGAATTCAGTAATATGGTGATTGGTGATAGACATGCATATTTTAATTTTTAACTCAGTTTCAAATGGAATCTTAACCACTCAAAATGAAATCGAAATTAGATTGTATATTCCGATTATGTTTCGGTTCACATTTTGTGGAACTTGAATCGGCTCCTATTTATGGTTGGACAGTGTAGGCACCCGAAACCTTTAAAATTATTAAGTGAGAATACAAATTTAATAAAAAAATAGAGGGTATGTAAGTATTTTTGGAACGGATGAAGTATTATTTTGTGGGTCACATTAACTCAAAATGGAAATGAATTTTTTTGTATCAGAACGGACAAAAATGGCAGAATGAATACGGAAATGGAGAAGTATATTAATGTGATATTTATAATAACTTTTTTTCTTATATATAGTAAATTATAGCTAGGATAGGTATTATGTGAGACTGTCTCATAGTCAAATAAAAAATAATAAAATTATTATCACTTTCGCTATAAAATTAACTCATTCTCGCTATAAAATGTTATCACTTTTTATTTATATACTATAAATTGTTAATGAAATACTAGTTCACTGCACCATTATCACTTTTTATAGATTGAGTATCATTTTTCAATAATGATGTTATCACTTTTTATCCGTCTTACATAATAATTTCAAAGATTTAGACTTATTTACAATTAAAGCAAAGGTGAGGACTTTTTCCGCAATAACCCTAAAATATTCCATAAAAAAGTGATACATGATCCATAAGAAACGATAACCATTCAATTATACTCAATTCATGCATGATGAACAATTAATTATAAGATAAATAAATAATAATAATATAAGATAACTAATTAAAAATATATTAAATGATCACATGATTTACTGTATGTTATAATCTCTTGATGCCCAATTTACCACTTAAATGTTTTAAAACGGTGTTTTTGTTCAAACTTATTGTCATTATGTTTTATAAATTGGTACCTTTCATTCAGTTCGGATTCAACGAGGGATGTTTAGAAAAGAGATAAATTTAAATTCTAAAATAAAATATAAACTCTTAAGGGTGTAACAAAAAAAAAAATGAATAATTTGTTGACACTTACTGAACCATGTAAAAAAAGAAAGAAAACTGATCTTTATAATGCATACAAGGGTCCTGAGGAAAAGAAAGAAACTGCAGTCTCTGTGGAGAGCTTGGAAGAAACTTCAAGCGTCGTTGTAGAGAAGAAAACTCAAGAGAATGGCATTTCAAGTGAGAAGCCTCCGCCGAGTAAAGTGGAGCCAGATGATTGGGAAGATGCTGCTGAAATATCTCCTCAGTTGCAGTCTTCAAAAAATCAATATCTCGTTAATGATGGAGATGAAAATAAATCATTGACTAAAAAGTACTCGAGAGATTATGGCGACGCCAAACTCCGCCCCTCTTTTGATGGATACATCATTCTCTTTTGTAGGGTTAACCCTAATTTCATTGTTTTCTCTTGCCGTAACTTTGTTTGAAGTAATTGATTCTTTATATAAAGGGGATTCTTCGGGATACTAAATCTATTTACTCCCTCCGTCCCCTAAAGTATCTCATACTTTCCTTTTTTATCCGTTCCTTAAAGTATTTCGCACTTCACTTTTACTAAAATTGGTAAAAAATAAATTATTATAATATTCACTTTTTACGCACATCCCAATATAATACTCACTTTTTCACATCTTCCAACAACTTTACACACTTTTTTCATTAAATTAACTAAAAAACATATTCTCTCTCTTACTTTATACATTAAAAAATAAAATTTTCTTAATCTCCGCGCACACCAATACGTGAAATACTTCACGGGACGGAGGGAGAACATGTTTTTTTTTTCAGTTTTATATTTTTATTAATGTTCAAATAAAAAATAAGTCAAAGGGGTTAATTAGTAGTTTTTCAAATCACGGAGTTTATTTGGTAGTTTATATAAACCTCGAGGGGGATTTTGGTAATTTACCCATAATTATATTGGAGAATGTAGGTAAAAGAAGTTAAATTGAATTACACAGAGAATTCAAAAGGGAGAAAATTCCATACCTCCAAGGGGAAAACCATGCTTTCCAAAGATTTAGAGTGAATCAGAGTTTGTTGAACTGTGAAGGACCTGAACAGTGGAAAAAATGATGTAACATTGTAAACCGTGTGGACTCTAGCCACTGATAAAATCTCAAAGTTCTTTACTACAATGCTGAGAGAATAAGCATAGATACTTATCTATTCCATGATAATAATTCAAGTATAATTCTTAAAAACTAAGCTCAGGGTTCAAGCTACACAATAGATTCAAAGCTGTTAAAATAAGTATGCGTACTCTAGCTTTTGAGGGACAATATGCATCATTGAAATATACTATAGTCAATGCAGGAAGGACAACACAATTTAATTTACAGTGATGTTTTCACCTTTATAATTGCATTATAAACAATTAAATCTTTATTAGTTTTATATGCATGGCACACATTTTGGAGTTGGGCAATGTTTGCCTATTTTTATAGCACTCACGAGCAAGAATACTCGATCGTTGTAGTAGTATATCCCAAGAAAAATTATCAATCCAATAAGGAGTTATATTCGTACTAGCAAAATACTTGAGCTCATGTTCATTGTTGTTTTTGTAAAGATGATCGGGGGTTTTGAGATTGATTAACAACTAAAACAAGTAACAAGTAAATAACAATATCAAATAAGTAGAATGACAAGAATAGAAAATGGGTGCTTAAGTTCAAGTATGGAAAAACATGGGATTAGAAACATCCAAGCACACTCAATTCATATTATCATGCAAACGGAATTCAATTCAATTGATGTAGACTAAGGGTGATCACGATTATATCATAAGCTCCCTTTCGGGTTACAAAGGTTGTTGATCCATTTTGGACTCCCAAAAACACTTAAGATCAAAGCCCAACATTAACCCCTTCCATCTAGGTACTAGTTAGACTAAACTCTCCCTTTTTGTGTACTAAGGCCAACGAATGGATTGGTTCCCCTCATTGAATTTAAATATCCTTTCGGTCAAACCCAAACTCAATGTCTATTCATGCCTTCCTAATACTATAGAGGGTCGTTTCCGTCTCACTCCAAGCAATACATACATGAAGATCATGATAGCATTTAATTACCACAAATAATCCATTGATCAACAATCCATTAAACCAATAAACATTCATGAATAACAAACCATGCCATCACAACATCAAGACAATTAAACTCCATGAATAGAAATCAACATCAATTAAATCAAAAACCAATTTAATCCACATGATAATATAAATCTAATATGCTCTTCATGTTCCTAATCCCACTAGGGGGATTAGCCTATCATAGTAAAAGTAACAAAACAATTAAATGATTCATTACAATTACCCATAGTCTAAGATCTAAAGAAATACAAAATGAATGGATTCTTCCCTATCAATTTCTTGAAGAGAATCTTCTATTCTTCTTGATCTCCACCTCTAGCTCTTGATTCCTTGAGATCTCTCACACCCAATGGAAGGGATGAAGTTTTGATGGAGAATTAATGGAGATGATGAAGATGGATCAAAATGGATGAAGGTGGATGAAGATGATGGTGGGAAATGGAAGAAATGGTGTGTGAGGTGTGTGTAGATGATAGGATTTTCGGATCCCCTGCCAATTGTTGAATAAAGGGGTATTTATACCCCTTTGGAGGCTTCTAGAAGGATCTGGAAATTTCTGCAGGAAAATACCCAACACGAGTCGTGCTCTGTAACACGGCCACGGGGTGGCCGTGTTGTGTCTTCTGATGCTGCCGCACGGCCTCGCCTTACAGGGCCGTGTTACGCAACACGGCTCGTGTGCTGCAACACGAGTCGTGTGTTGTAACACGGGCACAAGTGTGGTCGTGTTGGCTCTTCTGATGTCGCCACACGGCCACCTTCTTACAGGGCCGTGTTGGTGACACGGCTCGTGCTCCCGACTCGACTCGTGCAACTGGACACGACCTGAAGTTGCCCGTGTTGAGTGACTAGATGTCGCCACACGGCCAACTCTTACAGGGCCGTGTTGGCTACACGGCTCGTGTGCTAGCTCCTGCATTTCTTCACTGTTTTGGCTCGTTCTCCCTCGTTTCAACTCCGAATTGAGATCCGCTTTTTCCTACATCTTCCTTATCATGTTTAACATCCAATAAAAAGTGAAAATCTTACGTTTAAGCTCATTCACACACATTTCAATAAAAATACAAAACACAACCAAATAACATATAAAATACGGATAAAATAATACGAAAATATATATAAAAAGACACTAAAATCTAGGTGAAAATAGCTCTAATCAGGCAATAAATTTCAAATAACAAATCACTGAATTGACAATCTTTACAGAAATTATCCCATTTTTACATAATTAACATTAGAAGTTCATCCCATAATATGATAATACATCAAATGTACCGAAAAAATATACAAGTCATTCCAACAATCTCCAAAAAAAATGATTTACAAAGCACTCAAACATGTTATCGACATGGTATTGGAATTTGCAAAGAAGTCAAGTTAGTCAAAGTTTAGGCACAAATGTACGTCCAATGCATTCTCTAATTCTTACATAGTTCTATGAAAGTGTCACTTGAAGAAAACATTCTACCAATGTAAGAGAACATGTGACCAATCAATAAGTAACATTCTTAGATTTCCTATTGTTTTCAACTCAAAGTAACAATTGTCAATCAGTTTTGTAGAGTAGAAAGAAAAGACAATCAATGCAAAGTTGGAGCATCATCCACGAGACAATTGAGCTCAATAGTAAAAAGGAAAAAAAGTATCAGTGAATTTTGCGGAGTGATCTTTACAGAAGAGAATGAGTAGATAAGTTGTAGAGACAAATTTACTTAGGCACTTACTCAAGCAACACACAAACATGGTTTAAAGCAAGCGAAACCTTTACAATCAATTACCAATTTCTATCACATAATCTCATCAATTACCAATTTCTATCACATAATCTCATCATAGCAAATGACCCAAAAAAATTAATGCGATACATTAAAGGGGCTAGCATATGATTAAATTTTCAAGCTGAAAATAACGATAAATTTTCAAGTAAGGCTGCTTCGATTAACATAATTAAAAGTGTGGTTGCCTTGTATTACCAATTCTCTCTCACGTACACACGCGTATGATGAATTGATGATACACACAATCTTATAAATATTTCTTTTCTCTATCCATCAATGTCCACAGAAACCTCGTTCCCTTGAACAACTCTTCCGATCACTTTCTTTTTTTTTCTTTTTTTCCCACTCATCATGCCCTTTCTGCTTTCTCAATTTGCCCCATTTCTTTTACTACTCCTATAATTTATGAGTATTATTTTAAATATATACAACATATGGTTTCGAAATTAAAGAATATTCATAATTATATATATATATAATGTAACAGTTGATCTCAAATTCATATGAAATTACTACCTTCATACTTTCTTTTAAAATTTTATATTCACTATTCTCTCATTAAATAATTAATTAATGATTCAAGTTTAAAGTTTGAAATGAAATTGTGACAGAAAATATTTGGGTGGGATGTGAATTACTTCTTCTATACCAAAACAATATGTACACTTTTTAATTCTTCTTTTTCATAATAATATGAACTGTCCTGAAAACAAACGACATGAATTCAATCATTTCAAAATATAGAATACACTTTAAAAATATCACACCCCATAATGAAATGAGTGAGTCGAGTTTCATATAAATCGAATTTATACGGAAACTCTATTTTTAAAAAATTACTTTTTAGTATATAAATAAAAACTTTTTGAAGAGTAATAGTAATTTTTATATAGAAGAGTAATAATTCATGTCTCTAAAAAGTAATTTTTTATGTACTAAAGAGTAATCGATAAATTAGGTTTACAAGAATTTTTTTTAATTTAAAAGGGTAACAATTTATGTGTCTAAAGAGTAATTTTTTAAAGAGTAATACCGATTTACGTTAGTATTTTTTTAATAAAATATATACATACTTAGTATTAAACATGCACGTTTTAATAGAAATCGCTGGTTTTAACTAGAACCGGCGGTTTGTGAACTGGCCATTTGGAACTGAAACTGTAATTTATACAGTTCGGTTCAGGTTCCAGAATCTACAAAACTGAAACCGTTCCCCAAAAAACTGGCAGTTTTTTTATTTTTGTATTTTTTAAAATTTTTTGAATTTCAAAATTAACGGCCGATATTAAATGGCCGTTTAAAATGAACAGATGGATCAAAACTAGCCGTTGAGGCTGAATCGGCGATTTGAACCGCTGAACCGGCGATTCCAGTTCATGCCCGAACCGGCGATTTTGGCTCCAAAATTCAAATTTTCAAAATTTGAATGGATGCACGTGATTTGCTGTCGGTTGGAGATGAACGAATGAGAGATCATCCCAACTGCCACCCCGCTCCGGTTCGAAACCGTGGAATTGGCGGTTCGCCGAACTAATTTTTTTTTTCAATGGCTTGGATTAATTTTATTTGAAATGGATGGTTGGGATCATTTTGCATCCTCTATAAATACCCCTTGTTGGGGTTCATTTGAGCACACAATATCTCTACTACTTCTTCTTCTACAATCTACAATTCTACATCATTCTTGATCCAATTTCCAACATTTCTACACTACTCTCTCTCTCTCTCTCTCTCTCTCTCTCTCTCTCTCTCTCTCTCTCAATTTGTGCTCTAAATTTTTTTTCCAAGTCCAAGTTTCATTACTTCATAAGTTCAAATCATTCTCTTAGTTTCATTACTTATTATTTACAACTTCCAAGTTCCAATTCCAAATTTCCAACTTTCAAGTTTCTTAGATTAGTGTTAGTTTCATAATTTTCATTCTCACTTCTTATTTCATACTTACTTGTCAGTTTACTACTTTACTTATTCACTTCTTCTATTACTACACTACAAAAAAATTCAAAAAAATGCCAAGGAGATGTTCTTCTTCTTCCGGTGTCGGTTCTTCCTCACAATCTTCTAGAGGAAGAAACGTTGCCAACATAGATAATTATCCATCACCGGCTCCATCACCAAATCAACAATTTCCATCACCACCACAACATCCTAATTTTCCTCCGGATATTTCTACCCACCCTCATTTCTATGATTTAAATTATAGAAATATACTTGGAGATGATATCGAGTCCGACGACGATGAAGATGATGTTCAAATTCAACTTCAACAAAATGAGGAAGGTAGCCAACCAAGTTCGGGTGGAGAAGGTGGAAGTGGAGCTGGAATCGGAGTAGGAGGCGGAGGTGGAGCATCACCCGGACCCGGAGCAATAAGTCAAAGTTCTCAACAAACTCTACATTCGGATATATTTACCATTCACTTCAAGAAACAAGCGCTTGAAAATTCATCAAATTATAAAGTATGTTGCAACTATTGTGGCACCAATTATAAATTCAAGCATGGTGGAGGATATGGAACTGTCGTCAAGCATTTGCAAAAAAAGCATCCGGATAAGATTGGCACGCAACAAATCAAACACAAATAGGAAGAGGATTCACGGGGTCTTCATCGAGAGGAGAAGGAGGTTCTTAGGGAGGAAATGTTCTTTTTAAATTTAATGAGCCAAATTATTTGAGATATTATCTTAAACTTATGTGCACCAAACATTTTCCTTTCAACTTTGCGAAAAAATTTTTTTTTTCAAAATTAGGTCAATCTCACTTTAAATCCTCAAGCTCTACTATTGCATCGTAATAAATGTACAAATGGTCTTATAAGAGTTGTTTTGGAGTATATATTGGTTTTAAAGCAAATTTTAACAAATTTACATCATAAAGTTTCTATATGTTTGGATATTTGGAGTAATGCTTTGCAATGTGCGGATTATATAGGTTTTGCTTGTCATTGGATTGATAGTTCATGGACTATGCAAAAATGATTAATTGCTTATAGAGCTTTTGATGTTCCACATACCGCTGTAAATATTGCTCACAAAATTAATACTATTTTGCAAGAATATAATTTGACCACAAAAATTTTTACAATTTCTTTTATAATGCTAGTGCTAATACGGTTAGTTTAGAAACTCTTATTAACATTTGTAAACCATCAATTGGTGGTAGGTTTTTTCATGTTAGATGTATTTGTCATATATTGAATTTATGTGTTCAAGATGTTTTACAATCGTTGAAAGAACATATTAGTCCTATTAAAGATGTTATATGGTATATAATGAGAAATCCCTCCGTGACAAAAAGATGAAAAATATATTGTCAATCTATTAATATTCATCCTAAAAAATTTTCTTTTGATATTTCTACTCGTTGGAATTTAACTTATAAAATGTTACAAGCTTCTTTTCAATATAGAGAACATATATGTAATTTTTATGCACTTGAACCCACCAGTCATGCTTTATTTGCTAATCAATGGGATACATGCACAACTTTATGTGAAGTTTTGTAAATTTTTAATAAAACTACTGAAGAATTGTTCGGTGTTTATTATCCTACTACTAACATTGTTGTTGATAATTATGTTAAAATTGCCATTATTTTTAGTGCTAATGAAACAAATCCAATTTTACATGATGCTATTCTTTCAATGAAATCAAAATGGTTAAAGTATTTTTTTAATATTCCGAAATTGTGCTTACTTGCTAAATTATTAGACCCACGTATTAGAATGGATAGTTTGGAAGAATTGTTAATATTTTACTATGATCATTGTATGCTAATTGTGATTACAACAAGCTCTTAATCCTAAAGACATAGTAGGTAATACTTATCAACTCTTAAGGGAACCTTTTAGTAAATACAAATGAAAACATAGTTCTTCTAGTTATAATCAATCTAGTGGTGATGATAGTAGTGAAAGTGGTGATAGTTCTAGAAAATATCAAATTTTTGAAAAATTTTATCTTTTATGATGTTAGATCTAAAAAACGTGCAAGGGCTCAATCTAATCTTTTTCAAGAACTTGATTCCTATTTTGCTGACACATTTGAGTTTGAAGAGAACTTTGATATTTTGTGGTGGTGGTCAAGGAGAGTTCAATCCTTTCCTTTTTATCATTAATTATAAAAGAGGTTTTTGCGGCTCCCGCCTCTACCGTCATCATCGAACAAGCATTTAGTCTTGGTGGACTTGTTTTGAATCCTCAATGATCCAATTTAGGTGTTAAAAATTTAGAAAATCTATGTTTGTTTGATGATTGGTCAAAAGCGAAAGATCGAAATCAACACAAAGATGATGATTACGTGACGGATGAAGACATCAATACGAAAGGAGAGTGAGATTAACAAAAAAAGTCCCGAGTCCCGACCACCATCCGACAAGGTAAGTAGAGATAAGTTACGAGAACTACGTGGGCTTTGATTCCTTTCGGGGATACATATGCAATTTAAATTTAAGTTTCAAATTGATATTCAAGTTAAAACTTAAATTTAAACTCAAGTCATTTTTTTTTCCCCTCTTTTATTTTGTGGATTGTAATTTGTATAATGAAATTTTTTTAGTGTTGTTGTAAATTGAAATTGAAAAATTTTATTGTACATTTATAAATTGTAATGATAATGGACGTTTAATGTTAAAATGTTATCATCTTATTCTAGAATCTAGATTATCAATAATCAATGTTTTTTAATTAATTATTATGTTTTATAGGATATTATAATTTATCTACTTCAAATGTTAAAATTCAAATGATATTTTTTAAATAGTTAAATAAAGTAAGATAAAAAATTCCAAATGCAAATTAAATTTCAAATTCCGATTCAAGTGTTTTATAATTTCATCAACAAGTTCAATGTCCAGAATCGGAACCGACGGTTCAAAACCGAATCGAAATTGTGGGATAGCCGGTTCGGTTTCGGTTTCACATTTCCGGGAACCGCAACCGGCGATTCCGAACCGTGGTGCATGTCTACTTAGTATAACTAACTTCCTTTATTCTTTATTTCTGATTTCTCCCTAAAAAAATACATTAATTAATTTTATAAGAGTTAATATTAGGTGCACCTGGGTGCAAATGTGCACCCATATGTGTATTAACTTTTTATTTTATTTTGTATACATTTTATTCTATTTTGTATACGTGTTTTTTAATAATTGTATATTTTTTTCACATTAAGTTTTTCATTAAAAAACTAGCATCCATATGTGTATAACTTTTTATTTAATAGTGTATACATATTTTTTAATAATTGTATATTTTTTACACTCAATTTTTTATTAAAAAATTAACAATTAAATTGTATACTATTTTTGTTCATAATTGTATATATTTTTGTTAATATTTATATACGTTTTTTAAAGTGAGTGCACCCGGGTGCACGGTATAATTAATCATTTTATAAAGTCAATAAATTCAATAAAAATATTTAAAGAAAAAAAAACAGAATAATAACCATTAATGGAGTATTATTTACTCCATAAAATTTGTGTAGTGTTTTGGTCCATTTGTCCACTCAATACTCGCCTATCCAACCACCATGGAAACAAATCCTTGTCCTAATTCTCTGATTTCAAATTCACAGCAACCCATTTAATACGCACTCACACTTTGCCTCTGCACACATTCATGCTCTACCTGCCCCCAACTATTTCGTTTTCCCGTCTTCTTTAATTCAATGCTAAAAATGTAACAGTTTTATGGTGAGGAGAATCACACAGGAAGATTCCCTGCATCCAACGTCACATAAACTATTATAAAACCATTTTCTTGTTGGCAATCTGCTGCATTTTTAATTACACTTGGCATCACTCATTGAGCTGCCTCTTGAAGGATCGACTTTTTTCTGAAAACTAGCAATTTAAGTTATTTTTACTTCTGATTTCTTCTGTGGGTCTATTGATCAACATTCAACCATCCTGGAATATTTAATTCAATCTACAGTTGTTAATTTATTTGATCAGAAGAACTTTCAAACGTGTGTTTTAAGAAGTTACGATCATCTGTAGCTTGTGTTGTACCTTTCTCTCTCTTCTTTTCAAAAGTGAATCCTCTTTTCCACTAACCCTTTTTCTGCTTGATTTGTTCTAAGTTAGTTTTTTTATGTTTTTTCCTTCGATGGCTGAGGGTCATATACAAATACAAGTAGAGGAATCGACGATCCTTCAAGAAAAAGCCCCTCTCCTAAAGAATCTTGATGAAACCCTTAAATTAAACAACCCAGACTGTCTGGAAAATGACAAAGAGACTCTTCTTGATAAAACCCTTCAAAGATTGGAGTTTTTTCTCACTCTCTTTGGATTCAATCAGTCCTCAATCGGGAATTTTCTGGTTTCTTGGGGTGTATTTTTGGTGATTGGGGTTTTGCTTCCAGTGGTGATGCTTGAGCTCTCGAATTGCCCCGGTTGTGAAAAGGGTCAGATCAAGAGCTTTGAAATAGGTATTGTGGTTTCTCAGGCAGCATTGGCTACTTCAGCTTTGATATGCCTTTCGCATAATTTGAGGAAATATGGTGTTAGAAAATTCTTGTTTGTTGATCGATACAGTGGCCATGTGGAGAGGTTCAGTGACCAGTATGTACAGAAGATTTCAGTAAGTAATACTTCAAATGACCCACTCTTATTTTATCTAGCTTATATGCTTATTCTGTATACAAGTGTTTTACCTAATGTGGGGTTTATTATCTGAGGTCTCATGTTTGTGTGTTGGATTGGAGAGGTAAGGTGATTGTGAGAAGTTATGGATAGTTTAGTATGTATGATTGTTTACTTGGTTCTTTGATCCACTTAGTTAATTTGAAGCACTGGTGGATCTTTTGTTGAAAATGTCAATGTTATATCAGATATATTGTCTATTTGCTGTTTATGTTCAAAGCTTTGTTGGTTTGTTTTCACCTGATTTGTTTGGGAAATTTAGAAATTTTTGTTTGTATTTTGTTTTTGGGTTAAGGTAAATTTAGGGGCACGCATAAGCCTGAAATATGTTCTCTCTGCAGGATTCTGTGCGTTTGCTGGTACTATGGGTGTTGCCATGTTGCCTTTTGAAAGCTGCACGAGAAGTCGTTCGAATTATGTTTGTGCATCATGAATCATGGTGGCAGTCTGCTGTTATCTTGTTAGCTTTTGTGTTTTCATGGACATATGTGACCGTTATCGTTCTTTCAGCCTGCGTGCTGTTCCACTTGGTGTGTAACTTGCAAATTATACATTTTGATGATTATGGAAAGCTTTTGGAAAGAGAACCAGACGTGGTAGTACTACTACAAGAGCATGCTCGTCTACGCTATTATCTATCCAAAATAAGTCACAGATTTCGAATATACCTTCTCCTTCAGTTTGTGATAGTCACTGTCAGCCAGTTTATGTTTCTATTTCAAACCACTGGATACAATGGAATGATTACTATCATCAATGGGGGTGATTTTGCAGTGAGTTCCTGAATTTAGTACTTCTTAACTTTTCAACTGTGGAAATGTTTGCATATTTCTTAAGCATTTAAATTATCAAATAAGCGTGAAAACCTAGCTCATATTATCTTTCTCTCGTTTTCTGTAACATGTTATATCTCATTTCTTGAATTCTATAGGTGTCCTCAATCGTTCAGGTGGCTGTTATAATCCTTTGCTTAAATGGTGCCGCAAAAATATCCCACAGAGCCCAAGGCATTGGAGCATTAGCAAGTCGATGGCACGCTTTAGTAACTTGCACTGCTACTGATGCGTCTCAGTTGCGAACTTCAAACAGCGTTGCAAGTTTGGAGTCTTCTAAGTCAGGCGTGTTCCATGTAGCTTACTCAGAAAGTGATTTGGAGTCGCTGGATTTTTTTACTGCACCATCAAATGTACAGCTGGCATCGTATATGTCTTCTTACCATAAGAGACTGGCTCTAGGTAACAACACTGTCTTCCGAAACTGGATATAATGTTCCTAGACATGTATATAACCAAATTCCATATCATTATTGCTTTGATGATCTTTAGCTACAGCTTAACATCTCGAACTTTTTCTAAACTTGTCTGACCTTAAAGACTGGTGCATAGGCTTGAAATAAACGTGGTGTGGAAGAAATTTACTTGAGTTTTCATCGTAGGCGCTGACTTTTGGTCTCTTTAAACCAATAATGAGAGGCATGAAGACAAATAGTTGCACGTTTTCTTCAAACTCAAAGTTAAATTATTATGTTTTCTCTGTAGCTTTGACAATAGTCTATTAGGTATAATCCATGTTGTCCAGTATGTCTTTCATGGCTCAATCTGGTTATCTTTTGACTTTTTTTACCTTCATATTTAGTTGTAGTCTAATTATGGTGTTTGTAAAAACACATCTCCAAGAGGGAATAATAAGTAAATAAACTGCTGTATTGTGTATGTCATTCGTACACTCACATACCTAACTTGATCTTCTTCAGAATATGACGACATAAGTCCATGAAATAGAAGGAAGAATGAAAACCAAGAAAAGCTCTACTTCCATTTCTTCTGTTTTTCAATGAGTTGAGAAATAGAAAAAAGTTCAAAATTTAACACTTAAATTTCTGTCACCACTCTACACAATCTGGTGTTTGTTATTCCTGTTCTCCCTGACCTGATTTGCCAATTATCTTGTCTGCAAAATTAAGCATTTGAGATGTTTTATGCAGTGATGTATCTGCAGTCCAATCCCGGAGGGATCACAATATTTGGATGGACAGTAGATCGTGGTCTGCTCAACACGATATTCTTTATTGAACTATCACTGGTTACATTCGTATTAGGCAAGACCATAGTCGTCACGTCAGAGTAGCGCACCATCTTCGGTTTTTCACACCAAACATCTCAGGCACAAAGACCCGGCCATGCCTTTAAGATCCAATGCAGTTAAAAGCAACACTAGAAACAACATGAAAAATGTTTGAGATCAATGTTGCTTTTTATCAAGGTGATGAGTTTCCTCCTGATCCCAAACCCCCTTCACTCCCAATTTTTTCGTTTTTTTGGCCCTTATCCTTCTCCCGTTCGGTTCAACCCCTCAAGGTTTAACTGGGCAGAAGTGAGTCAAAAGGGACCCAGTATACATCAGAAGCTGCATGATAGGACTATGGTGAACATTTTCTGTACAGACTATTAGTTGAGGATCCTTCATGACAAGTTTCTTCTCAACTTTCTTGGTTGTTGATTTCTAAAAGGAAAATATGCATTACTTTATTTTAGTAGTCACAGTTTGTAGTATTTATGAAGATGTTACTTGGGTGTATTACATCACAAAATCTTGCATTGATAGATGATAAAAACTAAATCCAATTGTGAGACTGAAAATCCCTATCTAGAAATGGTATTTTGAAGCACTTCATGCCTGGAATAAGTTCACAGCGTTTATGATGCAATATATAATGATTTATGAGTATGAGATAATGCAAACTTTGTATTTTTTCTTGACTAAATTTAAATCCCCCTTGGAAAAATAAAATAACATAAAATTATTGACCCACTAGTGGGTAGGCCATAGAATGATTTTGATATAGATCATTTTAGTGAATGAAGAGTTTAGTATGTTGGAAAGGGCAAAACAAAGAAAGTGAAGGATCTCATACCATTCTTGATAATAATAGATCATTTCCTCTCTGGGTGGGAAGGCAAAACCACAACCTAATTATGTCATCTTTTATATGATTTAGATTTAGATTTAGATTTAGATTTAGATAAGGTGGTTGAGATGAATTCACTTTTTCCTTATGCCTAGTTGCTTTGAACAATTTGTGGATAATACAAGTATCTGGAACAATTGATGGTTTGTATTTATTGAAACAAAATTGTCGAAACCAAAACCACACAACATATCTATATCTTAATAAATTTCTTTAATTCTCTCCCTTCTCAAAATGTTTCAAACTGTTTTTAAATCAATGGTTGTCAGTTGTCAAACTAAATCTTGTTCTCAAATCAACGATTCAATTTTCCCGTAGATCAATCAAACCTTTATTCATCAATTACCCATTACATACATTTCTTTCCCATCCATGTTTCTATTCTTTATATAGTTCATGTTTTGAAACACTTATTCTCTACTTTTATTTCATGATTGCTTCTGCTTCCATAACTGTTGGTTCAATGCAAGATTTAAAATTCTCCGGTTGGTATTTGTAAAATTTAAACCGTCATGCAACGTACGTTGATCGTCTGTAAAATATAAACACTCATGTATAGACGTTGATCGTCGAGACTTGATATGCTACTTGGCAGTTTCTCTTTCCTCTTCTAGTTAAACTAACCCCTCACTCGAGTCATAGTATTGGTAGATTCTACATAGCTAAAACTAAAACAAAATTAGTTAGATCTTATGACATTTGATTCTGATATACGTATGTAGAATTGTGAGTAATTGCACTCCGTGTACGAAGAGAAAATCGACAAAATCCATCCCTGGTATCCATATGGTTATCTCACTGGATGAATCATTTCAACGAATTTGTCTATCCACCACCATTATTTCTCAAATCAACTTTATTTTTTAAACGAGATTACAAATCTATTTTTGAACCAACAATCTATAGAAAGATCTATGGTGGACATTCAAGAATGAATTTCTCCGAATGCAGGGGCTATCGACTCAACTTCTTGCCCGTTTCTTCATTTGATTTGGCTTTTGGTAGAGACCTGTAAACTTACACCATGCAAAACTAAAAGCTAATGTTATTTATACACAAGGGAGTGATGATATAATTCCAATCCTTTCAACAAGTCCAGACAGTGAACAACTGAAACAATTCTCCCTGCCACAATTTCAAATTTCTTTTCAGGGCCATTCTACTCTCACACATTTAAACATGTTCTCATATGTGCAGTTTTTAGGGAAACCAGTAAAGATATCATGTTATTCACAACCAATTGGCCATGTCAGAACATATCCAAGACTTAGGCCGGTTTTCAAGGTGTGCTAAGCTTAAAAGTACAGGCATAACCTCTCCCAGAATAAACATATTCAACTCCACAGAATTCACATAAAAAAAAATTCTGCACCTTCATTAGCCAATAATTCTAAAAAGTTAAATCAATATAAATGAAATTTGCAATGTGCCTCTCAAGGGTACGAAATTTAAAAGCCGTCGATGGTGCTTTTTTTTTTTGGTGGGGTGGGGGCAAAAAGAAAGAAGACCTAACAATATACAGAAATTGAACACGGCATTCACCAAGAGATAGTTCTTGCTAAGAAACACTGAAAAAAGATATACATATCATATATATATACCCCAATTGGAAACTGAAACTCTACTCGTAGAGTTATAATTCTCTAGTCACATCTAAGGAGCAGCAGGGAAAAAATGATATTAGCAACTCATGCAAAAGTACATTTAGGGAGATGCCGGACCTCTGCCTACTGATCTTATAATAGGTGTGAATTAAAAAAAAGGAAAAGTAAAAGTATATTTAAATGTTAGATCATCAAGGAAAGATCGTTTAACCAAGAAATCAATCATCATGATGATCCAAGCCATAACTAGGCCAGTTGAAAATTCAATCATTTTAAACAACCTACAAACCTTTCATCCTCAACCTTGGTCGAGGCCATCGTGAACAAAGAAAACCAGTCAATATCTCAGTGCATGAACATCAATGCCCGTATTTTTTATAAAAGAGAACCAGTCGATATTAGAAGAAAGTTAATGATGAGTTTCTAGCAATGCCAAATCAAAATACAGAAATTTAAGGCAAAGAGCTCCCAAAAACTTGGAAGAAAAAAATTAAAATCCAAAAGATCCAATGGAAGGCATGCAGAGTTAACAAGGACTAGGAGGAACACTGAAATAGCAGTAGTACAAAGGATTGTTAAACTGAAGCAACATGCTTCCATTCACTTGTGCAAACAAATCAAAATACAGAAATTTAAGGCAAAGAGCTCCCAAAAACTTGGAAGAAAAAAATTAAAATCCAAAAGATCCAATGGAAGGCATGCAGAGTTAACAAGGACTAGGAGGAACACTGAAATAGCAGTAGTACAAAGGATTGTTAAACTGAAGCAACATGCTTCCATTCACTTGTGCAAACAAAACAAAATGCACTGAACACCATTCAAACTTTTCAGAATCATTATACATGCTCACAAGGTTATTATTTGGAGCAAATAAATTTTAAACAGGAAAACGTCATACAAATATATTGATTGCATATGACCCGAACGAAGGTGTGAATAAATAAGACATTATGCAAATGTATCACCAGGAGCAGAAAGCTAGATTTAAAGGTCAGATAAAGTCCACATTGGCATAAACAAAATCCCAAACCTCGGTTGAATCCTGAAAATCACACACAGGTTTACCTCTATGTTGCTATCCTTCAGCCAAATTGTCAGCATTGAATGATAATGCCTCCACAAGCTGTACACCCATATCTCTTGCAAGCACAGAACGAGGATCAAAATCTACAGCACTAAGTACAGAGGTAAGGTTTACCAGGGTATTCAAATCAATTTAAAATAACAATGTTATAAAAATTATGGTACATACAGAAGCAATTACAATTCCTTGTGCCACACCTTTCCGGGCAAGATGTATAAAAAAATAGTTCCTATTGTCAGCAAAGCCCATAAAGTGATAAAGAGAAGTCAAGCACAAATATGATTCATGAGAAAAGGAAAAGAAATATTCTCCACCTAACTCTCCTGAGTCTCTCTGCTAAATGATCAATGTGACTTGGCAGTCTTACTTAAGCAATGGCTCTCATCAAAGTCATGTCTGTTTCAAAACATTGCACATTCAAAGTGTGATTCTTAATGCTACTGGCTAAAAAGACCACCAGTGCCCAGTTCTCCTTGTTGTAACTCCTTTCTGCGCTGCTCCTCCAGGGGATCAGGACTCCTAATAACTCTTCTCGTGCGTCTAAAATCACATTAAAGACATAAATTTAATAGGGTGTAAAATTCAAAAGAGCTTAAGCATATTAAATCATATGGAGGCAAATTACCTATCTTGCGCATGATGTGCAGGGAAGGTAGGCATAAACTCCTTAGATTTTGGAAGAGGAACTTCACGGAACCATTCATGGTTAAGAGCTTCCTCCGCAGTTATCCGCTGCAAAATTTTCAAAATCATACTTAATTACTCAAGTCAGGGAGATCCACAATATTTTGGGAACATATAAAAAAAATTAATTTATACAATGAAATGCAAGAATACCTTCTCAGGGTCACATGTTAGAAGCTTGTTCAAGAGGTCAAACCCAGCATCGGAGAGTACAGGTGAACCAGTAAAAGACGTTGCAGGAAACTTCCTACGCAACATGTTGTACCTGAAATAAATGCAAGTGGTTAGAAGCAACCATATTTTACACAAGAACTGACAATGTTACCAACGGCGGCCTGAAAGCCACACCAGATCACCCAAAGCTGGAAACCTGGGAAACAGTTGCAAAAAAAGACAACATAAATTTTAAAATCAACATGTATACTGTACGTAAAAAGATATGGATACTTACTGATGCTTAACGAAGTTCACCTTGAGTCCAGGGAGTTGGGAAAACCCAGGCCAAATTGTCTCATTAGGAGTGCCAAGGACCCTGAATATCTGCATTACCACACCAGACAAAAGTAATTAGCCAGCATATATCAATACTAACTTAAATAAGACACCAGTTAAGCATCAATTTATGTACCTTATCTAATTGTTCAACCTCCGTCTTTCCATTGAACAACGGTTCCTTTGATAGTAGCTCAGCCATAATGCATCCGAGCGACCACATATCAATAGCAGTAGAATATTGTTTCGCTCCCAAAAGGAGTTCCGGAGCCCTGAAAGTGAACATATGATCACTTTACAAGCAAACTAGGGGAGAATAACAATAGGAAATGGTCCACATACAGCTAAAAAACAAAAGAGGGGGTGGGAGAAGAATGCATTGCTATCGGCAGACACCAGCATTAATATCTTACTTTAATTTATCATGATATAAACATTAGGAAATCCATATATGGTTTGCAAACTGAAAGTTAATACAAATGAAAAAAAATTGTCGGAGGAAGTTATGCTAACCTGTACCAAAGAGTAACCACTAGCTGAGTATATGGTTTTAATGGACTTCCATATTGACGAGCTAAACCAAAGTCACAAATCTTCAGCTCACCACGATTATTTAAAAGCAAATTAGAGGTTTTCAAATCTCGATGAAGAACCCAGTTGTCATGAAGATACTTGACACCTTCTAGAAGCTGGAGCATGAGACATTTAACCTCACTTTGACTAAAAGGTTGTTTCATAGTTTCCATTAATGCCTTAAGATCATGTTCCATGTACTCCATGGCCATAAAAATGCTGTCAAGACTGCTCCCGACAACCACTTCTTTGACATCCACAATTGAAGGGTGATCAAAGGATAAAAGAATGTTAATTTCACGGAGTGAAGTCAGAGGAAACCCTTCTCTCTCTTTCTCCATTTTGACTTTCTTCAAAGCAACAATTTCTCCTGTCTTCTTATCCCTTGCTCTATAAACAACCCCGTAAGTGCCTTCGTCTATCTTGTTGAGTCTTTCGAACTCGTCGACATTTCTACAGCCTTGAAGCATATTGACACTCCTTTGCGGGGTTTGAGCTGGCTCTGGTGTACTAGGCGATTCAGGATCATCCTCAGAATCTGTTTCGGAATCGCTAATGCTGGTGTCTTCATGCTTGGAACCATCATCAATCCCAACGCACTCGTTTTCATCATAACTATCTCTACTGGAAGATCTAACATGTTCATCTGACACCGAGGACCTCCCTCTAGTGCCTTCAGAACCTTCTCTTTTAACCTCCCCAACAACCGGACTTTTCGACTTGCTTCGTTCCCTCAATTCACCAAATTCAAAACTAGAATTTCTCCTCAATTTAGGCATATTTTCATTATCAGAAATCTCACCTTCATCAGTTGGGGACCCTGTATTATTGGCCCATCTAGATGATTTTATTGTATGAGTAGGCACATAATCATCTTCATCAACTACCCCAAGCTCCATGTTATTGACATGTTGATCCTCTTCAAGTTGCAGAGAAGATGCTTCAGCAGGGACATCAGACAAATCAGATCCTAAGTCAACATTAGAAGGTGACGGTTCTAGATTAATCTCACGGACATCTGTCGCTGAAGTTTTCACATTTTCATCTGGGATACAATTAGTGGAAGGTGACTGGTAATCCAACTTGATCAGTCCGGACGACCGGGAAGAGTTAGAATACAGAGTATTCCCATTTTTACTTGATCTACTTACCTCTCTTTCATCTCTATCCCACACAATCGGCGAAAATTTTCGCTTCTTAGTCTGCAGATGAGATATCAGATCAGGATTTTCTATATTTTTAGCATCGGTTAATACATTAACTTCAGAATCAATAGCCTCATCAGACCCATCACTAGATAGCTCCCCAGGCTCTCGATCCATAGCACCTGCTGCAAACTCGCATCTTCTGGGCCCACCATCACTACTACTTCCAGAATTACTTCGACTAGAAGTAGAACGATATCCACCATTAATAATCTCTCTCTCTTTGATGTCCTTCTCTCTTACCTTGCCCCTACGTTGCAGATTATCTTGACCCCGACCCCAAAACTGACCCCTCTCATAGTCCCGAGCTTCATTCCTAAACCGTTCATAATCCCCCTCTCTATACCCATGCTCCTTCTTAGTCATCTCACGGCCCCTACATTCGTTGTCTCTATAACCCCCATGTTTACCAGCAGCCATATTAATTGTTCAAATAGCGAAAACCGAAACCTAATCACCCCAATATACTATCCTGGGTTGGGTTGGGTTGCACTCAGCAAGACCCAAAAGCTAATTCTAAGAACACCTAAATCCCCAAATTTGATCGATCACTCTAACGAAATATATAATTAAATGCACCAAATCAAACCCGAAAAACTTCTTTTTATTTTATTTTTGGTAATGGAAATCCGAAAGAGAATCCGAAACAACAAGAAATCCAAAAAGACACAAAACAAAATCCCGAAAATCCAAAAAGATAACCCGACGAAACAAAAAATAAAAAACCCTAGAAAAAGAAATATTAGAAACCTCCCTAAATCCCCCCACCCTCCGTGAAGAACAGCGAATTAAAAGGCTTACCGATGTAGAAATCGGAAAAGAGTAGAGAGGCCAAGCAAGAGGCGGCGTTCGGTTGCTTCTCTGCAGATAAACTATGGCGGCCAATAAAGGAATAAGGGGGTCGATTTACATCCGCGTTCAAAGAGAAATATAACTGGTTTCGTTTTCCGTTTTTATTCATTCGTTTATTATTATGTGGCTAAATATAGTGTGCACCCGCCACGTATAAATATAAGCAAAAACATATACAATTATGAGTAAAAATATATACAATTTAATTATTAATTTTTTTAATAAAAAATTGAGTGTAAAAAAATGTACAATTATTAAAATACATGTATACACTATTGAATAAAAAGTTATACACATATGAATGTTTATTTTTTAATGAAAAACTTAGTGTGAAAAAAGTATACAATTATTACAAAACACGTATACAAAAGAGAATAACATGTATACAAAATAGAATAAAAAGTTATACAAATATGGGTGCAATGGTGCACCCAGGTGCACCTAATATACACTCTTATTATTTTATTTATTTATTTTATTTTATAAGTTGAGAGTGAGATTTTGTCTATTTATACTAGGGCTTTCCATGGTAATTGAATATTACCGAATTCGTACCGAACCAAAAAATTTCAAAAACAAAAAAATTAATTGACTTTTTTACTTTTTCGAATCAAATCAAACCGAAATATTTTTACGGTATGAACTTGGATAGCGTCTGATAAACCACACCGAATCGAAAAACCAAATACAAATATACTTTAAAATAAAATTTTATACCCTATTAAAATTCAATAATAAAAATAAGCATTATTTTACTTTAACTTAGGGGCTGCTTGGTTCGAATTATTCAATCAGAATGATAATGAGTATCATTAATGGGCTCAAACACCATGGAATGGAAAGTGGTTGATGGGTAGGGAGTGTTATTGAATTAATGGGAATGAATGAGGAATTTTGATTCTCATTAAATCAAACAAGTATAACAATTGGAATCAGTACACCTACATTCTCATTAACCCCACCCAATACCCCAACTAAGCACCCCTTAATTCTTTTTACTAAAATAATAGTATTTATATTTTTTTAATAATTTATACTCCATATTATAATATTATTAATTATTCAATTTTTATTTTATAAATGCATAAATTCTTACTTCTATAAGTTTACTTTCTTTGCTTATATAATATGATAGAATTAGTATATTAAATAATTTTTTGTATAAAGTAGTATTAGCTATAATATTTTTAAATATATTTATATTTAATATTTTTTAATTTATTTTAAATGTGCTTATAAAATCACTGATTATAAATCAATAATTACATTTTATTTTTAAAATAAACATTAAAATATAAAATTAAACATTTTAGTAAATGAATTTGTTTGGTAAATCCGTTACACCGATTTGAACCATACCCATCCAAATGCAACCGAAAATCCATTTCGAACCATATCGAATCATAAGAAAATCATACCGTTACCGAATCAAAATTCGATATAGTATTGAATTTTTTATTTATGGGACTCACCCTCCCACTAATACAACTATCCACTACATATTAAATAATAATACTCATTAATCTCGTGCAAAAAGCAAAAGAATCTCTTAGCGAGAGACTGAAGGAGTATTTAGATTTAAATAATGATTTTCACTAATAATATTATTTATGAGCGAGAGAGAGAACCCAGCCGAGTGGATTCCGATGAGGCATAAAAAAATACCAATTAGAGGCGCCGTAGGATTGACAGAGAGGAAATCGGGATCGTGCGGGAGGACAGGGAATAGCAGGTATCATGAGGAAGGAGTGGTAACAACAGTATTCTTCAGAAACTTTCCAACAAACTGTGTAGAGAAGGTACTATGGTTCAAGTTCAAGGAAATAGGAGAGAGAGATGATTTATTTTGCCCCAAGAAACTGGACAAGAATGGAAACAAATTTGGTTTCGCAAGGTTTAAGGTACAGAAATAAGATGATGAAGAGGAGTTGATAAGGAAAGCAAACAATATCTGGTTGGGAACTTTCAAACAAAGGGCTTTCCACGCAAGATTTGAGAGAAACAGCCCCAAATCGAGTATGCAAAAGTTACAGCAGGGAACAAAAATGCGAAAGCAAGTAGAAGGAGTCATGATCGGGGAAGAATTAGGGAAGAAGAAATGTCATACAGAGATGTAACAATAGCAGGGCATAAAGCGGAAAACAGGCAGTGGAGGAAGAACAAAATTTAACTTTTGACCCCAGCATTCGTGAGAAGGAATGGGCAGCTAATAATAGAGTTGCCAAGCTTAAGGATGAACATGATTGGGAAGAAACCAAAGAGGAAATTAGGAGCGAAGTTGGAGGCATTTTTAAGCTGATATACATGGGGGATAACACAGTGATGATCCAAAGCAACGCTTTCGATCAAGAGAGGGAGAAGGAAATGGATGAATGGTCTAAACATTGGTTCAAATGGGTAAGAATATGGAAGCCAACAGACGTGAGCACCAAAAGAAGGATATGGACTAATTGGTATGGAGTTCCATGCCAAGCTTGGAACACAGATTCTTCAAATATTTAAGTATGGGAATTGGGTCTTATTTAGAGATGGACAAGAATACCCTATCGAGGGAAAGACTGGACATTGCAAGAATAAAGTTAGAAGTTCCCATAGAGAAACACGTGAATACTAATGTTAAGGTGAAGATTGACGGCTGCATCTTCTCAATTCGTGTTGTGGAAGAACTACCAAGATGGGATACAGAATCAGAGGAAGAAATTTATTCAGAAAACCAATGGAGATTTTATCTTCAACAACAGTCCATGTCCATCAACGGAAAAGATCAAAGCATACGGCGGAGATAGAGGACCGGAAAGAAACCAGAAGCAAACTGAGAAGAAAGATGATCGACGGAAACCTAGTGAGGATACCGAGGTGGATTTGGCGGCTACAATAAATGGGGTGTCATCTGAAAATTTTGGGAAAACGGAAAGGGTGGGAGGCGTGGCAATCCAAAGCGACAAAAGCTGTTATAAGTCAGAAAAGCAATAAGGATGTCCTGCAGATAATGAAACAACAAATGGGCTGTGGTACATTGATTTAAATCAATAAAATTTGTTGGGCCAAGCCCACGACGGAAAGGGATCATTAACAAGCGGCCCACCTCCGGGTTGGGAATTATTTGCAGATATTGTTACAGAGGAAAAATATGTAAATAAGATACCCCATGAAACAGAAAGTGAACCCCAAAGCAAAGAGAAAATTGATCCAGCCCAAGTGCAAGAAAATATAAAAGGAGTTCTGAACTCAAAACACGATGGGAAAGAGGAAGAAGAGAGAAGTAGTGGAGAAGAAGAAATCCTTAGTGAAGAAGACATAACAGAAAGCAGGAAGGAGGCAACGGAAAATTCCTATAAAATAGAGAAAAGAATGGAGAATGAATATTGCGAAAAGAGAAAAAGGGAAGGAAGAAAAATTGCAGCAAAGAAGAAGTTATCAAAACAAAAGGCAAAGAAGTTGGAATTCAAGCAATTGAAAGTGTTCATGAGGGATATCTACTCTCCATCAGAAATTTTAAAGAGAAATAAGCTGAAGACCCCAAAGGTTAGTGTTCTTAACAGATTACATAATGAAGCTAGTGAAATTTGGAAAATGGCTAAATTGTTAGGGCTTCACGGGAATGAGTCGGATGAAAGTATGGAGAGAAAACTAATTCCAATTCTAAGAAAAAGAGAAATTGAAGAAAAGGCTATGAGTGAGGTGGAGAATAGGAATTAATGATGTGTTTAGCTACAACTGTAGAGGACTGGGGTCATCCGCTAAAAAGGATGAGTTGAGAGAATGGTTTGAAAATGAGAAATTTGATGTTGGTTTTATACATGAGACAAAAATGGGAACAATTAGTGAAGGCGAAATAAGAAATTTGGGAGGAAGAATAAGATGCAGGGGAGTAGTGAAAGCTTCAGAAGGCAGATTGGGAGGTTTACTAACTTTTTGGAACCCAAACAGCTTAGAAATAAGTAGTTGGTGGGACAGTGAAGGGATTTTGGTGATTAATGGAGTATGGAAGAAGATCAACTTGGATGTTTGTATGGTAAACGTTTACGCGCCCTGCGACAGCAGACGGAAGAGACTATTATGGGATTTGATTAAGAGCATTGTATCTCAGTATGGTGATATATACTTATGTGTGGGAGGGGATTTCAATGAAGTAAGGAAGCAGGAAGAGAGATCAGGAAGAAATGAGGGAGGAAATAGGAGAGACATCAGAAAGTTTGATGAATTTATACAGGAAGCTGAACTGATTGATTTACCTTTGAAAGGTAGATCATATACATATTACAGGGTAGACGGATCATGTAAAAGCAAATTGGATAGATTTCTTATCAACAAAAAATGGTTAGACGAATGGCCTGAGGTATACCAAATAGGTTTGAAAAGAGGATTATCGAATCACTGGCCGATAGTCATAGAAAACAGTATGGTAAACTGGGGTCCTAAGCCATTCAAAAGTCAGAATGCATGGCTTAATCACCCAGGGTTTAGAGATTTTGTGCAAGATAAGTGGGGAAAATACAGTGTCTCTGGGTTGGGGGGTTTCGTGTTAAAAGAAAAGATGAAATTGCTGAAAGCAGACTTAAAAATATGGAGCAGTGAAGTGTTTGGAAACTTAAACAACAGAATTGAAGAAAGGAGAAAAGAGATATGGAAGCATGACATGATTGATAATACGTTTGGTTTAGAAGAAGAAGACATCATTAAGAGAAGTAGAGAAAGAGTCTTGCTTCTATGTGACATAAAGATGAGAAAGAGGAACCTAAATCAGAAGGCAAAAAGGAACTGGGTCGTCAATGGAGATTTGAACACAGCGGCATTTCATAGAATCATTAATGGTAGGAAGGCCAACGAGATTAGGGGGTTGTACATCAATGATGAGTGGATACAAGATGTGGATATGATAAAAAAAGAAGTATTTGAGTCGTTCAAAAATCACTTCAAGAAGATAGATTGGAAAAGGCCAAACTGAATGAAAATCTTGTGTCGAGATTCATCTCAGAGGAGGAGAACAGCAGTCTGATAAGGCCATTCACAGAAAAGAAGGTGATAGATGTGTTGAATTCTTGTGATGAAACTAAGAGTCCAGGGCCGGATGGGATGAACTTGGCAATTTTGAGAGATTGTTGGAGCAGTATAAGAGAAGACTTTATGAGGTTCTTGAAGGAATTTCACGATTCTGGAATAATGCCGAAGGGACTGAATAATTCCTTCATTACACTTATTCAAAAGTCAGAAGGCTCGACTGGGATTAAGGACTACAGACCTGTATTTTTGATTGGAGGCCCATACAAAATCCTTTCAAAAATCCTAGACAAAAGACTTAGTAAGGTTCTGCCATCAGTAATCTCGGAGGAGCAGTTCGCTTTCGTGGGAGGATGACACATCATTGAATGCATTGTCTCTGCAAAGTATAGTGGAAGAGGCGAAGGAAAGAAAGAAAGACATTATTTGTTACAAAATAGATTTCGCAAAGGCTTATGACTCGGTTGAGTACCAATTCTTGGATGACATAATGGTTGCATTTAAATTTGAAAAAAAAAATAGATTAGATGGATCATAGCCTGCGTTAAATTTGCTCACGCTTCAATTTTAGTAAATGGAAGCCCGTCTGGAGATTTTGGATTGGAGAGAGGGCTTAGACAGGGGGACTCATATCCCCATTCCTATTCATTCTTGCTGCAGAGTGTATAAGCGTTTTAATGGGAAAGGCGAAAGCGAGTGACCTCTTCGAATCAGTTGAAATTGGAGAGTAAAAATTGAAAGTGTCTTATTTACAATTTGCAGACGACACAGTTTTCCTTGGAAAAGCTTTGATGAAAAATGCTTTATTCCTCAAAAGATTTTTGATCCTACTTGAATGGCTATCAGGGCTTAAAATCTACGTGGCAAAATGCTCGTTGACTGGTATAAATGTGGAGGAGGGTATGTTGCTTGATATGGCTAACATTCTGGGTTTCAACATTAGCAGCCTTCCTATGAAGTACCTTGGCACTTATGTGGGCTGTTGGCACAAAAAACAAAGTGAGTGGAGATACGTGGTGGAAAAAATCAGAAATAGAATTCAGAAATGGAAAAGTTCTAAGATGTCTATTGGGGGCCGAATGATAGTGTTAAACTCAGTCATTAGTGCGATCCCGACGTATGCTCTGTCGATTTTTAAGGTGCCTTTGTGTGTTGAAAAATATCGCTTCTATGCAGCGAAAATTCCTTTGGGGTGGACATGAGAGTGCAAAAAAAATTAATTGGGTTAGGTGGGGTTATATCACTAGGGCTAAAGAGAAGGGAGGGCTGGGGGTGAAGGATCTTGTAGACTACAATAAGAGTCTGATGGGGAAATGGACGTGGAAAGCGTTGGAGGGTAAGGAGAGGTTACGGGTTAAAATAACTATAGCTAGACAAAGGAGTGTGGGTGCTAGGGAATCGGGGTTGAGATCTATGTTTAGGCAAAGAGGGAAAGGTTGGTGGGGAAGGGTACTGTTATGTTTAGAAGATAGTAAAGGAGAGTGGTTTGCAGAAAAATGTAGGAAAGTAGTAGTAAATGGGGCTGACACGAGTTTCTGGGATGAAATTTGGGTGGGGAATTAGCCTCTTAAAAAGAGGTTTAAGAGGTTGTTCGAGTTGAGTGTAGGTCAGGATTACAGAGTTAGTGAAATGGGGGCATGGGAGGGGGAGAATGGAAATGGAAGTGTGAATGGAGAAGAGAGTTGAGGGAGTGGGAATCTAACTCTGAAAACGAATTATTGGAACTTTTATGCAGGTACAAAATAGAGGAAGGGAAGGACTATTGGAGATAGGAAGCATGCAAGCATGGAATATACGACTTCAAAAGTGTATATGCATGTTTGGAAGAAAGAAAAGAACCAATTGAGGAGCCTCAATAAAAGCTGTACAGGAGAATCTGGAAGAGCAAAGCGGACACAAAAATGAAAATTCTAGCATGGAGAGTTGTGAAAGGAAGAATACCGACATCTATGGAGTTGAAAAAAAGAGAAAGTCTTCCACCTTTCAGCACTACTACATGTTCTATTTGTGGAAAAAAGAAGAAACGGCGGAACATAGATTTTGTAAATGTCCAACGTCACAAAGAATATAGAGACAGTGCTTGAACTGGGTTGGGAAGCAATCCCTAATCCCAAACAATCCATCAAGTACGCTACTCCTATTCTGGAATTTATTTCAATCTAAAGTAAGACGGAAGCTAGAGATAGACATATGGATATGCATTATTTGGTATTTATGGAGAAGTAGAAACAAAGTAATATTTGAGGAGAGTGAATGGAACAAAGAGAAAATGCTTGAGGAGATCAAATCACATGTTTGGTTTTGGTGGGTTTGGAGAAAGAAATGACTCAAAAGAGACATTGATTATAAAGATTGGGTTGCAGATCCTTGTCATTGTTTAGAAGAAGTTTAATATTGTTGCTTTTGATATGTTTGTAGTTGATTTGAATCACTATTTTGTTGATACATTGTAGACTTATTCTTTTAGAAAGGGCAAGACTCATGCCCTAATGAAATATAATTCTTTTTTCCAAAAAAAAAAAACAATGGTTTTCACTCTTCTAAAAGCAAAATCACTCTTTATTATAAATAATTGTCATTCAATATCACTATAAGAGAAAACAAACAATAAATATGCATTGAAAAGAAAAAAATAATGAATTTATTGGAGACTTATAAATATTTTAATTATTTAAAATTAACATCATCTCTATTCTACTAAATTCCTCTCTAAATTTTAAAGAATGGTTTGGAGATGTTTAATGCCTACAGGCAAAATATTTGTAAATGCGGACACTTAAAACGGGTATACGAAGTATACGTAAGTCAAAAAAACCATTATTACAGTATGTTTATACATGCAAAGGATATTTATTGATAATTAAACTATATTTTTAATAAATTATATTATCACAATAAACTTTATCTTGTAAATCTACTTTCAATTCATAGTACATTTACTACAAATATATATATACACTAATAAATAAAAAATTTATATAGTTGGGTATGTTAGTTTTTACCAAATCTTTTATAAAAATGTTAGTTTTAAATTTAAAAATTAATGATACAGTTGAATATAAAAAAAATACACTTAATTAAGAATCTCATATACATAACTGAATTAAAATTAACGGAGTACAACTTTTTAGGTGCATAAAGTTATATTTGTACCCCAATATGCATGGGTATATATTTGTCTCATGTAAATTCGTCGTAAAATAACCTAAATTTTACTTTTTAAAATATGAAAACACTAATTCAAGTAGTGAACTTATTCTTCTTAATAAAAAAATAGGTTTGCTATACACATTCGACTTTTTATTATATATATACACTCGTTTATATACACACATAAAATTATAAATAAACATATGCAAAGGACATTAATGCCCCTCTAACCTAATACACCCACTTACTCAAAAAAAAAAGGAAAAAAAAATTAACTACATTCAACGCTAATTGAACGTGATAGGCAACTATCCGTCCGGCCCAAAAGAGAGGGCCAGGGAGAAGCCCAATAGGAAGAAGGCCAAGATAAGCCCGGCCCACAAGGCACACCACTTAGATGGCCCCACTTACACTTACCAGTGGTTGCCACAGGTATCGCGAAACTGCCTCCGATGAACGGATGTGAAGCAAGCGTGCCCTTCACGCTCCCAAAAGGCCCACCACCGAGGGACCCTCAGACCCACAGGGTATTTAATGTCTGGGTTCACCTGCATTAATTACTCCAACATCATTCCCTCTATATAAGAGTGAACTTAGATAGGAACAATCATCCATTTCTATTTTGCTACACTTACATTATATTCCCTACCTATTTTCCAACTATAACGGGAAAGGATAAAACAATAAATAAGAAATTATATTCTTGCCTCCCAGAGAGAGAGAGCTGGAAGGAATTCCTGCCCCCTCTAATTATTGTTATGTTTGATTAGTCGAGATCACGTCATAGTCATATCACTATTACGCCACCTTAAAAACTCGCTATCAACCCTCAAAACTCACACCCTATTTCTTCAGACACGATACAACCTCACTTGTAAAAGAAGAAGAGGAAAGGAGAGAAAGAAGAGAAGTTCTCATCACCATCTACATCCAACTTTTATATAGAGATCCCATCGATTTTCATCGAATGGAACATAAATGTTTATACAATGTTAGGATTATTTATGATATGTTGACATCGACAAAATTAAAACTGTTCAAGTTGATATGAATGAATACAAGTGTTTCTTTTCATTCATTATTTTTTTCTTTTAAATGAAGTAAAGGTTGAAATTAATATTAAACTGTGTAACATTGACTCTTTAATTTATTAATGATGACAGTTTAAATTAACTTCTGATGTTAGAATTTAATGTAAAAGGGTTTGTATATTCGTTTTTTTATAAAATCTAAAGAACCCCAATATTGGTTAATTAGTTGAGCTTAGATAAAACACAATAGAATTATCTGTCACAAAAAAAAAAAACTTAATCGTGTAATGCATTTGTTTTATTCTAGACACCTAAATCTCTTTCATTCCATAACAGGAGAAAATATCCAACAACCTAGAAAATCTTATGCATCTTTCACATCTAACAGTTAAGAAAATCTGAACCGACTGAATATTTCATATTTGTGAAAAATTGCAACCATCAGAAATGTTTCTAACACAACAAAATTTAGATAAGATATTCCAAATTATACATGGCATGGGCCACTAAGAAGTACTACTTCTGTCCCACGCACACTTTATTCTTTCAAAGGAATGTGTATAAACTCGCGGGACGGAGGAAGTAACTATCAGATACTTTAGATGAAGCTTTGTTGCTACTTGCTAGTTGTGCCTTTACTAGAACCTACAGGTGCATATTTGCTCTTTGCCTCACCAGTGGAGTCAAGTTCTTTATAGTGGCTGAAACTCCAACAACACTAAGCAGGCGTAGCCACACGTACTAAGTGCACCATCACTCCCGCAAAGTACGTATACTGAGACAATACATTGCTACGGACATCTGGCATCTGACAAACACCTGAAACAGAAAAAGCAGCAGTAATATATGAAAGTCAAAACATGAATGATGACCAAGCTGTTGGCAGATGCTCATAATAGACAGATGCAATTATCAATATGCAATCCTTTTGCATAAGTTGGACCCAGGAGAGAATAAAATCGACCAGTCCATAGAGATAGATATATCCAGATGCAGTGCCGACTTCCGGAGCAACAGCACTATCACTGTGATCCTCAGGAATACGTGGAATTTTTTAGATCATTTAGCAGGTACTTGATCAAATCTAAGAAGTAAAAAACCTGAGGTGGCTGCTGAAACATAGTACCAAATTATGATACCACATAATTGTTCTGCAAGCACAGACGAAAAGTAAACAAAGATATCATTTTACATATGGATTGGATGGAACATAAAAACAACCATTGACTGAGTTGCATAATGCTAATAGAAGCTAGAAAGCATGCCTGCATCAATACCATTCCCTTGCAGCCATGTGTTCTCCAGAGCGAACATGCTGAAAACCGACAACGGGACTTTAAAAGAGGTTAGAGTAGGTTTTATAAAATTGGAAGCACCCATGAGGGCCAAGGAGGTAAAATGAATAATATAAAACTTAAAAACTGGTTTAGGAGCTTACGCACTATCCAGGCTTCTACAAACCAAGCAATAAATTGGCTCAAGGCTTTTTCTCATTTAATAACAAATAGATAACCCTACAAAGCTTAAGCATTTGTATAATTTGAATTATCTTTATAAGAATTTACAATCCATTATGATGAAATTGATAAAAGCAGGTAACAGCTAAAATTGCAACTATTGCACATAATCAAAAAAGGAAGTATACATCATAAGATAAAGAAGTAAATAATGCATTTCAAATGGATAAAAAGCAACCAAGCCCCAACTAATTAGCAGTTTTTCCATAAATTCATCAAAAACGAGGGAAGTGGTCAACTTGCATGAACAGAGCTAGGCACCCGATCACAAATATCTAGGTGCAATATATCAATAGAACAGTTCTGCGACAGATACTCTATATTATATCATTAGAAGTCAAAGTGGGGGCTAAGAATCACGCACAAGAATCATGATTCTGCTACCAATATTCCCAACCACTACCTAAGCACGCATAGGCTATAGCTATTAATCATATGAAGTAAAAATGATAAGTCGAACCCAATTGACAGGTAAAGGTGAAGGAGAAAATAATGAAGGAGCTTATTGTTATACATCATACATATGAAACAATTGAAATACCCAATCAAATACCAAATTAACAGATAAATAAGATTATATGAGTTATCTATATTTACCTCATAAGGGCTACCAAATAGGGCCAGGCCTTAATCGCTAGCCAGCTATAAAAGCCAAGACAGAAGAAACCTGGAAATCTTTATTAATCAATAAAAAAATAAACATTTTGATCTGCAGCCATCCTAAAAGTGACGTCATTATAATTTGTTCATCAAAATAGGTGAGTGTAGCACATGCAACTCTTGCTGCCATGTTTGCCAAGACATAACCCTAGATGATCAACTATAAAAATAATAATTATATGGCAACAAAAATATTTAAATAAATAGATTCAGTACTTCACTAATGAGGCTGGCTATTAATAATATGTGAAATACAAGAAAGTGAATATTTTTCTGCTTGCTGGGGAACATATGAGGTAAGAACTAGTGCTTCCTTGGATACTTCTGAATTCTCGCATACATCTTGTGATACAAGAGTGTGCACTCGGCAAGTCCTACTTTGTAAACTAGTTTGTTTACGCATGCAAAACCCAACTCTTTATAGGTTAATTCCAGTTTATCTACGTCACTTGCACTCGTTTAACAAACCCCTCCCCATTTTTAGGATCAATTCTTATGCCATAACTACACAAACTACCTGTAGATACAGGTGTTTCAAGAAGAGCACAAAGGAATAAAATAATTTAAGAACTATCGCCCATCACGCTTCAACGCAATTACCACACACCCTTGAAGGCAAGAATATATTATAGATGTTTTTATTATAGCTTAATTTGAAGTGCAGTCGCATACCTTCAGTTCTTACAATTCAATAAACAGGCATACTCAACCACTTTGACTCCAACGCGCTCTGCAAAGAAAACTCCAGAGTGAACTAGACATTTCTAGATTCTAGTATGCTAATTCAATCAGTGATAGATAATTAAAACTTGTCTCCCTGATATTGCTAAATTGATAGCTTGAGACATTATTTAACCAAGAAGAGAAGTAAATATATTTTATACACAATGCAACACAAAGTCATCATAAAGGAAAATAGAATGCTAATTAAAAAAAGAAATCAATAATACTATGAACATGAAAGAAAGCTTACTATTGTATTCAAATCAATTTAAAAAAATAACCTTCTTATAAAAGTTATGGTACATACACAATTGATTACAATTCCTCATGCCACACCTTCCTGGGAAAGATGTATCAAAAATAGTTCATGTCAGAAAACTAAAGAAGAGAGATCAACCACAACTATGATTCACGAGAAGAGGACAAGTATTCTCCACCCAACTCACAAAGGTGTCTGCTAAAAGATCAATGTTCTCTGATAGTCTCACAGGCAATGCAACTCCATTCTGAGATATCTCTCACCAAATGTATATCTGTCTCAAACATTGCAAACGTCAAAGATGTGTAAATTTTAAACGCTACAGGCTAAAAAGACCACCAGAGCCCAATTCTCCCTGTTGTAACTCCTTTCTATGCTGCTCTTTCAATGGATCAGGACTCAATATTATTCTTCGCGCACGCCTAAAAAAAATCAAAGACAGAAATTCAATGGTGTGAATTACTTAAAATCTAAAAGTATAAAATATACATGGAGGCACATTTACCTATCTTGAGCATGGTGTGCAGGAAATGTAGGCATAAACTCCTTAGATTTTGGAAGCGGAACTTCACGAAACCATTCATGGTTAAGAGCTTCTTCAGCAGTAATCCTCTGTTAAATTTCAAACTCATGCTCAGTTTCTCAATCAAGGAAAACGAATCATTGGGGGAACAGTTAAATAAATCAATTCATGAAATGAACAAATATACCTTTTCAGGGTCATATGTAAGAAGCTTATTCAAGAGGTCGAACCCAGCGTCGGAGAGTACAGGTGAACCAGTAAAAGATGTTGCTGGAAACTTCCTACGCAACATATTGTACCTGTAATAAATGAAAGTAGTTAGAAACAACAGAGATATCACACAAGCACTGACAATGTTACCAGTGGCGGCCTGAAAGCCACACCAGATCACCCAAAGCTGGAAGCCTGGGAAACAGTGGCATAAAAAAACATAAATTTTGAGATCTACAAAAGTAAAGATTATGTATAAATACATGGACACTTACTGATGCTTGGCGAAATTCACTTTTTTTACTCCAGGGAGACTGGAAAGCCCAGGCCAAATTGTCTCATTTGGAGTGCCAATGAGCCTGAATATCTGAATCACCACCCCAAAATAAAGTAATTAAGCAAACTATATACAAATAAACAGGAACACATCAATTAAGCATCAATGAAACATAAATACCTTGTCCAATTGTTCAAACTCAGTCTTTCCATTGAATAATGGTTCTTTTGATAGTAACTCTCCCATAATGCACCCCAGTGACCACATATCAATTGCAGTAGAATACTGTTTAGCTCCTAAAAGAAGTTCTGGCGACCTGAAAGTGAAAAGAAGATCATTTCTCCAAATAAAAACAATATTAAATGGTTCAATGCAGCATTTTTACAGAAACCAAATAGAGAGAGATTTGTCGCAACTCCATTAATTATTTAATTATAAAATACAAACCATCGATTAAAGTGAAGGACAACGACATGTAACGCATCTTAATCAGTAATTTTAACAGTAGAAATTGGAGAGCATTCTGCTAACCTGTACCAAAGAGTGACCACCAACTGAGTATATGGTTTTAGAGGGCTGCCATATTGACGAGCTAGACCAAAGTCACATATCTTCAGCTCACCACGATTATTTAAAAGCAAATTAGAGGTCTTCAAATCTCGATGAAGCACCCAATTGTCATGAAGATACTTGACGCCTTCTAGAAGCTGGAGCATAAGACATTTAACCTCACTTTGACTAAAAGGCTGTTTCATAGTCTCCATTAGTGCCTTAAGATCATGTTCCATATACTCCATGGCCATAAAAATGCTGTCAAGGTTGTTCCCTACCACAACTTCTTTGACATCCACAATTGAGGGGTGGTCAAAGGATAATAGAATATTAATTTCCCTGAGTGAAGTCAGAGGAAACCCTTCTCTCTCTTTCTCCATTTTGACTTTCTTCAAAGCAACGATTTCTCCAGTCTTCTTATCCCTTGCTCTATACACAACCCCATAAGTGCCTTCATCTATCTTGTTGAGTCTCTCAAACTCATCAACACTCCTACAACCTTGAAGCATATTGACACTCCTTTGTGGGGGCTGAGCTGGCTTTGGTGAACAAGGCGACAAAGTATCATCCTCAAATTCTGTTTCAGAATGGCTAACACTGGTGCCGACCTTTTTCCCGACATCATCTACCTCCATGTAATCAGTATCTTCATTGTCATAATTACTATCTCTACTGGATGATCTAACACGTTCATCCGACCTTCCTCTAGAGCCTTCAGAACCTTCTCTTTTTACCTCACCAACTTCCGGACTTATTGATAAAAAACGTTCCCTCAGTTCACCAAATTCATAACTAGACTTCCTCCTCAGTTTTGGCATATTTTCATAATCATATATCTCACCTTCATCAATTGGAGACACTGCATCATCAGCCCATCTAGAAGATATTATGATACGTGTAGGCACATAATCATCATCATCTACTCCTCCAATTCCCATGTCAGTAACTCGTTGATCTTCTTCAAGTTTCAGAGAAGATGCTTCAGCAGGGATATCAGACAAATCAGATCCAAAGTCAACCTTAGAAGGTGATGGTTTTAGATTACTCTCACCGAGATCTGTGGCTGAAGTCTTCACAAATTCATCTGGGCGAGATTTAATATAAGGTGACTGGTGTTTCAACTTGCCCAAATGAGGTGATGACCTGGAAGTGTTAGCATCCAGAGTATTTTCATTATTATTTGATCTACTAACCTCTCCCTCATCTCTATCCCAAACAATTGGTGAAAACTTCCGCTTCTTATTCTGCACAGGAGATAACTGATTAGCAATTTTAATATTTTTAACATCAGTTAATACATTAACTTGAGAATCAATAGCCTCATCAGACCCATCACTGGATAGCTCCCCAGGTTCTCGATCCATAGCACCTGCCACAAACTTGCATCTCCTGGAACCACCGTCACCAGTTCTTCCAGAATCACTTCGACTAGAAGTGGAACGATATCCACCATTCATCACCTCTCTTTCTTTGATATCCTTCTCTCTGGCCTTGCCCCTATGGTCCACACTATCTTGACCTCGAGCCCTAAGCTGATCCTTATCATAATCCCGAGCCCCATTCCTTAGTCGTTGGAAATCCCCCTTTCTATACCCATTATCCTTCTTCGTCATCCCAAAACCAGTTTCACGGTCTCTATATTCACTGTCTCTATAACCCACATGTTTTCCGGCAGCCATAATGTATAATTGTTCAAATTTAAATATTGACAGTGAAAATTTAACCCTAGCTACCCAGTGAACTACCCAGGATAGGGTTCAACTCAGCAAGAAACCCCAAAAGCTAATTCCTGAATTTTATTTTTTAAGAAATTCTATCTCTTCCAATCCGATGACCCCTCGAAACAAATTACAAATTTTAAAGCACCAAAGAAAAAAAAAATTAGGGTACGGGATTTCTGACTAGAAGAAAGACAACAGATCCAAATCAGCACGAAATCCAACAAATTCAAAAAAAAATAAAAAAATTCAGTGATGCAACAATTAGGGCTCAACGAGACAGAAAACCCTAGAAAAATAGAAAATCAGAAATCACCGTTACTCCCAGCACCCTCCGTAAAGAACCCGAAATCAGAAGGCTTACCGATCAAGTGATTGGAGGATAGTAGAGAGGCAAAGCAAGAGGCGGTGCTTCGTATGGCGGCCAAGAAAAGATTGAAAGATGCGAGTCTCCTCCGCGTTGAAAGAGAGTAATAATAATGCCTAATTCCCTTTTCCGCGTTTATTTATGTAAAACGGTCGATTGTGAATTTGGCAATCCATCTGGATTCCAAGTTTTAAACAAGTTACCATATTTGAGTTATTTATTTGAAAGTTCATTAAACTTTCACTAAATTAATATTTAGTCCTTTTAACTCTATTAATTTAAGTTCTTTTCTAATTTTAATCATTTGTATTTAATTTTAATAATTTTCGTAACAACATTTAGGTCATCCCAGCAACACGTCACATCATTATTGTGGAGTGAGAATTCACCTCCAACCAGACATACACCTCGATTCGAAACTGTCGGTTCCAATTTCCGAAAATGAGCAATCGGAACACACAAGGGAAGGGGAAAGAAGGTTTTGGTTCGATTTGGAATCGTCGGTTCCAGTGTTCAATTTTTATTCTTTTTTTTTGCTTTTCAGCATCAAACGTAAAAAATAAAAAAAGAACCCCCGGTGCCGATTTCACGAAATAAAGAATCGGAATCGAATCAGAAAATATTTGATTTCAGTTCGATTTTGACTAATTCCAATTCTGATTATTTTGTGCATGTATCCCTCCAACTTTATATCACACTTTGCGTTAATTTATTGAAATTAAACAGTGTCACACTCACGCCTTGCACTATTTCGCTCTACTTCACATTTTCTCTACTACCCTTTTTCATTGTTATTTTTATTTTTAACATTAAAATATAAAACTCTTCTTTTATTTTGTTTATATAGTGATATATAATTGCCAAATCTATGACGTAAAGCATGAACGGGATCCACAGCCAGAAAAGGTGCAAAAACCTTGAAAAATGGATTTTAAAGTTGAATCGGGTTGAAAACCGGTCAAAAAATAAAAATGTATATAATTTTTTTCTTTTTTTATATTTTTTATGATGTTTTCTTTTTTTTTTTGTATATTTTAGAACATAAATAATACTTAAATTTTGGATTAAACTATAAATTACGCTAATGAACATGCTATAAATTATGCTAGCACAAATTATGAATTATAAATACTTTTGTTATAATTATATTTTTTAAAATTGATTTTTCAACTTTATAAAATAATTTTGGTGGCTACACGGTGTTAACTGAAAAATATGGAGGATTAAATCCAATTTTCTAGTTGGGCTAGTATGACCAATTGAATTGGTCTACTCAATTGAACCTTTATATGTTGTCTTTACTAGTTATATAAAATTATTGCCTTTAGATATATGTATATCCATGTAATTTTAATACTCCCCTGTATCAATGTTGTGTTAGTATGTTATTAAATGGAGTACTATTAAATGAATGGTTCAACGTTTTATTGAACATGAGACAATTTTGCTAAGAAAAAGATATATTAGAGAAAATAATAATAATAATGTTGACGTGTGGTTTTTATAAGATGTATTTTGAGATTAAAATTCGAATAAACCGACGAAATCAACACTAAATAAGATTAGAACTCTATTTTCTTTCTTTTTTGGTAAGTAATTATACCAAGGATATCAACAGTGAACTTATATGGAAAAATACAAGAGAGAAGGATGAACATTCAAGCTATTTTTGGTAATGAAAGTGAGATGATCATTATCGGATGGTCCCGGCGCTATTTCTAGGCGAAGATCCGGGGACATATATATTTATTGCGGCGCAATCATGAGAACCTAGGCTTCTAGGATGTAGACTTACATTCTATTAATTACGAAAATCCTATTTATATTTTTCATGATACGATGAGATCCCTGGGACTTGATATTTCCTACCTTGAAAGTGTCATTTGTTCTACCACAGGGGATTAGAAGTCATAGTACAATAGATAGAGAGCATGCAGTACGGCGAGCGGAGGACTGCAATATAGTACAGCGAGCGAAGCACCGAGGTAAGTTTCAGTTTCTTTCTCTTCTTTTTTTTGTATAGTTCTGATAATCCAATTTTTTTTTTGATTTTTTTTAAGAAAGATGTCTCGTAGCTCAGATGGTACTGTTAGTTCAGATAGTGAATCCATAGATAATAGTTCATCCTCTAGTAGTTCAGATGATATAAGGAGGCTGTCAGTAGGGTGTAGCTGCTCAATCCCATCATGAAGGTGGAAAGTGATGGTAGCTCAATAGCCGAGCTCTGAGGGGGTAATGCCGGACACAGGTTTCGTTCGGTTGTGCCGAACAGTGGGGCTATGGTAGGGGCTACAGGTCGGTGGCCCCCTCTGAGACCGTACACCGATAGTAGTACTTTTGCGGCAGCAGGAATAATGTCCACCATTTCTGAAGAGCGAGTGGTAGCATTGTTCAATAAGTATGGTTGTCCAGGAGTTGCTTTCATTAGGCCACACCCCGATGAGAGAGCCTTAGCCCCTCCCTTAGATTGTGTAGTGGTAAATAGTAATATGCTTGAGAGCGGATTAAGATTCCCATTGAACCCTGGCTTGAGCGTAGTACTAAACTGGTGGGGTACTGTGCCTTCGCAGCTCATTCCTAACGATTATGCTACTTTGATAGTAATGTTCATGCAATTTGTGTTAGAGAGGTGCGATAGACCAACACCTCAGGAGATAGACTACTTTTGAACTTGAAGTCCGATGGAGTTGGCTCCGCGTTCTACTACCTTTCACCGAGGAGAGGTCGGTTTAAGATAGTAGAGGGAATTCCGTCATCCGTAAAGGGCTGGAAGGAGAATTGGTTCTGGGTACGCAGTGACTGGATGACTCCAGGACGGCTATCCGATCTTGCAGTTGGGAACCACATTTCGGTTCATATGGAATATAAAGAGAGAATTCGTAAGTATCTTGAGCCCTTTTTTTTATAGGCGAACTGACCTAAAACTGTTTATGTTGTGGAGAAAGGAAGCGTCCGAAGTCACGTGACCTCAGTGAGTCATTTCGTAAAGGCATTTCTGAGCTTGCTAAGTACGATTGAACATTTTTGGAACTGTTGGCTGCGAAAAACCTGCGGAAGACCGGGCTTTAGTTGCGTAGTAGATACTTGGATTCCTATCGTGTAGGTAACTTATTTTTATCCAGCAAACTAAATCTTATAGATATTTATTAATTTTTTTCTTTTTCAGGGTTAATGGACCTGTCGGCGTTTCTGGATATCAGTAATGGATGCTCCTCCACCCTCTGCATCAGATGCTTTAACAATTTCCCCTCAACAGGATGTTCCTGTGCTCCAAGCTACCGCGGATGACCTTACCCTCCAAGCTACCAAGGTGGAGGCCACTCGCTCCTGGCTAAAAACAAAGGCAAATGTGTGGCAAAATCGAAGAAGCCCCCAGGCCAAAGAAGAAAGGCCCTTCTGCTAGTGATGCTTCTACTTTTGAATTGATGGGGGAGACTCCCTATATGCCATTGAGGCCTCAGGAGGACATGATGGATGATGACTATGACCATGGTCCAGCCTTTTTTGAGAACTATCATCGGGTGGTGGAAGCTTTTCCGTCCGCACTCCCCATCACAGATGGCGGAAGTCGGCTACATCGGGCATACATCAAAGAGGGCATGGAGGTTATTCCAAAGTCGTGGATTAAGGAGTTGGAAGCTTGGCTACCGAATCTTTCAGCTTCGGATGCGACTCAAGCTGGGATCATCCATCTTGGTCGAGCTATGAGCTTCTTTTCTCACGCTCGCTATCAATCAGATCTGATGATGTCTGAGAAGAGAGATATGTTAATTGCAGAGGATCAAGCTAGGGAGGATGCCGATCTTCGAGCAGCTGAGGTGGCAAGTTTTACTGAGATGAATGCCAAATTCGTAGAGGAGAATGTTGTTCTCAGACCAAGTTGACTACAGAGAATTGAAGGAAATAAGAAGAGTGCAACTATGGTGGCCGACCTGAAGGAGAAAGTGATCAGTCTAGAGGCTGCATTGATGGAGGCTCAAGCTGAGGTGATAAAAGAGAGAGCTATTTCACACTCGTTGAATGAGAAAGTGGAGGGGTTGGAGGCGAGGCTCACAGCCGTGCGGACTTCGGGGCTTCCACAGTCTATCTTTAGGGCATATGGGGGGTCCTACTGTGAAGTGGCTCGCCTGTTGCAGACTCAAGTTTCTGAATTACAGCAGCGGGCTACTGAAGTCTAGAAGAATGTGCTTAAAGAGACTGTAGCAAAGAACATTCAAGGCCTTCCGGCCAACTTTGGTAAGGATATAAAGTTTGATCCTCTGGGGTCCAATGATGAGTTCATGGAAGGCTCTGTGGGTTTGATAGTTCAGGGCTCTGTTTCGAGCTCTGCAGTTCTTCTGATCGCCCCCACTCCTTGTACGATTGGCATGAGAGGAATAGATGTGGAGATGGTAGAGCTACGTAGTCCTGACGCTACTGATCCTCCGGCGGTCGATGACATAATATAGGCTCCTTGCTTTCAACTTTAGATTTTTTGTCATTTACTTTGCAGTGAGCTCTGGGCTTGGTTGAACTTCTTATGCTTCCAACAGATGTTTTATTTTCATTTGTTCATGCACATCCTTCTCATTTTCTAATTTTGTGAAATGATGAACTTCGTAAGTCTTCATAGCTCATCTATCCTTTTTATTGTCTTACTACCTGTACAGCATTTATGTTCATAAAATAAAATTCACACAAATATTTTTACCTTACCCCGTAGTCATGGGGTTCCATTATTGCTCTTGAGCGCATGAGCGATAGCTCGACTGGTGTGAGACAAGCTACAATTTGCTTGTTTTAGCCCGTAGGCTTGGAGAATTGTAATTCTCTTATACCATATATGCTATGGAATATATTGCCCACATGTTAGCTAAATATTTAAGCAAAATATATCTAAAAATAATAGGGTAGCATGTGGTTGGCAGTACTGCGAACACATTTATAAAAATTTATTTTAATAAAATAATTTTCTAACTTCAAAAAAACGTTAGGATGTGTGAGCTTAAGACATTATTTGTTCACTAGTATGCATGGGATAGTTAGGATATTTACTTATATATCAAAATTTAGAGGGTATACCATTCTAAATGTTATGCAAGATCCTAAGGCAAATTAGGAATGCATGCCGGCAGGATATATCCGCATTAGTAGAAATTATTCAATATTGGTGATAAGAAGATGCTATAAAAATTGTAAATAGACAATGCATTGTATACTCCAAAATAAAAATAGTTAATATATTTTGCAAAGTTATATATATATATATATATATATATATATATATATTAGATTAGGCGAAATTTTTTTTAATAAACAATATTCATTTAGAGTCACCCGTGACTAGTTTGTGATAAAAAATACTATCTATGGGTTCTGGTTAGAAATTCTAATTAAACACAAGCTAATTAATTCCTACAGCTCAACTTCATTATTGATTTATTTATACCCGCAATTATTCATTAGCATGCATACACATAATTAATGTTACCTCAACTTGTGAAAAATGATCTAAGTTGCAGTGCGGCAGCCCATAGGCTGCGAGGTCCATTGTCTAGCTCGAGAGTTGTGAGGCATTTTTGGAGTGTGGATTTCGTAGATCCAATCATTTTGCAAGCCCGTAGGCTCGGTTCCTTAGTGAGCTGACAAGCTCGATATTTTTAAGCTCTTGAGCTTGACATTGCTTCGAGCTCTAAAATTTTGTTATGAGCCCGTAGGCTTAACATCTTAATGAGTTTAAGAGCTTCAATTTATTTTGAGCTAGCTGTATAATTGTTGATAGCTCGTGAGTTAAGTATTGTTTTGAGCTTGATATGCACTTTTGAGATCTCTAGAGCTGTGAGCATAGAGCTTTTTTTTTTTTAAATATACATATTGAACTCACGAATTTTTATTGAAAATATTTTTTGAGGTTTTATACATTCTATGGGTGATGGAATATTTTTTCCCTCTAGTTCTTTTAGCTTCATAAGTACCATTTTCTAACCTTCTGCTTATTTTGAATGGCCCTTCCCACGTATGGCCAAGAATTCCTACCCCAGGTTGTAATATTTTTCGGAGAACTAAGTCTCCTTATTCAAACCTTCTGAGCTTAACCCGAGAGTTGTAATATTTTGAGGCTCGTTGCTTGTAAGTGGCATTCCTTAGATCAGCTGACAACCTTTTTTCTTCCAAAAATCTAGTGAGTTCCTTAGGGCAGGCTCATTGAGTACCTCAGAATAGCTTTCCACTCGGTAGCTAGGCTCCCCATTTCCACTGGAATTACAGCTTCCGCCCCGTACGATAGTGAAAAAGGAGTCTCGCCAGTGGATGATCTATAGGTAGTTCTGTATGACCAAAGAACTCTGGGGAGCTCTTCTGCCCAACTCCCTTTAAGTCCTTCGATGCGGGCTTTCAACGTGTGCTTGATTATTTTATTTACCACTTCTACTTGACCATTAGACTGAGGGTGGTAAGGTGTGCTAGAGAGCTTTTTTATCTTGAGGTTGGCACAGAACTTAATGAACTTCTTTCCTTCGAATTATTTTCCGTTATTAGTAACTAAGGCATGAGGTATGCCAAACCGACAGACGATATTCTTCTAGATGAAGGTAGTTATTTTTTTCGGTTATGCTCACAAGTGCTTCAGCTTCTGCCCATTTCCTGAAGTAATCCACCGCTACTACCGCAAACTTGATCCTTCCTTTTCCAAGTAGAAATGGGCCAATTATATCCATTTCCCATTTTACGAACGGCCAGGGGCTGAATACCAAGATCAACTCTTTCGGTGGGCTCCACAACATGGAAGCAATACGCTGGCACTGAGTACATGTTCTTGTATAATTGATTGCATCTTTTTTCAGTGTTGGCCAGAAATAGCATTGACGTAATATTTTATTGGCCAGAGCCAGACCACCAGTATGGTTACCGCAAATCCCTTGATGTACTTCTATTAAGACATACTTTCCTTCTTCCTCCGTGAGGCACTTCAGTAGCGGAGTGGTGAAGCCTCTTTTGTATAGTCGTTCCTCTATTAGAATATATCTGGCTACTCGTATCCTAATCTGTCTAGCCTTTACTTTGTCAGAGGGCTCCTCTTCCCCCCTATAAATACTAGATGATGGGAGTCATCCAAGAATTGGCTGCGGCTTCTGCTAGACAGACGAGCTCTTGAACAAGGCTGCTCTTCTCTAATTTTGTTATGTTAATGACGTTTAAATTCTCAGCTCCTTTGGTGGTGACGAGCCTCGCTAGTGCATCTGCTTGGGTGTTTTTACTTCGTGGGATTTGCTCCAAGTACACCTGTTGGAACTTCTTCATCTGCTCATCCACAAGCTTTTGATACATGCCCATCTGTCCTTCTTTTGCTTCGTAATTCCCTCGTACCTGATTCACCATCAATTGAAAATCACAGAAGATTTGAAGTTCAGTTATTCCCATTGAAAGAGCCATTCGAAGTCCAGCCAAGAGAGCTTCATATTCTGCTTCATTGTTTGTACCATTGAAACAGAAGCGTATTACCTGACAGAGGTACTTAACTTTGGGCTTGTAAGTACTACTCCAGTCCCCGAGCACGACGAAATGGATGAACCATCAACAAATATTTTCCATGGACGAGAGAGATTTTCAGGCACAGTGGGTAGCATTGTCAGCTCTACAATAAAGTCAGCTAGAGCTTGTGCTTTGATTGTTATTCTCGGAGCATAATGGATATCGAACTACCCGAGCTCAACCACCCACTTGAGTAATCGTCCTGCCGAATCAGGGCGGCGAAGGACTTGCTTAAGAGAGAAGGTTGTCAGAACTTCAATGGTTTGCTCAAAGAAGTATGGTCTTAGCTTTCTTGCACTCATGACTAAGGCATAGGGTAATATTTCCATAGCGGGACCATAGCTCGGCTTCGTGTAGTACTTGATTGACAAAGTAGATTGTCTTTTGGGCACCATCTTCAGTTCGAACTAGCACAGAGCTTATGGCTGTGTCGGTGGCAGCTAGGTATAAGTTGAGCTTTTCGCCCGGCTATGGTTTTGACAAGATTAGAGGGTTGGAAAGGTGCTCCTTGATTTTCTCAAATGCGGCTTAACTAGCGGGAGTCCACTCGAACTTGTCCTTTCGAATGGCATCAAAGAATGGTTTACATTTGTCCATAGCTCGGGAGATAAACCTGCTCAGGGAAGCAAGTCTTCCAGTGAGCTTTTGGACTTCTCTTCTGTGGCGCGGGGATTGCATGGCAATGATAGCCCTAACTTTCCCTGGGTTAGCCTCAATTCCTCTGTGGCTAACCATGTGGCCTAGAAATTTTCAGACCCCACTCCAAAAATGCATTTCTTGGGATTAAACTTCATTCTATAGTACCGCAGAATTTCAAAAGTTTCATTGAGGTGTTTAATGTGATCTGCCATTTTCAGGCTTTTTACAAGCATGTCATCAACATACACCTCTATGGTTTTTCCAAGTTGAGCTGCAAACATCTTGTTGACCAGTCACTGGTAAGTTGCTCCAGCATTCTTGAGTCCAAATGACATCATCACCCAATAGTAGAGACCATGCTCAGTGTATAATGTGGTCTTTTCTACATCATCTGGGTGCATTGGGATTTGGTGATAACCAGCGTATACACCCATGAAGCTCATGAGTTCGTGCCCCATGGTGGAGTCAACTAGCTGGTCTATATGCGTCAGAGGAAAACTATCTTTGGGACAAGTACTATTCAGATTAGTAAAGTCTATACACAGTCACCAATTACCATTGGGCTTCTGGACTAGTACTGGGTTAGCTACCCATGAGGGGTATAGTGCCTCTCTTACCAAGTTGTTGGACAACAGCTTTCGGACCTCACCATCAAGTGCATAGATTTTTCGAGGCTAAACTTCTACCTTTTCTGTTGAACTGGCTCAAACTTGGGATCCACCTGTAGTCGGTGACTGATGAGAGTGGAAATCTACTTCTTTTCGGTCTCATATTGCCTTGTTTCTGTTAGAATAATACTATATATTCGTGTGGGATTGTGTTGTTTATGTATTTTGCATGATTATGGTGCTACTAACGTATTTTGTGGAGTTTTGAAGGTTAAAACAGGTTAAAATGAAGTAAAACCGAAGACGGACGAGAAACGAGCTCAAGAAGGCCTTACTCGAGTTACAAGGGTCAGCTCGACCTAGCAACTCGAGTTGAGTAAGGTGTCATAGAGGGTTAGAATTGATCAGTGAGTCAACTTAACCTGTCTTGGGCAACTCGACTTGTAGCTCGAGTCGAGTAGCGTCTGAGGCAAGCCGAGTTGCATGTCGTGTGAGGCAGAGCAGCGGGAAATAGTGTTCAGAGAGCCAACACGAGTTGACAGGCTGTAGCTCGACTTGGAAACTCGACTCGTGTTGGTGTACGAAGGAAAATCAGTTTCAGAGCATGGCAGCTCGACTTGACAGGCGGACGCACGACTTGGCAACACGACTCGAGTTGGGTTACTCGAGTTGCAATATAAGGCAACTCGAGTCGTGTTGGCAACTCGAGTTGGTCACTCCCCAGTGCGTGACAAACATGAGATATAGCCCATCAAAGTCAGTTTTTGTTTGCCTATTTTTAGCACTCACGAGCAAGAATACTCGGTCGTTGTAGTAGTATATCCCAAGAAAAATTATCAATCCAATAAGGAGTTATGTTCGGACTAGCAAAATACGTGAGCTCATGTTCATGTCATTTTTGTAAAGATGATCGGGGGTTTGAGATTGATTAACAACTAAAACAAGGAGCAAGTAAATAAGAATAACAAATAAGAGAAATGACAAGTAATGAAAATGGGTGCTAAAGTTCAAGTATGGAAAAACATAGGATTAGAAACATCCAAGCACACTCGATTCATATTATCATGCAAACGGAATTCAACTCAATTGATGTAGACTAAGGGTGATCACGATTGTATCCTAAGCTCCCTTTCGGGTTACAAAGGTTGTTGATCCATTTTAGACTCCCAAAAGCACTTAAGATCAAAGCCCAACATTAACCCCTTCCATCTAGGTACTAGTTAGATTAAACTCTCCCTTTTTGTGTACTAAGGCCAACGAATGGATTGGTTCCCCTCATTGAATTCAAATATCCTTTCGGTCAAACCCAAACTCAATGTCTAATCATGCCTTCCTAATACTATAGAGGGTCGTTTCCGTCTCACTCCAAGCAATACATACATGAACATCATGATAGCATTTAATTACCACAAATAATCCATTGATCAACAATCCATTAAACCAATAAACATTCATGAATAACAAACCATGCCATCACAACATCAAGACAATTAAACTCCATGAATAGAAATCAACATCAATTAAATCAAAAACCAATTTAATCCACATGATAATATAAATCTAATATGCTCTTCATGTTCCTAATCCCACTAGAGGGATTAGCCTATCATAGTAAAAGTAACAAAACAATTAAATGATTCATTACAATTACCCATAGTCTAAGATCTAAAGAAATACAAAATGAATGGATTCTTCCCTATCAATTTCTTGAAGAGAATCTTCTATTCTTCTTGATCTCCACCTCTAGCTCTTGATTCCTTGAGATCTCTCACACCCAATAGAAGGGATGAAGTTTTGATGGAGAATTAATGGAGATGATGAAGATGGATCAAAATGGATGAAGGTGGATGAAGATGATGGTGGGAAATGGAAGAAATGGTGTGTTAGGTGTGTGTAGATGATAGGATTTCGGATTCCCTGCCAATTGTTGAATAAAGGGGTATTTATACCCCTATGGAGGCTTCTAGAAGGATCTGGAAATTTCTGCAAGAAAATACCCAACACGAGTCGTGCTCTGTAACACGGCCACGGGGTGGCCATGTTGTGTCTTCTGATGCTACCGCACGGCCTCGCCTTACAGGGCCGTGTTACGCAACACGGCTCGTGTGCTGCAACACGAGTCGTGTGTTGTAACACGGGCACAGGTGTGGTCGTGTTGGCTCTTCTGATGTCGCCACACGGCCACCTTCTTACAGGGCCGTGTTGGCGACACGGCTCGTGCTCCCGACTCGACTCGTGCAACTGGACACGACCTGAAGTTGCCCGTGTTGAGTGACTAGATGTCGCCACACGGCCAACTCTTACAGGGCCGTGTTGGCTACACGGCTCGTGTGCTGGCTCCTGCATTTCTTCACTGTTTTGGCTCGTTCTCCCTCTTTTCAACTCCGAATTGAGATCCGTTTTTTCCTACATCTTCCTTATCATGTTTAACATCCAATAAAAAGTGAAAATCTTACGTTTAAGATCATTCACACACATTTCAATAAAAATACAAAACACAACCAAATAACATATAAAATACGGATAAAATAATACGAAAATATATATAAAAATACACTAAAATCTAGGTGAAAATAGCTCTAATCAGTTTTCGTGGCCCTTGGTATAAAAAGGGGGATCAAACACTTTGAGAGGAACCGATCATTCAACACAGAAACACATCGTAAATTCAATTCACGCACCATCCATCCATCGACCCACTCACATCAAACCATTCATTCATTCATCCATCTCATCGGTCCAAAGGAGGTTTCAAGTGCAATTTGGAGAACCACTTCAATCGGAGAGACGGAGGAAAGATACAGACCACGTACTAGGGTTTCGTATCTTTTCTTATTCTTTTCTTTTGTTATTTTGTTTATTAAATTGTTAGCCATTAGGGATGTCTGTAACCTTATGGGCTAGATACTTTTACATTTCTAAGGTTTGAGGGTTAGATGTAGTTGATTAGGGAACCTAGACTAATCTTGTGAATTCATACAGTGATAATCCTTATGTATTCGTTTTATCCATACTTTGTTATGTGCTTGTAACGTCTTCATCGCATATTATTGATATTGCCCGTGATGCTTGATATGTTATGTTAGCTTGTGTGCATGTGTACTTGATACTGTTTGATTTCTAGGGATTAAAGTATTTTGCAGGTGGACACGTTAATCCTAAGAGCTAGTAAATAGGGTACTTGATTATCTTAGTGGAACAATGCAATTAAGAAGTCAATTAGGAAGTGAGTGAGATTGAATAGGAATTTCAGAGAATATATGTTAGTCGAATTGGCCATCCAGAGGCTTATGGAATTCGCCTTATTAGTATCTAGGGATTAAAGTAGTTTGCCCGTGAACACGTTATTCCTAAAAGCTAGTAAATATGGTACTTGATTATCATAGCGGAACAATGCAATTAAGAAGTCAAGTAGGAAATGAATGAGATTGAATAGGAATTTTAGAGAATATATGTTAGTCGAATTGACCATCCGGATATTTATGAAATTCGCCTTATTAGTATCTAGGAAGGAGGTTCGAAATCATTCATGCATTTAATCATAACGTAAATTCATTAAAACGGTATGAACGAACAATAGGACGTCTAGGAAACTGAATCAATTGCATTAAACCCGATACCTTAGAGCTGTTATTTTTCTCTTGATCAATCTTGAATTATTCTTTGCTTTCATTTAATTTGCGATTTATTATTTAAGCACTTTAGTAATTAATTCATTCAAACAATTAGAAATTGGTTACAATAATTCTAGTTGAATAGTAATTAATAGTAAAATAAATAATAGATTGTCTCAGTGGGAATGGTATTTTTAACTGTGGTACTTGCCTCTACAATTGATATCCTACACTTGGGGATTTAATTGGGGTGCGCAATTTATGTCTAATAGTGACATGCGTGCTTGAGGTTGATTCATGGCATATCTGATGGGTTCCAAGCAAAGACATCAAGGTTGGATTTGAGGAACTTGATAAGTGTTGCACGGAAAGGCTCCGGCAGCTCGGATCCAATACTGAGTTCGATTTCAAGATTGTTCGGGATGAGTTGAACGACTATTGTCTCTTCAGCAGGTGCAGCTCGTCTCTTTTCTCTGATTTTCCATCGTGGGTCAGAGAACTCATCACCAGGTCTAATATTCATATCCATGGGTTGTGGAATTTTCGACAATAGCTCACTTGCATCAACTCTAAGCTGGGGCTCATTAAGTTGTTGATCAGGCACATTTTCCACAAGTTCTAGAACATTTTCTTCAATATTGTGTGGTAGAGCTGGCTGGTCCACCTCCATTGGGATTGGTATGTTTTCTTCTACTTGGTAGAGCTGGGCAATGACACAACTTGTATTCAGTGATTTGCTGATGGCGGCAGTGTCTTGAATCTTCTGGATTTTTTCTCTGAGTAACTCTTCCATACGCCGTAGCTCTAATATTTATGTTGTAGTTTGGTGGTTGAGCTCGTCCACCCGACTCAGTAGCTCTGGAGTGCTTTCATTACGAAGGGCGGCCAGAAGGTTAGCCATCTTTGCACTAAGATCCTAGGCTACGGGAGCTTGGTTGAGAGGTTGTGAGCTCAGCCCTTCTTCTGGATGCACCTCGGGTGACATAACCAGTTATTTTTCGCTCGAGGATCCTTTCTCCAAGACATTAAGATCATGTCTTGTCGGTTCTAAGTAAGAACACTCCCGAGACCTCCTCTGGTCACCTCTGACAGTTGTCGACCATCCTTCATCAGTGATGAACTTCATGCATGAGTGAAGGGTGGATGCGACATCATTGAATCCGTGAAGGAATGGCCTACCTAATATGCAGTTGTATGTATCAGGAGCGTCTACAATCTTGAAAAGAAGATCTCTTTCCTGACATATGCTCCCGTCAGTGTTGGATAGCTCAACTGTCATAGTGATTTTCCCAATAGGCTTTGTATCTGCCCCTCCAAATCCTTGTATGAAATCAGTGCATGGAAGGACATGGTCAGCAAAATCACCAAGCTTTCGGAAGGTAGAGGCAAAGATGACATTGATGTAAGCCCCCGTGTCCACCATACATCGATGTACTTTGACCCCTGCAATAATGGGAGAGATCACCAGTGCATCATTATGAGGTGTTACAACTCCGACCATATCTCCATCAGTGAAGGTTATGCAATGGTGCGGGGGTACGCCTATGCCCTCATTACATCGTAGATAGGCATTGGTAAAGGCTCTCAACTCCATCTTTCTCTATTTTTTAGTAATGGGGTGACGAGCTCGAGGTTCCAACGAATGTATCATTAAGTGTAAGGATTTTGGGTACTTAGGCATGCAGTGCGGTAACTCTATTTGGTGGTAGGAGAGTTGCCTCTGGTAGGGGATCTGGCTGTTCGACCTCTCTAGCTGCTTCCCTATGGTGCTTTGGGCCTGTTATCAAATTTTCAAGTTGCCCCACGTGGTATAGCTTCCATAGCTCCGACAGCAAATCTCGACATTCATCAGTATTGTACCATATGGACTCATGGTATTGCAGAATTTCTTTTTGTTTAGATTGCTCTGGTCAGCCATTATCTTCCTTGGTGGTCGGAGGACCTGTTTGTATTTGATTTGCATGAACAATTGCTCTGGCCCCATGCTCATGACCTCTGTCATTTCTCTTACTTGTACTGGATCTGGAATGGTTTGAAAGCTGTGGGGGGCCTTATACTCTTTCTCTGAAGCTGGACGTTTCTCCTTTTTCTTTTCAAACTTGGGAGTGCTCTGTTCAGGTTTCTTGCACATCTTGTCTCTAAGCTTTTCATCCAGTCTGATGCAATGTTGGGCCCTCTCTATAAAGTTAAAAAATGATGTTGGAAAGTCCTGTTGGATAGATTTCTAAAGTCTGGAGCCTTCACGGAGTCCTGCGGCGGCTAGGTAAATCGCAGCTTCATCAGCGATACTCACGCCTTCATTTTTTGTGGTGATGAATCTTGCGATATAGTCTTTGGTGGACTCGTCGGGAGCTTATTTGATGCTTGCCAAATCTTGCTTTGGCGCCTTCCTTTTACTTGCATAAGTGTACTGCATGCAGAATAACTACTGCAAGTGAGGAAGAAGAGAAGAAAACTATTGGTGCGCTTTATTAACCAACGTGAGAGGGAAGTGTCAGCAGTTTGTCGCCCCTGTGCTACCTTGCGCAGTCATCCATGAAGTGTATTTTTTATGTGGACAGCAGGGTCAGATTCACCATCATACTGCAGGATCTGTGGTAGTTTGATCTTTGCTTGTAGTGGTTGTCTCAGAATCTCTGGTGAGAGTGGGGACTGTCCAGCAAGAGGATCTATGCCCTTTTGCTCGAGGAGTTGGCGATTCTCCAAATCTTCCATTCTTCTCAGTAAGGCTTCTAAGACCTCATTTATGGTGGGGTCATTCTCCCATCGGTTGTTGGCTCGGTCCTCAGGATAAATAGGTTACTGCCTTCTCGGAGGAGCTTCCTTGGGAGCGGGTGCGAACGACTGGATAGAGGTCATAGGTTGGTTCCTTGCGCATCAAGCATCAAGGTTCTGCCGCAGATCTGGGTGGCCTATCCTGTCATGGACAGGTCCCCGAGGTTGAGCGCCCGAACTTACAGCGGGATGCATGCCGTGGTTAGCTCCTTGATTTCCCTCTTGCTGATTTCTTTCCTGCCGCCCGCGAGGCTGAGAACCTGAGCTTTCAACATGGCGTGGATTATTGTTAGCATGCCCTTGAGGCTGAGAGCCTGAGCTTGCAGCATGACGTGGATTGTTGTTAGCACGTTGATTCCTCTCTTGTTGATTTCTTTCCTGACGCTCACATATTACGTCACGAGCATCAGGTCTCGCTCTCCTACCACGAGGAGCTGGTCGCTCTGAGGCAGATCTTATAGAGTGAGTTGTAGAAGTTATGGTGCGAGTGTCACTGCTGCTGAAGGTCAGCCTGGCTTGTGGATTGTTGGCTGCTTGGGCGTTGGCGCCATTGTTAACCCTCTCCACGGAGGCCAGCCGCTGAGTTAGGGAAGTTATAAGTTCCCGTAGCTCAGCGAGATTGTCCGAAATATGCGCACCATTGTTAACGTTATTTGGAGGGGAATAAGCTCTATGGGAGCTCCTTCCTTCCGACATCTCGATGAGATGAATGCGTGATGGATTTAGAAAGTAAAAAAGAAAAGAGAAAATAGAGTAAGTGAGGGCAAGGCCCTCTTTCTAGCGTCAAAATGTTGATGTGTGATTTTTATAAGATGTATTTTGAGATTAAAATACGAATAAACCGACGAAATCAACACTAATAAGATTAGAACTCTATTTTTTTTCTTTTTTGGTAAGTAATTATACCAAGGATATCAATAGTGAACTTATATGGAAAAATACAAGAGAGAAGGATGAACATTCAAGCTATTTTGGTAATGAAAGTGAGATGATCATTATCGGATGGTCCCGACGCTATTTATAGGCGATGATCCAGGGACATATTTAATGCGGCGCAATTATGAGAACCTCCTAGGATGTAGACTTACTTTCTATTTATTACGAAAATCCTATTTATATTTTTCCTGATACGATGAGATCCCTGAGATTTGATATTTCCCGCCTTGAAAGTGTCTTTTGTTCTACCACAGGGGATTAGAAGTCATAGTACAACAGACAGAGAGCATGCAGTAGTGGTTGGACCACTGAACCGCTGGAGCATTGGTGCCATATACCGAGCTGCCAAGCTGAGGGTTGCCTACAGTGGCACTTTACTGTGGTGTGTTTGGCAAGCTATTACGGCGTGGTGTGGTTGGTGGGCTGCGACGTGGGTCGAGCTACTACGGCATGCCAAGTCTATCCGAGCTGTGGAGGAGTGTTGTTGGGCGCAGCTACCATGTCTTTGTCAAGTTATGAGATGTTGCTGCTATGTTGTGAGGTGAAGCCGTAGAATAATCTCTTATGTGAATCCATACTGTGTAACCGCTTTATGGAACAACCTGCTACCACATATATAACTGGCATGCATGGTTATAAATGACCTATAGTGAATGGTGTTGGGTAGGACTACCACAAATGGGTTTTAAATAGTACTTTAGGCAGTCTTTTATCGAACTACCAAAAAAAAAATAATAATAATAAATTGAAATATTCTGCGTAGAAAAGAATAGCTTGGAATTAAAAAATGCAAAGTAAATTTGGGATCAAAAGTGAAAAGAAAAAAATATTTCGAAATAAAATAAGTATTGGGACCATTTCGCACAAAATGCTAGGACCAAAATCCAAATAAATTGATGTATATTGGCAGCAATAGATGCATCATTCAAGTGACGTGGTAAAAAAAATGTGTATAAAAATATTTTACAAGGCAAAAATAGTTTTATTATATGCATTGAATCTTTGCAAATTCAGTCCAATAATATTAATTCACAGATAAGTCTCACATGAGTTAATTTATTTCTAAATGGGTAATTTCCCAGATTTGATGATGAAATAAAAATTTTAAAAAAAATTCTATCTACATAAATTAATACAATTTATAGGTTGAAGCCATATTTGAATGAAGGGTGAATTACATAAGTGTGGTTAAAGTGTTAGAACAATCCTGGTGTTATTACAGGAGCGGATTTAAAAGCAGAAGCAAAAGATGGGAGCCTTCACTACCAGCAGCAGGAAGGCAACTTATTGGAGAAAGAAGAGGGAAGATGGCCAGTTCTTCTTATATAGTCAGCTTTTTCGCATGTTTTCATGGCCTTCTCGTTGAGTTTAGCCTCTGCATTCGCTCGTTTCTCCTCCGCTATCCTCTGTGTTGCTGCTGTTCTGCTATTGTACTTTTCTTTTGCTCGAGATTTCAATCGTTCCGCCTTCATCTGGATTAATTCACCATTTCTAAGTTAAGGGATGTTTTCTTGAGTACAAGGAATAACCATTCCTCTCCAATGTGAGATATGAGGAGGTGTTTGGTTGGTTACTTTAGACTATAATACTTAACATGTTTGATATTGGGTGGGGAATGTAATAGTGTTCCAAAAGTAGGGAACCACCCATTCATCTCAAATATGACATGTACCAAACACCTCCTTAGTGTGTGTGTGAGAACATGGATGCATCTTAATCAGTGAGTATCATTCTTGATTAATTCTTACTGAGTAGAACTAATGTGATTAATTATCAACATCTTGTCTTGATTAAGTAATACTTAACACCAACATGGTTTTCATTTCATCACCACAGCCCACATCATCATTGATTCTTGATTCTTCAACAAATGTGATTATGAACATGGAAATAAATGGCAATAGTGATTTATATATACCTCCACTTTTCGATTCTCCATTTCAGCCTTCTTCATCTCATGATTCTGCCATGCTTGAATCTTCACCTCTTCACGCTTATACCTAAACGAAACGAAACGAAAGCAGTGTGAGAACAACACGATGCAATAATCCACAAACGAATAGGTAAAAGAGGCACCTGGCCGTGTATTTAGCACGCTCCGCCTCCTCCCAAGCAGCAGCTCGGGATTCCAGGGGATCCACCTTCCTAGATTGAGCTTGAGCTTGAGCTTGAGCATGAGCATGAGCATGAGCAGCATCCACACCATCCGTTTCTTCTCCATCTCGACTAAATTCTCTAGACGAACCTCTCTTCTCAGTTGGGCTTCCAGTGTTTCGACTAGTCCTAACATTGACCGGAGTGGATGATCCTGAGGAAACAGGACTAGCAGCCTTTATAGGAGTGGCTGCTCTGGATGGCTCTTTGCTTGTAATTGGAGTCATTTCAGTTCCCATGTCCCTCAAACAAATGGATCTCACAGCTGATTTAGAGCTGTGAATCACACCCTTGTTATTTCTTCTCCAAACAGACTCATCACACTCTACATTCTTCGTCTCAACAACACAATGACTGTTAGCTCCATCCTCCTCCTCCTCTTCCTCCTCGTATTTCTTTTTTTGCACCGGAGCAATCAGTCTGCGGTCATCAGCGTTTGAATTACGCGGCGACGCCTTAGCCTGATTCTTTTCCCCTCTGGACAGATTCACCAGCCATTTCTGAGCATCATCCCATTTCGAGGGAGTTGGCTTGCCTAAAGGAGTTCGATGGTGATGAGAAGAGGCTCGATTCATCATACTGTTATTCTGGAACTCGAAATTCACAGGATTTTCTTCTGTGGGGCAATTATTCAAACACCCTTTGTCCTCAATGGATCTCATATTTTTCTAAGAATCTCTCAGCTGTAGTAAATATCAAGATTCAAGCATACTGAATCATCATCATCACCACACAAAGCTGAAATGAAATCAAGCATAAACATAAACATCAATTGGTTTCAAATCCACTCAATGACAATTACATGAAGCCAGAAAAACTTGTGAAAAAGCAAAAAACACAGGCATTGTATGAGAGAGAGAGAGAGTACATTTAGGCCATTGGATTCTCTGAAGAGCAAAGGAAGCAGAGCAGTGCAGGGAATAAACAACCTTGAAACTTTAGAAATGGCAGAGAAAAGTTGAGATCCATGCAGTGGTGGAATAGAAACAGCTATAAAACTACTTCACATATACCTATGGCTATGGTAAAAAAAAAAAGAATGCAGAGCAGCAGCAACATATGGCAGCAGGTAAATTACAAATAAGCAGTGCTAATAAAATACTGTCCCAACCACATGGACACTGCTTTCTTCTCTCACCTAAAACACTAACATATATAAAAATCAAACTACACCACTCACGCGAGATTGTTCATCCTCTGAACTCGGTTAAACATTTTTTTTCATTTTGGACGTCCGTTTTAACGAGCCTTATTTCTTTTTTTACGCGCATAGAACAACACACATTTACTAATACCTTTAAAATATGGGTCACACATTAAAAAATATTACTCATTAATCCACGTACAAAAAACGAGGATCCTTTGTAGCGGACAGAAAGAGTATAAAATAAACTTTAACTAAGTTATGTGTTGATAAAATCCAAAGTGAGCCCGGTTCAAGCTCAACTCTATTATAACTCGACGTCAAACATATATTTTGAAGTTTCTTCAATCAAACTTGAACCTTTGCATTGGGATTGACTTGACATCCTAAATAATAATTTGGACTTTTACAAGGTAAGATTAAAATAATCTTTATTACTGTAGTACCCCAACTTAACCGTCATTCGATGGTGTGTATTTTCACAGCTATAACAAACAATGAACCTCAAAAGTCAGTTAGACATAGAAACAAATATCACTGTAGTGATTATTACAGAGTAATATAAGACTAGAAATAGGTAATAGGAGCATCCAATGGAAGCACATGTGGGGGGATTTCAGAAAATGGAAAAACTGTTGGTGTCAGTTTTGGGTGAGTATTATTTTTTCTGAGGAATTCCACATGGCCAGGATGGGCAACAAACTGTGGTGTCCATTCTACACCAATGCCTTGTAGAGTACAATTTAGTAAATACCTCCTCAACCCCATTTCTGTGCAACCGGGCCCACCCCCCATTGCTGCTCGTCCTAACATCATGTTTTGTTTTGCCCCGTTATCCATCCTTCTTTAATGAATATCGTACGTGTCTTAATCACTGTGCCCTTGCATTTATTTTTGTGATCCATACATGGACTATCACATTTACTCACCCATAAAAATGAAAACAATCATGTTTTATTATAGGGAAAACAAAAAATATACAATAATATATACCTTAGTTGTTGATGCATTTTGTTAGAAATGAGAGTATTATCAAGTTGATGTTTATGTATAATATTGAATCCATTAAATAGGGGATGTATTTCATTGTACCTTATACAGGGTGAAATTTATAGTTTAATCTTGTCGTAGAGTTTATCTTTATGCAAAACAGAGTTCATGAATACATACATCGAGTAATTTCACAAACCATGAATAAATAAAATAAAACTCATTACAACGGGTAAGAGGACAATATTATTGCATTTGATAAATTTAGTGGGTTAATTTATAAAAAGTGAAAGGAATAGATCAATTGCAAAATTGGAAAAGTTAATGAAAAATATATATATTAACCCAATACTTTATCCGTACTTTAATATAATGTGTACTAGACATTGAGTTGATGATACAACTAGTGACGTAAGTTTGTTTTGTATATGGTAACTCAGATAAAGTTGCATTATTGGAGCTAGAATATTTTATATTTCAATTCAATTCTCCTACTATACTCCATATTACATCTCATGTTGCATGTGTAAATGAATCCCTTATTAAACCACATGTTACATGTGTGTAAAAGGGGACAATATTTCAATTCAATTCTCCTATTATACTCCATATTACATCTCATGTTACATGTGTAAAAGGAGCCCCTTTTACACATGTAACATGAGATGTAATATGGAGTATAATAGGAGAATTGAATTGAAATATTGTCCCCTTTTACACACATGTAACATGAGATGTAACATGGGGTGTAATAGGGGATCCATGCGAGAATATTTAATATCAAAATGCATGTGAAAGATTGTTGGACATATCCTTTAAATTATGTTGTTATGGGGTTTAGGTTATTAGGGGGGCCATGTGCATTGGTGTGCATGCATCCAAATTTTTGCATTAATTTTGTGTTTGTTTCTATTATTATTATTTATTAATTTATTTAATTGAGGAGAATGTGTTATACTATACCATACGTATACGTTTACCACCATAATACACCTATAAAGCTAAAGTCGTGGTTCATCGATGTACGAGAAGTGCATGTTATGTATCTATCAAATCGAGAACCTAAGGTCGTACTTTTGAAAAGGATGGATCCTTCTGACAAGTGGCATACTATTATTAACAAATAAAACCACGCTTTCTCTTGCCACTATTGGGGTATATGTTTTTCTATCTAATTAAATTGGATTACATTTTTTTTAGTACAATTTCTTGAGCTTATTTGATAATAGATGAAGAGATTAGGAAAATGTGATGTTAAATTAATGGGAGCTTACACTTCTAAACCCATAGCTTTGGATGTTTTAAAATGGAGTATTTAATTAGAGAAAAAACGTATAAAAAAATATAGCTAAATTTAAGAAATGGCATATCTCAATATGTAACTCTTAATTGGAAAATTTTGAAATACATAGAAATATACAAGAAAAAGAGATGTTCAGTTTTAAATTTATCTACGGAAAATTGAACAAATTTGATTTAGAGAGGGAGATTTATGCATTTAATAGAGGAATAGTGAATGGTGTCTCATTAAACACAAAGCAAGGAGATAAATAAACACATGAACATCGAGAGAGAGAGAGAGAGAGAGAGAGAGAGAGAGAGAGAGAGAGAGAGAGAGAGAGAGAGAGAGAGAGAGAGAGAGAGAGAGAGAGAGAGAGAGAGAGAGAGAGAGAGAGAGAGAGAGAGAGAGAGAGAGAGAGAGAGAGAGAGAGAGAGAGAGAGAGAGAGAGAGAGAGAGAGAGAGAGAGAGAGAGAGAGAGAGAGAGAGAGAGAGAGAGAGAGAGAGAGAGAGAGAGAGAGAGAGAGAGAGAGAGAGAGAGAGAGAGAGAGAGAGAGAGAGAGAGAGAGAGAGAGAGAGAGAGAGAGAGAGAGAGAGAGAGAGAGAGAGAGAGAGAGAGAGAGAGAGAGAGAGAGAGAGAGAGAGAGAGAGAGAGAGAGAGAGAGAGAGAGAGAGAGAGAGAGAGAGAGAGAGAGAGAGAGAGAGAGAGAGAGAGAGAGAGAGAGAGAGAGAGAGAGAGAGAGAGAGAGAGAGAGAGAGAGAGAGAGAGAGAGAGAGAGAGAGAGAGAGAGAGAGAGAGAGAGAGAGAGAGAGAGAGAGAGAGAGAGAGAGAGAGAGAGAGAGAGAGAGAGAGAGAGAGAGAGAGAGAGAGAGAGAGAGAGAGGAGAGAGAGAGAGAGAGAGAGAGAGAGAGAGAGAGAGAGAGAGAGAGAGAGAGAGAGAGAGAGAGAGAGAGAGAGAGAGAGAGAGAGAGAGAGAGAGAGAGAGAGAGAGAGAGAGAGAGAGAGAGAGAGAGAGAGAGAGAGAGAGAGAGAGAGAGAGAGAGAGAGAGAGAGAGAGAGAGAGAGAGAGAGAGAGAGAGAGAGAGAGAGAGAGAGAGAGAGAGAGAGAGAGAGAGAGAGAGAGAGAGAGAGAGAGCTAAATACAAAGAAGTAAGAAATTATAAGAACATCTCCAGTTTTTAACTTCAAGAATGTGGTAATATCAACTACAATATGTGCTACGAACAACTACAATCAATTCAGCTATCCACATTTCTCAGACTGGAATCATTTGTACAGATATAAGACGAGTCTAATAGAGTACGGGCGTCTTGAGTGAGTTCGTACTATCTTGAAGAGTTTTTGAGTGGATAATGTGAGAAATCAGTATCTAGTTATTGACAATAGAAGTATCAGAATAGCAATGCCAGCAGAAGGCATGTAGAATCATCGAGGTTGCGTGAAGCCAAACATGAAGTGGGAAATTGTTGCTGTAACAAATCCCAATGTTGCACCAGCAACAACCTGAAGTGAAAACAAACAATAAGAGTAACCTCAGTAACTATGAAAACACGAGTTAGCTGGACATGGATTATATGAATATGTTTTGCAACTGAATCAAATATAGGAGTGTGATGAATCTAACGTAGAGGTGAACTTGAATATTATATGTACATTGTCAATATGCTGACAAAGACCGAAGAGGTTCCATAGGAAATTCAATACGTGAATCAAGAAGAACATACAACCTTGATTAAATGGTACTAGTATTTCATAATGTTTAAGATCAGTTTCGATGATAGCTTGAAGTTCAACCAACTGTATTTTGCCAAAAGGATTTTCAGGCCTGAATCGCTACAGTCTAGAGTGGATATAATTGGTCAAATATACAAGGAAATGGAGTATATAGAAACAAGAAATGTTTATTTTGTTGAACTTATAAAAAAATGTTTACCAACGTAGGATGTAGCCTACTCTTTCCCTCAAAAGGAATAGAAAGTAAAACCATTACAATGAAGAGCAACAAATAAAATCTTAGATGATATTCCAAAACAGATCATATGTCAAAATGAAAGCATAAAACTGAACCTGAGGAGGAGTATGGCCAAGAAGTTCACGTAGGGGTCTGGTCTCAGCAAGAGGATGTTCAGACGGAAGTTCACATACTATTTGATTTAGAACCTGAAATTTTCTTCTCATTAGATCCTTTCAAAATATACTAACTGCATCTATGCACATCATAGCATATGTTTATGGATCACACTTAGGAAAAAGTAATAAATAGATTTCTTATTTACTCACAAGACATGCAAAAGATACAAACCTCTGCTTGACGTCCAGCATGTAATCGTACTCCAGTGGCATCATACATCACCTGAAACAGGTTCGTTGTGTAAGAATACTTATAAAACATATGAAGTAGTAAATACATTATATGAGTTTCATGGAAAAAGACAACACAGTTTTTGGTAGTAAATCAGAATTTTTTCCTTATGAAGATTACGAGAAGGCAATATTGTGAGCGAAAATTGAGGATTGAGCATACCACAAAAGCCAAGACTAATGCAACTGCAAATGGGGATCCTCCAAAACCTTCTTTCAAACATATAGCCACAGCAAGAGCAGTAACTGTTGCTGAATGGGACGATGGCATACCGCCAGAGGCAATAAGTTGCTTGAGATCCCAACGGTCTTCCTTATACCTGCAGAACTACTATGGCCGTAAGACTTTAATAGATACAAAAATATGGGTTATCTATGTACAGTGAAGCATTAATTTTATTTCTATGGAGAAGTTCAAGAAGTGTGACAATTCAGATGAGTTCAGTACTAACAAACTTTGCTCCAAATCAAACAAAAATATACTAAATTTATACGTCAATCCTCAAGGTTTTGATGCAAGCACCTAATTTAAGCTTCAGTGTTGGATTTCATTTCCTCAGAAAACCATCTTCCACTTTTACATCACGTAGAATCAAGAAGTCAAAAGTTGTTCACTTCTCCTTTAGTTTATCATCATACGTATTCAGCATCAAATAGAAGAGTTTTGGATAATACCTATTGGTTCATAAGTACACGCATGTGTCTATTATTGGATAATTTCTAGTTCTAACACAGGCATAAATGATATGGTAAAACTGATTGAGGTTAATAAGGCATCAATATTCAAGATCTTAATGGATGCTGTAATCACACATTTATTAAATACTAGCAAGCATTTCCAGAAACGTGGAACCCATATAATGCTGCACACGCTTCTCATATCTGTGGTGATCATTAGAATCCTACCTAACCATCAGCATTTTTTTGTTAACAGTATCTTGCTTATAATTCAACCCCCCCCCCCCCTCCTTCAAGGAGTAAGTTTAAACAAGATCCAATTCTAAATCATATTCCAGACTAGGAAAAATTAAGAGAAATAATTAATATATATATACACACACACACACATAATTCCAAATTATTATAAAACTTGTGAAAAAAAGAAAAAGCGTGAATGATATATGAAAGAGAAAACCTACATCACACGCACAATGAGGTGGAAGAAACACGCAGGGAACAAAAAGATGTTTACAATGATAGATCACAAATCTCGCAATGGAGTCAAATATACCAAAAAGCATATCAATGACAATAATCAAAGAAAAAAAATTAAATCGCAGAAAATCATAGATGAATGAGAAGTATACCATGAGGCGACGAGCTTTGAAGACTGCGCAATGGCGAAGGCAAGGAGAGCAGAAAAGAGTGGATAATTCGAGAAAATAGACGTGGAGGAATACGACGTCGTTGCACCGGTCGCCATAGCAGTTAAATTTCGAAATGAATCCTGCATCGATCCCGCACCTGATTCATCCATTACCACTTCCAATTAGCTTTCTTTCGATCTTCAACTCAACCTTCTTTTTAATCCTTTTTCGGCTACAAATAGATTTGTTGTCAATCGAAAATCTTAGGTTTGAATGAAAGTGAGGGGATTGAAGAACGGAATCTGGGAGAAAGAGAGGAAGGAGAAGCGTTTAGTGCCAAGTGTATGCTAACCAAAGAAATGGTCAATAAACAAAATTTTGTAACCTTTTCGTTTCTTTTCTTTTCATTTACCTTAATTTATCATAAATAATTTAAAAAAAAAAAAAAAACTCTCTCCTTCCACTTGCAAATGACACATTTTGTTTTTCATTTACCTTAATTTATCATAAATAATTTTATTTTTTTAAAAAAAAAAACTCTCTCCTTCGACCAGACATTTATTATTTTGGGTGTCCATTAAAAGAGTCTCATTTTTTTTTAAATCTCTATATATAAGAGACTCACACATACCTATAATATAATTAAAATGTGGGACTCACATACCCACTAATATAATTATCCACTACACATTAAATGATAATATTCATTAATCCACATGCAAAAAATAAATGAAACCCACTACATATTTAAATGATAATATTCTTTAATCCAAATGTAAAGAGCAAATTAGACTCTTTAAACCTTATGGAGAGAGTAATATATACTATATTCTCCCCGCTCCCGTTTTGGCATTTTTAAAAGAAATCTATATAATATCAACACTCTAACAATATCACAACATTATGAAGTTTATTTTTTCACTTTATTAATTCACACCAAATAACTTTATACATTTTTTTCTTTTTAATTAATTAAAGTACTCCTTTATTTTACTTTATATACTAAAAATGCATTTTTTTTTCCTTATAACACACTTGCATTAGGTCTTTTTTATGATAAAAACTATTTTACGTTTTTTAAATTAGTTCATTTTTTCAAGAATATTATAATGTTTTATTTATATTATACATAGCTGATAAAATAATTTATTTGACTATTATTATTAATTATTAATTGAGTATCATTTTTATTAAAATATTATCATTCTTTATTGATTTCACGGAAATTATTCCTTCATACTCTCTCCTACAAATCTTTTACTGTATGCAGGCTCAAGAATACATAAAGTAATTATGTATGAGGGGAGTACCATTTAATGAAATTAGTTATTATTATTGAAATAGCTAATATGAATGAAATGAATAATATCCTATTAAAATTAAAAGAAAAAAAAATTACGTGTGTATTTGGTGTACAAATGTTGCTCAAATTTTGTAAGGTAAAATCCCAATCAACAATTGTCATAAATCCACTCTTCACACACACACATCCTCGTGGGTGTGTGTAAAATAAGTGGTAGTATTAGATTTCATACTAGACATGCATTTCAAAACTGCATATATTTCTTCCTTTTCTGGATGTGATTTATCAACAGAATGAAAACTATGTATCTGATTATCAACTTCTATCCAACTGCAGCCACTTGCTTTCAACATCTTCCCATCCAACAACCTTTTTCTCACCTTCTCTGCTTCATCCCACATACCTAATTCCCCATATAAATTAGCCAGCATTGCACTATAACTACCATTCTTGGGATTGATCTCATTCAACTTCTCCACTGCAATCTCCGCCATGTCCGCCCGTCTATGAATCCTGCACCCGTTAAGCAACGAACCCCAGACGACCTCATCCGGCGCCATTGTCATCCCCTTCACAACTTCCATGGCCTCATCTAGTCGCCCTGATCGCCCTAGCAGATCGATCAGACAACCGTAATGCTCAATCAGAGGCTCGATTCCATAACTCTTGATCATCATATCATAGTAGCGACGCCCTTCGGTGACCAACCCTCCATGTGTACAAGCACTCAACAGCCCCACAAATGTCACTCCATCCGGCTTCAGCTGTTCGTCCTGCTGCTGCAGCATATCTTTGAAAAGAAGCACTGCTTCATGGCTTCGGCCGTGTAATGCGAAACAGTTTATCAAGGAGTTCCAGGATGTTAGATTTTTCTCAGGAGAGTTGTCAAAAACTTTTCTTGATCTTTCGAAACTCCCACATTTACCATACATATCAATCAAACCATTCACAATGAATAAATCCAAACTAAGACCATTTCTGTATATGTACCCATGAATGCACTTCCCAATCTGTAGGATTCCACCATGCCCTAAAGCTGAAAGAGTACAAACAATGGTTCCCTGATTAGGCTTACACCCACCATCCACAACCATCCTCCTGAAGAACTCAATAGCTTCAGAGAACAACCCATTCTGCGCACACCCTGAAATCATACAATTCCAAGAAGGAGCGTCCCTGATCTCCTCCGGCATCTCTTCGAAAAGCAGAACCGCATTCCCAACCTCTCCAGACCTCGTATACCCAGAAATCATGGCAGTCCACGCAACCACGTTTCTCTCAGACATTTCATCGAACACCTTCCTCGCAAGCGCAGTGTCGTTTCCACACCTCGCGTAGGCATCCAACATCGCCGTCTGCACAGCCGCGTATCCACCAAAACCCGATTTCACAACCTGGGCCTGCACCAATTCCACCCCATGAATCCCTAGGAGCTCAGCCCACGACTTGAGAACAAGCGAGAACATGAAATGGTTGGGCTTGGATCGACCCTCGCGAAGCATGTGACGGTAGAGAAGCAGGGAGGAGCGGTGATCGGGGAGCAGGGCATAGGCAGCGACGATGGCGGTGTAGAGAAAGATGTTGGGGGAGGGGAAAGCTTGGAAGAGGAGGCGGGCGTAGGGGAGATTGCGGAGGCGGGTGGTGCAGAAGCGGAGGAGCTTGAAGGCGTAGAAATGGGTGGAGGCATGGCCGAGAGTGATGAGATGGGATTGAAGCTGTTGGAGGTGATTCAGGTGATTGCATTTCTCCAGAATCGCAAGGACATGCCTATTCAGAGATGGATGCATTCTTCCCCAAACCTTTCTTAAATTTTCTGCATTCTGGTTGCTTTTTTTTTTTTCCTATTTCTTCCAAAAATGCCTTCGTACTCCATATTATACTCCCATTTTTATTTTATTGAGTATATAATATTGGCAAAAGCTCCTGCGCCCCGGGGACACGGAGGGATACTACGTATTTCCATGTGAACACAACTCTCTCCCTCCAATTCTATTTAAACCCATGTATTGCTAGGAGTTTAATTTGCAAAAGGGCATGAAAATTGCAAAGGCACACGAAATGTGCTCCGTCTGTGCGCACAGAATCCACACTCTATAATATTAGTGTGTAAATGTCATACTAACTATGTTCAAATTTGCTACATCCCTCACTATTTCAATTTTCAATTTTACCAAGTTTTTTCTTGGACTTTAGTCCTTATATAAAATTTAGTTTAGTTTGTTTTCTGTAGAAAAATATTAAATCCTCACAGAATTCTCAATTTTAACTCTTTTCATTTCCTATAATTTTATAATATTTAAATATTGCAATCTCAATTTGTTATGCTTTTCGATAATTGTTGTCTTTTTAGAAATATTAATGGCAATTTAATCTTATAGCTCTACAGTGAAATTTCAATTTATAATTGAAAAGTATACGCCTATTTCTAACTTATTTTTCATCGTAGTATTTTATTATAGATAGGAAGTTTAAGAAAAATTATTTTTTTATCAACTTTATTGATTTTTGGAGGATAAAATAGTATTTTTAAGTAATAAATAAATTACTTCCTCTGTCCCGCACCAAGGGTGTATTTTGTTTTTTTGCACGTAGATTAAGGAGTATTATTATTTAATGTGTAATTGGTAGTTGTATTAGTGGGAGTGTGGACCTATATTTTAATTGTATTAGTGGGTGAGTGTGGGACTCATGTGTATAAAAAATGAAATGAAACCCTTTGGATGGGACAACAAAAATGGAAAAAAGAGACCCTTAGTGCGGGACGGAGGGAGTATAAAGTAAGTTACGTATGTTAGGTGGCAATGATAAATTTATAATTAAAATATAAGTTTAGGATTGAGGATTGATGTGAAGTTTTTTTTTCGATGGTAAAATTTAATGCGAGACAAATAAAAATAAAAAATGTAAAATTTAATGTGTATGGATGGTGTATAAAGTAAAAGTATAAAAGGTGAATGAGTTCGTACAATGAGAAATTGACATACTCTATTGTTTTAGAATAATACAGCCTATCGTAATCATTATGCGCTACTGTATTTGTATATATTCTAAAAACGTGTATTGTTATCTATGCTTATATGATTTCGTAGAGTCGTCTGCTACAGTACTTTATATGAGTTAAGGAGTATTTCAAGAGTGAGACTCCTTTGCACCCTGATGCATGTAGCATATTCTGTATGTCTTTGTAATTTATGTGTCCCTTTATAATTTAAACCCCTAACAATACATAAGTTTAAATAGAATATATAGGGGGAGGGTTGTGTTCACATGGGGACATGGAGTATCCCTCCGTGTCCCGAGGGCGTATGAGCTTTTGCCATATTTTAATGGACTATTCCAATAATATCTTTATAAATTAAAATGGGCTAATTATAGTGTGCACCCGGGTGCACTCTAAGATAGGGTGCACTCATATACAAAAATAAACAAAAGGGAGCGGCTATTTGCACCAACAATTTTAATAAATGTACCCATAAATTTTATAGGACTAAAATACCCATATTTATTAAGACGTAAATATCCCTTTATAAATATAAATTAAGATTTCTTATTTATATGGTGTTCGGTGGCAGCAACCGAACAAGCATATGAATAAGAAATCCAGCAACCGAACACCTTAAGATTTCTTATTCATATGGTGTTCGGTTACTGCAACTGAACAAGTATATGTGTTCGGTTGCAGCAACACATGTTCGTCGAACAAGTACTGCATCTTTCCATGGACAATGTTCACCTATTATTAGACAGTGATTCACTAACAACTAACATTTATAGGGTGCACTCATATACAAAAATAAACAAAAGGGAGCGGCTATTTGCACCAACAATTTTAATAAATGTACCCATAAATTTTATAGGACTAAAATACCCA